>CM053026.1:780088500-781519975 GCA_028564925.1 Lithobates sylvaticus
ACCTGATCTACCCATCAGCTAGCTGTGATTGACAGGTAGATCGAAGCGGAAGCTGTCATGGGGCCCCTACTGGCAATGCCTGAATGGTCAGGTGTGCGGCACTTACTATTGGCGAGCTGTGTCGGCAGCTGCTGGTGTAGCACCTGCCACACAGCTTGCATACTTCAAAGTCTGGCAGGACACGGCTGCTAACGGGAACGGAGTTCCAGTTGTGGAAAAAGTACAGGAACTCCGTTCCCATGCGTTCCCACAGGACTTGTGCCCTGCTCTCCACCCTCCCCAAGGAGCTCCATTCCAGTGTTCCCTATTGCAAACACTCCCGCCTCTGAGGAGACGGCTGAGGATAGTGTGAGAAAAGTGTCCTTATCCTTTAATCTTACAAGAATCAGTCTATACAGAAATAAACACAAAGGAGAAAAACACATCTATGAATTCATTAGCATTTTATTTACAATTCAGAATAATGGCGCAGTGACCAGAACATTCACACAGCGTTCCTCAGATCAGTGCGGTCACACAGCGTTCCTCAGATCAGTGCGGTCACACAGCGTTCCTCAGATCAGTGCGGTCACACAGCATTCTTCTCACAGATGTAGTTCAGTTCATCATAACAGTTCCACAGAGTCAGATGAGATCCAAGCATGGCACAGCTTCCAGACCCTTCAGGGAAGGTTCTAGAGAGGAGATAAAATAAGGTGAAGGAATTTTCGCAGTCATTGTAGATGAGCAGTAATGGGTGGTGGAGAGATAGAGAAGACCATGAAGCAAAATATGTCTAGGGGCCTTTACTTACACCATATTGTCAAAAGTATTGGTACGCCTGCCTTTACACGCACATAAACTTTAATGACATCCCAGTCTTAGTCCGGAGGGTTCAATATTAAGTTAACTCACCCTTTGCAGCTATAACAGCTTCAAATCTTCTGGGAAGGCCATCCACAAGGTTTAGGAGTGTGTCTATGGGAATGTTGGACCATTCTTCAGTTTGCGCATTTGTGAGGTCCGGCACTAATGTTGGATGAGAAGGCCTGGCTCACAGAATCTGCTCTAATTTATCCCAAAGGTGTTCTGTCGGGTTTAGGTCAGGACTCTGTGCAAGCCAGTCAAGTTCCTCCACCCCAAACTCGCTCATCCCTGTCTTTATGGACCTTGCTTTCTGGTACAATCATTTTTATTGAGGAAAAGATTATGCACAGGTGCATATCAACAGATTGCCCACCCAAGGGGATCAGATGAGAGACATAAAATTACATAGAATATTAATGAATGAACCCAAAACAGGTAAGGTACATAGAGCAAGAGCTCAAGGTACGGCCCCGTGGCACAGGCCGTAGGACTGCAAAAATGACCGAGGTGTAAAGGCACTGGCACATTATAGAAAACGGTGAGAGAACGGGCAGAAGCCCCAACGGAAAGAGAGAGAAAGGAGAAGGAAGGAGAGAAAAAAAACACAGGGAAAACATATGGACCTTGCTTTGTGCACTGGTCCAAACCATTTGGTGGAGGGGGGGGATTATGGTGTGGGGTTGTTTTTCAGGGGTTGGGCTTGGCCCCTTAGTTCCAGTTAAGGGAACTCTTAAGGGGTCAGCATTCCAACAAATTTTTGACAATTTCATGGTCCCAACTTTGTGGGAACAGTTTGGGGACGGCCCCTTCCCTAATGCCTCGTACACACGGTCGGATTTTCCGACGGAAAATGTCCTATCGGACATTGTTGTCGCAAATTCCGACCGTGTGTGGGTTCCATCGGACTTTCTCCGTCGGATTTTCCGATGGACAAAGTTTTATCTCCTGCTCTCAAATTTTCCGACAACAAAGTCCTATCGGACTTTTTCCGATCGTGTGTAGCGAATTCTGACGGACAAAGTGCCACGCATGCTCAGATCACATTACAAGACCAAAGCTATTGGCTACTAGCCTCTACGTAGTCCCGTCGTACGCAACAAACGTCACCACGTTCAAAATGATCGGATTTTCTGACAACTTTGTCCGACCGTGTGTATGCAACACCAGTGTCGGACAAAATCCGTCGGAAAAAATCTGATGGATTTTGTGGTTGGATTTTCCGACCATGTGTAAGGGGCATTAGACTGGGATGTCATTAAAGTTCATGTGCGTGGTAAAGCAGGTGTTCCAATACTTTTGACAATATAGTGTATGTAGTTGGGTTGGTGCGCCCACAGACTGTCACACCTGAGTGTCTGGTGATGAGGAACTATAGAGGACAATGTACAGATATAACATATCCAGTCCCATTACAGGTGAATGAGCCCAAAGGAGTGTTTTAGATCGGTGACTATTATTCATAACAGCCCCACCGAGACACAGAATTGTCTTAGGAGAGATGTGCTTTGCTCCAAGAAAGTGACAATAAGGTGACATTCACCCCCTGGGCATTATAAACTCGCGGGCAGAGTAGTGAATTTCTGTTTTTGGAAACACTCAAAATGCGGCAAAACAAACCCCTCGCTTGTGGTGACGTTATTTCCTAATGGCCTCCCAAACACAGGGAGCCGTCCTGCATTGTGTTGCATGAAAAAAACGAGGCAAAATGTGGAATGCAAAATGTACTTGGCTCACTGGCAAAAAGAGGTACTTGGGCAACTTTGCCACATTCGCTGGGCATAGGGAAGCCGATTCAAGTGAAAGGGTTTCCTTGTGCTGCAGTATGACAAACACGTCAAAAAACACGCTAAGAAAACGATTCTTGGTGCCGGTGTGAATTGGGCCAAAGAGCTGTCAAAGTAGGGGTGACTTAGGAGATGGAGCATGTCCCCACTTATTTATATTGGGGTTCAGTAATGACAAAAATAAATATTCTGTTATCCAAACAGATTGTGTAGAAATCTTTGTGGAGGAAGAGGAGGGAGGAGGAACCTGACATCATACAGAGATACTTCTACTGAAGAGTTGGGGGGTTTCTGTTTAAGAAAAAAAAGTCCCCTAAAACTTACTCCATGCTGCCATCTGCCCATTTTCCTGTCCACAATCCACCATGGATGTTAAATTGGGTTAATCCGACCCAGAATCCTTTTCCTGTGATGTTCACCAGTCTCTGGATAACAAAATACACAACATATTATTCCCATCACCTTCCCGGATGTCTTATGAGTGCCACCAGATGCTCTCCACCCCACACCCAACCCAGTGACCCCAACACTGACCTGTATGGTCTTCTCCTTCACCTGGGCCAGTCTATAGCCACGCTTTTCACATTCTTTATCACTAAGTGATCGTATCGTCTTGTCCTCAGAGAAGAAATAACATTTATCATGGATGGTGATCCAGGGATCTGGACATCTAGGAGATTGTCCTGTAGTATGGAATAATAGAGACCGTCCTGTAATATGGAATAATAGAGACAGTCAGTAATGATGAAGAGACAGCCGGACACAGGAGAGACCGTCCTGTAATATGGAATAATAGAGACAGTCAGTAATGATGAAGAGACAGTCGGACACAGGAGAGACCGTCCTGTAATATGGAATAATAGAGACAGTCAGTAATGATGAAGAGACAGAGTACCTTGCGTAGTCTGATATGTCTCGGGGGGGTGGGAACTATTACCAGAATTTTCTCTCCTGACTTCTCTCGCTCTTCCTTGGATAAAAATTAATCATTAGGAGGAACTCTGGACAAGCAGTAAACATATTCAGTAATAATGTGTATGCAGGAGTGCAGCCTCTTGCCAATCTTTATATATATAATGCATTATGCACAGTGGGGGGTTGGTCACGCTGGTCATTAGTCCTGATGCTGGTCTGATGTAAAAGAACTCCAGGAGATAAAACTGCCAGCAGACCCGGATTATTTATACCCCACCCCCATCCAAAATGTGACCAAAATGTAAACATTTGTGCAAATACTGGATTTATTATGTCATCCCATTCAGTGAAAATCTGGTATACAGTTCTTGTACCCGCTGTAAAAAATTCCAAATTGCTGGACAGACCCATATGTATGGAAAAGTCACCTGTCTTCCTGGGTAGACTTATCTTATACTACTAAGAACCTCTGTACCAATTGTATCTGTCAATGTGCTCAGTATGTGCAACCAGCCCCGCCCCTGAGGAGTCTTTTACCTGACACTCGAAGAAATATCAGCATTGACTGTAGAGTGACACACGTCACCAACAACACCATGAGCAGTGCAGGGACCAGACAACCACAGCTGGATGCTCCATGGGCCCCATGCTTTCTTCTGGATGATGTGAGGGCCACATGCTGAGAGAGAAATGTTGTAGGAATATTGCTAGAAGATTCCGGGGCTACATTGTCATACACAGAAGATTCCCGGTTCATATGCTCATAAATGGGTGTTGTAAAGCTGGATCCAGAGACCACAACCTCACTGTCATATCCTGGAAATACACAGAGAACATACAGATGAAGGATGAATATAGGAAGAACGGGGCACATGAGCAAAACACCAAAAGTCCAAAATTGTTCATTCCACTAAAATTGTTTCCTGAAGATCAGTAGGTGCAGCCAAAGTGTTTGAGGGGCCCAGAACTGCCCATTCTTAGGGGATGTATAGATTGTGTCATAGCGTTTGATTTGGATGAGGGTGATTGGGTTGGGTAAGGACATTGGGGTTAGGAAAGGATATCTCAGTTAGGTAAAGAGATATGTAGGCCTGGTGAAAATATTTGGACTGGGCAAAGATATGTGGGTTCAGTTGGGGTGATTATGTTGGCTGAAGACGTATATATTGGATGATGGATTTTGATGAGGATTGTGGGTTGTATAAGCGGGTTTTGATTGAGTGGGAAATTTGGTTTGGGAGTGACTTATAGCTGGGTGAGGACATTTGGTGTGATGAACCGCCAGACAGCCTGCCTGGGTGCCTCCACCAAGATACAGCTACTTCCACTCTGGAACCAGGAGACAGGTATTATAGCGGACAATTACTCCCAAGAACTAGATGACACTAGGTCAGGTGCAAACAGGAACTAACCTTATTGTAAATAGTCAGTAGGCAAAAGGCTACCCTGCAGTCCCCTCCAAAAGCCGCTGTTCCGGTTTGGTCGTCACATTTGGGTTCAGTAAGGATGTCTCAGTTAAGTAAAGATATTTAGGTTGGGTGGAAATGTTTGGACTGGGTGTAAACATTTGGGTCCAGTTGGGGTGATTAAGCTGGCTGAAGATGTACAGTATATCTTGGAAGAGAGATTTGATGAGGATTGTGGGCTGTGTAATGGGTGGTTTGGTTGAGTGGGGGATTTGGTTTTGGAGTTGCTTTTAGATGGGTGAGGGGGCAATGTTTAGGTTGGGTGAGGATATTTGGGTTTGGTGAGAATTTTATGTAGGATGAACACATTGTGGTTTGAGGTGATGTGTTTGTAGTAGAGAAAGTGTTTGGTGTAAGTGAAGGTTTTTGGTTGGGCGATGGGTTAGGAATGAGTGAGGGGACTCAACTGGCTGAGAGATTTGGTTTAGGGTTGTTTATTGATTAACTGGTTCCCGACCGGCTCCCGTCTTTTTATGGGGGCAGAATGGCACCCCTGCGCGAAACCACGTATGGGTACGCGGTTCCCTTTAAAGAGTAGAAGAATACATATCAGCCTAAACTGATGAAGAAATATTTATTTATTATAGCAGAAAGTAAAAAAATATTGTTTCATTTTTCACAATTGTCGCTCTTTTTTTTGTTTTTTAGCGCAAAAAATAAAAATTGTAGGAGTTGATCAAATACCACCAAAAGAAAGCTCTATTTGTGGGAAAAAAAGGACACAAATTTTGCATGACCGCGCAATTGTCAGTTAAAGCGACGCAGTGCCGTATCGCAAAAACTGCTCTGGTCCGGAAGGGGTTAAAATCTTCCGGGGCTGAAGTGTTTAATGAAGGTGTTTGGGTTGAGGGATGATACATGGGATGGATGAGGGTCATTGGAATGGGTGAAGATGTTAGGAGGGTAAAGTATACTTGGGTTGGAGAGGGTGTTTAGATTTGGTTAAGGGTTTAGAGTGAGGGATCTTGGTTGGATAAGGCATTTGACTTAAGGGGATATTTTTGAGTGGGTTAGGGGGTAATAAGGGTATTTGTATTGAGTACAATAAAATGGGCTGGATGGGGGTGTTTGGGTTTGGTAAGGGCATTTGGAATGGGAGAAGGTGTTTGGGTTGGGTGAAAGGTTTGGAATGAGTGAGGGGTGTTAGTTGGATGAGAGTGGATTGGATAAGAGGTTTGGCATGGGAGTGGGATTTTTGCTTTTTTTTTTGGCTTTTGGTTATGAAGTAATGAGGGTGTTTGAGTTTCAGGTTGGAGCTTGGATTACCTTACAAATACACTGAGGCCACTTAAAAACTTAGAGCTGTTTGCAATAACATTTTATTTGTAAATGTGTTTTTAGAAGTCTACAAAAGGCAGAAGTATGTAAACCAAATCACTCCTGCAGAGCTCAGTAGAACATTAGAATCATTATAGTGCAATACTCTATATAAAAACACAAAATGTAACAAAACACCTCTCATACAATGTATTACAAGATACAATGTAAGACATAACATAAACAATGTCTCAGCTGTGGGTTGCAAATAACAAGAATATGTCCATTAAATCTTCCTAGACAGAAATTAATTCTTATCGCCAGTGTTCTTCTTTCTATAAATAACTCCCCCTCAAAAGTTTAAAAGTTTAAAAGTGCTCTATAAGAAGTGACAGTTTAAAGCAGTATTAAACCAAAAACTAAAAATGTCATATATTGCGGCTTACCAATACATAGATGTGATGGCTGCATTAGTCGCAATATAATACATTTTTGCTTTTGGGTTTGATAAAGCTTTAAACATAATTTCCTCCAATTTTCATTCAATAATTTTTATTGAAATGTAATACAAAGAGAGGATGACAAGTAATACAAGATTTGGCATCATTACAGCTTAGACAAGGTTTGGAGGGGAGCAGCTCGCTGCACAGAAGGCAGCAATGATCAGTCGTAGTAGAGTAGGTATCATAGGTCAACTATGGTTGAAGTCTTCTGTCATAAAATGTGTGACCCAAAGGTCCCAAACCTGGTGGAATTTTGACATTTTAGCAATCAGTCTCGCTGTTTTTCATTGATAAAGGTTGTATGAATCCAATTTTTATCTGCTGTCATTGAGAGGACGGACAGTAATGCCCCATACACACGGTCGGAAATTCCAACGGAAAATGTCCGATCGGACCATGTTGTCAGAAAATCCAACCGTGTGTGGGCTCCATCTGACTTTTTCCATCCAAAATTCCGCCGGAAAAAATTTGAGATCCTGCTCTCAAATTTTCCGACAACAAAATCCGATCGGACTTTTTCTGATCGTGTGTAGAGAATTCCGACGGACAAAGTGTCACGCATGTCGGCCAAAATCCGTCGGAAAAAATCTGACTGATTTTGTGGTCGGAATTTCTGACCGTGTGTACGGGGCATAGGGCAGCCACACTTGTGCTATGGATTGTTTAGTAGCTGTGAGGACATGGGTCATTAGTTTGAATTGTTTTTTTAGTAGGCCTCAGCTGGGAGCATTGGGATTGAAGTGGTCAACAGCAGGGCTAAAATGTTGTATACCTTAGTCCAGGGGTAGTGTCACATATCTGGTTGGATGCCGAAATACCGAGAGGGCTCCCCTTGCGGCAAAGTGCAGTACACCCCTGAAGTTTGGGTACAGAGGGTGTAGTGCACAGAGAAGCACAGGTTGCCAGATGGATTCCAGAGAGAAGAGCTGGTGGGCACCGGAAGGACACTGGGTAATACAGGAAACTAAGCTGGGCTAAAGTCTATAAGAATCCTCGGCAATACTTGGCAAGGTGTGCACAAAGAACAGTAGTGGAAGCCAGGTCAGGGGTCAAACACAGTATATCTGGCAAGAGGAAGAGGCAGGTTGCAGAAATGGGGACAAGCCAAAGGTATGGTGTGACGGAACGTCCCTACACTCCTCTTGAGTGTGTTCGTCATATATCACTTCCTCCCAGTCTGGATATAGATATCAGATATTCCAACCGCTCCCAAGCACCAAACTAGACGAGACTTGCTTAGTGCCAACATGGACTCTTTTTTATTAGAACCAAAATTACAAGTATTTCTATACAGTAGGAGAGGAGGTTCCCCCTCCTGCTCATATTACTCTAACAATACACCTGTAACAACTTAACTTACTGTTACTTACTTACTGGTGCTGGGCAGAGCTCAGTGAAGTTTGGCCCTAATACCAGCTCTTCTGATGGAGGCTCATCAGGTTGTTTTTCCTCAGCAGAAAAGTCTATTAAATCCCCTGTCTCTACAATTGATGTCTGGGGATAGAGGTTCACCATCTGTCCGTGGAACCTAGAAGATGCCATCGGTGCTGGGCAGAGGTTAGCAGAGCTCTGCCCTGTTGTCAGCACTTCAGCTTTGGGGATGGAAATCTCCAGATTTTCCACTGCCGATTCTCTGGCATGCTGCTGAACAGGCACATTCCTCCATCCAACCTCATCTTGTGCAGCAACAGGTTTGTCAAGGTCAGTCAGCACTTGCTGCATCCGCCATAAGACCTCCGCGTCCATAGCTGCGGGGGCAGGTGGGCAAAGCACTCTGTTACTATGCCACATTGCAGACTCTTCAGCCAGGATTTCAGAGCTGTCTGCCGGTATTTCCTGATAGTCCCAGGCAAAGGGAGCCCAGCCCTGGTACGGAGCAGAGTCTAGCAGCCGTCTGTAGGCGATCTCCAGCTCCCATTCCTGAATGGCCAGAAATTCCATATCTTCCAGTGCCCAGTGCACTTCCGAGACGTTAAGTAGCCCTTTTCTGAAATCCATGACTTCATCCAGCCTCCACTCCAAATCACTCCCAAAGTTAGAGTCCCCTGTCAGCTTCACATACAACAATCCCAGGCTGCCGTAGCTTAAGCCTTCTATTGGGCTGTCATCCGCTATCCAAGGGCATGCTTGGGATACATGCCACCGGAGGGCTCTGTAACTCTCATCCAGCTTCATCTCTGCCCAGATCAGCCTGCTTAATTCAGCTGTCTGCTCCTTGTGCGGTTTTTCTCCCAAAAACAGCACCCGCAATCCATACTGCGACCAGTACCTTTCCTGGTTGGAGGGGAGAACTTTTCCCTGGTGACGCCGCTCACGGGCTACCGCTTCCTTCCAGAGTTTGCAGCGAATAGAATCAAAAAATCCCAGCAGGACCTGCTCTGATACTGGTCCTCTGTGCTGTAGCTGCATCTCTCGCAACCTCCTTCTGAATTCCTCTTCCATGGCGGCTGGTATCTGTACCTCTCCTCCTCTCCTGCTATCCGACCCTTGGATCCAGGTGGAAGTTTGGATGTCCCAGACTGCAGGAAGCATCCCACTGCTTGCGACACATGTGTCGGAATGTCCCTACACTCCTCTTGAGTGCGTTCGTCATATATCACTTCCTCCCAGTCTGGATATAGATATCAGATATTCCAACCGCTCCCAAGCACCAAACGAGACGAGACTTGCTTAGTGCCAACATGGACTCTTTTTTATTAGAACCAAAATTACAAGTATTTCTATACAGTAGGAGAGGAGGTTCCCCCTCCTACTCATATTACTCTAACAATACACCTGTAACAACTTAACATAAACTAATTAACTAATCCCTTTGAGCAGCCGATGTGACTCAGGATTTCACTACAGGCCAGACTTGTTGTCACCGAGCTAAACACAGTTGATTATAAATTATCATAATTACAACCACACGACATTTTATCACAATAGGAGGAGACCACCAGTAACAGACGGACCGTCTACTACATTGTACAGAGGACAATGTGATCAGCCCTCTCAATTAACATCTTGAGTTCATGCCACTAGCATCTGACAGTGTGTGTCTCAACAGCATGAGACAACACACATTATATATAGACATATATACAGCATTGAATATGACTGGGGTTGGGGTTCTCCTTCACCCTGTGCCCCTTAAAATCCAGGGCCCATAATCGGTTAGCAGGAGGCCCGCATTTAGTCCTCTCAAAAAGCCTGTGTCCCGGCTAGGTCTGTCACATATGGTATCAGGAAGTAGGCAGGAACAGGTAACTGTAGCAAAGTCCGTGATAAAAGTCGAGATCAGGTACTGGAGAAGACAAGTCTGTAAAGCAAGCCAGGGGGTCAAACCAGGAGAGCAGATCAGACAGGTCAGGAACAAGCCGGGTCACAACAGGAATCCAAACAGTAATTGCACAGAGGCTAAGGAAGACTGACAAACCAGCAACTTTAAACCCATGTGACCTGCTGGTAGAGATACTGGGTCCTAAAGTCCTTCTCCTGCCAGAGATGCTGGGTCCTAAAGTAGTTCTCCTGCTGTTGTTTCCCTGACAACTGGCACTATTGCCAGTTCTCCTACGGCCATTTCCCTGACAGGTAGGCAACCTTGGCCCTCCATCTGGGGTAAAACTACAAATACCATCATACCTCTGCCTCTAGCAGTTATTCCTGTGATTGTCAGAGTCTTGCAATGTCTCATGGGACTTGTAGTTTCACCACAGCTGGAGGGACGAGGTTGCCTACCCCTGCCTTAGTCCACAGTCATTGTACAACTGGACAGGTCCACCAGGTGTGGAGGTATGTCCCCAGATCTGGACATATTTTCCAAGGTGAATTTTTGCAATTTTAGTTGGGGTCAAATACCAATGGTGTAATAGCTTGTAGTTCGTTTCCAGGGCCATAGCATTCTGAGAGCAAGACTTGGTGGTATCCCAGATCAAGGACCATTGCTCTGGGTCCAGTTGGATTTCAAGGTCTGGCAGCCATTTGGACATGGTTGGGCCTGGATGTTTCCGTCAGAAGCTGATTATACAGTAAGGAGCCCATACCCAGGGCATGGGGGTCATGTTTACATTTATGCAAGGGTAGTGCTATCTGACATGCTACGGACCGAATAAGTGACATAATGGTTTATCTGCAATAAATTAAATATCTCAGAATTAAGGGGGGTGTAAGTGTTTTGAAGAGTTTGAAATAACTTAACAACACCTGGTGTAAGAAGGGTTGTAAGTGAGTGATCTTTCATTGTGATCATTGTTTAACCTCTTCCCGCCTGCCGGCCATCAAATGATGACTGGGCAGCTCGGCTCTCATTCTGGGTGGACGTCATATAACGGCCCTCCAGAACGACCACTCTCACGCACCCCTAGGCATGCACAGCGCGGCGACCGTGGCCGCGTCATGTTGCTAGGACACGGCGCGACCCCAATCTGTGTAAAGAGCTCTTTCTCCTTCTGAAGAAACCAAAGTAAATTATCTATGCAGAGAAGGGTGAAATCATTTGCCTCCAGTGAGACCCAAAGAGGGATTTCTGTGGTCACATGGTATTTGGTGAGGGAGGCCAACTGAACAGCTTGGCAATATTTATGAACTTCTAGGCTGCCTTGGGGTCTACTGTAAAAAAGAGTGTTGCTAGCAAGTCCAGGATTGTGATGGAATCAGATGAATTGTATGATTTGTTTTTGTTGTTTATGTGAAATATGGGAGGGGACTCACAGAGGTAGGACCCAGAAGAGATATAGTGACTTCAGTTGATAGGTCATCCTAATTACTGATATACAGCCTAACAAAGATAGATAATTAACAAATGTTTACGTTTATGAAAAAGTGGTGGGCAATTAGCTTCATGAAGAGTATCACATGAGGAGATGAGATTGATTCCTAGGTAGGGGAGGCATTTCAGTTCCCATGAGTAGGGGAAAGAGACCACTAAATGTGGTGATAAGGAAACATTCAAGTTCTTGGATTTGGTGTGGTTGATATGGAGACCAGAGAGACTACCAAAGTGGGGCAAAGGGGTTGACTGGTTAGGGAGAGTGACGGTAGGGTTGGTGACAAACATTAAAATATCATTGGCTATTTGGTGGCACTACCACAGAAAACTACACCTGTTGATTTGATTGCAAAAAAGACCCAACAATAACTGCTGACATATTTGCACATGAACATTGGTGATATGAGCCCCAACTCCTTTAATAAATGTCCTCACATTGTTCTCCTCATCCCTCCCCGGGTTACCTGCTCTCTGAGCGCTCCTCCGTGCAGACTCGGCGTCCTCCTCCATGGTGTCTCTGCTCTCATATGATGTTCTGTGGTCTCTCCGGCTGGAGGGGAAGAGGTAATGAGACCTGAGAGCTCCTCTGGGTCTGCAGACTGTGGTCAGCCATGTACGGGGACAGGAGGAACAAGAATGTGACATCTAATAGAGATGATGGGGCTGATTTACTAAAGGAAATGAAGAAAAGACGGGGGGTTCACACAAGAGTGCAAACATGATCCCCGAATCCATCTATCTGATTGTACAGGGATGTCCAATGTGTACGGAGAGGTCCTAGTTTACTATTTGTGTAGAACATCCAAATAATGCTCCTTTGTGTCTTCTATCTCTATAAGGTCCTCCTACTCCTTATTCCACTAAGGAACGCCTACATTTTACATCGGGTCAGATGGGTCATTTTATCCCAAGTTTGGTACCTCTGTCATTCCTCTCACATCTGTATTTCACCGATTTATAAAAGGGGTTTCCATAGTTGTGTTTGGCAACTGGAATTAATGTTCTTCACCTTTCCATTTTTTACCACAGGAATTCTGATTTTCTAATTTATAAATCTTGGTGACGTTTGCCTTCCTTTTACTCCAATCAGGGAGAAGAGAAGCGGGTAAGAAGAGTGTTGCCATTCCCAGGGAAAGGGATGGGGGGTGATGGGGCACAATTGCACCATCCACTGGTATTATGTGAGTCACGGCTGGTGGGGGAGCTCGTTGATGGCACATCATGGAATGGAGGTGAGTAGAGTTCCACTTCTACAACCCATTGCTTCTTTTTGGTTCCCCCGTGTGTTTAGCAAAATGTGCAAAAAGGTGAATTCTGTGTTGGCGGCATGAAGCCCTCAACTGATATTACATTTTTATGGACCACATGCAGTCTTTTTTTTTTTTCCGTGGGTTCCCCCTTGACATCCATACCAGACACCTTTTCAGGGATATGTGTGTAGTTTTGTGTTTTCTTTTTTTGGGGTCCCCTATTACATTCCATAGCAGACCCTCACCCAAGATATCGGCCTGATATAGATGCTGAAGGTAATCCTGGTCTCTTTTTTACTAACAGAACAAAGTGACCGGAAATATCATTTACCGGCCGGCAATTCCATTTTTTTTTTACTTAGTGATTATCACTTTTCCTGTAGTACATCGTACAGATGAGCCACTTCAAAGGCGGGTTTAACACATCCCCCAGGAATGTTATTTAAACTAATTTCAGCATTTTGTTAAATTTTTCCCTTTAAAGTGGTTTTACACCCCTGAAAATAAAAATGAACAAAGCACATCCTTCTTTATAGCGGGGGTGGACAAACTTGATGATCCTGTTGTCTGCTCATTAGAGGGATCAGATGCAGCCTTGTTACTAGAGATAATGGGCACCTTTTAAAAAGTGAGGAAAAAAATAGTAGCAGACCTGCTGCTTCTATATGCATCGTCCTCTATAACATCCTCCGGATTCATCATACAAACAAAAAATGTCAATACATGTAAATATCAATAAAACAAAGCAAAACAAATTCACATAAAAAGCCACATACAACTAACCATACAAATGAATACATAAAACAAATACAAAGGGAGAGGGCAGGATCTGGGGGTCCCCTTGTTAAAGGGGGCTTCAAGATTCTGATAACCCTCACCCGCAGACCCCATCAACAAGAGGCCAACATGGGGGGGACCCCAAAGCACCCCCCCATGTTGAGGGGATGTGGCCTGGTACGGTTCAGGAGGGGGGGAGGCGCTTGCTCGTCCCCTCCTTATTCTGACTTCCAGGCCCGGATAAGGGTCTGGTATGGATTTTGGAGGGGACCCCACACCAATGTTTTTACATTTTGGTGTGAAGTTCCCTTTAAAATCCATACCAGACCCATGTGGAATTCTTTTTGGGGGGGGGCACCCCTTTTTTAAAAAAAATTTGGCGTTTGGGGGATCCCCTCCGAATCCATACTAGACCTGAGGGACCTTGTATGGACCTGGTGAGGGGACCTCACGCCCAGATCTGTGCTTTTTTTTTTTTTCTTGGGAAAGTTTTTGTTTCTTTACATTCACCCTGCTGACCCAGATTTCGGCTACCTAAACCCCAAATTTGGGGTCTTTTTTATTTGTTAGTTTTTTTAATGTTTTTTTTTTATACTCTGCCTCCCCTGACTGCACGTCCTTGCTTCTCACCACCCCTCCTCTGACTCCTTTACTCTTCTCCTCCTTTTACTTCACCAGCCCTTCTCCTCTCCTCTTCTTCATGCTTTCTCTACCCTTAAATTCCAATGCCACCTCTCTTGTCTTCTGCCAGGCTTTTGCAGAAAGCCTTATAATTATTCATTGCACAGGGATGGGAGTGATGAGTTATTACACCTTTCAGAATTTTGAAGATTGAAATACAGACACTTGTCTCCAGGGCCGTTTGAAGGAATTTGGGGGCCCCAAGCAAAATGGACATGGAGGACCCCCCACCCCCCCACCCGCACGCAAAGCCATGAGATTACCAGACTGCAGACATACTGCACAAGATTACCAGACTGCAGACATACTGCACGAGATTACCAAACTGAGGACATACTGCACGAGATTACCAAACTGAGGACATACTGCACGAGATTACCAGACTGCGGACATACTGCACGAGATTACCAGACTGCTGACATACTGCACAAGATTACCAGACTGCGGACATACTGCACAAGATTACCAGACTGCGGACATACTGCACAAGATTACCAGACTGCTGACATACTGCACGAGATTACCAGACTGCGGACATACTGCACGAGATTACCAGACTGCGGACATACTGCATGAGATTACCAGACTGCGGACATACTGCATGATATTACCAGACTGCGGACATACTGCAGAAGATTACCAGACTGCGGACATACTGCATGATATTACCAGACTGCGGACATACTGCATGATATTACCAGACTGCGGACATACTGCATGAGATTACCAGACTGCGGACGTACTGCATGATATTACCAGACTGCTGACATACTGCATGATATTACCAGACTGCGGACATACTGCATGAGATTACCAGACTGCGGACATACTGCATGATATTACCAGACTGCGGACATACTGCATGATATTACCAGACTGCGGACATACTGCATGATATTACCAGACTGCGGACATACTGCATGAGATTACCAGACTGCGGACATACTGCATGAGATTACCAGACTGCGGACATACTGCATGATATTACCAGACTGCGGACATACTGCATGATATTACCAGACTGCGGACATACTGCATGAGATTACCAGACTGCGGACATACTGCATGATATTACCAGACTGCGGACATACTGCACAAGATTACCAGACTGCTGACATACTGCATGATATTACCAGACTGCGGACATACTGCATGAGATTACCAGACTGCGGACATACTGCATGATATTACCAGACTGCGGACATACTGCAGAAGATTACCAGACTGCGGACATACTGCATGAGATTACCAGACTGCGGACATACTGCAAGAGATTACCAAACTGAGGACATACTGCACGAGATTACCAGACTGCGGACATACTGCACGAGATTACCAGACTGCGGACATACTGCATGAGATTACCAGACTGCTGACATACTGCACAAGATTACCAGACTGCGGACATACTGCATGAGATTACCAGACTGCGGACATACTGCATGAGATTACCAGACTGCGGACATACTGCATGAGATTACCAGACTGCGGACATACTGCATGATATTACCAGACTGCGGACATACTGCAGAAGATTACCAGACTGCGGACATACTGCATGAGATTACCAGACTGCGGACATACTGCATGATATTACCAGACTGCGGACATACTGCATGATATTACCAGACTGCGGACATACTGCATGATATTACCAGACTGCGGACATACTGCATGATATTACCAGACTGCGGACATACTGCATGATATTACCAGACTGCGGACATACTGCATGACATTACCAGACTGCGGACATACTGCATGAGATTACCAGACTGCGGACATACTGCATGAGATTACCAGACTGCGGACATACTGCATGACATTACCAGACTGCGGACATACTGCATGAGATTACCAGACTGCGGACATACTGCATGACATTACCAGACTGCGGACATACTGCATGATATTACCAGACTGCGGACATACTGCATGACATTACCAGACTGCGGACATACTGCATGAGATTACCAGACTGCGGACATACTGCATGAGATTACCAGACTGCGGACATACTGCACGATATTACCAGACTGCGGACATACTGCACAAGATTACCAGACTGCTGACATACTGCATGATATTACCAGACTGCGGACATACTGCATGAGATTACCAGACTGCGGACATACTGCATGATATTACCAGACTGCGGACATACTGCATGAGATTACCAGACTGCGGACATACTGCATGATATTACCAGACTGCGGACATACTGCATGATATTACCAGACTGCGGACATACTGCAGAAGATTACCAGACTGCGGACATACTGCATGAGATTACCAGACTGCGGACATACTGCAAGAGATTACCAGACTGCGGACATACTGCACGAGATTACCAAACTGAGGACATACTGCACGAGATTACCAGACTGCGGACATACTGCATGAGATTACCAGACTGCTGACATACTGCACAAGATTACCAGACTGCGGACATACTGCATGAGATTACCAGACTGCGGACATACTGCATGCGATTACCAGACTGCGGACATACTGCATGATATTACCAGACTGCGGACATACTGCAGAAGATTACCAGACTGCGGACATACTGCATGAGATTACCAGACTGCGGACATACTGCATGATATTACCAGACTGCGGACATACTGCATGATATTACCAGACTGCGGACATACTGCATGAGATTACCAGACTGCGGACATACTGCATGATATTACCAGACTGCGGACATACTGCACAAGATTACCAGACTGCTGACATACTGCATGATATTACCAGACTGCGGACATACTGCATGAGATTACCAGACTGCGGACATACTGCATGATATTACCAGACTGCGGACATACTGCAGAAGATTACCAGACTGCGGACATACTGCATGAGATTACCAGACTGCGGACATACTGCAAGAGATTACCAGACTGAGGACATACTGCACGAGATTACCAGACTGCGGACATACTGCACGAGATTACCAGACTGCGGACATACTGCATGAGATTACCAGACTGCTGACATACTGCACAAGATTACCAGACTGCGGACATACTGCATGAGATTACCAGACTGCGGACATACTGCATGAGATTACCAGACTGCGGACATACTGCATGAGATTACCAGACTGCGGACATACTGCATGAGATTACCAGACTGCGGACATACTGCATGATATTACCAGACTGCGGACATACTGCAGAAGATTACCAGACTGCGGACATACTGCATGAGATTACCAGACTGCGGACATACTGCATGATATTACCAGACTGCGGACATACTGCATGATATTACCAGACTGCGGAAATACTGCATGATATTACCAGACTGCGGACATACTGCATGATATTACCAGACTGCGGACATACTGCATGATATTACCAGACTGCGGACATACTGCATGACATTACCAGACTGCAGACATACTGCATGAGATTACCAGACTGCGGACATACTGCATGAGATTACCAGACTGCGGACATACTGCATGAGATTACCAGACTGCGGACATACTGCATGATATTACCAGACTGCGGACATACTGCATGAGATTACCAGACTGCGGACATACTGCATGATATTACCAGACTGCGGACATACTGCATGATATTACCAGACTGCGGACATACTGCAGAAGATTACCAGACTGCGGACATACTGCATGAGATTACCAGACTGCGGACATACTGCACGAGATTACCAAACTGAGGACATACTGCACGAGATTACCAGACTGCGGACATACTGCATGAGATTACCAGACTGCTGACATACTGCACAAGATTACCAGACTGCGGACATACTGCATGAGATTACCAGACTGCGGACATACTGCATGCGATTACCAGACTGCGGACATACTGCATGATATTACCAGACTGCGGACATACTGCAGAAGATTACCAGACTGCGGACATACTGCATGAGATTACCAGACTGCGGACATACTGCATGATATTACCAGACTGCGGACATACTGCATGATATTACCAGACTGCGGACATACTGCATGATATTACCAGACTGCGGACATACTGCATGATATTACCAGACTGCGGACATACTGCATGAGATTACCAGACTGCGGACATACTGCATGAGATTACCAGACTGCGGACATACTGCACAAGATTACCAGACTGCGGACATACTGCACAAGATTACCAGACTGCTGACATACTGCATGATATTACCAGACTGCGGACATACTGCATGAGATTACCAGACTGCGGACATACTGCATGAGATTACCAGACTGCGGACATACTGCATGATATTACCAGACTGCGGACATACTGCATGATATTACCAGACTGCGGACATACTGCATGATATTACCAGACTGCGGACATACTGCATGATATTACCAGACTGCGGACATACTGCATGAGATTACCAGACTGCGGACATACTGCATGAGATTACCAGACTGCGGACATACTGCATGAGATTACCAGACTGCGGACATACTGCATGATAATACCAGACTGCGGACATACTGCATGAGATTACCAGACTGCGGACATACTGCATGAGATTACCAGACTGCGGACATACTGCATGATATTACCAGACTGCTGACATACTGCATGATATTACCAGACTGCGGACATACTGCATGAGATTACCAGACTGCGGACATACTGCATGAGATTACCAGACTGCGGACATACTGCATGAGATTACCAGACTGCGGACATACTGCATGAGATTACCAGACTACGGACATACTGCATGAGATTACCAGACTGCGGACATACTGCATGATATTACCAGACTGCGGACATACTGCATGATATTACCAGACTGCGGACATACTGCATGAGATTACCAGACTGCGGACATACTGCATGAGATTACCAGACTGCGGACATATTGCATGATATTACCAGACTGCGGACATACTGCATGAGATTACCAGACTGCGGACATACTGCATGAGATTACCAGACTGCGGACATACTGCATGAGATTACCAGACTGCGGACATATTGCATGATATTACCAGACTGCGGACATACTGCATGAGATTACCAGATTGCGGACATACTGCATGAGATTACCAGATTGCGGACATACTGCATGAGATTACCAGATTGCGGACATACTGCATGAGATTACCAGACTGCTGACATACTGCATGAGATTACCAGACTGCTGACATACTGCATGAGATTACCAGACTGCTGACATACTGCATTAGATTCTGATTACCTGTGATGAATTGGGCCCTGATGACAGTTTTGCAGAGTGCACAGAGGACACAGGAGGCTGTATTTGTGCGCTAGCCAGCAGAGAGGGGGCGGGGCCGGGAGCTCCACTCGGAACAGATTGGCTATAGTTAGAGCAGTGATCGGAGTGGGCACGTCAGTGAAGCTCCTGGCCGGGAGCTCCACTGACACGCCCACTCCGATCACTGCTCTAACCGACGCGCCCACTCTTAAATCTCCCCTCTTCTGCCTTCCACTTCACTAACCTTCTTTTCATTTCTCTCTGTAAACCCTCCCCCTCAGAGGTGTAGCTTGAAGCTTGTGGGCCTGATGCAAAAGTTGACCTGCCCCCCCCCCCCTACTTCCACGTCCATGCAGATACATCCACTGCACGCCAGGATACTCAAAGTGGCTTAAGAGTTTTGAGTTCCCAGAGTTCCTCTTTACATCACAGAACAGGGATCACCCCTGGAGAATCGGAGGACAGGGATCACCGCTGGAGAAGCAGAGGACAGGGATCACCGCTGGAGAAGCAGAGGACAGGGATCACCGCTGGAGAAGCAGAGGACAGGGATCACCGCTGGAGAAGCAGAGGACAGGGATCACCGCTGGAGAAGCAGAGGACAGGGATCACCGCTGGAGAAGCAGAGGACAGGGATCACCGCTGGAGAAGCAGAGGACAGGGATCACCGCTGGAGAAGCAGAGGACAGGGACCACCGCTGGAGAAGCAGAGGACAGGGATCACCGCTGGAGAAGCAGAGGACAGGCATCACCGCTGGAGAAGCAGAGGACAGGCATCACCGCTGGAGAAGCAGAGGACAGGGATCACCGCTGGAGAAGCAGAGGACAGGGATCACCGCTGGAGAAGCAGAGGACAGGGATCACCGCTGGAGAAGCAGAGGACAGGGATCACCGCTGGAGAAGCAGAGGACAGGGATCACCGCTGGAGAAGCAGAGGACAGGGATCACCGCTGGAGAAGCAGAGGACAGGGACCACCGCTGGAGAAGCAGAGGACAGGGATCACCGCTGGAGAACCAGAGGACAGGGATCACCGCTGGAGAAGCAGAGGACAGGGATCACCGCTGGAGAAGCAGAGGACAGGCATCACCGCTGGAGAAGCAGAGGACAGGCATCACCGCTGGAGAAGCAGAGGACAGGCATCACCGCTGGAGAAGCAGAGGACAGGGATCACCGCTGGAGAAGCAGAGGACAGGGATCACCGCTGGAGAAGCAGAGGACAGGCATCACCGCTGGAGAAGCAGAGGACAGGCATCACCGCTGGAGAAGCAGAGGACAGGCATCACCGCTGGAGAAGCAGAGGACAGGCATCACCGCTGGAGAAGCAAAGGACAGGGATCACCGCTGGAGAAGCAGAGGACAGGGATCACCGCTGGAGAAGCAGAGGACAGGGATCACCGCTGGAGAAGCAGAGGACAGGCATCACCGCTGGAGAAGCAGAGGACAGGCATCACCGCTGGAGAAGCAGAGGACAGGCATCACCGCTGGAGAAGCAGAGGACAGGCATCACCGCTGGAGAAGCAGAGGACAGGGATCACCGCTGGAGAAGCAGAGGACAGGGATCACCGCTGGAGAAGCAGAGGACAGGGATCATCGCTGGAGAAGCAGAGGACAGGGATCACCCCTGGAGAAGCAGAGGACAAGGATCACCGCTGGAGAAGCAGAGGACAGGGATCATCGCTGGAGAAGCAGAGGACAGGGATCACCGCTGGAGAAGCAGAGGACAGGCATCACCGCTGGAGAAGCAGAGGACAGGCATCACCGCTGGAGAAGCAGAGGACAAGGATCACCGCTGGAGAAGCAGAGGACAGGGATCATCGCTGGAGAAGCAGAGGACAGGGATCACCGCTGGAGAAGCAGAGGACAGGGATCACCGCTGGAGAAGCAGAGGACAGGGATCACCCCTGGAGAAGCAGAGGACAGGGATCACCCCTGGAGAAGCAGAGGACAGGGATCACCGCTGGAGAAGCAGAGGACAGGGATCACCAATGGAGAAGCAGAGGACAGGGATCACCGCTGAAGGATCAGAGGACAGAGCTCCTTTCCCATCCCAGCACTGTATACAGCCCCCCCCCCCACACACTACACAGGGCTGAAATCACATTCCTTTACACACAGTCTGTCAGTCTTCACAGGGTGTATCTGGCTTTTATGTTGCTCTTCTGACCTGTGAAATTCTCTGGTCAGAACGGCAGTGTAGTTGCAGTAGGCAGATACACCCTGTGCAGATCATGGCTGACTGGCTGTGTTGTAAAGGAATGTGATTTCAGCCCTGCGGAGGAGGAACAGTATAGAGTGCTGTAATGGGAAAGGAGCTCAGCAGCCGGGCATAGCATGCATGGTGGAGGGGGTGGTCAGGGGGCTTTGGGGGGGGGGGGCAACTTAGATCTGTGAGGGCAAAGCCATGTGACACAAAATCTGAAGCCTGCAGTCCGTCAGGGGCCCCCTGAGGAGGTGTTAAGGGATTTGTTTTAGCAATTTCTGAAGGTTTCTCTGTCATGTTGGCGGGTGTTGGGGGAAGGTCACCTCCCGGAGGTGTGTGTCTTTTCCCCAGTTGTCAGGGAAGTGGAATCCCAGCTGGTGACTAGAAGACACTGAGTAGTGTAATACCTCACCAGTGACATCGGTCGGACATTGTGGCTTCAGGACGGCACTCTCCTCCTCTTGCCTCTCTGAGCTCGGTTACCATTCCATGTTGCCAGCACACAGCACAAACACTTCCCCCTCCTGGGCTGTTCTCACCTCGTGCTCCTCTCCATTCAGGAAATGGCTCACAGCTTCTCCCCAGCCAATGGGGACAGAGGGGTGTGGACTGTGGAAGGCAAAGTAGAAGCCCTGTACTGGAGCGTGGCTGTGGGGCCCTAGGGCAGATCGGAGCTGGACTTTGTGGAGGATATGATAATATGAAAGGGAGGCTGCATGGGCCCCCTGGAGCTAGGGGTGGGGTGATTGTGACCCCTGCAACCCTTTATGCTACGCCCATGCTCCTCCTCTTTAACATTCCCTCTTGAACCCCCTCTTCTCCTTTCCCCTCCTCTCATCTGCTCTCAATCCTCTCCACCAGGGGTCAAGTCCTGGGGAAAAAAGTGTGGGAACTCCCACCCAAGATCCACTAATCCCACCAAGAAAAAAAAATGATACGCTCATATACACGAATGTTTCAAAAGTGGTATTTTTCATCCAATTTTGGTATTGTGTGTATGAAGCTTAACTGTTAGTACATAAAATAAACAATCCTCAATAAACATAAATACGGTAATTCTCTGAATAATCAGCATTCATACAATTGTGCTTCCATGTAATATGAACATCATGTTCTGATCTTTATTGGGGAATGTTATTTTGTATATAGAGTGTTTATGTGGTGAGTTTACACTTTTCATTGAACAGAGTTTGGATAACACAGGGTTAAACGGAAAGGTGATAAATGAACTGCACATTATCTGGACAGAATGCTTGGGGAGATAGTGATGTGTTCCTGCTTAGGAGATGTATGTTAGCTCGGGGGGGGGGGGGGGGGGGGGGGGTGGGGGGGGGGGGGGGGGGGCTGCAAACTCTGCAGGGCTCCAACACACACTCGCTGCTATTCCAACCCTTCACATATTTCCATATAAACTTCCCTCCTGGCATTGAACTTTGCCAGGTATTGTGCTCAGCTTAACACCCCAAACTGATGTTCCTCCCTCAGATCACCTCTCTCCCTGCATGTCCTGTGAGCAGAATAGCTGTGCTCCTTCTCTGGGTTCTCTCATCATATGGCACTGAAGATGGAGGAGGGGAGATTCAGCGGGACACACAGAGCAAGTATGCAGAGACTGGGGGGGGGGGGGGGGGGGGGGAGATGAGGAGACAGAAAATCAGGAGGGTCCGGAGGGCAGGAGCGCATCACGAGAGGTCTGACTAAATACAATCTCTTAGCAGCAGGGACCTGATCTACCCATCAGCTAGCTGTGATTGACAGGTAGATCGAAGCGGAAGCTGTCATGGGGCCCCCTACTGGCAATGCCTGAATGGTCAGGTGTGCGGCACTTACTATTGGCGAGCTGTGTCGGCAGCTGCTGGTGTAGCACCTGCCACACAGCTTGCATACTTCAAAGTCTGGCAGGACACGGCTGCTAACGGGAACGGAGTTCCTGTTGTGGAAAAAGTACAGGAACTCCGTTCCCATGCGTTCCCACAGGACTTGTGCCCTGCTCTCCACCCTCCCCAAGGAGCTCCATTCCAGTGTTCCCTATTGCAAACACTCCCGCCTCTGAGGAGACGGCTGAGGATAGTGTGAGAAAAGTGTCCTTATCCTTTAATCTTACAAGAATCAGTCTATACAGAAATAAACACAAAGGAGAAAAACACATCTATGAATTCATTAGCATTTTATTTACAATTCAGAATAATGGCGCAGTGACCAGAACATTCACACAGCATTTCTCAGATCAGTGCGGTCACACAGCATTCCTCAGATCAGTGCGGTCACACAGCATTTCTCAGATCAGTGCGGTCACACAGCATTCCTCAGAATAGTGCGGTCACACAGCGTTTCTCAGATCAGTGCGGTCACACAGCGTTCCTCAGATCAGTGCGGTCACACAGCGTTCCTCAGATCAGTGCGGTCACACAGCATTCTTCTCACAGATGTAGTTCAGTTCATCGTAACAGTTCCACAGAGTCAGATGAGATCCAAGCATGGCACAGCTTCCAGACCCTTCAGGGAAGGTTCTAGAGAGGAGATAAAATAAGGTGAAGGAATTTTCGCAGTCATTGTAGATGAGCAGTAATGGGTGGTGGAGAGATAGAGAAGACCATGAAGCAAAATATGTCTAGGGGCCTTTACTTACACCATATTGTCAAAAGTATTGGTACGCCTGCCTTTACACGCACATAAACTTTAATGACATCCCAGTCTTAGTCCGGAGGGTTCAATATTAAGTTAACTCACCCTTTGCAGCTATAACAGCTTCAAATCTTCTGGGAAGGCCATCCACAAGGTTTAGGAGTGTGTCTATGGGAATGTTGGACCATTCTTCAGTTTGCGCATTTGTGAGGTCCGGCACTAATGTTGGATGAGAAGGCCTGGCTCACAGAATCTGCTCTAATTTATCCCAAAGGTGTTCTGTCGGGTTTAGGTCAGGACTCTGTGCAAGCCAGTCAAGTTCCTCCACCCCAAACTCGCTCATCCCTGTCTTTATGGACCTTGCTTTCTGGTACAATCATTTTTATTGAGGAAAAGATTATGCACAGGTGCATATCAACAGATTGCCCACCCAAGGGGATCAGATGAGAGACATAAAATTACATAGAATATTAATGAATGAACCCAAAACAGGTAAGGTACATAGAGCAAGAGCTCAAGGTACGGCCCCGTGGCACAGGCCGTAGGACTGCAAAAATGACCGAGGTGTAAAGGCACTGGCACATTATAGAAAACGGTGAGAGAACGGGCAGAAGCCCCAACGGAAAGAGAGAGAAAGGAGAAGGAAGGAGAGAAAAAAAAACACAGGGAAAACATATGGACCTTGCTTTGTGCACTGGTCCAAACCATTTGGTGGAGGGGGGATTATGGTGTGGGGTTGTTTTTCAGGGGTTGGGCTTGGCCCCTTAGTTCCAGTTAAGGGAACTCTTAAGGGGTCAGCATTCCAACAAATTTTTGACAATTTCATGGTCCCAACTTTGTGGGAACAGTTTGGGGACGGCCCCTTCCCTAATGCCCCGTACACACGGTCGGATTTTCCGACGGACAAAGTTTTATCTCCTGCTCTCAAATTTTCCGACAACAAAGTCCTATCGGACTTTTTCCGATCGTGTGTAGCGAATTCCGACGGACAAAGTGCCACGCATGCTCAGATCACATTACAAGACCAAAGCTATTGGCTACTAGCCTCTACGTAGTCCCGTCGTACGCAACAAACGTCACCACGTTCAGAATGATCGGATTTTCTGACAACTTTGTCCGACCGTGTGTATGCAACACCAGTGTCGGACAAAATCCGTCGGAAAATATCTGATGGATTTTGTGGTCGGATTTTCCGACCGTGTGTACGGGGCATTAGACTGGGATGTCATTAAAGTTCATGTGCGTGGTAAAGCAGGTGTTCCAATACTTTTGACAATATAGTGTATGTAGTTGGGTTGGTGCGCCCACAGACCGTCACACCTGAGTGTCTGGTGATGAGGAACTATAGAGGACAATGTACAGATATAACATATCCAGTCCCATTACAGATGAATGAGCCCAAAGGAGTGTTTTAGATCGGTGACTAATATTCATAACAGCCCCACCGAGACACAGAATTGCCTTAGGAGAGATGTGCTTTGCTCCCAGAAAGTGACAATAAGGTGGCATTCACCCCCTGGGCATTATAAACTCGCGGGCAGAGTAGTGAATTTCTATTTTTGGAAACACTCAAAATGCGGCAAAACAAACCCCATGCGAAATGTACTTGGCTCACTTGCAAAAAGAGGTACTTGGGCAACTTTGCCACATTCGCTGGGCATAGGGAAGCCGATTCAAGTGAAAGGGTTTCCTTGTGCTGCAGTGTGACAAACACAGCAAAAAACGCGCTAAAACAAAACGATTCTTGGTGCCGGTGTGAATTGGGCCAAAGTGCTGTCAAAGTAGGGGTGACTTAGGAGATGGAGCATGTGCCCACTTATTTATACCGGGGTTCAGTAATGACAAAAAATATTCTGTTATCCAAACAGATTGTGTAGAAATCTTTGTGGAGGAAGAGGAGGGAGGAGGAACCTGACATCATACAGAGATACTTCTACTGAAGAGTTGGGGGGTTTCTGTTTAAGAAAAAAAAGTCCCCTAAAACTTACTCCATGCTGCCATCTGCCCATTTTCCTGTCCACACTCCACCATGGATGTTAAATTGGGTTAATCCGACCCAGAATCCTTTTCCTGTGATGTTCACCAGTCTCTGGATAACAAAATACACAACATATTATTATTCCCATCACCTTCCTGGGTGTCTTATGAGTGCCGCCAGATGCTCTCCACTCCACACCCAACCCAGTGACCCCAACACTGACCTGTATGGTCTTCTCCTTCACCTGGGCCAGTCTAGAGCCACGCTTTTCACATTCTTTATCACTAAGTGATCGTATCTTCATGTCCTCAGAGAAGAAATAACATTTATCATGGATGGTGATCCAGGGATCTAGACATCTAGGAGATTGTCCTGTAGTATGGAATAATAGAGACCGTCCTGTAATATGGAATAATAGAGACAGTCAGTAATGATGAAGAGACAGCCGGACACAGGAGAGACCGTCCTGTAATATGGAATTATAGAGACAGTCAGTAATGATAAAGAGACAGCCGGACACAGGAGAGACCGTCCTGTAATATGGAATAATAGAGACAGTCAGTAATGATGAAGAGACAGCCGGACACAGGAGAGACCATCCTGTAATATGGAATAATAGAGACAGTCAGTAATGATGAAGAGACAGAGTACCTTGCGTAGTCTGATATGTCTCGGGGGGATGGGAACTCTTACCAGTATCTTCTCTCCTGACTTCTCTCGCTCTTCCTGTGATAAACATTAATCATTAGGAGGAACTCCGGACAAGCAGTAAACATATTCAGTAATAATGTGTATGCAGGAGTGCAGCCTCTTGCCAATCTTTATATATATAATGCATTATGCACAGTGGGGGGGTTGGTCACGCTGGTCATTAGTCCTGATCCTGGTCTGATGTAAAAGAACTCCAGGAGATAAAACTGCCAGCAGACCCGGATTATTTATACCACACCCCCATCCAAAATGTGACCAAAATGTAAACATTTGTGCAAATACTGGATTTATTATGTCATCCCATTCAGTGAAAATCTGGTATACAGTTCTTGTACCCGCTGTAAAAAATGACAAATTGCTAGACAGACCCATATGTATGGAAAAGTCACCTGTCTTCCTGGGTAAACTTATCTTATACTACTAAGAACCTCTGTACCAATTGTATCTGTCAATGTGCTCAGTATGTGCAACCAGCCCCGCCCCTGAGGAGTCTTTTACCTGATACTCGAAGATATATCAGCACTGACTGTAGAGTGGCACACGTCACCAACAACACCATGAGCAGTACAGGGACCAGACAACCACAGCTGGATGCTCCATGGGCCCCACGCTTTCTTCTGGATGATGTGAGGGCCACATGCTGAGAGAGAAATGTTGTAGGAATATTGCTAGAAGATTCCGGGGCTACATTGTCATACACAATGTCATACACAATGCTCATAAATGGGTGTTATAAAGCTGGATCCAGAGACCACAACCTCACTGTCATATCCTGGAAATACACAGAGAACATACAGATGAAGGATGATTATAGGAAGAACGGGGCACATGAGCAAAACACCAAAAGTCCAAAATTGTTCATTCCACTAAAATTGTTTCCTCAAGATCAGTAGGTGCAGCCAAAGTGTTTGTGGGGCCCAGAACTGCCCATTCTTCAGGGATGTATAGATTGTGTCATAGCGTTTGATTTGGATGAGGGTGATTGGGTTGGGTAAGGACATTTGGGTTAGGCAAGGATATCTCAGTTAGGTAAAGAGATATGTAGGCCTGGTGAAAATATTTGGACTGGGTAAAGATATGTGGGTTCAGTTGGGGTGATTATGTTGGCTGAAGACGTATATATTGGATGAGGGATTTTGATGAGGATTGTGGGTTGTATAAGCGTGTTTTGATTGAGTGGGAGATTTGGTTTGGGAGCGACTTTTTAGCTGGGTGAGGACATTTGGTGTGATGAACCGCCAGACAGCCTGCCTGGGTGCCTCCACCAAGATACAGCTACTTCCACTCTGGAACCAGGAGACAGGTATTATAGCGGACAATTACTCCCAAGAACTAGATGACACTATCTTAGGTGCAAACAGGAACTAACCTTATTGTAAATAGTCAGTAGGCAAAAGGCTGCCCTGCAGTCCCCTCCAAAAGCCGCTGTCCCGGTTGGGTCGTCACATTTGGGTTTGGTAAGGATGTCTCAGTTAAATAAAGATATTTAGGTTGGGTGAAAATGTTTGGACTGGGTGTAAACATTTGGGTCCAGTTGGGGTGATTAATGGCTGAAGATGTACAGTATATCTTGGAAGAGAGATTTGATGAGGATTGTGGGCTGTGTAATGGGTGGTTTGGTTGAGTGGGGGATTTGGTTTTGGAGTTGCTTTTAGATGGGTGAGGGGGCAATGTTTAGGTTGGGTGAGGATATTTGGGTTTGGTGAGAATGTTATGTACAATTTTGGGTTGAGGTGATGTGTTTTTAGTAGAGGAAGTGTTTGGTTTAAGTGAAGGTTTTGGATTGGGCGATGGGTTAGGAATGAATGAGGGGACTCAACTGGCTGAGAGATTTGGTTTGGCTTGAGGTTTTTGATTGATTAACCGTTTCTCACGTCTTTTTACTGGGGCAGAATGGCACCTCTGTACGAATTATGAAATCCCATACGTGTACGGGGTTCCGTTTAGAGTAGAAGAATACATATCAGCCTAATCTGATGAGGAAATTTGTTTGAAAAAAAATATGTGGATATTTATTATAGCAAAAAGTAATAAATATTGTTTTTTTTTTTTAATTTACGCCATTTTTTTTTTTGTTTATAGCGCAAAAATTAAAACCGCAGAGGTGATCAAATACCACCAAAAGAAAGCTCTATTTGTGGGGAAAAGGGATGCAAATTATGTTTGGGTGCAACGCCGCACGACCGCGCAATTGTCAGTTAAAGTGACGTAGTGCTATATCGCAAAAAGTGCTCTGGTCAGGAAGGGGGTAAAATCTTCCGGGCTGAAGTGGTTAATAGATTAATGAAGGTGTTTGGGGGGGGAGGGGTGGGGATGATACATGGGATGGATGAGGGCCATTGGAATGGGTGAATATGTTAGGAGGGTTAAGTATACTCGGGTTGGAGAGGGTGTTTAGATTTGGTTAAGGGTTTAGAGTGAGCGAGGGATCTTGGTTGGATAAGGCATTTGATTTTAAGGGGATATTTTTGAGTGGGTTAGGGGGTAATAAGGGTATTTGTATTGAGTACAATGAAATGGGCTGGATGGGGGTGTTTGGGTTTGGTAAGGGTATTTGGAATGGGAGAAGGTGTTTGGATTGGGTGAAAGGTTTGGAATGGGTGAGGGGTGTTAGGTGGATGAGAGTGGATTGGATAAGAGGTTTGGCATGGGAGTGGGATTTTTGCTTTTTTTTGGCTTTTGGTTATGAAGTAATGAGGGTGTTTGGGTTTCAGGTTGGAGCTTGGATTACCTTATAAATACACTGAGGCCACTTAAAAAATTAGAGCTGTTTGCAATAACATTTAATTTGTAAATGTGTTTTTAGAAGTCTACAAAAGGCAGAAGTATGTAAACCAAATCACTCCTGCAGAGCTCAGTAATACATTAGAGTCATTATAGTGCAATACTTTATATAAAAACACAAATGTAACAAAACACCTCTCATACAATGTATTACAAGATACAATGTAAGACATAACATAAACAATGTCTCAGCTGTGGGTTGCAAATAACAAGAATATGTCCATTAAATCTTCCCAGACAGAAATGTATTCATGTCTCCAGTGTTCTTCTTTCTATAAATAACTCCCCCTCAAAAGTTTAAAAGTTTAAAAGTGCTCTATAAGAAGTGACAGTTTAAAGCGGTATTAAACCAAAAACTAAAAACGTCATATATTGCGGCTTACCAATACATAGATGTGATGGCTGCCTTTGTCGCAATATAATAAATGTTTGCTTTTGGGTTGAATAATTTTTATTGAAACATAACACAAATAGAGTATGACAAGTAATACAAGTGTAGCGCTGGTATTTTTGCCTACTGATGCAATGTTAGTATTTTATAATGAAAGTCTATGGACAATTCTATAGCTTACTATTTGGCGCCATCTAGCGGCCAAATACAGACAGTGTGCACGGATGACTTTTGTTTTCAAGAACACTGAACTAAATACAGTAAGTGACTGATTATTTACTTTGGATATTTGACCTATCTACCCAGAATGCCAGGTGACCTACCCATGGACACCCTCTCTTGCACTGAATGCTGGGTAGGACATAAAAGGACCCAGAGCGGCCATCTTAGGTCTCATCTGGGCGCATGGCCTGCCTGTGAGGACCTGTGAGGAGGTTTCCAGAAGGAACGGCCTACAGCCATTTCGGAGCGCAACTCAAACAGAATGTGTGAGCGATCTGACAGTGTGATACACACAGTGACCGGATTGGGAAAGATCCAGAGACACTTGTCTGAGCATCAGAGGACCCCTTTCACCCCGCGGAGCGGTGTGACGGAGCCAGCCAGCATTGAAGCAAGCCACAAACACCGGACCAAAGCTACTATACAGAGCTTCCGATCCAGTTGGTGAGCAGGTTGTGGCCCACAGTTTTATTATACATTTGCATCCAGTCAGACTCATATACAGTGACCTGTAGTCCCACGGAAGATTACAGTAACTGACATTAGGCAGGCATAAGGCCTAACCCTTATTGCATCTTAAACATTGTATTATACCTAAGGAAACACTTACTGGAACATTCACAGAAACACTAACAGGATCACCTTTAAGTCAATCCTAATTTCTTTGCCCTTTGGATTACAATTTATAAGAGACTATCATAGCTAGCAGAAGACAAGAAGATTAAAGACTGTGTACTTTTAATGATATCTCGCAACTAGCTATTAAAGTAGGGGGAGCTCCCTTGTAGTTTCATTGTGTAGAATTGTTCTTTAGATTCATTGTCCTGTCATTTTATGTTAAGGTGACAGTACAATAATTGTAACCACCTGTTTATCACAATTTACAGTAAAGTATATTTTTGGTTAAGTACCCCAATTGTGTGGAGTATTGTTTTCCCCCAGCAGGTGGAGCCATTGGATACCCCGGTGATAATACAGGTATATTATATTGTATTCTGTATAGTGGGGTTATCTCACACCATTTCATTACATATTATTATCGCACCACAGCTGTGTCAAAGGGGACTGAGTCAAGTCAGTGGGGGTTCATTAGCAGAGTGCAGGCCCAAGCTCCTTCGGGGGTCAGTGCTACACAAGATTTGGCATCATTACAGCTTAGACAAGTTTTGAGGGGAGCAGCTCGCTGCACAGAAGGCAACAATGATCAGTAGTAGTAGAGTAGGTATCATAGGTGGACTAGCCTATGGTTGAAGTCTTCTGTCATAATATGTGTGACCCAAGGGTCCCAAACCTGGTGGAATTTGGACATTTTAGCCATCAGTCTCGCTGTGGGCTTCATACAACCTTTATCAATGAAAAACACATTTTTATCAGCTGTCATTGAGAGGAGGTCAGATAGCCACACTTGTGCTATGAATTGTTTAATAGTTGTGAGGACATGGGTCATTAGTTTGAATTGTTTTTTTTAGTAGGCCTCAGCTGGGAGCATTGGCATTGAAATGGTCAACAGAAGGGCTAAAATGTATACCTTAGTCCAGGGGTTGGCAACCTCTGCCCTCCAGCTGTGGTGAAACTACAAATCCCATCATGCCTCTGCCTCTAGGAGTCATTCCTGGGATTGTCAGAGTCTTGCAATGTCTCATGGGACTTGTAGTTTCATCACAGCTGGAGGGACGAGGTTGCCTACCCCTGCCTTAGTCCATATACATTGTACAACTGTACAACAATAACTTAACACCACCTGGTGTAAGAAGGGCGTGTAAGTGAGTGATCTTTCGTTGTGATCATTGTTTAAAAATGGAAGGATTCTCAAAACCCAGTAGAAAGGATTTTGTACAAAATTCTATAAAGGCAGATGAGCGGATTGGATCTGCCCAGAGTACTTAAAATTATCCCACAGTTTCACAGAATGTAATGTAACAGGATTGTGTATACAAGTTCTGTCTAGGGATGAGCTTCAAGTTCGAGTCGAACTCATGTTCGACAAGAACATTGCCTGTTTGCCCGTTCGCCGAATAGCAAACAATTTGGGGTGTTTGCGGCAAATTTGAAAAGCCGTGAACACCCTGTAAAAGTCTATGGGAGAAATCTAAAGTGCTAATTTTAAAGGCTTAAATGCAAGTTATTGTCATAAAAAAGTGTTTGGGGACCGGGTCCTGCCCCAGGGGACATGTCTCAATGCAAAAAAAAAAGTTTTAAAAATGGCAGTTTTTTCGGGAGCAGTGATTTTAATAATGCTTAAAGTGAAACAAGAAAAGTGTAATATTCCTTTAAATTTCGTACCTGGGGGGTGTGTGTATAGTATGCCTGTAAATGGGCGCATGTTTCCCGTGCTTAGAACTGTCCCTGCACAAAGTGTAATTTCTGCAGGAAAAAAGTCATTTAAAAGCACTTGCGGCTGTAATGAATTGTCGGCTCCCCGTAATACAGAGAACAGTCATTGATTATAAAAAAAAAGCGTGGGGGTCCCCCAGAATTCAATTACCAGGCCCTTCAGGTCTGGTATGGATATTAAGGGGAACACCACCTCAAATTTTAAAAAAAATGACGTGAGGTTCCCCCCAAATATCCATACCAGACCCTTTAGGTCTGGTATGGATTTTAAGGGGAACTCCACGCCAAATAAAAAAAAATGGCGTGGAGTTACGCCAAAAAACCCATGCCAGACCCTTTATCCAAGCACGCAACCTGGCAGGCCGCAGGAAAAGAGGGGGGACGAGAGAGCGCCCCCCCGCCTTAACTGTACCAGGCCACATGCCCTCAACATTGGGAGGGTGCTTTGGGGTCCCCCCCAAAGCACCTGGTCCCCATGTTGATGAGGACAAGGGCCTCATCCCCACAACCCTGCCCGGTGGTTGTGGGGGTCTGCAGGCGGGGGGCTTATCGGAATCTGGAAGCCCCCCAGACCCCGCCCGCCCCCCTGTGTGAAATGGTAAGGGGGTACAAAAGTACCCCTACCATTTCACCAAAAAAAGTGCCAAAAGTGTTAAAAATGACAAGAGCCAGTTTTTGACAATTCCTTTATTTAAGTCTTCTTCTTTCCATTTTCTTCCTTCTTCCTTCTTCTTTCCTTTATCCTTCGGTTTCTTCTTCTTTCTTCTTCTCCTCCATCTTCTTCTTCCTCCGATCCTCTGCTTCTTGCTCCAGTGTTCTCCGGCATCTTCCGGCCAGGGTTGTGGGGATGAGGCCCTTGTCCTCATCAACATGGGGACAAGGTGCTTTGGGGGGGACCCCAAAGCACCCTCCCAATGTTGAGGGCATGTGGCCTGGTATGGTTAAGGAGGGGGGGCTCTCTCTCTTCCCCCCTCTTTTCCTGTGGCCTGCCAGGTTGCGTGCTTGGATAAAGGGTCTGGTATGGATTTTTGCGGGAACTCCACGCCATTTTTTTTTTTTAATTTGGCGTGAAGTTCCCCTTAATATCCATACCAGACCTGAAGGGCCTGGTGATTGAATTTGGGGGGACCTCCACGCTTTTTTAAAAAATTTTTTTTATCTATCAATGACTGTTCTCTGTATTACGGGGAGCCGACAATTCATTATAGCCGCGAGTGCTTTTAAATGACTTGCAAAAAAATTACACTGTGCAGGGACAGTTCTAAGCACGGGAAACATGCGCCCCTTTACAGGCATACTATACACACCCCCCAGGTATGAAATTTAAAGAAATATTACACTTTTAATGTTTCACTTTAAGCATTATTAAAATCACTGCTCCCGAAAAAACGTCCGCTTTTAAAACTTTTTTTTGCATTGATACATGTCCCCTGGGGCAGGACCCGGGTCCCCAAACACTTTTTATGACAATAACTTGCATATAAGCCTTTAAAATTAACACTTTTGATTTCGAACGTTCGAGTCCCATAGACTTTAATAGGGTTCTAAAGTTCACACGAATTTTAGGTCTGTTCGCAGGTTCTGGTGCGAACTGACCTAAAATTTGTGTGAACTTTAGAACCCTATTAAAGTCTATGGGAGGGGGGTGTTTGGCTCATCCCCAGTTCTGTCCTTCTGGAGAAACCAAAGTTAATTATCTATGCAGAGAAGGGTGCAATCATTTGCCTCCAGTGAGACCCAAAGAGGGATTTCTGTGGTCACATGGTATTTGGTGAGGGAGGCCAACTGAACAGCTTGGAAATATATATGAACTTCTAGACTGCCTTCCAGGTCTACTGTAAAAAAGAGTGTAGCTAGCAAGTCCAGGATTGTGATGGCATCAGATGAATTGCATGATTTGGTTTTATTGTATACGTGAAATGTGGGAGGGGACTCACAGAGGTAGGACCCAGAAGAGATATAGTGACTTCAGTTGATAGGTCATCCTAATTGCTGCAATACAGCCTAACAAAGATAGAGGGAAGGTGGACCAGATAATTAACAAATGTTTAAGTTTATGAAAAAGTGGTGGGCAATTAGCTTCATGAAGAGTATCACATGAGGAGGTGAGATTAATTCCTAGGTAGGGGAGGCATTTCAGTTCCCATGAGTATGGGAAAGAGACCATGTGGTGGTAAGGAAACATTCAAAATCTTGGATTTGATGTGGTTGATATGGAGACCAGAGAGACTACCAAAGTGGGACAAAGGGGTTGAAAGGTTAGGGAGAGACCATAGGGTTGGTGACAAACACTAAAATATCATCTGCTATTTGGTGGCACTACCACAGAAAACTACACCAGTTGATTTGATTGCAAAAAAGACCCAACCATAACTGCTGACATATTTGCACATGAGGATTGGTGATTTGAGCCCCAATTGCTTTAATAAATGTCCTCACTTTGTTCTCCTCATCCCTCCCCAGGTTACCTGCTCTCTGAGCGCTCCTCCGTGCAGACTCGGCGTCCTCCTCCATGGTGTCTCTGCTCTCATATGATGTTCTGTGGTCTCTCCGGCTGGAGGGGAAGAGGTAATGAGACCTGAGAGCTCCTCTGTGTCTGCAGACTGTGGTCAGCCTTGTACGGGGACAGGAGGAACAAGAATGTGACATCTAATAGAGATGATGGGGCTGATTTACTAAAGGAAATGAAGAAGAGACGGGGGGTTCACACGAGAGTGCAAACATGATCCCTGAATCCATCTATCTGATTGTACAGGGATGTCCAATGTGTACGGAGAGGTCCTAGTTTACTGTTTGTGTAGAACATCCAAATATTGCTCCTTTGTGTCTTCTATCTCCATAAGGTCCTCCTACTCCTTATTTTAGTAAGGAACGTGTCTACATTTTCGGGTCAGATGGGTCTTTTTATCCCAAGTGTATGTATGTATGTAATGTATGGCTTTCCCCACGTCACGGGGAAAGCCGTAGGGAAGTCCCCATGACGTTCCCATGCGTCAGAGGGGGGCGGGGTTACCAGGTGGCCCCGCCCTCCGTTATAAAAGAACTGTCAGCCCAAGCGAAGCCTCACACACCGGGAGCCTCCCATTGCGAGGAGTGGCCCAAGAAGAGACCGACGCCCTGGAAGAAGATACCGGAGAGAAGCCTCAGAGACCGACGCCGTGGAAGAAGATACCGAAGAGAAGCCTCACCGAGCGGGAGCCTCCCATTGCGCGGAGTGGCCCAGAAGAGACACCGATGCTGGACGAGAAGGCCAAGAAGAAGCGGATCGGAGGAAGAAGAAGATGGAAGAAGAAGATGAAGAAAGGAAGACCAGAAGAAAGAAGAAAGAAGATTTTAATAAAGGAATTGTCAAAGACCGTCTCCTGTCATTTTTACCATTTTTGACACTTTTTTGGTGAAATGGTAGGGGTACTTTTGTACCCCCTTACCATTTCACACAGGCGGGGGGGCGGGATCTGGGGGTCCCCTTGTTAAAGGGGGCTTCCAGATTCCGATAAGCCCCCCGCCCGCAGACCCCCACAACCACCGGGCACGGTTGTGGGGATGAGGCCCTTGTCCTCATCAACATGGGGACAAGGTGCTTTGGGGGGGACCCCAAAGCATCCTCCCAATGTTGAGGGCATGTGGCCTGGTATGGTTCAGGCGGGAGGGGGGGCCGCTCTCGTCCCCCCCTCTTTTCCTGCGGCCTGCCAGGTTGCGTGCTCGGATAAGGGTCTGGTATGGATTTTGAGGGGGACCTCACGCCATTTTTTTTTGGCTGGGTTTCCCCTTAAAATCCATCCCAGACCTCAAGGGTCTGGTATGGATTTTGAGGGTGACCCTACGCCATTTTTTTGGGCTGGGGTCCCCCTTAATATCCATCCCAGACCTGAAGGGCCTGGTTATTGAATTTGGGGGGACCCCTACGCTTTTTTTTTTTTTTTTTTTATCAATGACTTTTTTTTTTTATGAATGACTTTCAATGAATGACTGTTCTCTGTATTATGGGATCCGACAATTCATATAGCCGCGAGTGATTTTAAATAGCTTTCTTTTCTGCAAAAATTACACTTTTTGCAGAGACAGTTCTAAGCACTGGAAACATGCGCCCCCTTTACATGCATACTATAGACACCCCCAGGTACGAAATTTAAAGGAATATTACACATTTATTGTTTCACTTTAATCATTAATAAAATCACTGCTCCCGAAAAAAAAACGGCCGTTTTTAAAAGTTTTTTTTGCATTTATCCCAAGTGTATGTATGTAATGTATGGCTTTCCTCACGTCACGGGGAAAGCCGTAGTTAAGTCCCCATGACGTTCCCATGCGTCTGAGGGGGGCGGGGTTACCAGGTGGCCCCGCCCTCCGTTATAAAAGAACTGTCAGCCCAAGCAATGCCTCACACACCGGGAGCCTCCCATTGCGAGGAGTGGCCCAAGAAGAGACCGACGCCCTGGAAGAAGATACCGGAGAGAAGCCTCAGAGACCGACGCCGTGGAAGAAGATACCGAAGAGAAGCCTCACCCAGCGGGAGCCTCCCATTGCGCGGAGCGGCCCAGAAGAGACACCGATGCTGGACGAGAAGGCCAAGAAGAAGCGGATCGGAGGAAGAAGAAGATGGAAGAAGAAGATGAAGAAAGGAAGACCAGAAGAAAGAAGAAAGAAGATTTTAATAAAGGAATTGTCAAAGACCGTCTCCTGTCATTTTTACCATTTTTGACACTTTTTTGGTGAAATGGTAGGGGTACTTTTGTACCCCCTTACCATTTCACACAGGCGGGAGGGGGGCGGGATCTGGGGGTCCCCTTGTTAAAGGGGGGCTTCCAGATTCCGATAAGCCCCCCACCCGCAGACCCCCACAACCACCGGGCACGGTTGTGGGGATGAGGCCCTTGTCCTCATCAACATGGGGACAAGGTGCTTTGGGGGGGACCCCAAAGCATCCTCCCAATGTTGAGGGCATGTGGCCTGGTACGGTTCAGGTGGGAGGGGGGGCCGCTCTCGTCCCCCCCTCTTTTCCTGTGGCCTGCCAGGTTGCGTGCTCGGATAAGGGTCTGGTATGGATTTTGAGGGGGACCTCACGCCATTTTTTTTGGCTGGGTTTCCCCTTAAAATCCATCCCAGACCTCAAGGGTCTGGTATGGATTTTGAGGGGGACCCTACGCCATTTTTTTTTTTTTTTTGGCTGGAGTCCCCCTTAATATCCATCCCAGACCTGAGGGGATGGATATTAAGGGGCCTGAAGGGCCTGGTTATTGAATTTGGGGGGACCCCTACGCTTTTTTTTTTTTTGTTTTTTTTATTTTTTATCAATGACTTTTTTTTTATGAATGACTTTCAATGAATGACTGTTCTCTGTATTACGGGAGCCGACAATTCATATAGCCGCAAGTGATTTTAAAGAGCTTTCTTTTCTGCAAAAATTACACTTTTTGCAGAGACAGTTCTAAGCACTGGAAACATGCGCCCCTTCACAGGCATACTATAGACACCCCCCAGGTACAAAATTTAAAGGAATATTACACATTTATTGTTTCACTTTAATCATTAATAAAATCACTGCTCCCGAAAAAACGGCCGTTTTTAAAAGTTTTTTTTTGCATTGATACATGTCCCCTGGGGCAGGACCCAGGTCCCCAAACACTTTTTATGACTAACTTTTTAAAAATAAATGACTTCAATGACTGTTCTCTGTATTAAGGGGGACGGGAGCCGACACTTTATTATAGCCGTTCGGGTCCCCATTGACTTCAATGGGGTTCGGTGTTCTGGTTCAAGTTCAGGTCAAGTTCGGTCCCGAATCCAAACTTTTTTCTGAAGTTCGGCCGAACCTTCCGAACCCGAACATCCAGGTGTCCGCTCAATTCTAGTCTATATCCCACATCAGCAGTTACTTTCTGGTGACCACATTAGTAGTTGTTTGTGGTTGACTTTAAATGTTATCTCTTGTTCTCTGTATATTGTTTTAATATTTGTATCAAAATCATATTTTTACATTTAAATTTGTTTGTGTATCAGTGCCAAGATAGTCCAGTACAATCTACTTGATGGCTACTATCCATGGTCAGCTGCAGCAACTGTCCCTATAGACCCTTATTGCCCTGTTTCACTATATTAATTTGGATGATGGTACTTTTTCAATTATCTTTAATATTCTGTCATGTGAGGCAATACTCATAAATGTATTTGTGTGACGTACTTGTGACAGGTTAAACTGATGCCACAGAATTCCGGGACACAGTCCAACCCCCCTCCAGCACACAGCAGGTGATTGACGGCCTCAGCTGTTCATGTTTCCCTAAAATACTGAGTGAGGGGGGATGTCAATTCTCTCCACTTAGGTCACTTAGGCCTGCAGAACCAAGCGTTTGCAGAAAGTTGTATATTTGTGCACTGAACAGGATGGGAGTGATGAGTTATTACACCTCTCTGAATTTTAAAGATTGAAATACAGACATTTGTTTCTGATGTGAGGTGAGACTTCCCACCATGTCTGTGCTAATCTGGGATGTAGACACATCATCTGGTGTCCAGTGAGGAACACACAAGATCTAAATGACCCCCCACTGGGAGGATATACAGATTAAAAATTTGGCCTCCCTTCAACACTATATTGTTAAAATCATAGCAGACGTGTACTGTGATTTATTCATTATACAATGATATTCAGACCTGCTCACTCTTGTCTGGATCATGACACCATCCTCCCATTCTTCTCCCATCCCCCTCTAACCTCATCTATCTTCCTGCTGTAAACCCTTTCTTCTTCTCCCTTCCCCTCCCCTTACCTTCTTTCCCTTCCTCCCCTGAACCCTCCCCTCCTCTATCTTCCACTTCTCTAACCTCTTTTTCCTTCCTCTCTTGAAACTCCCCATTCCTTTCTCTTTTCTTAACTTCTCTCTCTTCCTTTTTTGAACCTCCCCTACTCTCAATTCCCTTTCTCTAATCTCCTCTCCAAAATCCTCCATTCTTCTAACCTCCTCTCCCGAACCTTCCCTTCTTCTAACCTCCTCCCCAGCCTCTCCTGAACCCTTCCTTCTTCTTACCTCCTCTCCCCCCTTCCCTAAACACTCCCTTCTTCTAACCTCCTCTCCTGAACCCTCCCTTCTCCTAACCTCCTCCCCCCTCCCCTAAACACTCCCTTTCTCTAACCTCCTTTCTTTTCCTCTCTTAAACCCTCTCCTCCTCCCCCTTCCTCTCTCTAACCTTCTCTCCCTTCCTCTCTTGTACCCTCCCCTCCTCTCCCCTCTCCTTTCTCTAACTTCCTCTCTCTTCCTTTCCTAAACCCCCTTACTTTTCTCTAACTTTTTCTCCCTTCCTCTCTTAAATCCTTCTGCCTTCTCCCTTCCACTTCTGTAACCTCACCATCTTTCCTCTCCTTTTTTTTTTTCAAAACGTTTTTATTGGGATTCAAAAGACATTTATATAGATAATTGAGAGTAAATTTTTGAACAACACTTTGCAGAATCAAAAACCTAGTAAGTTACATAAGTCAAAGAGAACAAAAACAAGAGATTAACATAAGCAGAAAGACTATGATTATGGGGTTGAAGAAAAGCATCATAAAGCAGTAAATCTCACGTAGTGAGGTTGTGAGAAGTCATCCTAGATAATCACTAGTCTAAAGCAAAGAAGATTCTGGATGGATCTGTCTACGAATGCCTGTTATTAAAATGATACCAAGAGTGGGGTCATAACCGGGACAGCAAGGGACGGACAATGGGGGGAGGGGGAGGGATGTGGATGGCGGACAGTAAGTTCCAAATGTGGTGGGACCCAAAGGCTATCAGCATTGTAGGACTAGGAAGAAAGAGAGTAAATGAAAAGTGGGAGTGCCTTTCATGATTCCTTTGAGGGTGGCTCATCGTAGGAGAATGAAAGTTGGTCCAGAGCAGCTTGGTCGGTTGGTGAAAGGGCTGTAGAGATGAAGGCTTGCCATTTGTAGAAGAAACGGGCTTTAGATTTGGGTTCTTTGAAGTCTGTGAGAAGTCGTTCTCTATATAAAAGGTTTTTGATTTGGATGATAAGCGGGCCTTGGGGTGAAATCCAGTGTCTAAGAATGAGTCTCCGTGCGATAAGCAGGCATAGCATAATCCAGTCTTTGGAAGACGAGTGTTTGGGTGTCGCACCGGAGGTTGAGGCATTGGAAGACAGGGACGAAGGTAGCAGTAGAGGGTCCCAGTATCCGAAGATCAGGAGAAGAGTGTCTTTGGGTAGCTTCAACAAAGTGACCTCGAATATATAGGAAATTATTTGGTCCAAAAACATAGAGGTGAAGGAGCAGAACCAAAAACGGTGTGAAAGAGGAGGTTTGGAAACCGTACAAAGAGGGCATGAGGCTCCATCCCTATTGGATTTGGGGAAGAGAAAAAGGGATATAGGCCCGGTGGGCGATTTTGAGTTTGGTTTCTCTCCAGATTTCGTTGGGGGTTAATTGGAGAACCTTCTGTAGGCCAGTCAGAACTTTGTCCACTAGATTGGGATCCGGGAAATCCACACCCCAGTTGGCAATGGAGGAAGAGGATAGTAGAGGGGATGAGTCTCGCAAGAGAGGTTTGTATATGTCCGAGATTTTGTAGTGACCACTTTGCAGCAAATGTTCTGAAAAGCTGGGTTTAAATCTCCGAGATTCATCTTTACAGGTGCTGGAAAGGAAGCTGATGCACTGGTTGTAAGAGAAGGCATGAGACGGAGGTAGAGGAAATAAAGCTGACAAGGTTGCAAAGGGTAATGGTTTTCCAGTATTCACATCACACATTGAAGAAAAATTTGAGAGGCCCCATTTCTGCCAGTCCGAGAAGGTTTTGTAGTGAAGACCAGGTAGAAAAATAGGGTTACCTTGAATAGGTAGATGGGGGGAGATGAAAGGTGAGAGTTTGAAGATTTTCCTGATTTCTCTCCAGGCTAGGGCCATGTCCCCGTAATAGAAGATTATGTTGATATGGAGGGGGAACGGCTTTCCATCTGCAGTGTAGGAGGGCCACCAGAGAGTAGGGGTGAGCCATTTCAGATTCTAGGATGTAGTTGGAGTGGCAAGATGATTGGGCTATACAATCTAGGCTGGTCCTTAACAAGCATGCTAGGTTATACAATCTAATGTTTGGTAAACTGATGCCCCCATCACTCCTAGGAAGGTGTAATTTTTTTGAAAAGCTATACAAGGTCTTTTGCCGCGCCAGAGAAATTTCGAGATTTTGGAGTTGAGTGATTTGACATCTTTGTGTTTTAAGAGTAAAGGTATAGTTTGCAAAGAGTAAAGCAGTCTGGAAAAGCTTATCATTTTGACAAGGTGGCACCTTCCTAGGAGCGAGAGGGAGAGATCCATCCAGTTTGACAATTCCTGAGAAAGTTTAGCAAAGAGGGGAGGGTAGTTAAGATGATAAAGAGAGGAGGGTAGTTTTCCAATCTTTATTTCCAGATAGGTAATGTAAGATTAAGGCCACTTTGAATGTGGAGTGTTGAGCCCAGGGGGGTGTAGTGTGTTTACCAATGGGGAGAATTTCCCTTTTGGAGTAGTTGATACGGAGGCCTGAGCATAGTTTGAAATTATCAAAGATGTTTTTAATGGTCAGAATGTCATCTGGGGGATTGGCCGTAAAAATTAGGACATCATCAGCAAAGAGCGAGGTGCGTAGTTCTGAATTGCCTATTGTGAAGCCCCGCAGGGGAGCTATCTGGGATAAGTATCTAGAGAGGGGTTCCAGGTCTATAGTGAACAGAAGGGGGGACAGGGGGCAGCCCTGTCTGGTCCCCTTGTGGAGGTGGAAATCCTCTGAGAGGTGACCTGCTGCGACCAGCCTAGCTGAGGGCGATGTATACATGGAGTCAATGAGGTGGCAGAAAGGGCCTGTGAATCCCATTTTGGAAAGTGAGAGTGACAGCCAGTCAAAGCTTACATTATTGAAGGCTTTTTCTGCATCTAGGGTGATGATGGCGTAATCCCCCTTTGGATCTTGCTTAGCTAGTTCAAGGGCCAGTAAAACCTTGCGAATGTTCAAGGTGGCTGTGCGTCCTTTAACAAAGCCAGACTGGGCAGGGTGAATGAAGTCAGGAAGGATGACAGCTAGCCTGGAAGCCACTATCTTCGACAGGATTTTAACATCCAGATTGAGCAGAAAGGTGGGCCTGTACGAACCTGGTTCTACTGGGTCTTTACCCTTCTTAGAAAGGAGCTTAATGAAAGCTTGGTTACCCGTCGGAAGATAGGGGCCACCTGCCCAGATGCCTGAGTATACCGAGTGAAGTATGGGGACTGTGATGTTAAGGAGAGTTTTGTAGAATTTGCTAGTGAAACTGTCCGGGCAAGGAGCCTTAGAAAGATGGAGGTCATGGATGATGCATTCTATTTCATCAACTGAAATAGGAGCATTGAGGGTCTCTAATTGGGTGGGTGAAATGGTAGGTAGTGTCATTTTCTCTAGAAAGGAATGGGCTAATTTTTCGTCTATTGGGTCGGGGGGGCATAGAGGGCCGTGTAGTATTGTAACATGGTTTTGTTTATGTGCAGAGGGGAGTGGTTCCTGTGTGGTCACGCAGTGAGGTGATGTGAGTCAGACAGGACATGCCCTTGCAGAGCCTGGAAAGAGTTTACCGACCTTATTTCCGAATTTATGCAGAGTGGCGTCTAAGTGTGCTTTTTTGGTGATTTCCAGGGTGTCTGCCCAGGTATCAAAGGCAGATTTGGCCGCTAGCCATTCGTCTCTATTAGCATGTGATGTAGAGGTAGCGAGGGTGCGTTGTGCGTGATGTAGTCTATCACTTGCTAGTTTAAAATTTCGACAGAGCGTTTTTTTTGAAAGAGGTGGCATAACATATGATCCGACCCCTCAGGTAAACTTTGCCAGCATCCCATAGGAGGTTCGGATCATCTGCGTGTGGGGCATTGGCTGAGGAAAACTCTGCCCATGAGCATTCCATGTAGTTACGGAAATCAGCATTATTGTGTAGAAGGGAGGGAAAGCGTCAAAGATTGGGGTGGGGAGGAAGGTCCAACTGGTCCAGTGTGAGGGTTATTGGGGCATGGTCAGAGATGGCTATGTCTCCAATCTCTGAGTCTAAAACTAGAGGGATAAGGTTGTTGGACCCAAAGAAGTAGTCGATCCTGGTGAGGATCTTGTGAGGGTTGGAGTAGAAAGTCCCTGTCCACCAGATGCGATAAACGCCAAAGGTCTGTAAAATGCAAGGAGTCCATAGTGGAGGCGAATAGGGTGGGAGTGGAAGTAGCATGTTCCGGTGCGTGGTGTTTGGGGGAGGACCTATCGTCTGCTGGGTGCATGATATCATTAAAATCTCCCCCGACTAGGTGGGGTAGATGAGGGGAGTTAAGGAGCCAGGAGGAGAGTTTGCAGTAGAAAGTCTTAGTAGGACTGTTAGGGGCGTATATATTAGAGATAACTAATTCTTTAGTTAAAGCGCCCTTGGTCATCTGTGTGTGTAGATAGAACAGTACAAGGGAGGTTTTTATGAATCAGGAGGAGGACACTAGCTTTCCGTCCAACTGATTCTGCTCCCAGGACCGTGCCTACCCAGAGTTTCTGCATACGATGAAAGTCAGATGTTAGGAGATGGGTTTCCTGTAGCAGGGCAATATCGGTTTTGAGCCTTTTAAGGTGGCAAAGAATCTTTATTCTCTTGTTAGGAGAACGGAGACCCTTCACATTTCATGAGACTACCTTAAGAGAATATGAAGAAAAGGGAATTCATAGAAAGGACATGTAATTATAACAGTATATGCTAGATCTGAGAAACATAGCTTTGGCATGGGAAGATAGGGAGTGTACGGTCGTCGAGCCCTTAGGTGGAGAGTGTATGGAGAGGTGTGTCTGCTGACACTCTAAGCTCTATTGACTCATAGAACATATGTTCTTTTGGGTCTGAGCTATCTGGTAAGCTCACATCTTTACTGGTGGTGGTCTTGTCACATTGGTGATTGCAAGATACTTTGCTCTTTTGGTCATTTGAAGAGTGTTGGAACTTTAGCCTCTTCCCGACCGCCTCATGTAGATATACGTCTACAGAATGGCACGGGCAGGCAAAAGCACGTACGGGTACGTCCCCTTTAACTTGCCTGCCCGTGGGCCGCCAGCGGCGCGCTCGCGACCCGGTCGGGAGCTCCGTGACCACGGCCGCGGGACCAGCGGACCCGATCGCCGCTGGTATCCCGCGATCGGGTTACGGAGCTGAAGAACGGGGAGAGGTTTGTGTAAACAAACCTCTCCCCGCGCTTCCTACACTGCCTGTCATTGATCGGCTGTTCCCTGTCATCGGGAAAGCCGATCAATGACGTCAGGCGTACAGCCACGCCCCCTACTATAAAAAAAAACACAACACGTCACACTGACTCCTCCCCGCCCCCTAGTGGTTAACTCTTTCACTACAACTGTCATTTACATAGGAATCAGTGCTACTTAAATAGCACTGATTTCTGTATAAATGACAAATGTCCCAAAAATGTGTCAAAAATGTCCGATGTGTCCGCCATAATGTTGCAGTCACAATAAAAATCGCTGATCGCCGCCATTACTAGTAGGAAAAAAAAAAAATATTAATAAAAATGCTATAAAACTATCCCCTATTTTGTAAACGCTATAACTTTTGCGCAAACTAATAAATAATCGCTAATTGCGTTTTTTTTTTTCCCAAAAATATGTAGAAGAATACGTATCGGCCTAAACTAAGGAAAAAAAATGTTTTTTTATATCTTTTTTTGGTATAGTTATTATAGCAAAAAGTAAAAAATATTGCATTTTTTTCTAAATTGTCGCTCTATTTTTGTTTATAGCGCAAAAAATAAAAACCGCAGGGGCGATAAAATACCACCAAAAGAAAGCTCTATTTGTGGGAAAAAAAGGACGCCAATTTTGTTTGGGAGCCACGTCGCACGACCGCGCAATTGTCAGTTAAAGCGACGCAGTGCCGAATCGCAAAAAGGGGCCTGGTCTTTTGGCTGCCAATTGGTCCGGGGCTGAAGTGGTTAGACCACTCACTTGGGACTTTCTTGGCATGATTTCTAAAACAGACTTTTTTTCACTTAAATTTTTGTGACACATTCTTTGCAGCCTATTGCTCTAACGTTCAAACCTGTTTTGGACAGGCTACCATGTGTTTATTTTCTGTTTATATACGAGTGATGTTAATGTTACTACACTAGTCACCTTTCACTATTTATTGATTTTTTCTGACACGTATTGTCATAAAACTAGTTGTTATCACCTGTCACTATATAGTGTGTCATTTGCACATATGGTGGCTCCTATATGTGTTTAAGTTAAGTCATTATTTAGTTAATTTATAGCGCTACACTTTATATACTCACTTTATGTTTGAAACAAATTTATCTAATTGTTGTGTTAGCTGCTGTCTTTCCATTTAGTTTTGGGCAGCGCAGTGTTCCCTTGAATTTACAATTATGGAGAGGTATAGAAGGGGGCCGGGAAGAAGGAGAGAAGGGAGGGGATGGAAAAAAAGGCAAAACAAGCCAACAAACTAAAGCACACATTAGAGTAAACTTCTTTCCGCATGAGTTCACTGTGCAAAGCGGGTCCCCATGCAGGACCCTGCATGTAAGGAAGAGAAAAATGCCTGAGCGCCCTAGGGATGCTAACGAGGCATGGGAGAGTCTCAAGGTGCATATGGGTTAGGGAGCCGGAGATGTTACACAGCGAGATCATGGAGGATAACAGTAAAAGTAAAAGTGACATGGCATGAGAACTACGTTGAGTTAACTGGAAACAGCGAACTTGAGTACAAAATATTTGAGAGCATGTAAAATTGAAAAACAAAAGAAAGGAAACAAATGCAGAGAAGAAAACAAAAAGAAAACTGAGGATCTATTCAGGGGTCAGTGACCAGAGGCGGACTCTGGGTGACCGCAGAAGAGACCATGAACTATAGGTAGAGCATTAAAGTCAACGGGTGCAGAAAAAACAAGCCATACGACCTGAGATAGAGGAGTAACCAGCCAAGTGCGGTGTAAAGGTCTTCAACGCAGAGAGTTGTGGTTACGGTGGTCCGGAGCAGAGGGCCAGAAGCGTTTGGGAGAGTCTTTACGCAGGCTTCTCTGTTCCAGAGAGCAGAAGCTAGAGGCAGACTTTGAAGGCATGTGAGGATGTGTATCTGCCCGAAGAGAACGGATGAAAGATTTCACTTCCGAGGGGTCCTGGAAGGATAGTTGATCCCCTTTAGGTGATTTGAGGCGGAGAGTAGCAGGGAAAGCCAGAGTAAACTTTATCTGTTGTTGAAAAGTTCAGAGCAGATTGGTTGAAAAGCTTTTCTCTTTTTAGAGACTTCAATCGAATAGTCTGCAAAGATTAACATTTTTAACCTGTCGATTTGAAGAGATGGAGATTGCCGGAACTTCTGGAGAATGATAGATTTGTCAGCATAGTTTAGATACTTGGCAATGATGGGGCGGGGAGATTTGCATTCAGCATTGAAGGAGCCCATGCGGTGTGCACGTTCCACTGTGAACAGGCCTGACAGACCCATGGCCTCTGGTATAGGTTTTGAGCAAAATTCAGATAGAGCTGCAGACTCAGGGACGCCTACAAATCGCAAGTTGCTCCGTCTGGATCTATTTTCCAAATCTTCCAATTTTTGGATGATGTATTGATTCGTTTTGTCCTGCAACTGTTACGTGGCCTGTGCTTGATAAAGTTCATCATCTACCTCTGATAAGTGATGTTCCACCTCGTTTAAAGCGGTAGTAAACCCGCTGAAATTTTTTTTTTATTTTAGTACACCTGTAAGGCAAAAGGCATAATGAGCTAGTATGCACCGTACAGGTTTAGGAGATATTTTTTTTACCTACAGGTAAGCCTCACTATAGGCTTACCTGTAGGTAAAAGTCAAAATTTTGACTATACTACCACTTTAATCTAGCAGTATGCTCGCTGAGTTGGGCTTTAATCTGTTTCATGCCCCCATTTACAGCCTTTTCCACCGAGGCTGCGATCATGGTGGTAAGGAGGGCTGCCACCGCATGTGCAATGCGGTCAGTGTGGCCATCATCCCAGGGGGGGGGTTGGGGATACAGTCCCCTGGTGAGTTTGGTGGGGTTGATGGAGGAGCTTACCCCAGGGATAGGCTGTTAAATGAGGCGGAGGATTGTTAAGAGGAGCCTCCACTCACCTCCATGTCCGCCGCCTGTGTGTCCATTGCAGCCTGTGTGTAGGCCAAAGCCAGGGGCTCAATTTGCGGCCTATCCGGCGGGGCTGCCACGGCCGTGTACGACTGGGCACCGGTTCTCTCGAAGAAGCGATCCATCTGTCGCCGGGGGCGAGGGGGACACCGGTGATGGAGGAGGAGGCATGAGGGCCGCTCTGGCCAGTTTTATAGGCCTTGTTAGGGTGCCTGGAGCAGGAGCTGAGGTGAGGCGCAGCTACCTCATGCGGCGCCGGAACCGGAAGTGTTTCCCCTCCTTAACCCCTGCCCCTCACCCCTTGAACCCTCTACTCTTGTCCCTTCATTTTCTCCCAAAAAATTATGAGAATTTGTTGCTCTATAGATCTTTAGTATTAGTTGGTTCAATAAGATATCATCACAATATTGAAGGAAGTAAATAACAAGATATATATGTCAGCAATGAGATTGCAATTTCAATTGTTTTTATCTGAATAAATAGTGTTATGATGTACTGCGCAATGAGGTTTATCTCCTTTTGTCTGCATGGGATGACATATCTTTGATGATTACCACTGGAGGCAAATTTTTGAACACGGAGAGTCCCATCCAGGTTTGCTGCATCCACTATCCGGTCTGCTGCCACTAAATGTATAAAGATTGATGGGCTTCCTTCTTACCTGAGTTTACATTACATAAGCCGATGTGACCTTTGTGATGAGGGTCCACCACATGGGGTAAGAGGCTGTATTGTCGGGTGCTGGTGACGGGTCTCCCTATTCCCTGTCTATCGCAGATTGAACTACTATTGAACTTTTGTTCCTGGTTTGTCCTTTTGGGATTTAAAGAGCTGCACACTTACCATATATATCTTGTCCTTCACCTTCTCTGTCTCTCCTGAACCTGCATCTCCTCTAACCCCTCTCCCTTTCTCTCTCTTGAACCCTCCCCTCCTCATCCTTCTTCTCAAACCGTCTATTTATTCCTCTCCTGAACCCTCCCCTCCCCCCCTTCCCTTTCCCTAATCTTTTTCCTCTCTTCTTCTTTTACCCTCTCTAACCTCCTCTCCTGAACCCTCCCCTCCTCTAACCTTCTTTCTCTTCCTCTCTTAAACCCTCTCCTCCTCACCCTTCCTCTCTCTAACCTTCTCTCCCTTTGTCTCTTGAACCTTCCCCTATTCTCCTTTCTATTTCTCTAAACTCCTCTTCTGTCCTCAACTCAAATCTCATCTACTCGCCTCACCACCCACCTCCAAGGATCACCATTCCATTGTATTCTATGACAAACATGATTGGCTCTGAGGAGACATCTGAGAATGGAGTCAGAAAGGTCTTCTTACCTTTTAATGTTCCGAGATTCAGTACACACATATTGGTATCAATCATTGTATTACTTGACCAATACAGAAATTAACAAGGAGGAGCAACAACTATGACTTCATCCGTACTTTATATACAATTCAGAATAATTACAGAGAGATCAGAACATTCACACAGTGTTCCTCAGATCAGTGCGGTCACACAGTGTTCCTCAGATCAGTGCGGTCACACAGTGTTCCTCAGATCAGTGCGGTCACACAGTGTTCCTCAGATCAGTGCGGTCACACAGTGTTCCTCAGATCAGTGCGGTCACACAGCGTCTCTCTCACAGATATAGTTCAGTTGGGTATAACAGTTCTCCAGTATTAGATGAGATCCAAGCTTGGCACAGCTTCCAATCCCTTCAGTGACAGTTCTAGACGGGAGACAAAGCCTGGTGAGAGAATTCCCATAGTCATTGTAGATGAGCAGTAATGGATGGGGGGAGATAGAGGAGACCATTGGGCAAAATATATACAGAATCCTCTGCTTATGTAGTTGGGTTGGTGCACACACCGTCTGCCATACTTGAGTGTCTGGTGATGAGATTCCATGGAGGACACTGCACAGATATTACATGTCCAGAACCATTACAAGTGAAGGTGGTCACAGGATTGTTACTGGTGGGTGACCAGTGACCATAACAGCCCCCCCCCCCGACAGAGAGAACTGCCTTAGGAGAGCTGCCATAAGAGGACTGCTATAGGGGATCTATAAGAGTGCAGATATAAGAGATTTGTCAGAGTGGGGTACCATAGGAGATATATTATACCCCCCAATTATTTATACTTCCATGTATTTTTCGTTCGCTGTCGGGGTTCAGTAAAGAGAGAAAAATCTGTTCTGTTTGCACTGTGTGCGCAAATCTTTGAGGAGGAAGAGAAAGGAGGAGGAAGCCGGACTCCAGAGATGTGTATCTAATGATTAATATAAATAATCCTCTGATACACATTCCACGCTGCCATCTGCCCATTTTCCTGTCCACACTCCACCATGGAAGTTATATTGGGATAATCCAACCCAGAATTGCTTTCCTGTGATGGTCACCAGTCTCTGGATAACACAATACACAACACATTATTCACCATAATCTGATCACCTTCCTGGATGTCTCTTGATAAACAGAAGCTAATGTCCACCCCACACCCAACCCAGAGACTCCGACACTGACCTGTATGTTCTTCTCCTTCACCTGGGCCAGTCTGGAGTCACGTTCTCCACAATCTTTATTACTGAGTAATCGTGACTTCTTGTCCTCAGAGAAGAAATAACATTTATCATTGATGGAGATCCAAAGATCCGGACATCTAGAAGACCGTCCTGTAAAATGGAATAATAGAGACAGTCAGTAATGATAAAGAGACAGCCAGACACAGGAGAGATCGTCCTGTAATATGGAAAAATAGAGACAGTCAGCAATGATGAAGAGACAGCCGTACACAGGAGAGACTGTCCTGTAATATGGAATAATAGAGACAGTCCGTAATAATAGAGAGACAGCCGGACACAGGAGCAACCCTCCTGTAATATGTAATAATAGAGACAGTCAGTAATGATAGAGAGACAGCCGGACACAGGAGAGACTGTCCTGTAATATGGAATAACAGAGACAGTCAGTAATGATGAAGAGACAGCCAGACACAGGAGAGACCGTCCTGTAATATGGAATAATAGAGACAGTCAGTAATGATGAAGAGACAGCCAGACACAGAAGAGACCGTCCTGTAATTTGGAATAATAGAGACAGTCAGTAATGATGAGAGACAGCTGGACACAGGAGAAACCATTCTGTAATATGGAATAATAGAGACAGTCAGTAATGATGGAGAGACAGCTGGACACAGGAGAGACCGTCCTGTAAAATGGAATAATAGAGACAGTCAGTAATAACGAAGAGACAGCCGGACACAGGAGAGACCGTCCTGTAATATGGAAAAATAGAGACAGTCAGTAATGATGGAGAGACAGTCAGACACAGTAGAGACCGTCCTGTAATATGGAATAATAGAGACAGTCAGTAATGATGAAGAGACAGCCGGACACAGGAGAGACCGTCCTGTAATATAGAATAATAGAGACAGTTGGTAATGATAAAGAGACAGAGTACCTTGCATAGTGTGAAATGTCTCTGGGAAATGGGAACTCTTACCAGTATCTTCTCTCTCTCTTCCTGTGATAAACATTAATCATTAGGAGGAACTCCGGACAAGCAGTAAACATATTCAGTAATAATGTGTATGCAGGAGTGCAGCCTCTTGCCAATCTTTATATATATATAATGCATTATGCACAGTGGGGGGGGGGGGGGGGGGGGTTGGTCACGCTGGTCATTAGTCCTGATGCTGGTCTGATGTAAAAGAACTCCAGGAGATAAAACTGCCAGCAGACCCGGATTATTTATACCACACCCCCATCCAAAATGTGACCAAAATGTAAACATTTGTGCAAATACTGGATTTATTATGTCATCCCATTCAGTGAAAATCTGGTATACAGTTCTTGTACCCGCTGTAAAAAAATTCCAAATTGCTGGACAGACCCATATGTATGGAAAAGTCACCTGTCTTCCTCGGTAGACTTATCTTATACTACTAAGAACCTCTGTACCAATTGTATCTGTCAATGTACTCAGTATGTGCAACCAGCCCCGCCCCTGAGGAGTCTTTTACCTGATACTCGAAGAAATATCAGCACTGACTGTAGAGTGACACATGTCACCAACAACACCATGAGCAGTGCAGGGACCAGACAACCACAGCTGGGTGCTCCATGGGCCCCATGCTTTCTTCTGGATGATGTGAGGGCCACATGCCGAGAGAGAAATGTTGTAGGAATATTGCTAGAAGATTCCGGGACTACATTGTCATACACAGAAGATTCCCGGTTCATATGCTCATAAATGGGTGTTGTAAAGCTGGATCCAGAGACCACAACCTCACTGTCATATCCTGGAAATACACAGAGAACATACAGATGAAGGATGATTATAGGAAGAACGGGGCACATGAGCAAAACACCAAGAGGACAGAGTCCAAAATTGTTCATTCCACTGAAATAGTTCCCTCAAGATCAGTAGGTGCAGCCAAAGTGTTTGAGGGGCCCAGAACTGCCCATACTTCAGGGATGTATAGATTGTGTCATAGGGTTTGATTTGGATGAGGGTGATTGGGTTGGGTAAGGACATTTGGGTTAGGCAAGGATATCTCAGTTAGGTAAAGAGATATGTAGGCCTGGTGAAAATATTTGGACTGGGTAAAGATATGTGGGTTCAGTTGGGGTGATTATGTTGGCTGAAGACGTGTATATATATTGGATGAGGGATTTTGATGAGGATTGTGGGTTGTATAAGCGTGTTTTTATTGAGTTTGAGATTTCGTTTGGGAGCGACTTTTAATTGGCTGAGGACATTTGGTGTGATGAACCACCAGACAGCCTGCCTGGGTGCCTCCACCAAGATACAGCTACTTCCACTCTGGAACCAGGAGACAGGTATTATAGCGGACAATTACTCCCAAGAACTAGATGACACTAGCTTAGGTGCAAACAGGAACTAACCTTATTGTAAATAGTCAGTAGGCAAAAGGCTACCCTGCAGTCCCCTCCAAAAGCCGCTATTCCGCTTGGGTCGTCACATCTGGGTTTGGTAAGGATGTCTCAGTAAAGATATTTAGGTTGGGTGAAAATGTTTGGACTGGGTGTAAACATTTGGGTCCAGTTGGGGTGATTAAGCTGGATGAAGATGTACAGTATATCTTGGAAGAGGGATTTGATGAGGATTGTGGGCTGTGTAATGGGTGGTTTGGTTGAGTGGGGGATTTGGTTTTGGAGTTGCTTTTAGATGGGTGAGGGGGCAATGTTTAGGTTGGGTGAGGATATTTGGGTTTTGTGAGAATGTTATGTACAATTTTGGGTTGCAGTGATGTGTTTGTAGTAGAGAAAGTGTTGGGTGTAAGTGAAGGTTTTGGATTAGGCGATGGGTTAAGTGAGGGGACTCAATTGGCTGAGAGGTTTGGTTTGGTTTGGGGTTTTTGATTGATTAACTGTTTCCTGACTGGCTCACGTCTTTTTACTGGGGCAGAATGGCACCTCTGTACGAAACCCCATACGTGTACGGGGGTTCTGTTTAAGAGTAGAAGAATACATATCAGCCTAAACTGATGAAGAAATTTGTTATAAATAAAAATTGTGGGTATTTATTATAGCAAAAAGTAAAAAATATTGTTGTTTTTTTTTCAAAATTGTCGCTCTTCTTTTTCTTATAGCGCAAAAAATAAAAAACGCAGAGGTGATCAAATACCACCAAAAGAAAGTTCTATTTGTGGGGAAAAGGGATGCAAATTATGTTTGGGTGCAACGCCGCATGACCGCGCAATTGTCAGTTAAAGTGACGTAGTGCTATATCGCAAAAAGTGCTCTTGTCAGGAAGGGGGTAAAATTTTCCGGGCTGAAGTGGTTAATAGATTAATGAAGGTGTTTGGGGGGGAGGGGTGGGGATGATACATGGGATGGATGAGGGTCATTGGAATGGGTGAATATGTTAGGAGGGTTAAGTATACTTGGGTTGGGGAGGGTGTTTGGATTAGGTTAAGGGTTTAGAGTGAGTGAGGGATCTTGGTTGGATAAGGCATTTGACTTGGATTTTTTTTAAGGGGTTAGGGGGTAATAAAGGTATTTGTATTGAGTACAATGAAATGGGCTGGATGGGGGTGTTTGGGTTTGGTAAGGACATTTGGAGTGGGAGAAGGTGTTTGGGTTGGGTGAAAGGTTTGGAATGAGTGAGGGGTGTTAGTTGGATGAGAGTGGGTTGGATAAGAGGTTTGGCATGGGAGTGGGATTTTTGCTTTTTGTTTTGGCTTTTGGTTATGAAGTAATGAGGGTGTTTGGGTTTCAGGTTGGAGCTTGGATTACCTTACAAATACACTGAGGCCACTTAAAAAATTAGAGCTGTTTGCAATAACATTTCATTTGTAAATGTGTTTTTAGAAGTCTACAAAAGGCAGAAGTATGTAAACTAAATCGCTCCTGCATAGCTCAGTAGAACATTAGAGTCATTATAGTGCAATACTCTATATAAAAACACAAATGTAACAAAACACCTCTCATACAATGTATTACAAGATACAATGTAAGACATAACATAAACAATGTCTCAGCTGTGGGTTGCAAATAACAAAAATATGTCCATTAAATCTTCCTAGACAGAAATGTATTCATGTGTCCAGTGTTCTTCTTTCTATAAATAACTTCCCCTCAAATGTTTAAAAGTGCTCTATAAGAAGTGACAGTTTAAACAGTATTAAACCAAAAACTAAAAATGTCATATATTGTGGCTTACCAATACATAGATGTGATGGTTGCATTCGTCGCAATATAATAAATGTTTGCTTTTGGGTTTGATACAGCTTTAACATAATTTCCTCCAATTTTCATTCAATAATTTTTATTGGAATATAATACAAAGAGAGGATGACAAGTAATACAAGATTTGGCATCATTACAGCTTAGACAAGGTTTGGAGGGGAGCAGTTTGCTGCACAGAAGGCAGCAATGATCAGTCGTAGTAGAGTAGGTATCATAGGTCAACTATGGTTGAAGTCTTCTGTCATAATATGTGTGACCCAAAGGTCCCAAACCTGGTGGAATTTTGACATTTTAGCCATCAGTCTCGCTGTTTTTCATTGATAAAGGTTGTATGAATCCAATTTTTATTTGCTGTCATTGAGAGGACGGACAGTAATGCCCCATACACACGGTCGGAAATTCCGACGGAAAATGTCCGATCAGACCATGTTGTCAGAAAATCCAACCGTGTGTGGGCTCCATCTGACTTTTTCCATCGAAAATTCAGACGGAAAAAAATTGAGATCCTGCTCTCAAATTTTCCGACAACAAAATCTGATCAGACTTTTTCTGATCATGTGTAGAGAATTCCGATGGACAAAGTGTCACGCATGTCGGCAAAAATCCGTCGGAAAAAATCTGACTGCTTTTGTGTTCGGAATTTCCGACCGTGTGTACGGGGCATTAGCCACACTTGTGCTATGGATTGTTTAGTAGCTGTGAGGACATGGGTCATTAGTTTGAATTGTTTTTTTAGTAGGCCTCAGCTGGGAGCATTGGGATTGAAGTGGTCAACAGCAGGGCTAAAATTTTGTATACCTTAGTCCAGGGGTAGTGTCACATATCTGGTTGGATGCCGAAATACCGAGAGGGCTCCACTTGCGGCAAAGTGCAGTACACCCCTGAAGTTTGGGTACAGAGGGTGTAGTGCCCAGAGAAGCACAGGTTGCCAGATGGATTCCAGAGAGAAGAGCTGGTGGGCACCGGAAGGACACTGGGTAATACAGGAAACACAGCTGGGCTAAAGTCTATAAGAATCCTCTGCAATACTTGGCAAGGTGTGCACAAGGAACAGTAGTGGAAGCCAGGCCAGGGGTCAAACACAGTATATCTGGCAAGAGGAAGAGGCAGGTTGCAGAAATGGGGACAAGCCAAAGGTATGGTGTGACGGAACGTCCCTACACTCCTCTTGAGTGCGTTCGTCATATATCACTTCCTCCCAGTCTGGATATAGATATCAGATATTCCAACCGCTCCCAAGCACCAAACGAGACGAGACTTGCTTAGTGCCAACATGGACTCTTTTTTATTAGAACCAAAATTACAAGTATTTATATACAGTAGGAGAGGAGGTTCCCCCTCCTGCTCATATTACTCTAACAATACACCTGTAACAACTTAACACAAACTAATTAACTAATCCCTTTGAGCAGCCGATGTGACTCAGGATTTCACTACAGGCCAGACTTGTTGTCACCGAGCTAAACACAGTTGATTATAAATTATCATAATTACAACCACACAACATTTTATCACAATAGCAGGAGACCACCAGTAACAGACGGACCGTCTACTACATTGTACAGAGGACAATGTGATCAGCCCTCTCAATTAACATCTTGAGTTCATGACACTAGCATCTGACAGTGTGTGTCTCAACAGCATGAGACAACACACATTATATATACACATATATACAGCATTGAATCTGACTGGGGTTGGTGTTCTCCTTCACCCTGTGCCCCTTAAAATCCAGGGCCCATAATCGGTTAGCAGGAGGCTCGCATTTAGTCCTCTCAAAAAGCCTGTGTCCCGGCTAGGTCTGTCACATATGGTATCAGGAAGTAGGTAGGAACAGGTAACTGTAGCAAGGTCCGTGATAAAAGCCGAGATCAGGTACTGGAGAAGACAAGTCGGTAAAGCAAGCCAGGGGGTCAAACCAGGAGAGCAGATCAGACAGGTCAGGAACAAGCCGGGTCACAACAGGAATCCAAACAGTAATTGCACAGAGGCTAAGGAAGATTGACAAACCAGCAACTGCAAAACCATGTGACCTGCTGGTAGAGATACTGGGTCCTAAAGTACTTCTCCTGCCAGAGATGCTGGGTCCTAAAGTCGTTCTCCTGCTGTTGTTTCCCTGACAACTGGCACTATTGCCAGTTCTCCTACGGCCATTTCCCTGACAGGTAGGCAACCTTGGCCCTCCATCTGGGGTAAAACTACAAATACCATCATACCTCTGCCTCTAGCAGTTATTCCTGTGATTGTCAGAGTCTTGCAATGTCTCATGGGTCTTGTAGTTTCACCACAGCTGGAGGGACGAGGTTGCCTACCCCTGCCTTAGTCCATAGTCGTTGTACAACTGGAGAGGTCCACCAGGTGTTGAGGTATGTCCCCAGATCTGGACATATTTTCCAAGGTGAATTTTTGCAATTTTAGTGGTGGTCAAATACCAATGGTGTAATAGCTTGTCGTTCGTTTCCAGGGCCATAGCATTCTGAGAACAAGACTTGGTGGTATCCCAGATCAAGGACCATTGCTCTGGGTCCAGTTGGATGTCAAGGTCTGGCAGCCATTTGGACATGGTTGGGCCTGGATGTTTCCGTCAGAAGCTGATTATACAGTAAGGAGCCCATACCCAGGGCATGGGGGTCATGTTTACATTTATGCGAGGGTAGTGCTATCTGACACGCTACGGACCGAATAAGTGACATAATGGTTTATCTGCAATAAATTAAATAGCTCAGAATTAAGGGGGGTGTAAGTGTTTTGAAGAGTTTGAAATAACTTAACAACACCTGGTGTAAGAAGGGTTGTAAGTGAGTGATCTTTCATTGTGATCATTGTTTAACCTCTTCCCACCTGCCGGCCATCAAATGATGACTCATTCTGGGTGGACGTCATATAACGGCCCTCCAGAGCGACCACTCTCGCGCACCCCAGGGGATGCACAGTGCGGTGACCGTGGCCGCGTCATGTTGCTAGGACACGGCGCGACCCCAATCTGTGTAAAGAGCTCTTTGTCCTTCTGAAGAAACCAAAGTAAATGATCTATGCAGAGAAGGGTGAAATCATTTGCCTCCAGTGAGACCCAAAGAGGGATTTCTGTGGTCACATGGTATTTGGTGAGGGAGGCCAACTGAACAGCTTGGAAATATATATGAACTTCTAGGCTGCCTTGGGGTCTACTGTAAAAAAGAGTGTTGCTAGCAAGTCCATGATTGTGATGGAATCAGATGAATTGTATGATTTGTTTTTGTTGTTTATGTGAAATATGGGAGGGGACTCACAGAGGTAGGACCCAGAAGAGATATGGTGACTTCAGTTGATAGATCATCCTAATTACTGCAATACAGCCTAACAAAGATAGATAATTAACAAATGTTTACGTTTATGAAAAAGTGGTGGGCAATTAGCTTCATGAAGAGTATCACATGAGGAGATGAGATTGATTCCTAGGTAGGGGAGGCATTTCAGTTCCCATGAGTAGGGGAAAGAGACCACTAAATGTGGTGGTAAGGAAACATTCAAGTTCTTGGATTCGGTGTGGTTGATATACCAGAGAGACTACCAAAGTGGGACAAAGGGGTTGAAAGGTTAGGGAGAGTGACCGTAGGGTGACAAACATTAAAATATCATTGGATATTTGGTGGCACTACCACAGAAAACTACACCTGTTGATTTGATTGCAAGAAAGACCCAACAATAACCGCTGACATATTTGCACATGAGGATTGGTGATATGAGCCCCAACTCCTTTAATAAATGTCCTCACATTGTTCTCCTCATCCCTCCCCTCCCCATTACCTGCTCTCTGAGCGCTCCTCCGTGCAGACTCGGCGTCCTCCTCCATGGTGTCTCTGCTCTCATATGATGTTCTGTGGTCTCTCCGGCTGGAGGGGAAGAGGTAATGAGACCTGAGAGCTCCTCTGGGTCTGCAGACTGTGGTCAGCCGTGTACGGGGACAGGAGGAACAAGAGTGTGACGTCTAATAGAGATGATGGGGCTGATTTACTAAAGGAAATGAAGAAAAGACTAGGGGTTCACACGAGAGTGCAAACATGATCCCCGAATCCATCTATCTGATTGTACAGGGATGTCCAATGTGTACGGAGAGGTCCTAGTTTACTATTTGTGTAGAACATCCAAATAATGCTCCTTTGTGTCTTCTATCTCTATAAGGTCCTCCTACTCCTTATTCCACTAAGGAACGTCTACATTTTACATCGGGTCAGATGGGTCTTTTTATCCCAAGTTTGGTACCTCTGTCATTCCTCTCACATCTGTATTTCACCGATTTATAAAAGGGGTTTCCATAGTTGTGTTTGGCAACTGGAATTAATGTTCTTCACCTTTCCATTTTTTACCACAGGAATTCTGATTTTCTAATTTATAAATCTTGGTGACGTTTGCCTTCCTTTTACTCCAATCAGGGAGAAGAGAAGCGGGTAAGAAGAGTGTTACCATTCCCAGGGAAAGGGATGGGGGGTGATGGGGCACAATTGTACCATCCACTGGTATTATGTGAGTCACGGCTGGTGAGGAGCTCGTTGATGCCACATCATGGAATGGAGGTGAGTAGAGTTCCACTTCCACAACCCATTGCTTCTTTTTGGTTCCCCCGCGTGTTTAGCAAAATGTGCAAAAAGGGGAATTCTGTGTTGGCGGCATGAAGCCCTCAACTGATATTACATTTTTATGGACCACATGCAGTCTTTTTTTTTTTCCGTGGGTTCCCCCTTGACATCCATACCAGACACCTTTTCAGGGATAGGTGTGTAGTTTTGTGTTTTCTTTTTTTGGGGTCCCCTATTACATTCCATAGCAGACCCTCACCCAAGATATCGGCCTGATATAGATGCTGAGGGTAATCCTGGTCTCTTTTTTACTAACAGAACAAAGTGACCGGAAATATCATTTAGCAGCCGGCAATTCCATTTTTTTTTTACTTAGTGAATATCACTTTTCCTGTAGTACATCGTACAGATGAGCCACTTCACAGGCGGGTTTAACACATCCCCCAGGAATGTTATTTAAACCAATTTCAGCATTTTGTTAAATTTTTCCCTTTAAAGTGGTTTTACACCCCTGAAAATAAAAATGAACAAAGCACATCCTTCTATAGCGGGGGTGGACAAACTTGATGATCCTGTTGTCTGCTCATTAGAGGGATCAGATGCAGTCTTGTTAGAGATAATGGGCACCTTTTAAAAAGTGAGGAAAAAATAGTAGCAGACCTGCTGCTTCTATATGCCTCGTCCTCTATAACATCCTCCGGATTCATCATACAAACAAAAAATGTCAATACATGTAAATATCAATAAAACAAAGCAAAACAAATTCACATAAAAAGCCACATACAACTAACCATACAAATGAATACATAAGACAAATACAAAGGGAGAGGGCAGGATCTGGGGGTCCCCTTGTTAAAGTGGGCTTCCAGATTCTGATAACCCCACCACCCGCAGACCCCATAAACAAGAGGCCAACATGAGGGGGACCCCAAAGCACCCCCCCATGTTGAGGGTATGTGGCCTGGTACGGTTCAGGAGGGGGGGAGGCGCTTGCTCGTCCCCTCCTTATTCTGACCTCCAGGCCCGGATAAGGGTCTGGTATGGATTTTGGAGGGGACCCCACACCAATGTTTTTACATTTTGGTGTGAAGTTCCCTTTAAAATCCATACCAGACCCATGTGGAATTCTTTTTTGGGGGGGCACCCCTTTTTTTTTAAAATGTTGGCGTTTGGGGGATCCCCTCCGAATCCATACTAGACCTGAGGGACCTTGTATGGACCTGGTGAGGGGACCTCACGCCCAGATATGTGCTTTTTTTTTTTCTTGGGAAAGTTTTTGTTTCTTTACATTCACCCTGCTGACCCAGATTTCGGCTACCTAAACCCCAAATTTGGGGTCTTTTTTATTTGTTAGTTTTTTTGAATGTTTTTTTTTATACTCTGCCTCCCCTGACTGCACGTCCTTGCTTCTCACCACCCCTCCTCTGACTCCTTTACTCTTCTCCTCCTTTTACTTCACCAGCCCTTCTCCTCTCCTCTTCTTCATGCTTTCTCTACCCTTAAATTCCAATGCCACGTCTCTTGTCTTCTGCCAGGCTTTTGCAGAAAGCCTTATAATTATTCATTGCACAGGGATGGGAGTGATGAGTTATTACACCATTCAGAATTTTGAAGATTGAAATACAGACACTTGTCTCCAGGGCCATTTGAAGGAATTTGGGGGCCCCAAGCAAAATGGACATGGAGGACCCCCCACCCCCCCCCACCCGCACGCATGCACGCAAAGCCATGAGATTACCAGAGACTGCGGACATACTGAATGAAATTACCAGACTGCTGACATACTGCATGAGATTACCAGACTGCGGACATACTGCATGAGATTACCAGACTGCGGACATACTGCATGATATTACCAGGCTGCGGACATACTGCATGATATTACCAGACTGAGGACATACTGCACAAGATTACCAGACTGCGGACATACTGCATGATATTACCAGACTGAGGACATACTGCACAAGATTACCAGACTGCGGACATACTGCATGATATTACCAGACTGCGGACATACTGCATGAGATTACCAGACTGCGGACATACTGCATGAGATTACCAGACTGCGGACATACTGCATGATATTACCAGACTGCGGACATACTGCATGATATTACCAGACTGCGGACATACTGCATGATATTACCAGACTGCGGACATACTGCATGATATTACCAGACTGCGGACATACTGCATGAGATTACCAGACTGCGGACATACTGCATGAGATTACCAGACTGCGGACATACTGCACAAGATTACCAGACTGCTGACATACTGCATGATATTACCAGACTGCGGACATACTGCAGAAGATTACCAGACTGCGGACATACTGCATGAGATTACCAGACTGCTGACATACTGCATGAGATTACCAGACTGCTGACATACTGCATGATATTACCAGACTGCAGACATACTGCATGATATTACCAGACTGCGGACATACTGCATGATATTACCAGACTGCGGACATACTGCATGAGATTACCAGACTGCGGACATACTGCATGAGATTACCAGACTGCGGACATACTGCATGAGATTACCAGACTGCGGACATACTGCATGATATTACCAGACTGCGGACATACTGCATGAGATTACCAGACTGCGGACATACTGCATGAGATTACCAGACTGCGGACATACTGCATGATATTACCAGACTGCGGACATACTGCATGATATTACCAGACTGCGGACATACTGCATGAGATTACCAGACTGCGGACATACTGCATGAGATTACCAGACTGCGGACATACTGCATGAGATTACCAGACTGCGGACATACTGCATGAGATTACCAGACTGCGGACATACTGCATGAGATTACCAGACTGCGGACATATTGCATGATATTACCAGACTGCGGACATACTGCATGAGATTACCAGATTGCGGACATACTGCATGAGATTACCAGATTGCGGACATACTGCATGAGATTACCAGATTGCGGACATACTGCATGAGATTACCAGACTGCTGACATACTGCATGAGATTACCAGACTGCTGACATACTGCATGAGATTACCAGACTGCTGACATACTGCATGAGATTACCAGACTGCTGACATACTGCATTAGATTCTGATTACCTGTGATGAATTGGGCCCTGATGACAGTTTTGCAGAGTGCACAGAAGACACAGGAGGCTGTATTTGTGCGCTAGCCAGCAGAGAGGGGGCGGGGCCGGGAGCTCCACTCGAAACAGATTGGCTATAGTTAGAGCAGTGATCGGAGTGGGCACGTCAGTGAAGCTCCTGGCCGGGAGCTCCACTGACACGCCCACTCCGATCACTGCTCTAACCGACGCGCCCACTCCGATGCTCCGATGATCACTGCTCTAACCGACGCGCCCACTCCGATGCTCCGATGATCACTGCTCTAACCGACGCGCCCACTCCGATGCTCCGATGATCACTGCTCTAACCGACGCGCCCACTCTTAAATCTCCCCTCTTCTGCCTTCCACTTCACTAACCTTCTTTTCATTTCTCTCTGGAAACCCTCCCCCTCAGAGGCGTAGCTTGAAGCTTGTGGGCCCGATGCAAAAGTTGACCTGCCCCCCCCCCTACTTCCACGTCCATGCAGATACATCCACTGCACGCCAGGATACTCAAAGTGGCTTAAGAGTTTTGAGTTCCCAGAGTTCCTCTTTACATCACAGAACAGGGATCACCCCTGGAGAATCGGAGGACAGGGATCACCGCTGGAGAAGCAGAGGACAGGGATCACCGCTGGAGAAGCAGAGGGCAGGGATCACCGCTGGAGAAGCAGAGGGCAGGGATCACCGCTGGAGAAGCAGAGGACAGGGATCACGCTGGAGAAGCAGAGAACAGGGATCACCACTAGAGAAGCAGAGGACAGGGATCACCGCTGGAGAAGCAGAGGACAGGGATCACTACTAGAGAAGCAGAGGACAGGGATCACCGCTGGAGAAGCAGGAGGACAGGGATCACCGCTGGAGAAGCAGGAGGACAGGGATCACCGCTAGAGAAGCAGAGGACAGGGATCACCGCTGGAGAAGCAGGAGGACAGGGATCACCGCTGGAGAAGCAGGAGGACAGGGATCACCGCTAGAGAAGCAGAGGACAGGGATCACCGCTGGAGAAGCAGAGGACAGGGATCACCGCTGGAGATTCAGAGGACAGGGATCACCACTGGAGAAGCAGAGGACAGGGATCACCACTGGAGAAGCAGAGGACAGGGATCACCGCTGAAGAATCAGAGGACAGGGATCACCGCTGGAGAATCGGAGGACAGGGACCCCTGGCAGACCACTTGGCAGAGCTCCTTTCCCATCCCAGCACTGTATACAGCCCCCCACACTACACAGGGCTGGAATCACATTCCTTTAAACACTGTCTGTCAGTCTTCACAGGGTGTATCTGGCTTTTATGTTGCTCTTCTGACCTGTGAAATTCTCTGGTCGGAATGGCGGTGTAGTTGCAGTTGGCAGATACACCCTGTGCAGATCATGGCTGACTGGCTGTGTTGTAAAGGAATGTGATTTCAGCCCTGCGGAGGAGGAACAGTATAGAGTGCTGTAATGGGAAAGGAGTTCAGCAGCCGGGCATAGCATGCATGGTGGAGGGAGTGGTCAGGGGGCTTCCGGGGGGGCGGGGGTCAACTTAGATCTGGGAGGGCAAAGCCATGTGACACAAAATCTGAAGCCTGCAGTCCGTCAGGGGCCCCCCGAGGAGGTGTTAAGGGATTTGTTTTAGCAATTTCTGAAGGTTTCTCTGTCAGTGTTGGCAGGTGTTGGAGGAAGGTCACCTCCCGGAGGTGTGTGTCTTTTCCCCAGTTGTCATGGAAGTGGGGTAAGTAGACATCGCCCGGTGGGGGGGGGGGGTACGGAGAATCCCAGCTGGTCACTAGGAGACACTGAGCGGTATCTTACCTCACCAGTGACATCGGTCGGACATTGTGGCTTCAGGACGGCACTCTTCTCCTCTTGCCTCGCTGAGCTCGGTTACCATTCCATGTTGCCAGCACACAGCACAGACACTTCCCCCTCCTGGGCTGTTCTCACCTCGTGCTCCTCTCCATTCAGGAAATGGCTCACAGCTTCTCCCCAGCCAATGGGAACAGAGGGGTGTGGACTGTGGAAGGCAAAGTGGAAGCCCAGTACTGGAGCGTGGCTGTGGGGCCCTAGGGCAGATCGGAGCTGGACTTTGTGGAGGATATATGAAAAGGAGGCTGCAGGGATCCCAGGAGCTAGGGGTGGGGTTGCAATTGTGACCCCTGCAACCCCTTATGCTACGCCCATGCTCCCCCTCTTTTACATTCTCTCTTGAACCCCCCTCTTCTCCTTTCCCCTCCTCACATCTGCTCTCCCCGACTCTCCACCCTCCCCCAAGGAGCTCCATTCCAGTGTTCCCTTTTGCAAACACTCCCGCCTCTGAGGAGACGGCTGAGGATAGTGTGAGAAAAGTGTCCTTATCCTTTAATCGTACAAGAATGAGTCTATACAGAAATAAACACAAAGGAGAAAAACACATCTATGAATTCATTAGCAATTTATTTACAATTCAGAATAATGGCGCAGTGACCAGAACATTCACACAGCATTCCTCAGATCAGTGCGGTCACACAGCATTCCTCAGATCAGTGCGGTCACACAGCATTTCTCAGATCAGTGCGGTCACACAGCGTTCCTCAGATCAGTGCGGTCACACAGCGTTCCTCAGATCAGTGCGGTCACACAGCGTTCCTCAGATCAGTGCGGTCACGCAGCGTTCTTCTCACAGATGTAGTTCAGTTCATAATAACAGTTCCACAGTGTCAGATGAGATCCGAGCTTGGCACAGCTTCCAGTCCCTTCGGGTCGAGGGAGGGTTCTAGAGAGGAGATAAAATAAGATGAGGGAATTTCCGCAGTCATTGTAGATGAGCAGTAATGGGTGGTGGAGAGATAGAGAAGACCATGAAGCAAAATATGTCTAGGGGCTTCTACTCCACTATATTGACAAAAGTTTTGATACGCCTGCCTTTACACGCACATAAAATTTAATGACATCCCAGTCTTAGTCCGGAGGGTTCAATATTGAGTTGGCCCACCCTTTGCAGCTATAACAGCTTCAGCTCTTCTAGGAAGGCCGTCCACAAGGTTTAGGAGTATGTCTATGGGAATCTTTGACCATTCTTCCAGAAGCGCATTTGTGAGGTCAGGCACTGATGTTGGAGGAGAAGGCCTGGCTCACCGAATCCGCTCTAATTCAACCCAAAGGTGTTCTATCGGGTTGAGGCCAGGACTCTGTGCAGGCCAGTCAAGTTCCTCCACCCCGAACTCGCTCATCCATGTCTTTATGGACCTTGCTTTCTGGTACAATCACTTTTATTGAGGAAAAAATTATGCACAGGTGCATATCAACAGATTGCCCACCCAAGGGGATCAGATGAGAGACATAAAATTTCATAGAATATCAATGAATGAACCCAAAACAGGTAAGGTATGTAGATCAAGAGCTCAAGGTACGACCCCGTGGCACAGGCCGTAGGTCTGCAAAAATGACCGAGGTCTAAAGGCACTGGCATATTATAGAAAAGGGTGAGAAAACGGGACGAAGCCCCAACAGAAAGAGAGAGAAAGGAGAAGGAAGAAGGAGAGAAAAAACACAGGGAAAACATATGGACCTTGCTTTGTGCACTGGTCCAAACCATTTGGTGGAGGGGGGATTATGGTGTGGGGGGTTGTTTTTCAGGGGTTGGGTTTGGCCCCTTAGTTCCAGTTAAGGGAACTCTTAAGGGGTCAGCATTCCAACAAATTTTGGACAATTTCATGGTCCCAACTTTGTGGGAACAGTTTGGGGACGGCCCCTTCCCTAATGCCCCGTACACACGGTCGGATTTTCCGACGGAAAATGTCCTATCGGACATTGTTGTCGCAAATTCCGACCGTGTGTGGGCTCCATCGGACTTTCTCCGTCGGATTTTCCGATGGACAAAGTTTTATCTCCTGCTCTCAAATTTTCCGACAACAAAGTCCTATCAGACTTTTTCCGATCGTGTGTAGCGAATTCCGACGGACAAAGTGCCACGCATGCTCAGATCACATTACAAGACCAAAGCTATTGGCTACTAGCCTCTACGTGGTCCCGTCGTACGCAACAAACGTCACCACGTTCAGAATGATCGGATTTTCTGACAACTTTGTCCGACCGTGTGTACGCAACACCAGTGTCAAACAAAATCCGTCGGAAAATATCTGATGGATTTTGTGGTTGGATTTTCCGACCGTGTGTACGGGGCATTAGACGGATGTCATTAAAGTTCATGTGCGTGGTAAAGCAGGTGTTCCAATACTTTTGACAATATAGTGTATGTAGTTGGGTTGGTGCACCAACAGACCGTCACACCTGAGTGTCTGGTGATGAGGAACTATAGAGGACAATGTACAGATATAACATAGCCAGTCCCATTACAGATGAATGAGGCCAAAGGAGTGTTTTAGATCGGTGACTAATATTTATAACAGCCCCACCGAGACACAGAACTGCCTTAGGAGAGATGTGCTTTGCTCCCAGAAAGTGACAATAAGGCGGCATTCACCCCCTGGGCAATCTAAACTCGCGGGCAGAGTAGTGAATTTCTGTTTTTGGAAACACTCAAAATGCGGCAAAACAAACCCCATGCTTGTGGTGACGTTATTTCTTAATGGCCTCCCAAACACAGGGAGCCGTCCTGCATTGTGTTGCATGAAAAAAACGAGGCGAAATGTGGAATGCAAAATGTACTTGGCTCACTGGCAAAAAGAGGTACTTGGGCAACTTTGCCACATTCACTGGGCATAGGGAAGCCGATTCAAGTGAAAGGGTTTCCTTGTGCTGCAGTGTGACAAACACGGCAAAAAACACACTAAGAAAACGATGATTGGTGCCGGTGTGAATTGGGCCAAAGAGCTGTGAAAGTAGAGATGACTTAGGAGATGGAGCATGTCCCCACTTATTTATATTGGGGTTCAGGAAAGACAAAAATAAATATTCTGTTATCCAAACAGATTGTGTAGAAATCTTTGTGGAGGAAGAGGAGGGAGGAGGAACCTGACATCATACAGAGATACTTCTACTGAAGAGTTGGGGGGTTTCTGTTTAAGAAAAAAAGTCCCCTAAAACTTACTCCATGCTGCCATCTGCCCATTTTCCTGTCCACACTCCACCATGGATGTTATATTGGGATATTCCGACCCAGAATCCTTTTCCTGTGATGGTCACCAGTCTCTGAATAACAAAATACACAACACATTATTATTACGATCACCTTCCCGGATGTCTTATGAGTGCCACCAGCTGCTCTCCACTCCACACCCAACCCAGTGACCCTAACACTGACCTGTATGGTCTTCTCCTTCACCTGGGCCAGTCTAGAGCCACGCTTTTCACAGTCTTTATCACTAAGTGATCGTGTCTTCATGTCCTCAGAGAAGAAATAACATTTATCATGGATGGTGATCCAGGGATCTGGACATCTAGGAGACCATCCTGTAATGTGGAATAATAGAGACAGTCAGTAATGATAGAGAGACAGCCGGACACAGGAGAGACCATCCTGTAATATGGAATAATAGAGACAGTCAGTAATGATGAAGAGATAGCCAGACACAGGAGAGACCGTCCTGTAATATGGAATAATAGAGACAGGCAGTAATGATGAAGAGACAGCCGGACACAGGAGAGACTGTCCTGTAATATGAAAAAATAGAGACAGTCAGTAATGATGAAGAGACAGCTGGACACAGGAGAGACCGTCCTGTAATATGGAATAATATAGACAGTCAGTAATGATGAAGAGACAGCCGGACACAGGAGAGACCGTCCTGTAATATGGAATAATAGAGACAGTCAGTAATGATGAAGAGACAGCCGGACACAGGAGAGACCGTCCTGTAATATGGAATAATAGAGACAGTCGGTAATGATGAAGAGACAGAGTACCTTGCGTAGTCTGATATGTCTCGGGGGGATGGGAACTATTACCAGTATCTTCTCTCCTGACTTCTCTCTCTCTTGCTGTGATAAACATTAATCATTAGGAGGAACTCCGGACAAGCAGTAAACATATTGAGCAATAATGTGTATGCAGGAGTGCAGCCTCTTGCCAATCTTTATATATATAATGCATTATGCACAGTGGGGGGGGGGGGGGGGTTGGTCACGCTGGTCATTAGTCCTGATGCTGGTCTGATGTAAAAGAACTCCAGGAGATAAAATTCCCAGCAGACCCGGATTATTTATACCCCACCCCCATCCAACATGTGACCAAAATGTAAACATTTGTGCAAATACTGGATTTATTATGTCATCCCATTCAGTGAAAATCTGGTATACAGTTCTTGTACCCGCTGTAAAAAAAATAACAAATTGCTGGACAGACCCATATGTATGGAAAAGTCACCTGTCTTCCTGGGTAGACTTATCTTATACTACTAAGAACCTCTGTACCAATTGTATCTGTCAATGTGCTCAGTATGTGCAACCAGCCCCGCCCCTGAGGTGTCTTTTACCTGATACTCGAAGAAATATCAGCACTGACTGTAGAGTGACACACGTCACCAACAACACCATGAGCAGTGCAGGGACCAGACAACCACAGCTGGATGCTCCATGGGCCCCATGCTTTCTTCTGGATGATGTGAGGGCCACATGCTGAGAGAGAAATGTTGTAGGAATATTGCTAGAAGATTCCGGGGCTACATTGTCATACACAGAAGATTCCCGGTTAATATGCTCATAAATGGGTGTTATAAAGCTGGATCCAGAGACCACAACCTCACTGTCATATCCTGGAAATACACAGAGAACATACAGATGAAGGATGAATATAGGAAGAACGGTGCACATGAGCAAAACACCAAAAGTCCAAAATTGTTCATTCCACTAAAATTGTTTCCTCAAGATCAGTAGGTGCAGCCAAAGTGTTTGAGGGGCCCAGAACTGCCCATTCTTCAGGGATGTATAGATTGTGTCATAGCATTTGATTTGGATGAGGGTGATTGGGTTGGGTAAGGACATTTGGGTTAGGAAAGGATATCTCAGTTAGGTAAAGAGATATGTACGCCTGGTGAAAATATTTGGACTGGGTAAAGATATGTGGGTTCAGTTGGGGTGATTATGTTGGCTGAAGACGTATATATTGGATGAGGGATTTTGATGAGGATTGTGGGTTGTATAAGCGTGTTTTGATTGAGTGGGAGATTTGGTTTGGGAGCGACTTTTAGTTGGGTGAGGACATTTGGTGTGATGAACCGCCAGACAGCCTGCCTGGGTGCCTCCACCAAGATACAGCTACTTCCACTCTGGAACCAGGAGACAGGTATTATAGCGGACAATTACTCCCAAGGACTAGATGACACTGGGTCAGGTGCAAACAGGAACTAACCTTATTGTAAAGTCAGTAGGCAAAAGGCTACCCTGCAGTCCCCTCCAAAAGCCGCTGTTCCGGTTGGGTTGTCACATCTGGGTTTGGTAAGGATGTCTCAGTTATGTAAAGATATTTAGGTTGGGTGAAAATGTTTGGACTGGGTGTAAACATTTGGGTCCAGTTGGGGTGATTAAGCTGGCTGAAGATGTACAGTATATCTTGGAAGAGAGATTTGATGAGGATTGTGGGTTGTGTAATGGGTGGTTTGGTTGAGCGGGGGATTTGGTTTTGGAGTTGCTTTTAGATGGGTGAGGGGGCAATGTTTAGGTTGGGTGAGGATATTTGGGTTTGGTGAGAATGTTATGTACAATTTTGGGTTGAGGTGATGTGTTTGTAGTAGAGAAAGTGTTTGGTGTAAGTGAAGGTTTTGGATTGGGCGATGGGTTAAGTGAGGGGACTCAATTGGCTGAGATGTTTGGTTTGGTTTGGGGTTTTTGATTGATTAACCGTTTCCCGACTGGCTCGCGTCTTTTTACTGGGGCAGAATGGCACCCCTGTACGAAACCCCATACGTGTACGGGGGTTCCGTTTAAGTGTAGAAGAATACATATCAGCCTAAACTGATGAAGAAATTTGTTATAAATAAAAATTGTGGGTATTTATTATAGCAAAAAGTAAAAAATATTGTTTTTTTTTCAAAATTGTTGCTCTTCTTTTGCTTATAGCGCAAAAAATAAAAACCGCAGAGGTGATCAAATACCACCAAAACAAAGTTCTATTTGTGGGAAGAAAAGGATGTAAATTTTGTTTGGGTGCAACGTCGCACGACCGCGCAATTGTCAGTTAAATTGACGCAGTGCCGTGTCGCAAAAAGTGCTCTGGTCAGGAAGGGGGTAAAATCTTCCGAGGGTGAAGTGGTAATGAAGGTGTTTGGGTTGGGGGATGATACATGGGATGGATGAGGGTCATTGGAATGGGTCAATATATTAGGAGGGTTAAGTATACTTGGGTTGGAGAGGGTGTTTGGATTTGGTTAAGGGTTTAGAATGAGCGAGGGATCTTGGTTGGATAAGGCATTTGACTTAAGGGGATATTTTTGAGTGGGTTAGGGGGTAATAAGGGTATTTGTATTGAGTACAATGAAATGGGCTGGATGGGGGTGTTTGGGTTTGGTAAGGGCATTTGGAATGGGAGAAGGTGATTGGGTTGGGTAAAAGGTTTGGAATGAGTGAGGGGTGTTAGTTGGATGAGAGTGGGTAAGATAAGAGGTTTGGCATGGGAGTGGGATTTTTGTTTTTTGTTTTTATTTTGGCTTTTGGTTATGAAGTATTGAGGGTGTTTGAGTTTCAGGTTGGAGCTTGGATTACCTTACAAATACACTGAGGCCACTTAAAAAACTTAGAGCTGTTTGCAATAACATTTCATTTGTATTTGAATTTTTTAGAAGTCTACAAAAGGCAGAAGTATGTAAACCAAATCACTCCTGCAGAGCTCAGTAGAACATTAGAGTCATTATAGTGCAATACTCTATATAAAAACACAAATGTAACAAAACACCTCTCATACAATGTATGACAAGATACAATGTAAGACATAACATAAACAATGTCTCAGCTGTGGGATGCAAATAACAAAAATATGTCCATTAAATCTTCCTAGTCAGAAATGTATTCATGTCTCCAGTGTTCTTCTTTCTATAAATAACTTCCCCTCAAATGTTTAAAAGTGCTCTATAAGAAGTGACAGTTTAAAGCGGTATTAAACTAAAAACTAAAAATGTCATATATTGCGGCTTACCAATAGACATGTGCACAACAGAAATTTTTTTTATTTTCGTTTCTGTTCGTTTCCGTTGATTCGTAACGATTCGTAATTTCGTAAGTCGTCGGTGTTCGTATTCGTAACGATTCGTAATTTCATAAGAGTTATTTTTTCGTTGATTCGTTTTTCCGTTAGTTTAATTTTCGTTTCGAAATTCAGACGCATTCGTATTTTCGTAGATTTAGTTACATTCGTACTTTCGTTAGATTGATTTATTCGTACTTTCGTAACATTGTTTTCGTAGATTCGTAATCGGAGCATAATTCATCATTTTATGTAATGTGTATGCTATTATTACATTGTAAGAGACACGGAAAATTACGAATCGAAAAAAAAAGTTACGAATGTACGAATTTTTTCGTTCAATCCATTCGAAGCACGTTAAGCAGCGCCATTGTAAGAGACACGGAAAATTACGAATCGAAAAAAAAATTTCATTTTTATTTTCGTTGTTCCTGTTTTCGTTTTTCGGATTTTCTTTTTTCGTAGTTTCATTGTTTCTAATTTGGTTATTTCAGATTTTCGTTGTTTTTCATATTCGTTCGATTTGATAAATCGTTAAAATTTTTAGCGAATCATTCGTTCATTCGTACGATAACGAATGAAAGAATATAACGAATTTTAACGGAAAACGAAAAAAAAAAAGAAACGAATTGCACATGTCTACTTACCAATACATAGATGTGATGGCTGCATTCGTCGCAATATAATAAATGTTTGCTTTTGGGTTTGATACAGCTTTAACATAATTTCCTCCAATTTTCATTCAATAATTTTTATTGAAATATAATACAAAGAGAGGATGACAAGTAATACAAGATTTGGCATCATTACAGCTTAGACAAGGTTTGTAGGGGAGCAGCTCGCTGCACAGAAGGCAGCAATGATCAGTCGTAGTAGAGTAGGTATCATAGGTCAACTATGGTTGAAGTCTTCTGTCATAAAATGTGTGACCCAAAGGTCCCAAACCTGGTAGAATTTTGACATTTTAGCCATCAGTCTCGCTGTTTTTCATTGATAAAGGTTGTATGAATCCAATTTTTATCTGCTGTCATTGAGAGGACGGACAGTAATGCCCCATACACACGGTCGGAAATTCCGATGGAAAATGTCCGATCGGACCATGTTGTCAGAAAATCCAACCGTGTGTGGGCTCCATCTGACTTTTTCCGACGGAAAAAATTTGAGATCCTGCTCTCAAATTTTCCGACAACAAAATCCGATCGGACTTTTTCCGATCGTGTGTAGAGAATTCCGACGGACAAAGTGTCACGCATGCTCAGATCAAATTACGAGACCAAAGCTATTGGCTACTAGCCTCTACGTAGTTCCGTCGTACGCAACGAACGTCACCACGTTCAGAATGATCGGATTTTCCGACAACTTTGTCCGACCGTGTGTATGCAACACCAGTGTCGGACAAAATCCGTCAGAAAAAATCTGACTGATTTTGTGGTCGGAATTTCCGACCGTGTGTACGGGGCATTAGCCACACTTGTGCTATGGATTGTTTAGTAGCTGTGAGGACATGGGTCATTAGTTTAAATTGTTTTTTTAGTAGGCCTCAGCTGGGAGCATTGGGATTGAAGTGGTCAACAGCAGGGCTAAAATGTTGTATACCTTAGTCCAGGGGTAGTGTCACATATCTGGTTGGATGCCGAAATACCGAGAGGGCTCCCCTTGCGGCAAAGTGCAGTACACCCCTGAAGTTTGGGTACAGAGGGTGTAGTGCCCAGAGAAGCACAGGTTGCCAGATGGACACTGGGTAATATGGAGAGAAGAGCTGGTGGGCACCGGAAGGACACTGGGTAATAAAGGAAACACAGCTGGGCTAAAGTCTATAAGAATCCTCGGTAATACTTGGCAAGGTGTGCACAAGGAACAGTAGTGGAAGCCAGGCCAGGGGTCAAACACAGTATATCTGGCAAGTAGGAAGAGGCAGGTTTCAGAAATGGGGACAAGCCAAAGGTATGGTATCAGGAAGTAGGCAGGAACAGGTAACTGTAGCAAAGTCTGTGATACAAGCCGAGATCAGGTACTGGAGAAGACAAGTCGGTAAAGCAAGCCAGGGGGTCAAACCAGTATAGCAGATCAGACAGGTCAGGAACAAGCCGGGTCACAACAGGAATCCAAACAGTAATTGCACAGAGGCTAAGGAAGACTGACAAACCAGCAACTGCAAACCCATGTGACCTGCTGGTAGAGATACTGGGTCCTAAAGTCCTTCTCCTGCCAGAGATGCTGGGTCCTAAAGTCTTTCTCCTGCTGTTGTTTCCCTGACAACTGGCACTATAGCCAGTTCTCCTATGGCCATTTCCCTGATAGGTAGGCAACCTCGGCCCTCCATCTGGGGTAAAACTACAAATACCATCATATCTCTGCCTCTAGCAGTCATTCCTGTGATTGTCAGAGTCTTGCAATGTCTCATGGGACTTGTAGTTTCACCACAGCTTGATGGACGAGGTTGCCTACCCCTGCCTTAGACCATAGTCGTTGTACAACTGGACAGGTCCACCAGGTGTGGAGGTATGTCCCCAGATCTGGACATATTTTCCAAGGTGAATTTTTGCAATTTTAGTTGGGGTCAAATACCAATGGTGTAATAGCTTGTAGTTCGTTTCCAGGGCCATAGCATTCTGAGAGCAAGACTTGGTGGTATCCCAGATCAAGGACCATTGCTCTGGGTCCAGTTGGATTTCAAGGTCTGGCAGCCATTTAGACATGGTTGGGCCTGGATGTTTCCGTCAGAAGCTGATTATACAGTAAGGCAGGGTTTCTCAACTCCAGTCCTCAAGGCGCCCCAACAGGTCATGTTTTCAGGCTTTCCATTATTTTGCACAGGTGATTTGATCAGTTTCACTGCCTTAGTAATTACCACAACCGTTTCATCTGAGGGAAATCCTGAAAACATGACCTGTTGGGGCGCCTTGAGGACTGGAGTTGAGAAACCCTGCAGTAAGGAGCCCATACTCAGGGCATGGGGGTCATGTTTACATTTATGCAAGGGTAGTGCTATCTGACGCGCTACGGGCCGAATAAGTGACATAATGGTTTATCTGCAATAAATTAAATATCTCAGAATTAGGGGGGGTGTAAGTGTTTTGAAGAATTTGGAATAACTTAACAACACCTGGTGTAAGAAGGGTTGTAAGTGATCTTTCATTGTGATCATTGTTTAACCTCTTCCCGCCTGCCGGCCATCAAATGATGACTGGGCAGCTCGGCTCTCATTCTGGGTGGACGTCATATAACGGCCCTCCAGAACGACCACTCTCGCGCACCCCTGGGGATGCACAGCGTGGCGACCGCGGCCGCGTCATGTTGCCAGGACCCCAATCTGTGTAAAGAGCTCTTTGTCCTTCTGAAGAAACAAAAGTAAATGATCTATGCAGAGAAGGGTGCAATAATTTGCCTCCAGTGAGACCCAAAGAGGGATTTCTGTGGTCACATGGTATTTGGTGAGGGAGGCCAACTGAACAGCTTGGAAATATATATGAACTTCTAGGCTCCCTTGGGGTCTACTGTAAAAAAGAGTGTTGCTAGCAAGTCCAGGATTGTGATGGAATCAGATGAATTGTATGATTTGTTTTTGTTGTTTATGTGAAATATGGGAGGGGACTCACAGAGGTAGGACCCAGAAGAGATATAGTGACTTCAGTTGATAGGTCATCCTAATTACTGCAATACAGCCTAACAAAGATAGATAATTAACAAATGTTTACGTTTATGAAAAAGTGGTGGGCAATTAGCTTCATGAAGAGTATCACATGAGGAGATGAGATTGATTCCTAGGTAGGGGAGGCATTTCAGTTCCAATGAGTGGGGAAAGAGACCACTAAATGTGGTGGTAAGGAAACATTCAAGTTCTTATACCAGAGAGACTACCAAAGTGGGACAAAGGGGCTGTAAGGTTAGGGAGAGTGACCGTAGGGTTGGTGACAAGCATTAAAATATCATTGGCTATTTGGTGGCACTACCACAGAAAACTACACCTGTTGATTTGATTGCAAGAAAGACCCAACAATAACTGCTGACATATTTGCACATGAGGATTGGTGATTTGAGCCCCAACTCCTTTAATAAATGTCCTCACTTTGTTCTCCCTCATCCCTCCCCACCCCATTACCTGCTCTCTGAGCGCTCCTCCGTGCAGACTCGGCGTCCTCCTCCATGGTGTCTCTGCTCTCATATGATGTTCTGTGGTCTCTCCGGCTGGAGGGGAAGAGGTAATGAGACCTGAGAGCTCCTCTGGGTCTGCAGACTGTGGTCAGCCGTGTACGGGGACAGGAGGAACAAGAGTGTGACATCTAATAGAGATGATGGGGCTGATTTACTAAAGGAAATGAAGAAAAGACGGGGGGTTCACACGAGAGTGCAAACATGATCCCCGAATCCATCTATCTGATTGTACAGGGATGTCCAATGTGTACGGAGAGGTCCTAGTTTACTATTTGTGTAGAACATCCAAATAATGCTCCTTTGTGTCTTCTATCTCCATAAGGTCCTCCTACTCCTTATTCAAGTAAGGAATGTGTCTACATTTTACATCGGGTCAGATGGGTCTTTTTATCCCAAGTTTGGTACCTCTGTCATTCCTCTCACATCTGTATTTCACAGATTTATAAAAGGGGTTTCCATAGTTGTGTTTGGCACCTGGAATTACTGTTCTTCACCTTTCCAGTTTTTACCACTGGAATTCTGATTTTCTAATTTATAAATCTTGGTGACGTTTGCCTTCCTTTTACTCCAATCAGGGAGAAGAGAAGCGGGTAAGAAGAGTGTTACCATTCCCAGGGAAAGGGATGGGGGGTGATGGGGCACAATTGTACCATCCACTGGTATTATGTGAGAAGATGTCACGGCTGGTGAGGAGCTCGTTGATGCCACATCATGGAATGGAGGTGAGTAGAGTTCCACTTCCACAACCCATTGATTCTTTTTGGTTCCCCCCGTGTGTTTAGCAAAATGTGCAAAAAGCTGAATTCTGTGTTGGCGGCATGAAGTCCTCTATTTATAAAGGGGAAATTATATTACATTTTTGTGGACCACATTCATTTTTTTTTTTCATAGGTTCCCCCTTGACATCCATACCAGACACCTTTTCAGGGATATGTGTGTAGTTTTGTGTTTGCTTTTTTGGGGTTCCCCTATTACATTCCATAGCAGACCCTCACCCAGGATATCGGCCTCTGCCAGTGCCTGATATAGATGCTGAGGGTAATCCTGCAGACACCTGCTACAAGCAACCCTCTGATGTGCACAGTGAGTATTCATATCATACGATCCCACAAACACAACTACAACCTGAACAATGGTGATTAAGTGTATTTCTATTAATGCTAAGGGGTTAAATCACCCCGCTAAACGGTTCTCCCTCTAAGTAACTCAGTATCCTTCCAGCTCAAAAATACTTTCCTAGATGATAATGGAAGATACATAATTCTCAATGGTGACATTAATTCCAAACCTTATACGTTAATAACGCTGTACTCCCCCAACTCTCATCAAATTCGCTTTATACGGAAAGTACTCAAGAAGGCAGCCTCTATGAAATATGGCAATCTCCTTGTCTGTGGGGACTTTAATGTTGTACCGGATTTGACAATTGACACGACTACAAAACGACCGAAAGGAACAGCTTCTCTCCAAACACTTCTGCAGAATGAGGAACTGTTCGATGCGTGGAGATGTCATCACGCTAATGAGAAAGACTTCACTTTCTTCTCGCATAGACATTGCTCATATTCACGAATAGATTTGTTTCTCACAGACAAATGGTTATTGCAACAGGTAGAGAATACCACAATCTGTGATATTACGTGGTCAGACCACGCAGTAATTTCTCTGTCAATCTCAGAGAAGGGTGTCTCCTCTTCACGACCTATATGGCGCTGTAACGCACGCTTGCTACAGGAACCACATACACACGACAAAATTCTACATCATATCCAAAACTTTTTCACAGACAACCAAAATTCAGTTCAGGATCCCTTTGTACTGTGGAATTCCCACAAAGCATATGTGCGGGGCATTCTCATCCAACTCGGAGCCCGAGAAAAGAAAAAACATACACAAAAACTTACACACTGCTAAAGACATACATGACACAGACGCCCTAAATAAACAGACGCCCACACATAACTTAGCTAGTACATTATCAAACCTTAGAGAATCATTAAGAGAACATCTCTCACAACAATACGATAGACACCTCAGGCGACTACAACTGAACCATTATGCCAACGCTAAACAGAGCAGGTAAATACTTAGCCAATAGATTAAAAGCTGCACGTATTAAGTCTAGAGTACCATTCCTCTACCACCCCACAACACAACATAAGATTATAGATCCTCAAGCTATAGCCAACCAGTTTGCGGAATATTACAGTACACTATATAATCTTAATACAGACACTGCTACCACACAACCGTCTATAGAAAAGATTCAATCCTTTCTACAAAAACTAAACCTCCCATCACTATCTGAACAACAACTATCTGACCTTAATGCCCCAATCTCATGCACAGAAATTATGCAAACTATAGACAGCCTTCCCAACGGCAAATCACCTGGACCTGATGGTTTTTCCAACGAATACCTCAAAACATTTAAGCACATCTTAGTTTCTCATATACAAAAATTTTTCCAAAGAGCAGTAGAAACAGCCTCCTTTCCTCATGAAATGTTGAGAGCACACATAGTCACACTCCCTAAAACAGGAAAAGACCCCACAACACCAGCAAACTTCAGGCCAATTTCGCTACTTAACTCTGACGTAAAAGTATACGCTAAACTACTCGCCAAAAGACTAACGTACATAATTCCAACACTTATCCACGCGACCAGATGGGCTTTGTGAAGGGGAGACAAACTTCCGACGCTACAAGAAGAATTATAAATGTAATACACTCTGCTAGGGTGAATCGAACGCCTTCTCTGCTTGTTATCAATTGACGCAGAAAAGGCGTTCGATAGAGCACATGAATCAACGCACTGTGTCAAACATTGGGAAATGACTATAAAAATTGTTAACAGGTGGCAATATACTCCATACAGATTATCAACTTATTTTTCTGGGGTCCTCATCACAATGCTGGAGGGGTTGCGGACTAGTAGGTAATTTGTTGCATATGTTCTGGAACTGTCCTAATGTGAGAAGCCTGTGGAACCAAGTATTCTGTCTAATCTCTTCACTCACCGGTATACAATCCTCTCCCTCACCAGCACTGGCTTTATTACATATAGGGACAGAAAACTTTCCCACCGAACACAGGTCTGTGGTTAGCCATATTCTACTAGAAACCAGAGCGTCTATATTACGAATATGGAAAACGAATACCACTATAAACCTCTCTGATGTATCTAAGGCAGTACACAGGAATTACACATTTGAACGCCTTATCGCACTAAACTCTATGCAGCGTAAGAAATTTGATGACAAATGGTCTATCTGGCCTAAAAATACTATTCCCTGAGATGTAGACGGTATACTTGCTTCCATACAATCAACAAAATTAACCCTCTGCCGCATCTCCAATGTTCCTGAAATTCCCTGAAGATCTTTTCCATTCATAGTCCTTCTAAGGCACAATGATGTGAACAATGAAAATGTCAGCCGACCAGGTTCATCTCTGAGTTCAGGGTTAAAAGTACATGGAAACTTATCTTCTGAAAATGAAAATATAACAACTACATTGGTGGCCAACAAAGGGAACATAACACCGACACTTGGAAGAAGACGCTCATCTCCAGCAGAAGATACATTTCCACGTTCTTCATCTGCTCTTTCCGAGTTTTTAGAAGAAGTGAGAAAGAAAAGGGCAGCTGAAAAGATCAGGCTTCCCTAGTTATAGAAGAAACATCATCGCTGCCTATTTACCGTACAACTGGTGCTTCCTCTCTCCGAAGATGTACACGCCTAAATGATGATGAGGAGGAAGATTTCTCAGTTGCTTTAGGGAAACTTGCAGATGACAAACCTGCATCAGGTCAAGGATTAACTCGTTCGGCAAGCCTTCGATGCTTACCTTCTGAAAAGTCTGACCCCACGCTATCACCTGCAGTTAAACGTATGGCAAGATTTGGCTCTTATGAATCTCTCCAACAACCTCCAGTTGTAGGGAGAGAGAGTGCTCCTTCTTTAAAGCTAAGGCCTTGGAGGAAATGTCTTGAAGCACCAGTGGAAGAGGCTGCAGAAAATGATTTTGGAAACCAGCCTCTTGTGTTTCAGAACAAGAGGTTTCCACAATTGGCAAATGATGAAAATGAAGAAAGTTTATCAAACTGGAAAGTACCCAGTCTTAAGTATGAGAGAAAATTTCCTGATGACAGCGATGACATCCTCCCTGCTCTGAAAAAGTCACAATCAACGTTAAGTTTATCTAGATATTCTAGGGATAGAAGAGAAGGTCAGCGACCACTCAGTGTCCACTTTGGAGATCTACCCACAAATGAACCAAGTCTTTCCACGGGTGTATTAAAAAGTGCTTTAAAGAAAAGCTCTAGCATTGGTGAGGATTTAGGAAATCTGTCTGATTCTTCATCCTCATCTGGATCTGTTTTTTCTTGCAAGAGTGCAGATAGTATCAAAAGTCAGCCACGTGCTCAAAGACTAGAAGGAGAAGGTATTTCTGGGAAACTAGTTACATCAGAAATAGTACAAGAAAATAAAAGACCTGAGGCAGAAGGCAAAGAAGATGATGTGAATAGCATAATGATGAAATATCTTCGCAAAAATGAAGAAGAACAAGGTCACACCAAGTAAAGGCTTTTGAGCCTGGCTGATGAAGGACTCACTTTGGCTGTCTGTATTCTATTTTCGAAGGCTTGCACTATGTATTTGCCAAAAGCACAAGATTGTAAAGATGAATTTATGGTTGAAAATTAAAGATGTTGTTCTGTAATTTGTTTGCTTTCTAAAAATAAAGCTGTAGGTTTCTCAAAAAAAAAAAAAAAAAAACAATTTAGATGTGTAATTTATGCTCCCAGAACACGTGATGGCGATCCCTGCATGTTGGGCCTCTCTAAGTGGCCAGGCTGTGTAAAAGTCCCACATATGTGGTATCGTAATAATCAGGAGGAGTAGAAGAATTTATTTTGGGGTGTCATTTGTGGTATACACATGCCATGTGAGAGAAATAACCTATTACAATGACAATTTTGTAGAAAAAAAAAAAAAAAAATAATTATTCATTTTGCAAATAATTGTGGGAAAAAATTACAACATCAAAAAGCTCACCGTGCCTCTTACTAAATACCTTGGAATGTCTACTTTCAAAAAATGGGTCATTTGGGGGGTATTTGCACTTTCCTGACTTGTTCGGGTCACAAGAAATGAGATCGGCCACCAGTGCATCAGATGTGATCAATTTTGTATGATTCGCACCACAGATTGTAGAGTCTGTAACTTTCACAAAGACCAAATAATTTCCACTATTTGGGTTATTTTTACCAACTATATGTGGCAGTATAAATTGTGGTTTTTTTTTTTAAAAATTCTTCCCTTTAAAGTGGTTGTACACCCCTGAAAATAAAAATGAACAAAGCATATGCTTCTTTATAGCAGGGGTGGACAAACTTTGGCCCTCCAGCTGTTGCAGAACTACAAGTCCCATCATCTCTGCTTCTGGGAGTCATGCATGTGACTATCAGTCCTGCAAAGCATTATGGGACATCTACTTCTACAACAGCTGTAGTTGCTGACCCCTGTTCTATAGTGTGTACTTGCCTCAGTCCAAAGCACCTGGTGTGGTTCTTGTCTGATCTCTTTTCCCTCTTCTATTTGCGTGAGGCGCTTGTGACAGGTTCAACCAACACCACAGAATTCCGGAACACATTCCAACCCCCCTCCAGCACACAGCAGGTGATTGATAGCCTCAGCTGTTCATGTTTCCCTAAAAGACTGTGTGAGGAGGGGGGTATCAATTCTCTCCACTTGGGTCTCAGATTACACTCAGCTCCCTGCTCTATGCTGTGCAGTGTATGACATCAGATCCCTGCCCCCTGCCTTCTGGAGATGAGAAATGCTGTGTATATCCTGTATTTTGAATGAATGTAAAGAAGAGAGGGCTGCAGAACCAAGCGTTTGCAGAAAGTTGTACATCTGTGCACTGAACAGGATGGGAGTGATGAGTCATTACACCTCTCTGAATTTTAAAGATTGAAATACAGACATTTATTTCTTAGGTGAGGTGAGACTTCCCACCATGTCTGTGCTAATCTGGGATGCAGACACATCATCCGGTGTCCAGTGGGGATCACACAAGAGATAAATGACCCCCCACTGGGAGGATATACAGATTAACATTTGGCCTCCCTTCAACACTATATTGTGAAAATCATAGCAGACGTGTACTGTGATTTATTCATTATAAAATGATATTCAGACCTGCTCACTCTTGGCTGGATCATGACACCATCCTCCCATTCTTCTTCCATCCCCCCTCTAACCTTATCTCTCTTCCTGCTGTAAACCATTTCTTCTTCTCCCATCCCCCTCTCCTTACCTTCCTTCCCTTCCTCCCCTGAACCCTCCCCTCCTCTATCTTCCACTCCTCTAACCTCTTTTCCCTTCCTCTCTTGAAACTCCCCTTTCCTTTCTTCCTTTCTTGAACCTCCCCTCCTCTCAATTCCCCTTACTCTAATCTCCTCTCCTGGACCCTCCATTCTTCTAACCTCCTCTCCCGAACCCTCCATTGTTCTAACCTCCTCTCTTGAACCCTTCCTTCTTCTAACCTCCTCCCCCACCCTCTCCTGAACCCTCCATTCTTCTAACCTCCTCTCCCACCCTCTCCTGAACCCTCCCTTTCTCTAATCTCCCCTCCCGAGCACTCCATTCTCCTAACCTCCTCTCCCACCTTCCCCTAAACACTCCCTTTCTCTAACCTCTTTTCTCTTCCTCTCTCTTCCTTTGCTAAACCCCCTTACTCTTCTCTAACTTTTTCTCCCTTCCTCTCTTAAATCCTTCTGCCTTCTCCCTTCCACATCTGTAACCTCACCATCTTTCCTCTCCTGAACCCCTGCCCCTCACCTCTTGTCTCTTCACCTTCTCCAAAATATAATGATTCTAGATCTTTAGTATCAGTTGGTTCAATAAGTTATCAGCAGGCAGCACAATATTGAAGGAAGTCAATAACAAGATATATATGGTAAGTGTGCAGCGCTTTAAATCCCAGAAGGACAATCCAGGAACAAAAGTTCAATAGTAGTTCAATCTGCGATAGACAGGGAATAGGGAGACCCGTCACCAGCACCCGACAATACAGCCTCTTACCCCATGTGGTGGACCCTCTTCACAAAGGTCACATCAGCTTATGTAAAGTAAACTCAGGTAAGAAGGAAGCCCATCAATCTTCATACACTTAGTGGCAGAAGACCGGATAATGGATGCAACAAACCTGGATGTGACTCTCCTTGTTCAAAAATGACCCTCCAGCGGACATCATCAAATATATGTCATCCCATGCAGACAAAAGGAGATGAATCTCATTGCGCAGTACATCATAACACTATTTATTCAGATAAAAACGATTGAAATTGCACTCACATTGTGGACAAACAAACGCAAGCTCTGTTTGTATGTATACAGCCTCTATCCCACCAGAAAGATGGAAGCTGTGTCCCAGCATGCAGTAGCCTCACGTTGCCGACTCCTCCCTACGTCGTTTCGTGAGAGAATCACGTCGTCAGGGGCGTGGCTAAATGGACGCTTGAGTAGTTTATATATGCTGGACACAGTAATGGATATGCGGAAGTGACAACACTTCCCACAGATATATGAGCAGCCAAGTCTACATCCTCTATTAACAATAGAACACCTCCTTTAATCATTCCTTTTTGCACAATGAGGTTTATCTCCTTTTGTCTGCATGGGGTGACATATATTTGATGATGTCCGCTGGGGGGTAATTTTAGAACAAGGAGAGTCACATCCAGGTTTGCTGCATCCACTATCCGGTCTGCTGCCACTAAGTGTATGAAGATTGATGGGCTTCCTTCTTACCTGAGTTTACATTACAAAAGCTGATGTGACCTTTGTGATGAGGGTCCACCACATGGGGTAAGAGGCTGTATTGTCAGGTGCCGGTGACGGGTCTCCCTATTCCCTGTCTATCGCAGATTGAACTACTATTGAACTTTTGTTGCTGGATTGTCCTTTTGTGATTTAAAGAGCTGTACACTTACCATATATATCTTGTCCTTCACCTTCTCTAACCATCTCTCCTGAACCTGCATCTCCTCTAAACCCCTCTCCCTTTATCTCTTGAACCCTCCCCTCCTCACCCTTTTTCTCAAACCGTCTATTTCTTCCTCTCCTCTCCTGAACCCTCCCCTCCCTCCCTTCCCTTTCCCTAACCTTTTTTCCCCTCTTCTTCTTTTACCCTGTCTAACCTCCTCTCTTGAACCCTCCCCTCCTCTAACCTTCTTTCTCCTCCTCTCTTAAACCCTCTCCTCCTCACCCCTCCTCTCTCTAACCTTCTCTCCCTTTGTCTCTTGAACCTCCCCCTATTCTCCTTACTATTTGTCTAAACTCCTCTTCTGTCCTCAACTCACATCTCATCAACTCGCCCCTCCACCCACCTCCAAGGATCACCATTCCATTGTATTCTATGACAAGCACTTTCGGCTCTGAGGAGACATCTGAGGATGGAGTCAGAAAGGTCTTCTTACCTTTTAATGTTCCGAGATTCAGTACACACATATTGGTATCAATCATTTTATTACTTGACCAATGCAGAAATTAACAAGGAGAAGCAACAACTATGACTTCATCCGTACTTTATATACAATTCAGAATAATTTCAGAAAGACCAGAACATTCACACAGCGTTCCTCAGATCAGTGCGGTCACACAGCGTTCCTCAGATCAGTGCCGTCACACAGTGTTCCTCAGATCAGTGCGGTCACACAGCGTTCCTCAGATCAGTGCGGTCACACAGTGTTCCTCAGATCAGTGCGGTCCCACAGTGTTCCTCAGATCAGTGCGGTCACACAGCGTTCCTCAGATCAGTGCGGTCACACAGTGTTCCTCAGATCAGTGCGGTCACACAGCGTCTCTCTCACAGATATAGTTCAGTTCCATATAACAGTTCTCCAGTGTTAGATGAGATCCAAGCTTGGCACAGGTACCAGTCCCTTCAGCGACAGTTCTAGATGGGAGACAAAGCCTGGTGAGAGAATTCCCATAGTCATTGTAGATGAGCAGTAATGGATGGGGGGAGATAGAGGAGTCCATTGGGCAAAATATATACCGAGCCCTCTACTTATGTAGTTGGGTTGGTGCACACACCGGCTGCCATACTTGAGTGTCTGGTGATGAGATTCCATGGAGGACACTGCACAGATATAACATGTTCAGAACCATTACAAGTGAAGGTGGTCACAGGATTGTTACTGGTGGGTGACCGGTGACCATAACAGCCCCCCCCCCCCCCCTCCCAACAGAGAGAACTGCCTTAGGAGAGCTGCCATAAGAGGACTGCTAAAGGGGATCTATAAGAGTGCAGATATAAGAGATTTGTCAGAGTGGGGTACCATAGGAGATATATTATACCCCCCACTTATTTATACTTCCATGTATTTTCGTTGGCTGTCAGGGTTCAGTAAAGAGAAAAAAATCAGTTCAGTTTGCACTGTGTGTGCAAATCTTTGAGGAGGAAGAGAAAGGAGGAGGAAGCCGGACTCCAGAGATGTGTATCTAATGATTAATATAGATAATCCTCTGATACTCACTCCATGCTGCCATCTGCCCATTTTCCTGTCCACACTCCACCATGGAGGTTATATTGGGTTAATCCAACCCAGAATTCCTTTCCTGTGATGGTCACCAGTCTCTGGATAACACAATACACAACACATTATTCACCATAATCTGATCACCTTCCTGGATGTCTCTTGATAAACAGAAGCTAATGTCCACCCCACACCCAACCCAGAGACCCCGACACTGACCTGTATGGTCTTCTCCTTCACCAGGGCCAGTCTGGAGTCACGTTCTGCACAATCTCTATCACTGAGTGATCGTATCTTCTTGTCCTCAGAGAAGAAATAACATTTATCATTGATGGAGATCCAAAGATCCGGACATCTAGAAGACCGTCCTGTAATATGGAATAATAGAGACAGTCAGTAATGATAAAGAGACAGGCAGACGCAGGAGAGACCGTCCTGTAATATGGAATAATAGATACAGTCAGTAATGATGAAGAGACAGCCGGACACAGGAGCGACCGTCTTGAAATATGGAATAATAGAGACAGTCAGTAATGATGGAGAGACAGCCAGACACAGGAGAGACCGTCCTGTAATATGGAATAATAGAGACAGTCAGTAATGATGAAGAGACAGCCGGACACAGGAGAGACCGTCCTGTAATATGGAATAATAGAGACAGTCCGTAATGATAGAGAGACAGCCGGACACAGGAGCGACCGTCCTGAAATATGGAATAATAGAGACAGTCAGTAATGATGGAGAGACAGCTGGACACAGGAGAGACCGTCCTGTAATATGGAATAATAGAGACAGTCAGTAATGATGGAGAGACAGCTGGACACAGGAGAGACCGTCCTGTAATATGGAATAATAGAGACAGTCAGTAATGATGGAGAGACAGCTGGACACAGGAGAGACCGTCCTGTAATATGGAATAATAGAGCCAGTCAGTAATGATGAAGAGACAGCCGGACACAGGAGAGACCGTCCTGTAATATGGAATAATAGAGACAGTTAGTGATGATGGAGAGACAACTGGACACAGGATAGACCGTCCTTTAATATGGAATAATAGAGACAGTCAGTGATGATGAGAGACAGCCGGACACAGGAGAGACCATCCTGTAATATGGAATAATAGAGACAGTCAGTAATGATGGAGAGACAGCTGGACACAGGTGAGACCGTCCTGTAATATGGAATAATAGAGACAGTCAGTAATGATGAAGAGACAGCCGGACACAGGAGAGACCGTCCTGTAATACGGAATAATAGAGACAGTCAGTAATGATGGAGAGACAGATAGAATACCTTGCGTAGTTTGATATGTTTCGGGGGGATGGGAACTATTACCAGTATCTTCTCTCCTGACTTCTCTCTCTCTTCCTGTGATAAACATTCATCATTAGGAGGAACTCCGGACAAGCTGTAAACATATTCAGTATTAATGTGTATGCAGGAGTGCAGCCTCTTGCCAATCTTTATATATATATATATATAATTCATTTATCATTGATGGTGATCCAAAGTAGACATGTGCGATTAGTTTCGTACAAATTCGTAATTCGTACAAATTTTTTGAAATTCGTACGAATTTACGAATCCGTAGTACGAATTTTTTCGAATACGAATTTCCGTACGAAATACGAAATTCGTTTACGAATTTCGTCGCCAAACTATTCAAATCCGACTACCAAATATCGAATTTCAACTAATATGAAAGAAATTTTATAGCGGATATAACGAATGATTCGATTGAATTCGAATGATTCGAATGACAAATGTCATTTTTGCAGGAAAAATTCCGTTTACGAATTTCAGCTCCAAATTATTCAAATCAAACTACCAATATCGAATTTCAACTAATTGAAAGAAATTATTATAGCGGATATAACGAATGATTCGAATGAAATTGAATGATTCGAATGACAAAGTGTAATTTTTGCAGGAAAAAAAGCTATTTAAAATCAAAAACATGCGCCCCTTCACAGACCTACTATAGAGTAGTATGCCTGTGAAGGGGCGCATGTTTCCCGTGCTTAGAACTGTCTCTGTACAAGGTGTCATTTTTGCATGAAAAAAAGCTATTTAAAATCACTCGCGGCTAATGAATTGCCGGTTCCCGTAACACAGAGAACAATTTGAATCCAACTACTACCAAATATCTAATTTCAACTAATATGAAAGAAATTATTATAGCGGATATAACAAATGATTCAAATGAATTCGAGATTCAGTATATGTAATATCGAGAACTGTTCCTGCACAATGTCATTTTTGCAGGAAAAAAAGCTATTTAAAATCACTCGCGGCTAATGAATTGTCGGCTCCGTAACACAGAGAACAGTCATTCATTGAAAGTCATTGATAAAAAAAAGCGTGGGGGTCCCCCCAAATTTAATAACCAGGCCCTTCAGGTCTGCTATGGATATTAAGGGGAACCCCCGCTTCAAATTTAAAAAAAAAAATGACGTGGGGTCCCCCCTAAATATCCATACCAGACCCTTCAGGTCTGGGATGGATTTTAAGGGGAACCCCAGCCAAAAAAAAATGGCGTGGGGTCCCCCTCAAAATCCATACCAGACCCTTATCTGAGCACGCAACCTGGCAGGCCGCAGGAAAAGAGGGGGGGACCAGCCTATACTCAAGTATACCCCACCATTTGGGATTACAAGCAGTTGTATGGGCTCTGAGGGAATCTGGTAAATTCTCCCTGGTGCTACAAGAATTCATCGTTCAGGCCTTGGAATATCTTTTAACTCACAATTTTTTTATGTTCGACGGGGACTTTTATCTCCAGAGGTGCGGGGCCTCTATGGGAGCGAAATTTTCGCCTTCCCTAGCCAACCTTTACATGGGTTGGTGGGAGAGGTCCCGCATCTTTGGACATGACAGTCCCCGTCGAAAGGACATAATCTTTTTTGGTCGATACATAGACGATCTGCTGTTTATTTCCAGTGATGAACACACTGACCTATGCACTTGGCTTATGCACCTTAACGACAACGATTTAAATCTGCGGTTTACGGGTACACTTAATGCCCATACCATAGAGTTTCTGGATGTTAAACTTTCGGGGGTTGACGGCAAAATAGTTACAAGTCTCTATAGGAAGCCCACGGCGGGTAATGTTTTACTTAGAGCAGATTCTGCGCATCCAGGCCACACCATTAAGGGGGTTCCATTCGGCCAGTTCCTTAGGCTGAAGCGTATTTGCAGTACACCAGAAACTTTTCATGCAGAAGCCAAACTTATGGCATCAAGATTTGTGAGCAGAGGCTATCTAAGTACAAATATAGACAAAGCCTATTCAGCTGTTAATTTAATCCCAAGAGACAGCTTGTTAAAAGACAATTCCTGTAATAAACACCCATACAATTCATCCCTTTCTATAGATAAAGTACCCGTTTTTTCCACGCCATACAGCACTGAATATATTAACCACTTTCCGACCGGCGCACGACGATGTACGTCCCTTTTTTGAAGAGGGATATCTCGGTAACGGCAGCAGCTGCTGCCACAACCGAGGTATCCATCTCTTCAGGCGCCGGTCGGCTGTCCGATAATGGTGGTCATCGTGGCGGATTCGCCGCGAGATCACCGTTATCGGCGGCGGGAGAGGTGCCCCCCCTCCCGCCGCTCTCCCGCTCCTTCCGCTGCTTACCGGAACCGTCGGCAGCGGCGGAGGCGATCGGGTCCATTCCCCTTGTGTGTCTAGAGATGAGTGACGCTAAGATGGCCGCCACTCATCTCTATACCATAGGAGGGCGGAAGCGACGTCAAAAACGTCACTTCCGCCAATACCTCTTAAAGAGGAATTTTCAAATGTCATTTTTTTAAATGACATTTTTTTTTATTTTATTTTTTATTTTTTCATTGAAGTCCAAATATGAGATCTGAGGACTTTTTGACCCCAGATCTCATATTTAAGAGGACCTGTCATGCTTTTTTCTATTACAAGGAATGTTTACATTCCTTGTAATAGGAATAAAAGTGAGCCAATTATTTTTTTTTAAAAAACAGTGTAAAAATAAATAAAATCAAGAAAAATAAATAAGAAAAACAAAAAAAATTTTTTTTAAAGCGCCCCGTCCCGACGAGCTCGTGCGCAGAAGCGAACGCATACGTGAGTAGCGCCCGCATATGAAAACGGTGGTCAAACCACACATGTGAGGTATCGCCGCGATCGGTAGAGCGAGAGCAATAATTATAGCCATAGACCTCCTCTGTAACGCAAAATATGCAACCTGTAAAAATCTTTAAACGTCGCCTATGGAGATTTTTGAGGGTAAAAGTTTGATGCCATTCCACGAGCGGGCGCAATTTTGAAGCGTGACATGTTAGGTATCAATTTACTCGGCGTAACATTATCTTTCACAATATATAAAAAAATTGGACTAACTTTACTGTTGTCTTATTTCTTTATTCAAAAAAGTGAATTTTTTCCCAAAAAAGTGCGCTTGCAAGACCGCTGCGCAAATACGGTGTGAAAAAAAGTATTGCAACGACCGCCATTTTATTCTCTAGCGTGTTAGAAAAAAAAAATATATAATGTTTGGGGGTTCTAAGTTTTTTTCTAGCAAAAAAAAACTGTTTTAAACATGTAAACACCTAAAATCCAAAACGAGGCTGGTCTTAAAGTGGTTAACATCAAAAACATTATTATGAGGTACCTTCCTGTCTTGTATGGTGACCCAGCATACACCAGTGTCTTGTCGAATGGAATTAAGGTAGTTTCACGGAGGGCCCCTACTTTGGGCAATTCTTTGTCGCCCAGCCTTTTTCTTTCACATCAATCTAAATCGAATTGGCTTCATTTTAAAGGCAATTTCAAATGTGGCCAAAAGGGTTGTGCCTATTGTACACACATAAAAATTGGACCGGATATCCAGTCCTGTACCAACAAAAAAACGTTCGAAATATGTACTTTGATCAACTGTAACGCGTCTTTTCTGGTTTACATCATCACATGCACCAGCTGTCATATTCAATACGTGGGTCGCACTACACGCCGTTTGAAAGACCGGCTATACGACCACTTGTATGACATTACTAAGAACCATTCTACCAATGTTGCGAAACATTGGAACCTGGTGCATGCAAAGGATGTTTCCAGTTTATTTATGCAAGGGATTGAAAAAATTGTTACCCCCAAACGGGGAGGGGATAAATTCTGTCTATTATGCAAACGTGAAGTTTATTGGATCTTCACTTTAAATACGAGAATCCCGTTTGGCTTAAATTTTGAATGGGATGTTTCCCACTATTATGAGTGATAAAACTTTTTTGGATATTATGTTTTAGGTCTAAACGGAATCATGAATCGCATCATGTGCTTCACACTCACCATTTCCAGATTTGGAATCCCTCCCCAACAACGTTTCCTATCATATATGGACATATAAAGTCATGAGGTGTGGTGGATGTCATTCACATGATGGAGAGACAGATAGAGTACCTTGCGTAGTTTGATATGTCTCGGGGGGATGGGAACGATTACCAGTATCTTCTCTCCTGACTTCTCTCGCTCTTCCTGTGATAAACATTAATCATTAGGAGGAACTCCGGACAAGCAGTAAACATATTCAGTAATAATGTGTATGCAGGAGTGCAGCCTCTTGCCAATCTTTATATATATATATAATGCATTATGCACAGTGGGGGGGTTGGACACGCTGGTCATTAGTCCTGATGCTGGTCTGATGTAAAAGAACTCCAGGAGATAAAACTGCCAGCAGACCCGGATTATTTATACCACACCCCCATCCAAAATGTGACCAAAATGTAAACATTTGTGCAAATACTGGATTTATTATGTCATCCCATTCAGTGAAAATCTGGTATACAGTTCTTGTACCCGCTGTAAAAAAAATCCAAATTGCTGGACACACCCATATGTATGGAAAAGTCACCTGTCTTCCTGGGTAGACTTATCTTATACTACTAAGAACCTCTGTACCAATTGTATCTGTCAAAGTGCTCAGTATGTGCAACCAGCCCCGCCCCTGAGGAGTCTTTTACCTGATACTCGAAGAAATATCAGCACTGACTGTAGAGTGACACACGTCACCAACAACACCATGAGCAGTGCAGGGACCAGACAACCACAGCTGGATGCTCCATGGGCCCCATGTTTTCTTCTGGATGATGTGAGGGCCACATGCCGAGAGAGAAATGTTGTAGGAATATTGCTAGAAGATTCCGGGGCTACATTGTCATACACAGAAGATTCCCGGTTCATATGCTCATAAATGGGTTTTGTAAAGCTGGATCCAGAGACCACAACCTCACTGTCATATCCTGGAAATACACAGAGAACATACAGATGAAGGATGATTATAGGAAGAACGGGGCACATGAGCAAAACACCAAGAGGACAGAATCCAAAATTGTTCATTCCACTAAAATTGTTTCCTCAAGATCAGTAGGTGCAGCCAAAGTGTTTGAGGGGCCCAGAACTGACCATTCTTCAGGGATGTATAGATTGTGTCATAGCGTTTGATTTGGATGAGGGTGATTGGGTTGGGTAAGGACATTTGGGTTAGGCAAGGATATCTCAGTTAGGTAAAGAGATATGTAGGCCTGGTGAAAATATCTGGACTGGGTAAAGATATGTGGGTTCAGTTGGGTGATTATGTTGGCTGAAGACGTATATATTGGATGAGGGATTTTGATGAGGATTGTGGGTTGTATAAGCGTGTTTTTATTGAGTTCGAGATTTCGTTTGGGAGCGACTTTTAATTGGCTGAGGACATTTGGTGTGATGAACCGCCAGACAGCCTGCCTGGGTGCCTCCACCAAGATACAGCTACTTCCACTCTGGAACCAGGAGACAGGTATTATAGCGGACAATTACTCCCAAGAACTAGATGACACTAGGTCAGGTGCAAACAGGAACTAACCTTATTGTAAATAGTCAGTAGGCAAAAGGCTACCCTGCAGTCCCCTCCAAAAGCCGCTGTTCCGGTTGGGTCGTCACATCTGGGTTTGGTAAGGATGTCTTAGTTATGTAAAGATATTTAGGTTGGGTGAAAATATTTGGACTGGGTGTAAACATTTTGGTCCAGTTGGGGTGATTAAGCTGGCTGAAGATGTACAGTATATCTTGGAAGAGGGATTTGATGAGGATTGTGGGTTGTGTAATGGGTGGTTTGGTTGAGTAGGGGATTTGGTTTTGGAGTTGCTTTTAGATGGGTGAGGGGGCAATGTTTAGGTTGGGTGAGGATATTTTGGTTTTGTGAGAATGTTATGTAACATTTTGGGTTGAGGTGATGTGTTTGTAGTAGAGAAAGTGTTTGGTGTAAGTGAAGGTTTTGGATTGGGCGATGGGTTAAGTGAGGGGACTCAATTGGCTGAGAGGTTTGGTTTGGTTTGGGGTTTTTGATTGATTAACCGTTTCCCGACTGGCTCGCGTCTTTTTACTGGGGGAGAATGGCACCCCTGTACGAAACCCCATACGTGTACGCAGGGCAGGACTTAGGGTGGTGGGGGCCCCTGGGCTTGAGTCACTTTCGGGCCCTACCTTCTATACATTACCGTATTTATCGGCATATAACACGCACCGGCGTATAACATGCACCCCAAGTTTAGGAGGGAATTTTAAGGAAAAAAAACTTTTAGGAGTTGTGTATCTCGGTGGCTCTCGGGTCCTCACGCAGTCCCGAGCGGAGCCGAGAGTAGCCGAGTGTACTCGGCTTGGCTCACAGTCACGCCCAGTCCCTGTGTTATGTCCATCATAGGGCAGGATTGGGTGTGATTGTGAGCGGAGCTGAGTCGAGTACACTCGGCTATGTCTCTCGGCGGGGGCCCCTATTGGGCGGGGCCCATGGGCTTGAGCCCAGTCAAGCCCAATGGTAAGTCCAGCCCTGCGTGTACGGGGGTTCCGTTTAAGAGTAGAAGAATACATATCAGCCTAAACTAATGAAGAAATTTGTTATAAATAAAAATTGTGGGTATTTATTATAGCAAAAAGTAAAAAATATTGTTTTTTTTTTTCAAAATTGTCTCTCTTCTTTTGTTTCTTTTGCGCAAAAAATAAAAAAAACGCAGAGGTAATCAAATACCCCCAAATGAAAGTTCTATTTGTGGGAAGAAAAGGATGCAAGTTTTGTTTGGGTGCAACGTTGAACGACCGCGCAATTGTCAGTTAAAGTGACGCAGTGCCGTGTCGCAAAAAGTGCTCTGGTCAGGAAGGGGGTAAAATCTTCTGAGGGTGAAGTGGTTAATGAAGGTGTTTGGGTTGGGGGATGATACATGGGATGAATGAGGGTCATTGGAATGGGTGAATATATAAGGAGGGTTAAGTATACTTGGGTTGGAGAGGGTGTTTGGATTTGGTTAAGGGTTTAGAGTGAGGGATCTTGGTTGGATAAGGCATTTGATTTTAAGGGGATATTTTTGAGTGGGTTAGGGGGTAATAAGGGTATTTGTATTGAGTACAATGAAATGGGCTGGATGGGGGTGTTTGGGTTTGGTAAGGGCATTTGGAATGGGAGAAGGTGTTTGGATTGGGTGAAAGGTTTGGAATGAGTGAGGGGTGTTAGTTGGATGAGAGTGGATTGGATAAGAGGTTTGGCATGGGAGTGGGATTTTTGCTTTTTCTTTTGGCTTTTGGTTATGAAGTAATGAGGGTGTTTGGGTTTAAGGTTGGAGCTTGGATTACCTTACAAATACACTGAGGCAACTTAAAAATTTAGAGCTGTTTTCATTAACATTTTATTTGTAAATGTGTTTTTGGAAGTCTACAAAAGGCAGAAGTATGTAAACCAAATCACTCCTGCAGAGCTCAGTAGAACATTCGAGTCATTATAGTGCAATACTCTATATAAAAACACAAATGTAACAAAACACTTCTCATACAATGTATTACAAGATACAATGTAAGACATAACATAAACAATGTCTCAGCTGTGGGTTGCAAATAACAAGAATATGTCCATTAAATCTTCCTAGACAGAAATGTATTCATGTCTCCAGTGTTCTTCTTTCTATAAATAACTTCCCCTCAAATGTTTAAAAGTGCTCTATAAGAAGTGACAGTTTAAATCGGTATTAAACCAAAAACTAAAAATGTCATATATTGCGGCTTACCAATAGACATGTGCACAACAGAATTTTTTTTTATTTTCGTTTTGTTTCTGTTCGTTTCTGTTGATTCGTAACGATTCGTATTTTCGTAAGTCGTCGGTGTTCGTATTCGTAACGATTCGTATTTCCGTAAGAGTTATTTTTTCGTTGATTCGTTTTTCCGTTAGCTTCATTTTCGTTTATTCGAAATTCGGACGCATTCGTATTTTCGTAGATTTAGTTACATTCGTACTTTCGTAAGATTGATTTATTTGTACTGTCGTAACATTGTTTTCGTAGATTCGTAATCGGAGCATAATTCATCATTTTATGTAATGTGTATGCTATTATTACATTGTAAGAGACACGGAAAATTACGAATCGAAAAAAAAAGTTACGAATGTACGAATTTTTTCGTTCAATCCATTCAAAGCACGTTAAGCAGCGCCATTGTAAGAGATACGGAAAATTACGAATCGAAAAAAAAAATAAAAAAGTTACGAATGTTCAAATTTTTTCGTTCAATCCATTCGAAGTATGTTAAGCTGCGCCATTGTAAGGGACACGGAAAATTACCAATTCAACAAAAAATAAATTACAAATGTACGAATTTTTTCGTTCATTTTGATTTTCGTTGTTCCTGTTTTCGTTTTTCGGATTTTCTTCTTTCGTAGTTTCGTTGTTTGTAATTTGGTTATTTCGGATTTTCGTTGTCTTTCATATTCGTTCGATTCGATAATTCATTATTCGTTAAAAATTTTAGCGAATCATTCGTACGATAACGAATGAACGAATATAACGAACTTTAACGGAAAACGGAAAAAAAAAAAACAAACGAATTGCACATGTCTACTTACCAATACGTAGATGTGATGGCTGCATTCGTCGCAATATAATAAATGTTTGCTTTTGGGTTTGATACAGCTTTAACAAAATTTTCTACAATTTTCATTCAATAATTTTTATTGAAACATAATACAAAGAGAGGATGACAAGTAATACAAGATTTGGCATCATTACAGCTTAGACAAGGTTTGGAGGGGAGCAGCTCGCTGCACAGAAGGCAGCAATGATCAGTCGTAGTAGAGTAGGTATCATAGGTCAACTATGGTTGAAGTCTTCTGTCATAAAATGTGTGACCCAAAGGTCCCAAACCTGGTGGAATTTTGACATTTTAGCCATCAGTCTCGCTGTTTTTCATTGATAAAGGTTGTATGAATCCAATTTTTATCTGCTGTCATTGAGAGGACGGACAGTAATGCCCCACACACACGGTCGGAAATTCCGACGGAAAATGTCCGATTGGACCATGTTGTCAGAAAATCCAACCGTGTGTGGGCTCCATCTGACTCAGCTCAGAATTAAGGGGGTGTAAGGGCTCTTTCACACGGATGGGCCGTATGTCCGTTTTTCATCCTTCCGTTTTTGGATGAAAAACGGACATACATGTATCCCTATGGGATAGCGGGTGTCAGCGGATGAGCATCCGCTGACACCCGCTCTCGTCCATGCCAGCTCTGCTCCGTTTCTGCAGACGGAGGAAAACCCTATTTTTTCATCCGTCTGCAGAGCTGATCGGATGATGACGGACTCAACGGTCCGTCGTCACCCGATCTCCCATAGGGGAGAGCGGCGCTCTGACAGGTCCGTCCCTGCATGGAGTGCAGAGACGGACCTGTCATCTTCCTGCTCAGCGGAGATCGCTCCGGCGATCACCGCTGAGCAAGCGGCTATCCACGGGGCGGATCTGCACTGATCCGCCCCGTGTGAAAGAGCCCTAAGTGTTTTGAAGAGTTTGGAATAACTTAACAAGACCTGGTGTAAGAAGGGTTGTAAGCGAGTGATCTTTCATTGTGATCATTGTTTAACCTCTTCCCGCCTGCCGGCCATCAAATGATGACTGGGCAGCTCGGCTCTCATTCTGGGTGGACGTCATATAACGGCCCTCCAGAACGACCACTCTCGCGCACCCCCGGGGATGCAAAGCGCGGCGACCGTGGCTGCGTCATGTTGCTAGGACACGGCGCGACCCCAACCTGTGTAAAGAGCTCTTTGTCCTTCTGAAGAAACCAAAGTAAATGATCTATGCAGAGAAGGGTGAAATCATTTGCCTCCAGTGAGACCCAAAGAGGGATTTCTGTGGTCACATGGTATTTGGTGAGGGAGGCCAACTGAACAGCTTGGCCATATTTATGAACTTCTAGGCTGCCTTGGGGTCTACTGTAAAAAAGAGTGTAGCTAGCAAGTCCAGGATTGTGATGGAATCAGATGAATTGTATGATTTGTTTTTGTTGTTTATGTGAAATATGGGAGGGGACTCACAGAGGTAGGATCCAGAAGAGATATAGTGACTTCAGCTGATAGGTCATCCTAATTACTGCAATACAGCCTAACCAAGATAGATAATTAACAGATGTTTACGTTTATGAAAAAGTGGTGGGCAATTAGCTTCATGAAGAGTATCACATGAGGAGATGAGATTGATTCCTAGTAGGGGAGGCATTTCAGTTCCCATGAGTAGGGGAAAGAGACCACTAAATGTGGTGGTAAGGAAACATTCAAGTTCGGTGTGGTTGATATACCAGAGAGACTACCAAAGTGGGACAAAGGGGTTGAAAGGTTAGGGAGAGTGACCGTAGGGTTGGTGACAAACATTAAAATATCATCGGCTATTTGGTGGCACTACCACAGAAAACTACACCTGTTAATTTGATTGCAAGAAAGACCCAACAATAACCGCTGACATATTTGCACATGAGGATTGGTGATATGAGCCCCAACTCCTTTAATAAATGTCCTCACATTGTTCTCCTTATCCCTCCCCTCCCCATTACCTGCTCTCTGAGCGCTCCTCCGTGCAGACTCGGCGTCCTCCTCCATGGTGTCTCTGCTCTCATATGATGTTCTGTGGTCTCTCGGGCTGGAGGGGAAGAGGTAATGAGACCTGAGAGCTCCTCTGTGTCTGCAGACTGTGGTCAGCCGTGTACGGGGACAGGAGGAACAAGAGTGTGACATATAATAGAGATGATGGGGCTGATTTACTAAAGGAAATGAAGAAGAGACGGGGGGTTCACACGAGAGTGCAAACATGATCCCCGAATCCATCTATCTGATTGTACAGGGATGTCCAATGTGTACGGAGAGGTCCTAGTTTACTATTTGTGTAGAACATCCAAATAATGCTCCTTTGTGTCTTCTATCTCTATAAGGTCCTCCTACTCCTTATTTTAGTAAGGAATGTGTCTACATTTTACATCGGGTCAGATGGGTCTTTTTATCCCAAGTTTGGTACCTCTGTCATTCCTCTCACATCTGTATTTCACCGATTTATAAAAGGGGTTTCCATAGTTGTGTTTGGCAACTGGAATTACTGTTCTTCACCTTTCCATTTTTTACCACTGGAATTCTGATTTTCTAATTTATAAATCTTGGTGACGTTTGCCTTCCTTTTACTCCAATCAGGGAGAAGAGAAGCGGGTAAGAAGAGTGTTACCATTCCCAGGGAAAGGGATGGGGGGTGATGGGGCACAATTTCACCATCCACTGGTATTATGTGAGAAGATGTCACTGCTGGTGAGGAGCTCGTTGATGCCACATCATGGAATGGAGGTGAGTAGAGTTCCACTTCCACAACCCATTGATTCTTATTGGTTCCCCCGTGTGTTTAGCAAAATGTGCAAAAAGCTGAATTCTGTGTTGGCGGCATGAAGCCCTCAACTGATATTACATTTTTATGGACCACATGCAGTCTTTTTTTTTTTTCCGTGGGTTCCCCCTTGACATCCATACCAGACACCTTTTCAGGGATATGTGTGTAGTTTTGTGTTTGCCTTTTTTGGGGTCCCCTATTACATTCCATAGCAGACCCTCACCCAAGATATCGGCCTGATATAGATGCTGAGGGTAATCCTGGTCTTTTTTTTTACTAACAGAACAAAGTGACCGGAAATATCATTTAGCGGCCGGCAATAACATTTTTTTTTTACTTAGTGAATATCACTTTTCCTGTAGTACATCGTACAGATGAGCCACTTCACAGGCGGGTTTAACACATCCCCCAGGAATGTTATTTAAACTAATTTCAGCATTTTGTTAAATTCTTCCCTTTTAAAGTGTTTGTACACCCCTGAAAATAAAAATGAACAAAGCACATCCTTCTATAGCAGAGGTGGACAAACTTAATGATCCTGTTGTCTGCTCATTAGAGGGATCAGATGCAGCCTTGTTACTAGAGATAATGGGCACCTTAGCACTTTTAAAAAGCATGGAAAAAATAGTAGCAGACCTGCTGCTTCTATATGCATCGTCCTCTATAAAATCCACATAAAAAGCCACATGAAAAAGAACCATACAAATTAATACATAAAAAAATAAAATAAAAAAAAATAAAAAGGGAGAGGACAGGATCTGGGGGTCCCCTTGTTAAAGGGGGCTTCCAGATTCTGATAAGCTCTCACCCGCAGACCCCATCAACAAAAGGACAACATGAGGGGACCCCAAAAAACCCTCCCCATGTTGAGGGTATGTGGCCTGGTATGGTTCAGGAGGGGGGAGGTGATCGCTCGTCCCCCCTTATCTGGACCTCCAGGTTGCATGCTCAGATAAGGGTCTGGTATGGATTTTGGGGGGGACCCCCACGCCATTTTTTTTTTTACATTTTGTTGTGAAGTTCTCTTTAAAATTCATACCAGACCCAGAGGGCCTGGTATGGATTTGGGGGGGGGGACCCCACACCATTTATTTTTAAAATGTTGGCGTGTGGGGGATCCCCTCAGAATCCATACTAGACCTGAGGGGCCTGGTATGGACCTGGGGGGGGGGGGGACCCCACGCCAATTTCTGTGCATTATTTTTTGTTTCTTTACATTTACCCTGCTGACAGCTGAGGACCCAGATTTCAGCCACATACCCCCTAAATTTGGGGTCTTTTTTTTTTTATGTTTTTTATGCTCTGCTTCCCCTGACTGCACATCCCTGCTTCTCACCACCCCTCCTCTGACTCCTTTACTCTTCTCCTCCTCTTCCCTCACCAGCCCTCCTCCTCTCCTCTTCTCCATGCTTTCTCTTCCCTAAAATTCCAATGCCAATTCTCTTCACTTCTCTTGTCTTCTGCCAGACTTTTGCAGAAAGCTTTATAATTATGCATTGCACAGGATGGGAGAGATGAGTTATTACACCTTTCAGAATTATGAAGATTGAAATACTCTGGGGGTAGGTGAGACTTCCCACCTTGTCTGTGCTACTCTGGGAAGCAGACCCATCATCTGGTGTCCGGAGGGGAACACACAGGATCTACTGTATATGACCCCCCACTTCTATTTCTGTAGCTTCATCTCCCTTCCTCTCTTGAACACCCCTCCCCTCTCTATCCTCCTCTTCTTTCCACTCCTAAACCCTCCTCACTTATCTCTTCCCCTTCTCTATTCTTCCCTTTCTTCCTCTCCTAAACCATTCCCTCCTCTCCATTCTCCTTCCCTCCTACCCCCCCCCCCACTCCCGAACCCTCCCCATCTCTCCCTTCCACTTCTCAGTACTCCGCCTCACTCCTCTCTTGAACCCCCCCTCCCCCCTTCACCTCCTCTAACCTTCCCTTTCTTCCTCTCATTAAACATCCCCCCCTTCCACCCCCTGAACCCTCCCTTCCACTTCTCTGTCCTCCTCTACCTATCTCTCTCCTAAACTCCCTTCCCTTTCCCTTTTCTAAACTTCTATCCCTTCCTTTCTCAATCCTCTCCTTCTCTCCATTCACCTTCTCAAACCTCCTTTTCCTTCCTCTCTTGAACCCTCCCCTCCCTTCTCTAATCTACACTCTCTTTCTCTCTTAAATCTCCCCTCTTCTGCCTTCCACTTCACTCATTTCTCTCTGGAAACCCTCCTCCTCAGAGGCGTAGCTTGAAGCTTGTGGGCCCTGATGCAAAAGTTGACCTGCCTCCCCTCCCCCACTACTTCCACATCCATGCAGATACATCCACCGCACACCAAGATAGTGGCTTAAGAGTTTTGAGTTCCCAGAGCTCCTCTTTACATCAGAGGACAGGGATCACCCCCGGAGAATCGGAGGACAGGGATCACCCCTGGAGAATCGGAGGACAGGGATCACCTCTGGAGAATCAGAGGACCGGGATCACCACTGGAGAAGCAGAGGACAGGGATCACCGCTGGAGAATCAGAGGACAGGGATCACCGCTGGAGAATCAGAGGACAGGGATCACCGCTGGAGAATCAGAGGACAGTGATCACCGCTGGAGAAGCAGAGGACAGTGATCACCGCTGAAGAATCAGAGGACAGGGATAACCTTTGGAGAATCAGAGGACAGGGATCACCGCTGGAGAATCAGAGGACAGGGATCACCGCTGGAGAATCAGAGGACAGGGATCACCGCTGAAGAATCAGAGGACAGGGATCACCGCTGGAGAATCAGAGGACAGGGATCACCGCTGAAGAATCAGAGGACAGGGATCACCGCTGGAGAATCAGAGGACAGGGATCACTGCTGGAGAATCAGAGGACAGGGATCACTGCTGGAGAATCCGAGGACAGTGATCACCGCTGAAGAATCAGAGGACAGGGATAACCTCTGGAGAATCAGAGGACAGGGATCACCGCTGGAGAATCAGAGGACAGTGATCACCGCTGGAGAAGCAGAGGACAGTGATCACCGCTGAAGAATCAGAGGACAGGGATAACCTCTGGAGAATCAGAGGACAGGGATCACCGCTGGAGAATCAGAGGACAGGGATCACTGCTGGAGAATCAGAGGACAGGGATCACTGCTGGAGAAGCAGAGGACAGGGATCACCGCTGGAGAATCAGAGGACAGGGATCACCGCTGGAGAATCAGAGGACAGGGATCACCGCTGGAGAATCAGAGGACAGGGATCACCGCTGGAGAATCAGAGGACAGGGATCACCGCTGGAGAATCAGAGGACAGGGATCACCGCTGGAGAATCAGAGGACAGGGATCACCGCTGGAGAATCAGAGGACAGGGATCACCGCTGGAGAATCAGAGGACAGGGATAACCTCTGGAGAATCAGAGGACAGTGATCACCGCTGGAGAATCAGAGGACAGGGATCACTGCTGGAGAATCAGAGGACAGGGATCACTGCTGGAGAATCAGAGGACAGGGATCACTGCTGGAGAATCAGAGGACAGGGATCACCGCTGGAGAATCAGAGGACAGGGATCACTGCTGGAGAATCAGAGGACAGGGATCACTGCTGGAGAATCAGAGGACAGGGATCACCGCTGAAGAATCAGAGGACAGGGATAACCTCTGGAGAATCAGAGGACAGGGATCACCGCTGGAGAATCAGAGGACAGTGATCACCGCTGGAGAAGCAGAGGACAGTGATCACCGCTGAAGAATCAGAGGACAGGGATAACCTTTGGAGAATCAGAGGACAGGGATCACCGCTGGAGAATCAGAGGACAGGGATCACCGCTGGAGAATCAGAGGACAGGGATCACCGCTGGAGAATCAGAGGACAGGGATCACCGCTGGAGAATCAGAGGACAGGGATCACCGCTGAAGAATCAGAGGACAGGGATAACCTCTGGAGAATCAGAGGACAGTGATCACCGCTGGAGAATCAGAGGACAGGGATCACCGCTGGAGAATCAGAGGACAGGGATCACTGCTGGAGAATCAGAGGACAGGGATCACTGCTGGAGAATCAGAGGACAGGGATCACCGCTGAAGAATCAGAGGACAGGGATAACCTCTGGAGAATCAGAGGACAGGGATCACCGCTGGAGAATCAGAGGACAGTGATCACCGCTGGAGAAGCAGAGGACAGTGATCACCGCTGAAGAATCAGAGGACAGGGATAACCTTTGGAGAATCAGAGGACAGGGATCACCGCTGGAGAATCAGAGGACAGGGATCACTGCTGGAGAATCAGAGGACAGGGATCACTGCTGGAGAATCAGAGGACAGTGATCACCGCTGAAGAATCAGAGGACAGGGATAACCTCTGGAGAATCAGAGGACAGGGATCACCGCTGGAGAATCAGAGGACAGGGATCACTGCTGGAGAATCAGAGGACAGGGATCACTGCTGGAGAATCAGAGGACAGTGATCACCGCTGAAGAATCAGAGGACAGGGATAACCTCTGGAGAATCAGAGGACAGTGATCACCGCTGAAGAATCAGAGGACAGGGATAACCTCTGGAGAATCAGAGGACAGGGATCACCGCTGGAGAATCAGAGGACAGGGATCACCGCTGAAGAATCAGAGGACAGGGATCACCGCTGGAGAATCAGAGGACAGGGATCACCACTGGAGAAGGTCTGATGAACGGCAGTGTAGTTGCAGTAGGCAGATACACCCTGTGCAGATCATGGCTGACTGGCTGTGTTGTAAAGGAATGTGATTTCAGCCCTGCGGAGGAGGAGCAGTATAGAGTGCTGTAATGGGAAAGGAGCTCAGCAGCCGGGCATAGCATGCAGGGTGGAGGGAGTGTGGTCAGGGGGCTTTGGGGGGGGGGGCAACTTAAATCTGTGAGGGCAAAGCCATGTGACACAAAATCTGAAGCCTGCAGCCCTTCAGGGCCCCCCGAGGAGGTGTTAAGGGATTTGTTTTAGCAATTTCTGAAGGTTTCTCTGTCAGTGTTGGCAGGTGTTGGGGGAAGGTCACCTACTGGAGGTGTGTGTCTTTTCCCCAGTTGTCAGGGAAGTGGGGTAAGTAGACATCGCCCGGTGGGGGGGGAGTACGGAGAATCCCAGCTGGTCACTAGGAGAGACTGAGCGGTGTCTTACCTCACCAGTGACATCGGTCAGACATCGTGGCTTCAGGACGGCACTCTCCTCCTCTTGCCTCGCTGAGCTCGGTTACCATTCCATGTTGCCAGCACACAGCACAGACACTTCCCCCTCCTGGGCTGTTCTCACCTCATGCTCCTCTCCAATCAGGAAATGGTTCACAGAGGGGTGTGGACTGTGGAAGGCAAAGTGGAAGCCCAGTACTGGAGCGTGGCTGTGGGGCTCTAGGGCATATCGGAGCTGGACTTTGTGGAGGATATGATAATATGAAAAGGAGGCTGCAGGGATCTCTGGAGCTAGGGGTGGGGTTGCGATTGTGACCCCTGCAACCCCTTATGCTATGCCCATGCTCCCCCTCTTTTACATTCTCTCTTGAACCCCCCTTTCCCCTCCTCTCATCTGCTCTCCCCTCCTCTCCACCCTCCCCCAAGGAGCTCCATTCCAGTGTTCCCTTTTGCAAACACTCCCGCCTCTGAGGAGACGGCTGAGGATAGTGTGAGAAAAGTGTCCTTATTCTTTAATATTACAAGAATCAGTCTATACAGAAATAAACACAAAGGAGAAAAACACATCTATGAATTCATTAGCATTTTATTTACAATTCAGAATAATGGCGCAGTGACCAGAACATTCACACAGCATTCCTCAGATCAGTGCGGTCACACAGTGTTCCTCAGATCAGTGCGGTCACACAGCGTTCCTCAGATCAGTGCGGTCACACAGCGTTCCTCAGATCAGTGCGGTCACACAGCATTTCTCAGATCAGTGCGGTCACACAGCATTCCTCAGATCAGTGCGGTCACACAGCGTTCTTCTCACAGATGTAGTTCAGTTCTTCATAACAGTTCCACACTTTCAGATGAGATTCAAGCTTGGCACAGCTTCCAGACCCTTCGGGTCGAGGGAGGGTTCTAGAGAGGAGATAAAATAAGATGAGGGAATTTCCGCAGTCATTGTAGATGAGCAGTAATGGGTGGTGGAAAGATACATGAAGCAAAATATGTCTAGGGGCCTCTTCTTACACTATATTGTCAAAAGTTTCAGTACACCTGCCTTTACACGCACATAAACTTTAATTGCATCCCAGTCTTAGTCCGTAGGGTTCAATATTGAGTTGGCCCACCCTTTGCAGCTATAACAGATTTCACTTTTATGGGAAGACTGTCTACAAGGTTTAGGAGTGTGTCTATGGGAATGTTGGACCATTCCAGAAGTGCATTTGTGAGGTCAAGCACTGATGTTGGAGGAGAAGGCCTGGCTCACAGAATCCACTCTAACTCATTCCAAAGGTGTTCTATTGGGTTGAGACCAGGACTCTGTTCAGGCCAGTCAAGTTCCTCCACCCCAAACTCGCTCATCCATGTCTTTATGGACCTTGCTTTCTGGTACAATCATTTTTATTGAGGAAAAAATTATGCACAGGTGCATATCAACAGATTGCCCACCCAAGGGGATCAGATGAGAGACATAAAATTACATAGACTATCAATGAATGAACCCAAAACAGGTAAGGTATGTAGAACCCCGTGGCACAGGCCGTAGGTCTGCGAAAATGACCGAGGTCTAAAGTCACTGGCACATTATAGAAAAGGGTGAGAGAACGGGCAGAAGCCCCAACAGAAAGAGAGAGAAAGGAGAAGGAAGAAGGAGAGAAAAACACATGGACCTTGCTTTGTGCACTGGTCCAAACCATTTGGTGGAGGGGAGATTTTGGCATGGGGTTGTTTTTCAGGGGTTGGGTTCGGCCCCTTAATTCCAGTGAAGGGAACTCTTAAGGCATCAGCATTCCAAGACATTTTGGACAATTTCATGCTCCCAACTTTGTGGGGACAGTTTGGGGACGGCCCCTTCCTGTTCCAACAGTTCCAACTTAATGGCATCCCAAACACAGGGAGACGTCCTGCATTTTGTTGCATGAAAAATGAGGCAAAATGTGGAATGCAAAATGTACTTGGCTCACTTGTAAAAACAGGTACTTGGGTAACTTTGCTGGGCATAGGGAAGCCGATTCAAGTGAAAGGGTTTCCTTGTGCTGCAGTTTGACAAACACGGCAAAAAAATGATGCTTGATGCCGGTGTGAATTGGGCCAAAGAGCTGTGAAAGTTGGGGTGACTTAGGAGATGGAGCATGTCCCCACTTATTTATACCGGGTTCAGGAAAGACAAAAAATATTCTGTTATCCAAACAGATTGTGTGGAAATCTTTATGGATATTTCTACTGAAGAGTTGGGGGGGTTTCTGTTTAAGAAAAAAAAAGTCCCCTAAAACTTACTCCATGCTGCCATCTGCCCATTTTCCTGTCCACACTCCACCATGGATGTGAAATGGAAATAATCCGACCCAGAATCCTTTTCCTGTGATGGTCACCAGTCTCTGGATAACACAATACACAACACATTATTATTACGATCACCTTCCCGGATGTCTTATGAGTGCCACCAGCTGCTCTCCACTCCACACCCAACCCAGTGACCCCAACACTGACCTGTATGGTCTTCTCCTTCACCTGGGCCAGTCTAGAGCCACGCTTTTCACAGTCTTTATCACTAAGTGATCGTATCTTCTTGTCCTCAGAGAAGAAATAACATTTATCATGGATGGTGATCCAGAGATCCGGACATCTAGGAGACCGTCCTGTAATATGGAATAATAGAGACAGTCAGTAATGATGAAGAGACAGCCGGACACAGGAGAGACCGTCCTGTAATATGGAATAATAGAGACAGTCAGTAATAATGAAGAGACAGCCGGACACAGGAGAGACCGTCCTGTAATATGGAATAATAGAGACAGTCAGTAATGATGGAGAGACAGAGTACCTTGCGTAGTCTGATATGTCTCGGGCAGATGGGAACTATTACCAGTATCTTCTCTCCTGACTTCTCTCTCTCTTCATGTGATAAACATTCATCATTAGGAGGAACTCCGGACAAGCAGTAAACATATTCAGTAATAATGTGTATGCAGGAGTGCAGCCTCTTGCCAATCTTTATATATATAAGTCATTATGCACAGTGGGGGGGGGGGGGGGGGGTTGGTCACGCTGGTCATTAGTCCTGATGCTGGTCTGATGTAAAAGAACTCCAGGAGATAAAAATCCCAGCAGACACAGGAGAGACCATCCTGTAATATGGAATAATAGAGACAGTCAGTAATGATAGAGAGACAGCCGGACACAGGAGAGACCATCCTGTAATATGGAATAATAGAGACAGTCAGTAATGATGGAGAGACAGCCAGACACAGGAGAGACCATCCTGTAATATGGAATAATAGAGACAGTCAGTAATGATGGAGAGACAGCCGGACACAGGAGAGACCATCCTGTAATATGGAATAATAGAGACAGTCAGTAATGATGAAGAGACAGCCAGACACAGGAGAGACCGTCCTATAATATGGAATAATAGAGACAGTCAGTAATGATGAAGAGACAGCCGGACACAGGAGAGACCATCCTGTAATATGGAATAATAGAGACAGTCAGTAATGATGAAGAGACAGCCGGACACAGGAGAGACCGTTCTGTAATATGGAATAATAGAGACAGTCAGTAATGATGAAAAGACAGCCGGACACAGGAGAGACCGTCCTGTAATATGGAATAATAGAGACAGTCAGTAATGATGAAGAGACAGAGTACCTTGCGTAGTCTGATATGTCTCGGGGGGGTGGGAACTATTACCAGTATCTTCTCTCCTGACTTCTCTCGCTCTTCCTGTGATAAACATTAATCATTAGGAGGAACTCCGGACAAGCAGTAAACATATTCAGTAATAATGTGTATGCAGGAGTGCAGCCTCTTGCCAATCTTTATATATATAAGTCATTATGCACAGTGGGGGGGGGGGGGGGTTGGTCATGCTGGTCATTAGTCCTGATCCTGGTCTGATGTAAAAGAACTCCAGGAGATAAAACTCCCAGCAGACCCGGATTATTTATACCACACCCCCATCTAACATGTGACCAAAATGTAAACATTTGTGCAAATACTGGATTTATTATGTCATCCCATTCAGTGAAAATCTGGTATACAGTTCTTGTACCGGCTGTAAAAAAAATTACAAATTGCTGGACAGACCCATATGTATGGAAAAGTCACCTGTCTTCCTGGGTAGACTTATCTTATACTACTAAGAACCTCTGTACCAATTGTATCTGTCAATGTGCTCAGTATGTGCAACCAGCCCCGCCCCTGAGGAGTCTTTTACCTGACACTCGAAGAAATATCAGCACTGACTGTAGAGTGACACACGTCACCAACAACACCATGAGCAGTGCAGGGACCAGACAACCACAGCTGGATGCTCCATGGGCCCCACGCTTTCTTCTGGATGATGTGAGGGCCACATGCCGAGAGAGAAATGTTGTAGGAATATTGCTAGAAGATTCCGGGGCTACATTGTCATGCACAGAAGATTCCCGGTTCATGTGCTCATAAATGGGTGTTGTAAAGCTGGATCCAGAGACCACAACCTCACTGTCATATCCTGGAAATACACAGAGAAAATACAGATGAAGGATGAATATAGGAAGAACGGGGCACATGAGCAAAACACCAAAAGTCCAAAATTGTTCATTCCACTAAAATTGTTTCCTCAAGATCAGTAGGTGCAGCCAAAGTGTTTGAGGGGCCCAGAACTGCCCATTCTTAGGGGATGTATAGATTGTGTCATAGCGTTTGATTTGGATGAGGGTGATTGGGTTGGGTAAGGACATTTGGGTTAGGCAAGGATATCTCAGTTAGGTAAAGAGATATGTAGGCCTGGTGAAAATATTTGGACTGGGTAAAGATATGTGGGTTCAGTTGGGGTGATTATGTTGGCTGAAGACGTATATATTGGATGAGGGATTTTGATGAGGATTGTGGGTTGTATAAGCGTGTTTTGATTGAGTGGGAGATTTGGTTTGGGAGCGACTTTTAATTGGCTGAGGACATTTGGTGTGATGAACCGCCAGACAGCCTGCCTGGGTGCTTCCACCAAGATACAGCTACTTCCACTCTGGAACCAGGAGACAGGTATTATAGCGGACAATTACTCCCAAGAACTAGATGACACTAGGTCAGGTGCAAACAGGAACTAACCTTATTGTAAATAGTCAGTAGGCAAAAGGCTGCCCTGCAGTCCCCTCCAAAAGCCGCTATTCCGGTTGGGTCGTCACATTTGGGTTTGGTAAGGATGTCTCAGTTAAGTAAAGATATTTAGGTTGGGTGAAAATGTTTGGACTTGGTGGAAACATTTGGGTCCAGTTGGAGTGATTAAGCTGGCTGAAGATGTACAGTATATCTTGGAAGAGAGATTTGATGAGGATTGTGGGTTGTGTAATGGGTGGTTTGGTTGAGTGGGGAATTTGGTTTTGGAGTTGCTTTTAGATGGGTGAGGGGGCAATGTTTAGGTTGGGTGAGGATATTTGGGTTTTGTGAGAATGTTATGTACAATTTTGGGTTGAGGTGATGTGTTTGTAGTAGAGAAAGTGTTTGGTGTAAGTGAAGGTTTTGGATTGGGCGATGGGTTAAGTGAGGGGACTCAATTGGCTGAGAGGTTTGGTTTGGTTTGGGGTTTTTGATTGATTAACCGTTTCCCGACTGGCTCACGTCTTTTTACTGGGGCAGAATGGCACCCCTGTACGAAACCCCATACGTGTACGGGGGTTCCGTTTAAGAGTAGCAGAATACATATCGGCCTAATCTGATGAAGAAATTTGTTTTAAATAAAAATTGGGGGATATTTAATATAGCAAAAAGTAAAAAATATTTGTTTTTTTTTCAAAATTGTCTCTCTTCTTTTGCCTAAAGCGCAAAAAATAAAAACCGCAGAGGTGATCAAATGCCACCAAAAGAAAGTTCTATTTGTGAGAAGTAAAGGATGTAAATTTTGTTTGGGTGCAACATCGCACGACCGCGCAATTGTCAGTTAAAGTGACCCAGTGCCGTGTCGCAAAAAGTGCTCTGGTCAGGAAGGGGGTAAAATCTTCCGAGGGTGAAGTGGTTAATGAAGGTGTTTGGGTTGGGGGATGATACATGGGATGGATGAGGGTCATTGGAATGGGTGAATATAGTAGGAGGGTTAAGTATACTCGGGTTGGAGAGGGTGTTTAGATTTGGTTAAGGGTTTAGAGCGAGGGATCTTGGTTGGATAAGGCATTTGATTTTAAGGGGATATTTTTGAGTGGGTTAGGGGGTAATAAGGGTATTTGTATTGAGTACAATGAAATGGGCTGGATGGGGGTGTTTGGGTTTGGTAAGGGCATTTGGAATGGGAGAAGGTGTTTGGATTGGGTGAAAGGTTTGGAATGAGTGAGGGGTGTTAGTTGGATGAGAGTGGATTGGATAAGAGGTTTGGCATGGGAGTGGGATTTTTGCTTTTTCTTTTGGCTTTTGGTTATGAAGTAATGAGGGTGTTTGAGTTTCAGGTTGGAGCTTGGATTACCTTACAAATACACTGAGGCCACTTAAAAACTTAGAGATGTTTGCAATAACATTTCATTTGTAAATGTGTTTTTAGAAGTCTACAAAAGGCAGAAGTATGTAAACCAAATCACTCCTGCAGAGCTCAGTAGAACATTAGAGTCATTATAGTGCAATACTCTATATAAAAACACAAATGTAACAAAACACTTCTCATACAATGTATGACAAGATACAATGTAAGACATAACATAAACAATGTCTCAGCTGTGGGACGCAAATAACAAGAATATGTCCATTAAATCTTCCTAGACAGAAATGTATTCATGTCTCCAGTGTCCTTCTTTCTATAAATAACTTCCCCTCAAATGTTTAAAAGTGCTCTATAAGAAGTGACAGTTTAAAGCGGTATTAAACCAAAAACTAAAAATGTCATATATTGCGGCTTACCAATACATAGATGTGATGGCTGCATTCGTCACAATATAATAAATGTTTGCTTTTGGGTTTGATACAGCTTTAACAAAATTTCCTCCAATTTTCATTCAATAATTTTTATTGAAATATAATACAAAGAGAGGATGACAAGTAATACAAGATTTGGCATCATTACAGCTTAAAAAATAGGGCAAGAAACTGCGCTAAAAGTTGAATAAAATGTGGATATACCGCAAAAAATCCTAAGCGGGTTGAATTATACCCGATGGGGCTGCAGCAACTATACCGTATATATGAATAAAAAGAAACGGAAACCGCGCCACCTTACACTTGGCTGTGTCGCCAGCTAGAGAAGATTCAAACTATAAAAACTATAAAAACATATCGTGCCATAAAATCCATTAATCTTTTATCCTGGTACATGTGGATGGAAAGTGCTAATGTGCTGTGTAATCCAAAAAATATATATTTCTTAGATAAATATATATAAAGTGCTTCTTTGTTGTACCCCTAAGTTGCTATCCCCTGCGTGAATCTCTAATTATCATGCACAGTGATTGTTTACCATTAAGCCATATATCTAACAATAAAAATAAACTTAAATAAAATTCCCACATAAGCCAGTATGCATTAATACATCCAAAACCAAATGAAGTAAGTGCAAATAGGTGCAAGTAGACTTGCACGTGCTAGTAAAAACGATATAATCAACCAAGAAATACCAAAGTTGATATTCATAACATATGAACCAAATGAAGTAGGTGCAAAAAGGTGCCAGTAGACTTGCACGTGCTGATAGAAACAATGAAATCAACAGAAAATACCAAAAATAATAATCATAACTTATAGTCCATTTGTGACATAGGAAATGCTTCTAAATATAAAGTGCTTGTGTTCAAATAAGGTACACCGTGCAGTTCCTATTTTTCTCTGTGCAGCCGCCACCAGTTAGGTAATGGATCACTTACCAAATTTAGGCAAGTGCAGGGCATATGGTTTAATTAAGGATAACCAGTCCTCTCTCTGGTCTCCCTCCAAGGCTCAACCTTCTGAATTTGGATATACCTTGATCTCCAGTGATAGGTAATGCAAAGAAAAAGGGGGGCTCCAATAGTGAAGTATGTTTTGTCCAAACAATTTTTATTAAAAATCAAGTGTTTAAAAAACTCACATTTATCAGTGCCTTTGGCCGGCACTGAGCATATCCAGCCTGGTAGGTAGTGTGATGCGTGCTGTTTAGTATGCGTCCCAGGTCCCTTCCTAGTGCGAGCCGCCTCCCCGGAAGTGACGTAATCGCGTTATCTCCCAGCAGCCTCTACGCGTTTCGCAAGACCTTTTGCGTCATCAGGAAGCTTCCTGATGACGCAAAAGGTCTTGCGAAACGCGTAGAGGCTGCTGGGAGATAACGCGATTACGTCACTTCCGGGGAGGCGGCTCGCACTAGGAAGGGACCTGGGACGCATACTAAACAGCACGCATCACACTACCTACCAGGCTGGATATGCTCAGTGCCGGCCAAAGGCACTGATAAATGTGAGTTTTTTAAACACTTGATTTTTAATAAAAATTGTTTGGACAAAACATACTTCACTATTGGAGCCCCCCTTTTTCTTTGCATTACCTATCACTGGAGATCAAGGTATATCCAAATTCAGAAGGTTGAGCCTTGGAGGGAGACCAGAGAGAGGACTGGTTATCCTTAATTAAACCATATGCCCTGCACTTGCCTAAATTTGGTAAGTGATCCATTACCTAACTGGTGGCGGCTGCACAGAGAAAAATAGGAACTGCACGGTGTACCTTATTTGAACACAAGCACTTTATATTTAGAAGCATTTCCTATGTCACAAATGGACTATAAGTTATGATTATTATTTTTGGTATTTTCTGTTGATTTCATTGTTTCTATCAGCACGTGCAAGTCTACTGGCACCTTTTTGCACCTACTTCATTTGGTTCATATGTTATGAATATCAACTTTGGTATTTCTTGGTTGATTATATCGTTTTTACTAGCACGTGCAAGTCTACTTGCACCTATTTGCACTTACTTCATTTGGTTTTGGATGTATTAATGCATACTGGCTTATGTGGGAATTTTATTTAAGTTTATTTTTATTGTTAGATATATGGCTTAATGGTAAACAATCACTGTGCATGATAATTAGAGATTCACGCAGGGGATAGCAACTTAGGGGTACAACAAAGAAGCACTTTATATATATTTATCTAAGAAATATATATTTTTTGGATTACACAGCACATTAGCACTTTCCATCCACATGTACCAGGATAAAAGATTAATGGATTTTATGGCACGATATGTTTTTATAGTTTTTATAGTTTGAATCTTCTCTAGCTGGCGACACAGCCAAGTGTAAGGTGGCGCGGTTTCCGTTTCTTTTTATTCAATTTTAAGCGATCTATGATTGTTGTATTTGAAACTGCTAGAACACCAAAACCAAAAAATTTCCCAAAATATTTCCTAAAAACACCCTGACCATTTAATGAACCAGTAGCGCCGGTACCCCACATTTCCCCATATACCGTATATATATATAGACAGTGAAAACAAATTGGAAAAGAAAATAGCTGCGCATACCAATAAAACTAAAATGACCAAGTGGGTGAGACTGACCCTAATTATGAGTCACAGTGAATCAACTTAAAAAAATATGTGTAACATTAAATGCCCTCTCAACATAATATAAATACATAAATCAACACCCAGTGATGTAAATAAATTGAGTGACATATAAACGTAAATATTGAAAATATAAAATATGTGAAAAAACAATCACAAAAAGTTCTTATATGGACCGATATGGTCACAAAAGTGTCCCAAGGTAAAAGTTATTTAGTGGTATCAAAAGAGCTATGATGGGGCAGCCGCAGGTCTTTTCCAGCTCCGACACTTCGTACATCCTGTCACGCGCAAACTCCATACTTTCAGAGACCTCCAAACTAAACACCAAATTCCTATGCACCTCTCATTCTCATATCTCCAAATATCTCATTACTTAGCCTCCCTCTCACCAACGCTCACCCTGTCAAAACCCACCCTTTTCGAGATTATATGCTCCCAATGGCTACACCAACGGCAACTTATATCTGATATATACCGCATATTGCAGGAAAACCTCCCACTTTCCACTGACCCCCACTCTTACATGATCAAATGGTCCCAAGTTTTGCAGCAACAACTCTCACCTACGCAGTGGGCGAAAATTTGGTCATCCACCTCCAAAACCTCTCGATGTGTGGCACAAAAAGAGACTGCTTATAAGGTGTTATTTTTCTGGTACAGGACCCCTGAAATATTACATAGATATGACTCTTCTCTCTCTCCTCTGTGCTGGAGATGTGGTAAACTCAGAGGCACTCATTTTCACATCTTTTGGCAGTGTGAAAAGATCACACCCTTCTGGTTTATGGTTTCAACTATATTTCAACAGGTCTTTGACATATCCATTCCACAGGATCCTGTACACCTCCTTCTAGGCCTCCCATTTCCCGGTATGGGTAAGGCCTCCAACAAATTGGCCTCATTCATTCTACTGGCAGCTAAAAGAGCCATCCCAGCATGCTGGTTATCACCTTCCCCCCCCCTCACAGAGTCAATTAATACAGAATATTAGTGAAATCCGCAGAATGGAACACATGACAGCACTGATAGAGGAGGATGCCATGGATAGATTTACTAAGATCTGGGATCCTTGGGATCACTCAGTATATGGCACCCTCCAGGGGGAATCCCTGACCGACCCTCTCGCACCCCAGATCTGATTTTACCGAACTCCCCTCTCGTCCCCTCCTCCTCTATCGGTACTCAGCCCCCTCCTCTCACTCACATATATAGCCGACTAAGCAATCAATGTTGATGTTTGTAATGATAGCGATTGCTAGGATGATCACCATATATAGTGGTATACCCGCCTGAAACTTATATATTTTACTGTAATACTGGATCTTTGTTTTTTTTGTGTTTACTTGGTTTTCTTTTTCCTTTTTCTTTTTTTTTCTTATATATTATTATTTTACTTTCCTGGACATTTACCAATACCCGGCCTACGAAATGTTCTGTAATGTTAATAACATTTACGAATGTGTTTATTTGTTCCTGAAATATTGTACGATAACTATTGTTACGATGTACATGTTCACTTTTCTTTTCAATAAAAATACAATTTAAAAAAAAAAAAAGAGCTATGATGCTCGTGCTTCCACAGAGGGTTTCAGATGATAATCGTCCTGCATCCAAATTCTTTCAACACGTTAGGTGAATATTCATAAACACCACCACTGAAGGAAAAAAGATGGCCCCTTACCGAAGATATGTGACCCCCCATTACAGAGGGTCAATCAGGCATGTAATTGGGTTGTCTTTAAATCGACCTCCAAAAGGGATGGTGACCATAGACCTCCAAGACACTCCTGGTGCTTATAGGACCTTCGAATCTCCCTCAGGGGATTAGCCAAATGGTGCACAGCATGTAAAGGAATTGGGATACTCCAAATAGTGCGCTATCTCCAAAAGATTTTTATTAAAATAAGACCATAAAAACTTACATGTACAGTAAATGATGATCAGCCAGGGAACGTCCGGTGCACCGGCCGGATACACTCAAAACAAAATTAGGCATAAAACACTAATAGCTTCTAATGTTGAGGTGGTGACAGTGCGTCGCTCGCCCAATCATTACAGCTTAGACAAGCTTAGACAAGGTTTGGACAAGGTTTGGACAGCTTAGACAAGGTTTGGAGGGGAGCAGCTCGCTGCACAGAAGGCAGCAATGATCAGTCGTAGTAGAGTAGGTATCATAGGTCAACTATGGTTGAAGTCTTCTGTCATAAAATGTGTGACCCAAAGGTCCCAAACCTGGTGGAATTTTGACATTTTAGCCATCAGTCTCGCTGTTTTTCATTGATAAAGGTTGTATGAATCCAATTTTTATCTGCTGTCATTGAGAGGACAGACAGTAATGCCCCATACACACGGTCGGAAATTCCGACAGAAAATGTCCGATCGGACCATGTTGTCAGAAAATCCAACCGTGTGTGGGCTCCATCTGACTTTTTCCGTCGAAAATTCAGACGGAAAAAATTTGAGATCCTGCTCTCAAATTTTCCGACAACAAAATCCGATCAGACTTTTTCCGATCGTGTGCAGAGAATTCCGACGGACAAAGTGTCACGCATGCTCAGATCAAATTACGAGACCAAAGCTATTGGCTACTAGCCTCTACGTAGTTCCGTCGTACGCAACAAACGTCACCATGTTCAGAATGATCGGATTTTCCGACAACTTTGTCCGACCGTGTGTTTGCAACACCAGTGTCGGACAAAATCCGTCGGAAAAAATCTGACTGATTTTGTGGTCGGAATTTCCGACCGTGTGTACGGGGCATTAGCCACACTTGTGCTATGGATTGTTTAGTAGCTGTGAGGACATGGGTCATTAGTTTGAATTGTTTTTTTAGTAGGCCTCAGCTGGGAGCATTGGGATTGAAGTGGTCAACAGCAGGGCTAAAATGTTGTATACCTTAGTCCAGGGGTAGTGTCACATATCTGGTTGGATGCCGAAATACCGAGAGGGCTCCCCTTGCGGCAAAGTGTAGTACACCCCTGAAGTTTGGGTACAGAGGGTGTAGTGCCGAGAGAAGCACAGGTTGCCAGATGGATTCCAGAGAGAAGAGCTGGTGGGTCCCGGAAGGACACTGGGTAATACAGGAAACACAGCTGGGCTAAAGTCTATAAGAATCCTCTGTAATACTTGGCAAGGTGTGCACAAGGAACAGTAGTGGAAGCCAGGCCAGGGGTCAAATACAGTATATCTGGCAAGAGGAAGAGGCAGGTTGCAGAAATGGGGACAAGCCAAAGGTATGGTATCAGGAAGTAGGCAGGAACAGGTAACTGTAGAAAGTCCGTGATACAAGCCGAGATCAGGTACTGGAGAAGACAAGTCGGTAAAGCAAGCCAGGGGGTCAAACTAGGAGAGCAGATCAGACAGGTCAGGAACAAGCCGGGTCACAACAGGAATCCAAACAGTAATTGCACAGAGGCTAAGGAAGACTGACAAACCAACAACTGCAAACCCATGTGACCCGCTGGTAGAGATACTGGGTCCTAAAGTCCTTCTCCTGCCAGAGCTGCTGGGTCCTAAAGTCCTTCTCCTGCTGTTGTTTCCCTGACAACTGGCACTATTGCCAGTTTTCCTACGGCCATTTCCCTGACAGGTAGGCAACCTTGGCCCTCCATCTGGGGTAAAACTACAAATACCATCATACCTCTGCCTCTAGCAGTCATTCCTGTGATTGTCAGAGTCCTGCAATGTCTCACGGGACTTGTAGTTTCACCACAGCTGGAGGGACGAGGTTGCCTACCCCTGCCTTAGTCCATAGTCGTTGTACAACTGGACAGGTCCACCAGGTGTGGAGGTATGTCCCCAGATCGGGACATATTTTCCAAGGTGAATTTTTGCAATTTTAGTTGGGGTCAAATACCAATGGTGTAATAGCTTGTAGTTCGTTTCCAGGGCCATGGCATTCTGAGAGCAAGACTTGGTGGTATCCCAGATCAAGGACCATTGCTCTGGGTCCAGTTGGATTTCAAGGTCTGGCAGCCATTTGGACATGGTTGGGCCTGAATGTTTCCGTCAGAAGCTGATTAAACAGTAAGGAGCCCATACCCAGGGCATGGGGGTCATGTTTACATTTATGTGAGGGTAGTGCTATCTGACGCGCTACAGACCGAATAAGTGACATAATGGTTTATCTGCAATAAATTAAATAGCTCAGAATTAAGGGAGGTGTAAGTGTTTTGAAGAGTTTGGAATAACTTAACACCACCTGGTGTAAGAAGGGTTGTAAATAAGTGATCTTTCATTGTGATCATTGTTTAACCTCTTCCCGCCTGCCGGCCATCAAATGATGACTGGGCAGCTCGGCTCTCATTCTGGGTGGACGTCATATAACGGCCCTCCAGAACGACCACTCTCGCGCACCCCCGGGGATGCACAGCGCGGCGACCGTGGCCGCGTCATGTTGCTAGGACACGGCGCGACCCCGATCTGTGTAAAGAGCTCTTTGTCCTTCTGAAGAAACCAAAGTAAATGATCTATGCAGAGAAGGGTGAAATCATTTGCCTCCAGTGAGGCCCAAAGAGGGATTTCTGTGGTCACATGGTATTTGGTGAGGGAGGCCAACTGAACAGCTTGGCAATATTTATGAACTTCTAGGCTGCCTTGGGGTCTACTGTAAAAAAGTGTCCAGGATTGTGATGGAATCAGATGAATTGTATGATTTGTTTTTGTTGTTTATGTGAAATGTGGGAGGGGACTCACAGAGGTAGGACCCAGAAGAGATATAGTGACTTCAGTTGATAGGTCATCCTAATTACTGCAATACAGCCTAACAAAGATAGATAATTAACAGATGTTTACTTTATGAAAAAGTGGTGGGCAATTAGCTTCATGAAGAGTATCACATGAGGAGATGAGATTGATTCCTAGGTAGGGGAGGCATTTCAGTTCCCATGAGTGGGGGAAAGAGACCACTAAATGTGGTGGTAAGGAAACATTCAAGTTCTTGGATTCGGTTTGGTTGATATACCAGAGAGACTAGCAAAGTGGGACAAAGGGGTTGAAATGTTAGGGAGAGTGACCGTAGGGTTGGTGACAAACATTAAAATATCATTGGCTATTTGGTGGCACTACCACAGAAAACTACACCTGTTGATTTGATTGCAAGAAAGACCCAACAATAACTGCTGACATATTTGCACATGAGGATTGGTGATTTGATCCCCAACTCCTTTAATACATGTCCTCACATTGTTCTCCTCATCCCTCCCCGGGTTACCTGCTCTCTGAGCGCTCCTCCGTGCAGACTCGGCGTCCTCCTCCATGGTGTCTCTGCTCTCATATGATGTTCTGTGGTCTCTCCGGCTGGAGGGGAAGAGGTAATGAGACCTGAGAGCTCCTCTGGGTCTGCAGACTGTGGTCAGCCGTGTACGGGGACAGGAGGAACAAGAGTGTGACATCTAATAGAGATGATGGGGCTGATTTGCTAAAGCAAATGAAGAAAAGACGAGGGGGTTCACACGAGAGTGCAAACATGATCCCCGAATCCATCTATCTGATCGTACAGAGATGTCCAATGTGTACGGAGAGGTCCTAGTTTACTATTTGTGTAGAACATCCAAATAATGCTCCTTTGTGTCTTCTATCTCTATAAGGTCCTCCTACTCCTTATTCTACTAAGGAATGTGTCTACATTTTACATCGGGTCAGATGGGTCTTTTTATCCCAAGTTTGGTACCTCTGTCATTCCTCTCACATATGTGTTTCACAGATTTATAAAAGGGGTTTCCATAGTTGTGTTTGGCAACTGGAATTAATGTTCTTCACCTTTCCATTTTTTACCACTGGAATTCTGGAATTCTAATTTATAAATCTTGGTGACGTTTGCCTTCCTTTTACTCCAATCAGGGAGAAGAGAAGCGGGTAAGAAGAGTGTTACCATTCCCAGGGAAAGGGATGGGGGGTGACGGGTCAAAATTGCACCATCCACTGGTATTATGTGAGAAGATGTCACTGCTGGTGGGGGAGCTCATTGATGCCACATCATGGAATGGAGGTGAGTAGAGTTCCACTTCCACAACCCATTGCTTCTTTTTGGTTCCCCCGTGTGTTTAGCAAAATGTGCAAAAAGCTGAATTCTGTGTTGGCGGCACGAAACCCTCTATAAAGGGAAACTTATATTACATATTGGAGGATATACAGATTAACATTTGGCCTCCCTTCAACACTATATTGTGAAAATCATAGCAGACGTGTACTGTGATTTATTCATTATAAAATTATATTCAGACCTACTCACTCTTGTCTGGATCATGACACCATCCTCCCATTCTTCTTCCATCCCCCCTCTAACCTTATCTCTCTTCCTGCTGTAAACCCTTTATTCTTCTCCCTTCCCCTCCCCTTACCTTCTTTTCTTGCCTCCCCTTACTCTAATCTCCTCTCCTGGACCCTCCATTCTTCTAACCTCCTCTCCCGAACCCTCCCTTCTTCTAACCTCCTCTCTTGAACCCTTCCTTCTTCTAACCTCCTCCCCCGCCCTCTCCCAAACCCTCCCTTCTTCCAGTGGCGTCTCCAGCTTTCATATTTAGGGGGGCACATGGGGGGACAGGGACTAAAGTAGGGGGGCAACTATAAAATGCAATTTTACTTTGATCCCCAGGGTGGCAGAAAACAAGAGATATATGTTACCAGCATACCAATAAAATATAAGGGTCCAAAGCAGTGGGAGAACTATCAGGGTTGCAAAGGTTGTCTTGCCACCGGGCCTTGGGGTTCTGCCACTGTGGTGTTCCCCAGCCTCCTCTTGCTGTCCTGCCCCTGCTATTGACAGTGCTGGTCTGGCATCTGTCTCCTTGGCAGCGGCAGTCTATTAGGACCTAGGGCTGGTGACATTATGGGTGCATGCAGGGGAAGGCTGGCACTATTGGTTGTAGAGAGCCGAGCCCCCAGCTGGTCACCTAGCAGCAGTAATGCTGTATAACCTTCTCTGTTGACATGCTGATCGGGATGTGATCCAGGTGATGCTCCCAGTCAGATCTAATAAACACAGTATTTATTAGCATCAAGAGTACAACCACATCCACCGTATGTTCATCAGCCATGTGGGCTCTTTGCCTGTAAGGTGTGGGCTCTTTGCCTGTAAGGTGTGGGCTTTGATCAATAAAATCACTATGATATTTAACACTAGGATTTGACTAGGAGCATCACCTGGATTGCATCACAATCAGCATGTCAGAGAAGGCTGAACTGCTGCTAAGCAACCTGCAGGGAGGTCAACTGTCTACTCTACAACCATTAGAGATGGGCTCGGGTGTGTTTGAAATCCCACATGCCCAATCCTGCCAGGAAGCCGACACTGCACACGGCTAATCACAGGCAGTGAGACATTCCTGATCTGTGCAGCTGCGGACCATGCAGTGTGGGCTTCCTGGCGGGCTTGGGCATGTGGGATTTTGAACATGCCCTGCCCATCTCTAACAACAAATTGTGCTGGCTCTCCTGTACATTAGCCTCATAAAGTAACCCGCACTGGGTTCCAATGTGCCGCCGCTGCCATGGAGACAGAGACCAGCGCTGTGAATAGCCAGGACAGGACAGCAACCCTGGTAGTTCCACCACTGGTCCAGACTGGGAGGATACCCCCATCCACCTATAATGTGTAGATGGGAGAATTGGATCATTTCTTTTTTTTTTTAATGCAACCTACTAGTTCAATTAAAAAAGTGATCAATGTATGGGCTGCCTAAGTGCTAAGACCAGCCATAGGCAGTTTAAATCTCAGCTGGTTCATCAGGAACTGGCTGAGGTTTGAACCATTAATGAGCAGGCTGAATGTACCAAGTTGATCGATCAAATTGGGAACAACCAGCCTGCCAGATACTCTTATGATTATCACTAGTGGTTGCTATAGCCACTAGTGATAATGACTGTTTGTTGGGAGAATACAATTGCTGGGCAGGAAGGATATTCCCCCGTCACCACTGTCTGTGTTGTTGGGGGAATCATGCAAGTTTCTTTCCTGCACTCTGTGGATGCAGGAAAGAAATTTGCATAGTCTATTACCTGCCTAACTGAAAGTGAAAGTAAGTTGTGAAGGTCTTGAAAGAACAGGAGAGGGGAGGGACAGATGGGGGAGAGAAGAGATGGAGATAATGCAGTTCAGTGATTACAGTGTACTGCAGTGCGCACATTTACCCACGCGTCCAGGCTAGAAGAATACTCCCCCTCTCAATAGAGACTGTGTTACTCCAGCGGCGGCCTGAGTAAGATGTGGCACATCCACTACGAATGCAAACAAAAAGACATTGCCTTTTTGTAAAAAAAGGGGGGGCACATGGTGGGGCACAGCATAATTTTGGGGGGGTCAGGGCCCCCTCTGCCCCCCCCCCTAGGGACGCCATTGCCTTCTTCTAACCTTCTCTCCTAAACCCTCCATTCTTCTAACCTCCTCTCCCACCCTCTCCTGAACCCTCCCTTTTTCTAATCTCCCCTCCCAAACCCTCCATTCTGCTAACCTCCTCTCCCACCTTCCCCTAAACACTCCCTTTCTCTAACCTCTTTTCTCTTCCTCTCTCTTCCTTTCCTAAACCCCCTTACTCTTCTCTAACTTTTTCTCCCTTCCTCTCTTAAATCCTTCTGCCTTCTCCCTTCCACATCTGTAACCTCACCATCTTTCCTCTCCTGAACCCCTGCCCCTCCCCTCTTGTCTCTTCACCTTCTCCAAAATATAATGATTCTAGATCTTTAGTATCAGTTGGTTCAATAAGATATCAGCAGGCAGCACAATATTGAAGGAAGTCAATAACAAGATATATATGGTAAGTGTGCAGCACTTTAAATCCCAGAAGGACAATCCAGGAACAAAAGTTCAATAGTATTCAATCAGCGATAGACAGGGAATAGGGAGACCAGTCACCAGCACACGACAATACAGCCTCTTACCCCATCTGGTGGACCCTCATAACAAAGGTCAGATCAGCTTATGTAAAGTAAACTCAGGTAAGAAGGAAGCCCATCAATCTTCATACACTTAGTGGCAGCAGACCGGATAGTGGATCCAGCAAACCTGGATGTGACTCTCCTTGTTCAAAAATGACCCTCCAGCGGTAATCATCAAATATATGTCATCCCATGCCGACAAAAGGAGATGAACATCATTGCACAATACATCATAACACTATTTATTCAGATAAAAACGATTGAAATTGCACTCACATTGCTGACAAACAAAAGCAGGCTCTGTTTGTATGTATACAGCCTCTCCCCACCAGAAAGATGGAAGCTGTGTCCCAGCATGCAGTAGCCTCATGTTGCCGACTCCTCCCTACGTCGCTTCGTGAGAGAATCACGTCGTCAGGGGCGTGGCTAAACGGACGCTCGAGTAGTTTATATATGCTGGACACAGTAATGGATATGCAGAAGTGGGAAGTGCTCCAAATACAGGAGGGGACAACACTTCCCACAGATATATGAGCACCCAAGTCTACATCCTCTATTAACAATACAACCCCTCCTTTAATCATTCCTTTTTGCCTAACCTTTTTTCCCCTCTTCTTCTTTTACCCTCTCTAACCTCCTCTCTTGAACCCGCCCCTCCTCGAACCTTCTTCCTCCTCCTCTCTTAAACCCTCTCCTTCTCACCCTTCCTCTCTCTAACCTTCTCTCCCTTTGTCTCTTGAACCTTCCCCTATTCTCCTTTCTATTTGTCTAAACCCCTCTTCTGTCCTCAACTCAAATCTCATCTACTCGCCCCACCACCCACCTCCAAGTATCACCATTCCATTGTATTCTATGACAAACACTTTCGGCTCTGAGGAGACATCTGAGGATGGAGTCAGAAAGGTCTTCTTACCTTTTAATGTTCCGAGATTCAGTACACACATATTGGTATCAATCATTTTATTACTTGACCAATGCAGAAATTAACAAGGCGGAGCAACAACTATGACTTCATCCGTACTTTATATACAATTCAGAATAATTTCAGAAAGATCAGAACATTCACACAGCATTCCTCCTATCAGTGCGGTCACACAGCGTTCCTCAGATCAGTGCGGTCACACAGTGTTCCTCAGATCAGTGGGGTCACACAGTGTTCCTCAGATCAGTGCGGTCACATAGCGTTCCTCAGATCAGTGCGGTCACACAGCGTCTCTCTCACAGATATAGTTCAGTTGGGTATAACAGTTCTCCAGTATTAGATGAGATCCAAGCTTGGCACAGCTTCCAATCCCTTCAGTGACAGTTCTAAACGGAAGACAAAGCCTGGTGAGAGAATTCCCATAGTCATTGTAGATGAGCAGTAATGGATGGGGGGAGATAGAGGAGACCATTGGGCAAAATATATACAGAGGCCTCTGCTTATGTAGTTGGGTTGGTGCACACACCGGCCGCCATACTTGGGTGTCTGGTGATGAGATTCCATGGAGGACACTACACAGATATAACATGTCCAGAACCATTACAAGTGAAGGTGGTCACAGGATTGACTGCCCTAGAACTGCCTATGGAGAGCTGCCATAAGAGGACTGCTATAGGGGATATTTTCTAAGAAAGTGACTATAAGAGTGCAGATATAAGAGATTTGTCAGAGTGGGGTACAATAGGAGATATATTATACCCCCCACTTATTTATACTTCCATTAATTTTTCGCTGGCTGTCAGAGTTCAGTAAAGAGAGAAAAATCAGTTCTGTTTGCACTGTGTGTGCAAATCTTTGAGGAGGAAGAGAAAGGAGGAGGAAGCCGGACTCCAGAGATGTGTATCTAATGATTAATATAGATAATCCTCTGATACTCACTCCATGCTGCCATCTGCCCATTTTCCTGTCCACACTCCACCACCAGTGTTATAATGGGATAATCCAACCCAGAATTGCTTTCCTGTGATGGTCACCAGTCTCTGGATAACACAATACACAACACATTATTCACCATCATCTGATCACCTTCCTGGATGTCTCTTGATAAAAAGAAGCTAATGTCCACCCCACACCCAACCCAGAGACTCCGACACTGACCTGTATGGTTTTCTCCTTCACCTGGGCCAGTCTGGAGTCACGTTCTGCACAATCTCTATCACTGAGTGATCGTATCTTCTTGTCCTCAGAGAAGAAATAACATTTATCATTGATGGAGATCCAAAGATCCAGACATCTAGAAGACCGTCCTGTAGTATGGAATAATAGAGACAGTCAGTAATGATAAAGAGACAGGCAGACGCAGGAGAGATCGTCCTGTAATATGGAATAATAGAGACAGTCAGTAATGATGAAGAGACAGCCGGACACAGGAGAGACCGTCCTGTAATATGGAATAATAGAGACAGTCCGTAATGATAGAGAGACAGCCGGACACAGGAGCGACCGTCCTGAAATATGGAATAATAGAGACAGTCAGTAATGATGGAGAGACAGCCAGACACAGGAGAGACCGTCCTGTAATATGGAATAATAGAGACAGTCAGTAATGATGGAGAGACAGACGGACACAGGGGAGACCGTCCTGTAATATGGAATATTAGTGACAGTCAGTAATAATGGAGAGACAGCTGGACACAGGGGAGACCGTCCTGTAATATGGAATAATAGAGACAGTCAGTAATGATGGAGAGACAGCTGGACACAGGAGAGACCGTCCTGTAATATGGAATAATAGAGACAGTCAGTAATGATGAAGAGACAGCCGGACACAGGAGAGACCGTCCTGTAATATGGAATAATAGAGACAGTCAGTAATGATGGAGAGACAGCTGGACACAGGAGAGACCATCCTGTAATATGGAATAATAGAGACAGTCAGTAATGATGAAGAGACAGCCGGACACAGGAGAGACCGTCCTGTAATATGGAATAATAGAGACAGTTAGTGATGATGGAGAGACAACTGGACACAGGATAGACCGTCCTGTAATATGGAATAATAGAGACAGTCAGTGATGATGAGAGACAGCCGGACACAGGAGAGACCATCCTGTAATATGGAATAATAGAGACAGTCAGTAATGATGAAGAGACAGCCGGACACTGGTGAGACCGTCCTGTAATATGGTATGGAATCATAGAGACAGTCAGTAATGATGAAGAGACAGCCGGACACAGGAGAGACCGTCCTGTAATACGGAATAATAGAGACAGTCAGTAATGATGGAGAGACAGATAGAATACCTTGTGTAGTTTGATATGTCTCGGGGGGATGGGAACTATTACCAGTATCTTCTCTCCTGACTTCTCTCTCTCTTCCTGTGATAAACATTAATCATTAGGAGGAACTCCGGGCAAGCAGTAAACATATTCAGTATTAATGTGTATGCAGGAGTGCAGCCTCTTGCCAATCTTTATATATATATATAATTCATTTATCATTGATGGTGATCCAAAGTAGACATGTGCGATTAGTTTCGTACAAATTCGTAATTCGTACGAATTTTTCGAAATTCGTACGAATTTTTCGAAATTCGTACGAATTTACGAATCCGTAGTACGAATTTTTTCGAATACGAATTTCCGTACGAAATACGAAATTCCGTTTACGAATTTTGTCGCCAAACTATTCAAATCCGACTACCAAATATCGAATTTCAACTAATATGAAAGAAATTATTATAGCGGATATAACGAATGATTCGAATGAATTCGAATGATTCGAATGAATTCGAATGATTCGAATGACAAAGTGTAATTTTTGCAGGAAAAAAAGCTATTTAAAATCAAAAACATGCGCCCCTTCACAGACCTACTATAGAGTAGTATGCCTGTGAAGGGGCGCATGTTTCCCGTGCTTAGCACTGTCTCTGTACAAGGTGTCATTTTTGCATGGAAAAAACCTATTTAAAATCACTCGCGGCTAATGAATTGCCGGTTCCCGTAACACAGAGAACAATTTGAATCCAACTACTACCAAATATCTAATTTCAACTAATATGAAAGATATTATTATAGCGGATATAACAAATGATTCAAATGAATTCGAGATTCAGTATATCTAATATCGAGAACTGTTCCTGCACAATGTCATTTTTGCAGGAAAAAAAGCTATTTAAAATCACTCGCGGCTAATGAATTGTCGGCTCCATAACACAGAGAACAGTCATTCATTGAAAGTCATTGATAAAAAAAAAGCGTGGGGGTCCCCCCAAATTTAATAACCAGGCCCTTCAGGTCTGCTATGGATATTAAGGGGAACCCCCGCTTCAAATTAAATAAAAAAAAAATGACGTGGGGTCCCCCCCTAAATATCCATACCAGACCCTTCATCTAAGTACAAATATAGACAAAGCCTATTCAGCTGTTAATTTAATCCCAAGAGACAGCTTGTTAAAAGACAATTCCTGTAATAAACACCCATACAATTCATCCCTTTCTATAGATAAAGTACCCGTTTTTTCCACGCCATACAGCACTGAATATATTAACCACTTTCCGACCGGCGCACGACGATGTACGTCCCTTTTTTGAAGAGGGATATCTCGGTAACGGCAGCAGCTGCTGCCACAACCGAGGTATCCATCTCTTCAGGCGCCGGTCGGCTGTCCGATAATGGTGGTCATCGTGGCGGATTTGCCGCGAGATCACCGTTATCGGCGGCGGGAGAGGTGCCCCCCTCCCGCGCCTTCCGCTGCTTACCGGAACCGTCGGCAGCGGCGGAGGCGATCGGGTCCATTCCCCTTGTGTGTCTAGAGATGAGTGACGCTAAGATGGCCGCCACTCATCTCTATACCATAGGAGGGCGGAAGCGACGTCAAAAACGTCACTTCCGCCAATACCTCTTAAAGAGGAATTTTCAAATGTAATTTTTTTAAATGACATTTTTTTTTATTTTTTTTTTTTTTTTTTCATTGAAGTCCAAATATGAGATCTGAGGACTTTTTTGACCCCAGATCTCATATTTAAGAGGACCTGTCATGCTTTTTTCTATTACAAGGAATGTTTACATTCCTTGTAATAGGAATAAAAGTGAGCCAATTAATTTTTTTTTAAAAAAACAGTGTAAAAATAAATAAAATCAAGAAAAATAAATAAGAAAAACAAAAAATTTTTTTTTTTAAAGCGCCCCGTCCCGACGAGCTCGTGCGCAGAAGCGAACGCATACGTGAGTAGCGCTCGCATATAAAAACGGTGGTCAAACCACACATGTGAGGTATCGCCGCGATCGGTAGAGCGAGAGCAATAATTATAGCCATAGACCTCCTCTGTAACGCAAAATATGCAACCTGTAAAAAATTTTAAACGTCGCCTATGGAGATTTTTGAGGGTAAAAGTTTGATGCCATTCCACGTGCGGGCGCAATTTTGAAGCGTGACATGTTAGGTATCAATTTACTCGCCGTAACATTATCTTTCACAATATATAAAAAAATTGGACTAACTTTACTGTTGTCTTATTTTTTTATTCAAAAAAGTGAATTTTTTCCAAAAAAAAGTGCGCTTGCAAGACCGCTGCGCAAATACGGTGTGAAAAAAAGTATTGCAACGACCGCCATTTTATTCTCTAGGGTGTTAGAAAAAAAACAATATATAATGTTTGGGGGTTCTAAGTTTTTTTTCTAGCAAAAAAAAAACTGTTTTAAACATGTAAACACCTAAAATCCAAAACGAGGCTGGTCTTAAAGTGGTTAACATCAAAAACATTATTATGAGGTACCTTCCTGTCTTGTATGGTGACCCAGCATACACCAGTGTCTTGTCGAATGGAATTAAGGTAGTTTCACGGAGGGCCCCTACTTTGGTCAATTCTTTGTCGCCCAGCCTTTTTCTTTCACATCAATCTAAATCGAATTGGCTTCATTTTAAAGGCAATTTCAAATGTGGCCAAAAGGGTTGTGCCTATTGTACACACATAAAAATTGGACCGGATATCCAGTCCTGTACCAACAAAAAAACGTTCGAAATATGTACTTTTATCAACTGTAACACGTCTTTTCTGGTTTACATCATCACATGCACCAGCTGTCATATTCAATACGTGGGTCGCACTACACGCCGTTTGAAAGACCGGTTATACGACCACTTGTATGACATTACTAAGAACCATTCTACCAATGTGGCGAAACATTGGAACCTGGTGCATGCAAAGGATGTTTCCAGTTTATTTATGCAAGGGATTGAAAAAATTGGGGGAGGGGATAAATTCTGTCTATTATACAAACGTGAAGTTTATTGGATCTTCACTTTAAATACGAGAATCCCGTTTGGCTTAAATTTTGAATGGGATGTTTCCCACTATTATGAGTGATAAAACTTTTTTGGATATTATATTTTAGGTCTAAACGGAATCATGAATCGCATCATGTGCTTCACACTCACCATTTCCAGATTTGGAATCCCTCCCCAACAACGTTTCCTATCATATATGGACATATAAAGTCATGAGGTGTGGTGGATGTCATTCACATGATGGAGAGACAGATAGAGTACCTTGCGTAGTTTGATATGTCTCGGGGGGGTGGGAACTATTACCAGTATCTTCTCTCCTGACTTCTCTCGCTCTTCCTGTGATAAACATTAATCATTAGGAGGAACTCCGGACAAGCAGTAAACATATTCAGTAATAATGTGTATGCAGGAGTGCAGCCTCTTGCCAATCTTTATATATATATAATGCATTATGCACAGTGGGGGGGTTGGACAAGCTGGTCATTAGTCCTGATGCTGGTCTGATGTAAAAGAATTCCAGGAGATAAAACTGCCAGCAGACCCGGATTATTTATACCACACCCCCATCCAAAATGTGACCAAAATGTAAACATTTGTGCAAATACTGGATTTATTATGTCACCCCATTCAGTGAAAATCTGGTATACAGTTCTTGTACCCACTGTAAAAAAATTCCAAATTGCTGGACAGACACATATGTATGGAAAAGTCACCTGTCTTCCTGGGTAGACTTATCTTATACTACTAAGAACCTCTGTACCAATTGTATCTGTCAAAGTGCTCAGTATGTGCAACCAGCCCCGCCCCTGAGGAGCCTTTTACCTGATACTCGAAGAAATATCAGCACTGACTGTAGAGTGACACACGTCACCAACAACACCATGAGCAGTGCAGGGACCAGACAATCACAGCTGGATGCTCCATGGGCCCCATGCCTTCTTCTGGATGATGTGAGGGCCACATGCCGAGAGAGAAATGTTGTAGGAATATTGCTAGAAGATTCTGGGGATACATTGTCATACACAGAAGATTCCCGGTTCATATGCTCATAAATGGGTGTTGTAAAGCTGGATCCAGAGACCACAACCTCACTGTCATATCCTGGAAATACACAGAGAACATACAGATGAAGGATGAATATAGGAAGAACGGGGCACATGAGCAAAACACCAAAAGTCCAAAATTGTTCATTCCACTAAAATAGTTTCCTCAAGATCAGTAAGTGCAGCCAAAGTGTTTGAGGGGCCCAGAACTGCCCATTCTTCAGGGATGTATAGATTGTGTCATAGCGCTTGATTTGGATGAGGGTGATTGGGTTGGGTAAGGACATTGGGGTTAGGCAAGGATATCTCAGTTAGGTAAAGAGATATGTAGGCCTGGTGAAAATATTTGGACTGGGTAAAGATATGTGGGTTCAGTTGGGGTGATTATGTTGGCTGAAGATGTATATATTGGATGAGGGATTTTGATGAGGATTGTGGGTTGTATAAGCTTGTTTTGATTGAGTGGGAGATTTGGTTTGGGAGCGACTTTTTAGTTGGGTGAGGACATTTGGTGTGATGAACCACCAGACAACCTGCCTGGGTGCCTCCACTAAGATACAGCTACTTCCACTCTGGAACCAGGAGACAGGTATTATAGCGGACAATTACTCCCAAGAACTAGATGACACTAGGTCAGGTGCAAACAGGAACTAACCTTATTGTAAATAGTCAGTAGGCAAAAGGCTGCCCTGCAGTCCCCTCCAAGATCCGCTGTCCCGGTTGGGTCGTCACATTTGGGTTTGGTAAGGATGTCTCAGTTAAGTAAAGATATTTAGGTTGGGTGAAAATGTTTGGACTGGGTGTAAACATTTGGCTCCAGTTGGGGTGATTAAGCTGGCTGAAGATGTACAGTATATCCTGGAAGAGTGATTTGATGAGGATTGTGGGTTGTGTAATGGGTGGTTTGGCTGAGTGGGGGATTTGGTTTTGGAGTTGCTTTTAGATGGGTGAGGGGGCAATGTTTAGGTTGGGTGAGGATATTTGGGTTTTGTGAGCATGTTATGTACAATTTTGGGTTGAGGTGATGTGTTTGTAGTAGAGAAAGTGTTTGGTGTAAGTGAAGGTTTTGGATTGGGCGATGGGTTAAGTGAGGGGACTCAATTGGCTGAGAGGTTTGGTTTGGTTTGGGGTTTTTTGATTGATTAACCGTTTCCCGACTGGCTCACGTCTTTTTACTGGGGCAGAATGGCACCCCTGTACGAAACCCCATACGTGTACGGGGGTTCCCTTTAAGAGTAGAAGAATACATATCAGCCTAAACTGATGAAGAAATTTGTTTAAAAAAAAAAAAATATGTGGATATTTATTATAGCAAAAGAAAAAAATATTGTTTTTTTTTTTTCAAAATTGTCGCTCTTCTTTTGCTTATAGCGCAAAAAATAAAAAAACGCAGAGGTGATCAAATACCACCAAAAGAAACTTCTATTTGTGGGAAGAAAAGGATGCAAGTTTTGTTTGGGTGCAACGTTGCTCGACCGCGCAATTGTCAGTTAAAGTGACGCAGTGCCGTGTCGCAAAAAGTGCTCTGGTCAGGAAGGGGGTAAAATCTTCCGAGGGTGAAGTGGTTAATGAAGCTGTTTGGGGTGGGGGATGATACATGGGATGGATAAGGGTCATTGGAATGGGTGAATATAGTAGGAGGGTTAAGTATACTTGGGTTGGAGAGGGTGTTTAGATTTGGTTAAGGGTTTAGAGTGAGGGATCTTGGTTGGATAAGGCATTTGACTTAAAGCGGTTCTGCACTCATTTCATTTAGTAAATCTCTTTGCCTTCCAAATCAGGCAAAGAGTACTAAATGAAATGTTTTTTTTTTTTTTTTTTTTTTTACTTACCTTGTAATTGAAGACTTCCGGTCTTCTCCCTCTGCGGCGGCGGGCGGGGTCTTGCGTCGATCGTCGTCACGCCGCACTGTCTCCTGGGATCTGGTGTCATTGATCCCAGGAGTCAGTGCGGGCTTCTTCCGAAATCTCGCGAGATTTCGGCCACATCTTCTGAAATCTCCCGAGATTTCGGCCGCATCTGCCGAAATCTCGTGAGATCTCGGCAGATGAGCCGTTACTGCGCACGCGCGAGTAACGGCAGTGCATGCTGGGCCATCTAAAGTTCCTGTGGGTGTTTCACATGCCCACAGGCAAGATGGCCCCCAGCACTAAAGAAGAAGACGAGGAACTTCATCGGACGAAAACCGGCGGCGATCGAGATGGAAGATGGAACAGGTGAGTCCCCTAATAAAGGTAAGCACACTTTATATTACATCCTAAAAAAAAAATTTTTTTTTCAGAGTGCAGAACCGCTTTAAGGGGATTTTTTGAGTGGGTTAGGGGGTAATAAGGGTATTTGTATTGAGTACAATGAAATGGGCTGGATGGGGGTGTTTGGGTTTGGTAAGGGCATTTGGAATGGGAGAAGGTGTTTGGGTTGGGTGAAAGGTTTGGAATGAGTGAGGGGTGTTAGTTGGATGAGAGTGGATTGGATAAGAGGTTTGGCATGGGAGTGGGATTTTTGTTTTTTGTTTTTGTTTTGGCTTTTGGTTATGAAGTAATGAGGGTGTTTGGGTTTCAGGTTGGAGCTTGGATTACCTTACAAATACACTGAGGCCACTTAAAAAAATTAGAGCTGTTTGCAATAACATTTCATTTGTAAATGTGTTTTTAGAAGTCTACAAAAGGCAGAAGTATGTAAACCAAATCACTCCTGCAGAGCTCAGTAGAACATTAGAGTCATTATAGTGCAATACTCTATATAAAAACACAAATGTAACAAAACACCTCTCATACAATGTATTATAAGATACAATGTAAGACATAACATAAACAATGTCTTAGCTGTGGGTTGCAAATAACAAGAATATGTCCATTAAATCTTCCTAGACAGAAATGTATTCATGTCTCCAGTGTTCTTCTTTCTATAAATAACTTCCCCTCAAATGTTTAAAAGTGCTCTATAAGAAGTGACAGTTTAAAGCGGTATTAAACCAAAAACTAAAAATGTCATATATTGCGGCTTACCAATAGACATGTGCACAACAGAAAAATGTGTTTATTTTCGTTTTGTTTCTGTTAGTTTCCGTTGATTCATAACGATTCGTAATTTCGTAAGTCGTCGGTGTTCGTATTCGTAACGATTCGTATTTTCGTAAGAGTTATTTTTTCGTTGATTCGTTTTTCCGTTAGTTTCATTTTCGTTTATTCAAAATTCGGACGCATTAGTTTTTTCGTAGATTTAGTTACATTCGTACTTTCGTAAGATTGATTTATTCGTACTTTCGTAACATTGTTTTCGTAGATTCGTAATCGGAGCATAATTCAAAATTTTATGTAATGTGTATGCTATTATTACATTGTAAGAGACGAATTACGAATCGAAAAAAAAAGTTACTAATGTACGAATTTTTTTGTTCAATCCATTCGAAGCACGTTAAGCAGCGCCATTGTAAGAGACACGGAAAATTACGAATCGAAAAAAAAAAAAGTTACGAATGTACTAATTTTTTCGTTCAATCCATTCGAAGCACGTTAAGCAGCGCCATTGTAAGAGACACGGAAAATTACCAATTCAACAAAAAAAAAAAGTTACGAATGTACGAATTTTTTCATTCATTTTTATTTTCGTTGTTCCCGTTTTTGTTTTTCGGATTTTCTTCTTTCGTAATTTTGTTGTTTCTAATTTGGTTATTTCGGATTTTCGTTGTTTTTCATATTCGTTCGATTCGATAATTCGTCATTCGTTAACATTTTTAGCGAATCATTCGTTCATTCATACGATAACGAATGAACGAATATCACGAATTTTAACGGAAAAAAAAAAAAAAAAACGAAACAAATTGCACATGTCTACTTACCAATACATAGATGTGATGGCTGCATTCGTCGCAATATAATAAATGTTTGCTTTTGGGTTTGATACAACTTTAACATAATTTCCTCCAATTTTCATTCAATAATTTTTATTGAAATAATAATACAAAGAGAGGATGACAAGTAATACAAGATTTGGCATCATTACAGCTTAGACAAGGTTTGTAGGGGAGCAGCTCGCTGCACAGAAGGCAGCAACGATCAGTCGTAGTAGAGTAGGTATCATAGGTCAACTATGGTTGAAGTCTTCTGTCATAAAATGTGTGACCCAAAGGTCCCAAACCTGGTGGAATTTTGACATTTTAGCCATCAGTCTCGCTGTTTTTCATTGATAAAGGTTGTATGAATCCAATTTTTATCTGCTGTCATTGAGAGGACGGACAGTAATGCCCCGTACACACGGTCGGAAATTCCGACGGAAAATGTCTGATCGGACCATGTTGTCAGAAAATCCAACCGTGTGTGGGCTCCGTCTGACTTTTTCCGTCGAAAATTCAGACGGAAAAAATTTGAGATCCTGCACTCAAATTTTCCGACAACAAAATCCGATCGGACTTTTTCCGATCGTGTGTAGAGAATTCCGACGGACAAAGTGTCACGCATGCTCAGATCAAATTACGAGACCAAAGCTATTGGCTACTAGCCTCTACGTAGTTCCGTCGTACGCAACGAACGTCACCACGTTCAGAATGATCGGATTTTCCGACAACTTTGTCCGACCGTGTGTATGCAACACCAGTGTCGGACAAAATCCGCCGGAAAAAATCTGACTGATTTTGTGTTGGGAATTTCCTATGGATTGTTTAGTAGCTGTGAGGACATGGGTCATTAGTTTGAATTGTTTTTTTAGTAGGCCTCAGCTGGGAGCATTGGGATTGAAGTGGTCAACAGCAGGGCTAAAATGTTGTATACCTTAGTCCAGGGGTAGTGTCACATATCTGGTTGGATGCCGAAATACCGAGAGGGCTCCACTTGCGGCAAAGTGCAGTACACCCCTGAAGTTTGGGTACAGAGGGTGTAGTGCCCAGAGAAGCACAGGTTGCCAGATGGATTCCAGAGAGAAGAGCTGGTGGGCACCGGAAGGACACTGGGTAATACAGGAAACACAGCTGGGCTAAAGTCTATAAGAATCCTCGGTAATACTTGGCAAGGTGTGCACAAGGAACAGTAGTGGAAGCCAGGCCAGGGGTCAAACACAGTATATCTGGCAAGAGGAAGAGGCAGGTTGCAGAAATAGGGACAAGCCAAAGGTATGGTATCAGGAAGTAGGCAGGAACAGGTAACTGTAGCAAAGTCCGTGATACAAACCGAGATCAGGTACTGGAGAAGACAAGTCGGTAAAGCAAGCCAGGGGGTCAAACCAGGAGAGCAGATCAGACAGGTCAGGAACAAGCAGGGTCACAACAGGAATCCAAACAGTAATTGCGCAGAGGCTAAGGAAGACTGACAAACCAGCAACTGCAAACCCATGTGACCTGCTGGTAGAGATACTGGGTCCTAAAGTCCTTCTCCTGCCAGAGATGCTGGGTCCTAAAGTTCTTCTCCTGCTGTTGTTTCCCTGACAACTGGCACTATTGCCAGTTCTCTTACGGCCATTTCCCTGACAGGTAGGCAACCTTGGCCCTCCATCTGGGGTAAAACTACAAATACCATCATACCTCTGCCTCTAGCAGTCATTCCTTTGATTGTCAGAGTCTTGCAATGTCTCATGGGACTTGTAGTTTCACCACAGCTGGAGGGACGATGTTACCTACCCCTGCCTTAGTCCATAGTCGTTGTACAACTGGACAGGTCCACCAGGTGTGGAGGTATGTCCCAAGATCGGGACATATTTTCCAAGGTGAATTTTTGCAATTTTAGTTGGGGTCAAATACCAATGGTGTAATAGCTTGTAGTTCGTTTCCAGGGCCATGGCATTCTGAGAGCAAGACTTGGCGGTATCCCAGATCAAGGACCATTGCTCTGGGTCCAGTTGGATTTCAAGGTCTGGCAGCCATTTGGACATGGTTGGGCCTGGATGTTTCTGTCAGAAGCTGATTATACAGTAAGGAGCCCATACCCAGGGCATGGGGGTCATGTTTACATTTATGTGAGGGTAGTGCTATCTGACGCGCTACAGACCGAATAAGTGACATAATGGTTTATCTGCAATAAATTAAATAGCTCAGAATTAAGGGAGGTGTAAGTGTTTTGAAGAGTTTGGAATAACTTAACAACACCTGGTGTAAGAAGGGTTGTAAGCGAGTGATCTTTCATTGTGATCATTGTTTAACCTCTTCCCGCCTGCCGGCCATCAAATGATGACTGGGCAGCTCGGCTCTCATTCTGGTTGGACGTCATATAACGGCCCTCCAGAACGACCACTCTCGCGCACCCCCGGGGATGCACAGCGCGGCGACCGTGGCTGCGTCATGTTGCTAGGACACGGCGCGACCCCGATCTGTGTAAAGAGCTCTTTGTCCTTCTGAAGAAACCAAAGTAAATGATCTATGCAGAGAAGGGTGAAATCATCTGCCTCCAGTGAGACCCAAAGAGGGATTTCTGTGGTCACATGGTATTTGGGGAGGGAGGCCAACTGAACAGCTTGGCAATATTTATGAACTTCTAGGCTGCCTTGGGGTCTACTGTAAAAAAGAGTCCAGGATTGTGATGGAATCAGATGAATTGTATGATTTGTTTTTGTTGTTTATGTGAAATGTGGGAGGGGACTCACAGAGGTAGGACCCAGAAGAGATATAGTGACTTCAGTTGATAGGTCATCCTAATTACTGCAATACAGCCTAACAAAGATAGATAATTAACAGATGTTTACGTTTATGAAAAAGTGGTGGGCAATTAGCTTCATGAAGAGTATCACATGAGGAGATGAGATTGATTCCTAGGTAGGGGAGGCATTTCAGTTCCCATGAGTGGGGGAAAGAGACCACTAAATGTGGTGGTAAGGAAACATTCAAGTTCTTGGATTCGGTGTGGTTGATATACCAGAGAGACAACCAAAGTGGGACAAAGGGGTTGAAAGGTTAGGGAGAGTGACCGTAGGGTTGGTGACAAACATTAAAATATCATTGGCTATTTGGTGGCACTACCACAGAAAACTACACCTGTTGATTTGATTGCAAGAAAGACCCAACAATAACTGCTGACATATTTGCACATGAGGATTGGTGATATGAGCCCCAACTCCTTTAATAAATGTCCTCACTTTGTTCTCCCTCATCCCTCCCCGGGTTACCTGCTCTCTGAGCGCTCCTCCGTGCAGACTCGGCGTCCTCCTCCATGGTGTCTCTGCTCTCATATGATGTTCTGTGGTCTCTCCGGCTGTAGGGGAAGAGGTAATGAGACCTGAGAGCTCCTCTGGGTCTGCAGACTGTGGTCAGCCGTGTACGGGGACAGGAAGAACAAGAGTGTGACGTCTAATAGAGATGATGGGGCTGATTTACTAAAGGAAATGAAGAAGAGACGGGGGGTTCACACGAGAGTGCAAACATGATCCCTGAATCCATCTATCTGATTGTACAGGGATGTCCAATGTGTACGGAGAGGTCCTAGTTTACTATTTGTGTAGAACATCCAAATAATGCTCCTTTGTGTCTTCTATCTCTATAAGGTCCTCCTACTCCTTATTCTACTAAGGAACGTGTCTACATTTTACATCGGGTCAGATGGGTCTTTTTATCCCAAGTTTGGTACCTCTGTCATTCCTCTCACACCTGCTGTTCACCGATTTATAAAAGGAGTTTCCATAGTTGTGTTTGGCAACTGGAATTACTGTTCTTCATCTTTCCAGTTTTACCACTGGAATTCTGATTTTCTAATTTATAAATCTTGGTGACGTTTGCCTTCCTTTTACTCCAATCAGGGAGAAGAGAAGCGGGTAAGAAGAGTGTTACCATTCCCAGGGAAAGGGATGGGGGGTGATGGGGCACAATTGCACCATCCACTGGTATTATGTGAGAAGATGTCACGGCTGGTGAGGAGCTCGTTGATGCCACATCATGGAATGGAGGTGAGTAGAGTTCCACTTCCACAACCCATTGATTCTTTTTGGTTCCCCTGCGTGTTTAGCAAAATGTGCAAAAAGGTGAATTCTGTGTTGGCGGCATGAAGCCCTCTATTTATAAAGGGGAAATTATATTACATTTTTATGGACCACATGCAGTTTATTTTTTCATAGGTTCCCCTTGACTTCCATACCAGACACCTTTTCAAGGATATGTGTGTAGTTTTTTGTTTGCATTTTTTGGGGTCCCCTATTACAATCCATAGCAGACCCTCACCCAGGATATCGGCCTGATATAGATGCTGAGGGTAATCCTGGTCTTTTTTTTACAAACAGAACAAAGTGACCGGAAATATCATTTAGCAGCCGGCAATTCCATTTTTTTTTTATTTAGTGAGTATCACTTTTGCTGTAGTACATCGTACAGATGAGCCACTTCACAGGCAGGTTTAACACATCCCCCAGGAATGTTATTTAAACTAATGTCAAAATTCTTCCCTTTAAAGTGGTTGTACACCCCTGAAAATAAAAATGAACAAAGCACATCCTTCTTTATAGCAGGGGTGGACAAACTTTGGCCCTCCAGCTGTTGCAGAACTACAAGTCCCGTCATCTCTGCTTCTGGGAGTCATGCATGTGACTATCAGTCCTGCAAAGCATTATGGAACATCTACTTCTACAACAGCTGTAGTTGCTGACCCCTGTTCTATAGTGTGTACTTGCCTCAGTCCAAAGCACCTGGTGTGGTTCTTGTCTGATGTCTCTTCTATTTGCGTGAGGCACTTGTGACAGGTTCAACCAACACCACAGAATTCCGGGACACAGTCCACCCACCCCCTCCAGCACACAGCAGGTGATTTACAGCCTCATCTGTTCATGTTTCCCTAAAAGACTGTGTGAGGAGGGGGGTATCAATTCTCTCCACTTGGGTCTCAGATTACACTCAGCTCCCTGCTCTATGCTGTGCAGAATATGACATCAGATCCCTGCCCCCTGCCTTCTGGAGATGAGAAATGCTGTGTATATCCTGTATTTTGAATGAATGTAGAGAAGAGAGGGCTGCAGAACCAAGCGTTTGCAGAAAGTTGTATATCTGTGCACTGAACAGGATGGGAGTGATGAGTTATTACACCTCTCTGAATGATTGAAATACAGACATTTATTTCTTAGGTGAGGTGAGACTTCCCACCATGTCTGTGCTAATCTGGGATGCAGACACATCATCCGGTGTCCAGTGGGGATCACACAAGATCTAAATGACCCCCCACTGGGAGGATATACAGATTAAACATTTGGCCTCCCTTCAACACTATATTGTGAAAATCATAGCAGACGTGTACTGTGATTTATTCATTATAAAATTATATTCAGACCTACTCACTCTTGGCTGGATCATGACACCATCCTCCCATTCTTCTTCCATCCCCCTCTAACCTAATCTCTCTTCCTGCTGTAAACCATTTCTTCTTCTCCCATCCCCCTCTCCTTACCTTCTTTTCCTTCCTCCCCTGAACCCTCCCCTCCTCTATCTTCCACTCCTCTAACCTCTTTTCCCTTCCTCTCTTGAAACTCCCCATTCCTTTCTTCCTTTCTTGAACCTCCCCTCCTCTCAATTCCTCTTACTCTAATCTCCTCTCCTGGACCCTCCATTCTTCTAACCTCCTCTCCCGAACCCTCCATTCTTCTAATCTCCTCTCTTGAACCCTCCATTCTTCTAACCTCCTCTCCCGAACCCTCCATTCTTCTAACCTCCTCTCCTAAACCTTTCCTTCTTCTAACCTTCTCTCCTAAACCCTCCATTCTCCTAACCTCCTCTTCCACCTTCCCCTAAATACTCCCTTTCTCTAACCTCTTTTTTCTTCCTCTCTCTAACTTCCTCTCTCTTCCTTTCCTAAACCCCCTTACTCTTCTCTAACTTTTTCTCCCTTCCTCTCTTAAATCCTTCTGCCTTCTCCCTTCCACATCTGTAACCTCACCATCCTTCCTCTCCTGAACCCCTGCCCCTCCCCTCTTGTCTCTTCACCTTCTCCAAAATGTAATGATTCTAGATCTTTAGTATCAGTCGGTTCAATACGATATCAGGAGGCAGCACAATATTGAAGAAAGTCAATAACAAGATATATATGGTAAGTGTGCAGAGCTTTATATCCCAGAAGGACAATCCAGGAACAAAAGTTCAATGGTAGTTCAATCAGCGATAGACAGGGAATAGGGAGACCCGTCACCAGCACCCGACAATACAGCCTCTTACCCCATGTGGTGAACCCCCATCACAAAGGTCACATCAGCTTATGTAAAGTAAACTCAGGTAAGAAGGAAGCCCATCAATCTTCATACACTTAGTAGCAGCAGACCGGGTAGGGGATGCAACAAACCTGGATGTGACTCTCCTTGTTCAAAAATGAGCCTCCAGCGGTAATCATCAAATATATGTCATCTCATACAGACAAAAGGAGATGAATCTCATTGCACAGTACATCATAACACTATTTTTTCAGATAAAAACGATTGAAATTGCACTCACATTGCTGACGAACAAACGCAAGCTCTGTTTGTATGTATACAGCTTCTATCCCACCAGAAAGATGGCCGCCGTGTCCCAGCTGCAGTAGCGTCCCGTTGCCAACTCCTCCCTACGTCGTTTCGTGAGAGAATCACGTGGTCAGGGGCGTGGCTAAACGGACGCTTGAGTAGTTTATATATGCTGGACACAGTAATGGATATGCGGAAGTGGGAAGTGCTCCAAATACAGGAGGGGACAACACTTCCCACAGATATATGAGCACCCAAGTCTACATCCTCTATTAACAATAGAACACCTCCTTTAATCATTCCTTTTTGCACAATGAGGTTCATCTCCCTTTGTCTGCATGGGGTGACATATATTTGATGATGTCCGCTGGGGGGGGGTAATTTTAGAACAAGGAGAGTCACATCCAGGTTTGCTGCATCCACTATCCGGTCTGCTGCCACTAAGTGTATGAAGATTGATGGGCTTCCTTCTTACCTGAGTTTACATTACATAAGCTGATGTGACCTTTGTGAGGGTCCACCACATGGGGTAAGAGGCTATATTGTCAGGTGCCGGTGACGGGTCTCCCTTTTCCCTGTCTATCGCTGATTGAACTACTATTGAACTTTTGTTGCTGGATTGTCCTTTTGGGATTTAAAGAGCTGCACACTTACCATACAGTGGTGTGCCCCCTTCCTCATTTCCTGTTCCTTTAGATGTTTGTCACACTTAAGTGTTTCGGAACATCAAACCAATTTAAACAATAGTCAAGGACAACACAAGTAAACACAAGTAAACACAAGTAAACACAAGTAAACACAAAATGCAATTTGTAAATCTCATCAACTCGCCCCTCCACCCGCCTCCAAGGATCACCATTCCATTGTATTCTATGACAAACACTTTTGGCTCTGAGGAGACATCTGAGGATGGAGTCAGAAAGGTCTTCTTACCTTATAATGTTCCGAGATTCAGTACACAAATATTGGTATCAATCATTTTATTACTTGACCAATGCAGAAATTAACAAGGAGGAGCAACAACTATGACTTCATCCGTACTTTATATACAATTCAGAATAATTGCAGAGAGATCAGAACATTCACACAGTGTTCCTCAGATCAGTGCGGTCACACAGCGTTCCTCAGATCAGTGCGGTCACACAGCGTTCCTCAGATCAGTGCGGTCACACAGCGTTCCTCAGATCAGTGCGGTCACACAGCGTTCCTCAGATCAGTGCCGTCACACAGCGTCTCTCTCACAGATATAGTTCAGTTGGGTATAACAGTTCTCCAGTGTTAGATGAGATCCAAGCTTGGCACAGCTTCCAATCCCTTCAGTGACAGTTCTAGACGGAAGACAAAGCCTGATGAGAGATTTCCCATAGTCATTGTAGATGAGCAGTAATGGATGGGGGGAGATAGAGGAGACCATTGGGCAAAATATATACCGACCCCTCTACTTATGTAGTTGGGTTGGTGCACACACCGGCTGCCAAACTTGAGTGTCTGGTGATGAGATTCCATGGAGGACACTACACAGATATAACATGTCCAGAACCATTACAAGTGAAGGTGGTCACAGGATTGTTACTGGTGGGTGACCGGTGTCCATAACAACCCCCCCCCCCCCCCGACAGAGAGAACTGCCTTAGGAGAGCTGCCATAAGAGGACTGCTATAAGGGATCTATAAGAGTGCAGATATAAGAGATTTGTCAGAGTGGGGTACCATAGGAGATATATTATACCCCCCACTTATTTATACTTCCATGTATTTTTCGCTGGCTGTCAGGGTTCAGTAAAGAGAAAAAAATCAGTTCTGTTTGCACTGTGTGTGCAAATCTTTGAGGAGGAAGAGAAAGGAGGAGGAAGCCGGACTCCAGAGATGTGTATCTAATGATTAATATAAATAATCCTCTGATACTCACTCCATGCTGCCATCTGTCCATTTTCCTGTCCACACTCCACCACCAGTGTTATAATGGGATAATCCAACCCAGAATTCCTTTCCTGTGATGGTCACCAGTCTCTGGATAACACAATACACAACACATTATTCACCATAATCTGATCACCTTCCTGGATGTCTCTTGATAAACAGAAGCCAATGTCCACCCCACACCCAACCCAGAGACTCCGACACTGACCTGTATGGTCTTCTCCTTCACCTGGGCCAGTCTGGAGTCACGTTCTCCACAATCTTTAATACTGAGTGATCGTATCTTCTTGTCCTCAGAGAAGAAATAACATTTATCATTGATGGTGATCCAAAGATCCGGACAACTAGGAGATAGTCCTGTAATATGGAATAATAGAGACAGTCAGTAATGATGAAGAGACAGTCGGACACAGGAGAGACCGTCCTGTAATATGGAATAATAGAGACAGTCAGTAATGAGGAAGAGACAGCCGGACACAGGGGAGACCGTCCTGTAATATGGAATAATAGAGACAGTCAGTAATGATAGAGAGACAGCCGGACACAGGGGAGACCGTCCTGTAATATGGAATAATAGAGACCACTAGTAATGATGAAGAGGCAGCGGACACAGGAGAGACCGTCCTGTAATATGGAATAATAGAGGCAGTCAGTAATGATAGCGAGACAGCCGGACACATGGGAGACTGTCCTGTAATATGGAATAATAGAGACAGTCAGTAATGATGGAGAGACAGCTGGACACAGGAGAGACCGTCCTGTAATATGGAATAATAGAGACAGTCAGAAATGATGGAGAGACAGCTGGACACAGGAGAGACTGTCCTGTAATATGAAATAATAGAGACAGTCAGTAATTATGAAGAGACAACCGGACACAGGAGAGACCGTCCTGTAATATGGAATAATAGAGACAGTCAGTAATGATAGAGAGACAGCCGGACACAGGAGAGACCGTCCTGTAATATGAAATAATAGAGACAGTCAGTAATGATGGAGAGACAGGCGGACACAGGGGAGATCATCCTGTAATATGGAATAATAGAGACAGTCAGTAATGCTAGAGAGACAGCCGGACACAGGAGAGACCGTCCTGTAATATGGAATAATAGAGACAGTCAGTAATGATGAAGAGACAGCCGGACACAGGAGAGACCGTCCTGTAATATGGAATAATAGAGACAGTCAGTAATGATAGAGAGAAGAATTTCACATAATGAGTCAGCCAATAAAAGAGCATGTGCATTGTCTCTGTGTGAATGAGGCAAAACTATGTTATTAGGCTATTTCCAGGGCTGGTTGAATGATGTTCATTGATTTAAAATGGAAAATAGTGCCTTCGGCCACTAGATGGTGCTAATTCTTATTTGCGCCATCTAGTGTCCACAATTATGTATTTTCTGCAATGCAAACTTATACATTTTTATTTACACCCCTTTGTGTTTACTGCTGTGTGTCAGGATCATCCAGCACTCCTGCTCCTCATTCCAGCATCCTGGTTTTGGCAATGACATTCTCCTTGTCTGCCTGTCCACCTGCAAGGTGATTAATATGTGTGGAGACGAAACCTTATTTAAGCCAGCCAAGCTTGCAGCCTCATGCTTGTGGTAGAGGGTGATAGAGAGTGTAATATGCACTAGCTTGAGACTAAACCTTATTTAAGCCAGCCAAGCTTGCAGTCTCATGCTTGTGATAGAGAGTGTAATATGCACTAGTTTGAGACTAAACCTGATTTAAGCCAGCCAAGCTTAAAGTCTCATGCTTGTGATAGAGAGTGATAGAGAGTGTAACACGCACTACTCTGCTCAGTTTTATTTCCCTGTGTATGACCTCGGATCAGATAACGACTATCCTCTGGACCTTGCCTGCCTATTTTTAACCTGGACTGTCACTGAACTACTCTCTGCCTGTCTGCAACCACGAGCACCTGTTAGCTTTGCTCAGTTCCCGCCTGCCCTGGCATGGTGGCCAGACACTATAGCATTGTGTATAAGTTCTGGGGGTAACCAAGTACCGGTAGGCCTGCTTGCCTTATGGGAAAAAGGGGCTGCTATAGGTGAAGAACACAGAAGCCAGCTATAGTGTCTGACCACCTGCGTTTGGGGTAAGTGCGACATTGTGGTTGTTCAATTAATTTGTGTGAAATAGGTTCACTTTATTTTATTTTTTTAAAGTGAGGGGAAAACATTTTCTATTGGCTCTCCTAGACATTTGATAAGAGAGGTGATTGGCTTTCTTTGAGATTACAACTTTCGCCACCATCCTTCTTCCTGTACCAATCAATGACAGAGGTGAAGCGTACAGCTCTAGAATAATTAAGTCACTCCCCCGAGGAACACACCTATTGGGATAAACTATTGTTTGGTAATTTTTATAGCCACAGATTATATTTTAAATGCACAATTACTATTTCATGTACAACAGTTTGGAAATTGCCCTATTGTGCAATGCTTACATATATGAACTGAATATTTTGATAAGGAAATAATTACTCAATAAAAATACAAATATGATGGCAGTACAAGTAGAAGGTGTGTTTTTAGTTGAGTCTCTGTGTCTTTGGTGTCTTTGGTGTATTTCCTCTGGCGATGTGTAATATTTCCGCTTGAAACAACCCCTGAACGTCACATCCAGGAAGGAGCTTCTTCTAATAAGGACCGGTCACTGCTGCCCTCTCTCCTTCTGCAGGGTGACTGGTCTTGTCTCCGCCCCTCCTGTAGTTTCCTGTAAGTAGTTTGTAGTGGGTGGAGCCTGTTTCGTCCCCCGCACAGCTCTGCTCTGAATGAATGAATGAATGAATGATTTGTATAGCGCTGCAAATGCGAACTGAATCGCCTCAAGGCGCTTGTCTGCCCCTGTTTCCTGCTGTATTAGAAGAGGTGGGTCTTGAGTTTTTTCCTGAATGCCTGATGGTTTTCTTCCAAGCGGATGTCGTTTGGTAGCGCATTCCATAGCCGAGGTCCCTGTACTGCGAATCTTCGTTCTCCCTTCGATTTGTAGCGGGCTTTGGGGATGAGAAGGAGATTTTGGTCTGTTGATCGAAGTCTGCGATTCGGTATGTATTTTCCTATTTTCTCACAAAGGTATTGAGGAGCATTTCCTTGTGTACATTTGTGGGTGAGGCAGAGGGTCTTGAATGTGATCCTATCTTTTACCTTGAGCCAATGAAGGGACCTTAGGGATGGGGAAATGGATTCCCAGGGTTTCTTTCCGGTGACTAATCTTGCTGCTGCGTTTTGGACGACTTGTAGGCGCGCAATCTGGTAATCCGGTAATCCTATGTAGAGGGAGTTTGCGTAGTCGAGCCGTGAATTGATGATGGTTCCTACTACTACTGCTCTCTCTCCTTCTGCAGGGTGAGTGGTCTTGTCTCCGCCCCCTCCTGTAGTTTCCTGTAAGTAGTTTGTAGTGGGTGGAGCCTGTTTCGTCCCCCCCACAGCTCTGCTCTCTCTCCTTCTGCAGGGTAGGTGGTCTTGTCTCCGCCCCCTCCTGTAGTTTCCTGTAAGTAGTTTGTAGTGGGTGGAGCCTGTTTCGTCCCCCCCACAGCTCTGCTCTCTCTCCTTCTGCAGGGTTTGTGGTCTTGTCTCCGCCCCCTCCTGTAGTTTCCTGTAAGTAGTTTGTAGTGGGTGGAGCCTGTTTCGTCCCCCCCACAGCTCTGCTCTCTCTTCTTGTGCAGGGTGACTGGTCTTGTCTCCGCCCCCTCCTGTAGTTTCCTGTAGGTAGTTTGTAGTGGGTGGAGCCTGTCCCCCCCCCCCACAGCTCTGCTCTCTCTCCTTGTGCAGGGTGACTGGTCTTGCCTCCGCCCCCCTCCTGTAGTTTCCTGTGGGTAGTTTGTAGTGGGTGGAGCCTGTTGGGTCCCTCCCACAGCTCTGCTCTCTCTCCTTGTGCAGGGTAACTGGTCTTGCCTCCGCCCCCCTCCTGTAGTTTCCTGTGGGTAGTTTGTAGTGGGTGGAGGCTGTTGGGTCCCTCCCACAGCTCTGCTCTCTCTCCTTGTGCAGGGTGACTGGTCTTGTCTCCGCCCCCTTCTGTAGTTTCCTGTAGGTAGTTTGTAGTGGGTGGAGCCTGTTGGGTCCTTCCCACAGCTCTGCTCTCTCTCCTTGTGCAGGGTGACTGGTCTTGCCTCCGCCCCCTCCTGTAGTTTCCTGTAGGTAGTTTGTAGTGGGTGGAGACTGTTGGGTCCCTCCCACAGCTCTGCTCTCTCTCTCCTTGTGCAGGGTGACTGGTCTTGTCTCCGCCCCCTCCTGTAGTTTCCTGTAGGTAGTTTGTAGTGGGTGGAGCCTGTTGGTTCCCCCCCCCCACAGCTCTGCTCTCTGCACAGTCCTATGTACAGCACAGCGATTAAGTTGTTGCTATTTATACAACATAATATCTAAATTTGCAATGATATGGGGACACATAGTGGATTTATATCCTATGTGGCTATTGAGAGATATATTTTAATAAACGTTCTTGTGCCCGGATTTCACCTTTAAGACCTACACAATGAGAAGACAAAGAAGGGCATACACATTACCTGATGAGTCATTTGATCCGGATGTTCCTGATGATCCACCGTGTGAAATTGGCGCATTATTGCCTGGAATTTGAAGCAGAGACTTAATCCAAATCAACTCCATGCTGAATGACAAATGAAGACAGTCCGGGGGGGCCAACATTTCAGCTACAGCCACCCAACATTATACTGCACATTATACATTGTCTGTACTCACATGTCACCCCCAGAGATATGATGGTAATCAGGAGAATCAGACAGATGACGATCAGCACACCGACCAGAAGCTGCTTCACATGTATTCTCTCTGTAACTGAAAAGTCTAATTGTTATTATTAATTTTATTATACAGAAGTCATACATACCAACAGTTTAAAAAATAGGGAGAACGCTATTCAAGACAAGAGGGTTTGGAGGACGCTGCTCCCGAGAGTTTACATCTAGAAGGGCAAGTGATACAAAATGGTAAGAACTGTGTAGAGATGGAGAAAAATTGAGAAACGATGGAGAAAAAACATTTAGTTATTGGGTGGAGGCAGGATAGGCTTCTCTGAAGAGATGAGTTTTCAGGGATCATCTAATGCCGGACAGAGGAGGAGAAAGCCAGGCAGATTGGGGTAGGGAGTTCCAGAAGATGGGAGGAGAGCAAGGGAGTAGATGATGAGGGAGTAGGAGAGTAGGAGGTCTTGGGAGGAAGGAAGAGGACGGTTTTGATTATATTTTGAGATGAGGTTGGTGATGTAGCTCGCGGCAGAGTTGTGGATGACTTTGTATGTTGTTGTAAGCATTCTGAATTTTACAGTACATGTTTAGCAAATGGAGGGCCAGTGGTGGGATCAGCAGAGAGACCGTTTATATTTATCACTTGCATTCATCAGTTAATAAGCTCCTGCCTACAGCATCTGATTTTGACAGACCTATATGCAAGCTTTTGTGCCAAAACAGAGCTGAAGAGATCCGAGTTCTCACCTACAGTGGGTGCCGCCGATATTGTGTCAATCTCGCCGCTGTTAGCGACGAGATTGAGCCCCGCTGCAGGAGCCAGCGCCGAGCTATGTCGCTCCTCCCGCTCGCCACCCCCCCACGCGGCATCTCGTGGGGGGCAGTGACGCGAGAAGCACAGCTCGCATTGGTGATTTCCAGCGTGATCCCATCGCACTGGAAACACAATATCCGCAGCACCTACTGTAGCAAAATTATAGACTTGCCTTTCCTTGTTCCCCATCTTGGATGATCCCTCTGTTACATGTTTACTGTAAAATTATTTCATATAAAAGAGGTAATTCAAAATGATATCATCAACCTCACATGGGAGATAATAGAGGCTGTCCAGGAAAACCCAATCCTATTAAAAAACCCAATCTACTAACAAAAAATCCAATCCAATAAAAAAAAAAAATTAATTCAAAACACAAACTTAGTCAATTTCAGAATCCCAAACTCCTTTGCAATTTAAAATCCAAATCTAATAAAAAAAAACAATCCTAGCGTTCCCTTTGATAGCTCAGCTGGTAGAGCAGAGGACTGTAGAGAGAAAAAAACAATCCAATAAAAAAAATCAAAAACCCAATTCAATCCAAAAACCCAATCCATTCCAGAAACCTAATCCAATTAAAAAAATGTAATTACATTTAAAATCCCAATCCAATAAAATAAAAACAAATCCAATCAAAAAAACAAAAATCGATACCAAATAATGCAAAAACCAAATCCAACAAATTCAATTGAAAAACCCAATCTGATACGAAAAAAACAATAAATTCCAAAAATCCATTCTAAAAAATTCAGTCCATAAACCCAATGCCATCCAAATTCTAGCCCATTCAAAAATTCAATCCAACCTAACAACCCGATCCCGTTTTAAACCCAAATCAGTCCAAAAACCGAATCCAGTAAAAAAAGCACAATCCAATCCAATTCAAAAACCCAATCCAAAAACCCAATCCAATTACAATCCCAGTCAATTCAAAAATCCAATCTAAAACCACAATCCAAAAAACAAAACAAAAAAAAAACAGTCCAGTCCAAACACCTAAACCAGTCCAAAAGCCCAATCCAATACAAAATGTGATCCATTCCAAAAGCCAGAGCCAATCTAAAAACTTAATACAATCCATAAAAAAAAAAAACAACAATTCATTTAAAAACACAAGTCAACCTAAAAAAAATAAAAAAAATAAAAATAACACAAAATCCCATCCAAATCCAAGCTCATTCAAAATTCCAATCCAATCTAAAATCACAATCAAAAAATAAAAAATCCAATCCAAAAACCCAATCCATTCTAAAAACCTAATTCACTTCAAAAACACCAATTCAGTCTAAAAGCCCAATTTTTTTCAAAAATAAATCTATGCAATCTATTTCAAAAACACAATCCAATCCAAAAACCCAACCCAATCCAATTTGGTCCAAAATCACAATCCATTTAAAAACCCAATTTATCCCAAAAACCTAACCAAATTTACAAACCCAGTCCATTCCAAAAAACAAACAAACCAAACCAAAAAAAACAAACAAAAAACAATCCAATCCAAAAAAAAAAAAAACTATCCAAAAACCCAGTTCATTCCAGAAAAACACAATCCATTCCAGTAACCCAATCGATTCCAAAAACCTAAGTCATTCCAAAGTTCTATTTCATTCTAAAAACCCAATCCATTTCAAAAACATAATCCATTTCAAAATGCCATTTCATTCCAAAAACCCAACCCATTCCAAAATCTACTCCATTCCAAATCCTATCTAATCCAAAGCCCAGTATATTCCACTTAATTCTAAAAAACAAATCCACTCAAAAAACCTAATCCATTATAAAAAAACGAATACAATCCAAAACTTCAATCCAGTTCAAAAATCCAATCCATTCCAAAATCGACTTCATTCCAAAATCCAATCCAAAGCCCAATACATTCAAATTGATTGATGCAGTCTAAAAACCTGATCCAATCTAAAAATCTAATCCAATCCAAAAATCCAATCCAACAATTAAATTATAAAAAAATCAATTTAAAAAACCCAATCCATTACAAAAAACAATCCAATCTAAAAATTCAATCCATTACAAAAACACAATTCATTCTAGAAACCCAATCCAGTCAAACAAATAAATAAATCCAATGCATTCCAAAAACCCAATCCATTTCAGAAACAATCCATTCCATTTCATTCCAAAAACCCAATATGTTCCAGAAAACCCAATCCATTCCAAAACCTCAATCCTGTTCAAAAATCCAATCCATTCCAAAATCTACTCCATTCCAAAATCCAATCCAAAGCCCAATACATTTCAATTGATTGATGCAGTCTGAAAACCTGATCCAATCTAAAAATCTACTCCAATCCAATAATCAACTTCTATATACAGAAATGTATTTAAAAAATCCAATCCATTACAAAAACACAATTTATTTTAGAAACCTAATCTATTCAAATAAAAAGTCCAATCCAAAAATGCAACCTATTCCAAAAACCCAATCCATTTAAAAAAAAATAATCCATTCCATTTCATTTCAAAGAACTAATGTGTTCCAGAAAACCCAATCCATTCCAAAACCTCAATCCAGTCCAAGAACCCCAATCCATTCCAAAACCTCAATCCAGTCCAAAAACCCAATCCATTCCAAAACCTCAATCCAGTCCAAAACCTCAATCCAGTCCAAAAACCCAATCCATTCCAAAACCTCAATCCATTCCAAAACCTCAATTCATTCCAAAACCTCAATCCAGTCCAAAACCTCAATCCAGTCCAAAAAAACAATCCATTCCAAAACCTCAATCCAGTCCAAAACCTCAATCCATTCCAAAACCTCAATCTAGTTCAAAAACCCAATCCATTCCAAAACCTCAATCCAGTCCAAAAACCCAATCCATTCCAAAACCTCAATCCATTCCAAAACTTCAATCCATTCCAAAACCTCAATCCAGTCCAAAACCTCAATCCAGTCCAAAAACCCAATCCATTCCAAAACCTCAATCCATTCCAAAACTTCAATCCATTCCAAAACCTCAATCCAGTCCAAAACCTCAATCCAGTCCAAAACCTCAATCCAGTCCAAAACCTCAATCCAGTCCAAAAACCCAATCCATTACAAAACCTCAATCCAGTCCAAAACCTCAATCCAGTCCAAAACCTCAATCCAGTCCAAAAACTTCAATCCAGTCCAAAACCTCAATCCAGTCCAAAAATCTCAATCCATTCCAAAACCTCAATCCATTCCACAACCTCAATCCAGTCCAAAACCTCAATCCATTCCAAAAAACTCAATCCATTCCAAAACCTCAATCCAGTCCAAAAACCTCAATCCAGTCCAAAACTTCAATCCAGTCCAAAACCTCAATCCAGTCCAAAAACCTCAATCCATTGCACAACCTCAATCCAGTCCAAAACCTCAATCCATTCCAAAAACCTCAATCCATTCCAAAACCTCAATCCAGTCCAAAACCTCAATCCAGTCCAAAAATCCAATCTATTCCAAAACCTCAATCCAGTCCAAAAATCCAATCCATACCTAAATCCAATCTAATCCAAAACCCAATACATTCCATATGATCAATGCAGCCTGAAAATCTGATAAAAATAAAACGCTAATCCAATACAAAAATCCAATCCAATACAAAAATCGAGTCGTATTAAATTATATTTAAATAAAAAAACACATTTCAAAAACCCAATCCAATCCAAAAACCAAATCCAAATCAAAACATCTAATCAAATAAAAAAAAAACACAACCCAATCCAAAATTGAATAAAATCGTAAAATTGCATCCATTGCAATAACAAATTCCCGTCCTCACAAATGTCCTCCAGACCACAATAGGGATACTGGGAAAGTCCCAGACAGCTACACGATATAAGGATCAAACGAAATACAGTACTTGCTCCTAGGTTCCAGTAGATGTTACATCGAGGAACTACCATCCAGTTACCAATGGCACAGGGCAATTATAAAAGTCAAAAAAGCAGAACCACTTCGTAGACGCTCAGGTCCCATCAACACATGCTGGTGATGTTTGCTTTCATGGCTTACACAGTGGTGGCTTCCACAAATTCAGCCACTGACTTGCACCAAATGAATATAATAATCGATGGAGGGAAAATGTAGCTTATCAGAAATTCAGTGTGGAATAATCGCCTCAGAAAAACAAGAAAGTTCTCACTAAGATGTAGTCCACCCGCCGCTACCACAAAATGACGTCTTCCATCTGGGTTTATCACTTTGTAAAAAAGCTGGTGGGGATCCTAGGTGACCCCATTGACCATATATGTTGTCACCCAGCATCCCTGGCAAGTTTGTTGGCATTCAACACGTAGCTGGGGGCTGTAATTTATGGCTGGAGAATTGATGGTAAAAAATATTATTGTGGCACAGGTCATCATGGAAGCGGGTACTCGGGATGTTGCTCATCATGATTGGCCTTGGACCTACAATGCTGGATGACACGATTGATGTTGCATTTATATTTTATTAGCTAAAGGAATTTCTCTATTGTATGTGTGTGTTTATTTCCATTATTTTTTGTGAATAAGTAACAAGTATGTACCCCATACTCATTCACGTACAGTGGAGGGTCAGATATCTGAGTTCCCCTTAATCTTTGCACCCCACCTGGCAGGGCACCCTCCCAATGCTAAGGGAGTATGGCAGGTATGGTTTGAAGCATTGGGGGTTACACTCGCTGACTCCTCTTTCCTGGCCAGTTAAGAGTATGGTATGGATTTTGAGGTGGACCTCACACAAAAAAAAAAAAAAACGCCATGGGGTCCCAATAACACCCATACCAAACCCTTACACAGGCTGGCCAGGAAATGGCAGGAGACCACGAGACCATGAGAACATGTGTCCCTCCTCTTCAACCAGCCATGTCTTCGACATTAGGAGAATAACTTTCAGGGGTGGGGGGCACCAAGCCTCCATCTTCTGAAAGGCACATTGTCTTCATATTGATGGGAACAAGGAGCTAAGCTCTACATTCTTGGCCTGGCCTGGTGGATGTATGGGGTCTACAGGGAGGGAGCATATCAGAATCTGGGAGAATTGGACTACTTTATTATAGAAATATGAAGTGAGTGCTGCTCTCACTCCAAGAGGGACTATTGTGTCATTCATCATAGGCTGGATGCACAAAGTCACATAGTCTATGTCAGGTGTCTCCTTGTTTAGGTGAATGTCTCTCTAGTCTAATATGTCAATTGTCACCTTGTGTGGGGGCCGTCTCTCTGGTCTGATAAGTCAATTGTCACCTTGAGTTGGGGAATGTCTCTCTGGTCTAATATGTCAATTATCACCTTGTGTATGGAATGTCCCTCTGGTCTAATATGTCAATTGTCACCTTGTGTGGGGAATGTCTCTTTAGTCTGATATGTCAGTTGTCACCTTGTGTGGGGAATGTCTCTCTGGTCTAATATGTCAATTGTCACCTTGTGTGGGGGCCGTCTCTCTGGTCTAATATGTCAATTGTCACCTTGTGTATGGAATGTCTCTCTAGTCTAATATGTCAATTGTCACCTTGTGTATGGAATGTCTCTCTAGTCTAATATGTCAATTGTCACCTTGTGTGGGGAATGTCTCTTTAGTCTGATATGTCAGTTGTCACCTTGTGTGGGGAATGTCTCTCTGGTCTAATATGTCAATTGTCACCTTGTGTATGGAATGTCTCTCTGGTCTAATATGTCAATTGTCACCTTGTGTATGGAATGTCTCTCTGGTCTAATATGTCAATTGTCACCTTGTGTATGGAATGTCTCTCTGGTCTAATATGTCAATTGTCACCTTGTAGGGGGGATGTCTGTCTGGTCTAATATGTCAATTGTCACCTTGTGTGGGGAATGTCTCTCTGGTCTAATATGTCAATTGTCACCTTGAGTTGGGGAATGTCTCTCTGGTCTAATATGTCAATTGTCCCCTTGTGTGGGGACCGTCTCTCCGGTCTGATATGTCAATTCTCACCTTGAGTTGGGGAATGTCTCTCTAGTCTGATATGTCAATTGTCACCTTGTGTGGGGACAGTCCCTTGTCTGTAGTCTCACCTTGATATGTCTGTTTTCTGTAGACTTCCTTGAGTGGGGATGTGTCTCTGGTCTTATACAGTGAGGGAAAAAAAGTATTTGCTCCCCTTCTGATTTTGCACGTTTGCCCCACTGACAAAGAAATAATCCATCTGTAATTTTATTGGTTGGTTTATTATAACAGTGAGAGACAGAATAACAACAAAAATATCCAGAAAAACACATCTCAATAAAGTTATAAATTGATTTGCATTTCAATGAGTGAAATAAATATTTGACCCCTTCACAAAACACAACTTAGTAGTTGGTGGAGAAACCCTTGTTGGCGATCACAGAGGTCAGACGTTTCTTGTAGTTGGCCACCAGGTTTGCACACATCTCAGGAGGGATTTTGTCCTCTTTGCAGATCCTCTCCGAGTCATTAAGGTTTCCAGGCTGACGTTTGGTAACTCGAACCTTCAGCCTTCAGCTCCCTTCACATATTTTCTATGGGATTAAGGTCTGGAGACTGGCTAGGCCACTCCAGGACTTTAATGTGCTTCTTCTTGAGAACTTTGTTGCCTTGGCCTTGTGTTTTGGGTTATTGTCATGCTGTAATGCCCATCCACGACCCATTTCAATGCCCTGGCTGAGGGAAGGAGGATCTCACCCAAGACTTGACGTTACATAGCCCCGTCCATCGTCTCTTTCGATGCAGTGAAGTTGTCCTGTCCCCCTAGCAGAAAAACACCCCCAAAGCATAATGTTTCCACCTCCATGTATGACGGTGGGGGATGGTGTTCTTGGGGTCATAGGCAGCATTCCTCCTCCTCCAAACACGTTGAGTTGAGTTGATGCCAAAGAGCTCGATTTTGGTCTCTGGATTTTGGATCTGACCACAACACTTTCACCCAGCTCTCTGAATCCATTCAGATGTTCATGAGCAAACTTCAGACACAAACTTCAGACGGGTCTGTACATGTGCTTTCTTGAGCAGGGGGACATTGCAGGCGCTGCAGGATTTAAGTCCTTCACGGCGTAGTGTGTTACCAATTGTCTTCTTGGTGACTATGGTCCCAGCTGCCTTGAGATCATTGACAAGATTCTCCCGTGTAGTTCTGGGCTGATTCCTCAACGTTCTCATGATCATTGAAACTCTACAAGGTGAGATCTTGTATGGAGCCCCAGACCGAGGGAGATTGTCAGTTATTTTGTGTTTCTTACATTTGCAAATAATTGCACCAACTGTTTTCACCCTCTCACCAAGCTGCTTGGCGATGGTCTTGTAGCCCATCCCAGCCTTGTGTAGGTCTACAATCTTGTCCCCGACATCCTTGGACAGCTCTTTGGTCTTGGCCATGGTGGAGAGATTGGAATCTGATTGATTGATTGCTTCTGTGGACAGGTGTTTTATATACAGGTAACAAGCTGAGATTTGGAGCACTCCCTTTAACAGAGTGCTCCTAATCTCAGCTCGTCACCTGTATAGAAGACACCGGGGAGACAGAAATCTTGCTGATTGATAGGGGATCAAATACTTATTTCACTCATTAAGATCCAAATTCATTTATAACTTTTTTGAAATGCGTTTTCTGTATATTTTTGTTGTTATTCCGTCTCTCACTGTTAAAATAAACCGACCATTAAAATTATAGACTGATCATTTCTTTGTCAGTGGGGCAAACGTACAAAATCAGCGGCCGATTAAATATTTTTTTCCCTCACTGCATGTCAGTTGTCGCCTTGTGTGGGAATGCTTCTCTGGTCTTGTAGGTCATTTGTCACCTAGTATGGGGGAAGGTCTTTCTATGTCCCTTGTCTGTAGACTCACCTTGTCGAAAAAAAAGTGTCTTTGGTCTGCTGTGTCCATTTTCTGTAGACTTGCGGAGCATATTAAGATCTTCATAGGCTGGAGGATGTTCTGAAAGAAGGGAGACATATAGAGTACGATGTAAAGGAGAAATATGATAACATGTAACAGCAAGTATTATCAATAGGATGCATGCAACGTGACTGTAGGGGGCCTCTGTACACATTACTCCTATTATTTCTATTTCCATGTATACAGTACTTTTATATTTCATTGTAACCAGCTCTGCTATTTGTTCTATTTCTCAGTCCCTAATAGTTTCCAATCTGCCATGCAACTGGACCCCGGGCTGCCTATAGATTGTCAGATGTCTAACCTGGCTACCCTATGCTGTTCACTGAGCTCTGAGCTAAAGCTAGATAGAGAATCCCAGACCAGAAGAAACAGCCAATAACAAAAGGTAACAAAAGCTGCAAATAAACTCTATTTTAACCACTTCAATACCGGGCACTTAAACACCTTCCTGCCCAGACCAATTTTGAGCTTTCAGCGCTGTCGCACTTTGAATGACAATTGCGCGGTCATGCTACACTGCACCCAAATGACATTTTTATCATTTTTTTCCCACAAATAGAGATTTCTTTTGGTGGTATTTGATCACCTCTGCGGTTTTTATTTTTTGCTAAACAAATCAAAAAAGACCGAAAATTTTGAAAAAAAAAAATGTTTTTTTTGTTTCAGTTTCAAAACTTTGTAAATAAGTAAGTTTTCTCCTTCACTGATGGGCACTGATAAGGCGGCACTGATGGGCACCGATGAGGTGGCACCAATGAAGTGGCACTGAGGTGGCATTGATGGGCACTGATATGTGGCACTGATAGGCGGCACTGATGGGAGACACGGATGGGCACTGATAGGTGGCACAAATTGGCACTGGTAGCTGGCACAGATTGGCATGGATAGGCGGCACGGATGGGCATGGATAGGCGGCACATATGGGCATGGATAGGCGGCACAGATGAGCATGGATGGGCACTGATAGGCGGCATGGATGGGCACTGATAGTTGGCACGGATGGGCACTGATAGGTGGCACGGATGGGCACTGATAGGTGGCATGAATAGGCACTGATAGGTGGCACGAATAGGCACTGATAGGCAGCATTTTTATGTACTGATGTATGCCAATCAGTGCCAAACAATAATGCATGCCAATCAGTGATGCCCATTGTGGGCACTGATTGGCATCCATTGTGGGCACTGATTGGCATCCATTGTGGGCACTGTGTGTCATCCCTGGTGGTCTAGGGTGGCATACCTTGTGATGGGCATCCCTGGTGGTCTGGTGGCGTCCCTGGTGGTCCAGTGTGGGCATCCTCGGGAGGCTGCACTGATAATTGATCAGCACAGACCCCCCCTGTCAGAGGCGCAGCCGATCGGCTCTCCTCTACTTGCGTCTGACAGACGCGAGTGAGGAAAAGCCGATTACCGGCTCTTCCTATTTACACTGTGATCAGCCGTGATTGGACGCGGCTGATCACGTGGTAAAGAGTCTCCGTCGGAGACTCTTTACCAAGATTGTAGTTGCGGGGTGTCAGGGGCTCAAAATTCTGAGGACGTCATATGATTTTACAACCACTTTGCCGACATCTTTTGACAATGGACGGGCGGCAAGTGGTTAATACAGATGTTTATCTAATATACTGCAGATAATGTTCCTACACACATACAATTTGCAGAACCTAGCTATCTAGCACTGTGCATGTGAGATAATACCAATAGGACAGAGATGCACACATGCAGTATGTAAGGGTCCCTCGTCAGGCAGCTGTCTTCCCCATGCTGGCTCAAGTCCTGCCCCGCTTATTTTTCAGATGGGATAGTCACATACCTGCCTTTATGGAGAAACTCCACCATATTGCGTCACACTCTCCTGGCCTTGGACCCTCTTTATCCGTATTCCCAGCCTGAGGCCTGTTACCTAAACCAAGCCACAGGACCCGCTAGACCAAGGTCAGGGGTGGCAAGGTTTCTCTATCATTCCTCACTGATCACCTTGTTTTCTTGCCTACTATGGTCCCAGCTGCCCTGAGTTCAGCCCTGAAGAGGGTCCTATCTCTCTCTCCTCACAGCACATCACTACATTATGCTGATCAGGGGTGTCTTTCTTGCATACCCCAACTCCACCAGGCCCCACCCACAGCCGGCATATAAAAGGACATTAACTCCACCCACTACATCATCAAAGGAGGGGCAACAAATAAAAGGGCCCTTACACCTGATAATACATAAACTGCAACAATTAAACTATGAGAACTCAGAAACACTTCCCTAATAGTCTCTGCTTCTGATCTGGATGAAATACAGCAGCAGCTCCTGCATGGATGCTCATGTGGTCCAATTATGTCTCTACTTCCTCGAAAATCTCTTTATTAAGTGTAGCACTCTGTAGCTAGTGTGCTATGTAGTTGTATTATAGGCACATTGGTTTGGCTGAGAGCTAGGCCTGGGCTGAATCGGGTCAGGATTGAGTGATGCTGGGAGGCTGGATGACTCATCAGGTAGCTTTTCTGGTGCCTTCCCCTGTTCTGGAACCTTGGAGAAGCTTCCAGATGTAGTGGGTGGAAACCAGGAGGAGCTGCTTGGCATATTTATGAGGACCTTGACCAATCCCCAGGAGAAAGGGGCTGGAAGGTGGTCTGTTTACCTCATATAAAAACATGAGTCAGGTCAGTAGAGGGCAGTCGGGTGGAATATGGAGATGGAGTGCTGAGAAGGCTGTTGGGGGGCCTTTGAGGGTGCACCTAGTCTTTGGGGTAACCTCTGGCCTGGGGCTCGGGTGCTGGAAGGATCCCCCACAACATATGGAGGAACCCCTTCCTGGTGGTACGGGAGCAAGGAGAGAGGACAGCAGGGACAGGTCAGCACGTCCAGGTAGCTAAGTGACTGTAGGGACCTCTGTATACAGTACACTCATGGGGTAATGTCTAGGACAGTTGTGTTGAATGGGGCAGCACATTGCCTCAAATTATTTTACATAAAAGGATTTTAAAAATAATTTTAAATTGAGAAAATAATAATACATTTATGCCCCCATGTATAACACACTGCTTTCACCACAATGTCTCTGAGTGATGACGTGATATGACAACACACCCTGTCTTTACTCCATCAGTTCTAAAAGTAATCCCTACGCTGCCAACTTTCACCTCATTGGCTGATTCTCTCCTAAAGATGTATAAAGTGGTTAGTGTGCATCAGAATTTAGACGTTGCTCCAACTGTAAAGTTAATATTGGGAGGGTTACATTTGAACAACATGTCCTCTTTAGTGATTTGGTGATGATATAATTCCCACCTTGTTGGGTCTTGGTGGTGGTTGTGTTGTCCTTCTGTGCTGACTTGTTGGGTTTATTGATAGGAGCGTTTAGTAAACTCTTATCTTCTGCCTGTGTAGAGACTGGAATAACATGACATGTAAATATTCCATATATAATATGACGTCACACCCTCATACTGAGCTTTCTGTTGGGATAAAATGACATATAAACCTCCTATACTGAATATAACATCAGACTATCAGACACACATGAAAACTCCCCTTTTACTTCTAGGACAAAGTCCTCCAACACTGCTATCTATGTGTGGTTTGCATCCATATCAACATCCTTTATTTAGGAAAGGGGGACACTATGCAGATACTTTATGATGTAAAAATGTATTGATATACTCAAAATATCAGAGTCAAAGGAATTGGTTGTATGATGGATGATAGTTTAACGTGAACTTTTATCAGAGAAACATTGAGCTGCCATTGCTTTGCTACTTTGAGTCACGGATCTACAACAAAAATACAGAGGGTCAGATTGATGGCCAGGCAATTAGGATTTTGATCCCATGGCTTTCTTAGCTTTTCATGGGAGCAGAAGAGTTATGTCCCGTACACACAATCAGATTTTCCGACAACAAATGTTCGATGGGATATTGTTGTCGTAAATTCCGGCCACGTGTAGGCTCCATCAGACATTTTTTGTTGGAATTTCCAACAACAAAAATTTGAGAGCTGGTTCTTAAATTTTCCGACAACAAAATCCGTTGTCGGAAATTCCGATCGTGTGTACACAATTCCGACGCACAAAATTCCACGCATGCTTGGTATCAAGCAGAAGAGCCGCACTGGCTATTGAACTTAATTTTTCTCGGCTCGTCATACGTGTGGTACGTCACAGCGTTCTTAATGATCAGAATTTGCCGACAACATTTGTGTGACCGTGTGTATGCAAGACAAGTTTGAGCCAACATCCGTTGGAAATAAATCCCAGTATTTCGTTGTTGGAATGTCCGATCGTGTGTACCCGGCATTAGAATGCCTGCTAGGTTCTTATTACTGGTATTTACTCTCCATTTTTGGCTTCTGGGGCAAAAAAGAAAATTATGGGAAAACCAAAATGTTCCTGTTGTCATTAAAACCTGAATAGAGAGGAAATGTTCAAATGTTGACACCTGTTCTGGTGACAACCGTCTAAGAGAGGATTTCCTTTACTCCCTGCTGTGTTTCTCAGACATAAAGTGAAGGGAAGTCTACCCAAAGATGGCAATGACATCTAATCTTTCCCCAACAGGTACAAGAGCAAGATGATTGTTGTTCTGTTGGAGATGCTCAACCCTCATTATTACATTCCATATTATATGTTCATGTTATATTTATACGAAAGCGCTACCTTTCTCTGTTGTGGCAGGATTCTTGTTCTTCTTTTTCTTGGGTTTGTTAACCAATGCGTATGTGGGAGCGGAGACATCTGGCTGTGGAGAGACTAAGATACCAACACACAATGAGGAACCACTAGAGATATCTCACAGAACATCTCATTTTTGTTGGGTAATTGGAAACTACAGTTCAAGAGGTCCAGCTACCTCAACAACCACCAAGTGATGTACCCCAAGTTGACCAACAGTGATGTGCATGCTTCCTCTGTCCCGTCGTGTGACTCCACCAGTGCTGTCAGAGGGGTCAGCAGCTGGCCAAGTGGTTAGTCTTTGAGGTAGCAGGAGCCTGTGAAACATTGCACCTATGATTAGAAGATCACGGGTGCAAAGTCAAAGTCCTGCACACTCTCCCTCCAGCGCCCTTGCCTGTACCTCCATACAGGCTTTCAGTTACAAAGCTTGAGGTAATGTCAATGAACTACAAGGATGCTCACCAGTGGGGAGAAGAACCCCCGCCCACTGTTATGGGGGTTGTGGAGGGTAGGGTGGTTGCTGCATAGTGTCATGTTATATGTTATACCCTAAATATGGGTGTACCATGTAACATGTTACTAATGATGAACTTATCCTTAAAGTTTTGGATGAAGTGGAGAAGGGATTTTCTATTTCTGTCTGTGGCCCCATTGGGAAGACACACAGAGTAATAAAACCTTTGGTAGACATGTAGCGCCGGGCTCCTGAAGAGCATGCGCTATCTTTTTGTAAATTTAATGTTTCTAAAACCATAGTTGGGTTTTAGGGTTAATTGTAGTAAATTATGGTCTCAGTACCAGTTTGACTGGACTGTATTGTGTTCTGCTTGGCCATAGGTGCCGGTATCACCTATGGAAGGCATTGGAACGCAGTCCGGTTGGACGCATTGGGTGCCAATCTTTCTCAGAACCAATCAGTGAGTGTGTTGTCTCGCTGTGCAATCTGGGAGAGGGTACTTAAGGTACTGAGGTCACGTGATTCTGGGTTCCGGTCCAGAAGATCTATCTGACTGTTTGGTCCTGGTCCACCTGACCAGCCCCCGGGGGCCCTCATGGCCTGGGGTGCCGATCCATCCGTTTCCGAGTCTCGGGGCTGGCTAGCCCGAGGCACAGTAACTGGAAGGAGGATTCTAAGGTGGTCTGGTACCGTCTCGGTTTTGGAGAGGCCCAGCAACTGAGAACGCAACCAGGGGAGGACTCTTCAGAAGAGGGCTACGCACAAGGCGGGCTTCTCGGCAAGAGCCTGGAAGCCAAGTTGGAAGGACACCAGGTGAATCCACACTCATACAGTATCGCCGGACCGGCTGCGAGATACTGGTACCATGTGAGGGTTCTTTAAGTTCGTCTATCCTTCAGTTACAACCAAGTCTGTGGCAGAGACTTTGCTTTATCCGAATCACCTGTCGGTTGCTAAAGTCACCAAAAGGGGATTTATCCGATAGCTGTTGTATCCAGTTGCTACCCTGGATTGTATAGTGAGAGACATTCAAGTGGCAGCAGTTCCAAGAGCACCTGAACTTCCTACCCATACCCTCTATTCCCTGTTGAGAGACTGTGTTGTGTCTGATGTTTTTGCAAATACAAATCCCTAACGTGGATCCAGTGTCAGTCTGTACAGTTTCTTTTTGGCCATCTACCTCGGGAAACCCCTAGGCGCATACGAGGTCAAGAAGGTAACGGTAAGCCCAAACATAACCAGCAGCTCCTTTGGGGGTCAGTGCTACAGACATTTTCTACATTCACTGCTCTACTGAAAATGTTTTTTTTTTTGTTGTTGTCCATGTCCCAATTGCAGAGGTTCTTCATCAATTCTTTTCCTTATAGGAAGTCAGGGGAATTTTTCCCAGCAAGGACACAGAAGGCAATAAAAACCCGACAAAGGCTCCAAATCGCTCCAACTCCATCCAAACCAAAATAAAACAATTTGGCTGAAGTTGGGCAGCTCACCCAGAAAAACAAATAATCACCACCACCACTAGCCTTCCTGAGTACATTAAAACCTGAATAGAGAGGAAATGTTCAAATGTTGACACCTGTTCTGGTGACAACTGTCTAAGAGAGGATTTCCTTTACTCCCTGCTGTGTTTCTCAGACAGAAATTGAAGGGAAGTCTACCCAAAGATGGCAATGACATCTAAACTTTCCCCAACAGGTACAAAGAAGGAACATTGTTAGCAAGATGAGTGTTGTTCTGTTGGAGAATGGAGATGCCCATCCCTCAACCCTCATTATTATATTCCATTGTATATGTTCATGTTATATTTATACGAAAGCGATACCTTTCTCTGTTGTGGCAGGATTCTTGTTCTTCTTTTTCTTGGGTTTGTTAACCAATGCGTATGTGGGAGCGGAGACATCTGGCTGTGGAGAAACTAAGATACCAACACACAATAAGGAACCACTAGAGATATCTCACAGAACATCTCATTTTTGTTGGGTAATTGGAAACTACAGTTCAAGAGGTCCAGCTACCTCAACAACCACCAAGTGATGTACCCCAAGTTGACCAACAGTGATGTGCATGCTTCCTCTGTCCCGTCGTGTGACTCCATCAGTGCTGTCAGAGGGGTCAGCAGTTTGCTAAGTGGTTAGACATTGAGTTAGCAGGAGCCTGTGGAACATTGCATCTATGATTAGAAGATCATGGGTGCAATGTCAAAGTCCTGCACACTCTCTCTCCAGCGCCCTTGCCTGTACCTCCATACAGGCTTTCAGTTACAAAGCTTGAAGCAATGTACCATGTAACATGTTACTAATGATGAACTTATCCTTAAAGTTTTGGATGAAGTGGAGAAGGGATTTTCTATTACTGTCTGTGGCCCCATTGGGAAGACACACAGAGGGACAAAACCTTTGGTAGACATGTAGCACCGGGCTCCTGAAGAGCATGCGCTATCTTTTTGTAAATATAATGTTTCTAAAACCAAAGTTGGGTTTTAGGGTTAATTGTAGTAAATTATGGTCTCGGTACCAGTTTGGCTGGACTGTATTGTGTTCTGCTTGGCCATAGGTGTCGGTATCATCTATGGAAGGCATTGGAACGCAGTCCGGTTGGACGCATTGGGTGCCAATCTTTCTCAGAACCAATCAGTGAGTGTGTTGTCTCGCTGTGCAATCTGGGAGAGGGTACTTAAGGTACTGAGGTCACGTGATTCTGGGTTCCGGTCCAGAAGATCTATTTGACTGTTTGGTCCTGGTCCACCTGACCAGCCCCCGGGGGCCCTCATGGCCTTTGGTGCCGATTCATCCGTTCCCGAGTCTCGGGGCTGGCTAGCCCGAGGCACAGTAACTGGAAGGAGGATTCTAAGGTGGTCTGGTACCGTCTCGGTTTTGGAGAGGCCCAGCAACTGAGAACGCAACCAGGGGAGGACTCTTCAGAAGAGGGCTACGCACAAGGCGGGCTGCTCGGCAAGAGCCTGGAAGCCAAGTTGGAAGGACTCCAGGTGAATCCACACTCATACAGTATCGCCGGACCGGCTGCGAGATACTGGTACCGTGTGAGGGTTCTTTAAGTTCGTCTATCCTTCAGTTACAACCAAGTCTGTGGCAGAGACTTTTCATCTTAAGCTCTACAACCAAGTCTGTGGCAGAGACTTTGCTTTATCCGAATCACCTGTCGGTTGCTAAAGTCACCAAAAGGGGATTTATCTGATAGCTGTAGTATCCAGTTGCTACCCTGGATTGTATAGTGAGAGACATTCAAGTGTCAGCAGTTCCAAGAGCACCTGAACTTCCTACCCATACCCTCTATTCCCTGTTGAGAGACTGTTGTGTTGTTCTGATGTTTTTGCAAATACAAATCCCTAACGTGGATCCAGTGTCAGTCTGTACAGTTCCTTTTTGGCCATCTACCTCGGGAAACCCCTTGGCGCATACGAGGTCAAGAAGGTAACGGTAAGCCCAAACATAACCAGCAGCTCCTTTGGGGGTCAGTGCTACAGACATTTTCTACATTCACTGCTCTACTGAAAATGTTTTGTTGTTGTCCATGTCCCAATTGCAGAGGTTCTTCATCAATTTTTTTCCTTATAGGAAGTCAGGGGAATTTTTCCCAGCAAGGACACAGAAGGCAATAAAAACCCGACAAAGGCTCCAAATAGCTCCAACTCCATCCAAACCAAAATAAAACAATTTGGCTGAAGTTGGGCAGCTCACCCAGAAAAACAAATAATCACCACCACCACCAGCCTTCCTGAGTACATGAATAGAAATCTTTCTCTGTTATGAGCTGCTGGGGTACATTGCAGTCTAAATCTTCTTTTTTTTTCCATATTAAAACCCAACTGTGACTTAGTCATTAGGACATTATATAATACATTGTCTATCTGTAATATAAAATCTTCACTCCTAACTCTTTTTACACCAAATCAAGGCAAAGAGCTGGAATGGAGCAGAAAACACAACACGTCTCAGATCTTCTCAACTTGGCTCTATGCTTTGATGTTGTGGTTGAACAAACAAGAAGGGATGAGTTTTATACTAAAAATAGATACATTTCTAGTTATTGAATCATTGGGTATTCTAGATCTTCCTCAAGGGTCTCAGGTAAAGGGAACATCAAGACCGGTTTGTAGAGTAAAGAGAGTCCCGGAGCAGAAGGAGAGAAAAGCATTGGCGTAGGGACTGCATGACGGGTGTGGACAGCACAGTCATGCTTGTGGAGAGAAAAAGTTGTCCCCTTTAAGAAAAGGGGAGGGGCCGAAGCAGGGGAGGCGCTTGGTTAGGAAGTTAGGAAGAAGAAAGGTGAGTGAGGTCATCAGTGAGCGACGGAGGAGAAGATTCCCACCCACCCTCCCGAGTATGGTCAATTATGATAGGGGCTGTAAGTACAGCCTGGGCAGTGGTTGGGTCTTTGGAGGAAGAGAATATGTTAGTTATATGCATATATAACATGGTTGGTAACCATCTGGGGTATGGGAATAACATGGTTGGTACCCATCTGTGGGATGGGGGTTAACATGGTTGGTACCCATCTGTGGGATGGGGGTTAACATGGTTGGTACCCATCTGTGGGATGGTGGTTAACATGGTTGGTACCCATCTGTGGGATGGGGGTTAACATGGTTGGTACCCATCTGTGCGATGGGGGTTAACATGGTTGGTACCCATCTGTGGGATGGGGTTAACATGGTTGGTACCCATCTGTGGGATGGGGGTTAACATGGTTGGTACCCATCTGTGGGATGGGGTTAACATGGTTGGTACCCATCTGTGGGATGGGGTTAACATGGTTGGTACCCATCTGTGGGATGGGGGTTAACATGGTTGGTACCCATCTGTGGGATGGGGTTAACATGGTTGGTACCCATCTGTGGGATGGGGTTAACATGGTTGGTACCCATCTGTGGATGGAGGTTATCAGGTACCTTGCAGTTAACGAGGGGTTAACCAGGAAGGGGTTAAAGGTAGGTCACTGCGAAAGTTGAGTACTACTGTCTCTGGGTCTGGGGGCTTGCGACCGGGGGCCTAAAATTTAAAGAAGTTTGGCGCAGTGACCAGTGGGGTGGGGTTCCCTGAGAAGACCCCAAAAGTACATAAAGTTGGTTAAGAGTTATTTAAAGTGTTTTTTATTTAATTTTAAGGTAATTGTTAATAAAAGGCCGTCAAGGCCATTTACTCCAAAATCTTGTCATGTCATTTGTGAGGGGATTTGGAGGGGTTAGATATTATGTTTAATGGATGACTTAAGGGACTGTGGGTTAGGTCCTTCACATGTCATGCCAGAACCGTGTGATAGGCAATGATAAGCCTTTGTTGCCAATCCTAGCGCATGAATAAAGCTGGCCATAGATGGCTCAAATGTCAAACAATTCCCTGCTGTGTCAGCACCAAGGCAGCCAGGTGGAAAATTGTCACCCGAACATCGACTGCACCAAATCATATGAGGTCACTGTTCAGGTGTTTAGACAGTTGCAGGTCCTCCAGCCTCACTATTTGGTAGACATGTGCGATTAGTTGCGTACGAATCGAAAATTCGTATGAATTTCCATAAATTCGGACATTCGGGAGGATCCGAAATACGAATTGCTATGCTTCCGAATTTTGTACGAAACACGAAATTTTGTTTACGAATTTCGTATACAAATTCCTTTACAACGGAAACGTGGCTGGTGTTTTGTTGACCAATCAGAGGCTTTCTTCTGCTGCTGAGTGAGGGTTGGGAAAATGACCTTTTTTAATATGGGAGTGGGAGAGACTGGTACTGGTAGTCGATGGGAGATTTAGAATCGGACAAAATAAGAATGTTCGTTAATTGCGATTATTCGTTATGATGAAGATAAAAACCCAGGAAGTCATCACAGCACAGGGATGGTGGGAGCCCCTCATAATGAGCACAGCACAGGGATGGTGGGAGCCCCTCATAATGAGCACAGCACAGGGAGGGTGGGAGCCCCTCATAATGAGCACAGCACAGGGGTGGTGGGAGCTCCTCATAACTGGCACAGCACAGGGATGGTGGGAGCCCCTCATAATGAGCACAGCACAGGGAGGGTGGGAGCCCCTCATAATGAGCACAGCACAGGGATGGGGGGAGCCCCTCATAACTGGCACAGCACAGGGATGGAGGGAGCCCCTCATAATGAGCACAACACAGGGATGGTGGGAGCCCCTCATAATGAACACAGCACAGGGAGGGTGGGAGCCCCTCATAATGAGCACAACACAGGGATGGTGGGAGCCCCTCATAATGAACACAGCACAGGGATGGTGGGAGCCCCTCATAATGAGCACAACACAGGGATGGTGGGAGCCCCTCATAATGAACACAGGGATGGTGGGAGCCCCTCATAATGAGCACAGCACAGGGAGGATGGGAGCCCCTCATAACTGGCACAGCACAGGGATGGAGGGAGCCCCTCATAATGAGCACAACACAGGGATGGTGGGAGCCCCTCATAATGAACACAGCACAGGGAGGGTGGGAGCCCCTCATAATGAGCACAGCACCGGGGTGGTGGGAGCTCCTCATAACTGGCACAGCACAGGGATGGTGGGAGCCCCTCATAATGAGCACAGCACAGGGAGGGTGGGAGCCCCTCATAATGAGCACAGCACAGGGGTGGTGGGAGCTCCTCATAACTGGCACAGCACAGGGATGGAGGGAGCCCCTCATAATGAGCACAACACAGGGATGGTGGGAGCCCCTCATAATGAGCACAACACAGGGATGGTGGGAGCCCCTCATAATGAACACAGCACAGGGATGGTGGGAGCCCCTCATAATGAGCACAACACAGGGATGGGGGGGGGGGGCCCTCATAATGGGCACAGCACAGGGATGGAGGGAGCCCCTCATAATCAGCACAGCACAGGGAGGGTGGGAGCCCCTCATAATGAGCACAGCACAGGGGTGGTGGGAGCCCCTCATAATGAGCACAGCACAGGGGTGGTGGGAGCCCCTCATAATGAGCACAGCACAGTGATGGTGGGAGCTCCTCATTATAAGCACAGCACAGGGATGGGAGGAGCCCCTCATAATGAGCACAGGGATGGGAGGAGCCCCTCATAATCAGCACAGGGATGGTGGCAGCCCCTCATAATCAGCACAGGGATGGTGGGAGTCCCTCATAATCAGCACAGGGATGGTGGGAGCCCCTCATAATCAGCACAGGGATGGTGGGAGCCCCTCATAATGAGCACAGCACAGGGATGGTGGGAGCCCCTCATAATGAGCACAGGGATGGGGGAGCCCCTCATAATGAGCACAGCACAGGGATGGTGGGAGCTCCTCATTATAAGCACAGCACAGGGATGGGAGGAGCCCCTCATAATGAGCACAGGGATGGGAGGAGCCCCTCATAATCAGCACAGGGATGGTGGGAGCCCCTCATAATCAGCACAGGGATGGTGGGAGCCCCTCATAATGAGCACAGCACAGGGATGGTGGGAGCCCCTCATAATGAGCACAGCACAGTGATGGTGGGAGCTCCTCATTATAAGCACAGCACAGGGATGGGAGGAGCCCCTCATAATGAGCACAGGGATGGGAGGAGCCCCTCATAATCAGCACAGGGATGGTGGGAGCCCCTCATAATGAGCACAGCACAGGGATGGTGGGAGCCCCTCATAATGAGCACAGGGATGGGGGAGCCCCTCATAATGAGCACAGCACAGTGATGGTGGGAGCTCCTCATTATAAGCACAGCACAGGGATGGGAGGAGCCCCTCATAATGAGCACAGGGATGGTGGGAGCCCCTCATAATCAGCACAGGGATGGTGGGAGCCCCTCATAATCAGCACAGCACAGGGATGGTGGGAGCCCCTCATAATGAGCACAGCACAGGGATGGTGGGGGCCCCTCATAATGAGCACAGCACAGGGATGGTGGGAGCCCCTCATAATGATAAATTCCTCATAACGAACGTTCGTAATTGTTACGAAAAGTTAACGAACCTATCGAAAATTCGTATTTCGTACGAATCCAAATTGAATTTCGGACACAAATTACAAAATACTAATTAACGGCTAATATGAAACGGAACAAAACAAATTTATTGACGGCGCACATGTCTACTATTTGGCATGGATGGAGAGTGGAGTGATTTCTCTTCTTCAATCCATAGGACTAAATGAGAGAACTTTAATTGTGAATGGTTAGTGTACGATTGGTATTACAGACATACACAGGTTGCCCTTCTGCCCTTTCCTTCTGAAAATGCAGGTTGCCTAGCCATCATGCCAATTCTCTGGATTCACTTCTTCTGAATCTAGCAGTTTCAGGAAGCATGACGCAAGTGAAGTCAAACTGAAGTCAAAATTCCCGATTTGCATACTTGTTCTGGGTCAGTGACTCAGAAAGCATTGGACTTATGCGATTGGACTACTAATCCCCAGACAGAAGTATCCCATACAGTATGTTATATGTGCCAGAAAGGACAGAGGTCCTGTATGTTCCAATTCTTGATGGACCTGACAACACAAACAGCACTCCATAACTTTTAAGCATCCTCCAAAATAGGTTGTTAGGTTGGTTAAGTAAAGTTAGTTCTTTTGGCTAATCTGTAATCAGTGTAGCAGTTTGTGATTGCTTTGGGCTGTTCTGGGTTTCAATGGCTGCATGTTGGATTGCTTCACCCTGCCTTCTGGAGAATATTAATGTTATCTCAGCCAATATTCGGGGAAGGGTGCTCAGATGGTGGCTGGGAGTGAGCATAAATAGCCAGAAGCCCCGAGCTACCCTGAGAAGCTTCTAGCCTGGAAGGCTACTGCCCTCACAGGCATCCCAGCTGAGATGTGCCTGAGCTCATCAAGGTCCCACCTATGCTAAAGCTGGGGGGATATACTTGCCAAGAACCTCAGAGGCTCAACAAGGGGGATTTCACCTTGGATCTGATCCTCCTGGTTCACTATTGTTAAGGCTTGACTGGCCTGGAACATTGCTTATAGTGTCCCAGTGCTGTTATTGTAGAAGGAACTGTTCTAAGAAGTAGCTGCAGAATGAAGAATATGAATACCGCTCTGAGTCTGGAGGCAAAGTGATGTCCACCCTGATTCGGTACAGCTGGTGCAGGCTCTGCTCACAACAGAGAGGACAAAGAGGAATCTGGATGGCCGCACTTCAGCAAAAACTTCTTTATTAGGCAAAAGATAAAATCCAAAGTAGTGACATCTCATGCGATACAGCAAAACAGCGACAGTAGCTTACGCGTTTCACGCCTCAAAGGCGCTTAGTCATAGCTTTTAGCTATGACTAAGCGCCTTCGAGGCGTGAAACGCGTAAACTACTGTCGCTGTTTTGCTGTATCGCATGAGATGTCATTACTTTGGATTTTATCTTTTGCCTAATAAAGAAGTTTTTGCTGAAGTGCGGCCATCCAGATTCCTCTTTTTCCTAGCTGCAGAATGAAGAGTGTCCTCCTATTACTGTTCAGTGTTTTGGAGTATCTCACACCCGCGTCATTGGATTTGATTGGCAGCAGTGGGAGCCAATGACTGTGCTGCTATCAATCTATCCAATCAAGAGCCGGGAACCCACAGAGAGAGGGACAATGTGTCCCCGGCAAGGGAAATACAGGGCTCGAGTAAGTAAAACTGGGGGGGGGGGGCTAGGGGGCCAGTCACTGCCAGGTGTTTTTTCACCTTAATGCATAGGATGCATTAAGGTGAAAAAACACGAGGGTTTACAACCCCTTTAAGTCTGTAGGAAAGTTAACCACTTTCAGACCGGACCAATTTGCAGCCAAAGGACCAGGCCCCTTTTTGCGATTCGGCACTGCGTAGCTTTAACTGACAATTGCGCGGTCCTGGGACGTACCTCCCAAACAAAATTGACGTCGTTTTTTTCCCACAAATAGAGCTTTCTTTTGATGGTATTTGATCGCCCCTGCGGTTTTTTATTTTTTGCGCTATAAACAAAAAAGAGTGACAATTTTTGAAAAAAAAACGCATTCTTTTTTATTTTTTGCTATAATAAATATCCCCCAAAAATACATAAAAAAAACTTTTTTTTTCCTCAGTTTAGGCCGATACGTATTCTTCTACATATTTTTGGTAAAAAAAATCGCAATAAGCGATTATTGATTGGTTTTGCACAGAAGTTATAGCGTTTACAAGATAGGGGATAGTTTTATAGCATTTTTATTAATAAATTTTTTTTATTAGTAATGGCGGCGATCAGCGATTTTTATTGTGACTGCGACATTATGGCGGACACATCAGACATTTTTGACACATTTTTGGGACCATTGTCATTTATACAGCAATCAATGCTATTTAAATGCATTGATTCCTGTATAAATGACACTGGCAGTGAAGGGGTTAACCACTAGGTGGCAGTGTAGGGGTTAAGTATGCCTATGGGTGTGTTTCTTACTGTGGGGGGGCGTGGCTGTCAGCTACTGAATGCTGATCTCTGCTCCAATCACAGGGAGCAGAGATCGGCGTCACTAGTTGCACAGGGAGCCGCTCCCGGCGTGCTCCCGATGGCATGGCAGCATTTAAAAAGGGACTTATGTATACGCCTTTATGCCTGTCCGTGCCATTCTGCCGACGTACATCGGCGTGCGCCGGTCGGGAAGCGGTTAAAGAGTCCACAAACTATGGGATATATCTCTAAAAATTTATCAATCCTGGTGTACTCATTTCTCGAGGCCCTAAAATGCCAGGACAGTACAAAAAACCCTCAAATTACCCCTTTTTGGAAAGTAGACAGTCCAAGGTATTTAGTAAGAGGCATGGGGAGTTTTATGAAGTTGTATTTTTTTGTCCAAATTTTGGGGAAAATTAAGAAATAAAACAAATAAACAAATAAATAAATGTATATATGTTTAATTTTATTAAATTTGTTTTCTTTTTTTTTTTAAGATTTTTTTTTTTCTAACAAACTGTGACCAAAGCAATACAGTGTTACCATAGTAACACTGTACTACACCGTGCTACTCTTTACTTTTCTGTACTACTCTGGGGAAGTGATCAGGATTTTTTTAATTTTTGCACATTATGATTGCTTATATTCTGTACCAATGAATTTCATTGGTATATGCAACCATTTTTACTGAATGAAACTAGTTAATTCAATGTCTTTTGTTGTGTTTAGCTGTGATTGGCCAAAGTTAATCACATGGTGCAGATCAGCTGTGATTGGCCCTGTCAGTACCATGTGATCACTGTGACCAATCACAGCTACTGTAGCAACACAATTGTTTACAATGGATGGCATAAAAAGGAAGCCATCTATTGTTTACAGTTGTCATGTGATCTTCTGTGATCGGTCACAACGATCACATGACACTGGCAGTGGGCCAGTGCAGTGATCAGTCATTGGCTGTGTCCAGACACAGCCAGTGAAAGATGGCGCCATTGCACAGCCCGGCGGGATTGTGAGAGGTGCATTCTGGGAGGACGCCATATGACTTCTTCCCAGAACAACAGTGCTCCCGTCCGGCTGTCGTTGTACTATAGGCTGGGTGGGAAGGTGTTAATGGGTGCCTCTGCTGACCACAGATTAGTTCCAAGTTGGCTAGCACAGTGCAAGAATCTCCAGAAGGCCTCAATGGTCATCGAGTGTCAGTGCTGGGCTCAGCCCTTCCTTCTCTGAGCTGGCCGCTCAGCTGTCGGCTAATTGTCAGCTCCTATCTCTACACAGTTACTCAGCTGTTGATGATATCCTGCTTGTCAGTCCTGCCTACTTAATCAGTCCAGTCCAGAGGAGCTGTGCCTTCACCTTGGTCAACATCACAGAAACTATCTCCTGCGATCCTGTTCAAGACTTGCTTTACTGACATCCCTTCTGGCTCCAGATACTGCTTGCTGTTCCACTACATTGATCCCTGACTTCTGGCTTGGCTGACTATCCATTCTGGTTACTGAATGTTGGCTATGTTTTGACTACGTTTGTTCTTTTTACTTTTATTATTAAACAAGTGTAATTTAATTGTACTTCTGTCTTGGCCTGATTTCATGGTTTCTGACATTGAGTGAAACAACCCCCACTCTGCGTGGAGACAGTCATATTATCCACATGTGCTAAAAGGGTTGCTTGACTCTAGGGCAGCGATGCTCAACTCTTGTCCTCAGGACCCACTAACAGGCCAGATTTTAAGTATTACCTTGGGGGGGAGATGCAGACTAGAATACTGCAATCACTGATCAGCAATTGATATCACCTGTGATGTATTTCAGTTATCTTGCAAACCTGGCCTGTTAGTGGGTCCCGAGGACAGGAGTTGTGAACCACTGCTTTAGGACGAGTATCCAGCAACCTTATAAATGTGGGTATACAAAGAGTCTACTATACTTTCCATATACGTACAACTGAACACTACTCTTAGGAGGATCTCTCTTGTGGCTTCCCATTTCTCTTTTTCTCCTTCTCCCTACTCATCTGGAGCACAATTGACTCATTTCAGATATTTGCACCTGACTTATTCTACAAAAGGGAATAAACCTGCACCATGTAGACAATACAAGAATGGAGACTTCACCTTGCTGGGTCAGGTCAGATTTTGTCTTAGATTTTGTCTTCTTCTTTCCTTCTGGCTTTTTCTTCAAAGACGCATATGTGACCGCATCTTCATTCTGCACAGAGTCTGAAAGGATAGAGAAGAAAGGAACCAATTTCATATTTTACCATCATTCACCCATCCCCCCCCAACCTAGGAACTGAACTACAGTATGTCAGCAGTCATTATAGGGTAACAAGACTTAATGTACAGCTTTCCCTGTCCAATAGTGTGTCAGCTTCAGCAGTGACCGTTTACAGGACAGCGCTGTCACCATATCTTTTTTATCTATGTTTGTCTTATCTGTGCCGAGCTGGCCTGTGGTTTCCTGTTACAAACCTCGAAAGTCTAATTTCCTGTGGCAATGATTACCGATATCTTCTACCATCACTTATCATAGGTCTGTGGATTCCTCTTCTTATCATATTTATTCTGGTCCCTCACCATTGTCCTCCATGTATGATCTAGTATTATTATCTGAGACCCAATTGGTAAAAAAATAGATTTCTTTGATTCCCAATGGAAGCCAACAAAGTCAATAAATCTTCCAAACCATGAAATGTATTTATTACACATCATACTATTTGTATTATTTTCATTTTACAATCCTATGGAACTTCCTACCAGTGGTAATTTTGTTGACTAAAATATTTTAGTCGACTCAACTAACGTTATTTTAGTCGACCAAAATACGACTAAAACTGAAACCATTCACGTGACCAAAATATGACTAAAATTGCTCCCTACCCCAAATTGTCTAACTATCTCCTACTCTGTCCACTTTTAGGTGATCCCTGAAAACCTTTCTCTACAGAGAAGCTTATCCTGCCTCCACCTAACAACTGTACTTTCATTTTCTCCATCATGCCATCCCCCACACCTATTACCTTTCATATCACTTGACCCTCTGTGACAGGAGTCACCTTGGGTGGGGGGGTTTGTGGAACTTGGCTTACCTTGGAGAGCTCTGGAGACTCCGTGTCCAGCTCCCCTGGCACCTTTTATGTGTATATTACCCTGCGTCCATTAGGGACACAGGGTGACTGAGAACCCCACTATGATCTGTGCTATTTACAGGGGTTAATTACACCCTCCCTTCTAGATTGTAAGCTCTAATGACCAGGGCCCTCTGACTCCTCCTGTATTGAATTGTATTGTAAGTGTACTGTCTGACCTCATGTTGTAAAGCGTTGCACAAACCGTTGGTGCTATATAAATCTTGTATAATAATAAAAAAAATCAAAATATTAGAATGACTGTGGTGGTCAACATGCATACAGAGTGCAAGGGAAAGCTTTGGCTAAGTGGGGGATGGAGACTTACTGCTGAGTGCCATGGTACTATCAGGATCTGAAAAGAGGACTCACTGTTGAGGTGGTTTTGGCCATACTTCTGTTACCAAACTCAGCTAACACTACAGTATCTGTCTTTCTCAGCACCTATGCAGTGATCATTTGCCTTATTGAGCTATGCACTTGTTCCTCATCAATTGGATTTACCCCTTTTTTCCAGAATCCTTATGTTTCGCACTACTCCCTTGGGAGCTGCAAAGTTGTCCATTACCTTTCTGTTAGCAGGTTCCATTTTTCCTCCCCATGCAAAAGTTCCACAAACAGCAAACAGTCTTTATCTTTTATAAGGCTTTATTGCTTGAACTTGAATGAACGTTACATGTTAAATAAAGGATATGAGTTGCCTCTGGTAATTCTGGTTCCTGACTCTGATCCTGTGTACTTTCCTTTGATGAACCGACCAGCATCACTCTGAATAATGTTGTGTGGTGTGGACTCCAAAATCCCAGGCCTCACCGCCTACCTTGACTTCTGCAAATCCGCCCAGTGTCAGTTCTGGAAAGTGTCCCTCACTAGATCCTTAGTCACATAGCGAGTGTACGGATAAGCACCGCTGGGTTGCACTCCCATTGCTCACTCTCATTGACAGTCCATGATTGCCACAGAAGGTCGATCCCAGTCTCCTCTGTCTGCTTTATATCTACTTCCTCCTCCGCATGGTCCGGTACATCCCAGGCTGGGACACCCGGTTTCCCCTCTGGATTACATAGCGACTGTTTGGGTTATCCAGCACTGAGGTCTCTGAACCCTCAGGCCTTCAAACCCGCTCCTGCTATCCAGCACTGAGGTCTCTGAACCCTCAGGCCTTCAAACCCACTCCTGCTATCCAGCATTGGGGTATCTGAACCCCCAGGCCTTCAAACCTGCTCTTTGCTCTCTATACATCTTGAATTATCCTTCCTTCTTCTCCTCCTCTGGAAGCACGTGACTTCCAGCTTATATGCGAGTCCTGCCCCTGCCAACACAAATTAATGATTGGTCCAGAGGTCTCCACATAAGCTGCCTGCCACTCCAGTCCCAAGTTCTGCCTCCCTTCCAGATCATTTCCACTGGAAGGTTGAGGGGATCTCTCTGAGCCGGAGTGTAGGTGGCCACACCCCCCTCTATTCTAGCACTCCCCTCTCCCAAAATAAACAACCAGGCCTAAAAATGTAAAGCCCTGGCCAAATTTACCTATCACTACCTACAGAAAAACTATCTAGCACCCACCTAAATGGGGTGGGCGCTACACTTATCTAGCTTTCCTTGGCTTGGTATTGACCTCATATTGTTACTGCCTGCCTTGGTCATGGTCTTTCTCTGATTCTATGCTTTTGGCTGACTTGCTGCATAACCAAGACCTGTCTTTCACCATTTCACCACCTGCTATCTGGAAGATCCTTCTGCACTCATCGGTGTCCTTGGCTCTGCTCAGCTTTCTTACTATAACTATTTGAGAGTTCTACATCTTGTGATTGTCAGGCAGAAAATCCATCCTTACCATTAGAGCAGTGGTTCTCAACCTTCCTAGTGCCGTGACCACTTGACAAAGTTTCCCAAGTTCTGGGCACCCCTAACAGTAAAATTATTTTCGTAGCATGGGTTGTGACCCTAACCCACGGACATTTAGTGCTCCCTGAGTCTCTTCCACTCGTACAGTATTAAAACCCCTTATGGTACATTTTAGGATGTACCACCCTCTCTCTTTGTTCTCCTTTTATCTCTCTCTATCGTAATTTATTGTTTTTTTTTTTCCCCATCCCTCTCTCTAGACATCTTTCTTATTCTTTCCTCTCCCTTTTTCTTGGTTTCTCTCTCTCTTTTCCTCTCCCTTCCATGTATTCTCTATTTTTATTCCTTCACTTACTCCTTGGTGGGTGGGTGGGGGGGGGAATGGGATGAGTGGCAGTGTTGGCGGGGAGTTGGTATGAGTGGCAGTGCTGGCGGGGAGTTGGGATGAGTGGCAGTGCTGGCGGGGAGTTGGGATGAGTGGCAGTGCTGGCGGGGAGTTGGGATGAGTGGCAGTGCTGGCGGGGAGTTGGAATGAGTGGCAGTGCTGGCGGGGAGTTGGGATGAGTGGCAGTGCTGGCAGGGAGTTGGGATGAGTGGCAGTGCTGGCGGGGAGTTGGGATGAGTGGCAGTGCTGGCGGGGAGTTGGGATGAGTGGCAGTGCTGGCGGGGAGTTGGGATGAGTGGTAGTGCTGGCAGGGAGTTGGGATGAGTGGCAGTGCTGGCGAGGAGTTGGGATGAGTGGCAGTGCTGTGGGGGGGGGGGGTTTCTGATCAGCCAACTTAGGTTCTCTTGATCAAGGTCATCTGCTGATCTGAGAACTGTAGTGGGGTCTTTTAATGGCAACTCTTATCACAGGTAGTGTTACTCACTGTGTCTCCGACTTTGTGGTGTCTCGTAGCAGTAACACCTATGCCAAAATCAGGAGATAGGGTCTCCTCCAGCCCCTCCCACTTCACTTTCCTCACCAATCAGCTGACCTCTAGTCTCTGCCCCCCTAGCCATGCTGTGAACTGAATGTGCGGCCGCGAAGAGTCTGGGTGGGCGGCCGCAGGCTCCAGGAGCAGCCCAGCTGGGCGACCGTGAAAAGGCGTGGGCTTCAGGAACAGCCCAGGATTCAGTGAACCCTGGCTAATCGTCATTCGACCCCCAGGTTGAGAACCACTGCATTAGAGGATCTTAAGAAAGTTGGGTGTTTTAGGATTTTGAGGGTTCTGCCCTCTCTGCACATTCCAAGATTTAATGTGTTAAAGCATAAACATTAATTCCTCCATTTGATGTTGGTCACCATCCCATATCATGAAAACGTCATCAATGTACCTGAGCCTCGATCTCATGGGGGAAGGGTGCTGACTGGGCACTTTAGACTTTATGGTTTTAACCCCTTCCTGCCAACCATACGCATTCATGCAGCTTCACGGAAGTGGGTCTATTTTCATGGAGCTGAATATATGCATATCTCTCTTTGTGCTGGGTCTCTTACTAATGATCAGGACCCAGGACTCCCAGTTCCAGATCACCTGATCACTGTGATCGCCTCTGGTTGTCTGTCATAGTGATCAGTTACTGTGAGCCCGCCCCTGTGTTAACTTCCTCTTCTGAATGAAGAGGAAGATACATCTTTTTCATCTTGCAGGAGAGGTAAGATACACATAAACAAGCATAAGCATGGGCAGAGGGTGTTCTAGGTGTGCCTGGGCACACCCTAGTAACACTATGTTCAGTTCTGATTCCCCCTACTGCCTGCCCCCCCCCCCCCCCCCCTGGTGTCCCTCCCGCCCTGCAGTTCTGCTCTGCTAGCTTCCCTCTTCTCCCCCCGGTTGCTGCGGGGGATGTTTCAGGTTGAAAATGTTGTAATTTACCAGCACCTTCCTTTTCTAAATGAAGACAGTGGACACACTCGCTCACTGTGTCCATTCATAACTGAAACATAGTAAACTGTGTTTACTATGCTTGAGCTTGTGAATGAACAGGAAGCCTCGAGAGGCTTTAGGGTACACAGCATAATGCAGTAGGCTGTGCACACCTGTGTAATCAAGTGTGTAGTAAAAAAAATATCTATATATATATATATATATATATATATATATATATATATATATATAGATATATATATAGATAGATATATATATATATATATATATATATATATATATATATATATATATATATATATATATGTATATATCTATATAGATATATATATATATATATATATATATATATATATATATATATATATATATATATATATATTTTTATTTTTTTTTTTTATATATTTAGATTATATTTATATATATTTTTTTAATTAAAAAGAAAAAAAAGGAAGAAAATATAAAGAAACAAAAATGAAGAAAAAAAATAACAAACTCAAGGTTTGCCACAGTTAGGGTCAAGGTTAGAGTCAAAGGTTATGGTCCGCATATTTTGGGTAGAATTAAAAAAAAAATGTTAATTAGTATCAGTGTTTTAGGCAGGATAAAAAAATTCCAAAATGCACATAAATTATTTCTGAGCTGCACTACGGGTACAGACAACAACTAACACACTTTTGTGGTATTTTTGCTGTGATCATCAGGAGCAGAATTTATTTTTGGATGGGTCTTTGGTGATATATTATGGTGAAGCAAAAAATTTACAGCTAAATAAAAAAAGAAAAAAAAATAAAGAAAAAAAATATTTTCTTTACTACTTTGGGTTTTCCTTTAATAATAAAACATCAGGAGATATCTGTTGCCATTTACCACCAAATGAAAGCCCAACTTGTCCTAAAAAACACAGTAAAATTCCACACAGATACACAAAGTAGTTGTGACAATATGTACAGTTTTACTAATATCAAAGTTGCAAAATTGTGTTTAGGCATTAACATTTGTTTTATCCTTAGGCCGGAAAGAGGTTAAATTATGTGGTTTTGGATCCATAAAGCGTTGTGCAATATTGAGTAAGTCGATGAATATTGTTATTATGATTTCTTGAGACGGGTGTAAGAAGTAGAATTTGAAAAGTAGTTGTGCTTCATCTATTGTTCATATTTCAGATACTAACCTTCTCCTGAGGAAGTGGAAGTTTCTCCTGAGGAAGTGGACTGCTGGTTGCAGAGAGACTTCCCATTACTGATCATAAATGAATATTACCTCAATGTTTTTGAGGATATGACATATTATAACTGTAATAGATCTAAAGGGTAAAAAAAAAGGAGGCTGAGTAATTTACAGTCTTGGTGCAGAAATGTATGGTGGAAAGAGATGGCATGTATAATTTAGATATTTTCATAGAGAATGAAATAATAAAACCCATAATAATGTTACCAGTTTATGCCATTGTGATCTTACGAGTAACTAAAACTCATGAAAATTTTCCAGTATTGGTCAATTGGTTATATTTCGCCAATTTGTGTCCAGGTATTCAAGTTTTTTTTTTTGTACTGATGCATCGGATTATAGTTGCTGAATAGGTAACCATGACCACAATGAGGTATAGATGGATCAGGTGGAAGGATGGTCATATATGGGTCATAGGAGAGAAGTCGGAGGTCAGAACTAGATAAATAAAAATGAAAACTGGTCTGAATGCATGAAGGGAAGTCAGGGCAAACAGCAGTGAATCAGGAAAACCAGGAACAAGCTGGATGGGTTACCATGACCACAATGAGGTAAAGATGGACCAGGTTGAAGGATGGTCCTATATGGGTCGGGGGACAGAAGTCAGAACCAGTAAATAAAAAAGGGAAAGGAGGAGCAGCATGACTTCTGGGGGGGTCAGGGCATGCAGCAGTGAATCAGGAAACCAGGAACCAGCTAGATGGGTTGCCATGACCACAAAGAGGTAAAGATGGACCAGGTTGAAGGGTGGTCCTATATGGGTCAGGGGACAGAAGTCAGGAGGTCAGAACCAAGATAAAAATGCAATGAGGAGCAGCATGACTTCACAGTGGTCAGAACAAGTTGCAGTGAATCAGGAAACCAGGAACAAGTTGGATGGATTACCATGACCACAATGAGGTAAATATAGACCAAGTTGAAGGATGGTCATAGATGGGTCATGGGACAGAAGTCGGAGGTCAGAACTATATAAATAAAAATGAAAACTGGTCTGACTGCATGGAGGGAGGTCAGGGCAAACAGCAGTGAATCAGGAAAACCAGGGACAAGCTGGATGGGTTACCATGACCACAATGAGGTAAATATAGACCAAGTTGAAGGATGGTCATATATGGGTCAGGGGACAGAAGTCAGGAGGTCAGAACCAGTAAATAAAAAAAGGGAAAGGAGGAACAGCATGACTTCGAGGAGGTCAGGGCATGCAGCAGTGAATCACGAAACCAGGAACCAGCTGGATGGGTTACCATGACCAAAAAGAGGTAAAGATGGAGCAGATTGAAGGATGGTCCTATATGGGTCAGAAGACAGAAGTCAGGAGGTCAGAACCAAGTTAAAAAGAGCAATGAGGAGCAGCGTGACTTCACAGTGGTCAGAATAAGTGGCAGTGAATCGGGAAACCACAAACAAGTTGGATGGATTACCATGACCACAATGAAGTAAAGATGGACCAGGTTGAAGGATGGTCATATATGGGTCAGGGGACAGAAGTCAGGAGGTCAGAACCAGTAAATAAAAAAGGGAAATGAGGAGCAGCATGACTTCGGGGAGGTCAGGGCATGCAGCAGTGAATCAGGAAACCAGGAACAAGCTGGATGGGTTGCCATGACCAAAAAGAGGTAAAGAGGGAGCAGATTGAAGGATGTTCCTATATGGGTCAGGGGACAGAAGTCAGGAGGTCAGAACCAAGATAAAAAGAGCAATGAGGAGCAGTGCGACTTCACAGTGGTCAGAATAAGTTGCAGTGAATCAGGAAACCCCAAACAAGTTGGATGGATTACCATGACCACAATGAAGTAAAGACGGACCAGGTTGAAGGATGGTCCTATATGGGTCAGGGGACAGAATTCAGGAGGTCAGAACCAAAATCAAAATGCAATGATGAGCAGCATGACTTCACAGTGGTCAGATCAAGTTGCAGTTAATCGGGAAACCACAAACAAGTTGGATGGATTACCATGACCACAATGAAGTAAAGATGGACCAGGTTGAAGGATGGTCCTATATGGGTCAGGGGACAGAAGTCAGGAGGTCAGAACCAAGATAAAAAGAGCAATGAGGAGCAGCATGACTTCACAGTGGTCAAGACACTTAGCAGTGAATCAGGAAACCAGGAACAAGCTGGATGGGTTACCATGGCCACAATTAGGTAAAGATGGACCCAGTGTAAGGATGGGCATATATGGGTCAGGGGACAAAAGTCAGGAGGTCAGGACCAGTAAAAAAAAAATTAGAAATGAGTAGCTGCATGACTTCATGGTGGTCATGGCATGCAGCAGTGAAACCAGGGACAAGCTGGATAGGCTAGATGAAAATTTGGTGATCAGTGGATAAGATGACTACACCCCAGAAGCAAAAAACTAACTGCCAGCTCCAGAGGATTTGTAGAGACTTGGAAGGGATAAAGTCTCCAATTCTAGGTCCTAGTTTTGGCAACAATGAGCACACTGATTGGGCAGTGCTTTTATTAGAGACATGACTACGGTTCATGGCTCCAACACAGTGGACAGAGGATGTCTCTGTCCACGAGAGCTCCACATAGGAGACAGGTGGGGGCCAGTGTAGCTTGGAGCTGCAAGACATGTTTGTGGGAGAAGATTGGAGGAGACAAAAAAGGGCCTGAGTATTGAGGCCAGAGCAATGGTGCTGACAGTGTAAGCCAGGAGGCTGATGAACATTTGATGAAAAGCCTCTGCAAGGGAAACCACATGTGTCGAACTGGAACTTTATGTGGAACGTTATGTGTTAATAACATTGGGTCGGCATAAAAAAACTGTGAGAGCAAAGAAGAACAAAAGCTCCAGTTTTGTCCTCGTGAAGATTTTCAATATAGAACGCCCGGAGCAAAATAAATAAAATAATAAGCGCAGGGCAGGCATGACAGTGTTAACAGGGTGGTGAGTACAGGTTTCAGTAAAAGCAGCTCAGGGATTGGAGGAGAAGTTGTAGAGGGGTGGAGCAGAGTCATTGTGCAGAGGGGGTGGTTCCTCCCCAGCTCAGTCTGCTAAGAGGCGCGAGCTTGGGAGGAAGCATGGCTGCTGTGGAGGAGCTTTTTGCCAAGCTGAAGGCCGAGGCGGCGTCCAGGGGCCCTGGATGGCTGGAAGGTAGGCTGGTAGCGGCGCTGGGTGAGACATCCCCAGCGGCCAAACCGGCAGGTCGGGAGACAGCGAGAGCGCGGCGATCACGGCTACCGGCTCGTTTTTCGCCAGACCCCCCCTCCCCCTGGGACACATAGGCAGCATGTCAGGACTGGCAGGGCTAGTTCAGGCCCGCCCGCGAAGCACGCAGTGGGGCCTGCGGTGGGGGGAGCGGCATCCAGCGCCAGTCGGGCAGGTGGTTGTGAGTGGCAGCTCCGGAAGGTCCACAGCGGATGCTGGGCAGAGAAGGAGGACTGGGACTCCAAGAGAGGCCCCTGCTCGAGGCCTTGAGTCGGCAGGGGCAAGCTTAGGCGGGAGGTGTCCGGGAACATGGCTGCTGGGCTTCTCTCACATGCAGCATGCAGCCTTGCTGGGATGGATGAACAGCAGGATACAGCGGCCAAGGGACAGAGGAATGCAGCAAACAGAGGACAGATGGAGGCAGCCGGCTGTGGCCTGGGGTAGCACTGTGAGATGGGGCACGCAGGTCATGGCAAAGCAAAGAGGAAGTCAGCTGGCGGGTCTGGCGTGTTGAGGAAGAACAGGGAGGACCGCGGATCCCCGGCAGCCAGTGACGCATCTGCTGGAGGGCAGTCGGCTAGCGAGGCAGAGTTGGCAGACGAGCGATCCGAAGGGGAGCTGTCGCAGTCGGAGGAAGATGGGCAGCAAGGATGTCCGGCAGCAGTGGAATCTGGACCTTCAGCTGGTGGGACCCCATCCAGGCATCGCGGTAAGTCTGCAACTGTTGTTTCTTCTATACCATGTACTGTTGTGGGTAATGTGGGGGTAGGTCAGGTTCAAGCGGGGCGGTCAGCCACGACCTCGCCCTCCCCTCCAGCCGTGTTGGTCTCGGATCTCGAAACGGTGGGAACGGGGCTGCAAGGGTTCTTAGCGGGCTTAAAGGAGCTGGTGCAACGGTTTGAACCGGGTATAGGCGGGGTTCAGGCCCCAGCATCAGCATGGGTGGCACCGGGGACGGGGGTTGGGGGGACCAATGGGGTAGCGGGTGGGTCCGGGGGGCAGGCGGTAGTGGCTAAGGAGCCAGTGGCGCCCGCGCCTGAGGTAGCGGAGGTGGCAGACAAGGAGACGGTGCAAAAGCCAGCGGGGGAGGCTACCACTGAGACAACTAAGAAACAAGACTTGGTAAGGTTGGCAGACGCAGCAAAATGCGAGGTTTATGTGTGCTTCAAGGGGCCCCTCGGGGCTCATCTAAAACCGGAGGTCATGGAGAAGATCTGGAAAAGCTCTTCTACCGCTGGAAAAGTTTAATTTGAATAGGGTGAGGCTGGAAGACCACGAGAAGGAGGATGAAGAGAAAAGGAGGTATAAGCTCATCCCTAGGACTTTCACAAATTGGCTGCAGGCGTTTGCGATATTGGCTAGCGTGATAGGGGAGAAGAACCCAGAGCATTGCTCGGCGCTGTTCTGCTATTTGGACGCCATGGGAGAGGCATACAGAGTCTACAGGGGAACATCATGGCTACGCTACGACGAACAGTTTAGACAGAGGAGGGCGCTTCCCCGTCCTTGAGGTGGGATCATAAGGACATCAGCTTATAGATGCGCCTTATGACCTCGGCTAGGCCGGCCAGTCAGTTTTTTCAAGGGGGGGGCAGTGGGTCGACTAACCCCCGGACAATCGGCCACAAGAAAAGAAGGGGTGTGATGGCAATTCAATGAGGGCTCCTGCAAGTTTGGGGGGTCATGCAAGTACAAATGCTCTGGCCTATGTCCCACTGCTTCAAGCAAGGGAAAGGTAGGACAGGAGATGCTGTTGGAAAAGGGGAAAATGCTGGTGAGGGTGGAAAGGATGCGACCTTTCCTCGATAGGTACCCAGATAGGGAGGCGGTGCAATTGCTGGCCCGGGGATTTTCAGAGGGGTTTAGGATTCCGGCGCGACTGGTCAAAACTCTCCCGTTGGCACGCAATCTGCGATCAGCGTTACAACACGCTGGGGTGGTGTCGGAAAAGCTAAAAAAGGAGGTGGCGCTGGGACGCATGGGGGGCCTCTTCCCCATGGTGCCAAAACCGGACTTGGTGGTGTCACCTTTGGGGGTGGTACCTAAAAAAGAGCCTAACAAATTTAGGCTCATCCATCATCTGTCGTTTCCGAAAGGGGGTTCGGTAAACGATGCCATTGACCCGGAGATTCGCGCAATGTCTTATACATCGTTTGATGCTGCAGTATTGTGGGTGAGAAAAGGAGGCAGGCCTTGTGAAGAATATGTTACTGTTGGAGCTGTTTCCGGTGGTCCTAGCAGTGGAACTGTGGGGGGAGGCGTTCAGGAATTTGAAAGTTAGGTTCCATGGGGATAACTTGGGGGTGGTACAGGTGATCAACAAGGTATTGGCGGCTTTGCCGCTGGTAGTCAGGTTGCTCAGGCACCTCGTACTACGCTGTCTGCAGTTGAATGTGTTCATCTATGCTGTGCACCTCCCGGGAGTGGAGAACGTCATCGCTGATGCTTTGTCTCGCTTTCAGTGGGACAGGTTTCGGGAGTTGGCACCAGGGGTGGAATAGCACGGGGTCCCATGTCCGGAGTGGCTGTGGAGGATTGTCTTGGACGAGTAGCAGGATCGATCAGATGGTCGGTGAGCGAAACAACGTGGTCAGCGTATAACAGGGTGTGGGTGGAATGGGTATCCCTTGTGCAACAGGTCACGGAGGAACAGGAAGAACAGGGCCTCCTTTTACTAGTTTTGTATTTTGTTTCAACTAATTTGGAGGCAGGGGTGTCAGCGTCGGGTCTTGATAAGAAATTGGCTGGGTTGGTGTTTTGGTTCAAGTTCGAAGGTTTGCCGGATATGACGAAAGATTTTTAGGTAAGACAGGCAATGAAGGGTTACAGGCGGTCTCAACCAAGCAGGGACTCGAGGCGCCCAGTTTCGTTTGAGCTCTTGGGTAGGTTATTGGGGTATGAGGTGGCATTGTTTAAGGCAGCTTTTGCATTGGCATTTTTTGGGGCGTTTAGGATTAGCGAACTAGTGAGTCCCTCGAAAAAAGCACACGGTGGGTTAGGAGTGGCTGAAGTGGTGTGCGAGGGGCACTGGATGTCCATACTGGTGTGCAGATCGAAAACAGATCAGCGGGGCAAGGGAAGGACGGTGCAGGTGTTTTCACTGCCCGGATCGCCCTTGTGCCCTATAGTGTTGGTGCAGGGTTTCTTATCCATGCGCCCGGCAGTAGGGGGGTCTTTACTGGTGCACCGGGATGGGCTGTCCCTCTCGCCAATTTCAATTTGTTGCCGTTTTCAGAAAGTGTTTGAAGGCATTGGGTTTGGGGGATCAAAAATGTTCCTCTCACTCATTTCGCACAGGGGAAGCTACAGAAGCAGTCAGGTGGGGGTTAGATGAGGCTGCAGTAAAACGGATTGGAAGGTGGGAATCTAGGAGGTTTATATCGTATGTTCATCTTCACCTTTTTGTTGTATAAGGTAGAAGGAAGGAGGGGTATCTGTGGACATTGTACTTTGTGTTTGAGGTCAATATTGATGGTTTGGGGGGTTGTTTTTCTTCTCTTCCTTTCTTGCAGGAAGAACACAGGGCCTGGTCTGGATAGTAGGCCACTCTTATGTTTGTTGGGGGGGCCAGGAGAGGTGATGCTCGTCCAGATGGATGGCAACTTGGGTTTTCCAAACAGGATGCATGTATAAGATGGTTGGGGGTGCCGGGCATGTTGTGGGGCAGGGCGGTGTCAGAGGTACATAGATTTGCATGCCTGGACATGCCTCCGGATGTGTTGGTACTACACGTGGGGGCAGAGGTCAAGTCCTGGGAAAAAAAGTGTGGGAACTCCCACCCAAGATGCACTCCCCCACCAAAAAAAAATAGGACATCTGGGCACCTCAGGGCATGGGGCACCTCGGGGACATTATGGCACATTGGGGCACATTATGGCACATCAGGGCACATTATGGGGCATGGGGCACATAAGGGCACATCAGGCCAAATGGCACATCAGGGCTCAGGGCACAGGGCACATAGCACATCAGGGCACATGGCACATAAGGGCATGAGGCACATCAGGGCTCGGGCACATAAGGGCATGGGGCACATCAGGCCACATGGCACATAGCACATCAGGGCATGGGGCACATCAGGGTACAGGGCACGGGGCACATCAGGCCACATGGCACATCAGGGTACAGGGCACATAGCATATCAGGGCACATGGCACATCAGGGCATGGGGCACATCAGGGCACGGGGCACATAGCACATCAGGGCATGGGCACATCAGGGCACATCGGGGCACATCAGGGCTCGGGCACATTATGGGGGACATCAGGGCACATTATGAGGCACATAGCACATCAGGACACATTATGGGGCACATAGCACATCAGGGCATGGGGGACATAGCACATCAGGGCATGGGGCGCATTAGGGCACATCAGGCCAAATGGCACATCAGGGCTCAGGGCACAGGGCACATAGCACATCAGGGCACATGGCACATAAGGGCATGAGGCACATCAGGGCTCGGGCACATAAGGGCATGGGGCACATCAGGCCACATGGCACATAGCACATCAGGGCATGGGGCACATCAGGGCACATTATGGGGCACATTGGGGCACATAGCACATCAGGGCACATTATGGGGCACATAGCACATCAGGGCATGGGGCACATCAGGGCACGGGGCACATGGGACACATGGCACATCAGGGCACATTATGGGGCACATAGCACATAAGGGCATGGGGCACCTCAGGGCATGGGGCACATAAGGGCATGGGGTACCTCAGGGCACGGGGCACCTCAGGGCATGGGGCACATCAGGCCACATGGCACATCGGGGCACATTAGGGCACATTATGGGGCATGGGCACATAAAAGCACTGGACACATAAGGGCACGGGGCACATCAGGCCACATGGCACATCAGGGTACAGGGCACATAGCACATCAGGCCACATGGCACATCAGGGTACAGGGCACATAGCACATCAGGGCACATGGCACATCAGGGCATAGGGCACATAGCACATCAGGGCATGGGGCACATCGGGGCACATCAGGGCTCGGGCACATTATGGGGGACATCAGGGCACATTATGAGGCACATAGCACATCAGGGCATGGGGGACATAGCACATCAGGGCATGGGGCGCATTAGGGCACATGGCACATCAGGGCATGGAGCACATGGCACATTGGAGCACAGGGCACATAGCACATCAGGGCATGGGGCACATCAGGGCTTGGGACACATCAGGGCACATTATAGGGCACATCAGGGCACATTATGGGGCACATCAGGGCACATTATAGGGCACATAGCACATCAGGGCACATTATGGGGCACATTGGGGCACATAGCACATCAGGGCATGGGGCACATTAGGGCACAGGGCATGGGGCACATAGCACATCAGGGCACATCAGGGGGCACATTACAGGGCATATCTGGGGATCTTACTTGCCAGCATGCAGAGTAGCGCAGGAAGAGCCTGTCTGTAATAAGTTCTCTCTCATGTCACTCAGCGCTGCTCGCTTTTCAGCGGCCCCACCTCTCCTCTCTTCTCGTCTATCCCAGATGATGTCACCAGCCAATGGGGATAGACAAGAAGAGATGAGGGGCCACCGGGGAGCGAGCAGCGCTGAGTGACATGGGAGAGAACTTATTAGACAGATGCTTCCTGCGCTACTCTGCATGCATCTCATTCGGCTTGAGCGGCTCTAGTCCTGCAAAGGGAACGGCATTCCTGCTGTGAAAAAAGTGCAGGGACGCCGTTCCCACGCGTTCCCGCAGGACTCGAGCCCTGCGTGGAGGGCAATGACCTAGGCTGCAAGACAATGTTGGACTTGGTGAAGGATATAAAATTCGATTTTTGGCAGCTCTGCCTTACCTTTCCACACATGATAATAGTGTGGTCAGACATGGTGGCCAGGACCTCTTGGAGATGAGGTTGAGAAAATCAATAGGGCCAGGAAGAAAGTGAATAAGGAAGTCAGTGGTTTTGTGGTCAGGAATGGGGGGTTGGCTATACGGCACCTGGAATAAGAGGTGGACACCTGGCGTTACTTGTGGGGACTGATTTGTGGTCCCTGGGTCTGCGGGACGGGATATAGCGAGCTTTGAGGGTTTGGCAGGGCACACAAGGGTAAGGTTTTGCCCTTGTGTGCTGTGGCATGTTGTTGGTCTGTGCGGATGAAGGATTAACCACACATATGGAAGAGTTCGGGACCTATCGGTGGTATGGTACGCGTGGGTGGTGGTCCAGCTAACAATAGTTTAGCTGAAGTTGGTGATCAGGCGCACTGCGGTCAGTGTTTTGCCTCTGAGCCAGCATGCCAGCTTGAGGCCTATTCTAGTTTTTAGGTACCGCAGTGCCGTAATGGATATGATGGTACGATTGGTGGGTTTTCCTGCATAGACCAAACGGGAGGAGTTTAACGGAGGAAGTGCCTTACTACTTTATTCAGTTATGTTAATTATTTGACCCTCTGCATCCCCTGAAGATTATTAACCACTTCAATACCGGGGGGCACTTAAACACCTTCCTGCCCAGACCTATTTTCAACTTTCAGTGCTGTCGCACTTTCAATGACAATTGCGCGGTCATACAACACTGTACCCAAACAAAATTTTTATCATTTTTTTCCCACAAATAGAACTTTCTTTTGGTGGTATTTGATCACCTCTACGGTTTTTATTTTTTGCTAAACAAATAAAGAAAGACCGAAAATTTTGAAAAAAATATATGTTTTTTTTTTTTGTTTCAGTTACAAAACTTTGTAAATAAGTAAGTTTTCTCCTTCACTGATGGGCACTGATGGAGCTGCACTGATGGGTACCAATAAGGTGACACTAATGAAGTGGCACTGATGAGGTGGCATTGATGGGCACTGATATGTGGCACTGTTAGGCTGCACTGATGGGTACTGATAGGTGGCACTGATGGGTGACACGGATGGGCACTGATAGGTGGCACAAATTGGCACTGATAGGTGGCACGGATTGGCATGGATAGGCGGCATGGATGGGCATGGATAGGCAGCACAGATGGCCACTGATAGGTGGAACGGATGGGGACTGATAGGTGGCACGCATGGGCACTGATAGGCGGCATTGTATTGTATTGTACTGATGGATGCCAATCAGTGCCAAACAATAATGCATGCCAATCAGTGATGCCCATTGTGGGCACTGATTGGCATCCATTGTGGGCACTGATTGGCATCCATTGTGGGCACTGACTGGCATACCTGGTGCTGGGCATCCCTGGTGGTGTCCCTGGTGGTCCAGTGTGGGCATCCTCGGGGGAGGTGGGGGCTACGCTGATAATCAATCAGCACAGACCCCCCCTGTCAGAGGAGCAGCATCTGCTCTCCTCTACTCGCGTCTTGACAGACGCGAGTGAGGAAAAGCCGATCAACGGCTCTTCCTATTTACACTGTGATCAGCCATGATTGGACACGGCTGATCACGTGGTAAAGAGTCTCCGTCAGATTAATACCCCGCAACAACGATCTCCGCGATGCGTGCCCCTGGGTGCGCGCAGTGGCTTAATATCCTGAGGACGTCATATGACGCCCGGTCAGGATTTTGAAACCACTTTGCCGCCGTCATTCTGCTATATGGTGGGCGGTAAGTGGTTAAGGGTCTAGGTATTAAAAAAAAAATAGCTTTGCAAATGTCTCATCATTCACGCAAACGTAACAAATAATACCCATAATATTTGTAATATGTGTGCCAGTTTCTATTTGTTGCCTTTTGCCGGGAGGATGTAACATTCCCTAACATGCAGTGCTAAGAGGAAAATATCCATAAGAACATTCAACCATAAGAGTTACAGAACATTCACCAATGGAGAAAATAGGGTAAAACTATAAGCTAAGAACATTCCACCAGTGGGGAAATATGCTAAATTGGTCACCTGGCCACTGCTAAATTTGACAGTTTCCTGCTCAGGGCACCTGGTTGTCAGGGTGGAGCCACCCGCTGGCGTCCTAACAACCAGTGACTCATCCCTACCTGGCAGATTCAGCTGTGAGTCAGGAATTCCTGACTGAGGGGGGGGGGGGGGGGGGGGTGAATGTAAAAACACAGTGGGTAGAGTGTAAAACAAGCCACTGGGTCCCCCAAAAATTCATACCGGGCCCTTTAGGCCTGGTATGGATTTTAAGGACAATTCCCACCAAAAAAAGGCTGGGATCCCCCCCCCCCCCCAACAGTCCCTACCAGACCCTTAACTCTTTAACACGGGGCACACGCAAATATGTGGCCTCTCGGCGGGTGGACCTTGGTGCTGGGCTGCCACATATTAGCATGAATTAGTGTAAATACAGCTCAGCCGAGAGTGCGCCCCCTACTTGCAATCAGGAGCTTTACGATCATGTGACCACCGCGGCAGCCAATCACAGCCGTCCTAAGATCATAAACCCTGCCCCACCTCCTGGCATCCTAAACCCCTTAAAGAGCCGGAAAGCACCACCGCCAGGAGGTTATTACAAGCATACAGCCTGACTGGCTGGCAGGAAAGGGGCCACATGCAGCCAGTATGGGGGGGGGGGGGGTAAACGTGCATGGTAATGAGCATTGGTGACTCTTCTCCCACAACCCTGGTTTGTTGGTCATTGGAGTCTTTGGGTGAGCGGGTTTATTGGTACATAGTAAAAAAAAATGTATCGGCCATAACCCTCGATGGGGCGGCCTTGACTTTTGGGCTTACCGGTTACCTCCGCTTGGCTTGTTCCTCCAGGTCTAGGGGTTCCCAGGGTTAGTACCCAACGACTTTGGACGCTGACACCATAAAAGTCCTTTAGAAAGGTTTTTTATTTGCAGGGGTAACATCCAACAAACACAGTCTCATGTGGGAACAGAGGGCAAGGGTGAAAACTCAGGCACCTTGAACTGCAGATTATTAGGAAGTCTCTAATGCAAACCCAGAGAGTAGCCACTCGCAGCTGGGCGCTTCAAAGCTGAAAAAATCTCTAGCCAGAGATTATGGCAGTCAGCACTTGAATTCAAAACTTGTAAAGTCTCTGACTTGCAACACAACGTGAACAGGAACCACTCCTCAGTACCTGGAACGTTCTCTGTCTCCTTGGCAGTACTGGGAAAGCGTGGATTCGTCAGTGTCCTTGACAACCCAGCAACCAGGCACTTCTTGGGATGCCAGCTTGTTGGCCCTCCTCCGAAGAGTCCTCCCCCAGCCACCTACACGAGCTGCGGTGCCCCTCCAAGATTGAGAGCACACCCGGACGCCTTGAATCATCCCTCAGTTACTGCGCCTCTGACCAGCCGGTTCCGAGACTCGGAAACAGATGGATCCTTGCCCCCGACCAAGCCGGTCTGTGGGGCTAGTCAAACCGACCATGTTGCGGGGTGGCACACGCTCCCGCGACCAGGACCCCTCGCGGGGCTACCCCGGTCCAGATCCAGGAACAGGCAGCTAATGCCAAACGAACCCCGAACACGTGACTCCAGCATCTTAAGTACCCTTTCCCAGACTCCTCAGTGGGGCCAAACGCACCGAGGAATGCCGGTACCCAAAACGTCCAACCAGGCCTGGTTCTCAGCCTGTCATGTGCACCTCACTGTACACATGACCAGGCAGAACCCCAACACAGCCCAGCCAAACTGATGCCAAAGTTAAACCTACACAATTAACCCTCAGAACCCCTTTACTGTTCTGGGAGAAAAATAACTAAATTTACACATAGCGGACACCTTGCAAAAGTGTCCCCGCTACAAAAAGAATTCCCACAATGTACATCCACCATCAATCATGTTGACCATTTCTCTAAATTGTAGTAAAGGACACACTGGTGTAACGTAAAATTCCAACAGGATAAAACCCCCGAGCACTATCGTGCTAAATCTGTCTAAGTGGGCTGCCAAGGATCCCCATGATTAAGCTCCAAGGGGCAGAGCGAAACGCGTTGGGGAGTGTAACATGGCTGGAGTCCGGGCTAAGGCTGCCATTCATCTGACTTCATGCACATGGGTCTGCTTTATGATGTGCGGCTTATGGATCTTTCCCTTTGACATTGCCGCCAACTACACGGTCACATAGATTTCCAAGTAAGAAGTGGTTTGATCTGTAAGGCCTTGTTCACAGGGCCATCCTGCAGGGTACACCCATGCAAGGGCCGTGTTTACCCACATGGGAGCACACAGGTGTTCTGTGCATCCCCAGGCAGGCAGCCCCATTCATTTCAATTGGTCAGTCAGGATGCAGTGACCACATGACCCATGTAAAATTTGCAGCAGCCATTAGTTTTGGGTGAACGGTTCGGGCCGAGCATGAGTTCGGGCTGAACATCGGCTGTTCGGCCCGTTCCTCCAACACCTGAATTTGGGTTGGGCAGCTGTTCGCCCCACTGAACTCCCTGCCATGCACTGCGCTGCACAGTGCATTTTGCGCCCTGGTTGGGCAAAGCTTTTCCCAATAAAGGAGCAATATGAGCTGGTTGTTAAGAAGCCGTCTACGGTGTCCTTAACAACCGATGAGTCCTCAGCTGTCAATGAGTTTCCCCGCTGACAGCTGAATAAAAAAAAAAAAAAAGCTGGTTAAAAAAAAAAAAAACCAGCGTAGGGTCTCCACTGAGATCCACACCAGACCCTTATCCAGGCATTCAGCCTGGCAGGTCAGGAAAGGGGGAGGAGGAGTGAACGCCCCCCCCTTCCTGAACCATACCAGACCACATGACCTCAACATGGGGGGTGCTTTGGGGTGGGGGCTCCCTGATGTAAGTGTCCCTGACATAAGTCCATCACACTGCCCGCTGTACCTGAAAAATAAAAAAAAACAAAAAAGCTCCTGATATATAGACAGCGGGAGTGTTATTTATTTATTTTTTCCGGGTCGTTGGGCAGTGTGGTTGACGATGGATTTACATCTGGGGGACACAGTTTTTTTTATTTTTTTTATTTTATTTTTTAATAATTTTTTAATAATAATTGTATTTTTTAATAAAGATTTTGGCAAAACGAACAGCGGCCCCTCTGTCAAAATGGCGGAGCCGGCAGTTGGCAGCCAGCCATAGACAGCGGGGGCGTTTTTGTTTTTTTATTTGTTCGGGTTGGATGGCGTGTGATTGACGATGAATTTACCTAGGGACACTGTTCTTTTTTGCCAAATTCTTTATTAAAAAATAAAAAAACAGTGTCCCCAGATGTAAATCCATCGCCAATCACACCGCCCGCCGACCCGGAAAAAAAATAAATGCTCCCACTGTCTATGAAGGCTGGCCGCCTACACCAGGTGACATAGCCAGGTGGCCCCGCTCCTTACCTACCGTATATATGTCACCTGGTGGCACCACCCCCTTCTGACATCACGGACTGGTGCATGCCTGTCACAAAGGGGGCGGTGCCACCAGATGACATATATAGGAAAAGGGGCGGAGCCACCTGGCTATGTCACCTGGTGGCACCGCCCCCTTGTGATGCTGCCGACCCAGCATGCACCAGTCCCTGATGTCAGAAAGGGGTGGTGCCACCAGGTGACATATATAGGTAAGGGGCGGAGCCACCTGGCTATGTCACCTGGTGGCACCACCCCCTTGTGATGCTGCCGACCCAGCATGCACCGGCCAGTGATGGCAGAAAGGGGTGGTGCCACCAGGTGACATATATAGGTAAGGGGCAGAGCCACCTGGCTATGTCACCTGGTGGCACCGCCCCCTTGTGATGCTGCTGATCCAGCATGCACCAGTCCGTGATGTCAGAAAGGGGTGGTGCCACCAGGTGACCTATATACTGTAGGTAAGGAGTGGTGGCCACCTGGCTATGTCACCTGGTGGCACCGCCCCCTTGTGATGCTGCCGACCCAGCATGCACCGGTCAGTGATTTCAGAAAGGGGTGGTGCCACCAGGTGACATAGCCAGGTGCCTATATACTGTAGGTAAGGAGCAGGGCCACCTTCCTATGTCACCTGGTGGCACCACCCCCTTCTGGCATCACGGACCAGTGCATGCTGAGTCGGCAGTGTCACAAGGGGGTGGTGCCACCAGGTGACATAACCAGGAGGCCCCGCCTCTTACCTATATAAGAACTGTCAAATGTTGGAGCCTGCAGTAGGTGGCCAGCCTTCATAGACAGCGGGAGCATTTTGTTTTTTTTTATTGTTTTGGGTCGGCGGGCGGCGTGATTGATGATTAATTTACATCGGGGGACACATTTTTCTTTTTTATAATAAAGAATTTGTCAAAAACGATCTCTGTGTTTTTATTACTTATTTATATTTTTATGGTGAATGGGTAGGGGTACTATGCACCCCATAGTCATTCACATAGGGGGGGAGGAGCTGGGATCTGGGGGACCCCTTGTTAAAGGGGGCTTCCAGATTCTGATAAGCCCCCCGCCCGCAGACCCCCACAACCACCGGCCACGGTTGAAAGTAGACATGTGCACAACAAAAAAAATTTTTTTTTTCGTTTCGTTTTTTTAGTTTCCAAAAAAAAAAAAAATTTTCGTTTCGTTTTTTTAGTTTCCGAAAAAAAAAAATTTTTTCGTTTCGTTTTTTTCGTTTCCGTTGATTCGTAACGATTCGTACATTCGTAAGTCGTCGGTGTTCGTATTCGTAACGATTCGTACATTCGTAAGAGTTATTTTTTCGTTGATTCGTTTTTTCGTTAGTTTAATTTTCGGACACATTCGTATTTATTCGTACTTTCATAACATTCGTAACATTCGTAGATTCGTAATCGGAGCATAATTCATAATTTTATGTAATGTGTATGCTATTATTACATTTTAATAATTTACGAATCGAAAAAAAAAGTTACGAATCGAAAAAAAAAAGTTACGAATCGAATAGTGTCTCTATTTGTTCAATAGAGACACAGAAAACTACAAATCGGAAAAAAAATAAAAAAATAAGGTACGAATCGAAAAAAAAAGTTACGAATCGAAAAAAAAAAAAATTACGAATGTACAAATTTTTTTGTTCAACCCATTCGAAGCACGTTTAGCAGCACCATTGTAAGGGACATGGAAAATTACCAATTCAAAAAAAAAAAAAAGTTACGAATGTACGAATTTTTTCGTTTGTTTTTGTTTTTCGGATTTTCTTCATTAGTACATTCGTTGTTTCTAATTAGTTTTTTTCGGATTTTCGTTGTTTTTCGGATTCGTTCGATTCGAATGATTCGTTAATCGGATTCGTACGATTCGAACGATTCGTTCATTCGTACGAAAACGAACGAACGAAAATAACGAAAAAAAATGAAAAACGAAAAAAAATGAAAAACGAAAAAAAACGAAACGAATTGCACATGTCTAATTGAAAGTGTCCCTGTGTGAGAATTAGGGGCCATTCATGCTATTGTGGTGCACTAGTGATTGCACGGTAATGGATCAAATAAGGTCCATGCAGTATGTCTGGAAGCAGAGCCTCATGCTGCAATGCTAGTCTGTCAGCTGGCTTTGTTGGGTTGGCATCACCACATCACCCCAACACATGGCATGTGCACTGCGACAATGTGCTCTGCAACACACCAATGTCAGCAAAGTGTACTGATCTGCAATTCAGAATGTACAGCACCGCATTGCACCAACGCATAGACCATGCAAAACACACAGTAAGTAGTGTGACCGCAACTAACAGCGTGAATGAGCCCTAAATGTCCTTTATATTAGACATGTGCAATTTGTTTCCTTTTTTTTAGTTTTTCGTTTTTTTTCGTTATTTTTGTTCATTCGTTATCGTACGAAGGAATGAACGATTCGCTAAAAATTTTAACGAATAACGAATCGTTCGAATTGAACGAATCCGAAAATAACGAAAATCCGAAAAAAAACTAATTGGAAACAACGAATGTACGAATGAAGAAAATCTGAAAAACGAAAACAGGAACAACGAAAATTAAAATGAACGAAAAAATTTGTACATTCGTAACTTTTTTTTTTGTGTTGAATTGGTAATTTTCCGTGTCTCTTACAATGGCGCTGCTTAACCACTTTCAGACCGGACCAATTTGCAGCCAAAGGACCAGGCCCCTTTTTGCGATTCGGCACTGCGTCGCTTTAACTGACAATTGCGCGGTCGTGCGACGTGGCTCCCAAACAAAATTGACGTCCTTTTTTTCCCACAAATAGAGCTTTCTTTTGGTGGTATTTGATCGCCCCTGCGGTTTTTATTTTTTGCGCTATAAACAAAAATAGAGCGACAATTATGAAAAAAATGCATTATTTTTTATTTTTTGCTATAATAAATATCCCCAAAAATATATAAAAAAACATTTTTTTTCCTCAGTTTAGGCCGATACGTATTCTTCTACATATTTTTGGTAAAAAAAATCGCAATAAGCGATTATTGATCGGTTTGCGCTAAAGTTATAGCGTTTACAAGATAGGGGATAGTTTTATAGCATTTTTATTAATAATTTTTTTTTTTATTATTAATGGCGGAGATCTGCGATTTTTTTTTGTGACTGCGACATTATGGCGGACACATCGGACATTTTTGACACATTTTTGGGACCATTGTCATTTTTTTACAGCAATTAATGCATTTAAATGCATTGATTTCTGTATAAATGACACTGGCAGTTTAGGAGTTAACCACAAGGTGGCAGTGTAGGGGTTAAGTATGCCTAGGGGTGTTTTTTTTACTGTGGGGGGGCGTGGCTGTCAGCTAGTGAATGCTGATCTCTGCTCCAATCACAGGGAGCAGAGATCGGCGTCACTAGTTGCTAGGCAGAACGGGGAGATGCTGTTTATCTCGGCATCTCCCCGTTTAGCCGCTCCGTGAGACGATCGCGGGAGTCCCCGCGGCGATCGAGTCCGCGGGGACCGCGGCCGGACTCACGGGGGTCCCGACCGGCGCGGGAGCGCGCCGCTCCCGGCGCGCTCCCGATGGCACGGACAGGCTAAAGGAGGGACGTATATATACGCCCTCCTGCCTGTACGTGCCATTCTGTCGACGTATATCGTCGTGCGCCGGTCGGCAAGTGGTTAACGTGCTTCGAATGGATTGAACGAAAAAATTCGTACATTCGTAACTTTTTTTTTTTTTTTTTTTCGAATCGTAATTTTTCGTGTCTCTTACAATGGCGCTGCTTAACGTGCTTCGAATGGATTGAACGAAAAAATTCGTACATTCGTAACTTTTTTTTTTTTTTTCGAATCGTAATTGTTCGTGTCTCTTACAATGGCGCTGCTTAACGTGCTTCGAATGGATTGAACGAAAAAATTCGTACATTCGTAACTTTTTATTTTTTTTTTGCGATTAGTAATTTTCCGTGTCTCTTAAAATGTAATAATAGCATACACATTACATAAAATTATGAATTATGCTCCGATTACGAATCTACGAATGTTATGAAAGTACAAATAAATACGAATGCGTCCGAATTTCGAATAAACGAAAATTAAACTAACGAAAAAACTAATCAACGAAAAAATAACTCTAACGAAAATACGAATCGTTACGAATACGAACACCGACGAGGTACAAATTTACGAATCGTTACGAATCAACGGAAACGAAAAAAACGAAACGAAAATAAACAAATTTTTTTGTTGTGCACATGTCTACTTTATAGGTCCACAGAGAGGATCCTAATTCCTCGCACACACGATCGGACATTCCGACAACATATGTTCCATGGGAGCTTGTTGTGGGAAATTTCCGACCGCGTGTAGGCTCCATCGGACATTTTCCATCAGAATTTCCGACAACAAAAATTTGAGAGCTGGGTCTCAAATTTTCCGACAACAAAATCCGTTGTCAGAAATTCCGATCATGTGCAGACAATTCCGACGCACAAAGTTCCACGCATGCTCGGAATCAAGCAGAAGAGCCGCACTGGCCATTGAACTTCATTTTTCTCAGCTCGTCCTACGTGTTGTACGTCACAGTGTTATTGACGTGCGTAATTTCCGACAAGATTTGTGTGACCGCGTGTATGCAAGACAAGTTACAGCCAACATCCGTCAAAAGAAAAAAAAAAATCCAGGATTTTGTTGTCGGAATGTCCGATCGTCTGTACGCTCGATATTCCACATTATGGAAGGCAGACACACAATAGATTTATAGAACAAAGTTACAATTCTACAGCAGAATCTGTTAAGCCCCCTACACACGGTCAGAAATTCCGACCACAAAATCCGTCGTATTTTTTCCGACGGATTTAGTCCGACACTGGTGTTGCGTACACACGGTCGGACAAAGTTGTCGGAAAATCCGATCATTCTGAACGTGGTGACGTTCGTTGCGTACGACGGAACTACGTAGAGGCTAGTAGCCAATAGCTTTAGGTCTTGTAATGTGATCTGAGCATGCGTGGCACTTTGTCCGTCGGAATTCTCGACACACGATCGGAATAAAGTCTGATCGGATTTTGTTGTCGGAAAATTTGAGAGCAGGAGAGTCGGAAATTCAGATGGAAAAAGTCCAATGGAGCCCACACACGGGCGGATTTTCCGACAACATGGTCCGATCGGACATTTTCCGTCGGAATTTCCAACCGTGTGTACGGGGCATTAAAATGTATCTACGGTATAATGTATACAATATAATGTACAATGTATATAATATAATGTATGTAATATAATGTATATAATATAATGTATAATGTATATAATATAATGTATATAATATAATGTACAATGTATATAATATAATGTATATAATATAATGTACAATGTATACAATATAATGTATATACTATAATGTACAATGTATATAATATAACGTATAATGTATATAATTTAATGTACAATGTATATAATATAATGTATATAATATAATGTACAATGTATACAATATAATGTATATAATATAATGTACAATGTATACAATATAATGTATATACTATAATGTACAATGTATATAATATAACGTATAATGTATATAATTTAATGTACAATGTATATAATATACAATGTATACAATATAATGTACAATGTATACAATATAATGTATATAATATAATGTATATAATGTACAATGTATACAATATAATGTATATAATATAATGTATATAATATAATGTACAATGTATATAATATAATGTATATAATATAATGTACAATGTATACAATATAATGTATATAATATAATGTATATAATATAATGTACAATGTATATAATATAATGTACAATGTATATAATATAATGTATATAATATAATGTACAATGTATATGTATCTGAAACTTTTTTTACCAGCAAAGGGAAAGAAAAGAAAATGATCAAGAAAATGAGTAAAGTGGAAGACAGAAAAGAAAAGTCTATGATGTGTGATCTCACTTATTACCATTTACAGGAACACCAGTCTACTGCATAACACCCACATCATTTGTGAAGGTGTCAGGAACACCAGTCTACTGTATATAACCCACATCATTTGTGAAGGTGTCAGGAACACCAGTCTACTGTATATAACCCACATCATTTGTGAAGGTGTCAGGAACACCAGTCTACTGTATATAACCGATAACTGAGTGGTGAACAGAATCTCACTGTACAAACAAACCCCCACTGTATTCACTGGTAAAGGCTCCATGGACATCAGAGGACACCTTGTTTGATGGCAGCTCAGACAGTATTTATTGCACATTCTGTATATTTCCAACCCGGCTGGTGGACATTTGGACTGATATCAGTTTCTGATCTGTTAGGAGTCATATAAAAGCTCCAGATGGTGAACCCAATTCCCTCCACAGTCTATGGACAGCTCTATCCTCATAATGCTGGAGATCATATGGACCTCATGGTACTTCATACTGGAGATGATCTTCTGATCACCAATGGAACTGATCAATGAATTCACATAGAAAAGAATTCAAGTCAGCTGAGCTCACATTTCTAACCTTCCTGACATGACACCGAGCTGTTCTTCTTCCTATGGGGTGGTCGGTGTTCTGTAGTCCAGGAAAGTTCTGATAGGTAGGACCCCCACCCCCCATGTCCATCTTACCTGATGATATTCGGGAGTTGTGTTTATTGGTGAAGGTCATCTCAGAGTAGGTGATGGCGTCCCCCATGTTGGCTGTGTGTGATCAGCTCTGATCTCTGCGGAGAAGTGAGATTGTATATGGAAGTGACCCCCAGTATATGGAAGTGACCCCCAGGATATGGAAGTGACCCCCAGGATATGGAAGTGACAGATGTGCTGTGTGTAGTCACTGGACCTCCCAGTCATGGGACCTGTGCCAGTCTGAGCTCTGACCCACCGCCACATCTACAGACTACACTTCTCCACTCTGTGCCAGTCTCATGTGGCATCATCTTTTACTCCATCTACAATAACAATGGAAACAGGACTGTTTAGCAAAAGGGTCTATTAGGCTTTGTGCATGCTCTGTGTGCCCACCATCAGTGCCTACTCTGTGTCCACTCCTGTGCCACTCTATGTGCCTGCTATCTATGCTGTTCTATTCCTGCTCTCTCTGCCACTCTATTATTTCTCTATTTTCCTACTCAGTATGCCACCCACTGTGCCTGCTCTCTGTACCACTCACTGTGCCCACTCTTTTGCTGCTCACTCTGCCTGTTTTCTGTGTCATTCATTACTTGCTCTCTGTAATAGTCACTGTGCCTGCTTTTACTGCCAATCACAGTGCCTGATCACTGTGCCACACACTGTGCCTGCTCTCTGTGATCACTGTGCCTGCTTTTACTGCCACTCACAGTGCCTGCTCACTGTGCCTGATCTCTGTGCCACTCACTGTGCTTTCTCACTGTGCCACTCACTTTGCCTGTTCCCTGTGCCATTCACTCTGCCTGCTCTCTGTGCTTTTTACTGTGCCTGTCCCCTTTGCCACTCCCTGTGCCTGTTCTCTCTGCCACTCTGTGTGTCTGTTCTCTGTGCTACCTACTGTGCCTGCTCTTTGTGCCACTTACTTGCCTGCTCTTTGTGCCACTTACTGTGCCTGTTCTTTCTGCCACTCTGTGTGCCTATTGCCTGTGCCATTCACTGTGCCTGCTCTCTGTGCCACTCATTGTGCCTGCTTTTTTGTGTCACTCAATGTGCCTGCTCTCTGTGCCATTCACTGTGCCTGTTCTCTGTGCCAATCATTGTGCCTACTCTCTGTGCCACTCACTGTGCCTGCTCTTTGTGCCACTTACTGTGCCTGTTCTCTGTACCATTCACTGTGCCTGTTCTCTGTGCCAATCACTGTGCCTGCTCTATGTGCCACTCACTGTGCCTGCTCTTTGTGCAACTTACTGTGCCTGCTCTCTGAGCCACTCACTGTGCCTGTTCTCTGTGACACCCACTGTGCCTGCTTACTCTGCTGCTCACTGTGCCTGCTCTCTGTGCCACTCACTATACCTCTCTGTGCCACTCACTGTTCCTCTTCTCTGTGCCACACACTGTGTGCCTGTTCTCTGTGATATTCACTGTGCCCACTCTGTGCCCCTCACTGTACTTGCCCACTGTGCCCTTTCTCTGTGCCTCTCCTTGTGCTACTCACTGTGCCCTGTGGTGATGTGGGGGGGTCTGTGGAAGGAACAACAACAATGACCAGTGAGGACACGCCTGAAGCATTGTGTAGAGGCCCGGCCATGGGGAAAATGGCTGGAAGAAAGGGCACAGGGTTCAAAACAAAACCAAAGAAAATTGCCAGCTCAACTCGCCAGCCAATCTGCTGCCAACCACAGTTGCGGAGTGCGGGACTCCGGCGTATTGATTTTGAGCAGAAAGTCCAGTTTTTACAGCTTTCTCCGGGTTTTGATATTCCTGGATTTGGCTCTGAAGTTTGGAGACCTCAAAGTGCCACGGGAGGGAAGAAATCGCCAACCCAGTGCCCGGGCTTTGCTGAAGACCAGCAGGGCGTATGTCCAGGATCACACCTTGTAATGAAGGATGGGAATGGCTCTGGGCACCAGCCAGGAGGGAGGTGGGCTCCCGTTTTGGAGACGGGACTCCCCCTGAGAGCGAGGAGGCATCACCGGGTGCCGACCTTAGGAGCCGGTATTGCCGAGTACAATGGAAGGCCAATGGGGTGAGGGAACCATTACTACAAACAGTGGTGCCCCTGAAGGGAGAGCCAGGGGGCTTGGTATTTCTGTTACCTGTTTTTGCCATGTACAACCAAAACCCTGGCATAGGCAAGTCTGTAGACCTTTCCTTAATCTATCCTTAAAAACAAAGTTTGGATTTCATTCTACCACGGAGCCCCCCATCCCCCATATCACAGGAGCTGGACCCGGAACTGTGCAGAAGGAAGATTGCCCCTCCACCCACCAGGAAGGTAATTGTCTTCTTACCCAGGGTGGCCACGGGGGGTCTCTAGTGCTGGACTCCACAACACAATTCAAATGTTTACTGCAAACGTTCCCTACTTGTCAAAGCATCTGCAACTCTGTTCATTCCGTCCCGATATATACACAGCTCTACCAGACCACAGTGCCAGATCAGTGACCTGACTTTTCACTACTGCAGAGTAGGGATGAGCCGAACACCCCCGGGTTCGGTTCGCACCAGAACCTTCGAACGTACAGAAAGTTTGTGCGAATTTTCGAACCCTATTCGTTACAATGGACGCGAACGTTTGAAATCAAAAGTGCTAATTATAACGGCCAATATGCATGTTAATGTCATAAAACAGGTTTGGGGACCCGGGTCCTGCCCCAGGGGACATATATCAATGCAAAAAGAACTTTTAAAAACTAACGTTTTTTCGGGAGCAGTCATTTTAATGATGCATAAAGTAAAAAAAAAAAAGTGAAATATTCCTTTAAATATGGTACCTGGGGTGTGTGTAAAGTATGCCTGTGAAGTGGCATGTGTTTCCCGTGTTTAGAACTGTCCCTGCACAAAATGACATTTGTAAAGGAAAAAAAGAAGCCATTTAAAACCACTTGCGGCTTTAATGTCATGTCTTGTCCTGGCAATATGGCTGAAAATCCTTGAGGAAAATGGCATGGCTACCCCATCAGCCCCCCCCACCCCAGCCCCTTTGGGTCTTGTATGGATATTAAGCGGAACCCCGCACCCAAAATAAAACCCTATACCTACAACCCTATATACTCTGAACAGCAGTATACAGGCGGTGCAAACAAGACAGGGACTGTAGGTTTGTTCTTAAGTAGAATCTGAACAGGTACATTATGAAGTGTAGCTCCATCCCCAAAAAATCTATTTTTAAGCTTTTTGGAGAACATAGGGAGGGGTTATCACCCCTGTAACATTTGCTGTCTTTGCACATCTGTTCAGAACATTTCACCTCACTTTCCGTCCCAATGACAAATGTTTTTGGAAAAGTGGGGTTTTAATTGAAACAAGGATTGGTGATAAAGCATCAGTAGAGAGGAGATACATTTTTCCCAAATTAAATCTAACAGGATAGAATTTCCCTTCCTAGGGGTAGATTTCCTCTCACTTCCTGTTTTCTCCTTCCGTTTGCAAGTAGGAGTCGTTTGTAATTTGGATGTTTGAAAGTAGGGGCCTGCCGTATATACTCTGCAGAAATTTGCCCTATTAGATGTTGGTGTAGCCACAACACTGTAAGCCCTCACAGTTACTCTTGGTGGGCACAGGAATTGGCCCTGCTGTGAATTATTAGATCAAGATTTGTAATTGCATGCACCTGTTGAACAGGGCAGAAAAATTGGGCCTTTGTTGGTGGTGGTGGTGGTGGACGGTGTTGCCACAAGACTGTAAGCCCTCACAGTTACTCTTGGTGGGCACAGGAATGGGCCCTGCTGTGAATTATTAGATCAAGATTTGTAATTGCATGCACCTGTTGAACAGAGCAGAACAATTGGGCCTTTGGTGGTGGTGATGGACGGTGTTGCCACAAGACTGTAAGCCCTCACAGTTACTCTTGGTGGGCGCAGGGATGGGCCCTGCTGTGAATTATTAGATCAAGATTTGTAATTGCATGCACCTGTTGCACAGGGCAGAACAATTGGGCCTTTGGTGGTGGTGGTGGACGGTGTTGCCACAAGACTGTAAGCCCTCACAGTTACTCTTGGTGGGCTGACAAATTGTGCCTTAGGCACTGGTGCTGGTGCCACAACACTGCAACCCATCACAGATACTGTACTCTGAGCACAGCAATGAGACCTGATGCAAAGCATTGCATAAAAAATTGTAATTACACGCCCCTGTTATACAGGGGCTGAAAACTTGTGCCTTAGGCACTGGTACTGGTGCCACAACACTGCAACCCCTCACAGATACTGTACTCTGAGCACAGCAATGAGACCTGTTGCAAAGCATTGCATAAAAAATTGTAATTAAACGCCCCTGTTAAACAGGGGCTGAAATATTGTGCCTTAGGCACTGGTGTGGTGGCACCCAGAAACAAAAAATGTTCTTCCAAGCTATCAAGGAATGAATCATTGAGGAGGAGGGAGAGGATAGTCAGTGAACATAACAGGACAGTCACTCAGCATCAGCATAGGCAGTCTTGAAGGGATGTGACATTATAAATTATTCAGTTATATCCGCTTCAGGTGCCTGGTAGCTGGTGGTGATCCAAGACTGATTCATCTTTATGAAGGTCAGTCGATCAACCGAGTCGGTGGACAGGGGCACCCTGTGATCGGTGACAAATACTCGAGCAGCACTGAATGTGCGTTCGGAAAGAACGCTGGAGGCAGGACAGGCCAGTAGCTCAATTGCATACTGTGCAAGCTCACTCAAGCCAGTGATCCATCCTCAAGACCAAGTAGGCCAGAGGATTTTCGGTGTGAAAGGTTTCCAAGCCTGACCTTGCCCCTAGGTATTCCTGCACCATGTATATCAGACGCTGGCGATGGTTGCTGGAACCGATCATACCTTGGGGCTGCGGACTAAAAAATTGTCTGAACGCATCGGTCAGACGTCCACTTTCCCCACCGCTCCTTCTGCTACTGACCGAAGCCTCAGCAACTCGTCGTCCAGGACCAGGAGTTTGTAACCTCCCAGTTTCTGGGAACGCGTTGCACAGACCTTTCTGCAAGGCCTCCCTGAAATGTCTCATCCTCTGCTCCGTCTGCGACGGCAAGATAAGGTCCGCAACCTTACCCTTGTACCGTGGATCAAGGAGAGTGGCCAGCCAGTAATGGTCCCTCTCCTTGATCCGAAGAATACGAGGATCCTTCCGCAGGCTTTGCAGGATCAGGGAGGCCATGCAACGTAGGTTAGCTGAGGCATTCGGTCTGGAGTCTTCTGGGTCACTGAGGACGACATGATCGCCAGCCACCTCCTCCCAGCCACGTACAAGTCCACTGGTTTGTTGGGACTGTACATCATCCCTAAAAGACTGCTGCTGCTGATGCTGAGTGCCAGGCTCCACCTCCATGCTCACACAATCCTCCTTCTTCTCCTCCTCCTCCTCATCCTCTTCCTGTGTGATGGGTGGGACAGAAGGAACACTCTCTGGATAAAGGGGGAATTGAGAGGCAAGGAAGTCCTACTCTTCCTGCCTCTGTTCTGCCTCAAGTGCCCTGTCCCTTATCCCACGCAGCGTATGCTCCAACAGGTGGACAAGAGGTACAGTGTCACTGATGCATGCACTGTCACTGCTCACCATCCTCGTGGCCTCTTCAAATGGTGACAGGACAGTGCATGCATCCCTGATCATGCTCCACTGGCGTGGGGAAAAAAATCCAAACTCCCCTGACCCTGTCCTGGTGCCGTAGTCGCAAAGGTACTCATTGATGGCCCTCTGCTGCGTGTGCAGTCGCTGCAGCATGACCAGTGTTGAGTTCCACCTGGTGGGCATGTTACATATTAGGCGGTTCTTGGGCAGGTTCAACTCCTTTAGCAGCTCAGCCAGCCGAGCACTGGCATTATACGATCGGCGGAAATGCACACAGACTTTCCTGGCCTGCCTCAGGACATCCTGTAAGCCTGGGTACCTGCCCAAGAACCGCTGCACCACCAGGTTGAGGACGTGAGCCATACAGGGCACATGGGTGAGCTGCCCCTGTCGCAGGGCGGAGAGGAGGTTGGTGCCATTGTCAGAAACCACCATTCCTGGCTTAAGCTGTCGTGGTGTCAACCACCTCTCGGCCTGCCCCTGCAGAGCTGCCAGAACCTCTGCCCCAGTGTGGCTCCTGTCCCCCCAAACACACCAGCGCAAGCACGGCATGGCATCTTTTTGCCTGCGTACTCGCGTAGCCCCTTGTACGCCTACGGAGCACCACTGGTTCCGAGGACAGAGCACTCGAAGAGGCCATGGAGGAAGAAGAAGAGGAGGGGGTGGAGGAGAGAGGTGTGTCACAACCAGTAGTAGCATTTTGGAGGCGTGGTGGCAGAACAACCTCCAACACTACTACACCTTGTCCTGCATCCCTCCCAGCTGCCAATAGAGTGACCCAATGGGCCGTGAAAGACAGATAACGTCCCTGTCCATGCCTGCTGGACCATGAGTCAGCGGTAATATGCACCTTACCGCTGACCGCCCTGTCCAGCGAGGCATGGACATTGCCTTCCACATGCCGGTAGAGAGCCGGAATCGCCTTCCATGAGAAAAAGTGGCGTTTGGGAACCTGCCACTGAGGAACCGCACATTGAACAAACTCACGGAAGGGGGCCGAGTCTACCAACTGAAAAGGCAGCAGTTGAAGTGCTAGCAATTTAGCCAAGCTAGCATTCAACCGCTGGACATGTGGATGGCTGGGAGTATACTTCTTTCGACGGTCCAGCAGCTGGGGCAGAGAAATTTGCCTGCTACAATCGGTCGTCGGTGTACTGCAAGTACTTGGTTGTGACACATCTAATTCTACACCTTCAGTTCTCTCAGAGCAGCTTTCAGAGAGGACTGAAGATATAGTGGGGTTGGAGATCCCAGCTGATGAGGAGCAAGGAGAGGTCCGCTTAGTTCTTTGGTGTGGGTCTTTAATGTGCGCCTGCCAACGAGCTGCATGGCAGGTCGACATATGTCTGCTCATGCTTGTGGTGCCCTAGCAGCTGATGTTTTGGCCACGCGAGATACGCTTGAGACAAATATTGCAAATAGAAGTGGTGCGATCTGATGTACTCGTCTCAAAAAAGGCCCACACCAAAAAACTTTTGTGATAACGTGCAGAGGCAGCGCCCCGCACAGGCGGAGCTCTGCGGTGTGATTCAGTTGGTGTGCTGGCCTCTAGCTGGCCTCCGGAGGGCATCCTGCCTCGTTGGACATGTGCCGCCGCCTCCTCCTCATCCTCCTCCTCCTCTCTCCCTTCAGGCACCCACGTGGAGTCAGTGACCTCATCATCCCCTCCCTCTTCACCACTAGAGCAAACCTGGCAGTAAGCTGCAGCTGGTGGAACAGTACTGCCAGATTGCTGTCCTTCAGCATCCCCTCTCTCTGCGCGCACACTACTGCCTTCCTCAAGCTGGGTATCATCATCCAAGCCTTCGAAACGTTGGACATCCTCCTGGAGCATGTACCCAACACTGTGCTCAAACAGTTCGGGGGACTCCTCAGGAGGACATGGTGGGTCTAGGGAAGGGGTGGCTGATGATGCCATTGAGTACGCGTTGGCAGCTGCTCTGCCAGTACCCTGAGCCTGGGTGAGAGAGGATGAGGAGGATGAGGAGGGCTTGGTCATCCATTCTACCAAGCCTTCAGCATGATGCGGCTCAACATGTCCAGCTGCCGAAAACAAAGACAAGCGTGTCCCATGGCCACGTGCTGATGACGATGCACGACCACGTCCACGACCAGCACTGTTGTCTCTAGAAACAGAGCCTGCTTGCCCTGTGTTCTTGCCTCAGGACTGTCTGCCTCTCCTTGGCGGTCTTCCAGGCATTGTAGTGGGTAGTGTATATTGTGCTGGAGTCACACAGCACACACACTAACTCCTGCAGATGGATGCCTTAGATGACAGCAACAGGGCCCTATGGCAGATAGAGGCTGCCTTAGATGACAAGAACTGGGCTGACACACACACACACACTAGCTCCTATGTGTGCTGACACACACACACTAGCTCCTATGTGTGCTGACACACACACTAGCTCCTATGTGTGCTGACAACACACTATAGCTCCTATGTGTGCTGACAACACACTATAGCTCCTATGTGTGCAGACAACACACTATAGCTCCTGTGTGTGCTGACAACACACTAGCTCCTATGTGTGCTGACAAAAAAATATAGCTCCTATGTGTGCTGACAACACACTATAGCTCCTATGTGTGCTGACAACACACTATACCTCATATGTGTGCTGACAACACACTATAGCTCCTATGTGTGCTGACAACACACTATAGATCCTATGTGTGCTGACAATAAAATATAGCTCCTATGTGTGCTGACAACACACTATAGCTCCTATGTGTGCTGACAACACACTATAGCTCCTATGTGTGCTGACAACACACTATAGCTCCTATGTGTGCTGACAATAAAATATAGCTCCTATGTGTGCTGACAACACACTATAGCTCCTATGTGTGCTGACAACACACTATAGCTCCTATGTGTGCTGACAACACACTATAGCTCCTATGTGTGCTGACAACACACTATAGCTCCTATGTGTGCTGACAACACACTATAGCTCCTATGTGTGCTGACAACACACTATAGCTCCTATGTGTGCTGACAACATACTATAGCTCCTATGTGTGCTGACAACACACTATAGCTCCTATGTGTGCTGACAACACACTATAGCTCCTATGTGTGCTGACAAAAAAATATAGCTCCTATGTGTGCTGACAACACACTATAGCTCCTATGTGTGCTGACAACACACTATAGCTCCTATGTGTGCTGACAAAAAAATATAGCTCCTATGTGTGCTGACAACACACTATAGCTCCTATGTGTGCTGACAACACACTATAGCTCCTATGTGTGCTGACAACACACTATAGCTCCTATGTGTGCTGACACAAACACTATAGCTCCTATGTGTGCTGACAACACACTATAGCTCCTATGTGTGCTGTCAACACACTATAGCTCCTATGTGTGCTCACAACACACTATAGCTCCTATGTGTGCTGACACAAACACTATAGCTCCTATGTGTGCTGACAACACACTATAGCTCCTATGTGTGCTGTCAACACACTATAGCTCCTATGTGTGCTGACAACACACTATAGCTCCTATGTGTGCTGACAACACACTATAGCTCCTATGTGTGCTGACAACACATTATAGCTCCTATGTGTGCTGACAACACACTATAGCTCCTATGTGTGCTGACAACACACTATAGCTCCTATGTGTGCTGACAACACACTATAGTCCTATGTGTGCTGACAACACACTATAGCTCCTATGTGTGCTGACAACACACTATAGCTCCTATGTGTGCTGACACAAACACTATAGCTCCTATGTGTGCTGACAACACACTATAGCTCCTATGTGTGCTGACAACACACTATAGCTCCTATGTGTGCTGACACAAACACTATAGCTCCTATGTGTGCTGACAACACACTATAGCTCCTATGTGTGCTGTCAACACACTATAGCTCCTATGTGTGCTCACAACACACTATAGCTCCTATGTGTGCTGACACAAACACTATAGCTCCTATGTGTGCTGACAACACACTATAGCTCCTATGTGTGCTGTCAACACACTATAGCTCCTATGTGTGCTGACAACACACTATAGCTCCTATGTGTGCTGACAACACATTATAGCTCCTATGTGTGCTGACAACACACTATAGCTCCTATGTGTGCTGACACAAACACTATAGCTCCTATGTGTGCTGACAACACACTATAGCTCCTATGTGTGCTCACAACACACTATAGCTCCTATGTGTGCTGACACAAACACTATAGCTCCTATGTGTGCTGACAACACACTATAGCTCCTATGTGTGCTGACAACACACTATAGCTCTTATGTGTGCTGACAACACAATATAGCTCCTATGTGTGCTGACACAAACACAATATAGCTCCTATAAATCCCTGCCTGCCTGGGATGGGACAGAAGGTTGGGACAGAAAGTTGGGGTGCAATGCTGTTCTAACAGCACTGCAATGGGTGCTACTGCAATGCTGTACTAACAGCATGCACCCACCAGACTAATCCCCAGCAGCAGATAATGTCACACTCAGCAGTGCAATCAGCAGAAATTATCAGTATTCAATGAATCAGCAATGGTTTAGCAATGAATGAATCAATCAGCAGACTGCCTATTCACTCTTCTCAAAGCCGGAACACATGTGACCTGGGCCGACGGTGCGGCAGCCTTTTATACAGTGGGGCGTGTACTAAAGCCCCTGAGCTTTAATTGGCTACAGGCACCCTGCCTGTAGCCAATTATGGCTCTCCTCGCTGCCGGCGCTGTGATTGGCCAAGCATTCGGGGTCACAATGCTTGGCCAATCATCAGCCAGCAATGCACTGCGCCGGCCGCAATGCATTGCGGGCCGCTCGCATCACACGAATGTGATGCGAACGGCCCAAATAGTTCTGGGCTCGCCGAGCGAGCGAACACCCGGTGCTCAATTCGAACGTGGGTTTGAATCAAACACCGGGCTCATCCCTAATTGACACCAATGATGGGGCACTATTCCTCCCACTGACACCAATGATGGGGCACTATTCTGCCCACTGACACCAATGATGGGGCACTATTCTGCCCACTGACACCAATGACGGGGCACTATTCCTCCCACTGATACCAATGATGGGGCACTATTCCTCCCACTGACACCAATGATGGGGCACTATTCCTCCCACTGATACCAATGATGGGGCACTATTCTGCCCACTGATACCAATGATGGGGCACTATTCCTCCCACTGATACCAATGATGGGGCACTATTCTGCCCACTGATACCAATGATGGGGCACTATTCCTCCCACTGATACCAATGATGGGGCACCATTCTATCCACTGACATCCAATGATGGGGCACTAGTCCTCCCACTGACACCAATGATGGGGCACCATTCAATCCATTGACACCAATAATGGGGCACCATTCCACCCACTAAAACCAGTGAAGGGGCACTATACTTCGCACTGATACCAATGATGGGGCACTATTCTGCTCACTGATACCAATGATGGGGCACTATTCCTTTCACTGACACCAATGATGGGGCACTATTCCTCCCACTGATACCAGTAATGCAGCACTATTCTGCCCACTGACCCCAATGATGGGGCACCATTCCATCCACTGGCATCAATGGATCACTATTCTTTCTATTAAAACCAATGATGGGGCATTTTATACACCCACTGGCCACAGTCCGGCCCCCCTAAAGCCTGAAGGACAGTAAACCAATCCATTGTTTAGAAGGTTTGGAGACCCCCGCTCTACTGCAATTAATACAAACCAATCACCTCCCCCCCCCCCGCCTCCAGTCTGTGACTGCACAATAGAATGGCAGCAACAGACCCATGAGGTCATCTCTCTGCTCTCCGCTACTATCAGAATGCTCCCTGTCAGCACATGGGTGTGCAGGACACTCGATTGGCCCCAAGTACAGTCCCTCCCTCTCCCAGTCTGAGCTCTGCTGTATAGGAGGTTATAGAAAGTTTGGTGTTTTCTTTATTATTGGAAGCATTTAAATGACATTTAAGGATCTTTCATGAATATATACTGTCACTAGATTTACTGATGTTCTTATATCTGCCTGGAGTCCAGGGAGGGGGAAGGGGGGCGCGATGACTCCATCACCGTCCTGGAATATGATTGGACGGGGTGTTCATGAATAACCAGATCTGACGATCGAACTTGTAAAGGATCGGATGGGAATAGTGGAGTCCGGTGTGATCCCGGGATTATTCCATCGATCAGTGGAATAAAAGGGCCCTATGATGAGAATGGAGGGGGAGGGGGGGATCGGTGTTGTCGGGGTCTGGAGAAGTCGGTCTCGTGTCTCTCTGTACGGTGAATGTAAATCTGAAGATATTCTGAAGGATATTTCTGTAACAACAGGAAGTGAGAAGTTTTATTTCCTCTTCCAGTATTACTGGGAGGAAACCATCAGAGGAGGGGAGAGGAGGAAACCATCAGAGGAGGGGAGAGGAGGAAACCATCCGAGGAGGGGAGAGGAGGAAACCATCCGAGGAGGGGTGAGGAGGAAACCATCCGAGGAGGGGAGAGGAGGAAACCATCCGAGGAGGGGAGAGGAGGAAACCATCCGAGGGGGGGAGAGGAGGAAACCATCAGAGGGGGGGAGAGGAGGAAACCATCCGAGGAGGGGAGAGGAGGAAACCATCAGAGGAGGGGAGAGGAGGAAACCATCCGAGGAGGGGAGAGGAGGAAACCATCAGAGGAGGGGAGAGGAGGAAACCATCCGAGGAGGGGAGAGGAGGAAACCATCCGAGGAGGGGAGAGGAGGAAACCATCCGAGGAGGGGAGAGGAGGAAACCATCCGAGGAGGGGAGAGGAGGAAACCATCCGAGGAGGGGAGAGGAGGAAACCATCCGAGGAGGGGTGAGGAGGAAACCATCCGAGGAGGGGAGAGGAGGAAACCATCCGAGGAGGGGAGAGGAGGAAACCATCCGAGGAGGGGAGAGGAGGAAACCATCCGAGGAGGGGAGAGGAGGAAACCATCCGAGGAGGGGAGAGGAGGAAACGATCCGAGGAGGGGAGAGGAGGAAACCATCCGAGGAGGGGAGAGGAGGAAACCATCCGAGGAGGGGAGAGGAGGAAACCATCCGAGGAGGGGAGAGGAGGAAACCATCCGAGGAGGGGAGAGGAGGAAACCATCCGAGGAGGGGAGAGGAGGAAACCATCAGAGGAGGGGAGAGGAGGAAACCATCCGAGGAGGGGAGAGGAGGAAACCATCAGAGGAGGGGAGAGGAGGAAACCATCCGAGGAGGGGAGAGGAGGAAACCATCAGAGGAGGGGAGAGGAGGAAACCATCCGAGGGGGGAGAGGAGGAAACCATCAGAGGAGGGGAGAGGAGGAAACCATCCGAGGAGGGGAGAGGAGGAAACCATCAGAGGAGGGGAGAGGAGGAAACCATCCGAGGAGGGGAGAGGAGGAAACCATCAGAGGAGGGGAGAGGAGGAAACCATCAGAGGAGGGGAGAGGAGGAAACCATCAGAGGAGGGGAGAGGAGGAAACCATCAGAGGAGGGGGAGAGGAGGGAGGAGGGGAGAGGAGGAAACCATCAGAGGAGGGGAGAGGAGGAAACCATCAGAGGAGGGGAGAGGAGGAAACCATCCGAGGAGGGGAGAGGAGGAAACCATCCGAGGAGGGGAGAGGAGGAAACCATCAGAGGAGGGGAGAGGAGGAAACCATCCGAGGAGGGGAGAGGAGGAAACCATCAGAGGAGGGGAGAGGAGGAAACCATCAGAGGAGGGGAGAGGAGGAAACCATCCGAGGAGGGGAGAGGAGGAAACCATCAGAGGAGGGGAGAGGAGGAAACCATCCGAGGAGGGGAGAGGAGGAAACCATCAGAGGAGGGGAGAGGAGGAAACCATCAGAGGAGGGGAGAGGAGGAAACCATCCGAGGAGGGGAGAGGAGGAAACCATCAGAGGAGGGGAGAGGAGGAAACCATCAGAGGAGGGGAGAGGAGGAAACCATCCGAGGAGGGGAGAGGAGGAAACCATCAGAGGAGGGGAGAGGAGGAAACCATCCGAGGAGGGAGAGGAGGAAACCATCAGAGGAGGGGAGAGGAGGAAACCATCAGAGGAGGGGAGAGGAGGAAACCATCCGAGGAGGGGCGAGGAGGAAACCATCAGAGGAGGGGAGAGGAGGAAACCATCCGAGGAGGGGAGAGGAGAGACCATCCGAGGAGGGGAGAGGAGGAAACCATCAGAGGAGGGGAGAGGAGGGAGGAGGGGAGAGGAGGAAACCATCAGAGGAGGGGAGAGGAGGAAACCATCAGAGGAGGGGAGAGGAGGAAACCATCCGAGGAGGGGAGAGGAGGAAACCATCCGAGGAGGGGAGAGGAGGAAACCATCAGAGGAGGGGAGAGGAGGAAACCATCCGAGGAGGGGAGAGGAGGAAACCATCAGAGGAGGGGAGAGGAGGAAACCATCAGAGGAGGGGAGAGGAGGAAACCATCCGAGGAGGGGAGAGGAGGAAACCATCCGAGGAGGGGAGAGGAGGAAACCATCAGAGGAGGGGAGAGGAGGAAACCATCCGAGGAGGGGAGAGGAGGAAACCATCAGAGGAGGGGAGAGGAGGAAACCATCCGAGGAGGGGAGAGGAGGAAACCATCAGAGGAGGGGAGAGGAGGAAACCATCAGAGGAGGGGAGAGGAGGAAACCATCCGAGGAGGGGAGAGGAGGAAACCATCCGAGGAGGGGAGAGGAGGAAACCATCAGAGGAGGGGAGAGGAGGAAACCATCAGAGGAGGGGAGAGGAGGAAACCATCAGAGGAGGGGAGAGGAGGAAACCATCCGAGGAGGGGAGAGGAGGAAACCATCAGAGGAGGGGAGAGGAGGAAACCATCAGAGGAGGGGAGGGGAGGGGAGAGGAGGAAACCATCAGAGGAGGAGAGAGGAGGGGAGAGGAGGAAACCATCAGAGGAGGGGAGAGGAGGAAACCATCAGAGGAGGGGAGAGGAGGAAACCATCAGAGGAGGGGAGAGGAGGAAACCATCCGAGGAGGGGAGAGGAGGAAACCATCCGAGGAGGGGAGAGGAGGAAACCATCAGAGGAGGGGAGAGGAGGAAACCATCAGAGGAGGGGAGAGGAGGAAACCATCAGAGGAGGGGAGAGGAGGAAACCATCAGAGGAGGGGAGAGGAGGAAACCATCAGAGGAGGGGAGAGGAGGAAACCATCAGAGGAGGGGAGAGGAGGAAACCATCAGAGGAGGGGAGAGGAGGAAACCATCAGAGGAGGGGGAGAGGAGGAAACCATCAGAGGAGGGGAGAGGAGGAAACCATCAGAGGAGGGGAGAGGAGGAAACCATCAGAGGAGGGGAGAGGAGGAAACCATCAGAGGAGGGGAGAGGAGGAAACCATCAGAGGAGGGGAGAGGAGGAAACCATCCGAGGAGGGGAGAGGAGGAAACCATCAGAGGAGGGGAGAGGAGGAAACCATCCGAGGAGGGGAGAGGAGGAAACCATCCGAGGAGGGGAGAGGAGGAAAACATCCGAGGAGGGGAGAGGAGGAAACCATCCGAGGAGGGGAGAGGAGGAAACCATCAGAGGAGGGGAGAGGAGGAAACCATCAGAGGAGGGGAGAGGAGGAAACCATCCGAGGAGGGGAGAGGAGGAAACCATCCGAGGAGGGGAGAGGAGGAAACCATCCGAGGAGGGGAGAGGAGGAAACCATCAGAGGAGGGGAGAGGAGGAAACCATCCGAGGAGGGGGGGGAGAGGAGGAAACCATCAGAGGAGGGGGGAGAGGAGGAAACCATCAGAGGAGGGGGAGAGGAGGAAACCATCAGAGGAGGGGAGAGGAGGAAACCATCAGAGGAGGGGAGAGGAGGAAACCATCAGAGGAGGGGAGAGGAGGAAACCATCAGAGGAGGGAAGAGGAGGAAACCATCAGAGGAGGGGAGAGGAGGAAACCATCAGAGGAGGGGAGAGGAGGAAACCATCAGAGGAGGGGGGGAGAGGAGGAAACCATCCGAGGGGGGGAGAGGAGGAAACCATCAGAGGAGGGGAGAGGAGGAAACCATCAGAGGAGGGGAGAGGAGGAAACCATCAGAGGAGGGAAGAGGAGGAAACCATCAGAGGAGGGGAGAGGAGGAAACCATCAGAGGAGGGGAGAGGAGGAAACCATCAGAGGAGGGGAGAGGAGGAAACCATCCGAGGAGGGGAGAGGAGGAAACCATCAGAGGAGGGGAGAGGAGGAAACCATCAGAGGAGGGGAGAGGAGGAAACCATCAGAGGGGGGGAGAGGAGGAAACCATCAGAGGAGGGGAGAGGAGGAAACCATCCGAGGAGGGGGGGAGAGGAGGAAACCATCAGAGGAGGGGAGAGGAGGAAACCATCAGAGGAGGGAAGAGGAGGAAACCATCAGAGGAGGGGAGAGGAGGAAACCATCAGAGGAGGGGAGAGGAGGAAACCATCAGAGGAGGGGAGAGGAGGAAACCATCCGAGGAGGGGAGAGGAGGAAACCATCAGAGGAGGGGAGAGGAGGAAACCATCAGAGGAGGGGAGAGGAGGAAACCATCAGAGGAGGGGAGAGGAGGAAACCATCAGAGGAGGGGAGAGGAGGAAACCATCCGAGGAGGGGGGGAGAGGAGGAAACCATCAGAGGAGGGGAGAGGAGGAAACCATCCGAGGAGGGGGGGAGAGGAGGAAACCATCAGAGGAGGGGAGAGGAGGAAACCATCAGAGGAGGGGAGAGGAGGAAACCATCAGAGGAGGGAAGAGGAGGAAACCATCAGAGGAGGGGAGAGGAGGAAACCATCAGAGGAGGGGAGAGGAGGAAACCATCAGAGGAGGGGAGAGGAGGAAACCATCCGAGGAGGGGAGAGGAGGAAACCATCAGAGGAGGGGAGAGGAGGAAACCATCAGAGGAGGGGAGAGGAGGAAACCATCAGAGGAGGGGAGAGGAGGAAACCATCAGAGGAGGGGAGAGGAGGAAACCATCCGAGGAGGGGGGGAGAGGAGGAAACCATCAGAGGAGGGGAGAGGAGGAAACCATCCGAGGAGGGGGGGAGAGGAGGAAACCATCAGAGGAGGGGAGAGGAGGAAACCATCCGAGGAGGGGGGGAGAGGAGGAAACCATCAGAGGAGGGGAGAGGAGGAAACCTTTCGAGGAGGGAAGAGGAGGAAACCATCCGAGGAGGGGAGAGGAGGAAACCATCAGAGGAGGGGAGAGGAGGACACCATCAGAGGAGGGGAGAGGAGGACACCATCCGAGGAGGGGAGAGGAGGAAACCATCAGAGGAGGGGAGAGGAGGAAACCATCCGAGGAGGGGAGAGGAGGAAACCATCCGAGGAGGGGAGAGGAGGAAACCATCAGGGGAGGGTAGAGGAGGAAACCATCAGAGGAGGGGAGAGGACACCTTCTGTTATGTGACCTGATAAGAGAAAGAGAAGGACCACCAGGACCACCATGAGGGGACCCATGGCGGGGGCCAGGCCAGGACTCCCCACACTGGAAGGTCCATGTAATAAATCAGTAAGACGGGTAACATGCGGTGACAAAGCAACCAATCAAACATCTGCTTATGAAATGATAAAAGATGAATAGGGATTGGCCCTCACCAAATGGGCGCTCACTATCCCATGATCCACCCCTCTCCCAATGAGAGCTCACTATCCCATGATCCACCCCTCTCCCAATGAGAGCTCACTATCCCATGATCCACAGCCCCTCCCAATGGGAGCACACTATCCCATGATCCACCCCTCTCCCAATGGGAGCACACTATGCCATGATCCACCCCTCTCCCAATGGGAGCACACTATCCCATGATCCACCCCTCTCCCAGTGGGAGCACACTATAACATGATCCACCCCTCTCCCAATGGGAGCACACTACCCCATGATCCACCCCTCTCCCAATGGGAGCACACTATCCCATGATCCACCCCTCTCCCAATGTGAGCACACTACCCCATGATCCACCCCTCTCCCAATGGGAGCTCACTATCCCATGATCCACCCCTCTCCCAATGGGAGCTCACTACCCCATGATCCACCCCTCTCCCAATGGGAGCTCACTACCCCATGATCCACCCCTCTCCCAATGGGAGCTCACTATCCCATGATCCACCACTCTCCCAATGGGAGCTCACTATTCCATGATCCACCCCCTTCCCAATGGGAGCTCACTATCCCATGATCCACCCCTCTCCCAATGGGAGCTCACTATCCTATGATCCACCCCTCTCCCAATGAGAGCACACGATCCCATGATCCACCCCCTTCCCAATGGGAGCTCACTATCCCATGATCCACCCCTCTCCCAATGAGAGCTCACTATCCCATGATCCACCCCTCTCCCAATGAGAGCTCACTATCCCATGATCCACCCCTCTCCCAATGAGAGCTCACTATCCCATGATCCACCCCTCTCCCAATGAGAGCTCACTATCCCATGATCCACCCCTCTCCCAATGAGAGCTCACTATCCCATGATCCACCCCTCTCCCAATGAGAGCTCACTATCCCATGATCCACCCCTCTCCCAATGAGAGCTCACTATCCCATGATCCACCCCTCTCCCAATGAGAGCTCACTATCTCATGATCCACCCCTCTCCCAATGAGAGCTCACTATCCTATGATCCACCCCTCTCCCAATGGGAGCTCACTATCCCATGATCCACCCCTCTCCCAATGAGAGCTCACTATCCTATGATCCACCCCTCTCCCAATGGGAGCTCACTATCCCACGATCCACCCCTCTCCCAATAAGAGCTCACTATCCTATGATCCACCTCTCTCCCAATGGGAGCTCACTATCCCATGATCCACCCCTCTCCCAATGAGAGCTCACTATCCCATGATCCACCCCTCTCCCAATGAGAGCTCACTATCCCATGATCCACCCCTCTCCCAATGAGAGCTCACTATCCCATGATCCACCCCTCTCCCAATGGGAGCTCACTATCCCATGATCCACCCCTCTCCCAATGAGAGCTCACTATCCTATGATCCACCCCTCTCCCAATGGGAGCTCACTATCCCATGATCCACCCCTCTCCCAATGAGAGCTCACTATCCCATGATCCACCCCTCTCCCAATGAGAGCTCAATATCCTATGATCCACCCCTCTCCCAATGAGAGCTCACTATCCCATGATCCACCCCTCTCCCAATGGGAGCTCACTATCCCATGATCCACCCCTCTCCCAATGAGAGCTCACTATCCCATGATCCACCCCTCTCCCAATGAGAGCTCAATATCCTATGATCCACCCCTCTCCCAATGAGAGCTCACTATCCCATGATCCACCCCTCTCCCAATGAGAGCTCAATATCCTATGATCCACCCCTCTCCCAATGGGAGCTCACGATCCCATGATCCACCCCTCTCCCAATCAGTCCACAGAATATTTGCCTAAAAGTCTTTGGGATAATCAAGATGTGTTTTGGTAAATGTGAGATTGTTGCAGTTCTTTAGATGTTGTTCTGGGTTCCTTTATGACCTCCTGGATGAGTCGTCGTCATGCTCTTGAAGTAATTTTTGTAGGCCGGCCACTCCTGGGAAGGTTCACCACTAGGTCTGAGCGAACCCGAACTGTAAATTTCGGGTCCGTACCAGACTTTCGGGTGTCCTGGGCCCGGACCCGAACCCAAACTATTGGCTGTAAGTTCGGGTTCGGGTCCGGTGTTCGGCAATGTATTGGCGCCTTTTACAAGCTGCAGGGCAGCCAATCAACACTAGTTTCACTAGTGTGCCCTTAGAAGCCATCACAGCCATGCCTACTAATGGCATGGCTGTGATTGGGCAGTGCAGCATGTGACCCAGCCTCTATATATAGTCCAGACACACAGCACACAGCGTCATTCTGCTATAGACAGGTTCCTGTGCTGCTGAGAGAGAGGATTTTAGGAGTTAGTGTGATAAAGTCAGTCAGTCCACATTCCTTTAATTTTCTTCAAATTAGTTAGATCAGTGAGCGATCTAGATAGCTAGAGTAGAGTAGGGAGTTTCTTTATTAAGGAAAAGAAAGAGGCAGAGAGAATTATTGAAGAGATTCCTAAATCAATTGTACCCTGGCTGGGTGCAGTGCACAGTCTTTGACCAGTGCCATGAGGCCAGTGCCAGACAAAATATAAAAGTTTTACCTGCAAGCTCAGTGCACCATTAGGACCAACACTGCATATAGTAAGAGATACACCATAGTCTGTGTGTATTCTGCTATTGGAAAAACATTGCAAATAAAATGTGTTTTTTTTTTCCCAATAGCATTTTCTGCGTGTTCATAAACGCGTGTATTATCTGAACGTGTATTTAGCACGGCAGGGGGCGTTATCACAGACAAGCACAGCCGCCTGTCCAGAGCCAATGTGGACAAGCTGACGTTCATTAAAATGAACCAGGCATGGATCTTATAGGACTTGGCCGTACCTTGTGCAGAATAGACACATATACCGGTGTTCTGACAAAAACTGTCTGGCCATCGGATAGTGTCCGGCCACTTACTGCGCAGGTGCAGTGCTTGCGCAGTACGGAGGACAAGGAGATTCACAAAATCTCCAAAGATGAACGTCGCCTGCGCAGTGAGTGCAGGTTCAAGCCCGACCATCCAAGTGGACATACGGTAGCACATAGTAACAGGGCCCCTCACGGGCTCGCTTGGCTAGGCTTCAACCTCGGATGATGTGGCTTGAACCTGGAGTCACCGTGCATCGTCTTCGGAGAGTTTCGAAATCCCCTTGTCCTACGTACTGAGCAAGCGCAGTACAGGGCGGACACTATGCGACGGGGGACAGAATTCGACACATCATTCACCACTAGCCTTACCCAGCCATTGTTGTATTTTTGAACCAGTGTTGGCTACCTCGTCCTCCTCCACCGCCGCTTCCACCTACACCGCCACATCCACCGCCACCTCAACCTCCTACTTCATTTGAACCTCGTCCTCCTAGGTCAAGATTATATATTTTTCATTTTTTTAATTTCCAAGTATTTTATTTTCCCACTATCTTATCCATTAAATTGAATAATTTTTCCAGAAAGTGCCTATTCTGGGGTATTCCCACCATATGTGCGGCATCGTGCCGTTGAGTTTCTGAGGTTCTTAATGACTTCCTGTACCTCTTCTGCTGAGAAGGGGGCCTCCAGCATTTTATTTTTATTTTTTATTTTTTTTATGTTATTTTAAGTTATTTCCCTATCCACATTTGTTTGCAGAGCACTTGCCATGCTCTTAACAACATTTTGTTGCCATTTGCAGCCCTCTAACCCTTTCCATTTCTTTTTTACAGGCATTTTAGTCTTCAAAAGTCCGGGTCCCCATTGACTTCAATGGGGTTCGGAGTTCGGGTTAAGTTCGGTCCCGAACTCAGACTTTTTTCCGAAGTTCGGCCGAACCCGAACATCCAGGTGTCCGCTCAACTCTATTCACCACTGTTCCAAGTTATCTCCATTTGTGGATAATGGTCTCCCCGCGGTCCACTGGAGTTCCAAAGCCTTAGAAATGGCTTTGAAACCCTTCCTAGGCCGATACATGTACATTACTTTGTTTCTAATCTGTTCTTGAACTTTTTTAGATTGTGGCATGATGTGTGGCTTTTTGTGATCTGTTAGCGTGCTTCACTTTGTCAGACAGCTTCTATTTATGCGATTCAACAGGTCTGGCAGTAATCAGGCCTGGGTGTGGCAAGTGAAATGTAACTCAGCTTTCCAAAAAAACGTGGTTAATCACAGTTAATTCATGATTCAGCATGGGAGGGGGCAATTACTTATTCACATAGGGCCAGGCAGGTTTGAACAGTTTTGTTCCCTTAATAAATGAAATAATAATTTAAAAACTGCATGTTGGATTTACTCGGGTTATCTTTGTGTAATATTAAAATTTGTTTGATGATCTGAATGATTTAAGTGTGATAAATATGCAAAATAATAAAAAATCAGGAAGGGGCAAATACTTTTTCACACAACTATATATATATATATATATATATACTTACTGTGATTTTTTTTTTTCTCAAAGACATGTAGCAGATTGCTGTACATTTTGGCCAAAATGTATGAAGAAATTTGATTTTTTTTTCGATATGCCTTATAACAGAAAGTATAAAATGTTATTTTTTTTTTCTCAAAGTTTCTGGTATTTTTTCATTTATATAGCAAAAAAAAAAAACCCAGTGTTGATAAAACACTACCAAAAGAAAATGAATGGGGAGGATCATAGTCCACCTGGGGGGGATTGGCTAGATTCTGCCCCCCTCCCTCCCTTTCGCTCAGCTTTTGGAAACTCTGATCAACGAATATTTTGTATTCATTGCTGTTTATCTATTTTTTGTAGATTCATTATAATTGCTCTGCAGGCCTACCCTGAAGAAGCCATTATTATGGCGAAACATGTCGGACACTAAAATGGCCTGCATTACCAACTGAGGTTCTTCACAAGTTGATCTAATGGTTATATCATTATCGAATCCAAACAATTTGTACTGATTTATCTATCTACTGTAAAGCATAATTGATTCAAATCCTTATTTTGGGGGCCTTGAGCGCATTTATCTTTATGTAAACGAGTTTGTGAAATTAATTCTATATTTTTAACCTTTTTCAATAAAATTATTTTTTGAATTATGCATTGAATTGTCAACAACTCTTTCCTTTTTCCTTGGCACCACCATAATCCCTTTGGTCCTCCTCTTTTCTACACATATACCAAAAGAAAGCTCTTTTTGTGTGAAAAATTCTAAATTTCATTTGGTTACAGTGTTGCATGGCTGTGTACAATTACCAGTTAAAGTAGTGCAGTGCTGAAGAGCAAAAAACGGTCTGGTCCATGAAAAGCTCCCGTCGGACTGTTTTCCGTGTGTACGCGGCATTACTCTGGATCTGCTCTTGTGACAAAAAATGCTAGCTCTGAACCTTGTGATAGCCCTAGCACTAATAGAAGCCCTAAACCCAATGTTACCCTAACAGTAACCCTAGTGATAGCCCTACTGCTAATGGAAGCCCTAACCCTAATAGTGACCCTGACAGTAACCGTAGTGCTAACTTTACAACTAATGGAATCCCCAACTGTATTTCTAGCTTTACAACTAATGGAAGCCCCAACCCCAGTGCTAACCCTAAGCTAAAAGTTAACCCTAACAATAACCCTAGTGCTAGCCCTACTGCTAATGGAAGCCCTAACCCTAATAGTGACCCTGACAGTAATTCTAGTGCTCACCTTACCACTAATGTAAGCTCTAACCCTAATGGTGACCCTAACAGTAACCCTAGTGCTAGCCTTACACTTAATGGAAGCCCTAAGACTAGTTCTAACCCTAACCTTAAAGTTTACCCTGACCAGAGGCGGCTCTGGGCTTTGTGAGGCTTAGACTTAGAAATGAGGCCCCACTCATAATAATAAAAATAATTCAAGCAATGAAAGTGAATACATTGCAGTGTACAATGAACTGATGGCAATTCACCCATGGCCAGTCCTCAAGGATTCCAGCACGCCATTGGATCATATCACACCAGAATATGCACTGCAACACAAGCTCCCTCTGTATAGTGACCGTCACTTACTAGACAGCTCTACGTTATGCCTACATTTCACATTACCTAACAAAGGCCATAGATTCATCATCTATTTTCCTAAACCTATGCCCCATACCTGCTGTGGACACAGCCAATGCATTTACTATGGTCAGTGAACTTGAATACAGAAAAGCACCTGCTGAATTTCTTTGTACTGCAGTGTCAGGAAAAGGCAAACTAGTGTAGAGAAAAATGAAAGCAGGGGCCGACTGGCAACTTTTGGCCCAGGGTGCAAGTACAACCCAGAGGCCCATGGTGCAGCAACTTGGCCTACCTCCTGCTCTCCCTCTTCCCTGCCAAGAGAGGGAGAAGGAGGAAAGGAGAGAGGGGGGAGAAAAAAAGGGGTGAACGAAGAGGGTGAAAGGGAAGAAGAGAGAGGAGAGAAAGAGGGAAGTAGGGAAATATGTGAGAGAGTGGGGGGGAGGGGGGGGTGGGAGAGAGGTGGGGAGAAAGAGAAAGAAAAGGGGAGCAAAATAGTGTGGGGTGAGAGACAAAGAGAGGGATGAGTGAGGAGTGGAGAGAGAGGAAAGAGAAAGGGGAGAAGAGAGAGAGAGAGAGAGAGAGGGAAGGGGGAAGAGAGAAGATAGAGGGGAAGAGAGATGGTGAGAGAGAGAGAGGGGGAAGAGAGAAGACAGGGGAGGGGGAGAGAGGAGAGGGGGAGAGAGAGAGAGAGGGGTGGTGTCAAGAAGGACGTCCTGGCCACCCACCTGTTTCCGGAAGACCTACCTGCAGAATCCCTTACAGAGGAGCCAACCAGCACACTCAGGTGAGCGCTAACGGTAACGGGCGCACGCAGGTGCGCGCTAATGCTAACGGGTGCGCGCTAACACTTAGAAGTGCGTGCGTGCGCACGAGCATGCGCGGGTGCACACGACGTGACTGAACTTGGCGCCAAAGGGGCTATTTAAAGGAACCTGTCACCTTGCCTCCTTGCTGTCCGGTCTACAGCGTTCTTGAGTTCCCCTGCTGTTCCTTTACCTGTTTATCTGATACCTGTTACCCGGCCTGTCTCTGACCATTCTCTGTTTGCTGCCTGCCTCCGATCCCGGCTTGTCTTGACGATTCTTCTGCCTGCTGCCTTGGTACCGTTCCTACCCGCCTGTGTATGACCCGGCCTGCCTGAGATCCGCTTGTGTCCTGATCTACAAGACAGCTCCCGACTGCCTCTGCTTCCAACTTCCAGTTGGGTTGTTCATGTGGTTCCTGCTGTTCCTGCTTGCCGCTGGTCCCAGCTCCAGTCCGCATCCTGATCTCCTTCAGCTTCCTGAAGTCTGGACCAGCCCTTATATATGTGACCTGTCAGGCACTTGTGCCTCTTTGTCTGCTCTATCAGGGGTTCTTGAATCAGAGGAATACGAGAAGCCGCTCCCTGAAAAGTGGGCTCAACCACCAGGTACGTGATAGGTGGGAGGAGAGTGAGAGGGATGTGGATGAAGAGGGAGGGGGTAAGAGGAGGAAGGGGAGAGTGAGGGAGAGAGAAGAGGGGAGAGGGGAGAGGAGAGGAGGGGAGAGAGGAGAGGAGGGGGGAGAGGAGAGGAGGGGGGAGAGAGGAGAGGAGGGGGGGAGAGGAGAGGAGGGGGGAGAGGAGAGGAGGGGGGAGAGGAGAGGAGGGGGGAGAGAGATGGGGAGAGAGGGGAAAGAGGAGAGAGGGGGAAGATTGAAGAGAGAGAGATAGGGGGGAGAGAGAGAGGGGGAGAGGGGGAAGAGAGAGGGGGAAGATTGGGGGGAGAGGGGGAGAGAGAGAGGCGGGAGAGTGAGGGGAGAGAGGAGAGGAGAGAGAGGAGAGGAGAGAGGGAAGAGAGATGGGGGAGAGAGAGAGGGGGAGAGGAGGAGAAGGGGAGGAAGAGGAGGGAAAAGAGAGGAGATGGGGGAAGAGAGAGAGGGGAGAGGGGGAGGGGAGAAAGGAGGGGGAGAAGAGAGGAGAGGAGGGGAAAGAGAGGAGAGGAGAGGGGGGAAGGAGAGGAGAGGGGGGAAAGAGAGGAAAGGAGGGGAAGAGAGGAGGGTAAAGAGAGGAGAGGAGAGGGGGGAAAGAGAGGAGAGGGGGGAAGAGAGAGGGGGGAAAGAGAAGGGGGGTGGGGAAGAGAGGTGAGAGGAAGAGGGGGGAGAGAGGGAGATGGGATGGGGATGACGAGGGGGAGAGAGGCGGAGGAGGGAGAGAGAGGCGGAGGAGGGGGAGGAGAGAGAGGGAAAGGGGGAGAGAGGGATGAAGAGGGGGAGAGAGGGATGAAGAGGGGGGAGAGATGAAGAGGGGGGAGAGAGCGGTGGAGGAGAGGGGGGAGAGACGGATGAAGAGGGGGGAGAGAGGGGATGAGGGAGAGAGAGGCAGAAAAGGGGGGAGGAGAGAGAAATGAGGATGAAGAGGGGGGAGAGAGGGGAGGAGGGAGAGAGAGGTGGAAGAGGGGGGAGGAGAGAGAGATGGGGATGAAGAGGGGGGAGAGTGATTTACTGGGTGATGAACAGAGGGGTCATGTATCAGTGTGCAGAAAAATGGATCGTCCATGTCATCAGACTCACCCCAATCGCCAAACTCATCAGACTACCGGCACTCAGGCACCCAGAGCAGCCTAAGCATTGGGGTGGGGGGCGGGGCTTCACCAAGCAGTCAAGCCTGCAGTCTGCAGCTCATTGGTCTCTGGACCGAGCATGGCGAGCAGTGAGATGGTTTTGCCTCTGCTGGTGATGCCCACCTGTCAGCGCACCTATCTGCATGATGTGCAGAAGACACAGCATTTTCCGCGAGCAGTGTGTGAGCTGATTCTAGCATCCTCAGACCTGTACAGGACAGGCTGACACTGCTCACCTCCCCTGTCTGTGATCACTGGTGCGGCTTTTTTTTTTACAGGAGTCATAGTGGCACGGGGGCCAGTGACTCACCCTGTATAGCCCGAGCCCGTGAAAGAGATGAGAAGGCGGTGGGGGGAGGGTGTTAGGTTAGCATTGCAGAGTCCCAGTGTTCTAGATCGGTCCCACCCATCTGTGGGCAGCGAAATCCTTTCCGATGCTGGGTTCTCCTCCTCTCCCATTGTCAGGCAAATTAGACGGTCGCGAGGCCCCTGTGATCGCGAGGCCTTAGGCGACCGCCTAATTTGCCTAATTAGAGACCCTGACAATAACCCTAGTGCTAGACCTACTGCTAATAGAAGCCCTAACCCTAATATTGACCCTGAGAGTAACTCAAGTGGTCACCTTACCACTAATGTAAGCTCTAACCTTAACCGCTTGCCGACCGCCTCCTGCACTTATACGTCGGCAGAATGGCACTGCTGGGCAAAGTAACGTACCTGTACGTTACTTTGAATTTTGCCACTAGGCACGCCTGCCGCGAGCTCCGTGACCATGCCCGCGGGACCCGTGGACTCGATGTCCACCGGGTGCCCGCGATCGTGTCACGGAGCTGAAGAACGGGAAGATCCTGATGTAAACACAGCATCTCCCCGTTCTGCCTAGTGACAGGACACTGATTGTCTGCTCCCTGTCATCGGGAGCAGCGATCAGTGTCGTGTCACTGCTAGCCCATCCCCCCCACAGTTAGAATCACTCCCCAGGACACACTTAACCCCTCCCCCGCCCCCAAGTGGTTAACCCCTTCACTGCCAGTGACATTTTTACAGTAATCAATGCAATTTTATAGCATTGATGGCTGTATTAATGCAAATGATCCCAAAAATGTGTCAAAATTGTCTGATGTGTCCGCCAAAATGTCACAGTCACGATAAAAATCGCTGATCGCCGCCATTACTAGTAAAAAAAAAATTTATAATAAAAATGGCATAAAACTATCCCTATTTTGTAGACACTATAACTTTTGCGCAAACCAATCATTAAACGCTTATTGCAATTTTTTTTATCAAAAATATGTAGAAGAATACGTATCGGCCTAAACTGAGGAAAACATTTTTTTTTATATTTTTTTGGGGGATATTTATTATAGCAAAAATAAATAATTTTTTTTAAAAATTGGCGCTCTTTTTTTGTTTATAGCGCAAAAAATTAAAACCGCAGAGGGGATCAAATACCACCAAAAGAAAGCTCTATTTGTGGGGAAAAAATCACGTCAATTTTGTTTGGGAGACAAGGCGCACGACCGCGCAATTGTCAGTTAAAGCGACGCAGTGCCGAATCGCAAAAAGTGCTCAGGTCTTTGGCCAGCAAAATGGTCCGGGGCTTAAGTGGTTAATGGTGACCCTAAAAAAAACCCTAGTGCTAGCCTTACCCCTAATGTAAGCCCTGACCCTAATTCGTGATGGTAACAGTAATCCCAGTGCTAGCCCTACTGCTAATGTAAGCCCTTACCCCAATATTGACCCTGACAGTAACTCTAGTGCTCACCTTACCACTAATGTAAGCTCTAACTCTAAGGCTGACCCTAACAGTAATCCCAGTGCTAACCCTACTGCTAATAGAAGCACTAACCCTAATAGTGACCCTTACAGTAACCCTAGTGGTCGCCTTACCACCAATGTAAGCTCTAACCCTAATGGTGACCCTAACAGTAACCCTAGTGCTAGCCTTACCACTAATGGAAGCCCTAAACCTAATTTGTGATCCTAAAAGTAACCCTAGTGCAAGCCCTATTGCTAATGGAAGCCTTAATCCTAATATTGACCCTGACAGTAACTCTAGTGCTCACCTTACCACTAATTTAAGCTCTAACCCTAAGGATGACCCTAACAGTAATCCCAGTGCTAGCCCTACTGCAAATGGAAGCCCTAACCTTAATAGTGACGCTGACAGTAACCCTAGTGGTCGCCTTACCACTAATGTAAGCTTTAACCCTAATCATGATCCTAAAGGTAACCCTAGTGATAGCCTTACAACTAATGGAAGCCCTAATCCCAGTGCTAGCCTTATCACTAATAGAAGCCCTAACCCCAGTGCTAGTCTTACCACTAATGGAAACCATAACCCTAGTCCTAGCCTTACCACTAATGGAAACCATAACCCTAGTGCTAGCCGTACTACTAACGGAAGCCCTAACCCCAGTGCTAGTCTTACCACTAATGGAAACCATAACCCTAGTGCTAGCCGTACTACTAACGGAAGCCCTAACCCCAGTGCTAGTCTTACCACTAATGGAAACCATAACCCTAGTCCTAGCCTTACCACTAATGGAAACCATAACCCTAGTGCTAGCCTTACCCCTAATGGAAGCCCTAACCCTAGTGCTAACCCTAACCTTAAATGTAACCCTAACAGTAAACCTACTGCTAGTCCTAACACTATTGGAAGCTATAACCACATTGCTACCTTAATCCTAATGGTAACCCTAACAATAATGAAAGCCCTAGTCCTATTGGTTTCCGTAAGACCAATGGTAACCCTAACCCTAGTGCTAATCCTGTTGGTAACCCTAATCCTTTAATTAAAAACAAAGCCATGTGATCACCATGTCACCAATGACAAATAACAAGGGTGAGGAAAAAAAGGGAAATTAGAGGAAAATAATCTCTGTATCTGTAGGTAATTCAGACTGTAGACACATCTCTTGTGTTGATCCGACCTGGGCAGAGGAGATGAAAGATTTCCAAAGCTGAAAAGAGTTGTAGCCCTTTGAATGGATTTTTTACTGGGTGAACCCTCGGTGTTAGAGTTGAGCCAACATTTACTCCCCATTTGTAGAGTGTGCTGTGTATCTAAAAGGGCTCTGTAACCAACATGCATTTCTATCATGTTTTTAGTATCATAAGAGATTTATAAGCAAATATATATTGGGGCAGGAAGGGCAGAGTGATACCTGGTAGCTAACAAAGGTTTATGATGGAAAGAATGCAGGTGAGTATGCCCCAAGGGAGAGCGGGGAGGTTAGGCAGAGCTGTAGCATTCACAAGACAACGTAGGCAAGAGACTAGAGTCTGGGACATGTCCAGGGGCCCAGCTACAACTTTCATGTTCCTGCACAATATAATGAGTTCTGGGTAGGGATGAGCCGAACACCCCCCTGTTCGGTTCGCAGAACCTGCGAACAGACCTAAAATTTTTTTGTGAACTTTAGAACCCTATTAAAGTCTATGGGATTCGAATGTTCAAAATCAAAAGTGCTCATTTTAAAGGCTAATATGCAAGTTATTGTCATAAAAAGTGTTTGGGGACCCGGGTCCTGCCCCAGGGGACATGTATCAATGCAAAAAAAAGTTTTAAAAACTGGATTTTTTTCGGGAGCAGTGATTTTAATAATGCTTAATGTGAAACAATAAAAGTGTAATATTCCTTTAAATTTCGTACCTGGGGGGTGTGTATAGTATGCATGTAAAGGGCGCATGTTTCCCGTGCTTAGAACTGTCCCTGCACAAAGATTTAAAATCACTCGCGGCTATAATGAATTGTCGGCTCCCGTAATACAGAGAACAGTCATTCATTGAAAGTCATAGGGAAATGCAGAAAGCCATAGGGAAGTCCCCATGACGTCCCCATGCATCAGAGGGGGGCGGGGTCACCAGGTGGCCCCGCCCTCTGTTATAAAAGACCTGTCAGACCTTTCACACAGCGGGAGCCTTCCATTGCGCGGAGCGGCCCGACACAGAAGAAGAGACGCCGACGCCATGGAAGAAGATGCCGGACGAGAAAACCAGAGCAAGAAGAAGCGGATCGGAGGAAGAAGAAGATGGAAGAAGATGGAAGAAGAAGATGGAAGAAGATGGAAGAAGAAGATGAAGAAACCAAAGGATAAAGAAAGGAAGAAGACCAGAAGAAAGAAGATGAAAGAAGACTTTAATAAAGGATTTGTTAAAGACCGTCTCCTGTCATTTTTAACATTTTTGTCACTTTTTTGGTGAAATGGTAAGGGGGTACATTTGTACCCCCTTACCATTTCACACAGGGGGGGAGGCTGGGATCTGGGGGTCCCCTTGTTAAAGGGGGCTTCCAGATTCCGATAAGCCCCCGCCCGCAGACCCCCACAACCAACGGCCAGGGTTGTGGGGACGAGGCCCTTGTCGGGCATGTTGCCTGGTATGGTTTAGGAGGGAGGGGGGGCCACTCTCGTCCCCCCTCTTTCCTGCAGCCTGCCAGGTTGCGTGCTCGGATAAGGGTCTGGTATGGATTTTGAGGGGGACCCCACGCCATTTTTTTTTTGGTGCGGGGTTCCCCTTAAAATCCATCCCAGACCTCAAGGGTCTAGTATGGATATTTAGGGGGAACCCACATCATTTTTTTTTATTTGATGCAGGGTTCCCCTTAATATCCATAGCAGACCTGAAGGGCCTGGTAATTGAATTTGGGGGAACCCCCACGCTTTTTTTTTTTTTATCAATGACTTTCAATGAATTACTGTTCTCTGTATTACGGGAGCCGTCAATTCATTATAGCTGCGAGTGATTTTAAATAGCTTTTTTTCCTGCAAAAATGACACTTTGTGCAGGGACAGTTCTAAGCACGGGAAACATGCGCCCCTTCATAGACATACTATAGACACACCCCCCAGGTACAAAATTTAAAGGAATATTACACTTTTATTATTTCACTTTAAGCATTATTAAAATCACTGCTCTGCTTTTTTTTGCATTGATACATGTCCCCTGGGGCAGGACCCGGGTCCCCAAACACTTTTTATGACAATAACTTGCATATAGGCTTTTAAATTTGCACTTGAGATTTCTCCCATAGACTTTTACAGGGTGCTTGCGGCTTTTCGAATTTGAACAGGCAATGTTCGAGTCGAACATGAGTTCGACTCGAACTCGAAGCTCATCCCTAGTTCTGGGTACCAGGTAAGATGTGGACCTAGGAATGGACGCTTTATCCTACCCAAAGCTCTACAAAGGCTCCAGGCTCCAGGACCCAGAGCTAAAAGTTTTTATCCATACCAGTTATAAACCCTGAAGCCCCTCACCATGTATAAGAGAAAAACCTTGGTGACACATACACACTTGGTGACACATCCACAATCCTGCCAGTAGAAAAATATAAACTTAAAAAAATAAGATAAAACCATCATGCCGTCCTTTTAATGTTTCAAAAGCAAGTTGTCAGGGGCAGCTCCCACATTCCCCTTCACCAGATTCCCATGAAGATGAATTCAGCTGTAAATTTTGTTTAATTTTTGTTTATTGAACAATTTTTAACATACAGCTTATACAGGTTACAACCAGTCATTTGGGTTTGCAGAACATTACAACTTAAAACCGTTTCTATGTGCATCATCACAGCATTAGTACTTAAGATGACGTACGCCCCCGTAACCTGCCGGAACGGGGGTCCAAATAAACATCTGAGATCATGGCTTCCATCTACAATTGTTTACTAACTGCCGTATGACCTTTTCTGGTGGGGGGGGGGGGGGGGGGGTGGGAGGCGAGAGGGGTAGAGGGGGTGGGATACCGGTAAGGGGAGGAGAAGAGAAAGGGAGGATGAGAAAGAGAAGATAGAGAAAGAAGAAAAGCAGGTGTGAGCTTGGGTGACCTTCATTGAACCTTTACCACTGCGGATGTGTAAAACATTTATCATACTTAATACTTTGTACACTATGTCTTTGACCCATAGGTCCTGTCTTCATCAATCCGTTGTCAGAGACAAGTCGCTTAGCCGTTATGGCATGCAGAGAGTACACTTTCAGGGTTGTGTTGTTGTTTGGGGTGGTTGGCAGATATCCCTGTAGCTGGGTGAACTCTTGAATTCAATCCAAGTCAACCAGGTAGTGGAATATCTGTGGAAGTTGTCTTTTGCTGTGAGAGTAAGTTCCTCCATGAGGGAAGTATGGATTACTAATTCAGCTGTAAATGACTTCTTCTACTACCTCATCATCAATATTAGACATTAAACGGTTACTGCAGATACAGTGAGGGGAAAAAAAGTATTTGATCCCCTGCTGAATTTGTAGGTTTGCCCACTGACAAAGAAATTATCAGTCTATAATTTTAATGGTCGGTTTATTATAACAGTGAGAGACAGAACAACAACAACAAAAAATCCAAAAAACGCATATAAAAAGGTTATAAATTGTTTTTCATTTGCATGAGTGAAATAAGTATTTTGATCCCCTATCAATCGGCAAGATTTCTGGCTCCCAGGTGTCTTTTATACAAGTAAAAAGCTGAGATTAGGAGCACTTAGGAGCACTCTCTTAATCTCAGCTTGTTACCTGTATAGAAGCAATCAATCAATCAATCAGATTCCAATCTCTCCACCATGACCAAGACCAAAGAGCTGTCCAAGGATGTCAGGACAAGATTGTAGACCTACACAAGGCTGCAATGGGCTACAAGACCATTGCCAAGCAGTTTGGTGAGAGGGTGACAACAGTTTGTTCGATTATTCGCAAATGGAAGAAACACAAAATAACTGTCAGTCTCCATCGGTCTGGGGCTCCATGGAAGATCTCACCTTGTGGAGTTTCAATGATCATGAGAACGGTGAGGAATCAGCCCAGAACTACACGGGAGAATCTTGTCAATGATCTCAAGGCAGCTGAGACTATAGTCACCAAGAAAACAATTGGTAACACACTACGCTGCAAAGGACTGAAATCCCGCAGCACCCGCAAGGTCCTCCTGCTCAAGAAATCACATGTACAGGTCTGTCTGAATTTTTCTAATTAATATCTAAATGATTCAGAGGGGAACTGGGTGAAAGTGTTGTGGTCAGATGAGACCAAAATCAAGCTCTTTGTTATCAACTCAACTCGCCATGTTTGGAGGAGGAGGGATGCTGCCTATGACCCCAAGACCACTATCCCCCACCATCATACATGGAGGTGGAAACATTATGCTTTGGGGGTGTTTTTCTGCTCAGGGGACAGGACAACTTCACTGCATCAAAGGGACGATGGACGGGGACCCATGTACCTTCAAATCTTGGGTGAGAACCTTCTTCCCTCAACCAGGGCATTGAAAATGGGTCGTGGATGGGTATTCCAGCATGACAATGACTCAAAACACACGGCCAAGACAACAAAGGAGGGGCTCAAGAAGAAGCACATTAAGGTCCTGGAGTGGCCTAGCCAGTCTCCAGACCTTAATCCCATAGAAAATAAGTGGAGGGGGCTGAAGGTTCGAGTTACCAAACATCAGCCTCAAAACCTTAATGACTTGGAGAGGATCTGCAAAGAGGACAAAATCCCTCCTGAGATGTGCAAACCTGGAGGCCAACTACAAGAAACGTCTGACCTCTGTGATCGCCAACAAGGGTTTTGCCACCACCTTCTAAGTCATGTTTTGCGAAGGGGTCAAATACTTATTTCACTCATTAAATTGCAAATCAATTTCTAACTTTATTGAGATGTGATTTTCTGGATATTTTTTGTTGTTATTCTGTCTCTCACTGTTATAATAAAGCGACCAATAAAATTATAGCCCGATCGTTTCTTTGTCAGTGGGGCAAACGTACAAAATCAGCAGCCAATCAAATACTTTTTTCCCTCACTGTATAGGAAAGTTCTCATAGGGAACTTGTGTATCCAGTTTATTACAATATTTATGGCACGTTCATATAAATCATCTTACACCTACCAATGAGATCTGTGTCTTCTCTGCCATCTAGTGGAGTTTAAGGACCAAGCCTGTTTTTCAGACTCTGTTTTCATGTTTAAAACAGTTTTTTTTGCTAGAAAATTACTTAGAACCCCCAAACATTATATATTGTTTTTTTTTTTCAACACCCAACACCCTAGAGAATAAAATGGCGGTCATTGCAAAACTTTTTTTCACACCGTATTTGCGCAGAGGTCTTACAAGCGCACTTTTTTTGGAAAAAAATCACCCTTTTGAATAAAAAAATAAGACAACAGTAAAATTAGCCCAACTTTTTTATTATATTGTGAAAGATAATATTAAGCCGAGTAAATTGATACCCAACATGTCATGCTTCAAAATTGCGCCCCCGCTTGTGGAATGGCGTCAAACTTTTACCCTCAAATCTCCATAAGCAACATTTAAAAAATTCTACAGGTTGCATCTTTTGAGTTACAGAGGTCTAGGGCTAGAATTATTGTTCTCGCTCTACCGATTGCGGTGATACCTCACATGTGTGGTTTGACTACTGTTTTTCATATGCAGGCGCTACTCACATATGCGTTCGCTTCTGCGCGCGAGCTCGTCGGGACGGGGTGTTTTAAAAAATGTTATTTTTTTTTCTTATTTATTTTACTTGAATTTATTCATTTTTACACTGTTTTTTAAAAAAAAAAATGGATCACCTTTATTCCTATTACAAGGAATGTACACATCCCTTGTAATAGAAAAAAGCATGACAGGACCTCTTAAATATGAGATCTGGGGGGTCAAAAAGTCCTCACATCTCATATTTGGACTTAAATGCAATAAAAAAAAAAATATGTCATTTCAAAAAATGACATTGAAAAAATGTGCCTTTAACCACTTCAGCCCCGGACCAATTGGCAGCCAAAGGACCAGGCCCCTTTTTAGCGATTCGGCACTGCGTCGCTTTAACTGACAATTGCGCGGTCCTGCAACGTGGCTCCCAAACAAAATTGGCGTCCTTTTTTTCCCACAAATAGAGCTTTCTTTTGGTGGTATTTGATCGCCCCTGCGGTTTTTATTTTTTGCGCTATAAACAAAAATAGAGCGACAATTTTGAAAACAATGCAATATTTTTTGCTTTTTGCTATAATAAATATCCCCCCAAAAATATATAAAAAAAACATTTTTTTTCCTCAGTTTAGGCCGATACGTATTCTTCTACATATTTTTTGGTAAAAAAAATCGCAATTAGCGATTATTGATTGGTTTGCGCAAAAGTTATAGCGTTTACAAAATAGGGGATAGTTTTATAGCATTTTTATTAATATTTTTTTTTTTACTAGTAATGGCGGCGATCAGCGATTTTTATTGTGACTGCGACATTATGGCGGACACATCGGACATTTTTGGGACCATTGTCATTTATACAGAAATCAATGCTATTTAAATGCACTGATTACTGTATAAATGACAGTTGTAGTGAAAGAGTTAACCACTAGGGGGAGGGGAGGGGTTATGGGCTCTGACGTGTGTGTGTTTTTTACATTAGGGGGCGGGGCTGACGTCTGACGTCATTGTTTGGCTTTCCCGATGACCGGGAACAGCCGATCAATGACAGGCAGAGTAGGAAGCGCGGGGAGAGGTTTGTTTACACAGACCTCTCCCCGTTCTTCAGCTCTGTGAACCGATCGCGGGACACCAGCGGCAATCGGGTCCGCTGGTCCCACGGCCGGGGTCACGGAGCTCCCGACCGGGTCGCGAGCGCGCCGCTGGTGGTGCGCGCGACCCACGGGCAGGCATTTAAAGGGCCACGTACGGGTACGTGATTTTGCCTGCCCGTGCCATTCTGCTGACGTATATATGCAGTGGGCGGTCGGGAAGCGGTTAAGGCGTATGGGCGGAAGCGACGTTTTGACGTCGCTTCCGCCCTCCTATGGTATAGAGACGAGTGGGGGCCATCTTAGCCTCACTCGTCTCCATACCCATCACACGGCAGGACCTGATCGCCTCCGCCACTACTGATAGCTCCGGTAAGCGGCGGAAGGCTGCCGTTACCGAAATATCCCTCTTCAAAGTGCCGACGTAAATGTTCAGTGATCGGTCCTTAAGTGGTTAAGCTTATTTCTTGTATTTTTTTTTAGCAGAGGTTCAGCTCATGTCTTCAATAGGAAAGATATTTTATATATTGTAACATTGAAAGCTACAGAAGTTTGCCCTTGGGACTTTAAATGAGATGCAGGACAGTCAATGGTAAAATAAAGATTGCAGATTTATTGTTAGGTCCAATGTCGGCCGTAAAGCACAAACAATTCATATATTGTCAACAGATCTGTAGTGTCATACGTGATATGTTATATTTAGTAGCTAGATACAATATTCCATAGAATCATCCGCAGTGGGTATAAAAAGCGCACCCCAATATCCCAACACATTTCACAAACAACCGTTCGCTTTTTCAGGGACTGATGCAAACACAATGTCTATGGAGTTTGTGATATACAGTAAAAATAAGAGATAATGCTGTACTGGTGCAAAAGCAATAGAGGGCCACAAAAAGGGCCCCTACTTACCAATCTGTTGAAAGAGCTTAAATCCACTCACTAAATGCGAGCAGGCGAGTGGAAATTTTGAGGGCTGACATACAGTACATAAGCAACAGTAAAATAAATGAGATTTAGGCTGGGTTCACATTATGTGCAGCACGGGGGGCACAGCAGTGGGGTGGTACGTAGATGACATGTAGCACTGTCCTGACTGTGAGAAATCGGCCAGTGCAGTTTTATACCCAATTCCTCACAGTCCAGTGACTGCTGCATAAAAAAATCTTTTACAGTATAGCAAACCATTGAGTAAGCAGATCAATGAAGGACTCACAGCCAAGTACGGGGGGGGGGGGGGGAGCTCATTTGGCTGGACTTCTCCTGTGGATCACGGGAGTGCAGTTCATTTTGCACGCCTGTGACCCGTTTTACGCAGAGAGTGGGCTGAAGTCCGCTCTCTGCTGACATCACAGAGTCAGACCAGGCTCTGCGTCATCATGACCATGTCGGGATCCGCCCAGATCCCTGGATTGGCACCCAGCTCAGCTTCTCAGCGAGCCACAGAGAGCCTGAGCCAGCCACTCCCCGCCCCCTCCACGGACCAGCTCTCCAATGAGTGAGGAGAGGGGAGGAGCAGAGAGTGGTAACTGACAGTTTGCAGCTCTCTGCTCAGGGAGTTGTGAAAACCGAGCGATCGGTGGTGTTTGATCGCTCGGTTCTCAGTGTTAGAGCCGGAGGGCGAAAGATGCAACATTCACCTAGGTAAGTATGATACAAAAAAAAAAAAACACGTACATCTCTTTTAATTCACCATTCCACAGCCACATTCACTTAGCTCCTACTCCATGTTGCTTCACACACAGCCTTACTTGTGCTCCAGCAGAAGGCAGTCTGGGTGCACCGCCTCCCCAGTACCGCCCAATCAAACCTCAAGCCATGCTGAGCCCACCCCTCCTCTAGAACATTCTGGTTTGTAATAACACCAAGGAGTAAAGACTAGACATGTGCAATTTGTTTCTTTCCGAATGAGTTTTTTAACCAATTTCAACAAATTTGTTCATTTGAAAATATCCAAATTAAGGAAAACCCATTGCATGAATTTTTCCCTATATTCGTAAATTTGAATATTTGAAAATTCGTCAATTAAAAATTTTTAAAATGTATAAATTTTAAAATTTATAAATTGTAAAATTTGTAAGTTTATCAATTTTAAAATTTGTAAATTTATCAATTTTTAAACTTATACATTTTCAAATTTATCAATTTTAAAATTTGTAAATTTATCAATTTTAAAATTTATCAATTTTAAAATTTATCAATTTTAAAATTTATCAATTTTAAAATTTGTAAATGTATCAATTTTAAAATTTGTAAATTTATTAATTTTAAAATTTGTAAATTCGACAATCCCAAAACCCCAAAATTTGAAAATCTGAAATAATAACTAACTAATATTAACTATAACTATAGGTATTGGAATTTCCTTTCAAATTTGTCTGTTAGTGAAAGTAACGAATATGATTTTTTTTCCAAATATATCAACAAGTATATTTGCGTCTTTTCCGCTTTTTTCAAACTTGCGGTTTCTGCCAGCCCGGCGGTGGAACGCACGCCGAGATTACTGAAGTGTCTCATTTGTTATGCTAGCTGGAGCATTGGAGCTCCTACTAATTTTTTTAAAACTACATTTTTTAACCACTACAATACCGGGCACTTTCGCCCCCTTCCTTCCCAGACCAATTTTCAGCTTTCAGCGCTCTCACACTTTCAGTGACAATTGCGCGGTCATGCAATGCTGTAACCAAATGAATTTTTTATCATTTTGTTCGTACAAACAGAGCTTTAGTTTGGTGGTATTTATTCGCGACTCCGTTTTTTATTTTTTGCGATATAAGCGAAAACATAGCAAAAATTTTGAAAAAAAACAATATTTTCTCCTTTCTTTTTTAAAAGAAATCCAATAAAATCTAATTTTGTCATAAATTTAAGCCAAAATGTATTCTGCTACATGTTTTTTGTAAAAAAAAAATCTGTTAAGTGTATAATAATTGGTTCGCGTGATCACGGACATATGTACGCAAATGATCATGTACAGATGTGTGCAAGTGATCACGGACATATGTGTGCAGATAACCATTGGCACATGTTATTTTACTGGGACGTATGTGGGGGACATGTGTTTTTTTTATTTGGGGACATGTGTGTTTTTGTGTGGGGACATGTGTGTTTTGGGGAGATGTGTGGGGACATGTGTGTTTTGGGGAGATGTGTGGGAACATGTGTGTTTTGGGGAGATGTGTGGGGACATGTGTGTTTTACGTTTTCCCGCTACTTTTAAAGGACGTTCAGGAACGTCCTATCAGAAGTAGACGGCTCCCACCCGGGCGTATATGTACAGCGGCCGGGTGGGAAGTAGTTAATACAATCAAATACTTTGATCTATGGATTTACGCTATCAGGTTCCATCCTTTCCTATACATATGTGGATGTCCGTTTTAAACCGCACTATTGAGGTGGAAAGAGACTGAAGATCATCACAGAGGTGTGTGAACCGGAGAAAAATCCCGGCAAGGGGGACACCGCCATCTGGATACATCCATTACGCCTGTTACCCCTGCAGGGGTGAGGCGCTCGGGTGAGTGCAAACATAAGAGGGGGACACTGAAGAAGGAGGGGAGCACTGAAAAGTCACCTTATTTTTCTTCTTGCACGGATCACTTTTTCACAGACTGTTTTTTGCTTTTGATTGGACACATGTTATCGGAATTTGTTTTCTTTTTGATATATTCGTCGTGATATTTTTTGGGACGAATTTATGTTTGGAAATAGCACATGTCACTTTATGTGTATTTTTGGATACAAACACATGGTATCTTAATTTTTGCATGATTGTTTATGGACTTTTGGAAAAACTTTTTATAATTTACTGGAATTTCACATAATTATTTATTATCTATATTTTTTTATTTCTGGACGCACATTTCACTTTAACCACTTCAATACCGGGCACTTATACACCTTCCTGCCCAGACAAATTTACAGCTTTCAGCACTGTCACACTTTGAATGACAATTGTGCGGTCATACTACACTGTACCCATACTAAATTTTTCTAATTTTTTCCCCACAAATAGAGCTTTCTTTTGGTGGTATTTGATCACCTCTGGGATTTTTATTTTCTGCTAAACAAACAAAAAAAAATTATGTTTTTTTTTTGTTTCAGTTACTTAGTACGTTTTCTCCTTCACTGATGGGCACTGATAAGGTGGCACTGATGGGTACTGATGAGGTGGCACCAATGAAGTGGCACTGATAAGGTGGCATTGATGGGCACTGATATTTGGCACTGATAGGCGGCACTGATAGGTGGCACTGATATGCGACAAGGATGGGCACTGATATGTGGCACAAATAGGCACTGATAGGCATCACGGATTGTCATGGATAGGCGGCACAGATGGGCAGTGATAGGCGGCACGGATGGGCACTGATAGGCGGCACTGATAGGTGGCATTGTAGTGTAAAGTATTGTACGGATGGATGCCAATCAGTGCTAAACAATAATGCATGCCAATCAGTGATGCCCATTGTGGGCACTGATTGGCATCCATTGTGGGCACTGATTGGCATCCATTGTGGGCACTGACTGGCATTCCTGGTGCTGGGCATCCCTGGTGGTCTGGTGGCATCCCTGGTGGTCCAGTGTAGGCATCCTTGGGGGGCTGCGCTGATAATCGATCAGCACAGACACCCCCTGTCAGGAGAGCCGATCGGCTCTCCTCTACTGGCATCTGTCAGATGCGAGGGAGGAAAAGCCGATCACCAGCTCTTCCTATTTACATTGTGATCAGCCGTGATTGGACACAGCTAATCCACGTGGTAAAGAGGACGTCATATGCCGCCGTCATTCTGCTATATGGCAGGCGACAAGTGGTTAATAGGAGTATTTGCATTGCCTATTACAATAGGTCATATTTATACCCCTTCCATATATATATATATATATATATATATATATATATTACATATACTTTATCACGCAATCTATTTAAGTTTGCACCTCTGAACAGCGCCACTTTCCCTTTCCTTGCGTTTACATGAATTTATCCAAAGTTACGAATTATCCGAAATAACGAATGCCGTATCTAAACGAATGGAACGTAACAAATTAATAATAATAAATAACAATAATAATAATAAAAACTTTTTATTGTTGTTATTTATTATTAATTAATTTCATTCCATTTGTTTAGCTACGGCATTCGTTATTTCAGATAATTCGTAACTTCAGGTAAATTCATATTCGTTACGTTCACCAAGAGCCAAATGTGAAAGGAAATTCCAATACCTATAATTTAATAGTTTGTTATTATTAGTTAGTTATTTCGAATTTCAGATTTTCTTTCTTATTTTCAAATTCACGAATTTTCTAATTTATGAATTTACAAATTGTGATCATAAGGAATGACCCGGAAAAAAACAAACAAACAAAGAAGCGAATGAAACAAAAACGTAAAAAAAAAACAAATTTTTCAGCAGAGCACATGTCTAGTAAAGACATCTAGCAAGTGAAAGTATTCCCCCAAATTTCACCAGAAAATATTTATCTCATCTTTGATGTCCCTCACCCCAACAAGTGTAGAGTCACCCCATGTCCAGTATTGCTCATAAATTTCCCTTCAAACCCTGGTTGGCAGTGGAACCAGCAAGGGATTCACACTAACAGCATCTTCTCCCCTAATGTCCTCAGATAATATCACATCGTCTACAGACAGTCTGAGAGGATTTTGTGGAAATTTATCTCGGCTTCCTTCTCACAGATCCAATAAAGTTTTGAAGTACAAGGTTCTGCAGTCAGTTCCTGGTCCAGCTTGGCACAGGTCACGCCCTCGCTGTTGTTTCTGACATGGCTGAAAAATGAAAACATCAGTTTAAGTTCTTTTTTTCTGCACAACATTGCACCATGTAACTGTAGCAGCGACACTTTTGCAAGGTGTCCGCTATGTGCACATTTAGTTTTTTTCTCAGAACAGTAAAGGGGTTCTGGGGGTTAATTGTGTAGGTTTAACTTTGGCATCAGTTTGGCTGCGCTGTGTTGGGGTTCTGCCTGAACATTTTGAGTATCAGCATTCCACGGAGCCAATCAGTGGGTGCGTTTGGCCCCACTGAGGAGTCTGGGGAAGGGTACTTAAGATGCTGGAGTCACGTGTTCGGGGTTCGTTAGGCCAGAGCTGCCTATTCCTGAATCTGGACCGGGGTAGCCCCGTGAGGGGTCCCGGGCCCGGGAGCGTTTGCTGCCCTGCAACATGGTCCGTTTGACGAACCCCATTAGACCCACTTGGTCTGGGGCAAGGATCCATCTGTTCCCGAGTCTCGGAACTGGCTGGTCCGAGGCGCAGTAACTGAGGGAGGATTCAAGGCATCCGGGTGCGCTCTCAACTTGGAGGGCACCGCAGCTCGTGTAAGCGACCGGTGGAGGACTCTTCGGAGGAGGGCCAACAAGCTGGCATCCCAAGAAGTGCCTGGTTGCTGGGTTGTTAAGGACACTAGAGAATCCGCGCTTTCCCAGTACTGCCAAGGAGACGTTCCAGGTACAGAGGAAAGGTTCCTGTTCACTTTCGGTTGCAACTTTATTCAAGGTCAGAGACTTTGCAAGTTCTGGATTAAAGTGCTGACCGCCATAATCTTTGGCTAGGGATTCGTTCAGCTTTGAAGTGCCCAGCTGCGAGTGGCTACTCTCTGGGTTTGCATTAGAGACTTCCTAATAGTCAGCAGTTCAAGGTGCCTGAGTTTCGTCACCCTTGCCCTCTGTTCCCACACGAGACTGTGTCTGTTGGATGTTACCCCTGCAAATAAAAACCTTTCTAAAGGACTTTTATGGTGTCAGCTTTCAAAGTCGTTGGGTACCAACTCTGGGAACCCCTAGACCTGGAGGAACAAGCCAAGCGGAGGAAACCGGTAAGCCCAAAAGTCAGGGCCGCCCCATCAAGGGTTATGGCCGCTACATAATATTTAGTGATAAGTACTTCTGATATAAGGATTCAGAAGATCCATCAGTCATTCAGAGGGGTTCCTATATGATAGGGAACACATGTGTAATAAAATGGACTTAATAATATAGGGACTTTGCCTTAACCTGCAATGTCTCTAGTTTAAACTCACTTTTTCTGACAGGAAATGTTCGATGTGAGCTTGTTGGCAGAAAATCCGACCGTGTGTACGCTCCATCGGACATTTGTTGTGGGACTTTCTGCCAACAAATGTTGGTAAGCAGGTTCTCAAATTTTACACCAAATAATGTGTGCTGTTGGACTTTCCGATCGTGTGTACACAAGTCCGTTGGACAAAAGTCCAAAGTACAAAGAGGCATGCTCGGAATTAAGGAAGAGCCGGAAGCGCCGGAAGTGCTCTGACATGTAAAGCTAGTGTTCGTAATGTAGATATCACATTGGCTAGCCATACGTCTTGTAAGTCACTATGTTCATAATTGTTGGCCAACATTTGTGTGACCGTGTGTATGCAAGACATGTTGGAGCCAACAACCTTTGAACAAAAATCCACAGTTTTGTTGTCGGAAAGTTTGATCGTGTGTACGAGGCATAAGGCTGTAGCCAGCCTAAGCTCGTTTTACTTTTCTCTTGGCTCTGTAGGTTTTTCTGAGCTCAGGGCATTGATTTTTTCTATCTGTGGCTACTCCCAAAAGGTCAAGAGCCTAAGATTGCTTAGAGAAAGATCCACTGATGGGTCAGGGAACAGTGCCTGCTAACACAGGGTCAAGAGACAATGGATCTTATTTCACAGTTTATTCAGCAATACATTTATGGAAACACTAAAGTGACTGGCACCAAAGTTTTTATTTGATCCCTCTATATGCCAAGGTGTCCACCCTGAGAAGCACGTGTTAGCCCGTCACACCATCTTGGGGGGGCGGTCTGTACTGCCCTCATGGATGAAGCGGTACACAAAAATTTTCATACTCACAATTCAGTGTTGTTATCACTCCAGTACCAGAGAGGCGTCTCATATGTATCCCGACGTTCCTTCACCAGTCCAATCCAGAAATCCTTCTTCATATTCTTCACTAAGGTCTAACAACGAAATCTCAGGTCAGTTAAAAGTTCAACTCATTGTTCTCCTAGATATGTTTATATATGAAAATGTCAGATCTATATAAATGTATTATAACAATGGTAATAGTGTATGACTGTGGGGGAGGGGACATTAGAGTGTAAGCTCTTCTGGTACAGAGACTGATGTGATTGGCTCAGTGATCTCTGTACAGCACTGCGGTATACGTCGGAGCTATATAAATGTATAATGATAATAGTGTGTGACTGTGGGGGAGGGGACATTTTAATAAAAAAAAACATACAAACATACAGCTCATTAACCACTTGACCACTGGGCACTAAACACCCTTAATAACCAGACCAATTTTCAGCTTTCGGTGCTCTCACATTTTAATGACAATTACTCAGTCATACAACACTGTACCCAAATGAAATTTTTGTCCTTTTTTTCACACAAATAGAGCTTCTTTTGGTGGTATTTAATCACCGTTGGTTTTTTATTTTTTCGCTATAAAAAAAAAAACTGAAAATTCGGTAAAAAAATGAATTTTTCTTCGTTTCTGTTATAAAATTTAGCAAATTTTGTAATTTTTCTTGATAAATTTTGGCCAAAATTTATACTGCTACATATCCTTGGTAAAAATAAGTACAAATTGGGATACATTATTTGGTCTTTGTGAAAGTTATAGAGTCCACAAGCTATGGTGCCAATATCTGAAAATTGATCACACCTGAAGTACTTATCTCATTTCTTGAGTCCCTAACATGCCAGGAAAGTACAAATACCCCCCAAATGACCCCTTTTTGGAAAGAAGACATTCCAAGGTTTTTGGAAAGAGGCATGGTGAGTTTTTTGAAGTTGTAATTTTTTCCCACAATTCTTTGCAAAATCAAGATTTTTTTTCTTATTTTTATTTTTTTCACAAAATTGTCATATTAGCAGGTTATTTCTCACACACAGCTACCACAAATTACACCCCAAAACACATTCTGCTATTACTCCCGAGTACGGCGATACACATGTGTGAGACTTTTACACAGCGTGGCCACATACAGAGGCCCAACATGCAGGGAGTGCCATCAGGTGTTCTGGAGCACCCAGGCCAATTCTGACATTTCTCTCCTACATGTAAAAATCATCTTTTATTTGATAGAAAATTACATAGAACCCCAAAACATTATATATGTTTTTTTAGAAAAGACCCTAGAGAATACAATGGCGGTCGTTGTTTTTATCTAGCACGGTACTTGCGCAGCAATTTTTCGAACGCATTTTTTTGGGAGAAAAAAGTTTTGTGCTTTACAAAAAACAAAACTGTAAATTTAGCCCAATGTTTTTGCATAATGTGAAACATGAAGTTACGCCGAGTAAATAGATACCTAACATGTCACCCTTCAAAATTGCACATCCTCGTGGAATGGCACCAAACTTCGCTACTTAAAAATCCCCATAGGCGGCGCTTTAAAACTTTTTACTGGTTACATGTTTTGAGTTACAGAGGAGGTCTAGGGCCAAAATTATTGTTCTCGCTCCAACGTTCGCAGCGATACCTCACATGTGTGGTTTGAACACCGTTTTCATATGTGGGCGGGACTTATGTATGCGTTCGCTTCTGCATGCGAGTGCACGGGGACAGGGGCGCTTTACATTTTTTTTATTGTTCATTTTACTTTATTTATTTTAGTTTGACACTTTTTTCCCCCCAAAAAATTTTTTTGATCACTTTTATTCCTATTACAAGGAATGTAAACATCCCTTGTAATAGGCATGACAGGTCCACTTTATGGCAGGGTATGGCAGGGTATGGCATGGCAGGGTATGGCAGAGTATCGCAGGGTATGGCAGAGTATCGCAGGGTATGGCAGAGTATCGCAGGGTATGGCAGAGTATGGCAGAGTATCGCAGGGTATGGCAGGGTATCGCTGGGTATGGCAGGGTATCGCTGGGTATTATTGCAGGGTATGGCAGGGTATCGCAGGTAATGGCAGAGTATGGCAGGGTATGGCATGGCAGGGTATGGTAGAGTATCGCAGGGTATGGCAGAGTATCGCAGGGTATCGCAGGTAATGGCAGAGTATGGCAGGGTATGGCATGGCAGGGTATGGCAGGGTATGGCAGGGTATGGCAGAGTATCGCAGGGTATGGCAGAGTATCGCAGGGTATGGCAGAGGTATGGCAGAGTATCGCAGGTAATGGCAGAGTATCGCAGGTAATGGCAGAGTATCGCAGGTAATGGCAGAGTATCGCAGGGTATGGCAGAGTATCGCAGGTAATGGCAGAGTATGGCAGGGTATGGCATGGCAGGGTATGGCAGAGTATCGCAGGTAATGGCAGAGTATCGCAGGTAATGGCAGAGTATCGCAGGTAATGGCATGGCAGGGTATGGCATGGCAGGGTATGGCAGAGTATCGCAGGTAATGGCAGAGTATCGCAGGTAATGGCAGAGTATCGCAGGGAATGGCAGAGTATCGCAGGGAATGGCAGAGTATCGCAGGGAATGGCAGAGTATCGCAGGGAATGGCAGAATATAGCAGGGTAAGGCACAGTATTGGAGGGTATGGCAGATTTGGTATCCATCCATGCTCAGCCATCCCTCCATACCCTGCAATACCCAGCAATACACTGCAGGCTATGCTGTGTATTGCAGGGTATGGAGGGATGGCTGAGCAAGGATGGATCGGTGGCATGCAGAGCAGGCTGTGGGCACTACAGATCCCGCCCACAGCACTGCTGCCACCGATCCCTCCCCCTCTCCTCTCAGACTGTACCGATCGGTACAGAGAGAGGAGGGGATAGGAACCGGCGTCATCAAATGACGCCGGTTTGCTTACATGTGATCGCTCCGTCATTTGACGGAGCGATCACGTGGTAAACGGCCGCGATCAGCGGCCGTTTACCGTGATCCGTGATCCGCCGGGTCCTCTGGACCCGGCGATCACGGATGTACTCGAGTGCGCGCCCCAGGGGGCGCGCAAGAGGGGAATTCCGGGAGGACGTCATATGACCCCTCCCAGAGTTAAGCAACCGGCCTGTAGCCGTCATTCGGCTATGGGCCGGTTGTAAAGTGGTTAATAAAAACATATTTACACAAACAAACAACAACTAAACAAAAACAAGCGTGCTTACATCAGCAAGTAAAGAAAACCATTGTCTGACAAGATAACATATTAAGAAACATTGTTTAAAGGCAACAAAAAAGAGACCACAAACCTGAACCTCAACTTAAATACAATCCAAGCTAAGAAACCTTTTGTAATTTAATCACCATCAGGATGCGTTTCCAGCCCCCCCCCCCCCCCATTAACCCCTCCCCCACATCATTTACCCCGACTTCCACATCATTCACCTTGCATTCTGCACCAGCAGAGGCGGCTCTAGGCTTTGTGAGACCTTAGGCAAAACTAAGACATGAGGCCCCACTCACGCCCATAATGGTAAAAGTAATGAAGGCGATCAATAAAAATGAATTAGTAGGGTACAGTATAGGGGGAGGGTAGGTGGACAGTACACGGGTCAGGAGGGTACAGTACAGGAGGGTAGGTGGACACAGTACAGGTGGTAGGAGGATACAGTACAGGTGGTAGGAGGATACAGTAAAGGGGGAGCAGGAGGGCACAGTACAGGGGGTAGGTAAGTGGACACAGTACAGGGGCAGTAATAAATGTTACAGATATGGTCTCCTCAAGCAGAGATGCGTAGGGAAGCTGCTCTCACAGATCCCACCTATTCTGGCCGGCTGTCACTGGGCTAAATGACAACTCCCCCTTTACCTTCCCCTCCAGAGTTTTTTGCTCTCTTGCGGCACTTTGCAGGGTTAAGGAAGGGCCCCAAGTTGGAACATCTTATTACTGCTGCTGCTTGTGTGGGTGGGATGTGTCCTGCACCAATCAGATGGGATGAATAGGAGAGGAGGGTCAGCAGGGATTGGTGCAGCACACATCCCACCCACACAAACAGCAGCACTAGTAAGATGCTCTGCCTCAGTGTTCTTTCTTAGCCCCTGAAAAAATATGAGTCAGGATGGAGCTGGGAACCATGGGGTAGGGGAGAAGGAGGCAGGTTGAAAAAAGGGGGAGGGGGTAGGAGATGGGGAATGTATAGAGGAGAACTGGAGTGGTTATTGGAGAAAGAAATAAAATAAAATGAAAGAAAGAAAGAAAGAAAAAGGAGTAGGATGAAGAGAGAAAGAAGGAAAAAAATATGAAGGCACATAGAGAGAAAGAAAGAAAGAAAGTATGAAGGGAGAAAGATAGATAGATAGATAGATAGATAGATAGATAAAGATAGATAGATAGATAGATAGATAGATAGATAGATAGATAGATAGATAGATAGATAATAAAGAAAAAAGAAAGATAGATAGATAGATAGAAAAAATATAGATAGATGGATAGACAGAGGGAGAAAGATAGATAGATAGATAGATAGATAGATAGATAGATAGATAGATAGATAGATAGATAGATAGATAGATAGATAGAAAGATACATAGATAGATAGAAAAAAAGAAAGATACATAGATAGAGGGAGAAAGAAAGATAGAAAGAAAGAAAGATACACAGAAAGAAAGAAAGATAGATAGATAGATAGATAGATAGATAGATAGATAGATAGATAGATAGAAAAAAAGAAAGATAGATAGATAGAGGGAGAAAGATAGAGATAGATAGATAGATAGATAGATAGATAGATAGATAGATAGATAGATAGATAGATAGATAGATAGATAAAGGGAGAGAGAAAGAAAAAAAAATATAGATAGATAAATAAAGGGAGAGAGAAAAAAGACAGATAGAAAAAAAAGAAAGCTAGATAAATAAAGGGAGAGAGAAAGATTGATAGATAGAGGGAGAGGTAGAGAGAAAAATAAAGAAGGATGAAGAGAGAGAGAGAGAGAGAGAGAGAGAGAGAGAGAGAGAGAGAGAGAGAGAGAGAGGGGACACCCCTACATCAGTGTACTCACTCTGAGGCAGGAGCCGCTGGATGGATCAGACTCCATTTGCTGGGCTTTAGCTTAAATCTTCCCGCCCACATCCCTTTCTCTCAGGCAGCAGAACAGTGTTTGTCTGGGAGAGTAGGCGGGGCAGACAGAGGAGGAGAGGATGGGAGGAGGGGGAGGAGTAGAGGCAGCTCTCTGACTGGCTGTACGGGCAGCAGGGGGAGGGGAGAAGTGTCAGAGCTGGCTGTGATATGCCCAGCTCTCTATCTGGAGCTCTCAGTGAGCTCCGATCACCGCTGATCTGTCCCGCTCGTGGCCGATTTTCTCTGTGCCACTGGGAGGATTCGGCGCTGTGCTGGTGGTGGGGATCTCTGCCGCTAGAAGAGGTGACTCTGTTATAAGGTAAACTAGGCGGTCGCGAGGCCCCCCTGATCGCTGGGCCTTAGGCGACCGCCTAAATAGAGAGCCGCCTCTGTGCACCAGCCACTCATTTCCTACCACCGCCCCCACCATTGTCCAATCCATCCCTCACTCCACCCCTTGGTGTCCGCTGACCTCCAGCCGTACTTTTGGAGGGGTTGGCACCACCATACATTCTGGTCCAGCACCCTCTGCTGTCTTCACTACACTAGAAGAAACAATAGGTGTAGACACAGATTGACAACCACACTTTCTGACACTGACTGGGAGACCACAGACTGGGGGGACACTGACACCACAGAGGGCCTCACAGACACAGATTCTGACGGGACAGAGACACTAGGATCCCCTGGTACAACCTCCGCTAACCCAGACTCTTCTCTATCCAGACGGAAGAATTTCTCCACTAGCTCTGGCTTATTGTGCAAAGCCTCAGAGCACTGGCTATAAGGGTGACCAACCTTATCACATAGGTTACATTTAATGATGTTACAGTCCCTTGCCAGATGCCCCAGTTCCTGACACAAAGAACACTTCTGTTCTGGACAGTTAGAGGAGAAATGTCCCTTGACTCCACATTTATGGCACAGCTTAGGTTTACCAGGGTAAAAGACAGTAATCCCATCTCTACCAATAAAGGCAGAGGAGGGCAAATGCTGGACCACATTTCCACACACACTCAACCTCATTGATACTGACCACCCACCCGTCCATATTTCTCTATCATCCACAATCTTTTTAAGGGGACACAACGTTTCGCTAAACCTCCTCAACCAGACTAAATAAATCCTAAATCCTCTGGGGGTCTTCCGTCACACAGCTCATGTGGAGGATCATGTGGAGGACAAAGCGGAGAAGAAGAAGCCGGAGGAAGATGCCGGATGAGAAGACCGGAGGAAGATAGAGGAAGAAGCGGGGGAAGAACAAGATGGAGGAAGAAAATGGACACAGAAGGAAGACCAGAAGAAGATGGAAGCAGAAGCGGGGAAAGAAGAAGACATTAATAAAGGAATTGTCAAAAACCGTCTATTGTCTTTTTTACATTTTTGACACAATTTTTGTGAAATAGTAGGGGTACATTTGTACCCCATTACCAATTCACTTGGGGGCAGGATCTGGGGGTCCCCTTGTTAAAGGGGGCTTCCAGATTCTGATAAGCCCCCCGCCCACAGACCCCCACAACCACCGGGCAAGGGTTGTGGGGATGAGGCCCTTCTCCCCATCAACATGGGGACAAGGTGCTTTGGGGGGCTACCCCAAAGCACCCTCCCAATGTTGAGGGCATGTGGCCTGGTACAGTTCAGGAGGGAGGGCACTCTCTCGTCTCCCCTCTTTTCCTGTGGCCTGCCAGGTTGTGTGCTCGGATAAGGGTCTGGTATGGAGTTTTGTGGGGGGCCCATGCCATTTTTTTTTCAATTTTGGCGCGGGGTTCCCCTTAAAATCCATACCAGACCTGAAGGGTCTCTGTACAACACTGCAATTATGTGTCAGAGCTATATAAATGTATAATAATAATAGCAGTAATGTTAATAATACCAGCAGTCCAGTCTGTGTAGATCTGACGGTAGCCAGCCAGGCCTTGTGTGATTTGCAGAAATTGTCACTCTCATTTCGGGATTCTTCGATGTCTGAGAAGAAGTAACACTTTATATTCTGGAAGATCCAATTCTCCGGACAAGGATGTGTTTCTGCTGAGTGAGAAAATTCAGTTTGTATAATTATCTGTAACTTGCAAACTTGATGAACACAATTACATTGATTTTCTATTGGAATAATGGTGGACATCAGTATGAGGGAGGAAAGCAGGAATATCCAACAGGACCAGATTTTAGCCTTGGTCACTGTGACGGTTCCTGTACTCAAGGTGTCTGCCGTAAATGCTTCCTAAGTCCTGGAACATGAGTCCAATCGATTTGGCTATAGGAACCCCCAAGAACTAGACAACACCAGTCTTGGAGTACATCAGGAATCACTTTTATTTGAGATGTCACACAAATATATACAGCCGGATGACTAAAACCTAACCTAATTAGCATGAGCTAATTATCTAATCATTGACTTAGACTAGTTGACTGAGAGAAGACTTTTCAGGGTAAGATTTTAAGGCTCCTAGCTCATTGAATGACTATTCAATAGACATTACCATAAACATCAACACAGGGTTAATTAGCACAACAACATTGTGGAATATTCTTACAAGCCAGACTAAACTCATTTACACAACAGACAGGTGGCTGGAGTTAATGACATTAGCATCTGACAGCTTGATATCTATTTCTGATATGGCATATACATATCCAGAGTCTTGGGGGGGCAGCATGGACCTGAATCCAAGTAAAACCAGCTCAGGGGTCCCCAGGCATACAGCTCACAAAGAGCACCGTTCCCCCAAATGCCAGGGCCCATAATTGCAAGGCAAGAGGCTCGCATTCAGTCCCCTCCAACAGCCTCTGTCCCGGCTAGGTCTGTCACAGTCACCTTGTATGGCTGTTTCTTGGTGCCTCCCTTTTATGATGTACATACTTGGATATGGGGGTTGGTTAGCTCAGAGTCTACATCAGGCAGAACTGCATTTAAGGGTATGGCAGCCCAATTTTATTCAAAAGGGAAAACAAATTTCACAAACTGGTTGCCCATGTAGGGTTTTTTTCTCCAGAAAATACAAATAAAAAAAATGCTAGCCCACCTGGCTACACTATTACAGCACTGATTCTATTAGCACTGGTCTCACAGACCACAGGTTCCTCCCCCTTACTGCCTTCTGGTCATTGTAAAAACCCACTCTTGGCCCACAGATAGGGTTCTCCCAGCACTCTGGGTTCTCACACACTTCTAGGGAACTCAGACTTCCTCCAGCCCCCCTGGACTTACTAGTCACCTCAGCTCTCCCGGTCTGTCTGGACCCATGTAGCTGTCCTGACTCTTCCAGTCCCTGCAACATAGCATCTCATCTCCCAAGAAGGTCACCCCTCCTGGCTGGAGCACACCGCTATCTTCACACAGAGACTCTATCTCTAAATGGCAGTAACTGCCCTGAGCTACTCTCAGACCTGGCTAATAACGACCCCGCACACCTGGGCACTCACACAGGTCGCAGGCATCTAGCAAAACATGGACATAGGATTGAAGGTTACGTCCTAACCTAGACACTTTTGGAACCTTGAAGGTCAAGGTGTATTTTGGATTCTGTATAGCGTAATTTCTCCAGTGGTTTGTAGGGGAACACTGCAATCAGCTGTACTGTAAATGCCAATTTGTGTGAAGAAGGCAAGACTGGCATTTTGTGGTTGAAATAAATAAAGTTCAGAAATAAATGCCAACAACCAGCTACATATTTTCACATTCATGACATAGTGCTCGGCCTTCATACAATTACAGTTTTGCATATTCAAAAATGTTAAAGGAAATATTGTGCGGAGTATCCCACTCACCCCCAAGAGAAACATTGTTCTGAATTCTTCCAGTGATGCAGTTGAGTTTCCTCTCCGTATCCTGCAGTCTGTGCGTGACATTACCCTCATGGGTGGGACAAGTGCAGAAGAAGCCTGAAACATTATTTCATAGATATTATTATACTCGTCTCTTAGCGCACACTGCACCTGTCCATTGTGATTAGATCATGACCTGAAGCTTTCAATCTCCTGTATGACTACTTTCTACTCTCCTGGCCTGGATTTCACCTGAACTAAACTAATCCCATGGAACTTTCTACATTCTACTCTCATCTTCCCTATACCCCCAAGCTTAACCAATTCCATAGAACTCTCCGCCACCTACTCTCCTCTCCAAAACTCAATCTATGAAACATTCTACTTCCTAATATTCTCTCTGGGAGGTGAACACAATACTTAAAATTCTCTAATTTCTACTCTCCTTTCCAGAAAATCTCCAGGACTAAACCTAGTCTATAAAACTTTTATCTTTCACTCTACTCTTCTTCATTTCCCTTGAGATAAACCTAGCCTATGAACCTTTCTACTTCTTACTTTTCTCTCTAGGGTATCTTTTTGCTTAATAGTTTTTATTGAAGTAATATACAGTAGATAGGATGAAAGAGATTAGAACAATCGGGGGCCAATATGGAAACGATGTAACATCAATTCCATTGACACCAGAAAGGAAAGCATGCATAAAAAAATTAAACATTATTAGTATAGAAACTAAAATGAATCAGATGTTACATATTAGGAGTATGGTACACAAGGATCCCTGGTGTATATAAACAAATACCATATCATAAAAAATAAATTACTCAAAACCAACAAATGGAATTGAGAAGACTATACAAATGACATGCTATCAAGAAAGAAGGAAAGACGTAAACAAGGAGAGTCAGAATAAAACAAATAGAGAAGGATAGTGAGACTGGAGGGGTACTGGAGGAGGGAGTGGGTATATATCCCAGGGGTAATCTGAGAATTTGGTCTGCCAAGCAGGATTTCTATGGTATCAAGAGAAAGGCTGTTGAGAGTAGTAACTATGATAGACTCATCCAGGACAGAGGCTTTTGCAGGGGACTGAATGCTAGCCTCTTGTCTACTGACTATGGGTCCTAGTTTGTTGAGGGGAACCTTTGTTTCAGCTCCCCATGCACCTCCTATGTCTAAGTCCCCCTGTGTCTATTAGGGGCACAGGGTGACTGAGAAAATGATTGACAGCTACTTAGTGGAAATTGAGAATGTGGCTTGGAACAGTAATATTTATCCACAATATCTCCCAGGAAATATACAAAGACTATTCCTGGTTTATTTAATTCTGAACTATACGTGTTAATTTAAAGAGCTGATCACATTGGCCTCTGTACAATGTGGGAGACGGATAGTCTGCTACTGGGGGCTCCTGCTATTCTGTGAAGGTTTCCTGTGTTTATACTTATGATAATGTGGATTGTGTCTTCTGAGCTAGAAGACGACAAGTCTGACCTGAAAGGTCAGGCCTCTGAGTCACCTAGGCTGGTTAAATGACTAGCTAATTACCGTATATACTACAGTATAAGCCGACCCGAATATAAGCCGAGGCACCTAATTTTACCACAAAAAACTGGGAAAACTTATTGACTCGAGTATAAGCCTAGGGTGAGAAATGCGCAGCTACTGTAAATGGAAAAGAGGGTCAACAATGCCCATTTGCAGCCATAGGTCCCCTGAACTTCAAACTTGGTAGTTATGGGTTCCTAGATGCCCCCTAGCTGCAGCCAAAAATTGGAGTCTCTGGACCCAAAGGGTCCCGAAATGACATTGCTGCAGATGGACACAGTTGACCGATTTGGGGCCCTGTATCTCAAGGCCACTTAGTACTAGGAACCCCAAATTTGTATATGTTGTAGTGGTTCCACTGGGTTTGCAAACCAAATTTGGGGTCCCTAGCACTAAGTGGCCCCGAGATACGGGGCCGCAAAGTCAGGTAGGAAAATTTAATTTTTTGCTGCAGAAAAGTGCTTGACTCGAGTATAAGCCGAGGGGGGCACTTTCAGCACAAAAAAATGTGCTGAGAAACTCGGCTTATACTCGAGTATATACGGTAGCTCATGTTAATTTATATTTCTGGTTACAGTTGTATTGTTAGGGTAATATGATCAGGAGGGGGGAATGTCTTTCTCAAGTGTATAAAAGCATGAATACTTGTTTCAAATTAACAGTTCTATTTCTGGTGCACTCCAAAACTGGTGTTGCCCAGTAAAGATTTGTTAAAATGAGGAAATAAGTACTGAGTTAGCCAAGGTCGCCACTATCTAGGATATTTTTTGAGCTAAACATAGTCTATAGGACTTCCTGCCTCACTACTTTCTTCTTCAGGATTTCTCCAGAGTTCAACCTAGCCCATGAAACTCTTTGCTTTCAACTCCAGAATTTCCCCTAAACTGAATACATTCCATTCAACCTTCTGTTTACCAGGATGTCTCCTGAGCTTAACCAAATCCAAGGTACTCTCCACTTTAATTTCCTCTCTTCAAAATTTCTCCTGAGTTGAACCTATTTTATGGAACTTTCTACTTTCTACTCTCTTCTCCATGATTTTTGCTAAGCTCAGGCTAGTCAATGGTGCCCTTTACTTTTCATTCGCCTTTCCAGGACTTCGCCTTAGCCAAGTCCTTTACACAAAACTCACTACTTTCTACCCTCCTTCTTTCCTTTGCAGGATATTTCCAGGACTAAACCTAATCTATAGAGGTTTCTACCTTTTACTCTCCTCTTCTTATTTTCTGTTTTCAGCTCACCCTATTCCATGGAGCTTTTTCTTTTCTACTCTCCTCTTTAGGATATCTTCTGAGTTAAACCTATTCTATGGAAATTTCAGCCCTACAACCCTCCTCTTCAGGATTTCCCTTGAGCTAGATCTAGCCCATAAACTCTATACTTTCAACTCCAGGATTTCCTCTAAAAACTGAATACATTCTATAGAATTCTCTACCTACTACTATCCAGGATATCTACTTAGTTTAACCAAATCGATAGAACTCTTTACTCTCTTCTCTTCAGGATTTCTCTTGAGCTTAACCTAGTCCATGGAACTTTCTGCCTTCTACTCTCCTCTTCAGGATTTCCCCTGAGCTCAAACTAGTCTTTGGAACTCTCTACTTTATACTCTCCCTGAGATGAATACATTACAGGAAACATTTTACTTTACTCTCTAGGATGTTTCCTGAGCTGAACCTGTTCCATTAAACTATCTACCTTTTATTTATCTCTCCAGGAGATCTCCTGGACTAAACATTATCTATTGAACTTTCCACCTTCTGCTTCCTTTTCTGGTTTTTACTTGAACTACACCTAGTCAAAGGATCTACTGTACTTTCTACTCTCCTGGTAGGGATCTCACCTGAACTAATCCCATGGAACTCTCCTCTACAAAACCCAATCCATGTAACATTCTATTTCCTCATTTTCTCTCCAGGACTTCCCCCGAGGTGAATACATTACAAACAACTCTCCAATTTCTACTTTCCTTTTCAAAACATCTCCAGGACTTAACATAATCTATTGCACTGTTATCTTTCACTCTACTCTTCTTATTTTCCTTAAACCTAGTCCATGATCCCTTCTTCTTCCTACTCTCCTCTCAAGAATATCTTCTGAGTTAAACCTAATCTGTGGAACTTTCACTTCTCTGCTTTTTGGGATTTAACCTGAGCTGAACCTACTTATGGAAGTCTCTCATTTCTATTTTCAACTCACAGATTTCCTCTAAAAAAATACTTTCCATGGAAATCTTTACCTCCTACTCTCCAAGATGTCTCATGAGTTGAACCAAATGGATGGAACCCTCTACTTTCTTCTCTCCTCTTCAGCCTTTTTCCTGAGCTGAATCTATTCCATGTAACTTTCTACCTTCTACTTCCTCCCCATGGATTGTTCCTTCTTTATCACTCTCTCTCTTACATTTGGCCACCTTAGAGGTACAGAAGAGGTTTGGCCATCTATAGATAGGATTCTGACAATATGAGTGGACAAAATAACACTTACCTTTCAGTGCCAGACACACAAATGTAATCCCAAGCAGCACACAAATCAAAGCCAAAATGAAAAATAAAATGTATTGCATCCTCAAGCATCGACCTGCAGGAGCAAAAATACAGAAAGTTCCATCTAAACTTTTGCAAATCTTACTGAAATGATTGACCAACCATACTATATATCTAGAGCATGTATGGAAAATAACTGTTACTGCAGAGTACCAACAAATGGACAGGTAGGGCTAGAACCCTGGAGCTGTCCTATTGGTACTGCTATCCCAAAATATAACAGTGGTGTTTGTATAGAGTGTCTGGTTTATAGGCTAGCAGCTTCTATGCACCAAAGGATTCCCACAGTTTCCTTGGTTTATAGTGAAAAACGAGGGGTCTAAGATTAAATCCACAAATTATTAATCCAGATACAAATTTATTCCAAAGTAAGGTCAGGTAGAAGGCCAAACAAGGAAGCCAACATGTTTCAAAGACCTAAACTCACCTCATTCCTCAGATCTAAGGAAGATACAATGTTAATGGTATTTTGACCAGTAAAAAAGTAAAGGACTCCTCAGCAGCTGGTTTAGCAGAGAATGGAGACATTCACAGAAAGGAGACCACAGAGAACGTGTCATTGTAGTGTCCTGACCAGGCACAAGGATGAAAACAACAGACCTAGGGATCTTTTGTTCTCTTATCTGCCACGAGTGGATGGCAAAGTTGTTTTGAAATATGATAAAGGGGCTCTACATGATGAGTGAATCTCTGGGGGGTTTATGAAGTAATGTAAAACATAATTGATGGGTGATTTAATAAGCAGTTTGATGGGTGATTTGATGGATAATTTCATTGGTGATTAAATGGGTGAATGTATAGGTTGTTTAATGAGTGATTTATTAAATGATTAGATGGGTGATTCAATGGGTGATTAGATGGGTGAATGAATGGGTTGTTTGATGAGTGATTTGATGGCTGATGAGAAAGGTGATGTGATGGTTAATGGGTGGTTTGATGGGTAAATTGATGGGTGATAAGTTAGGATGAGTGATTGGATGAATGAATTGATAAATGTCTTGGTGGGAGATTAGATGGCTGATTTGATGAACGATTAGATGGATGATGAAATGGGTTATTTGATAAGTGGATTAATAAATCATTTGATGGGTGATTTGATGGGTAAATTGATGGCTTCTTGCTTACCTGTTTGGACTGGGGGTCTCCCAGACAGTTCATGTGTGCCTTCTCCTCCAAGTTCTAGGACTGTCCTCGCTTCTCTGTATGTGATCCCCTCTGAGCCATGACGATCTACACAATACATCAATGTGTCAATAAATAACATAAGAGCGTAAGCTTCTCTTCTGTCTATGTCAGAGCTATATACTGTAAGGTATATTAATAATAGTGTGTGTCAGAAAACATCGCGCCATGCTGACGTGAGACGTCAGCGTTGGGGGAGGAGTCCATCGAAGGCTGATCGCAGCTGCATGGAGCTCTGCTGGAGGACGCCATCCGAGGGAGACAGCGCGGTGGTGAGAGCCCGCGGGATGTACCCCTGATCCAGCAGAGTTTCAGTAAGACCTAAGGGACCCCCTTCCCCCCCGCCCGTCTGCCGGCCCGCCTGCTCGCCTGCCTGCCCGCACCAATTCCAGCCCCGCTCCGGCTTAGCTCCGCTCCAGCCCTCCTCCTCTATCCCGCGGGAACGACAGGAAGGAGAAGCCAGGAAGAACCGCACGAACGCCGCACGAGAGACCCAGCCGTCCCTAATGCAGGAGAAGCGCCCGCATTAAACCGGCAGACTCCGGGTTAACGGCATGAACTCCAGCATGGATAATTGAATACAGACCGTAGGAAGGAGACACGCTATCTCCTGGAAGACTCTGTACATACAGACGAGCTCTTACAGGGAAATAAAGACCATCCACCTGCCCAGCGGAATCTCCATGGACTGAGAGATGATCCCTGGAAGGGATTCTCCTCTCTCAGGTAAGAAGCTGTTAATCCAGCCATTGCTTAAAGTATACGATACTTGAACTTTGTCTGAAAGCAAATGGTAATGATTACTGTGACTACTGTGAGAAATACAAAGGACTGCTGCGGATTTTAGGTTCTAAAACCTGTTTTTTACTCATAGAGTCTGTTTCTAACCTAGCGTAAGATCAAAACGGATGAATACGCAGGGTAGGTCGGCCCTGAAAGAAGTGTGCGGTCAGGTGCTGGCCTCTCCCCAAAATATGCAGACCTTAGCTCTAATTTAGTTTAAATTGAGCTGATACTGGAGGGTCCGTACGGATCCATGAAAGTTTTTAAGGTCCTGGAAAGATTTCCTTCATAATAAGAAAAGGACGGCTGAGAGAAAGGTTCTACCAAATCCCCTATCAACGCCCATTGGAGAAACAATTTTTGAAAGCGCTGTTTGATTGTGCATAAGTGTTGGGCCTGGTTTTTCTTTTTTTTTTTTTTTTTTTCGCTTATCCCCCTTTATTCCATCCTTAGTCCTTGTATCTGTATATAATTGGCCAAGAGCAGGATTGGAGTTGACTGGGCAGAAAGTAGCTACAGAAAACGGCTATATTGACTTAGAGGAACTACTGAGGTGAAAGGGGTGAGTGGGAGGAGCTCCCCCCCCCCCCCTCTCCTAGCTCAGGAAGAACACAATTGTAGCCTATGCGACTTTCTCTCCTATTTTATAGAGGTAACTTTTTCAAGGCTAAAAGCCCCTTTAGTTCCTTACCACAAGGGATAAAAATGACTAAAAGTGAAACGAGGTGTTAAGTAATAATGAAGGGGAGGACACAAAGAGGTGCTGAGCCCAAAACATCTAAAGACAATTTAAACACCAGTACCAGTTCCATACAAAAGTACCTAAAGGACACTAGTCTTAAAAGCCCTGAGTTGGGAAAAAAACAACAACTGGGAACGAAGGAAAAGAAGAGAGAGATGGAAAGGCAGAGGGCTGAGCAGGCAGAGACACTTAGAGCAGAGGTGGGGCCGGAAAGGGAAGGCGACACAAGTGCAATTTTACAACTAAGCGACATATCGCAAATTCCCACCAAAACAGAGATGACAGAAATGTTCTCTAACCTGGAAAGTGCCATTAAAACTGAGATCTTGAATATTAGAATTGATATTGGCTTTCTGGTAAAAAGAGTGGAAAAAATTGAAGAATTTGTAACCGAACAGGTTAAAGAAAACAAGGCGGTCAGTAAACAGATGGAAAAACTACAAGTAGTGGAGAGAGAATTGAGGTACAAATTAGAAAGCATGGAAGATCAAAATAGAAGACAAAATCTGAGGATAAGAGCACTACCCGAACAGAGGGGAGAAGATCTGATACTGAAAATGAAAAACTTCTTTAAACCGATCTTAGGTATCGCAGAGGAATTGGACCTGAAAATAGAACGAGCCCACCGTATTAGGAAACCTCCTGGAGTAAGAGAAGATGCCCCTAGAGATGTGCTCGTAAGATTTCACTCGTATCAGGAAAAATTCCAAATCTACAAGAACCTTAGAGGAAAAACCCCATTGATGTATGAAACAACCGAAATTCAGGTTTTTGCGGATCTGTCAGCCGGGACACTTGCACGGAGAAGAGAAATGAAACCGATACTAGAAAATCTACGAGCCCTGAATATAAAGTATAGCTGGGGACACCCGGCGGCTCTGATTGTTATCAAAAATGGGAAAACATTACGTATGAAATACATGGAGGAAATGCAAAATTTTTGTGAGGAACTGGGGATACCTGTCCCCAAAATACCTCAAAACCGGAACTAAAATAGTAAACCCCGGTTGGGGACTCAGAATGAGGGTGGTCTGAGATGGGAGCGGGGTGGGTGGGGGGTGGTGGGTGGGGGGGCCTCCCCCTTTTTTTTTTTTTCTCTCCCCCCCCTCCCCCCCCTATTTTTAGTGGGGGGGGGGCGGGGGTATAGAAGGGCTGAGCAGAAGTGGCGGGAGGAACTCGGGGTCCTAGTGCAGCTAATGGGCCCCTCCCCTTCTATGTGAGAGATTTGGGGGGGAGGGAGGACCCGCGGCAGACAGTCAGGTATGACGCTTCACCCTTAGAGGCGCAGTGGACAGGAGGTTTCTTTAAGAGACACCTCGTTGTTCACATATGGCCGAAATTCGACCAGGGGAGAGGGAGGGGGGAGGGGGGAGAGGAGGGGGGGCGGGAATGGGGCGGGGAGAGGGGGGGGAGGGGAGGGGAGGGGGGGATACCCGCCTTATAGATACAAAAAGCAAGGTTTGAATCAAGAAGGTACGATATGTGCAGAAACCCCCTCCCTGAAAAATGGAGGAGGTTAACCTGAAATTTTTGTCGTATAACGTCAGAGGCTTAAACTCACAGACGAAGCGATACAAGATATTGAAGGAGATACAAGCCTATCAGGGGGAGGTTATCTTTCTACAAGAGACACATGTGGCATTAGAGAGTGGGATAAGATTAGCCACACAGGATTACCCACTTTGGTTTCAGGGGGATTCCCCAACAAGAGGTGCTAAGGGGGTGGCCATAGGGTTCGCCAAAAACGTAAAATTTGTTATAAGCGACAGGCTCCTGGACCCGGAGGGAAGGTATCTAGCTATAAAAGGTAAAATAGGTGAAAATACCTTAACATTACTAAACATTTACTGCCCAAATAAAAATCCAACTCGATTCCTGGCCCAGGTTCTGGGACGCCTGTCATCTTTTTATATGGGGGAGGTTATCATAGCAGGAGACCTGAACTTTGGCTGGGAACCCAGTATGGACACCACTTCAAGATCAGGAAGCCAGAGCACACGACAATTAAAGAATATCAAGCTAAAACTCAGGCAGAATCAACTCGTGGACGTGTGGAGAGTGCAACACCCCGGCGTAAAAGATTTTACTTTTTTCTCTCCAGTTCATGGAACCCACTCCCGCCTTGACTATTTTTTAGTAGATCATAGACTGCTAGATTATGTGACTGAATCGGGGATTGAAATCACGACTCTATCGGACCACGCGCCCATTACAATGACAGTCAGACTCCCAGGAATACAGAGGAGCCCAAGCGCTTGGCGCTTAAACGATAGCTTACTGGCCGACCCCGATACGGAAGAGAGCATACGCAAGGAAATCCTATCCTTTTTCGAGATCAATGACACAGGGGAAACATCACAAACTACACTTTGGGAGGCGCATAAAGCGTATATCAGGGGTATTCTGATTTCTATCGGGGCAGGTAAAAAACGAGAAAAAAGGGAGCGACGGACATGTCTGGCGAGAGAGATACGGGAACTGGAACAGGAACACATGGACGAAACCACAAGAAAGGGGGATACCTATCACAGACTATTAAATAAAAGAGAGGAACTAAAAATAGAGATGGAACAGGAGGCGAGGAAGTGGTTCCATAAACTGGACCGAGAAAGACACATATGGGGAAATAAAAGTAGTAGGCACCTAGCTAGAATACTCAAAAAAAAGAGAGAAGTAAACTATATCGATAAAATTCAAAATAAAAGCGGTTCAATGTTAAATCTGACTAAAGATATAGCCAAAGAATTCAGAGCGTATTATGAAACACTGTACAACATTAAAATTAAGGAACCGATATCACAAACGGAAGGGGAAGAGTCTAGGAATTTTTTGAGAAATAGCAAGATCCCCTCACTATCGATAGAGGAAAGCGGTTTTATGGAGGAACCAATCATGGAGTCGGAAATCCATGAGGCCCTGAGGAGTTCCTCCACTGGCAAAAGCCCGGGCCCCGATGGATTTTCAGTTGCCTATCTTAAAAGGTATCGGGATATCTTGGTGCCCAGGCTGTGCCGGTATTGGAACTCCTTGGGTGGTGAGAAAGGTATGGATAGAGAGGCCTTAATGGCATCAATAACGTTGATTTTGAAGGAGGGAAAGGACAGGACGCTCTGTTCGAGTTACCGCCCAATAGCCCTTCTGAATACAGATACGAAGCTGTTTGCGAAGGTATTGGCCAACAGGTTAAAAAATAAATTGCCCGACTTGATATTTCCAGATCAGGTGGGGTTCGTCCCGGGGCGGGAGGGGAGGGACAATGGGATTAAAGCGTTGCTTCTGATGCAGGCATGTAAGAAGGGGAAGGTCCCCAGTCTATTCCTGTCAATAGACGCCGAGAAGGCGTTTGACAGGATAGACTGGGGACATATGTTCGCAACATTGGAGGCAATGGGCATAGGCCCGAGAATGTTAAGTTGGATTAGAATACTTTATGATCAACCACAGGCGAGGGTGAGGGTGAATGGGTTTCTCTCCCAACCGTTCTCTATGAAAAACGGAACCCGACAGGGCTGCCCTCTGTCTCCCCTTCTGTTTGTGGTAGCGCTGGAGCCATTATTATCAACCATACGTAACTCACCAGACATAAAGGGGATTGTGGTAGGAGAAGAGACATACAAATACGCGGCTTTCGCAGACGATGTCCTGTTTTTCCTGTCTAGCCCCCGGATAACCTTACCAAATTTGTTGAAAATACTAAAAATATACGGCTTAGTGTCTAACTTTAAAGTTAATCCATCTAAATCTGAAATTCTTAACATAAACTTGGACCAAACAGAAGTAGTTCAACTAGCTAAAGAGTTCCAGTTCCCTTGGAAGGAAAACATAAAATATCTAGGAATAAAACTTGCAGTCCCTAAAAAAGATTTACCAGATAAATTATTTACCACTACTTAATGAGATTAAAAAGGAAATAAAAAATATGAGTTATAGCCCGTTGTCATGGATGGGTAAGATAAATGCTGTTAAAATGATAATAGCCCCAAAAATAAATTATAAACTTCAAATGCTTCCAATAGCTGTCCCCAAAGCCTTTTTTAGGATCCTAAGGGAGATTATCTCCAGATTTATTTGGGCTAATAAAAAAGCACGAATCTCAGCGGGAGTCTTGTCCAAAACAAAAAAACAGGGGGGCCTTGCCCTGCCAGATTTTGAGGTTTACTTTAAAGCAATTTCACTGTCGAGAATCACGGAATGGGTAAAAGAGGGAGAAAAAAAAAAAAAAAAAGATGGGTGAATATAGAAAATGTTTTAGGAAATAGAGATTGGGGACACGTAATATGGAACCCACCAAAATTTAGGCCAATAGAAGAGGATACACATGAAATCACACGGGTCACCTTAAAAATATGGGATAGAGTACACAGGGAAAATAAATGGGAATTTAATTCCCCTATGATAAAGTTAAAAAATAATATTTTCTTTGAACCGGGTAGAAGTAAATTATGGGGAAACTGGATTAAAAAAGGGGGAGCACGCTTAGGGGATATAATTAGAAGAGGTAAATTAATCACATTTCACGAATTAAAAAAAGAGGTGGAGCTAGTGTCTGTCGACGTCTGGAGGTACACCCAGCTGAAAAATTTTGTTGAGGGCCTACCGCAACCCATTCGGGACCTAGATAACCTCACTACAATAGAGCAAATATGCACAAGCCTCCCGGCTAGAAACGTTATCTCACGTTTATATGGCGTACTAATACGGGACAATCGGCTGGGTGTCCCTCCAGGGGTCAAAAGATGGGAAGAAGAATTGGGGACCCCCTGTACTCAGAACAGATGCGAAAAGATCTTAAAATTAATACATGGATCGAAAGTGGACAGTCGAACTATAGAAGTCAATTATAAGTGTCTCATGGGGTGGTACATAACCCCTGTAAAAATGAGTAAGATACAAAGAGGCAGATCACCCACATGCTGGAGAGGATGCGGAAGTATAGGGACGATGGCTCATATTTGGTGGGATTGTCCCACCATTAAAACATACTGGAGGCAGATACTAGCATTAATCAAAAGTATCACAAAAAAAGATATCCCTGAGGATCCGTGGATAGTCCTGTTTCACGGGACAGACAGCGCAACTAAGCAATATACAAATTCTATAGTCCCCATCCTTTTAAATGAGGCGAAAAACTTGATCCCCAAAAAATGGATGGAAACTGGGGGCCCGCAAATCGGGGAATGGATTAGAGGGGTAAATAGACAGCGTAAACTAGAGAAAGTGGAATGGGGGCAAGAAGGCGACTGGGAATCGGACCAAGGGGAAGATAAATGGTCCCCTTGGATCGAGTTTAGAAGCTCATGGAAATATTATGAAGAAACAACTAGATAAGTAGGAAGAGTTATACGACAAAATAACGTGAACAATACCTATAGCACAGCATAGAAGACCTTAGAAAGATTTTGGTTGGCGGGGGGGGTGGGGGGGGGGGGGAGTTGGGGAAGGGTAGGGGGTAAAAGGGGAAAATACACTGTGTATATAATGTGATTGTATTGAAAAATTTGAAATAAAGAATTAAAAAAAAAAAAAAATTAATAATAGTGTGTAACTGTGGAGGGAAATTAGAGTGTAAGCTCCTCTGGTGCAGAGATTGGTGTGCCTGGGCCAGTGTTCTCAGTACAGCACTGTGGTATATGTCAGAGCTTTATACAGGTATAATAACAGCATGTGATGTTATTGCCGCCGTTGGTCTTGCAGTGAACCATAAAAAGAGACCCAATCATGAGTGGATGGCAGAGTTGTTTTGAAATATGATAAAGGGGCTCTACATGATGAGTGAATCTCTGGGGGGTTTATGAAGTAATGCAAAACATAATTGATGGGTGATTAGATGGGTTATGATGATTAAATAAGCAGTTTGATGGGTGATTTGATGGATAATTTCATTGGTGATTAAATTGGTTAATGTATGGGTTGTTTTGATGAGTGATTTATTGAGTGATTTGATGGGTGATTAGATGGGTGATTTGATGGGTGATGAGAAAGGTGATTTGATAGATGATTAGATGGGTGATTTGATGGGTGATTAGATGGATGATTAGATGGATGATTAGATGGGTGATTTGATGGGTGATTAGATGGGTGATTAGATGGGTGATTAGATAATTGATTTGATGAGTGATTAGATGGGTGATTAGATGGATGATTAGATGGGTGATTAGATGGATGATTAGATGGGTGATTAGATGGGTGATTAGATGGGTGATTAGATGGTTGATTAGATGGATGATTAGATGGGTGATTTGATGGGTGATTAGATGGGTGGTTAGATGGGTGGTTAGATGGATGATTAGATGGGTGATTTGATGGGTGATTAGATGGGTGATTAGATGGATGATTAGATGGGTGATTAGATGGATGATTAGATGGGTGATTAGATGGATGATTAGATGGATGATTAGATGGGTGATTTGATGGGTGATTTGATGGGTGATTTGATGGGTGATTAGATTGGTGATTAGATGGGTGATTAGATGGATGATTAGATGGATGATTAGATGGGTGATTAGATGGGCGATTAGATGGGCGATTAGATGGATGATTAGATGGTTGATTTGATAATTGATTAGATTAGATGGATGATTAGATGGGTGATTTGATAATTGATTAGATTAGATGGATGATTAGATGGTTGATTTGATAATTGATTAGATTAGATGGATGATTAGATGGGTGATTAGATGGGTGATTTGACGGATGATTAGATGGGTGATTAGATGGATGATTAGATTGGTGATTAGAAAGGTGATTGGATGGATGATTAGATGGGCGATTAGATGGGCGATTAGATGGGCGATTAGATGGATGATTATATGGATGATTATATGGATGATTAGATGGGTGATTAGATGGATGATTTGATGGATGATTAGATGGGTGATTAGATGGGCGATTAGATGGGCGATTAGATGGATGATTATATGGATGATTAGATGGGTGATTAGATGGATGATTTGATGGATAATTAGATGGGTGATTTGACGGATGATTAGATGGATGATTAGATGGGTGATTAGATGGGTGATTAGATGGGTGATTTGACGGATGATTAGATGGGTGATTAGATGGATGATTAGATTGGTGATTAGAAAGGTGATTGGATGGATGATTAGATGGGTGATTAGATGGATGATTAGATTGGTGATTAGATGGGCGATTAGATGGGCGATTAGATGGGCGATTAGATGGATGATTATATGGATGATTATATGGATGATTAGATGGGTGATTAGATGGATGATTTGATGGATGATTAGATGGGTGATTAGATGGGCGATTAGATGGGCGATTAGATGGATGATTATATGGATGATTAGATGGGTGATTAGATGGATGATTTGATGGATAATTAGATGGGTGATTTGACGGATGATTAGATGGATGATTAGATGGGTGATTAGATGGGTGATTAGATGGATGATTTGATGGATGATTTGATGGATGATTAGATGGGTGATTTGACAAATGATTAGATGGATGATTAGATGGTTGATTTGATAATTGATTAGATTAGATGGATGATTAGATGGTTGATTTGATAATTGATTAGATTAGATGGATGATTAGATGGGTGATTTGACGGATGAATAGATTAGTGATTAGAAAGGTGATTGGATGGATGATTAGATGGGTGATTAGATGGGTGATTAGATGGGTGATTAGATGGGTGATTAGATGGGTGATTAGATGGGTGATTAGATGGATGATTAGATGGATGATTAGATGGGTGATTGGATGGATGATTAGATGGGTGATTAGATGGGTGATGTGATGGATGATTGGATGGGTGAATGAATGGGTTGTTTGATGAGTGATTTGATGGCTGATGAGAAAGGGGATGTGATGGTTAATGGGTGATTTGATGGGTAAATTGATGGGTAATTAAATGGGTGATTTTATAGATGATTTAATGGGTGATATTATAGGTAATTAGATGGGTGTTTTGATTGGTAATTTAATGGGTGATTTAATAGGTGATTAGATCAGTTGGATGGAGGATTTGATGGGTGATTAGATGGGTGACTTATTGGGTGATTTGAAGTGTGATTTTGAGTTTTTTGATAAGTGGATTAATAAATGATTTGATGGGTGATTTGATGGGTAAATTGATGGATTCTTGCTCACCTGCTTGGATTGGGGGTCTCCCAGACAGTTCATGTGTGCTTTCTCCTCCAAGTTCCAGGATTGTCCTCTCTTCTCTGTATGTGATCCCCTCTGAGCCATAACGATCTACACAATACATCAATGTGTCAATAAATAACATAAGAATGTAAGCTTCTCTTCTGTCTATGTATACTATAAGGTATATTAATAATAGCGTGTAACTGTGGAGGGAAATTAGAGTGTAAGCTCCTCTGGTGCAGAGATTGGTGTGCCTGGGCCAGTGTTCTCTGTACAGCACTGCGGTATATGTCAGAGCAATATACATGTACAATAATATTAGTGTGTGACTTTGTGGGGACATTAGAGTGTAAGCTCTTCTGGTACAGAGACTGATGTGCCCCATGTTCTCTGTACAGCACTGTGGTATATGTCAGAGCTATATAAATGTATAATAGTTTGTGATGTTATTTCTGCTGTTGGTCTTGTAGTGAACCATAAAAAGAGACCCAACTATAAAAAGAGACCCAATCACCCACATGTGGAGGAGATCGCCTAGGGCATACCCAGGGAGCTTCATTGTGACTAAGCCACATATAGAAATAATAAACTATGTGCTAAAGAAGGGCTCAATGGGTCACACTTCTGAGGATGGTATCATCCAAAGATGGAATACTGTGATCCTCTTACATGGAACAATCAGGTGAACCAAATAAATTCACAATTGTCTGAGCTGAGGCCTTATCGGAGTGCGCTAATGCCCCACACACGGTCAGAATTTCCAACAGAAACAATTTGAGATCCTGCTCTCAAATTTTCTGACAACAAAATCCGAGCGGTCTTTTTCCAATCATGTGTAGAGAATTCCGACGGACAAAGTGCCATGCATGCTCAGATCAAATTATGAGACCAAAGCTATTGGCTAAAAGCCTCTACGTAATTCCGTCGTACGCACAAACGTCAGCACGTTCAGAATGATCAGATTTTCTGACAACTTTGTCCGACCGTGTGTGTGCAACACCAGTGTCAGACAAAATCCGTCTGAAAAAATCCTACGGATTTTGTGGTTGGAATTTCCGACCGTGTGTACAGGGCATTAGAGTGGTAAGGAAAGCAGGATCATCCATAACCTCTGCACAAAGCAGAGACGTGTTCACAAGAACATTGAAGGGTGACAGTCACAAAGACACTCTCTAATGCAAAAAGAAGTCCTTCAACCAATTTCCTCTCAGGAAAGGGGTCCTTTTTAGTTGAGAAAAAATACATTTTAAAAATGTCTGTTCCTAGAAGCAAAACTTTATATATAAATTCAGAGTAATGTTTTTTTTTTTCTCTGCTCTCCACTATAGACACCTCATTAAACCTCAGAATAATCTCCAGCCAAATGTGTATCAAACAGAGACATCCTGTGGGATAATCTCTGTAAATAGATTTTAATTACAATTTCATGGTAGGTGTAAAAAATGACTGCATTAAATGTCAAATTTAACATTTGCTTTATAAAGCAAGGAAACCCTCTTTGTGAACTAAGCGATGAATAGTTTTACACATATAATGGAAATGATCAAATAGCGCACAGTAAAGGTCCAACCCCACTATGTCCCCTAATACAGTATATACTGTTCCCTAGCGCTCCGGTCGTTTTCTGCTTTCCTTCTATGAGGTATCTCAGCCTCTGATCACTACATCATGAATTGCTTCCCTTTTACTCTATAAATCCTACTGTGACGGTATGCGAGGTGAGATACACGATCATAGGTACATTTCACCTCGCATTCGTTACATTGTAAGGGACTGAACCAGAATACGGCCCGGGTTTTCCAGCCTCTGTGGCAGGCTGGGTTCCGGTCCGGATGTTCTGGTCCACTGGAGTCCACAGTCAGCGGGATTTTAAATAACCAGGAAGAGAGCACAGCAGGTCTCTGCTGTTGAGACTCAGGAAGGAATCTGAGTGAGAGGAGCTCTGCATATTGGTCTGAAAAGGTTTGCTTTACCTCATGTTTTGTGGGTGACGGGGACCAGCCCTGCACTGTATAGAGAGGAGATTATTTGTTTAGTTAGCGCCGGACGGCAAGGATTTAATTTACTGTTTTGTTTTATTTTGCAAACCTACTATAAACCTGGCATCCGCCAATTTTTTTAAGAAAGTGCTCGGTTGCTGACTGTCATTCAAAAAGGTGATCCCCACAAGCTACTTCCCCCACACGTGGTGGATTCAGCGGGCACTTTCTGAAGATGGAGGAAATGATAAAGACCCTGCTACAGGCCAATGCAGCACAGCAGGAAACCAACCGCCAAGTCGCAGAGGCTGCTGCAGCACAATGGGTGGCCCAGCAGGAGATGCACCGCCAAGTCGCAGAGGATGCTGCGGTACAACGGGTGGCTAAAAGAGCAGTGGACGGGACTGTTGGCCCCATTTCTAACAGGAGAACAAAAGGCCCTGTAATAGGCCCACAAGGCCTATTTTGATCTAGAACCAGATAAGGCCCAAGACTATGGGACTCTAAAGACAGAGATACTCGCACGCTTTGGTGTCACCATGGCAATTCAAGCCCAGCGCGTGCATCAGTGGTCCTACTCCAGCAACAAGCCACCCAGTTCACAAATGTTTGACCTGATCCACCTTGCCAGGAAGTGGCTGAAGCCAGAGACCTTAACAAGCTCTCAAATCGTGGAGCGTGTGGTAATTGTCCAGTACCTGCGTGCGCTCCCTGCTGCCCTGAGGAAGTGGGTCGGACAGGGGGACCCCAAAACTGCAACCCAGTTGGTGGACCTAGTGGAGAGGTACTCTGCTACTGAGGACATGGTGAACCCATTTACGCCCCACGTCGGTGTCTCTAGGCCTGCAAGATCACCCAGCGGATCTGGTAAGACTGTTCCGGGGTTCAAGAACATGGGTAAATTTGATAAAACTGTTGTTACAGCTAATGAGACTGGGTCCTAGACCTGGAGACTAGCCAATGAAGCCAGGAAGGTCTTTGGGGCCGTTTAGAGGACTGGGGGTAGGCCACATCTTGGTGTTTCCGTTGCCATGCATTAGGGCATATTGCTGCAAACTGTCCTATAGATGATGAACCTATGCAGTGTGATTATGCTTTTATGAAAAGACGCATTTCTCTGTTTGCACAGGTCGCATGTACTGTATCATCTCAGAGTCGCATTGAAAAACAGATATGTGTTATTTCAGTGGATGGAAAGCCACTCACAGCCTTGCTCGACTCTGGTAGTGTGGTGACCCTAGTCAGGAATGATTGTGTGAACCCCACAAAACTACATCCCAGTACTATTGGGGTAATTTGCATCCACGGGGACACTCGGGACTACCAGACAGCGGTGGTTAAGGTTGATACCCCCTGGGGCAGTGTAACACATTCAGTAGGGGTGGTACCATCACTGCTTCATTTTTGGAGGTTATGGGAGAGCAAAGGGAGGCTGGTAGATGGAGCGCCCTCTGCTGGGGAAGCAAGGGAACTCTCACCAGACCCTTTTTGCCAAAGGGAGGGGGATGCTGTTGGGGGGATTGAGGAATCCGGAGATCCTCTTACTTTCCCTGTCATGGCTGGGGAGCCGGAGGACCTAGAAGCTGGCTCTCAGCCTGAGGGTAATGAACAGGAGACCCCTTCTGACCCTGACATTGAGAGTAGGCAAAATGTCATACCCGACTTAGAGGTCAGGAGAGAGGATTTTTGTACCGAGCAACTGCGAGATGCCACCCTCATGAGAGCCAGGGAGAACGTTAAGATGTTGGATGGGGAACCCGTAGATCCTAACTGGGGGGTGTCTTTCCCCTACACGGCCATTAAAAACAATTTATTGTACCAAGTAGTAAAACTTGGAGAGGATGAGATAGAACAGATACTGGTTCCCAAACCTTTCTGCAGGGTGGTGCTAGACCTGGCCCATGGTCATGTATTGGGGGGACATCTCGGTGTCGAAAAAACCAGGGAGAGGATCGCCCAGAGATTTTTCTGGCCCGGGTTGCATGCAGATGTCAAGTAATACTGCGAATCATGCCCCGAGTGCCAAATGTCGGCACCGTCGCCCCATTTTCACAGCCCTCTGGTTTCTCTACCAATAATCGAGGTCCCCTTTGAGAGAATTGGCATGGACCTGTGAAATCTGCCTGGGGTCACCAGCATATTTTGGTGATCCTAGACTATGCAACATGCTATCCTGAGGCCATACCCTTGCGCAATACCTCCGCTAAGGCTATCGGCCAAGGAATTGGTTCAGGTGTTTAGTCGAGTGGGGATCCCAAAGGAGATCTTAACCGATCAGGGTACCCCATTTATGTCCAGGGTTACCAAGGAACTGTGTAGATTATACAAAATCTCCCATCTCCGTACCTCTGTCTACCACCCCCAAACGGATGGTCTGGTCGAAAGGTTTAATAAAACTTTAAAAAGTATGCTGAAAAAGGTGGTTGACAAAGATGGTAGAAACTGGGATTTTTTTGCTACCATATCTCATGTTTGCGATACGAGAGGTTCCGCAGGCATCCACAGGATATACCCCCTTTGAGCTTTTGTATGGTAGACATCCCAGGGGGCTTCTAGATGTCGCCAAATAAACGTGGGAAGGAGAGGCCACCCCATATAGAAGCATCATAGAGCATGTCTCCTTGATGCAGGATCGAATCGCAGCTGTCCTGCCCCTGGTGCGAGAACATATGGTGCGAGCCCAGGAAGCCCAGAGAAGGGTCTATAATCGGGATGCCAAGATCCGTACTTTCAGTCCCGGGGACAGATTGTTAGTACTGGTTCCCACGGTCGAAAGTAAGTTTCTAGCCAAGTGGCAGGGTCCCTTAGAGGTTGTCGAAAGGGTGGGGGAGGTAAACTACAAAGTCTACCAGCCAGGGAAAAGGAAGCTGCACCAGATTTACCATGTGAATCGCTTAAAGCCCTGGAAGGACAGAGAGACTTTACTGGCCACATCCACAACAGACCGGATACCGGCGACACCTGAAGTCCCCATAACGGATACCCTGTCCATGGCACAACAAAGTGATGTTAGGGCGTTTGTGCATAAAAATAGAGACTTTTTCTCCCCCTTATCCGGACTGACCAACATGATCCAACATGACATCGTTACAGAACCAGGGGTTCGCGTAAATGTAAAACCGTATAGAATCCCAGAGGCCCGGCGAGAGGCAGTTGCGAAGGAAATAAAAAGTATGTTAGAGTTGGACGTGATAGAAGAGTCCCACAGTGAGTGGTCGAGCCCAATAGTGCTGGTCCCAAAATCTGATGGCACTATCAGGTTTTGTAACGACTTTAGGAAACTCAACAGTGTGTCCAAGTTCGATGCGTACCCGATGCCCCGGGTCAATGAACTTGTGGACAGGTTAGGACAGGCTCTCCTACATCACAACCCTAGACTTAACGAAAGGCTATTGGCAAATCCCGCTAACTGATCGGCCAAGGAGAAGACTGGCTTTTCCACTCCTGAGGGCTCGTTTCAGTATAAGCGGATGCCTTTTGGTCTGCATGGAGCCCCTGCGCCATTCCAATGAATGATGGACAAAGCCTTGAGACTACATCGCCCGTATGCAGCGGCGTCTTTGGACGATGTGGTCATCCACGGCCCAGATTGGGAATCGCACCTGCTCCGTGTACCAGCGGTGGTAAATTCCCTTAGGGAAGCAGGTCTCACGGCTATGCCCAAAAAATGTGCCATAGGCCTGGAAGGGGCCAAATACCTTGGATACATTATTTGCCGGGGAGTGGTCAAGCCGCAGACCAATAAGGTTGAGGCAATTCAAAAATGGCCCCAACCGATCAATAAAAAACAAGTGAGGGCCTTCCTGGGCATTACGGTGTATTACAGACAGTTCATACCCAACTTTGCCACCATGGCCGCCCCTCTGACCGACCTGACGAAGGGTAAAGGGTCGGTCATGGTTAAGTGGAATCCTGAAGCCGAGGAGGCATTTCAGAATTTAAAGCAGGCCCTTTGTGGGTTACCAGTACTTGTGGCCCCGGACTTCAGCAAGGAGTTTGTCGCACAGACCGACGCTTTTGAGGTAGGCCTAGGGGCTGTACTGTCACAGAACAGGGATGGTGAGGAGCACCCAGTTGTGTACCTAAGCCGGAAGCTGAACAAGCACGAAAAGAACTATGCCATCGTAGAAAAAGAGTGTCTTGCCATTAAATGGGCCTTAGACTCCCTGAGGTATTACCTACTGGGGAGGTCATTTAAACTGGTCACCGACCATGCTCCCTGTGACAATAGTGAGAAAAATGGCCGTGTGACAAGGTGGTTCCTGGCTTAACAGCCCTTTCAGTTTACGGTGGAGCACAGGCCGGGAAAGTTCCAAAATAACGCAGATGCCCTCTCTCACGTGCACTATGGTTGGGTCAAGTGCTCAGCCACCGGGGCTTGAGCAGAGGGGGAGGATATCTGACGGTATGCGAGGTGAGATACACGATCATAGGTACATTTCACCTCGCATTCGTTACATTGTAAGGGTCTAAACCAGAATCCGGCTTGGGCTTTCCAGCCTCTGTGGCAGGCTGGGTTCCGGTCCGAATGTTCTGATCCACTGGAGTCCACAGTCAGCAGGATTTTAAATAACCAGGAAGAGAGCACAGCAGGTCTCTGCTGTTGAGACTCAGGAAGGAACCTGAGTGAGAGGAGCTCTGCATATTGATCTGAAAAGGTTTGCTTTACCCAGGGGCGTACCTAGTGCATTTGGCACCCGGGGCGGATCATATATCTGGCACCCCCCCCCCACCTTAAAATGTAAAAACACCCCACTGTGCTCCCTTCATACCTCTGCATCCTTAAATATCTCTTTGTCACTACTGTGTACATTACACAGCACCCTGCACCCCTTTACAATACACAGCACCCTGCACCTCTGGACCCCTTTACATTACACAGCACTCTGGACCCCTTTACAATACACAGCACCCTGCACCTCTGGACCACTTTACATTACACAGCACTCTGGACCCCTTTACATTACACAGCACCCTGCACCTCTGGACCCCTTTACATTACACAGCACTCTGGACCCCTTTACATTACACAGCACCCTGCACCTCTAGACCCCTTTACATTACACAGCACTCTGGACCCCTTTACATTACACAGCACCCTGCACCTCTGGACCCCTTTACATTACACAGCACTCTGGACCCCTTTACATTAGACAGCACCCTGCACCTCTAGACCCCTTTACATTACACAGCACTCTGGACCCCTTTACATTACACAGCACTCTGGACCCCTTTACAATACACAGCACCCTGCACCTCTGGACCCCTTTACATTACACAGCACTCTGGACCCCTTTACATTACACAGCACCCAGGACCCCTTTACATTACACAGCACCCTGCACCTCTAGACCCCTTTACATTACACAGCACTCTGGACCCCTTTACATTACACAGCAACCTGCACCTCTGGACCCCTTTACATTACACAGCACTCTGGACCCCTTTACATTACACAGCACCCTGCACCTCTGGACCCCTTTACGTTACACAGCACCCTGCGCCTCTGGACCCCTTTACGGTACACAGCACCCTGCGCCTCTGGACCCTTTACATTACACAGCACCCTGCGCTTCTGGACCCCTTTACATTACACAGCACCCTGCACCTCTGGACCCCTTTATATTACACAGCACTCTGGACCCCTTTACATTACACAGCACTCTGGACCCCTTTACATTACACAGCACCCTGGACCCCTTTACATTACACAGCACCCTGCACCTCTAGACCCCTTTACATTACACAGACACCCCCCCCCCTAACAGCTCTGGACCCCCTGCATGTTACACAGACCCGCCTACAATACAGACCCCCCCTGCAATACAGACTTCCCTACAGTGCAGATCCCCCCCTTCAGTACAGATCCCCCTACAGTGGAGACCCCCCTACAATGCAGAGCCCCCCCCTACAGTACAGACCCCCCCTTCAGTACAGACCCCCCCTTCAGTACAGACCCCCCCTACAGTGGATACCCCCCCTACAATGCAGACCCCCCCCCCTTAAGTACAGACCCCCCCCTTACTACAGTAAAGACCCCCCCTCTACTACAGTACAGACCCCAACCCCCCCACCCCCCTTAGACCCTTAATGTACCTCATGGTCAGGAGGATTGTCAGCGCGGGACACACAGCAAACTACAAGGAGGAGGGGGAGGCGGAGCCGGCGGCTTCACTCTGCTCGGCTGTATGACACAGCCGAGACAGATCAGAGCCACGGAGATCCGCGTAGAGCGGCGAACACCCTCCCCCTCTCCCTCCTCTCACCTCACCTGACGCTGGCTGTCACTCACCGCGCCGCTGCTGCGCAAGATATATCAGCGCTCGGCGCGCTGTCCCCGACTCCCCGCTTCCATCGCGGAGGGGGGCGCCGGCCTGACACCCCCCCCAGTGTGTGGCACCCGGTGCGGCCCCCGCCCCCCCGCACCCCCCCTTAGTACGCCACTGGCTTTACCTCATGTTTTGTGGGTGACGGGGACCAACCCTGCACTGCATAGAGAGGAGATTATTTATTTAGTTAGCGCCGGACAGCAAGGATTTAATTTACTGTTTTGTTTTATTTTGCAAAACCTACTATAAATAAACCTGGCATCCGCCAATTTTTTAAGAAAGTGCTCGGTTGCTGACTGTCAATCAGAAAAGGTGATCCCCACAAGCTAATTCCCCAACACTACATAAAGCAGTTACCAGACCCAACCTCAAATCTATGGCTGCCCTACAACACTAAACAAGTACAGATCCTAGATGCAAGCAAACACAAATGCCCCAGGACCAGGAGTTCCCAAAACTGAAGACTCATGGGAGCCCTGAAGGTTTTGCCCAGTTGGCCATCAAGCAATGTCTCCCAAAGCTGGCCATCATCCATGATAGATCAGAACAAATATGCTATTTGTTGTTTAGCCCAGGGAGTGTATAACCTTCATAGCATTGGTGTACCTTGCATCCTCATTGTAGCCAGTATGACTGCTGTTGTCAGCCTTTGTTTGAGAAAGTTTCATGCCCCTGGCTTGCCAGTTAAAATCAGATGCACATCCTATATAGCACAGCCATTGGACAGAGCCTCAGGCCTATTGTATGCCCTATGGCACCAAACAAGTACAAATCTTGATGCTGGGAAACAAAAATGCCCCAAGACCAGGAGTTCCCAGCACTGAACACTTACAGCTGGCCAGAGGCTAATTTTTCCTAGAGTCTGCCATTACTCATAATACATTAGAACAAAAATGCTGCGTTTTTGTTAGCCCAGGGAGTGCTTTTCTATAGGTATCCTGCCCTGTATTTGCAATCAATTGTACAGCCATTGTTTAAGACTCCATACACACTATTAGATTGTCTGCAGATTTTTGTCTTCAGATTTACCAAAACAATATAATATGAGGTCAAACCTTAAGAGTTTCAATTTGTATGCAATCAGGCAGGCCCTTGCACTACATGGTAATTCGAAGACAAAAATCAAATAGTGTGTATGGGGCCTTAGAGAGCCTCATTACCCCGGCCTGCCAATTACAAGTTATAAATCAGGTGCACATCCTATATAACTAAGCTACCAAACCCAAACTCAAATCTATGGCTGCCTTATGACACCAAACAAGTACAGATCTGGACTCTGACAAACACAAATGTTATAGGACCAGGAATGCTAATCCCTCATGGGAGCCTGGGAGCCCATAAAGAGCCCAGGATTTGCCAGGCTGGCAATGAGGTAATGTCTCTGAAAGACTATCATCACTCATGTTAGATCAAAACAAAGATGCTCTGTTTTTCTGTCTTACCAATTACACGTGCCAAATAAAGTGCACAGGTGAATATAACCTAAACACGAGACCAAACCTCAGGCTTCCCTATGAAACCAAAGAAGTACAGATCCTGGATTCTGGGGAAAAAAAGTTCAAGGACCAGGAGTTCCTGACCACTCATGGGAGCCCGGGAATCCTTGAGGAGCCCATGGTTTGCTTAGCTGACCATCAGGTAAGGTCTTCCAAAGCCTGCCCCCACTCATGTTAGATCAGAACAAAGATGCTGTCTGATGTTTCAACCCAAGGAGTGTATAATCTTTATTGCTATTCCATAGGTGCCCTTTTCCATATTTGTAGCCAATTGGGCAACTATCATCAGCCTTTGTTTGGGAGAATCTCTTTTTCCAGGCTTGCCAATTACAAATGCCAAAGCAGGTTCACATCCTAAATAAATCTAGACGAAAAATACACACAAAAGAAAAAAACAGCAGGTGCGCTGATTAACGGTTCGGTATAGCCCTCCAGCTATCGGCTATTGGTGATAATTAGACAAGTCAAAGGGTGCTGCTGCTCTCTATGGATCCTCTGGGTGGCAGGAACACATCTAGACAAAACACAAAGGAAGAGAGTGCAAAGCCCCCCTAGTGTAACTCGGCTTTAATATGGTAAAGTTAAATACTCTACACTGGTGAAACTCACATTGTGTGAAGATAGATACAGCAAAAGGATTCCACTGTGGCCGCGATCCTATAACCACCTCAAGATCCGGACAGGGGGGAGCCTTGGAGGTTCAACCTAGCTGCCCGGATCCTGGCAGCACATCTGAGGCTATCCACCACCACGCTCCACGTGCAGATCCTATTGCGATTGTGTCCGCGCTGCTCTTCGAAGAACACACAAACGCACACTAGCAGGATACAGGGGGGAAGATAGTGAGGACGTCACACAGTTGCCATGACAATGCGTTTTTTGGCTATGGCCTCCTTCCTCAGGTCATCACTGGATCATCATCGAATGACCTGAGGAAGGAGGCCATACCTCTGAAATGAATTGTCATGGCAACTGTGTGACGTCCTCACTCTCTTCCCCCCTGTATCCTGCTTGTGTGGGTTTGTGTGTTCTTCGAAGAGCAGCGCCGGCTGGTCCGGACGCAAGTGCATTAGGATCTGCACATGGAGCGTGGTGGTGAATAGCCTCGGATGTGCTGCCAGGATCTGGGCAGCTAGGTTGAAAGTCCATGGCTCCCCCTTCCCCTGTCGGGATCTTGAGGTATCTTGACACTCAGTTTTCAGTGATTTTCTATGCTGAGTATTTCCTCCCTATCACATCCGCGCAGCCCATGTGACTATAGAGTCACACATGTGGGCGTATACACAGTGGTAAATAACAGCCCACTTCCTCCCTCCTTCTCCATGCACACTAACCAGCTAAGCACAATGGGGAGCGGGATATTGCATGTAGGTTGACGGAGGCTTCACTTCCCTCTTATTCTAAAACACAAGCTAAAGGGGTAGGACACAGCCTGTGATTGACAGAAATCCGCCCATTCCATATTATTGCCAAAAAAACTAAATAATAAAGATTTTATTTCAAATATATATATCTTTGTATGACAGTTTATTGATATTAATTATTGTCGGGAGATGGACGACGGTGATCAGTTACCTTACCTTAGGAGGCCGATGCTGCTACTCGCTGCAGCTTGCCGAGGGAAGAGGCGGGGCCGTTCCTTCCGGCCAAACAGAAAGTGGGTGATGAGTCACGATTGGCCGGGTGTCCTAAGACTCCCCAACCAATCAGGTTTCAGGACCCATTTCCTGATTGCCTTGGAGGAGAAGCAGGAACACATTAGCGAATATTATTTTGCTAATGTCATACAACTGGGTGGGCTCAGGGTGCAGTGCTCTGTGCCCACCCTTTAAAGCCAATTAGAGCCTCAGGCTCTTATGTGCTTTAACCGCTTGCCAACCAGCTGCCGTCATTTTACTTCTGCTGCCGTCAACATCCCACGAGCCATCGTAGTTATACGTCGGCTCACGGGATCAGGATAGCAGGTGCACGCACGCGCCCGCTGCACAGCGGGGGTGCTGATGCTCGTGGTCGACGGTCGCGATGACCGCTGGCCATGAATGATCGCGGCCACCAGAGGCAGAACAGGGACGTGTGTGTGTAAACACACAAATCCGTGATTTGTTCTGTGAGGCGTGACAGATCATGAGTTCCTAATAGCTAAGAACCATGATCTGTAATTTCCTCCAATCAGTCCCCTCCCCCTATAGTTAGAAACACACACTAGGGAACACAGTTAACCCCTTCATCGCCCCCTTGTGTTACCCCTTCACTGCCAGTGACATGTTTACAGTAATCAGTGCATTTTTATAGCACTGATCGCTGTATAAATGACAATGGTCCCAAAATAGTGTCAAAAGTGTCCGATGTGTCCGCCATAATGTCGCAGTCCCGATAAATCAGCTAAAATGTTCCAGGCTAGTGGGCAAGTGTTTGGAGATGAAAAAAGGGCCATCTGTCCAACCGGCCATTTCCTTGCTAGCTGCATATTCAGACGACCGTGTAGGGAGGAGTTGTACCCTGTCCAACCTCACAGATAGCCCTAGACAGCACATATGAGGATGGGACAAAGGTACTACATGTACCTTATTCCCTGGAAAACAGAAAATGTTAAAAAAAAAAAAGCTGGAAGTTATACAATTTCTTTTTAACATTATGGCCTTGTTTCGCCTCCTTGGGCAATTACCTATTGACTTTCTTCCACCTGTGTTTACGACTTCAGTTGACAGGCCAACAGCAATTTCTGCCCTCCACTGATTACCTGGCTGCCTTTAATTTGTCTCAGTATTTTTGATGCTTTCTCTGGCGCACATCCGCATAAGCTCAGGCAACCTCTACAACCAACCAACCAACCAACTAACCAATCAACCAACCACTAAAGCTCCTCCTCTAATGCCTTTGAAAGCGGCAGAGGACTACAATTGGAATGCATTGTTGTTCCTGCAATGGGTCACTTCCTGTCCGCCCCAAATGTTCACTCCCACACCCCCAGAATATTACTGGTCACGTGACCATAGTTAACCACTTAGTGACTGCCCGTCCGCTAATTACTGCAGGTGTGTGGCCACTGTAGTCAAAGTAAGCTAACCGCTGCCTACTTGCAGGTTTAGGGCTCACGCATGCACGCCCCCTACCCGGCTCCCGCTGTGATTGTACACAGTTGGGAGCCTGTTAGCAAGTCCCTGCCAATGATTCATGGCCGGGAACAGCTGATCGGCTGTTTCCAATCACAGCCCAGAGCCCTGTGCTGACATTCAACACCGGGCTCTGTACAGAGGGAACTTTGCAGGGATGAGAGACTTCAAGATCAGTTAGTAAAAGCAGCTCACTGTACACACATTACACAGAGTTAGGCACATATTTAACCCTTTGATCGCCCTAGATGTTATCCCCTTTCCCAGCTGGTGTCATTAGTAGAGGGGTAGTGTATATTATTGGCACTGATCACTGTAGTAGTATCACTGGTGATGTCAGTGTGAGGTAACGGTTTTGGCAATGCCAATGCAGCACCCCCGGGTACAAGATATCTTCATACAGTATATTCATGGTGGTTGGGTGTTAAGGTCCCCCCTCCCATGCCACCCTTCAGGTCTGGCATGGATTTTAAGGGGAACTCCACGCCAAATTTTTAAAAAAAATGGCGTGGGGTCCCCCTCAAAATCCATACCAGACCCTTATCCAAGCACTCAACCTGGCAGGCCGCAGGAAAAGAGGGGGGGACGAGAGAGCGCCCCCCTCCTGAACCGTACCAGGCCACATGCCCTCAACATTGGGAGGATGCTTTGGGGATCTGTGACCCCTCAAAGCACCATGTCCACATGTTGATAAGGAGAAGGGTCTCTTCCCCACAACCCTTGCTGGTGGTTGTGGGGGTCTGCGGGCGGGGGGCTTATCAGAATCTGGAAGCCCCCTTTAACAAGGGGACCCCCAGATCCGGCCCCCCCCTGTTTTAAATGGTAAGGGGGTACAAAAGTACCCCTACCATTTCACAAAGAAAGTGTAAAAAATAGTTAAAAAACACACAGACACCGTTGGGAAAAGTCCTTTATTAAAAAAAAAAAAAAAAGATTCCAGCGGTGGTAATCCACTCTTGCTATCCAGCGATGGGTGGTCTGTTCTCCGGGGTCTAGCAATGGCTGATCTCCTCCGACGTCCAGCGCCGTGCATCCTGTCTCCACTTACAGTGATGTAAGGGTGACCCCGCCCCCTCTGATGTGTGTGTGTGGGCCTTTGACGGTTTGTAAGTATCAAGCGCAATTGACTTCAAATGTCTATGCATATTAGAGAAACATATTATTTTATCTCTGTTGTGGCTACGCTATCCCTTTTGGATACATATCTGCTTTTATAAGAGGACATTGATATCTGCCTTGTCGGTGTACTTGTACCGTATATTGACAACAGAAGTAGCAATGCCCCCCCAGATCTTCTCAAGCCTGTAAGAACAAGTAGAATGATCTTATTAAAAACCCGTTACTCTGAGCAGTATGGAATGGGCTCCATGCTGACCAAGATGGTGAATATGCATGCATGTGGCTGGGCGGGGGGCAGTATATATGCCTCAAGTGGGTGAGACATGTACACTTCCCCCCACTCCTGTGAATGCCCTCCCCTTTAGTGTTGTCATTTCCAATGCTGTCATTTCCTGTGTTGTCATTTCCTGTGTTGTCATTTCCTGTGTTGTCATTTCCTGTGTTGTCATTTCCTGTGATGTTATTTTGTATGGAGGAAACGATTGGTTGTTGGGGCCATGACTTCCTGTTTGTCATTCTTTGTGTTGCGATAAATAAAAACAAAGTGCCTGTACTCGTGAGGGCAGACAGTCGAACTGTGGAGCTGAGGATGTAAGAATGGTGGTCATGTCTGTGTTACTTGGGAAGATACGGGAAACAGGGTTGTACAAAGATGCCGTACCAAAGGGCTGAAAGTGACATGGATTATGCACAGCGTACAGCAAAATTTCCACATCAATACTAAGTTGAAATGTATCACAGTTAGTGGTCTTTAATTGCGAACATGTGTGGCCAGAAGAGGTATCAAAACAGTTTCTCGCAGGGCTTCTACGTTGGGAGGATCTTTATCGCCCAGTCTGTTTACCAGTGAGAGCTCCCATAGTCACTGGTTACGGTTTAAAGTCAATTTTAAATGTGAAAATGAGAGGATGTGCTTATTGTCATCACATCAAAGGAGGCCCTTCGGTCTGTTCAACCACTACTGGTAGAAGTTTTGTTATTTCTTCACTTATCAATAGGGATGAGCCGAACTCGGCAAGAAATTTGGTTCGCACCAGAACATACCGAGCAGACAAGAAATTCGGCAGAACACACGAACACCATTAAAGTCTATGGGACACGAACATGAAAAAATCAAAAGTGCTAATTTTAAAGGCTTATATGCAAGTTATTGTCATAAAAAGTGTTTGGGGACCCGGGTCCTGCCCCAGGGGACATGTATCAATGCAAACCTTTTTATTTAAAAAACATCAGTTTTTTCAGGAGCAGGGATTTTTTTAATGCTTAAAGTGAAACGATAAAAATGAAATATTCCTTTAAATTTCGTACCTGGGGGGTGTCTATAGTATGCCTGTAAAGTGGCGCATTTTTCCCATGTTTAGAATAATACCACAGCAAAATGAAATTTTTAAAGGAGGAAAGGAATTTAAAACTGATCGCCGCTGTAATGAATTGTCGGGTCTCGGCAATATAGATAAAACTCATTGAAAAAAAGAGCATGGGATCCCCCAGTCCATTACCAGGCCCTTTGGGTCTGCTATGAATATTAGGGGGAACCCCGAACCAAAATTAAAAAAAATTGCGTGGGGGTCCCCCCGAAAATCCATAGCAAGCCCTTCAGGTCTGATATTGAAATTAAGGGGGAACCCTGTGCCAAATTAAGAAAAAAGGCATGGGGTCCCCCCCAAAATCCATACCAGACTCTTCAGGTCTGGTATGGATTTTAAGGGGAACCCTGCATCAAAATGAAAAAAAAATGGTGTAGGAGTCACCCCAAAATCCATACCAGACCCTTATCTGAGCACACAACCTGGCAGGAAAAGAGGGGGGATGAGAGAGCGCCCCCCCGTCCTGAACCGTACCAGGCCACATGCCCTCAACATAGGGAGGGTGCTTTGGGGTAGCCCCCTAAAGCACCTTGCCCCCATGTTGATGGTGACAAGGGCCTTGTCCCCACAACCCTTGCTGGGTGGTTGGGGGGGTCTGCAGGCGGGGGGCTTATCGGAATCTGGAAGCCACATTTAACAAGGGGACCCCCAGATCCCAGCCTCCCCCCTGTCTGAAATGGTAATGGCCTACCATTTCACAAATAAAGTGTCAAAATGTTAAAAACGATAAGACACAGCTTGGGGACAAGTCCTTTATTAAAAAATAAAAATGTCCCACAATGTCCATTCATCTTCTTATAGCACTCTGCCAATGTACCGAAAAAGAAAAAAAAATCAGCACCGATCCTCCTCTATGGGAGGCTCCTGCCGTGCGACACTTCATTGCCTTGACCGTTCTTATATAACTGAGGGCGGGGCCACACAGTGATGTACCCGGGTGACTCTGCCCCCCTCTGACACCACAGGGAAGCCGTGGGAACGTCCCCGTGGCGTCAGAGGGGGTGGGGTCACCCGGGTACACCACGGGGGGTTCGGCCCTCAGTTATATAAGAACTGTCAAAGGTACTGAAGCGTCACACAGTGGGAGCCTCCCATGGAGGCGGATCAGTGGTGTTTTTTTTTTTTTTTTTTCTTTTTCGGTCTGTCGCAGCAAGCTGTGTCTTATCGTTTTTACCATTTTGACACTTTTTTTGTGAAATGGTAGGGGTACATTTGTACCCTGTTACCAATTCACACAGGGGGGGAGGCCGGGATCTGGGAGTTCCCTTGTTAAAGGGGGGTTTCAGATTCCGATAAGCCCCCCGCCCGCAGACCCCCACAAACACTGGGCTACCCCAAAGCACCCTCCCCATGTTGAGGGCATGTGGCCCAAAATGGTTCGGGGGGGCGCTCTCTCGCCTCCCCTCTATTCCTGCGGCCTGCCAGGTTGGGTGTTTGGATAAGGTCTAGTATAGATTTGGGGGGGCCCTATGCAATTTTTTTAAAGGTTCCCCTTAATTTCCATATCAGACCCAAATGGCTTGATATGGATTTTGGGGGGATCCCCACGCAATTTAAAAAAAAAAAAATTGGTTTGGGGTTCCCCTTAATATTCATTCCATACCCAAAGGGACTGGTAATGGACTGGGGTGTATCCCATGCTCTTTTTTTCAATTAGTTTTATCAATATTGCCGAGACCCGGAAATTCATTACAGCCGCGATCAGTTTTAAATGACAATTTTTCCTTTAGAAATGTCATTTTGCTGTGGTATTGTTCTAAACATGGAAAAAATGTGCCACTTTACAGGCAGACTATAGACACCCCCCAGGCACCATATTTAAAGGAATATTTCATTTTTATTGCTTCACTTTAAAAAATCACTGCTCCTGAAAAAAATGCATTGATACATGTCCCCTGGGGCAGGACCCGGGTCCCCAAACACTTTTTCTGACAATAACTTGCATACAAGCCTTTAAAATTAGCATTTTTGATTCATGTTTGTTTCCAATAGACTTTAACAGTGTTCGCGTGTCCTGCCAAATTTTTTGCATGTTCGGTACGTTCTGGTGTTCGGCTCATCCCTAGATGTTATTGCTGAGCTTTTGAGAATAACTTGTGTTAGTTTGTCCTAATGGTTGTCTATAAAACAATTTGGTCCTTATCGTATGTTATCCAAGTTGCAGACATTTTCATTCATCCTTGCCTGTTATGACTGGGACATCCCTCTTCTCATTGCATCTCTGAACACATTGTCGTATTTGGTCTTGGATATACTCCAGGTTGTGCGCCACATTTTCCTTAGCGATGTCTAGCAGTTCATTCATCGAAGATTCACTATATGAACATATACATGTGGCATACTTCTGTCTCAAGTTCTTTATGTCGTCATCTGAAAGAAACATGTGTATCGGAATGTATAATTAAATAATAATGAATGATCAATTTGATTATTTTATAAAACAACTTCTCCAATATCTTTCAAAGATGTCTGTGTGTAGTTTCCTAAAAGCTTATGGAACATTTAATGTTTATTCACAAGAAAAAAAAAAAAGTCTACATTTCTGTGCTTCAGTTCAGTTCATGTCAAAGAGACCAAAATGGTCATGTTGCACTAGTAGTCATGACAACAACGCATCTCAGGGGCATGTCCCACTTTATCAAGACTTGCCCCCCTGCAACGTGTTGTCGTCATTGTTGATTATAGAAATGGAGCTTTTCTCGGTGGTGGTCAGCAGATCTGTGTTTGTTCTCGTAGTAGCTGCTTGCTTCCCCTTAGCCACCAGCCGAGCTGATCCAGCTAGTCCACCCCAAGGTGAGAGTGGCTCTCTCACACGCTGATGCAGGGCGACGGACGCATGGATTCCTTTCGGGGGTTGCTATTTTTTAAGCACATATAGGATATATATAGGCTTTGAAAAAGGGTGGGCTCGTGATGCATAGTTGTATTGTGCGGCAATAGCAAAATAATATTTGCTATTGTCCCACTGATTCTCCTCCTGGCCAATCAGGAAACTAAGACCATCACCCGATTGACCAAAAGGAGATCCGATTGGGTTGGCCACCAGGAGGAGGAGGGAGGAGATGCAGCCGCCCGCAGCCTGGAGAGAAGCTGCCGTTGTTATAATGGTATGTGGTGCTAACCACTATACTAGAAGAGGATCTCCTTTGAGAAAGTCACGTGATCAGTGACGCAACGCGTCAGAGAGGAGCCAGGTGTCACTGTTTACTTCAGGTCGTGGCCGAGACTGGAAGCATCTGCAAAGCTACACTGTTCGTTGTGATTTTTAATGCAAGTGGATAATTTATTTAATAAAAGCATTGTTATGAAATACTACACATTGGAGCATCCTTATCCTTACATCCTTACATGCCTGTACCCGCTTGAAATGGCTATACTGTGATCGGAGCACTGGTAACCCTGTGACCAGAGCATTTCTGTGAGATTTTGCAGGACAGCATAGTGGTGAATTTGCTGGAGATCGATCGATCAGGAGTAATGCCTATACGTATACAGCACAACTAGGCCGGTAGGGGCCTTTACTTGAGGTGAGAGGCTGGGGGAAACAGTGGGGAGCACTCCTGAACAGCACGGAGCACATTGATTGCATGGATCAGCACCGAGTATTGGAACACTGACAGCACAAATTGTTTCTTGCACTCATAGGAAGAACTATCGGAAATAATTTGAGTGCTCACTGTGTGTTTATTTTTTCACATTGTTTTTTGCACAAATTGCTGGGACTTGTTGATCACCAATTCCTTTTAAATTTTTTATGAACTTTTTCATTTTTATTTATTTATATACCTATTTTTTGGATCATTATTTATTATATATTTCAAGGATCCCTCCACTTTATTTCACGGATAGCACTCTCCTATATTCAGGTGGTTTAATACCTGGAATATTTGCACATTATTTGGAGATCTTTGAACTTTTTATTGAGGTTTTTATCCGAATATTTGCACCGTGTACTTTTTATTATTTATTAGAAGATTTTGTTATATTTTAAGTTGGAAGGCTTATTCAGCGCATTATCAATATTGCACAGTTACTTTATTGCCCTAATACATGTTTTTGCACATAAGGATACAGAATATTTGCACTATTATACCTGTCATTTAACTGAATAAGAAGTTTTTATTATTTAAGAAGTTTTTATCAGGAACCCTTTTGAAGTCAACATATGTTTTGAGCACCTTAATATTTATTTATTTATTTATTTATTTATTTAGAGATCCTCTTCTATATAGTGGTTAGCGCCAAACATACCATTATAACCCATTTTTACTTTTACTGTGTGAGATCACTTATATGTTGGCAGCTTCCCACTAGCAACCTCACTCCTCACTCAAGTAAAGTTGAGCGCACTAGTTACCCCCTTTTAATATAAGCTGCTGTTGTTACCGCCTGACACACGGAGCGCTGCCCGCAAGATGGGGTAAGTGCGGGTCTCTAACTAGTGTCTGATCAACCGGGGGGGGGTGCCGCCCTCCATCCCTGTGACCTGGCCGGGTGGGGGTTTGTCGACCTCAGTTATGAAAATAAACCTTGAGAATTAAAACAATTTTTTTCCCATATAGGAATGTATTGTAGGTTTGTTCATGTTTTTAACCACTTGAAGGTTTTACCCACCTTCATGATCAAGGCATTTTTTGCTATTCGGCACTGTGCTACTTTAACTGGCAATTGTCATGCAACACTGTGCACAATTATAGTAGCTATAGCAGTAGAGAGACTCCCACTGACCTGCTGGATAAGTACACAAGGAGGTCACCCTGGCAGATGACACGGACTCACCCAAGGTGTGGGATATAGACACTAAGTGGTATTCACCAGAGCTCCTGATGGTGGGGATGGGTTTTGCTGTATGTTAGCACAAGGTCACAGTCCTCAGGGTCTCCCCACCAGGAGGTGAGCAAGCCTGGGTCCAGTAGCAGATATAGCAGGTAGGGATTAAGCAGAAGGGTAGTCAGTAATCAAGCCAAAGGTCAGTAACAAGTGGTTGCAGGTTGGGGTCAAGTGGAAGCGGAGTCAAAGAACAAGTCAAAGGTCGGTAACATATCGTAATGGAGATGAGGACAAATGCAGGTACACAAATGCAGATCTGATATCATCTGGAGAAAGCACACTAATCTGGCAAACAGGAAGGTCAGAGTCATGGCTTGAATAGTAAGTTTATGGGAAGGGCAAAGAGTTCAAGGTTCACCAGAAAAAAGATACAAGGCAAGATTGTTCTAAGAGATCAGAGAGGGAGCTGTTCAGCCTCTCAAGTGGCTCAGCGAGAAGAGCCACCACCACCACCTGGCCCAGCAGAAGTCATGGATTCAGATCCCGGTCCTGACACTCAATGAACACCCAAGCCATATTGCAGGACTTTTCTCTGTAAACTCACCTCCACAAGTCTGGGTGTTGAAGAGAGGAAAGTGCATCACATGGGGGATATCATTTCTATTTCCATCAAAGATGTAGCAACTTTGTGTTGGAGGGTCCTCATAACAGTCTTCAGTGATTTCCGGAAAGGGAATCTGGTGAGCCTTACAGTATTCAACTGTTTTTTTCACTGTCTAGCAAACAAAGAAAAAAAATTATATTAAAATGTGCCCACTTCATGAACAATATCACTAAATTTCAGGGTGTGTTATGACTGGTATACAGTATAATATACTGTATATATTATAGTACAGGTCTGGTAATTTTCCAGACTTTCATACAAAATACGATTGTTTTAGGAGTAAACCTCTTCTTGTGTGACCATTTCTCGTACAAAGACCACTGGAACAATGCTTGCACATGCTGCCCTCCAATACAATGGAAAAATATTATTATTATTCATGATTTATATAGCACCAACAGTTTATGCATCACTTTACAATGTAGAGGGGGGACAACACAATTTACAGTTCAATACAAAAATGTACAGGAGAGCCCTGCTCGTAGAGCTTACATTCTAAAGGGAAGGGGTGGTAAAAAAGGTAATAGCTGCAGAGAATGATTTGATGGGGGGGTGGCTCGGGGACAGTTGTTAGGTGGGTGTGGCATAGGCTTCCCTGAATAAATGAGGTTTCAGGGATCTCCTAAAGGTGGATAGGTTAGGGGCTGATCGGAGATACCAGGGCAGGGAGTTCCAGAGTAAGGATGGGCCCGGTGTTCGATTCAAACCCATGTTCGAATCGAGCACCGGGCGTTCGCTCGCTCGGCGAGCCCAGAACTATTGGGGCCGCTCGCATCAAATTCGTGTGATGCGAGCGGCCTCGCAATGTATTGCGGCCCGCGCAGTGCAATGCTGGCTGATGATTGGCCAAGCATGCACTGTGACCCCGCATGCTTGGCCAATCACAGCGCCGGCAGCGAGGAGAGCCATAATTGGCTACAGGCAGGATGCCTGTAGCCAATTATAGCTCAGGGGCTTTAGTACACGCCCCACGTGCACGCGCCGGCGGCCTCGCATATTCTGTTTCAGTCAGTGTCAGCGTGCTGCTGACAATATGTGCTTTATTTCTGGGGATATGTGTGTGCGTGCTGTTAGAACAGCATTGCAGTATCACATCTGGGGGGTGTCTATAGGTGGCCTGTGAAGGGGGCAGGTTTCCTGTGCTTAGAACTTTCCCTGCAAAAAAGTGTCATTTTTGCAGGAAAAAAGCTATTTAAAAGCACTCACGGCTAATGAATTGATGGCTCCTTTAACACAGAGAACTGTCATTCATTGATAAAAAACAAAAAAAAAGCGTAGGGGTCCCCCCAAATTCAATAACCAGGCCCTTCAGGTCTGGGATGGATATTAAGGGGAACCCCAGCCAAAAAAAAAATGGCGTAGGGTCCCCCTCAAAATCCATACCAGACCCTTGAGGTCTGGTATGGATTTTAAGGGGAACCCTAGCCCAAAAAAATGGCGTGGGGTCCCCCTCAAAATCCATACCAGACCCTTATCCGAGCACGCAACCTGGCAGGCCGCAGGAAAAGAGGGGGGGACGAGAGCGGCCCCCCTCCCGCCTGAACCGTACCAGGCCACATGCCCTCAACATTGGGAGGATGCTTTGGGGGTCTAAGACCCCCAAAGCACCTTGTCCCCATGTTGATGAGGACAAGGGCCTCTTCCCCACAAACGTGCCCGGTGGTTGTGTGGGTCTGCGGGCGGGGAGCTTATCGGAATCTGGAAGCCCCTTTAACAAGGGGACCCCCAGATCCCGGCCCCCTCCCTGTGTGAAATGGTAAGGGGGTACAAAAGTACCCCTACCATTTCACCAAAAAAGTGGCAAAAATTGTAAAAATTACAGGAGACAGTCTTTGACAATTCCTTTATTAAAATCTTCTTTCTTCTTTCTTCATCCTTCGGTTTCTTCATCTTCTCCTTCCGTCATCTTCTTCCATCTTCTTCTTCCATTTTCTTCTTCCTCCGATCCGCTTCTTCTTGCGCTGGTCTTCTCGTCCTTCTCATCCGGCATCTTCTTCCGTCGGCGTCGGTGTTGGTGTCTGTCTCTTCTTGGGCCGCTCCGCGCAATGGGAGGCTCCCGCTGTGTGAGGCCGCTCTCGTCCCCCCCTCTTTTCCTGCGGCCTGCCAGGTTGCGTGCTCGGATAAGGGTCTGGTATGGATTTTGAGGGGGACCCCACACCATTTTTTTTGGCTAGGGTTCCCCTTAAAATCCATACCAGACCTCAAGGGTCTGGTATGGATTTTGAGGGGGACCCTACACCATTTTTTTATTTGGCTGGTGTTCCCCTTAATATCCATCCCAGACCTGAAGGCCCTGGTTATTGAATTTGGGGGGACCCCTACGCTTTTTATTTTTTTTTTTATTTTTTATCAATGACTTTTTTTTTATGAATGAGTTTCAATGAATGACTGTTCCCTGTATTATGGGAGCCGTCAATACACCTTAGCCGCGAGTGATTTTAAATAGCTTTTTTACTTTCAAAAATGACACTTTGCGCAGAGACAGTTCTAAACACGGGAAACATGCGCCCCTTCACAGGCATACTATAGACACCCCCCAGGTACGAAATGTAAAGGAATATTACACTTTTATTGTTTTAATTTAAGCATTATTAAAATCACTGCTCCTGAAAAAACGGCCGTTTTTAAAACTTCTTTTTGCATTGATACATGTCCCCTGGGGCAGGACCCGGGTCCCCAAACACTTTTTATGACAATAACTTGCATATTAGCCTTTAAAATTAGCACTTTTAATTTCGAACGTTCGCATCCATTATAACTAATAGCGTTCTAAAGCTTGCATGGACTTTAGGTCCGTTCTGGTGCGAGCCGAACGGGGGGGTGTTCGGCTCATCCCTATTCCAGAGGATAAGAGAGGCTCTGGAGAAGCCCTAAAGGTGAGCCTGGGAGGAGGTAACAAGGGAGCTAGAGAGCAAGAGGTCCTGGGAGGAGCGGAGGGCCACGGAAGGTGGGACGGGAGAGGGGCATCCCCATTATTCAACAATTGTCGGCTTTAAAAGGTGTTGTAAAGTCTCAAGGTTTTTCAACTTAATGCATCTAAGGTGAAAAACCTTCTGTGCTGCAGCTGTCCCCCAGACCCTCCTTTTCTTACCTGAACCCATTCGTTCCAGTGATGAGCACAAGCCCAGCAGCTCCAGTTGCTGTCTCTGTCCCCATTGGCTCCCGCTGCTGTCAATCAAATCCAGTGACACGAGAGTGGGGGCCAAGGCCGAGTCCTGCTGTCTGTGTCAATGGACGCAGCAGCAGGACTCATGAGTGCACCTGCACAGTTGCCCCCAGAGAAAGCAGCTCTCAGAGGACACACTCAATGAGGAGGAGGAGCCAGGAGCACCACCCGGACACCCCAGAAGAGGAGGATTGAGGTTGCTCTGTGCAAACCCTTGCACTGAGGAGGTAAGTATAAAATGTTTGAAATAAAAAAAGAAAAAAAAACAAAAAACTTTAAATTACTTTAATTAATGAAAGCTGGAATTACTGTATACTCAGAGGAGAGGTCGGCAGCTCTAGCTGTCAAAAAAGCAATCTGACAATGTTTATAAACAAGAACAGAATGGGACTCTGATTGCATCTCGGAGGAGTATGAAAAAAACAAAAAAAACTGATATTTATACAAAAGTAAACAAATTTTTTATTAAACTAAAAGACAAAGTTTAAAATACATTACAGTCTTTAGTGATTCGAATTTTGAAATCAGGGGTGTGCTGGTTCCCAACAGGTTTATACAAAGAGTGGCCTACACGTTTCGCAGATGAAACCACTTCGTCAGGGTCTTGAGAATAGCACAGATGAAAACGTCATATAAATTCTACAAAGAAAACGTTAATATATCATACATCATATGATTAATATAAATATATAATGATGCAAATGGCATAGAAGTGTTGACTAATGGTCTATACATACATTTATGACAAATAAATATATATGTTACAGCAAATGTTGATAAATTAAATATATTGCAATCAAAAATAACAAAAAAACAACAAACAAACAACAGCAGTCATAGTAACTGTATATATATCCCCTAGTGTGCAGTCATATTTTGCGCCTGGTGTGTCTAAATTTGGAAAAACAACAAGTAAATGGAATTAACTGTCTAGGTAACATTATCAAATGATGTTAAAAAACAAAATTTCAACAACATACCCCTCAGCTTACCGGAAAGGACTGGTAATGGAAAAACGTCGGCTCAGTGGGACAAGTGAGGCCTGGGTGCCCGTGGGAATCTTTCTCCCCACCTAAACGAACAAAGATGGAGGAGCCCCTAGATATGCAGATGGTTGATAAAGAGTAATGAATACAATGAAACAAACAAAAACAAAACAGGGAAGAGGGGGTATAATCCTCAAAACAACAAAATGTATATTACAAATAGCTCACGAGGTAAATGTACGGAAATGGAAACAGGCTGTCATGGTTATGCAATAGAGTTGTCTGCTTACCTGTCTCCATGTGTTCATCTCTAGAGACCAGCCGACCATCACCTGACTGCTTTTATATCCCTCCTCTGGCAGGGCTCCACCCTAGCTCCTATCACAGGACTCTATATTAACCTCTGCACTGCAGGCCAACCCTACTGATCAACCTTAGTGTGTTTGGCTTTCTGTTACCTGCCGTGTGCTCTTCTGTTGTTCCGTTACCGACTTTGGCGTGTCCCTGACTATCCCTGCTTGCCTGTGACCCTGACCTTCTGGCGTGTCCCTGACTATCCCTGGTTGCCTGTGACCCTGAACCTTTGGCGTGTCCCTGACTATCCCTGGTTGCCTGTGACCCTGAACCTTTGGCGTGTCCCTGACTATCCCTGGTTGCCTGTGTCCCTGAACCTTTGGCGTGTACCTCACTGTCCTTGTCTGCTTGTGTCCCTGATCTTGGCTTATTCCTCACTATCCCTGTCCTCCTGTTGCCTATTGTGGGTGTGAGCTGGGGGACCCTGGTGGTCGCGACCTGGAGCCAGTTGCAGCCCAGTCCATCCTCACCACTAGAGGCTCTGGTGAATACCAGCTGGCTCTTAGACTCCGCGCCCCAGGGAATCTCACGCTCTAACCCGGGGATCCGTCTTGTAGTCCAGCGGCCTTGTGTTCCGAATCACCTGGACTCCCGTCCGCTGCAGTCAGCCATAGGGTCCACTACCTTGACCACTCCTGATCCCTACGGTGTGCATCTGTCACCTAGCCTCAGGATGACCTGACACAGGCTAATTTAAAGAGTTAAAGTGTCAGGTGCGTACTTACCGAGGCCGAAATGCCGAGAGTGGTTCACCCTTGCAACTGAGCGCAGTCCGCCCCCTGGAGGTGAGACAGGGGGTGAATGGCACAAAGAGGCACAGGCTACCCAACCAGAGGACCAGAGGATCAGGACTGAAGAGGGAGCCAGGTGCTGGGGTCAGGAAGGCACTGGGAGGTTCCAGAACACAGGTGCAGGTACAGGACTGAAGACGGGCAGGTCCGGGTCACAGGCAGATATTCAGGGCAGGAGACAGTAGGCAAATCCGGGTCACAAGCAGAGGTCCAAGGGGCCAGAGGCAAGCAAGCGGTAAGTCCAGTATACAGTCCAAAAGTCAAGGGCAAGAGAAGGCAGCAAGGTCAAAAGGCAAATCCGGGTCAAAAACAGGTAATCAGGCAAACAGGATACAGGAAGCAGGAACAGAGCTTTGGCAGGAAGCTGAAGACAAGCCAGCGCTGGACTGATCACAGGCACTTCCTTAAAAGGGCGGTGTGAGTGGTCACGTGATGCTCTGACGCCCAGGGACGCTCAGGCGTGCGCCAGTGCGCATGTGCGTACGTCGGAGCACTGAGCCGCGAGTGCGCATGCGCCGGAGTGCCGTTCCGCCGCGCATGCGCACAGGCAATCGACGCGCAGCGCTCACTTGTAAATTGTCCTGACAGTGCCCTCCCCCGAGGGGCGGCCTCCGGACGCCCAAGCTAGCCATCAGTTCAGGATGTTCCGTCTGGAAAGCTCGGATTAAGCGTGGAGCATGCAGATTTCCTGAGGGTTCCCAAGAGTTTTCTTCTGACGGGTAACCCTCCCATTTGACCAGATATTGGAGTTGCCTCCCCCTTTTCCTGCAACTTAAAATTTTTTCCACCACAAATTCTGTTTCGCCGTCCACCAGTACTGGAGGAGGTGGTGGTTCAGATCTTCCTGGAAAAGGACTAGGAGTGACAGGCTTCAGGAGGGAAGCGTGGAACACCGGGTGTATCCTGTACGAATCTGGTAAGGAAAGCTCAAAAGCTACAGGATTAATCTTCCGTTTGATCTTGAAAGGACCAATAAACTTTGGTCCTAATTTCCGTGTGGGTATAGCTAATTTGAGATTGATTGAGGATAACCATACCTCGTCCCCTATCTTGAAGTCCGGATTTTCCTTCCTCCCCCGGTTGAAATGTTTTTCATACCCTTCTTGGGTCTTCTGCATGGTCTCTTGAATTCTCCGGAAGTTCTGTTGCAAAAAATTAACTCGGTCTTGGACCGCAGGGACAGGAGTTTCAGGCAGAGATCCTGGCAGGAAGGAGGGATGGAACCCAAAGTTGGCCCAGAAGGGAGTTTGGTTGGTGGCAGTATGGACCGCATTGTTGTAGGCGAACTCCGCATAGGGTAGGAGACTGGACCATTCATCCTGGGAATCTGAACAGAAACAGCGGAGGTATTGCTCTAGAGATTGATTTGTCCTCTCCGTCTGGCCATTGCTCTGAGGGTGATAGGCCGAAGAGAGGCATATCTTGATTTCGAGGGTCTTGCATAATTCCTGCCAAAACTTGGAGGTGAACTGAGACCCTCTATCAGAAGTGACACTCGTAGGTATCCCGTGGAGTCGAAACAATCTCTTTGAAGAATATGTCAGCTGTAGCAGAAGCGGAAGGAGTCCCAATCATTGGGAGGAAGTGTGCCATCTTTGACAAGCGGTCGACCACGACCAAAATGGTGGTGTATCCCCCTGAAGCGGGTAACTCTACAATGAAGTCCATTGATATGTCCGCCCATGGGCGCTTCGGGATGGACAAAGGCTTCAGCAGGCCCCAGGCTTTAGAACTAGTTCCTTTGTTGCGTTGACAAATGATACAAGAGGTGACATAATTCCTGCAGTCTTGTCTCCACCCAGGCCACCAAAAAGAACGAGAAATTAAGTTAGACGTCTTGTGAACCCCAAAATGTCCCGCAAACTTGTGATCATGTAGAGTCTTGAGCGTTAAAGGTCTTGTTTCTGTGGGGACAAAGACCTTCCCACGTACCCAGAGTAGTCCATCGTGTTCCTCCATTGAGGGAATCCCATGGTCGGTGGGGTGCCTTGATGCCGCCCTGATGGCGGAGACTAGATCAGGTTGCAGAAGGAGAGACAGGAAATTCTGTGGCGAAAGGATAGTGTTGGGTTCAGATTCCTGGGGTGTCTCGTGAAACATTCTAGAGAGAGCGTCTGCCTTTCCATTTTTTGAGCCGGGTCTGTAAGAGATATGAAAATTAAATCTTGCAAAAAAAGAGAGCCCAACGGGCTTGTCTGGGCTTTAAGCGTTTGGCTGTCCTTAGATACTCCAGGTTTCTGTGGTCTGTCCAAATCATGACAGGATGGGAAGCCCCCTCCAGGAGATACCTCCATTCCTCCAGAGCAAACTTAATGGCCAGTAACTCTCTGTCTCCCACATCGTAGTTCCTCTCTGGAGGACTTAACTTACGTGATGCAAAAGCCACAGGGTGTAACAGGGCCTTGGGACCCAATCTCTGGAATAATATGGCTCCAGTAGCCGTCTCTGATGCATCCACCTCCAGCACAAATGGAAGGGTTGGATCTGCATGCATCAGGATGGGAGCGGATGAAAACAATTTTTTCAAAGTATCAAAAGCCTCTTGTGCTTCCGGGGACCAATGGAATTGAGTACCTTGGTGAGTCAACTTGGTGATGGGTGCCACTATGGAGGAAAAGCCGACAATGAACCTTCGATAGAAGTTTGCGAACCTGATGAATCGCTGTACCCCTTTCTTGTTCACTGGGGCTGGCCACTCCAGTACGGCCTTGACCTTTTGTGGGTCCATGGAGACCCCACCTGTAGAAATGATGAACCCCAAGAATTGCACCGTGGATTTCTCGAATTCGCACTTCTCTGCCTTGAGGTACAATCTGTGGCTGCGGAGGATGGTGAGTACTTGTTTCACATGTACCCGGTGGAGTTCAAGGGAGTCCGAAAAGATAAGGATGTCGTCTAGGTAAACGACAAGGAAGTCGTCAAGGTGTTTATGAAAAATGTCATTTACCAGGTGCTGGAAGGTTGCTGGGGCGTTACAAAGACCAAAGGGCATTACCAAATATTCATAATGCCCGAATCTGGATCTGAAGGCTGTTTTCCATTCATCTCCTGCCCTGATTCGGATGAGGTTGTAGGCCCCGCGAAGATCCAATTTAGAGAAGATTCTGGCAGACCTGAAACGTTGAAAAAGCTCTGGGATCAAAGGCAGGGGATACCGGTTCTTAATGGTGATTTTATTTAGTTCTCGGTAATCAATGCAAGGTCGGAGGGAGCCGTCTCTCTTTCCCACAAAAAAGATGCCCGCTCCGGCGGGTGACGAGGAGGGGCGAATGAACCCCTTCTCCAGATTCTCGTCAATATAGGCCTTAAGGACCTTGAGTTCCACTTCGGACAGGGGAAAAATGCGGCCAAAAGGGATCGGTGAACCCGGAAGGAGATCGATGGGACAATCATACGTCCGATGAGGCGGTAAGCGATCTGCCTGTTGTTTGTCAAAGACGTCTTGGAATTCCAAGTAAACTGGCGGTACATGAAGAAGATTATCTGGTAATGATGAAATGGTGGAGCAGGTAGCCACAGCCTGGGTAAAGCAATGCTGGATACAGTGAGGCGACGGGAAAGAGACCTCCCTCTTACCCCAGTTAATTTGAGGTTCGTGGATCTGTAACCATGGAAGCCCCAAGATGATGGGGAACATTGGAGATGGGATAATGTCAAATTGGATAAATTCCTGGTGACCAGAATCGGTAGTGACACAGATGGGTTGGGTCTCATGGGTGATGAATCCAGAACGAGGAAGAGAGCCGTCAGCCAAATGTACCTGTAGATTTTGTTTCTTCGGAACGAGGGGCAAGTGCATCTTGGTAGCTAATGCCGCGTCAAGGAAGCAGCTGCAGGCTCCGGAGTCAATTATGGCTGATAGTCGGGTTTCCTTTTCCGGTAGCTGTAAGGAGACAAAGAGGGCGACATAAGTCTGGGAGAACCCGGAAGATTGAAAGTTCATTATATATTGTTGGTAGGACTTACTCGGTCTTACGGGACAGGTGCTGAGAAAATGACCCGAAGCCCCACAGTACAGGCAAAGATTGGACCGGCGTCTGCGGAGTCGTTCTTCTGGCGTGAGGGGAGCACGAACAAGGCCCAACTGCATGGGTTCCGTCTCCTGGGATTCTACTGCTGGAGCTGAGGTGGTGGGTGACGGCAAGGTAGGTTTAGAAGAGTTCCAATAAGTACGGGGAGACTGAAGACGCTCAGAACGCCTTTCACGCATGCGGCGGTCCAGCTTGGTGGCAGCTTGGATCAAGTCCTCCAATGAGTCAGGGGTCTCGGATCTTGCCAACTCATCTTTCAAAGTCTCAGACAACCCCTGGCGATACTGGTATTTAAGAGCCGGTTCGTTCCACCCGGTATCAGCTGACCACTTCCGGAATTCGACGGTGTAATCCTCCACCGGTCTACGTCCCTGAAGTAAATTATGTAGCGTGGCCTCAGCTGTAGCCACACGTTGAGGGTCATCATACAATTGCGCCATACTCTCAAAGAAAGTCTCTACTGCATTGAGTGCTGGGCTTCTCTGCTCCATTAGGCTATGGGCCCATGCCTGTGGCTCCTCAGCCAGGAGCGAGATAATGAAACCCACCTTTACTACTTCAGAGGCGAAAGTCCTGGGTTGAAGCGCAAGGTAGAGCGAGCAGGCATTCTTGAAGGCCCGGAACTTTTTGCGGTCACCCGTGAACCGTTCAGGGGTAGGAACTCTGGGTTCAGGAGATGCCATGATCACAGTGGGGTTTGCTGATCCAGGGGGAGCGGATAATCCACTGGTGGCGGTAGGGCCCGCTAAGGTGGGTGCAGTTAACCCCGAAAGCTGCTGCAGGCGACTGTCCACTTGGGTGTAACCCTCTTGTAGTTTTTGCACAGCTTCAGTTAATGCTGAGACTTGTTGGCACAAAGCCTCAAGGGGTGAACGCACTCTGTCGGCCTCAGACATGGCTGGCTTGTACTGTCAGATGCGTACTTACCGAGGCCGAAATGCCGAGAGTGGTTCACCCTTGCAACTGAGCGCAGTCCGCCCCCTGGAGGTGAGACAGGGGGTGAATGGCACAAAGAGGCACAGGCTACCCAACCAGAGGACCAGAGGATCAGGACTGAAGAGGGAGCCAGGTGCTGGGGTCAGGAAGGCACTGGGAGGTTCCAGAACACAGGTGCAGGTACAGGACTGAAGACGGGCAGGTCCGGGTCACAGGCAGATATTCAGGGCAGGAGACAGTAGGCAAATCCGGGTCACAAGCAGAGGTTCAAGGGGCCAGAGGCAAGCAAGCGGTAAGTCCAGTATACAGTCCAAAGGTCAAGGGCAAGAGAAGGCAGCAAGGTCAAAAGGCAAATCCGGGTCAAAAACAGGTAATCAGGCAAACAGGATACAGGAAGCAGGAACAGAGCTTTGGCAGGAAGCTGAAGACAAGCCAGCGCTGGACTGATCACAGGCACTTCCTTAAAAGGGCGGTGTGAGTGGTCACGTGATGCTCTGACGCCCAGGGACGCTCAGGCGTGCGCCAGTGCGCATGTGCGTACGTCGGAGCGCTGAGCCGCGAGTGCGCATGCGCCGGAGTGCCGTTCCGCCGCGCATGCGCACAGGCAATCGACGCGCAGCGCTCACTTGTAAATTGTCCTGACATAAAGCTCCATTGCGAGCAGGGGGATGATTAATTCCCAAACTTCAATCGTTGGTTTCAATTATAGTGAAAGATGGTGTATGAAATAGACTTTAAAGCACTTCTAAAAAAGGAGAGGTTATTATACATTATTATATTATTATTATACACAATTTATATAGCGCCAACAGTTTTCGCAGCGCTTTACAATGTATAGGGGGGAATATATAGAGGTTGACAACTGAAAGCCTAATCCAAACAAACAAACAAAAAGTTAGTCTGAGAGGAAAGGCTCCTAATATTTAAAACAAACAAACTAACAATAAAGAAAGGGAATTGTATCCTATACCTATAATCTTATACCACAAGTCTCCTCACAGCGTTCCTCTCACATGGAGGAATGAACCGCTAATGAGAGACTGGGGGGGGGAAGCATCTTATATAGGGAAGCACAGCTGCCATGATTAGTCCTGGAAGGTGTGAGTGGGAGGGGGGATTCCTGGAGTTGCTCGGATCGCCCGGATTACAAATCCGGAGGGATTGGAGCAAATCCATCTAAACACTGAATGCCGTGGGTGAATGCATGCTGGAGGATTAGCATGCCACTAACCCCCGATCCACATCCTGATCGTACCGCAGACCAGAAAATGGGAAGAAGGACAAATCCCACTGTCTCTCCTGCCATGGGGAGCAACCATAGGCAGGGAGAGAGCTGATACATGCAAAGGGAAAGGAGAGGGACCCAAATGGCATGGCGTCTAGCTGGCGCAGGTGAATTTGCTTCAGCGATGCTGCGTTCCACAGATGGGGGAGGAATCGTGCACCTGTCGGCCTAAAGGCCGTCAGGTGTCGGTGTCCCCCGATGGAGGATTTGATGGAAACACCTCTGGGGGGACTTGGAAAACATACCAAGAAACTGCAAATGTGCCATAAATACAGAACACCTGCAGACCCCTCAGGTAGTGAAAAGACACAAGCAAGGCCAAAGGTCCCATGGGCCAGAGGTAAATTCCAGAAGCAGTCCAAAAAGGAAGGCAAGAGGATGTGCTAAAAGACAAAATAAACAGTTAAACAGAGTAAATTCATAAACACCAACATGAACATTACAGTACATAGACGCAAAACGTTCTAAAACAAAACAAAACAAAACCCTCCAAATCATTTCCTCACATAGGTCATACATAAACATCCAGTTTTGTGCACATATTGGTAAACCCCAAAGGTTTAGAGATAAATGAGGATAAGCAGATTATGTGTAAAACAGATTATATTATCCTAAGAACTGGGCATAGCTAATCGCATCGTTCATACCTGGTGGTTGTGTCGCCCTTAATTTAAAAATCTACTTGGCTTCTACTTGGAGGATTCTTTGATCAAAGTTTCCTCCACGGATTGGGGGGTGCCCCCGGGCCACTACCTGAAATCGCAGGGATTCCGTGCTGTAGTCATGATGTTCAGAAAAATACCTGGGTATTGGTTTCTCAGTGACACCTATCTGTATGTCTACAGCATGTTCTTTAATTCTTCTCCAGAAATTTCCCTACATAATAATTGCCGCAGCCACATGTTAGCAAATACACAATACCGATTGTGTCACAATTTACAAAAGTTGCATACGTAGGTGTTCCCCTGTGGGCAGAACAACATTGTTCCAAGTTAGAATGTATTTGCAGAAATCGCAATTGCTGCATTGGAAAGTGCCTCGCAGCAACGTGCCACAAGGGTCTTTAGATTTCTGTGGCAAAAAATGACTGGAGACTAAAATGTCTTGTAATGATTGATTGCGTTTATAGATAACATGCGGCTCGGGTTCTACAAATAGTTTCACTCAAAAGGTGCCAGTGGGTATTTAACATGCGTTTAATGGTTTGAGATTGATTACTGAATTTCGTAATGGGACGGATACCTTGAGGTTGTGTTAAGGGTCCTTTCTCACCTTGGAACAGCAACAGATCTCGTGGGCTGTTACTTGCATTTTGAAATGCCTTTTTAAGGGATCTCTTGCTGTATCCATGGTCCAAGAAGCGCTTCTGCAATTGGGAGGCTTGAATTTTAAAGTCATCTTTGTTGGTGCAATTCCGTTGGGCCTGTAAATATTGGCTCTTGGGAATAGAACCAATTAGATGTGTCAGATGGGCACTGGTGGAGTGTAGCAGGGAGTTGCCTGCAGTGTCTTTCCGATATAAATTGGTGGTAGTGATAACTCCTAAGTCTTTGTTTATTTTAAAATCCAGAAAAGGGAGAGTCTCTCTATGCCAATTATAGGTAAAAGACAGATTGTATTCATTGTTATTAAGCTTCTCCACAAATTCTGATAAAAGTTCCGGGGTCCCTGTCCAAAGAATTAGGATGTCATCGATATACCTGCGCCACACTAAGGTGTGGCGCAGGTATATCGAGGAAGCATCAGAGGAAAAGACCTCACGCTCCCACCCCACCAGGTACAGGTTTGCGTAAGATGGGGCACACTTGGTCCCCATCGCCACTTCCTGTACCTGGAGGTAGTGGGAGCCATCAAAGGTGAAAGCATTGTGGGTCAAGATAAAATGCAACATTTCTAAATTTAATGCATTATAGGGGATGGTATCAAGATCTCTTTCATTTAAGAAGGTTGAAATAACTGTGATCCCTTTATCATGGGGGATGCTGGAATATAGGGCCTCAACATCTATAGAAGCAAGAATGGTATTGGTGGGTACAAATTAACCTTCCAAGGCAGTCAGGACATGAACGGTATCTTTCAGATATGTGGGTAAGCTTTCTACATGGGGGCGTAGATAACCATCTATTAAAGAGCTTGCTTGTTGGGTAAGACAACCTACCCCTGAAATGATGGGCCTGCCTGGAGGGAAAGATAGGGATTTGTGGGTTTTAGGCAAAGCATAAAAAGTGGGCGTGATAGGGTGTTGGACTTTTAAAAATTCTCGTGTGTTTTTGTAAATAAGATTTTTTGAAAAAGCTCCATCTATGATCCTGAAAACCTTTGGTAATCGTGGATTCTAGAGGGATAAATCTGACGATACCAAGAGGAGTTCTCCAGGATCTTGTGACACATGGTGGTATAGCCCTCAGTGGTTTGAATGACCAAGTTGCCCCCCTTGTCCGATGATTTAATTATTATGTCCTCTCTTTTTTGATTTGATTCAAGGCTGCTCTTTGAGTGTGCATTAAGTTAGATTTTGTTGGGGTGATATTCATTTTTTTCGAATGTCTTAAGTTGTACGATCCACAAATAATTTGAGATTTGGATTAGAGAATGCTGGAAATTTGAGTGATTTACTTTTATATTCAGGTGGTATGAACCCAGAGGGTTCATTATCCTCAATGTCAGTTAGCATTCGGGGGATAATTCCAGGATCTTTCCAGTTGTGTTAAGATTTTTAACATTTTGTAGTCCATACGGGACCATTTAACCTCAGGGTTGCTTTCTATTTTGTTAGTCTGATTATGCCAGAAAGTTTTGAAGTTTAGCTTTCTGGCGAACAAATTAATATCTTTCACAACTTCAAAATGATCAATATCCCATGTGGGGCAAAAGTTAAGTCCAAGACCCAGGATCCCCAATTCCGTATCAGTGAAAGTTTGTGAAGTAAGATTAATTACATCAAGTGTACTAGCTGGTGTTATGTGGGACAGGTGATGAATTGATCTATATGGCTCTGTGATGCATGGGGTGGTGGTTTGAGTGTCGTAGGGAGGCTGGTGCCTGAAAATTTGATGATCTAGGTTGCTTGGGAGTCGCTCCTGAGGCTACACCACTAAATTGTGGTCTGCCTCGCATGTCTGGGGGGTAGGAACAATGTCCTCCCCATCAGACATAGGTGGTGTTTTCCTTTTAGATGATTGGGTGCGACTCATATCGAAGTGTTCTTGTGGGGGGACAGTTGGTCCCATATTATGGGTGTGGAGCGGAAAGCCTCAATGTGTATGATTAGTTTGAGAGTGAAAGGATGAGGATGTTGAAGTGTCAGAGGCATTCCCATCGTTGGTTTGCCTAAATCTGTTGAAATTACCTCTATTTGTTGCATTCCATTTGTAAGCCCTTCCCATCTTAAAGGCTGAGTCTTTTGCAATTTTTGTATCTTTGTTTTGTATGAGTGATTTGTTATATTCATCCACATATATTTTTATTTATTCTTCCGATGAGGAAAATCCAGCATCCCCCATGATAAAGGGATCACAGTTATTTCAACCTTCTTAAATGAAAGAGATCTTGATACCATCCCCTATAATGTATTCATTTTAGAAATGTTGCATTTTATCTTGACCCACAATGCTTTCACCTTTGGTGGCTCCCACTACCTCCAGGTACAGGGAGTGGCGATGGGGACCAAGTGTGCCCCATCTTACGCAAACCTGTACCTGGGTGGTGGGAGCGTGAGGTCTCTTCTTAGGATACTTCCTCGATATACCTGCGCCATACCTTAACGTGGCACAGGTATATCGATGACATCCTAATTCTTTGGATAGGGAAACCCGGACTTTTATCAGAATTTATGGAGAAGCTTAATAACAATGAATACAATCTGTCGTTTACCTATAATTGGCATAGAGAGACTCTCCCTTTTCTGGATTTGAACATAAACAAAGACTTAGAAGGAGTTATCACTACCAATTTACATCGAAAATACACTGCAGGCAACTCCCTGCTACACTCCACCAGTGCCCACCCAACACATCTAATTGGTTCTATTCCCAAGGGCCAATATTTACAGGCCCGACGGAATTGCACCAACAAAGATGATTTTTAAAATTCAAGCCTCCCAATTGCAGAAGCGCTTCTTGGACCATGGATACAACAAGAGATCCCTTAAAAAGCCATTTCAAAATGCAAGTAACAGCCCACGACCTCAAGGTATCCGTCCCATTACGAAATTTAGTAATCAATCTCAAACCATTAAACGCATTTTAAATACCCACTGGCACCTTTTGAGTGATGACCCCACTCTAAAACTATTTGTAGAACCCAAGCCGCATGTTATCTATAAACGCAATCAATCATTACGAGACATTTTAGTCTCCAGTCATTTTTTGCCACAGAAATCTAAAGACCCTTGTGGCACGTTGCCGCGAGGCACTTTCCAATGCAGCAATTGCGATTTCTGCAAATACATACTAACTGGGAACAATGTTGTTCTGCCCACAGGGGAACACCTACGTATGCAACTTTTCGGAAATTGTGACACAATCGGTATCGTGTATTTGCTAACATGTGGCTGCGGCAATTATTATGTAGGGAAAACCAAGAGAAATTTCTGGAGAAGAATTAAAGAACATGCTGTAGACATACAGATAGGTGTCACTGAGAAACCAATACCCAGGTATTTTTCTGAACATCATGACTACAGCACGGAATCCCTGCGATTTCAGGTAGTGGCCCTCGGGCACCCCCCCAATCCGTGGAGGAAACTTTGATCAAAGAATCCTCCAAGTAGAGGCCAAGTGGATTTTTAAATTAAGGGAGCGACACAACCACCAAGTAGGAACGATGCGATTAGCTATGCCCAGTTCTTAGGATAATATAATCTGTCTTACACATAATCTGCTTATCCTCATTTATCTCTAAACCTTTGGGGTTTACCAATATGTGCACAAAACTGGATGTTTATGTATGACCTATGTGAGGAAATGATTTGGAGGGTTTTGTTTTGTTTTGTTTTAGAACGTTTTGCATCTATGTACTGTAATGTTCATGTTGGTGTTTATGCATTTACTCTGTTTAACTGTTTATTTTGTCTTTTAGCACATCCTCTTGCCTTCCTTTTTGGACTGCTTCTGGAATTTACCTCTGGCCCATGGGACCTTTGGCCTTGCTTGTGTCTTTTCACTACCTGAGGGGTCTGCAGGTGTTCTGTATTTATGGCACATTTGCAGTTTCTTGGTATGTTTTCCAAGTCCCCCCAGAGGTGTTTCCATCAAATCCTCCATCGGGGGACACCGGCACCTGACGGCCTTTGGGCCGACAGGTGCACGATTCCTCCCCCATCTGGGGGACGCAGCGTCGCTGAAGAAAATCCACCTGCGCCAGCTAGACGCCATGCCATTTGGGTCCCGCCCCTTTCCCTTTGCATGTATCAGCTCTCTCCCTGCCTATGGTTGCTCCCCATGGCAGGAGAGACAGTGGGATTTATGCTTCTTCCCATTTTCTGGTCTGCGGTACGATCAGGATGTGGATCGGGGGTTAGTGGCATGCTAATCCTCCAGCATGCATTCACCCACGGCATTCAGTGTTTAGATGGATTTGCTACAATCCCTCCGGATTTGTAATCCGGGCGATCCGAGCAACTCCAGGAATCCTCCCTCCCACTCACACCTTACAGGACTGATCATGGCAGCTGTGCTTCCCTATATAAGATGCTTTCCCCCCCCAGTCTCTCATTAGCGGTTCATTCCTCCATGTGTGAGGAACACTGTGAGGAGACTTGTGGTATAAGATTACAGGTATAGGATACAATTCCCTTTTTTTACTGTTTGTTTAAATATAAGGAGCCTTTCCTCTCACACTAACTTTTTGTTTGTTTGGATTAGGCTTTCAGTTGTATATATTCTCCCTATACATTGTAAAGCGCTGCGTAAACTGTTGGCACTAAATAAATTGTGTATAATAATAATATAATAATGTATAATAACCTCTCCTTTTTTAGAAGTGCTTTAAAGTCTATTCCATACACCATCTTTCACTATAATTGAAACCAACGATTGAAGTTTGGGAATTAATCATCCCCCTGCTCGCAATGGAGCTTTAACTCTTTAACCCCTTCAATACCCGCCCATAGTCATATGACGCCCACAAGGTGGATCTACCATCCTGGGTGGGCATCATATGACGTCCTCCTATTCCCGGCCGCCTGGGGGGCGCGCCCGCGGCATCGCTCGGGACCCGGTGCGGGTGCCCGGCGGCCTCGATGTCCGCTGGGCACCCGCGATTGCCCGTTAAAACAACGGGACCGTGCGGGACCGTAGAGCTGTGTGTGTAAACACACAGCTCCATGTCCTGTCAGCGAGCAGGAGACCGATCATGTGATCCCAGTACGGAGGAACACATGATCTGTCTCCCCCCACAGTTAGAATCACACATATAGGGAATAAATTAACCCCTACAGCGCCCCCTAGTGTTAACCCCTTCCCTGCCAGTCACATTTACACAGTAATCAATGCAATTTTATAGCAACGATCGCTGTGTAAATGTGAATGGTTCCAAAAATGTGTCAAAAGTGTCCGAAGTGTCCGCCGCAATGTCGCAGTCACGAAAAAAAAAAATCGCAGATCGCCGCCATTACTAGTAAAAAAAAAAATGCAATAAATCTATCCCCTATTTTGTAGACACTATAACTTTTGCGCAAACCGATCAATATATGCTTATTGCGATTTTTTTTACCAAAAATATGTAGAAGAATACGTATCGGCCTAAACTGAGTAAAAAAATAGTTTTTTTAAAAAAAAAATGGGATATTTATTATAGCAAAAAAGTTAAAAATATTGTGTTTTTTTTCAAAATTGTCGCTCTTCTTTTGTTTATAGCGCAAAAAATAAAAACCGCAGGGGCGATCAAATACCACCAAAAGAAAGCTCTATTTGTGGGAAAAAAAAGGACGTCAATTTTGTTTGGGTTTAACGTCGCACGACCGCGCAATTGTTAGTTAAAGCGACGCAGTGCCGCGAATCGCAAAAAGTGCTCTGGTAAGGAAGGGTAAAAAATGGCCCGGTGCTGAAGCGGTTAAATAAGCCTGTTTCCATTTCAGTACATTTACCTGGTGAGCTATTTGTAATATACATTTGGTTGTTTTGAGGATTATACCCCCTCTCCCCTGTTTTGTTTTTTTTGTTTGTGTCATTGTATTCATTACTCTTTATCAACCATCTGCATATCTAGGGGCTCCTCCATCTTTGTTCGTTTAGGTGGGGAGAAAGATTCCCACGGGCACCCAGGCCTCACTTGTCCCACTGAGCCGACGTTTTTCCATTACCAGTCCTTTCCGGTAAGCTGAGGGGTATGTTGTTGAAATTTTTTTTTTTTTTAACAACATTTGATAATGTTACCTAGACAGTTAATTCCATTTACGGTACTTGTGGTTTTTCCACATTTAGACACACCAGGCACAAAATATGACTGCACATTAGGGGATATATATATACAGTTAATATGACTGCTGTTGTTTTTTTTTATTTTTTTTTTAATTGCAGTATATTTAGTTTATCAACATTTGCTGTAACATATATATTTATTTGTCATAAATGTATGTAAAGACCATTAGTCAACACTTCTATGCCATTTGCATCATTACGTATTGATATTAATCATATGATGTATGATATATTAATTAACGTTTTCTTTGTAGAATTTATATGGCGTTTTCATCTGTGCTATTCTCAAGGCCCTGACAAAGCGGTTTCACCTGCGAAACATGTAGGCCACTCTTTGTATAAACCTGTTGGGAACCAGCACACCCCTGATTTCAAAGTTTGAATCACTAAAGACTAGGGATGAGCCGAACACCCCCCTGTTCGGTTCGCACCAGAACCTGCAAACAGACCTAAAGCTTGTGTGAACTTTAGAACCCTATTAAAGTCTATGGGACTTGAACGTTCAAAATCCAAAGTGCTAATTTTAAAGGCTTATATGCAAGTTATTGTCATAAAAAGTGTTTGGGGACCCGGGTCCTGCCCCAGGGGACATGTATCAATGCAAAAAAAAGTTTTAAAAACGGCCATTTTTTCAGGAGCAGTGATTTTAATAATGCTTAAAGTGAAACAATAAAAGTGTAATATTCCTTTAAATTTCTTACCTGGGGTGTGTATAGTATGCCTGTAAAGTGGCGCATGTTTCCCGTGCTTAGAACTGTCCCTGCACAAAGTGTCATTTTTGCAGGAAAGAAAGCTATTTAAAATCACTCGCGGCTATAATGAATTGCCGCCTCCCGTAACACAGAGAACAGTCATTGAAAGTCATTGATAAAAAAAAAAAAAAAAGCGTGGGAGTCCCCCCAAATTTAATTACCAGGCCCTTCAGGTCTGGTAAAGATATTAAGGGGAACCCCGGGTCAAATTAAAAAAAAAAAATGATGTGGGGTTCCCCCTAAATATCCATACCAGACCCTTCAGGTCTGGCATGGATTTTAAGGGGAACTCCACGCCAAATTTAAAAAAAAAATGGCGTGGGGGTCCCCCTCAAAATCCATACCAGACCCTTATCCGAGCACGCAACCTGGCAGGCCGCAGGAAAAGAGGGGGGGACGAGAGAGTGCCCCCCTCCTGAACCGTACCAGGCCACATGCCCTCAACATTGGGAGGATGCTTTGGGGGTCTGTGACCCCTCAAAGCACCATGTCCCCATGTTGATGAGAAGGGTCTCTTCCCCACAACCCTTGCCGGTGGTTGTGGGGGTCTGCGGGCAGGGGACTTATCAGAATCTGGAAGCCCCCTTTAACAAGGGGACCCCCAGTTTCCACCCTCCCCCTGTTTGAAATGGTAAGGGGGTACAAAAGTACCCCTACCATTTCACAAAGAAAGTGTAAAAAAATAGTTAAAAAACACACAGACACCGTTGGGGAATTTTTTTATTAAAAATAAAAAAAAAGATTCCAGCGGTGGTAATCCACTCTTGCTATCCAGTGACGGGTGGTCTCTTCTCTGGGGTCCAGCGATGGCTGATCTCTTCCGACATCCAGCGCTGCGCGTCCTGTCTCCGCGGAGACACTGAGGGAATTCCGTCTGCAGAGGAGGAGTGGGGCACTCCGTCACCTGACCCCACCCCCCTCTGACGCAACGCAAGGGGGAAGCTGGTATTCCCCTGTGACGTACGGGTGACCCCGCCCCCTCTGATGTAATGGATACCTGCGCTACATCAAAGGGGGCGGGGTCACCCTTATATCACTGGGGAAGCCTGAGTTTCCTCAGTTTCCTCAGTGACGTACGGGTGACCCCGCCCCCCTCTGGTTCCCGTTACATCAGAGGGGGCGGGGGTCACCCGTACGTCACAGGGGAATACCAGCTTCCCCCTTGCATTGCGTCAGAGGGGGGCGGGGTCAGGGGTGGCCCGGTCCTCCTCTGCAGATGGAATTCCCTCAGTGTCTCCGTGGAGACAGGACGCGCATCGCTGGACGTTCGGAAGAGATCAGCCATCGCTGGACCCCGGAGAAGAGACCACCGTCGCTGGATAGCAAGAGTGGATTACCACTGCTGAAATCTTTTTTATTATTTTTTTTATTTTTAATAAAGGACTTTTCCCAACGGTGTCTGTGTATTTAACTATTTTTTACACTTTCTTTGTGAAATGGTAGGTGTACTTTTGCACCCCCTTACCATTTCAAACAGGGGGGGGCGGGATCTGGGGGTCCCCTTGTTAAGGGGGCTTCCAGATTCTGATAAGCCCCCCCCCGCAGACCCCCACAACCACCGGCAAGGGGACATGGTGCTTTGAGGGGTCACAGACCACCAAAGCATCCTCCCAATGTCCTGAATGTCCTATCCTATCGGGTGACCCCGCCCACATATGATGTCACAGTCCCGGAGGATGCTGGGACTGTGACATCATATGTGGGCGGAGTCACCATGTGACATGAGCATGTGACCCTGCCCCCTTGTCCCTATATAAGTCACAACACAGCGCGTCTATGCCATTCCGGCCAGAGAGAGCGACGAGTCAGAAGAAGAGTCAGAGGAAGAAGAGTCAGAAGAAGAAGAGGAAGGCGGCGACGACAGTGGCAAGAACAGAAGAGACCCCGGAAGACCCCCGAAGGCGGAACGAGACCCCCAGACTACGGCGACGATGAAGAAGAAAGCCAGGCTCTTCCGCTCATGAAAGAGCTAGGTAAAAGAGCAGAAGAGAGCGGAGGAGTCCGGCGAGAAGACCCCCCAAGACGGAAGAAGACCCCCGGAGCAGTGCAATAAAATATTTAAAAAAATTGTGTGTGTTTTTTTATTTACACTTTTACACCTTAGGTGAATGGGTAGGGGTACATCGTACCCCATACTCATTCACATAGGGTGGGGGGCCGGGATCTGGGGGCCCCCTTATTAAAGGGGGCTCCCGGATTCCGATAAGCCCCCCTGCCCGCAGACCCCAAAAACCAAGGGCCAGGGTTGTGGGGAAGAGGCCCTTGTCCGAATCAACATGGGGACAAGGTGCTTTGAGGTGGGGGGCCGCAGGGCGCCCTCCTTCCCCAAAGCACCCACCCCCCCATGTTGACAGCATGCGGCCTGGTACGATTAAGCGGGGGGGGGGCGCTCGCTCGTCCCCACCCCCTTTCCTGACCTGCCAGGCTGCGTGCTCGGATAAGGGTCTGGTGTGGATTTTCGGCGTAGGGGGTTACCCTTAAAATCCATAGCAGACCTAAGGGCCTGGTATGCTCCTGGAGGGGAATCCATCCCATTTTTATTTTTTTAAATTTGGCGTGGAGTTCCTCCACAGTAGTACAATGAGTTGCAAATTTTTGTTCACAACGCAAGCCAGGTGCGAATCAGATGCATGCCCATAGAAGATAATAGGCCTGAATTCGCACCTGATCCGCACCGCACCAAAGTCGGTTGCGTTTTTTCTGCAATGCGCAGTGCGCATGCACCGGAGATATGTGAACATGCCTCATTGAAAACAATGTATTTTGAAATGTTCTGCGAATTCGCAGTGTTTTCGGCCGCTGCAAATTCGCATAAGTGTGAACCCAGGCTCAAGGAAATCTAACAAAAGTTGCATAGTGTGTATCCAGCTTTGGTCTCATTCTCTCTTCAACTACTATTTTCCTGCTGATTTTTTGTTTCTACTTTATTACTTTATTACCTTTTAATATTTAACCATGTTATTTGTGTTTTGTTTGTTAATAATTTTACACGTTTAACATATATTTTCACATTTTCATTTAAAAAAACACAAAATTTAAAAAAATTTTTATAAAAAAACTTGACTGCGTTTGTAAATAACCAAAATCATTATTTTAAGCGTAATTTTAAACAGGGCAAACTATGATATACAATGTGTACATTATATGTGCAGTAACACTATTATACACATACATACATATGACCTTGTTGTTAGGTCCTCTGTATCAGCCCCTCTTTCCCTCAGCTGGACTTTGACGGTCAATGGAAAAAAACTCTCTCTGTCCAGACAGGTAGTCTATACAGTATATGGTTGATCAAGAATACGTTTATTTCCAGCTCTACAGAGTATACAGATGGTGCCAGTATAGTGGGGTACATTTGAACAGGTAGGCTTTCTTTAAAATTACTTTTTCAAAGTGTTTTTGAACAGCTTACTCTGTCAATGTTATAACACGTTGCATTATAGAACTCAAGGCATAGTTATTTAATTTAATTAACTTGAACAAGAAGAGTGTATATTAATGGCCTATCATACACTACTCAGCGCCGCATGCGTCCACACAGTTCCAGACCCAATCAGACTATATCGGACGTATATATATTGCAAGGAGAGAAAACTGTGCCAAGTTATGAAATAACTACTACTGGAATCCAATAATAAAGATAGAAATGGATACCCAACTTACATTGACAATGGGTGTGTTTTAGGAAGTTTGACACTATAATCCAATGTTGACGATGGATACCCAATTTACATTGTCAGTGAAAACAAAATATAAAATGAATTAAATTAAATTAAAACAGAACTCTAGAGGATAATTGATACAGATCAAAATTATCACTGAGAATGTCCACAAAATAAAGTTGCTTATTAATAAATAAGTCCTCATTCAAGTGAAATAAGATCGTATATGGATAGTGCTTTCACGCCACACCGCTGTGCTCCACATCAAAGAGGGTGCCACCACCAGTATATAGGCTGCTTACCAGATGGTAGATAGAGACCGACACTCAAATTGAGCACTAGGCAGAAATCCTGACACTTGGAGGGGACACACACCTCAAGGGATTATATCCAAGGATTAGCCACTCGGGACCATATACTCCAGAGAAGACACAGCGTGATGTATATAATAATGGTCACAGCACTCAGCGGTGCATCCAGATGGTAGCATAAAGGAAGTAAAAACAGACCATCGTGTGATACTGTATGATGAACTAAAACTTTTTATTTAAAATGAGATTATACTCACATTTGCAGTGAAGAGACAAGCATAAACGAAAATTTGAATGATTTTTAGCAGAACGCCGGCCGGCATCGATTTAAAACCCTTCCTCCTTCCTGAAGCAAACGCGGTGACGTCACTGCACTGACCATCTGACTTCAACGGCCCTCTGTTGAAGTCGGATGTGACGAAACGCGCAAGGGCGTTCAACCGCCGCTAACCACCACCCGGAAGTGCTGCTGGTGTCTGCAGAGACACACATGCAAAGCCAACGGAAGTGCTGGAGCTGACGTGGATATACTACAAATAAAAGCAAGTCACTTAGTATCTGTTATGCTGATTGAAAGTTTAAACACTGTACGTATATTACTTTAGGGGTATTTTTTGGGGCATATGTGAATTTTTAAAACTTTAAATAAAAACAGAATTACGCTATGTGCAAAACTCTCTCTGTTTTTATGGCGGTTTTATTTGGAGAATCTATGCCTCTGGACCCCTGATGTTAAGGATGCAGTGCTGTAACCCTGGTGATGATACACATTGAAAAGGCTACCATACTGGTTTGACCTGATTATATATCTGTGGATCGGTGGAGATATGGATGCAGTTGGTACCCTGGTGATGACACTTTTCTGAAAGGCTGTTTTACTTTGTTTATCTGGTGAGTTTAACCCCCTAGGGTGAGAGTGCCTCACATGGTGAGAAGATAACGGGATAAAGCGGTGCTTGGATAGACACCCTGAGTGTATCAACAGAAAATCACCTTTATGTGTTGAACTGCTCACCTTTCACTACTACACCTAAAGACTACTCACTAATATTTATTCTTAATTTCTCGATTGTGGATATAACACGAAAGCATATATGTGTTTATACCTTTTAGCGCTGTTTTAGTAATTGAATTAACTTGCCTGAGAGATAAGGACATTAAACAGGGATGCCTGTCTAGGTTGGCCAGGATCCCAGGAGAATTGTAACACAGCTCGCTCATAAATAGGGATGCCTGTTGTCTAGGTGGGGCCAGGATCCCAGGTATTAATATAAAGGAACGGGATATACCTGTCTAGGTAGGCCAGGATCCCAGGTATCAAAATGTAGGGGACAAGGATACCTCGCTAAATTAGTCAGGATCCCTCCCATATATTGTATTAATACCATAGGAGGTTGAAAACCTTGTTTTTAACCAGAAGGACTGGTCATTGGAAACCTCTAAATCATTTTAATGTCATGTTTGTAATGTTTTTGGCAGGACGCTGCCCAGAGTGTTTAACAGGCCTATTATTTGTGTATGAGGGATCAAATACTTATTTGGTTGCTAGTATTCCCGGATGTTATTACCAGGTTTAATATACATAATAGTTTTGTGTTCCAGGAGGGTCTTTGATACATTGTGACATCAGGGATGTTATAACATTTTTCTAGGGTAATACATAGATTGGTGAGGCTAACTTTTGATCAAAACATCCTATGTGAATAATTCCTTTTTGACACTGACATCTCTTGCGCAGGGGAAGTCGGGTGCAAATTTTGGATATTTTGGCGTTTTGCCAACAAGGGTTCAAGTGCTAATATCTCACCAACCGTAATGGATAGTGGGGAATTGTTTGCGGCATTAGTATTACAGCAATTGAAAGTACTGTTTAAACCAGTTTGCACTTTGCCAAGAAATTTGAAATCTAAATAAAAATTGTTTGGTTATAAGAATAAGGAATGTAATAACGTACAAAGCTTGCTTATAATCAGGGGAACCTCTGGCAAAAGGGAGTGTTTTTTGGCATTTTGCCAAGAATAAAACTTTTAAATTTCAAGAAGCTTTAACTGTTAGGTGTGTCGGAGGTACTATTGAATGTGGAACGGGTGAAACTTTTGTGGTTTGTCCTAAGTCATTGACTGTATGTTCTGCAGCTGATGTGTATAAATAGAGTTATAATATAAAATAAAGTATAAGAATTGTAAACATGGGAAATCTGCCGGGAAAGGGAGGTTCGGAAGGTAAGCCGGATCAGCCCACTCCTTTAGATTTCGTGTCTGGAAACTATGGAACATATTATACTGAACCCTTCTGGATAAACATATTGACCAGAGCACACGCTCTACAAATTGTGGGGCTAAGTGAGTGCGGACCATGTTCTGCAGAGGAATAGGAAGAAGTCACTAAAATGTGTGGCCAACATAAGCAGTATAATTATCCACCGTTTCCTTATGATAAAAAATATATGACTGAATGTTATGAAAATGTGGTGTAAAGCATTAAAAGAGTATAAGAAGCGATTCCCTCATCCATTAGAGAATCCTCATCCTTCCTTAGACAAGTCCCCTAAAAAAAGACTTGCCTCTGCCCCTGTCCAACCCCCTTGTTATGACATAGGGGATTCAGAGGATTATGTGCGTTTGGCACCAGTACCTCCGCCACCCCATGCTATGATTAAAACTGATAATGAGGAAAAGCCAAAGGAAAAACGTTATCCTTCATTGGAATTGACTATGGAATTGACTATGGGAGATCCAAAGGTGACCCAGGTAATTAAACTGGTCAATACTAAGTGGGCAACCATGACCCCCCCACAGTTTGTGGAGGATGTAAAGAAAAGGGCCTCCTCCGGATTTTTTAATACCAAAGGAGGACTGTTCACACAGACCTCAGGGACTCCCACCCCCATGCTCCCAGCATTTGATAATTCTGCGTTGCAAACACAAGAATAACCAAATCAAGGCTGTTTTCATTGTGGAGACCCCTCCCATTGGAAATCAGAATGTCCACACAGGAGAAATACCCAGGGAAATGGACAGGGTAGGTTTCAAAAGAGGGTGTTTCCAGAGGCAGATATCAGCGTAATTTTCCCAATTATCAAACACAGCAATATCCTTCCCCAACACAACAAAGCCTCCCCCTGCAACCCCAACAATACACCCAAAACCAACCCCCACCTGGCCGCCAAATGCAACAAGAATATAACCATCCTGTAGTCAAGGCGGCCTGGCCCCCCAGAGAACGGCCAGAACCCAGAAACACTGTAGAATTAATTCAAATGGATTGGCCAGGGTACAATGATAACAACCCTCGCTATAGCCCCTTTCATCAACATCCATAGGAGTGCCCGGAGCAGATTCCCTCCTTGGTAATGCATTTCTTCTCTTCCCACTGGAAGACACTTCCACAGGTAGTCCTTAAAGTTGAGGGATGGGTGGTATGTTTCCTAGTGGACACAGGGGCTAGTGCGAGTTGTCTTAATGACACCCGTTTTATCACAGAAAATTGTACCGAGGGCTGCTCTATGGGAATTGATGGGACAGATGTTACACACAAAATAACAGAACCACTGCAAGTGTCAGACTTGCAGGATAAACCCTTGACCAGACAAACCTTTGCCATCCTCACTGACTGCCCATTATGCCTAATGGGAAGGGACCTCATGTCTTCATTAGGGGTAACATTAAATTTGACCTACAAGGGGGAATGACTGCCAAATCAGCAACATGTGACTTGACTATGCCAAAAAGAAAAGATTTGACATTTTGCTTTATGATCATACCTGCAGCATTAGAGACTCACCCGATATGGGCAAAGTCCAAGACAGACGTAGGACATGTCAAATGCACTCCTTATGTCCCTACTTTCAAACCAAACATCATACCATTCTTTCAGAAACAATACCACCTTCATGCTGACAAAGTACAGGGTATAGCACCACAGATCACCACATACATGCAGAAAGGCATTCTAAAACCCATTATCAGTCCCTGGAATACACCCATCCAGTAAAGAAAGCCAGCGGCGAGTGGAGGCTAGTACAGGATTTGAGGGGGGTGAACAAATGTATCCAACCACTTCCACCACTAGTCTCAGACATCACGGGAATATTTATAAACATCCCCGCTTCCTCCACTGTATATACGGTACTAGACTTGTCCAATGCTTTCTTTAGCATTGATGTTCACAAGGATTTCCAAAAGATCTTTACCTTTGCCTGGGGCTCGGGCCGACTGACTTGGGCCTGTCTTCCTCAGGGATTTGTGGACAGTCCTGCAGCATTTTCCATGGTGTTAAAAATAACCCTGGATGACTGGATGCCCCCACAGGGATCAGTACTCCTGCAATATGTAGATAACCTACTGTTATGTAGTGAGAGCGGGGCACAGTGTGCAGAAGACTCTGAAAGTCTGATGACTCACTTATCTCTTAAGGGTCACTTGGCGTCTCGCAAAGAGATCCAGTGGTGCAGGGAGAGGGTGAAATACCAAGGATGTATTATCTCAGGCGGGACCAGGCAAGTGTCCCCAGAAAGAGTCAAGACTCTGACCTGTCTCGGCCCCAAAGATAAGGCAGCGCTCCTTTCTTTACTTGGCTCTATTGTCTACTGCAGGCAGTGGATCCCAGATTGTTCTTTTTATGATTCAATCCTTGCACCCCTCTACTGCAGCCACTGCCCCCAAGCAGGTGTTACACTGAGGAAATGACACAGGCCTTTCATGCCTTATTACAGTCTTTGGCCAGTGCTCCGGCACTAGGTTTACCAGATCATAAGAAATCCTTTGTGCTTGACTGTATAGTCAGGGGCCCTGCGCTGGCTGCCGTGCTGGCCCAAGTGCATGGTACCCACTACCGACCCGTGGCTTATCTATCCAAAAAACTCCCCGTTCAGGTACAAGGAATGCCAGCTTGCCTACAAGCTGTTGCTGCCTGTGCTATGGCAGTAAAAGAAGCATCCAAAATCACTTTATAAACTGATACTACATTGTACACAACACATACTGTAGTGCACCTTTTACAAAACATTTCTACATCTACTGACTACATAAATGTTTTTGTTGACGGCAGCTGTTCTAGACCAAGCGAAGATACTGTATGCTGTAGTGACTTTACCAGACGTAATATTAGAAGCAAAACCACTAGCAGCGACTTCAGCTCAGCAGGCAGAGCTCTATGCTATGACACGTGCCTGTCAGTTATTCAAAGGACAAAAAGTGAACATTTGCACTGACAGTAGATATGCTTTTGGGGTCGTTCACGACTATGGTGTTATCTGGAAGGCCCGTGGGAACAAGACAGCGGATAATAAGCAAATCTCAAATCAAGTCTGGGTAGAGGATTTATTAGGTGCACTCCATTTACCCTCAAAAATAATTGTCATAAAAGTAAAAGGTCATTCATATGACAAATCTGATGCTTCTAAGGGAAACAACTTAACAGACAGAGCAGCCAAAATTGCTGCTGAGGAGGCAATCAAAGAACCAACACTTGTCCCGGGGGATAAAGTACTGATCAAACAACTTGCAGTCCGCAAACAACCAGGCCATGTCTTCCAAGGTCCATTTGAAGTCCTCAAGGTCTCCAGGACAGCAATACTGACGGATCAAAGCCCGCAATAGATCCATGCATCAAGGTTGAAAAAGAGCCCACAGATGAAGGAGACAGGAAAGAAAATGGAGGAGCCCCCACCAATAACTGCGCAAGAAGAGACTCAGCCACTATTGCCCCCTGTCCCCTCCCACAAAACCCCTTAGCCGCACAAACCATTCTTGCCATAACATTTCCCTGTGAGCCAAAATGCAGCACCTGGACAATTTTTCTTCTTTTGCTATTTTGCTATTTATGTGACAATCAAATTGGTGTTCTGTCTGAGAAGTAAAGTAGCAGAATCAAAGAACCCAGTTGATAAGTCTAAAACAACCATGACCATGTTCTACGCAGGACATAGGTGATACAGTGAGTGATCTGCAGAGACTTTTTTTAAGTCTCCTATGATCAAAGGAGGGATTGTAAGGAAATGTGGGAAGTGTAGAGTTACCCTTTAAGATTTATTAATATTGTACAAAGATGTTTTTCTGTTTTTCTGTAGAAACTCACTCTAATGCCCCATACACACGGTCGGAAAATCCGACCACCAAATCCATCGGATTTTGTCAGACGGATTTAGTCTGACACTGGTGTTGCATACACACGGTCGGACTTTGTTGTCGGAAAATCCGATCATTCTGAACGTGGTGACGTTTCTTGCCTACAATGGGACTACGTAGAGGCTAGTAGCCAATAGCTTTGGTCTTGTAATGTGATCTGAGCATGCGTGGCACTTTGTCCGTCGGAATTCGCTACACACGATCGGATTTGGTGTGATCGGACTTTGTTGTCAAAAAATCTATCCAGCAGGAGATAGGACTTTGTCCGTCGGACAATCCGATGGAAACTGTCCGATGGTGCCTACACACGGTCGGAATTTCCGACAACATTGTCCGATAGGACAGAATCCATCGGAAAATCCGACCGTGTGTATGGGGCTTTACTCTGTTTATCTCACGCTAGTTATCTCCTTTCTCACACTAACGTGTGAAAGTTTTTCCAGAAATTGCTGAGAACCTTGTCAAGGACATATATTGCGTGGAACATTCTTAGAATTAAAATTGTGGCGTTGAGTCTGAAAGGCAGAGATATTATGAATATCTTGCAGATCAATATTGATTGTATAACAAAATGCTTGAATGTGATTGGTTGTTCATTGGGCATTCCCCCTATGCAACCCCTTTTTTGATTATTGCATATTCTTGATCAACCATATACTGTGTATGGTGTATAGACTACCTGTCCGGACAGAGAGAGTTTTTTTCCATTGACCATCAAAGTCCAGCTGATACAGAGGACCTAACACTTGTTATCCTCAGTAATGACGCTGTCTATACAATGTATTCCAGCAGAACAGCAAGCTGAAAAAAACAACTGCAGCTAAATGACATTTGCCAGCCGGAAAGAAGTGACTATCAGACCCCCTTAACATCTACCCTTATTCAAACTGAAAGTCTGGTATTTATTTTAGGGGCACCACATGTCAGGAACATGGTTCTAGCTAGGGATGAGCCAAGCAAACCCACCCCCCCCCCCCCCCGCGCGGTTCGGTTCGCACCAGAACTTGCGAACAGGCGAAAAAATGTAACCCTGTTAAAGTCTATGGGACATAAATATGAAAAAACAAACGTGCTAATTTTAAAGGCTTATATGCAAGTTATTGCCATAAAAAGTGTTTGGGGACCCGAGTCCTGCCCCAGGGAACATGTATCAATGCAACAAAAAGTTTTAAAAACTCAAGTTTTTTTGGGAGCAGTGATTTTAATAATGCATAAAGTGAGACAATAATAATAACAAAATATTCCATTAACTAGAATGATGGCTACAGCACGGACATGCTTTGCCGGGAGTATGTCCATGGACGTCCTCCAGTGCCTGAGCGGCCTGCGCGCCCCCTGCAGGGTGTGCACAGTGCACTCTTTGATCAGTGATTCTATGAGACTCGCTGGATTACTCGCTGGGTCGATCCGGACCCCTTACCACGTGATCAGCTGTCAGCCAATGACAGCTGATCATGTGATGTCAACAGAGCCAGCATTCAGCTATTTTTTCTCCTTGCGCTGACAGCGTGAGGAGAAAAAAAAAAGGCGATCACCGGCGGCTGTGAGAGGGACATTATTCTCGATCATGGCAAGCTACCACCAGATCTTCAGTGCCCACCTGTGCCTCCTGCCAGTGCCACCTAGCAGTAGGCAACAGTGCCGCCTACCAGTGCCCATAGTGCCACCTATCAGTGCCCACAATCAGTGCCTCAACAGTGCTGCCCATCAGTGCCACCTATCAGTGCCCATCAGTGTCACCTACCAGGGCCCATCAGTGCCGCCCATCAGTGCCACCTATCAGTGCCCATCCGTGCCACCTATCAGTGCCATCTATCAGTGGTACCTATCATTGCCCATCAGTGCCACCCATCGGTGCCACCCATCAGGGCCCATCAGTGCCATCTTATAAGTGACCATCAGTGCCGCCTTATCTGTGCCCATCTACTGCCTTATCTGTCCCCATCAGTGCCACCTTATCTGTGCCTATCAGTGCTGCCTTAACTGTGCCTATCAGTGCCCATCAGTGCATCCTATCAGTGCCCACCAGTGCAGCCTCATCATCGCATATCAATGAAGGAGAAAAATGACCTGTTTACAAAATTTTATAACAAACTATGAAACATGATTTTTTTTTTCCAACTTTTTTGTTTGTTTAGCAAAAAATAAAATTCCCAGCTGTGATTAAATACCACCAAAATAAAGCTCTATTTGTGGTAAAAAAAATTATAAAAATGTAATTTGGGTACATTGTTGTATGACCGCGCAATTGCCATTCAAAGTGCATCAGCACTGAAAATTGGGCCTGGTGTGAATATTAAGGGGAACCTTGCACCAAACTGTAAAAAGAAAATTGCGTGGGGGTCCACCAAAATCTATACCAGACCCTCCAGGTCTGGTATGGATTTTAAGGGGAACCGTGCACCAAGATTTAAAAAAAAAATGGGGTGGGGTCCCCCCAAAATCCACACCAGACCCTTATCCAAGCACGCAACCTGGCAGGCCGCAGGAAAGGAGGGGACGAGAGAGCATCCCCCCTCCTGAACTGTACCAGGCCACATGCCCTCAACATGGAGAGGGTGCTTTAGGTCCCCCAATGCACTTTGTCCCCATGTTGATGGGGACAAGGGTCTCATCCCCACAACCCTTGCCCGGTGGTTGTGGGGGTCTGCGGGCTGGGGGCTTATCGGAATCTGGAAGCCTTCTTTAACAAGGAGACTCTCCTATGTGAAGTGGTAACGGGTACATTGTAGCCCTACCATTTCACAAAAAAAAATGTCAAAATAGTAAAAATGACAAGAGACAGTTTGAGACAAGTCCTTTATTTAAAAAAAAACTAAAAATGTCCCGCGATGTAACTCCATTGTCAATCACGCCACCCGACGGACCGAAAAAAAGAAACGTAACAACTACGCCTCTATGGGAGGCTCCCGCTGACTGCAGGCTTTTTGTTTGATAGCTGTTATATAGCTAAGGGCAGGGGCAGACGGTGATGTAAACGGGTGACCTCGACCCCCTCAGACACCCATCTGAAAATTGTATATTTTTTAGACAGAAAGAGCTTTCTTTTGCTGGTACTTAATCAACACTTAGTTTTTTATTTTTTGATGAAAAAAGACCGAACATTTTGAAAATTAAAATTTTTTTGTTTCTGTTTTACTATTTTGCATATAAGTAATTTTTCTTCTTTACTTAGGAGTGCTGATGAGATGGCACTGATGGGTGCTGATGAGGCTCCATTTATGGGCACTGCTGGGGCTACACTAATGGGCACTGATAGCCTGCACTGGTGGACACTGATGAGGCTTCATTGATGGGCACCTATGAGGCTCCATTGATGGGCACTGCTGGGGCTACACTAATGGGCACTGATAGCCTGCACTGATGGACACTGATGATGCTCCAATGATGGGTGTTGATGAGACTGCACTGATGTGCACTGATGAGGCTCCATTGATGGCAATGATGATGCTCCATTTATGGGCACTGCTGGGGATGCACTAATGGGCACTGATCGGCTGCACTGATGAGGCTCCATTGATGGGCACTAATGAGATGGGACTGATGTGTGCTGATGAGACTCCATTGGTGGGCATTGATGATGCAGTACTGATGTGCACTGATGAGGGTCCATTGATGGGCACTAAAAGACTGCACTGATGGGCACTGATGATGCGTCACTGATGTGCACTGATGAGGCCCCATTGATGTCCACTCATGAGATTGCACTGACGGGGCAGCCCTGATGGCCACTGATGAGCACTTATAAGATGCACTGATGGACATTGATGATGAGGCACTAATGAGGCTGCATTGATAATGCGGCACTGATATGCTGCACTGATGGGCACTTAAATGCTGCACTAATGGACGCTGATTGGCACTGATGGCGCTGCACTGATGGGCACTTAAATGCTGCACTAATGGACGCTGATTGGCACTGATGGCGCCGCACTGACGATCAGTGCAAATGTCCCCTGTCACAAGAAAGACGGTTATCAGCTTTCCTTTTCTCACACTGTGACAGCACTGAGGAAAGGATATGCCAATAAACAGCATTTGGTTACACATGATGAGCTGTGATTGGACACAGATGATCACATGGTAAAGAGACAATATCATTGGCTCTTTACCCAGATCAGTGATGTGTTGTGTCCGAGGGAGATGGGTTAAGTTGGTGTGAGCGGGACGAGGACGTTGTATGATGTCCACCCAGAAGGAGGAGAGCACTGCCCTGTTTACATTGTATACAAATTAACTACCCCGCAAGATCCCCTCTAAATTTGGCAATTTTCCCCGGAGCTACACTGTAGTAGTCCATTTACCCCACATGCTACTCAATAATATAATATGCCAAATCAAAAAAACTGCTACTATTCTATTAAAAAAAAGTCACAGGTCAGATTTCCTTAAAGTGATATTAAAGGTAAAAAACAACAAACATGTCATACTTACCTGCTCTGTACAGTGGTTTTGTCGAGTGCCCACAGAGCAAGCAGCTTGAAGTGGGGGCACCCAAGCAGTCCATTTAGACATGGAGCAGGGGCTTGGCCCCCTCTCTCTCATAATTGGCTCGCTGGCTGTGATTGTCTCAGCCAATGAGCATGGAAAGTCCCCAGATGCTCTTGTGCACATCACTGGATCAGGATGAGGCTCAGGCAGTGGCAGCTGGTGAAGCTTTAGGATGGGGAGGCGCCAGACCCTGTCCTTCCTTTTTGAACCCTCCCACTTGGTGAAAATGGGTGTGGTTTCAGCAAAATAGTGGGCATGAATCTAAGGTGGTGTGGTTAGCATCTGAGATGAACGACAGATGAAGGGAGAGGGAGTGAAAGAGGGACAGCAGGCCCAGATCCTACACAACAATAGAAATGTGTGTATTCTAGAAAGTTTAACAATCCACAGATAAAGATACTCCAAACACCTGGTGTTAGCACTTCAATCATCCCGACACCATGGTTGTTATGGTGTCAGGGTGATTGAAGCGCATTATTTCTATTATTACATTTTAACTTAAAATGAAATCATTCAACTCACCATAATGCAGAATCAGTGTGTAACTTGCCATGTCGCCTGCCACCAAATGCCATCAGGTACCCCCAGCGGAGTCCGTCTTTACATCAGGTGCCCCCAGCGGAGTCCCTCCTTACATCAGGTGCCCCCAGCGGAGTCCCTCCTTACATCAGGTGCCCCCAGCAGAGTCCCTCCTTACATCAGGTGCCCCCAGCGGAGTCCCTCCTTACATCAGGTGCCCCCAGCGGAGTCCCTCCTTACATCAGGTGCCCCCAGCAGAGTCCCTTCTGTCATCTGTGTCCCCGTCAGCGGATTCCCTCCTTACATCTGTGTCCCCGTCAGAGGAGTCCCTCCTTACATCTGTGTCCCCAATGGAGCCCCTCCTTACATCTGTGTCCCTAGCAGAGTCCCTCCTTACATCTGTATCCCCAGGGGAGCCCCTCCATATATCTGTGTCCCCAGCGGAGTCCCTCTCTACATCTGTGTCCCTCCTTACATCTGTGTCCCCAGCGGAACCCCTCCATACACCTGTGTCTCCAGCGGAGTCCTGCCATACATCTGTCCCCAGCGGAGCCTCTCCATACATCTGTGTCCCCAGCGGAGTCCCTCCTTACATCTGTGTCCCCAGCGGAGCCCCTCCTTACATCTATGTCCCCAACGGAGCCCCTCCTTACATCTGTATCCTCAGCGGAGTCCCTCCTTACATCTATGTCCCCAGCGAAGTCCCTCCATACATCTTTGTCCCCAGCGGAGCCCCACCTTACATCTGTGTCCCCAGCAGTGTCCCGCCTTACATCTGTGTCCCCAGCGGAGTCCCTCCTTACATCTGTGTCCCCACCGGATTCCCTCCTTACATCTGTGTCCCCAGTGGAGTCCCTCCTTACATCTGTGTCCCCAGCGGAGTCCCTCCTTACATCTGTGTCCCCAGCGGAGCCCCTCCATACAGCTATGTCCCAAGCAGAATCCCTCCTTACATCTGTGTCCACAGCAAAGGAGCAGGGTTGTCCTTACATCTGTGTCCTCAGCAGAGTAGCTCCTTACATCTGTGTCCCCAGCGGAGCAGCAGGGTCCTCCTTACATCTGTGTCCCCAGCGGAGCAGCAGGGTCCTCCTTACATCTGTGTCCCCAGCGGAGCAGCAGGGTCCTCCTTACATCTGTGTCCCCAGTGGAGCAGCAAGGTCCTCCTCACATCTGTGTCCTTGGCAGCACAGCCCTCTTTCAAGCCGCATCTGTCTCTCCCCAGCTAGTTCCTAGCTTTCTCTGTGTGTTCAATGGAGAGGGGAGGGGCCTCCCCTCTCCAGTGAACACAAGGGAATTAGTCCTCGTAGTGGCCATCTTTTTGTAGCCCGCTGGAAGTGACTTTTTTCTCACACTGAGAACAAAGCACCCGGCCGGGTGTCAGGTGGATGCTGCTCGGCGCGATGGATTGCACCACAAAGCAGCTCCAAACTCCGCCAATAAGCGCCGCGTCTGCAATCTCTTGATTGCATTGACACAACGCTTCCCATATTGCACTGTGTCCGGCGCCCTAATACAGTGCACTTAAGGACTTTTATTTTACACCGCAGAGGTGCCCCTTCACAAGCAGGATTAGGAAACCCCAGGCATGTTATTTAAAGGAATTGGACATTTTTATTTATTCACTGCTCCTGGCCAAATTATATATACAGTATCTCACAAAAGTAAGTACACCCCTCACATTTTTGTAAATATTTTCTTCTATTTTTTCATGTGAGAGCACTGAAGAAATTACACTTGTCTACAATGTAAAGTAGTGAGTGTACAGCTTGCATAAAACAGTGTAAATTTGCCGTCCCCTCAAAATAACTCAACACACAGCCATTAATGTCTAAACCGCTGGCAACAAAAGTGAGTACACCCCTAAGTGAAAATGTCCAAATTGGGGCCAAAGTGTCAATATTTTGTGTGGTCGCCATTATTTTCCAGCACTGCCTTAACCCTCTTGGGCATGGAGGTCACCAGAGCATCACAGGTTGCCACTGGAGTCCTCTTTTACTCCTCCATGACGACATCATGGAGCTGGTGGATGTTAGAGACCTTGCGCTACTCCACCTTCCGTTTGAGGATACCCCACAGATGCTCAATAGGGTTTAGGTCTGGAGAAATGCTTGGCCAGTCCATCATCTTTACCTTCAACTTCTTTAGCAAGGCAGTGGTGGTCTTGGAGGTGTGTTTGGGGTGGTTATCATGTTGGAATACTGCCCTGCGGCCCAGTCTCTGAAGGGAGGGGATCATGCTCTGCTTCAGTATATCACAGTACATGTACAATGATCTGTAGCTCCCCAGTGCCGGCAGCACTCATACAGCCCCAGACCATGACACTCCCCCCACCATGCTTGACTTTTGGAGAGACACACTTGTCTTTGTCCTCCTCACCTGGTTGCCGCCACACACGCTTGTCACCATCTGAGCCAAATAAGTTTATCTTGGTCTCATCAGACCACAGGACGTGGTTCCAGTAATCCGTGTCCTTAGTCTGCTTGTCTTCAGCAAACTGTTTGCGGGCTTTCTTGTGCATCATCTTTAGAAGAGGCTTCCTTCTGGGACAACAGCCATGCAGACCAATTTGATGCAGTGTGTGGCATATGGTCTGAGCACTGACAGGCAGACCCCCCCCACCCCTACAACCTCTGCAGCAATGCTGGCAGCACTCATACGTCTATTTCCCAAAGACAACCTCTGGATATGACGCTGAGCACGTGCACTCAACTTCTTTGGTCGGACATGGCGAGTCCTGTTCTGAGTGGAACCTGTCCTGTTAACCACTTTCAGACCAGACCAATTTGAAGCCAAAGGACCAGGCCCCTTTTTGCGATTCGGCACTGCGTCGCTTTAACTGACAATTGCGCGGTCGTGCGACGTGGCTCGGAAACAAAATTGACGTCCTTTTTTTCCCACAAATAGAGCTTTCTTTTGGTGGTATTTGATCGCCCCTGCGGTTTTTATTTTTTGCGCTATAAACAAAAATAGAGCGACAATTTTGAAAAAAATGCATTATTTTTTATTTTTTGCTATAATAAATATCCCCAAAAAATATATAAAAAAACATTTTTTTTCCCCAGTTTAGGCCGATACGTATTCTTCTACATATTTTTGGTAAAAAAAATCGCAATAAGCGATTATTGATCGGTTTGCGCAGAAGTTATAGCGTTTACAAGATAGGGGATAGTTTTATAGCATTTTTATTAATAATTTTTTTTTTTATTAGTAATGGCGGAGATCTGCGATTTTTTTTTTGTGACTGCGACATTATGGCGGACACATCGGACATTTTTGACACATTTTTGGGACCATTGTCATTTTTACAGCAATTAATGCATTTAAATGCATTGATTTCTGTATAAATGACACTGGCAGTGAAGGGGTTAACCACAAGGGGCAGTGAAAGAGTTAAGTATGCCTAGGGGTGTGTTTTTTTACTGTGGGGGGCGTGGCTGTCAGCTAGTGAATGCTGATCTCTGCTCCAATCACAGGGAGCAGAGATCGGCGTCACTAGTTGCTAGGCAGAACGGGGAGATGCTGTTTATCTCGGCATCTCCCCGTTCAGCCGCTCCGTGAGACGATCGCGGGAGTCCCCGCGGCGATCGAGTCCGCGGGGACCGCGGCCGGACTCACGGGGGTGCCGACCAGCGCGGGAGCGCGCCGCTCCCGGCGCGCTCCCGATGGCACGGACAGGCTAAAGGAGGGACGTATATATACACCCTCCTGCCTGTCCGTGCCATTCTGTCGACGTATATCTGCGTGCGCTGGTCGGCAAGTGGTTAAACTGCTGTATGGTCTTATGGCCCACCGTGCTGCAGCTCAGTTTCAGGGTCTTGACAATCTTCTTATAGCCTCGGCCATCTTTATGTAGAGCAGTGGTTCTCAACCTAGGGGTCGGACCCCCTCAGGGCTTGAAAAACGATTTGCCAGGAGTCACCGAATCCTGGGCTGTTCCTGAAGCCCACACCACTCTCCCACCCTTTTTGCGGTCACCCAGCTGGGCTGTTCCTGGAGCCCGCGGCCGCCCACTCAGCCTCTTCACACCCACCCATTCAGTTCACGGCATGGCTGGGGGGGGCAAAGACTAGAGGTCAGCGGACTGGTGAGGAATGTGAAGTGGGAGGGGCTGGAGGAGACCCTATCTCCTGATTTCAGCATAGGTGTCACTGCTGCGAGACACCACAAAGTTGGAGACACAGTGAGTAACACTACCTGTGATAAGAGTTGCCATTAAAAGTTCCCACTACAGTTCTCAGATCAGCAAATTACCTTCATCAAGAGCACCGAAGTTGGCTAATCAGAACTCCTCCCAGCACTGCCACTGATCCCACCCCCCACCAGCACTGCCACTCATGCCACTCATCCCATTCCACCACCAAGGAGTAAGAAGGAATAAAAATAGAGAATACATGGAAGGGAGAGGAAAAGAGGGGGAGGAACAAAGAAAAAGGGAGAGAAAGAATAAGAGAACAAGAAAGACGGCTAGAGAGAGGGATGGGAAAAAAACAAGAAATTAGGATAGAGAGATAAAAGGGGCATCAGACGCCATGCTGACGTGAGACGTTGGCGTAGGGGGAGGTGCCCGGCGACGGCGGAGGTACAGGCGGCATGGAGCTCCGGCGGGGTATGAGATCCAGGGAGGGCTACGCGGTAGTGAGAACCCGCCTAGCTTCTTCCTAACCCCACAGAGAAGACCCCCTCTTTGCCTCTGCTCCACGCGGACTGCCCCGTCCCTTAAGACTGGCGGAGATAAGAAGCCGGTATCCGGCGCACTGCAGCGGTTTGACGGAGGGAGCGTGACAGGCTCCCGCTATTCTGAGGGGCAAGGAGAGGGATGAGAGGAGATGCCCCGGACTCCACAGCCTTAAGCCGGTGACCCTCCGTTGATACTACCCCACACAAGGGTCACAGCATTACCCTACAGCGCAGCCCGCACACAGAGAAAACAATCTGCAGTGTCCTGCTGAACTCTCCTCACCTGCTAAGAGGTTAATATACGGCCGTACTCAGAGTAGAGGGGGTCGTAGCTATCCTGACCAGAGGATCCTGACCAGAGGACACCTTGCATCCGCCCAGCAAAGCAACAGCTAAACAACAGGTGACTGGGAGGGGATCTTAGATGGGCATCCCTCTCTTAGGTATGGACTAACTTTTCTTCTCTTTGATAAAAAAAAAAAAGGAAGGGAAAAAGGATAAAGCTTTGTTTTTTTTTTCTCTTTTTTTTCTTTATGAGTAGACATTTCGTTTTCGAAAAAAAAATCGTTTTTTTACGTTTCCGTCGATTCGGAACGATTCGTACATTCGTAAGTTGACGTTGTTCGTATTCGTAACAATTCGTACATTCGTAAGTCGTCGTTGTTCGTATTCGTAACGATTCGTACATTCGTAAGTTGACGTTGTTCGTATTCGTAACAATTCGTACATTCGTAAGTTGACGTTGTTCGTATTCGTAACGATTCGTACATTCGTAAGAGTTATTTTTTCGTTGATTCGTTTTTTCGTTAGTTTAATTTTCGGACGCATTCGTATTTATTCGTACATTCGTAACATTTGTAGATTCGTAATCGGAGCATAATTCATAATTTGATGTAATGTGTATGCTATTATTACATTTTAATAATTTACGAATCGAAAAAAAAAAGTTACGAATCGAAAAAAAAGTTACAAGTGTACGAATTTTTTTGTTCAATAGAGACACGGAAAATTACAAATCGAAAAAAAAAAAAAGTTACGAATTGAAAAAAAAGTTACTAATCGAAAAAAAAAAAAAGTTACGAATCGAAAAAAAAGTTACGAATGTACGAATCTTTTGGTTCAATAGAGACACGGAAAATTACAAATCGAAAAAAAAAAGTTACGAATTGAAAAAAAAGTTACGAATCGAAAAAAAAAGTTACGAATCGAAAAAAATAAAAGTTACGAATCGAAAAAAAAGTTACGAATCGAAAAAAAAAGTTACGAATCGAAAAAAAAGTTACGAATATACACATTTTTTTGTTCAATCCATTCGAAGCACGTTTAGCAGCACCATTGTAAGGGACACGGAAAATTACCAATTCAACAAAAAAAAAAGTTACGAATGTACGAATTTTTTCGTTCGTTTTCGTTTTTCGGATTTTCTTCATTAGTACATTCGTTGTTTCTAATTAGTTTTTTCGGATTTTCGTTGTTTTTCTGATTCGTTCGATTCGAATGATTCGTTATTCGGATTCGTACGATTCGAATGATTCGTTCATTCGTACGAAAACGAACGAACGAACGAAAAAAAAACAAAAAACGAAACGAATTGCACATGTCTATTTATGGGATGTCTTGCCAGAAACTCTGCTGCATGCTCTACCAAACGCCTAATTGTGCCTAATTCAGTACATATCTTGAAATTGCTAGAACCGCTAGTGTACTTATAGCAAGTGGACATAGGGGGCATGATAATGGAATATCACTGTAATTATTATGGGACATTATAAAACGTAATTATCCAAGGTGCTTGCAGAAGGCTGTGGTGCAACAAATGTACAATGAAATGAACACAGAGTGCAGGGGAGTATGGATGGTCAGTCAGACCTACTGCACTACTAGAAAAATAGTACCTAGTGCTCAACCCTGACTCTCTTGGATAACATATAAACCCCCCACTGAAGGAGAGGAGAGAGTGATGTACAGGGATATTAACCGCTTCCCGACCGCCTCATGTAGATATACGTCTACAGAATGGCACGGGCAGGCAAAAGCATGTACGGGTACGTCCCCTTTAATTTGCCTGCCCGGGGGGCGCGCGCGCGACCCGGTCGGGAGCTCCGTGACCACGGCCGCGGGACCAGCGGACCCGATCGCCGCTGGTATCCTGCGATCGGGTTACGGAGCTGAAGAACGGGGAGAGGTTTGTGTTTGCGCTTCCTACTCTGCCTGTCATCGGGAACGCCGATCAATGACGTCAGACGTACAGCCACGCCCCCCTAATGTAAAAAAAACCACAACACGTCACACTGACTCCTCCCCGCCCCCTAGTGGTTAACCCCTTCACTACAACTGTCATTTACATAGGAATCAGTGCTATTTAAATAGCACTGATTTCTGTATAAATGACAAATGTCCCAAAAATGTGTCAAAAATGTCCGATGTGTCCGCCATAATGTCGCAGTCACAATAAAAATCGCTGATCGCCGCCATTACTAATAAAAAAAAAAAAAATATTAATAAAAATGCTATAAAACTATCCCCTATTTTGTAAACGCTATAACTTTTGCGCAAACTAATCAATAATCGCTAATTGCGATTTTTTTTACCAAAAATATGTAGAAGAATACGTATCGGCCTAAACTGAGGAAAAAAAATGTTTTTTTATATATTTTTTGGGGATATTAATTATAGCAAAAAGTAAAAAATATTGCATTTTTTTCAAAATTGTCGCTCTATTTTTGTTTATAGCGCAAAAAATTAAAACCGCAGGGGCGATCAAATACCACCAAAAGAAAGCTCTATTTGTGGGAAAAAAAGGACGCCAATTTTGTTTGGGAGCCACGTCGCACGACCGCGCAATTGTCAGTTAAAGCGACGCAGTGCCGAATCGCAAAAAGGGGCCTGGTCCTTTGGCTGCCAATTGGTCCGAGGCTGAAGTGGTTAAAGGGGTCAAAAGAACTTTGAATGATCTGTTGCCTCCACTACCATTCTCGTACGTCGCTTATTTTTTCCGAGGTTTACAGATAAAATACTGGACTCACATTTGAAGGGCTCAACCACTGAAACAAGTCGAGCCTACAGATCTGACTTTAGTGCATTATTTGTCAGGGAAGTGGGCTTATGTTTTAAGAGGCGACCAGAATTTGATAGTCATTCACACGAGACTTTATATACAACCGGTTAAATATTATAGGATAAACCGTAATACATCCTGTACGATGCGCATGTTTTTTCAGCTTTCTCAGCTTGGTCTGTAACACGATTGTATGTACTTATATTTCACCCTGTTGAGGACGTAAAACAGCAGGGTAAGCAAGCTCTCTTCTCTGACAGAGGGTCGCACAGAAAGACATTTTTTATTTATTTTTCCTTAGTGTGAATATCACCTACTTCTATGTGAAATGGCTAGATTCGGGGTTACCACCCGCTAAAAATGAAGGGAAGATCGCAGAGAGGTACGGAGTCTAAAACCCCCAGAGATAGCCTGAACACTAGTACTATACAGAAATATCTCAAAGATATTAGTCTAAAAAGCCCCGAGATGGAAAAGAAACAGCAGGGGGCGAAAGAAAAGAAGAGAGAGCTGGAAAAGCAAAGAGCAGAGCAGGCGGAAATACTCAGGTTGGAAGTCGACCCGGAAAGGCCTGTGGGCGCAGGCCCCACTCTACTACATAGTGATATTACACAAATCCCAACTAAAACTGAAATGGAGGAAATGTTCGCCAAATTTGAAAGTTCAATTTAAACGGAAATTTTAAATATAAGAACCGATATGGGAGTCTTGCTGAAAAGAGTGGAGACAATCGAGGGATTTGCAACTGAACAAGCCAAAGAAAATTCAGAGCTGAGGAAGCAGATGGAAAAAATGCAAATTAGTCATAGGGACACGATTTATAAAACGGAAAGTATGGAAGACCAGAGTAGAAGGCAAAACCTGCGGATAAGGTCTCTCCCTGAACAGAGGGGGGAAGATCTTAGTTCAAAAATGAAAAGCATCTTTAAACCCATACTAGGAATGGAGGAGGGAACTGAATTAAAAATTGATCGGGTTCACCAAATCAGAAAACCCCTTGGGGTAAGAGGAGAAGTGCCTAGAGACGTGCTTATTAGGTTCCATTCCTATGAGGAAAAATCCCAAATCTGGAATAAACTTAGAGGAAATCCCCCCTTAAAATTTGAAACAACGGAGCTACAGTTTTTCTCTGATTTATCTGCAGGGACTTTGGCAAGGAGAAGACAGATGAGGCCACTTCTGTAAAGCTTACAGACCCAAAACATAAAATACAGCTGGGGATTCCCCGCAGCCCTGATTGTCATCAAGTCAGGGAGAACATTACGCATGAAGTTTATGGACGAGATGCAAAATTTTTGTCAGGAGTTGGGGATTCCTATGCCCATAATTCCCGTCACCCGGGACTAATAAAATAAACCCTGGGGGGAGAGAAAAAGGGAAGAAATGAGAGGAGTATAATGCTTTTTTTTTTTTGGTGTGGGGAGTGATTAACGGAGATGGGGCTATGGCAGGGGGGCGGAGAGTAGTTGGAGTTATTCGGGGGGGGTATACACAAGCCTGGCTGGCTCCCCCTCCCCCTTTTTGTTATCATTGGGGGGGAAGGGAGAGATCCAGCTTTAGACCGCCAGGTTCGGAGTTCCACCCTGGAGGCGCAGTGGTCAGGAGGGATCTCTAAGGGATGCCTCGCTGCACACACAGGGTCGGAAATCGACCACGGGGTAGGGGGGGTCAGGGGAGGGGGGTGGGCTACGGTGAGGGGGGATGGGGGAGGTGTTGGGGTTTGCGTTGGGGGGGAGGGGGGTGGGCGGGAGTTTGTCCCTACCTTGCAAGAACAAATAAGTAAAAATAAGTGGTTCAGGTCCGGTTGTCACATCTTTTGGATGAAATATGGAAGGTAGAGATTTGAAGCTAATCACGTACAACGTGAAAGGGTTAAACTCGCGGATAAAGAGATACAAGATACTGCAGGAATTGCATACTTATCGGGCAGAGGTTGTTTTTTTACAGGAGACACACTTGTCGTATGAGAGTAATATTAAGATTGCGTCCTTTGAGTACCCGTTGTGGTTCTACGGAGATTCTCCAACCAGAGGCACCAAGGGGGTGGCAATAGGGTTCGCGAAAGACATCAAGTTTTTGCTCTTGGAAAGGCTGGTAGACCCGGATGGCAGGTATTTATTTATAAAAGGGGAAAATAGGGGTTAATACACTTACATTGGTAAATGTAGATATAAATATAAATATAGCCCAAATAAAAATCCAATTGGGTTCCTATCACAGATTCTGCGGCGTCTGGCGAGCTTCCGGATGGGGGAAGTTATACTGGCCAGCGATTTGAACTTTGGATGGGACCCCAACATGGATTCAACATCAAGGGTTCAGACTCAGAGTTCCAATCAGTTAAAAAAAATAAAAGCAAAATTAAAGACAAGTCAGTTGGTAGACGTTTGGAGGGTGCAACACCCAAATTCTAAAGATTTTACCTCAGTACATGGGACGCATTCCCGCCTAGATTATTTTTTTGTAGACCATACATTTTTGGATCAGGTAGGGAAATCCCAGATTGAGACAATGTCCCTCTCTGATCACGCCCCCCTCTCAATGTCCATTAGTCTCCCCGGACTCCAAAGGCGGCCATGTTCATGGTGTCTTAATGACAGCCTTTTAGCCGAAGCTATTAATGCAGAAACCATAAGAAATTGTATCCTTCTTAGACATCAATGATACGGGGGAGACGTCCATAGCATCCCTTTGGGAAGCACACAAAGCATATATCAGGGGGATCCTTATCTCAATCGGAGCAGGGAAAAAGAGAGAGAAAAGGGAATCTAGAGCTTGGATGATAGAGGAAATTCATAGACTTGAACAGGAGCATAGGGATGATAAGACGCGAAAACAGGACACTTTTCACAGACTGTTAAATAAAAGAGAGGAATTAAAAATGGCTATCGACCAAGAAGCTAGGAAATGGTTCCATAAACTCGAGAGAGATAGACATTAAGGGGGAAATAAAAGTGGTAAATATTTAGCAAGGATGTTAAAAAAAAAAAAAAGAGGGAAATGAACTTTATCGATAAAATTCAAAACAAAGAAGGAGTAATGGTAAACGTAACTAGAGATATTGCTAATGAGTTTAAAACCTACTATGAAACTCTCTATGACGTCAAAACAAAAGTACAGAGTACACAAGTCGAAATTGCAGATTCCCTGAATTTTGTAAAGAACAGTTCTGTTCCCTCACTGTCATCAGAAGATAGTCTGATCATGGATAGACACATCACAGATAAAGAAATATACGAAGCTCTTAAGAGTTCCCCTGCTGGCAAAAGCCCGAGCCCGGATGGATTTTCCTTGACTTACTATAAAAGATACAAGGACATATTGGTGCCCAGAATATGCCAGTACTGGAATCAGCTGGGGGTGGACTGCGCAATGGGTAAAGAAGCCCTGATGGCATCAATAACATTGATACTGAAAGAGGGTAAGGACAAAACACTGTGTTCGAGTTATCGCTCCATAGCCCTTCTAAATGTTGACACCAAGCTTTTCGCGAAAGTGTTAGCAAATAGATTAAAGGAAAAGATGTCGGAGTTAGTACATCCTGATCAGGCAGGATTCGTTCCGGGAAGAGAGGGAAGAGACAATGGGGTCAGGGCCCTATTGCTGCTGCAGGCGAGTAAGTTGCGTGGTGTCCCGAGTCTATTCTTGTCGATGGATGCCGAGAAGGCGTTTGACCGGATAGACTGGGGACACATGTTCACTACTTTAGAGGGTATGGAGATAGGACCAAGAATGATAAGCTGGATAAGGACCCTATATGACCATCCGCAGGCAAGGGTCAAGGTAAATGGTTTGCTTTCGCAACCTTTCGTTATGAAAAACGGCACACGTCAAGGGTGTCCCTTGTCCCCTGTTTTGTTCGTGCTGTCCCTAGAACCTTTACTTTCTACTATACGTAATACATCGGATATAAGGGGAATGGAGGTGGGAGGCGAGGTACGCAAATTATCGGCTTTTGCCGACGATGTGCTCTTTTTTTTAACTAACCCTCGAATCACACTGCCCAACCTGCTTAAAGTACTAAAAACATATGGCCAGGTATCAAATTTTAAAATCAATCTTACTAAATCAGAGATCCTAAATGTTAATATTTACCAAGCGGAAGCAGCCCGATTGAAAAAAGAGTTTCACTTCCCATGGAGGAAGAATATTAAATACCTAGGGGTGAGATTGGCAAGTTCTCTGAGGAAGATCTACCTGATAAATTATATCCCCTTACTGGACGAGATTAAAAACGAATCAAAAAAGTTTTTACTAAGCCCCCTGTCGTGGATGGGGAGAATCAATGCGATAAAAATGATCATTACCCCAAAAGTAAATTATAAATTCCAAATGCTCCCATTAGCGGTCCCTAAATTTTTTTTTTAAATTTTGAAAAATATTATTTCTAAATTTGTATGGTCTAATAAGACGCCACGATTAGCAGCCAAAATCTTGTCAAGAGAGAAAAAACAAGGAGGGCTCGCCCTCCCCGACTTCGAGAAATACTTTAGTGCTATAACACTTTCACGAGTCACGTAATGGACAGAAGAGGGGGATAAAAAGAGATGGTGCAATTTGGAAAATACACTAAGTAATAGGTATTTAGGTCAAGATATATGGAATCCACCAGAATTTAGGATACTAGGGGAGGATACACATGAAATCACACGGGTCACGTTAAAAACATGGGATAGGTTGCACAAAAATAGTAGGTGGGATTATAATTCACCGTTGATATACTTAAAAAATAATGTTTTTTTTGAGCCAGGAAGGAGTAAATTATGGGGTAATTGGATTAAAAAAGGGGATGCACGATTAAGGGATATCACTAAACAAGAAAAAATAAACACTTTTCACAAATTAAATAAAGTGGAATTAATGTCGATTGACGCCTGGAGGTACACCCAGCTGAAGCATTTCGTAGAGACACTGCCGCAACCAATCCTATGCGGTGATGACTATACCGCAATGGAGAGAATCTGTCTGCGACCATCAACTAAAAATAACATTTCACGTATATATAAAATGTTGATACGGGACGATTCCGCGGGTGTACCTCCATGTGTCAAAAGATGGGAGGAGGAGTTAGGGGTTCCCTGTAATATAAATAGAAGTAATAAGATATTTAAGTTAATGCACAGTGCGGGATAGATATTAAAACAACTGAAGTCAATTACAAATGCCTCTCTGGTTGGTATATAACCCCAGTTAAAATGAGTAAAATTCAAAGGGATAAATCTCCAAAGTGTTGGAGAGGTTGCGGGGCCATCGGCACGATGGCACATATATGGTGGGGTTGTCCCATTATTAAAAAATACTGGAAACAAATTTTAGATTTAATTACAATTATTACAACAATAACTGTCCCGGACGACCCATGGGCTGTTCTGTTTCACGGGACCGATATTCCCCTGAAACAATACAGGGGTACACTAATTCCCACTCTATTAAATGAAGCCAAAAATGTAATTCCAAAGAAATGGATGGAATCTGAGAGTCCGAAGATAGGGGAATGGATTGCCCGAATGAATTTACAACAAAATCAGGAAAGAGTAGAATTTAGTGAGGCTGAGGGAGCCAATGTAGAGGAAGGTGAAGGAAGGTGACACTGCTGGGAGGAGTTTAGAAAATCATGGAGGTACTTTGAAGAGTTAACCAGACAATAGGAGGTTGTCATTTCCCTCTTTCCCTCTTTGCCTACTTTTTATTTTTATCTCCTGCAAGGAGGGAAAGAGGGCCGCGACTTACAAGTACAACTCGACCGGAATTAGTGCAATTCTAAGAGCGACTTTTGGACCATCTTGCAGGGTAGGGACAAGAGGGGGGGGGGGGTATAAGGGATGTAAACCGCATAATGGTTTTGCTAAAATGGAAAGAGTGTGCTGTTGAAAAATTTTGAAATAAATAAAGATTTTTAAAAAAAAGAGAGATAAAAGGGAAAGACAGGAGAACAAAGAGTGGTAAAACCTAAAATGTACCATAAGGGGTTTTAATACTGTACGAGTGGAAGGGACTCAGGGGGCGCTAAATGTCCGTAGGTTGGGTGCCTTGTGTGCTGACAACCCATGCTACAAAAATAATTTCACTGTTAGGGGTCCCTACAACTTGGGAAATTTTTATCAAGGAGTCACGGGACTAGGAAGGTTAAGAACCACTGATGTAGAGCAACAATTCTTGTTTTCAGATCCTCAGAGAGTTCTTTGCCATGAGGTGCCATATTGCACTTCTAGTGACCAGTATGAGAGAGTGAGAGCGATAACACCACATTTAACACACCTGCTCCCCATTTACATCTGAAACCTTGTAACACTAACGAGTCACATGACACCGGGGAGGGAAAATGGCTAATAGGGCCCAATTTGGACATTTTCACTTAGCGGTGTACTCACTTTTGCTTCCAGCTGTTTAGACATTAATGGCTGTGTGTTGTGTTATTTTGAGGGGACCGCAAATTTACACCGTTATACAAGCTGTACACTCACTACTTTACATTGTAGACAAGTGTCATTTCTTCAGTGTTGTCACATGAAAAGATGGAAGAAAATATTTACAAAAATGTGAGGGGTGTACTCACTTTGTGAGATACTATATATATATATATATATATATATATATATATATATATATACATATACATATATATTGCATTGATACATGTTCCCCAGGGCAGCACCCTCCTCTCCTATGCTAGTTTTAAACAGCCCCCCCCCCCCTCCACCATCAATGGGCATTTTTAGTATGATAGATTTGGCTCCCATTGATTACAGTGGGGTTAGGGTTTGGCATCTGAACTTATTTGAAGCTTGAACTGAACCCAGGGCAGCTCAGCTCCTTTCCCATAATTATTTAATGATTTGTGTTTTTCAATATGTTTTATATCTGCTGTTGGCAAGTTGCATAGAATGACCATAACATTTGGTTACCTCAAATGGATCATCTTCACTGAAGTCAAAAGACAAAATCAGATCTACTTTGCGAGGAGGATGTAACACTAACGGGTACGGAGTATTAATTTCCACCCCGGCATCGATCAGATGGATTTGCTTTTTATCAAAGAGGTCGCTGCCTTCCAGGTTTTTATCTACAAAATAAATCATTAAAAATAATTATAATATCCGCTAAAATGCTTAAACCATTAACAGTTGCACTACCGAAGCCAGGGAAGGATCCTGTTACTAGTTTTCGCCCTATTTCTTTGTTGAATAAAGACCTGAAAATGTATGCTAAACTACTACTAGGCTGGCGGACATACCACCTTCCATCATTCATTTAGACCAATCAGGATTTACGAAAGGTCATCAGTCGCCAGACGTTACTAGTTGGCTGATTAATGTCATACATCTAGCCCAGGGGTCTCCAAACTTTCTAAACAAAGGGCCGGTTTACTGTCCTTCAGACTTTAAAGTGGTTGTAAACCCTTACAAACCACTTTGACCTACAGGTGAGCCTAGGTTAAGGCTTACCTGTAGGTCCAATAAATATCTCCTAAACCTACATGGTTTAGGAGATATTTAGAAAAAAACAGGCATCGCTGTCTACGGCACATGCGCCGTAGACAGCGGCACGCAGGCGCACTGCGCATGCCGAGTTCACGGCGATATGCCGCTTTACTGTGCATGCACGGGAGTGACGTCATCGCCGCTTCAGCGAATGACAGCGCTGGAACGGCGAGACCCGGAAGTCACTCCGGGTTTGATGGCGCCGGCGGAGGTCGTGGACGAGGACCGCTTCGGGGGCTTCGTTCTCAGGTAAGTTATTCATAATGAGCTAGTATGCTATGCATACTAGCTCATTATGCCTTTGCCTTGCAGGTTCCGTTTTTTTTTTTTATAAAGGCTTTACTTCCTCTTTAAGGGGGCCGATCCGCGGCCATCAGGAGTACAAAATCCCTCATCATTGGTGTCACTTGGAAAGAATTGTGCCCCATCATTGGTGTCACTTGGGAGGAATTGTGCCCCATCATTGGGAGGAATTCTGCCCCATCATTGGTATCATTGGGCTCCATCATTGGTGTCATTGGGAGGAATTGTGTCCTTCACTTGGCCAATGAATAAAATAGCACCCCAAGGTCCAGATGAAAGCAAGCAAAGGGCTGCATCTGGCCCCCGGCCCGTAGTTTGGAGACCACTGATCTAGGCACCAAAGGAAAGAAAGCCTTCTCTACTCCTCACTTTGGATACAGAGAAGGCGTTTGACAGAATATACTGGAAGTATCTAACTCAGGTCCTTGCTAGGTTTGGGTTCACAGGCCCAATCCACTCAGCAATTATGGAACTGTACACAAACCCCTCTGCTCAGGTGTGTGTGTGTGTGTGTGTGTGTGTGTGTGTATGTATGTATGTATATATATATATATATATATATATATATATATATATATATGGTATGCTATCAACTCCATTCAATATATCCAATGGCACCCGCTAGGGGTGTCCTCTCTCACCACTTATTTTTAACTTACTGATGGAACCTAAAGCTACATTTATCACATCCTCAGATAAAGGGGTTCAAGCTGGGAACTGGAACACATACTGTTAGCCTTTTTACAGAAGATATCATTCTGATACTTATAGAGGTGGAGACTTCCCTAGCTTCGGTGCACCGGGCTTTGCAACTTTGAGTGTCTTATTATAAAGTGAATGAGAAAAAATCATATGTTCTAGACATTTTACAAATAACAATTAAATGGTCCTCCAACAACAATTTCCTATGTATGGAAGGATAGTGGAATTTCTTACTTAGGTATCATACTCACTCCTACGGCAGCAGACCTTACCAAAGAAAACTATACTCCCTTCCTTCATACCTTCCACTCTATATTGGATACAGTGCCTTGAAAAAGTATTCATACCCCTTGAAATTGTCCACATTTTGTCATGTTACAACCAAAAAAATGTAAATATGTTTTAATGGGATTTTATGTGATAGACCGTGTTGGTCTATCACATAAAAGCCCATTAAAACATATTTACATTTTTTTGGTTGTAACGTGACAAAATGTGGACAATTTCAAGGGGTATGAATACTTTTTCAAGGCACTGTATACATTTTTAAGTGGCACATAATTGTGAAGTGAAAGGAAAGTAATAAATGTTTTTTCATTTTTTTTTTACAAATAAATATGTGAAAATTGTGGGGGGCATTTGTATTCAGCCCCCTGCTTCAATACTTTGTAGAACCGCATTTCTCTGCAATTACAGCTGTAAGTCTTTTTGGGGATGTCTCTACCAGCTTTGCACATCTAGAGAGGACATTTCTGCCCATTCTTCTTCTTTGCAAAATATCTCAAGCTCTGTCAGATTGGATGGAGAGCGTCTGAACAGCAGTTTTCAAGTCTTGCTACAGATTCTCAATTGGATTTAGATCTGGACTTTGATTGGACCACTCTTATGCCCCGTACACACGGTCGGAAAATCCGACCACAAAATCCATCGGATTTTTTCCGACGGATTTAGTCCGACCCTGGTGTTGCACACACACGGTCGGACAAATTTGTCGGAAAATCCGATCATTCTGAACGTGGTGGCGTTTGTTGCCTACGACGGGACTACGTAGAGGCTAGTAGCCAATAGCTTTGGTCTTGTAATGTGATCTGAGCATGCATGGCACTTTGTCCGTCGGAATTCGCTACACACGATCGGAATTGGTGTGATCGGACTTTGTTGTCGGAAAATTTTTAGAGCAGGAGATACAACTTTGTCCGTCGGACAATCCGATGGAAAATGTCCGATGGTGCCTACACACGGTCGGAATTTCCGACAACATTGTCCGATAGGACAGAATCCATCGGAAAATCTGACCGTGTGTATGGGGCTTAACACATGAATATGCTTTGATCTAAACCATTCCATTGTAGCTCAGGCTGTATGTTTCGGGTCGTTGTCCTGCTGGAAGGTGAACCCCCGCCCCAATCTCAAGGATTTTGTAGACTCTAACAGGTTTTCTTCTAAGATTGTTCTGTATTTGGCTCCATCCATCTTCCCATCAACTCTGACCAGCTTCCCTATCCGTTCAGGGTTATGTGCAGTGTTAGTTTCCCCCCACTGATAGCGTTTTGCTTTTAGGCCAAAAAGTTAAATTTTGGTCTCATCTGACCAGATCACCTTCTTCCACAGTTTGCTGTGTCCTCCACATGGTTTCTCGTAAACTACAAACAGGACTTCTTACGACTTTCTTTCTCCAATGTCTTTCTTCTTGTCACTCTTCCATAAAGGGCAGATTTGTGGAGAACACGACTAATAGTTGTCCTGTGGACAGATTCTCCCACCTGAGCTGTGGATCTCTGCAGCTCCTCCAGAGTTACCATGGACCTCTTGGCTCTTCTCTGATGAATTCTCTCCTTGCCCGGCTGGTCAGTTTAGGTGGACGGCCATGTCTTGGTAGGTTTGCAGTTATGCCAAACTTTTTCTATTTTCAGATGAAGGATTGAACAGAGCTCCGTGAGATGTTCAAAGCTTGAGATACTATTTTATAACCCAACCCTGCTTTATACGTCTCCACAACTTTATCCCTGACCTGTCTGGTGTGTTCCCTGGCCTTCATGATGCTCTTTGGGTTCACAGAACCGCTGTGTTTATACTGAGATTAAATTACACACAGGTGGACTTTATTTACTAATTAGGTGACTTCTGAAGGCAATTGGTTCCACTATATTTTAGTTAGGAGCATCAGAGCAAAGGGGGCTGAATACAAATGCCCCCCAGACTTTTCAGAAATTTTGAAAACAATTTATCGTTTTCCTTCCACTTCACAATTATGTGCCACTTTGTTTTGGTCTATCACATAAAATCCCAATAAAATACATTTACATTTTTGGTTGTAACATGACAAAATGAAGAAAATTTCAAGGGGTATGAATACAGATGGAAAGGGCTGCAAGGGCTGGGACGGTGATAATAATGGGAGATTTTAACTTCCCAGAAATTGACTGGAATAATGGCACTGCTGGGACAATTAAAGGGCAAAAATTTATAAACCTATTACAGGACAATTTTATGGTCCAGTTTATTGAGGCCCCGACTAGGAATGAACCTCTGCTGGATCTGGTAATCTCAAACCATGCAGAGCTTATTACTAATGTTCAGATAAAGGAACATCTGGGTAACAGTGATCATAACATGATTCATTTGATGTTAGCTGTAAACAAGAAATACATACAGGAAAGATAAAAACGCTCAACTTCAAGAGAGCAAATTTTCCAAGGATGAGGGCTGCTCTCCAGGACTTGGACTGGGAGGGAATATTGGCATCAATGAGCACAGAACAGAAATGGGAATTCTTCAAAAAGACTGTTTGGGACCTCACTGCAAAGTATATTCCCATGGGCAATACGTTTAAAAGGCTAAAAATAAAACCTATGTGGCTCACGGCTAAAGTTAAAAAAGCTATAAACTATAAGAAAAGAGCTTTTAAAAAATATAAAAATGAAGGAACACTAGTGTCATTTAAATGTTACAAAGAATATAACAGAATATGTAAAAAGGAAATTAGGGATGCAAAAATTCAAAACGAAAGACAGATTGTAAAAGATAGTAGGACAAACCCCAAAAAATTCTTCAAATATATTAATAGTAAAAAGGTCAAATCTGAGCATGTAGGCCCTTTACAAAATAATCTAGAGTGGGTGACTGGGGACAAAGAGAAGGCTAATTTATTAAATACTTTCTTCAGCTCTGTGTATACAAAGGAGCATGGGGGAGCTCATGTCCACAATGGGGGTGGTAGTGTCACAGCCCCAAATCCACAATGGCTCAAAAGTGATATGGTCCAGAAATATTTAGACAGAATAAAGGTGGATAAAGCACCTGGACCTGATGGCATCCATCCACTGATCCTAAAATAATTGAGCTTTGTAATTTCAAAGCCATTGTATCTAATTTTTAGGGACTCATTAATGACTGGAATGGTACCACTGGATTGGTGCAGGGCGAACATGGTGCTTATATTTAAAAAGGGATCAAAGTCTTTACCAAGTAACTATAGACCTGTTAGTTTAACTTCTATAGTTGGGAAGATACTGGAGCGTTTAATAAAAGACCACATAGACGAGTTCTTGCTAGAAAAAAAAAAATTTAAGCAACAGACAGCATGGGTTCATGAAAGACAGAAGTTGTCAGACAAACCTGATTTATTTTTATGAAGAGGTAAGTAAAACCTTGGACAGAGGGGTGGCTGTGGACGTGGTATACTTGGACAGAGGGGTGGCTGTGGACGTGGTATACTTGGGCAGAGGGGTGGCGGTGGACGTGGTATACTTGGACAGATGGGTGGTGGTGGACGTGGTATACTTGGATTTTGCAAAAGCGTTCCATACAGTTCCCCACACACGGCTCATGTGTAAGGTAAAGTCTACAGGTTTGGAAATATCAGTTTGTAAATGGATAGAAAACTGGCTAAAAGACAGAATTCAGAGAGTCGTGGTTAATAAATCTTACTCTGAATGGTCTAAGGTTATCAGTGGTGTACCCCAAGGTTCAGTTCTGGGACCCTTACGTTTTAATAACTTTATAAATGATATTGGGTCTGGGATCAAAAGTAACATTTCTGTCTTTGTCAGATGACACCAAGCTATGCAGTGGAATAACGTCCTTACAGGAGGTCTCCAATTTACAAGCCGACATCAATGCTCTGTCTAATTTGGCGACTATGTGGCAGATGAGGTTTAAAGTTGATAAATGTAAAGTTATGCACTTGGGGGCTAAGAATATGCATCATACATACTAGGGGGAGTACAACTGGGGGGATCCATAGTGGAGAAGGATCTGGGGGATCCATAGTGGAGAAGGATCTGGGGGGATCCGTAGTGGAGAAGGATCTGGGGGATCCATAGTGGAGAAGGATCTGGGGGGATCCGTAGTGGAGAAGGATCTGGGGGGATCCGTAGTGGAGAAGGATCTGGGGGGATCCGTAGTGGAGAAGGATCTGAGGGGGTCCGTAGTGGAGAAGGATCTGGGGGGGATCCATAGTGGAGAAGGATCTGGGGGGATCCGTAGTGGAGAAGGATCTGGGGGTTTTGGTAGATCATAAGCTCAATAATAACATGCAATGCCAAGCTGCGGTTTCCAAAGCGAGCAAAGTCCTTTCTTGTATTAGGAGAGGTATGGACTCCAGAGAGAGAGATATCATCTGTACAAATCATTAGTAAGACCTCATCTGGAATATGCAGTTCAGTTTTGGGCTCCAGTTCTCAAAAAGGATATCGGGGAACTGGAGAAAGTGCAGAGAAGGGCAACCAAACTGATGAGAGGCATGGAGGAGCTCAGCTATGAGGAGAGATTAGAGGAACTAAATTTATTCACCCTTGAGAAGGGGAGAATAAGGGGGGATATGATCAACATGTATAAATATATAAGGGGTCCATATAGTGAACTTGGTGTTGAGTTATTCTCTTTACGGTCATCACAGAGGACAAGGGGGCGCACTTTATGTCTAGAGGAAAAGAGATTTAATCTCCAAATACGGAAAGGTTTCTTCACAGTAAGAGCTGTGAAAATGTGGAATAGACTCCCTCCAGAGGTGGTTCTGGCCAGCTCAGTAGATTCCTTTAAGAAAGACCTGGATACTTTCCTAAATGTACATAATATAACCGGGCACTGACATTTATAGGTAAAGTTGATCCAGGGAAAATCCAATTGCCTCTCGGGGGATCAGGAAGAATTTTTTTTCCCCTGCTGTAGCAAATTGGATCATGCGCTGCTGTTTTTTTTTTGCCTTCCTCTGGATCAACTGTGGGTATAGAATTGGGTATATTGGATTGTACGATATTTTTTATTTTATTTTTTTTATGGTTGAACTGGATGGGCTTGTGTCTTTTTTTTCAACCTGACTATGTAATTGTTATATTTGTTCAGAACGTTACCCATTCCTGTACCGACTTCTTTTCATCCTCACAATCTACTTTAAATAAATATCTCTGGCAGAGAAAAAAGGCACGTTGTGCATTTAGTAGGCTTATTAAATTAGACAGGCAGGAGGAGAAGGCCGTATTTATATTCAGGACTACTACTTATCTTCAATCCTGGCACAATTGAAAGGTTGGTTTGCTCCTTGCCCTAGCACCTTATGGGTAGAACTGGAGCAGTATTAAGTATGGGGAGAGAACCTTTATAATTATTTGGTATCAAGTCCTTATCCACCATGTTTGGAAACCATGGTTGCTCCTACTATTCAAGCATTAGCGGAGGTCTGGAACAGCTTCTGTCTTACCCTACCGACTAATTGTAAAGCAACTCCTTTAAAATTTCCTCTGGATGCACTATCACTCTTAATACCAGATTTATCTCTCACAAACTGGTATGCTAATTGCATTCTTACTTTAGATAATTTGTTGGTTGGTCCTTAAGACTTTCAGGACCCTACAGATAGAATTCTTGATTCCTTCCACTGATAACTATCAATACCTGCAAATTGCCCACTTAGTGAAAAACACCCGAAGTCCAGCTATATCTTTCCCCTGGCAAATAGCCCAATATTATCAAACTATTCACACAAAAACCAAGGGTATTTCATTAATCTATACACAAAATCCAAGATAAAAAAGAATTTGTCAAATCCTCACCAATCCTAGTTTAGGAGCAAGACTTTGGTAAAGAATAATCTGTTGAGTGGTTAAAGAGGGCCTTGAGTGCTACATATGCCTCTAAAAAAAACACTGACCTATGGGAATTGACCCAAAAAAATTTGATGAGCTGGTACCTAACACCACACGGACTATCTATATACTCCCCAGACGCATCTCCCAACTGCTGGAGAAATTGTGGAGGCCCGGGGACCTTAATACATATTATATTGTTTTGTCCAAGACTGTCTAAATATTGGCCCCAAGTCTTTAATCTCATTACTTGGGTTCTAGGACTGTGTCACGGTCCCTACCGTGCCTTGCAGACGGCCAGGCGTGGTTGCGCCCCAGGGGGCTCTGGGTGGTATTGAACTCATGTCTGTCTGCACTTGGTACTGTTTCCTTACCTCTGAGCCACACCTCAGTTCTATTCAGCCTGATTTCCAGCCATGCCTAGTTTAGCATAAAGTACTGTGGGCGATACTGTTTGTACCTGGATCAGCTGAGGCAGGTTACCTAATTAGCTGGGTATAAAACCCTGTCTCACTCTGAGGGCTTTGGCAGTTCATTTTGTCATGTTTGCCAAGTGGTCTTGTGCTCCTGTCTTCTGTTGCGGAGAGCCAGTGTTCCAAGACTGACCCCGGCTTCAGACCCTGGCTTTGTTTATCGTTATCCTGACTTCTGGAATCCCTGACTGCGGCTTTACCTTGACCATCCCTTGGCTATTCCTGTCAAGCCCCCGTGCACAGATTCACAGCCCAGGTAGCTTATCTCTTTGTTACCTTGGACTGTGTTTATTTGCAAGGGTGAGCGTACATCTCTGCGCCATGGACTCCAACCTAGGTAAGCCCTTACAGACTGAATATTCCAGCAACTCCAGGTATGGCAATACTATCCCTGGGAATAGAATCTATTCTTCCTGCATCTCAATCCTTGGTATCAAATATTCTGTTGGCAGCATGTCTTACCATAGTTCAACACTAGAAGGAATCCAAACAACAAATACCCATGGTACAAATGAAGTACTCTTTGCGTCCAGTATTGGTAAATACTCGGCCATTGTTGACCAATGGCGTCCTTGGCTGGTGGGGTATTTGAAGAAAGTCAAAACATGTTCAGGTGCACTTGTGAATATTCTATTGTCTCATCAGTTTTTTTAAGTTAGAAAAATAGAGACACTCTTACTAATATTTTCAGAATTTCCAGATGAGAGAATATGTAAAGCCATACACAAAAATCTCAAATAAACTTTAGGGTGTTAAAGTCATTTATAAGATTTTTTTAATTTACAGGTTTTATCAAAGTGTAAACTGCAGGCGTTTTAATGCAGAAGAGACAGTAAGGGGCCGATGTATAAAACGTGTGTTTTGTGTATAGGTCAAACATCGGTACAATCAGGATGAAAATTCCCACACTTCCTCTATGTGTCGTTCCTATATCATCAGTGCCATTTAGTGCCACAAAGATGGCCGCACCACAAATTCTGGTTCCTGTGACACACGTCTGTTTCCTGTGATGACATCACCTTCTCGACACGTTTCATTCCATTAGACTTTATCAAGAGCAGGGACCGGAATTTGCAGTGCGGCCATCTTTTAATGGATGTGTGATCTTTCCCTTGTACATGTAAGCATACTGGAAGAAAAATATAGTGTAGTATTTTTAAGTAAAAACCTATCGGAAGCTCTTTTTTATGAGGTGGAATGGTGACTTTTGAGACGGTAGCAGAGAAGAGGGGAATGAAGATTGCGTGGATTCTAGACCGATTATGCTTGCAAGGCTCTGGTGAGGCTCCATTTCATGAGTGTTGGTGGCATAGTGTTGAGGGCACTACGTATTTATGTGCGCACAATAAACAAAGTGGGGTGAAGCACAGTTTTGGTTTGATTGTATCACTATGATGGTTTTTGTTTTTCCATGAGGAATTATTGAACAGAAGGTGGGACAAGCAATGGAGAGAAGAGAGCGGGGACTGGGTTGTAGTTGAGCACAAGTGTGATTTGACCCATTTATACAAGAGGGGGTCTTACTATCTGATGAGCATTTAAGATATTGGTGAGAAGATAACTTGAAGGATTATTGATTAGGGAACTTTGCACATGGGGATATTTTAACACTGGGAATAAGGACTATAAATGACCAAATACGACCATATTTGGTCAACGTCAGTGGCCATACATGGGCAATGATATCACTGCAATCCCCACTATAGGACTATAAATGAACAAATATGGCCCTTTTTGGGCAGTGATATCACTGCTATCTGCACTCTGTATCTTACGTGATCAGGGATTCCTGGCCATGTAAGTCAATGGTGCTGGTGTTGACAACAGCTGTTGCTAAGAAGGCATTTATAGTAACTATTGACAGTGGGAAACTGTCATATATCAAATTTGGCTCCTGCTGAACAGTTGACTGGACAGAAAATTTGGATGTTCATCCAAATGCCTGAGCAGCCAAACTTTGGACTGAACCATTGGCTCATCCCTGGTCTCCACTTTTTCATCAGGAGCAAAGATAAAAGGATACTGATCATGTGACCACTAACAGCCGATCACAGTGCTGACATTATCAAGAAGTCCATCCCACCCCCCCCTCCTTAAAGCGGTGTCCCCCCCCCTCCAAAAATTAAAAGTCAGCAGCTACACATGCTGTAGCTGCTGACTTTTACTAATAGGACACTTACCTGTCCTGGAATCCAGCGATGTTGGCACCCCAGCCAATGTTTGCATCAGCTGTCGGCTGCTCCTGCCCGCCATTGCCGGTAAAGAAATACTGCAGTGAAGCCTTGCGGCTTCACAGCCAGGTCCCTACTGTGCATATGCACGCTCTTGCTGGCCCGGCAGCAGGGGAAGGAGGAAGGGGCCAACTTCTGACGTACCTCAGCTCAGTGAGGTCTGACGGAAATGGGGATCGGGTACCAGTCAAAACACTCCACACCAAACGTGGCACCGGAGGGGGCGGGGGTGAATCAGATAAGAGGAAGTTTCACTTCTGGGTGGAACTCCGCTTTAAGACCCCGTTAAAGGGCAGTGCTGGGTGGGCAGGAAGAGGTTAAGAACAATGTAATTTTTTGGAGGTACAATACTCCCTTTATATCCAGAAAAACAAAAACAAAACATGTTTTTCTTGCTAAAACTTTTCTTTGAATAGAGATTTTATTTTTTTGCAGTTTGTGTTAAATTTAACTTCTTGTCCCAGAGACACAACAGGATTGTCAAGGAAAATCCCCCCATAGGCAGTTGCTCACATTCAAAAGGTTCTCTTAGTGACAACCATAACCACTTCAGCCCCGGAAGAATTTGCCCCTTAATGACTGGGCTATATTTTCCGATACAGCACTGTGTCGTTTTAACTGATAATTGCGCGGTCGTGCGACGTTGTACTCAAACAAAATTGACGTTCTTTTTTTTCCCACAAATAGAGCTTTCTTTTGGTGGTATTTGATCGCCCCTGCGGTTTTAATTGTTTGCGCTATAAACAAAAAAAGAGCGTCAATTTTGAAAAAAAAGCAATATTTTTTACTCTTTGCTGTAATAAATATCCCCCCAAAAATATAAATATACAAATTTCTTCCTCAATTTAGGCCGATATGTATTCTTCTACATATTTTTGGTAAAAAAAAAAAAATGCAATAAGCGTATATTGATTGGTTTGCACAAAAGTTATAGCTTCTACAAAATAGGGGATAGATTTATGGCATTTTTATTATTCATTTTTTTTTTTACTAGTAATCTGCTAGTAATTTACTAGTATTTTATTGGGACTGCGACATTGCGGCGGACAGATCAGACACTTTTGACACTTTTTTTGGACCATTGACATTCATACAGCGATCAGAGCTATAAATAGCCCCTGATTACTGTATAAATGTCACTGGCAGGGAAGGGGATAACACTAGGGGGTGATTAAGGGGTTAAATGTGTGTCCCAGGGAGTGATTCTAACTGTGGGGGGATGGGACTGCCAGGAGAAGGAGACCGATCACTGCTCATACTTGGTATGAACAACAGATCAGTCTCCTCTCCCCTGACAAAACGGAGATCTATCTGCTTACATTGACAGACCTCCGTTCTGTCTCCCTCAGAAGCAATCACGGGTGCCCGGAGGACATCAAGGCCACCGGGCAAGTGCATTGGCTCTGTCTTCGGGCCACGGGCATGCGCACGCCCCCTAGTGGTCTTAAAGCGGCCGACGTATAGCTACAGCGATTTGCCCAGGAGAGCCAACCTTCTGCAGTATAACTGCGGCGCTTGGTCCTCTAGTGGTTAAAATGTTGGAATTCTAAAAACTTTCTTCTTCTAGTGACAATGGTCATCAGTGCACATAGAGAGCGAATCTCCCCAATGGGAACATAGACAGGAAAAAAAAAACGACAAAAAAAAAAGGTAGAAATTCTCCCCTACTCTATCCACAACCAGAGAAAAGTTTTGGATTAGAAGTGACTGGCCACCATCTTATCTCTGTAATAGGCAATTTCATGTACCTCATCAAAGAATCTGACCTTACTGGTACTTGATATTGGAAGGTCAGGGAGGTCATACACCATCTAGAACTATGGATCCTATCTGGCGGTCAATAATCAACTTCTGATTTAGAGAATATTTCTTTGTTACAATGTCACACATAGGGTATGCTCACCTTTCCATTTGTAGAGGAAATTGTTTGTTGTTCCCCATTCCCAATTCCAAATACAAGATATGATGTTCTTCATCCCTACAATATTTTCATCGCTATCTAGAGAAGACAAAAAAAAATCTTAAAAGCGACCTGAACCATTGTCAGACAAGAGAAAATGAATGCAAGAGTATTACGGTAACTTCGTGCAAAACAGCGTACATGATCCACATGTATATGACCCGCCAAATACTTCACTGGGCACCACCATCTTTCCCCACACGTGCAAAATGGAGAGAATATCCAATATTTGAGGAAAGTGGAAAATAACGTTAGATCTGTAGGGTTATCTCCCTGGTATTACTATCTTATACTGTAGGTTTGATGTTGATGCAAAGGATCTGGTTCTGAGCAAATGGATTCCACACCCCACATGATCTTCTTGGCTTGTGGGATAATTAAAAAAAAAAATACAATTGAAGTGCCTCACCACTGACTTTATTTCAGTAAAAGTCGGTGGGACAATCCAAAAAGTATGCAATGCATTTTAGGGGTCTAAAACTTCCCCTTCATGAGGCCTAGAAAAAAAATAAGTATATCTCCTGATCACTTCAATATCTTCTCCTCAGTCATGTTTGGGGGGGGGGGGGGGGGGGGGTAAAAAAAAGTTTCTGCTGCATTAACTAACACTGGCCTATGTCCTGAAAATTATGAAATCAGGAAATCGCAGATCTACTTTGGTAGTTCCTCACCAAGTTCAAATTTATAACCCCCCCGATGAAGGCGAAGTGTTCTTGGCCCCCTAAAAAGCACTAGAAATTTCCTGAGATGAATCAATTATCATTAAAAATCTTTATCTCTTGGATGCTTGTTTGGTGCCCTTATTTGATTTGGGTTTTGTGTTTTTGAGTCAATGATGAAGGACCTGGGTGTTCTGGTAGACCACTGACATAATAAATGTAAATTTTAGGAAGACAATAGCATGGAAGATTCAATAATAAAGGATCTGGCTGTTTCCGGTAGATCATAGAACTAATAATCATACATTCTAGGAGAACAGTTGGGGGAGTCAATGGTGGAGAAGAATCTGGGTGTTCTGATAGATCATAAGCCTTATAATAACATGCAATGCCAGGCTGCAGTTTCTAAAGCGAGCAAAGTCCTTTCTTGGATTAAGAGAGGTATGGACGAGAGAGAGAGAGAGAGGGAGAGAGATCATCTGTACAAATTAGTAAGGCTCCATTCACACTAGCGCGTTTTTTGATGCATTTTGCAAAAAATGCAGGGAAATTTTTTAACATGGGTTCCTATGGAACCTGTTCACATCAATGCATTTTTGTGCCTCTGCATTTTTGGAAAGGGTCGGGGACTTTTTTTCATGCAAAATGCAGCGTTTTGCATGTAATAGAAGTCAATGGACCCACATCCAAAACGCAAGTACCGCGTTTTTGCTGTGATTTGCGTTTTGCATTTTTTTTACACTGTATATAGCTGGTTGCTAAGCAAGCACAGTTGAAAAAAAAACCCGCAAAATCGCGGTAAAAACGCGGCAAGCACCGCAAACAGCACTGCAAAAACGCTCAAAAGCAAAATGCATAGATGTGAATCGAGCCTAAGACCTCATCTAGAATATGCAGTTCAGTTTTGGGATATCGGAGAACTGAAGAAAGTGCAGAGAGGCATTTCTAAATGTATTTATACATGCAGATAGGTTCCCTCTTATGTATTTATACATGGTGATCATATCCCCTTATATATTTATACATGGAGATCACATCCCCCCCTTATGTATTTATACATGGAGATCATATCCCCCCTTATGTATTTATACATGGTGATCATATCCCCCCCTTATGTATTTATACATGGTGATCATATCCCCCCCTTATGTATTTATACATGGTGATCATATCCCCCCCTTATGTATTATACATGGAGATCATGTCCCCCCTTTTGTGTTTATACATGGAGATCATATCCCCCCCCCTTATGTATTTATACATGGTGATCATATCCCCCCTTATGTATTTATACATGGTGATCATATCCCCCCTTATGTATTTATACATGGTGATCATATCCCCCCTTATGTATTTATACATGGTGATCATATCCCCCCCTTATGTATTTATACATGGTGATCATATCCCCCCTTATGTATTTATACATGGTGATCATATCCCCCCTTATGTATTATACATGGAGATCATATCCCCCCCCCCCTTATGTATTTATACATGGTGATCATATCCCCCCCTTATGTATTTATACATGGTGATCATATCCCCCCCTTATGTATTTATACATGGTGATCATATCCCCTTATATATTTATACATGGAGATCATATCCCCCCTTATGTATTTATACATGGTGATCATATCCCCCCCTTATGTATTATACATGGAGATCATGTCCCCCCTTTTGTGTTTATACATGGAGATCATATCCCCCCCCCTTATGTATTTATACATGGTGATCATATCCCCCCTTATGTATTTATACATGGTGATCATATCCCCCCTTATGTATTTATACATGGTGTTCATATCCCCCCTTATGTATTTATACATGGTGATCATATCCCCCCTTATGTATTATACATGGAGATCATATCCCCCCCCCTTATGTATTTATACATGGTGATCATATCCCCCCTTATGTATTTATACATGGTGATCATATCCCCCCCTTATGTATTTATACATGGTGATCATATCCCCCCTTATGTATTATACATGGAGATCATGTCCCCCCTTTTGTGTTTATACATGGAGATCATATCCCCCCCCCCCCTTATGTATTTATACATGGAGATCATATCCCCCCCTTATGTATTTATACATGAAAATGTGGAGACCCCTGTTCTAGATAAAACAAGATGATATAAGATCAGTCCTCCTGTATTACATACCTTCTAGAGAATCCAAAGCCTGAATTTGCAGGTTCCTTACTATTTATGGACAAAATAAAGCAAGACAACATCAGTATAGCTCCAAATGTCACATGTACAGAAGAATAAAAGACAGTTTTCTGTGGAAATCTATTTCTGAATTGATGGAAAATGTATTAAATGTCATATGAAGAATAATGGAATGTTATATACTGCTACATTGTAACCTGTAATGTTTAGTAGATGGTGTAGCTGATGCCTGCAATGCTAAAAGCTTCATGAAATATGGTTGTAGTTCTGTCTCTTGTTGTCCATCATGAGGTTTAATCAACACGATGGATAAAATGGTACATTATGTCAAATATAACTAAAAGCTGTATATCTAATGTAGCTGTGATAACAATGTTAAGTTACAGATCATATCACTAAACATACAATATCGGTAATATTTGGTGAAAGTGGCGGTGCGTGCATAGAGGGCGCAGGAGCGCCGCCCCCTCTCTCCTGCACCGCTCTATCACCAATAGATAGATTCATGCATTGCATGAATCTATCTATTGTCACCGCTGCCGCCCCTATTCAGGTGTCCGGCCCCTTGTCGGGCGTCGGGCACCTGAATTACAGCGCGGGGGGGGGGGGGGGGTGTTTTTTGGAAGCGCCCTATTAGAGCTGTAAAGCTCTAATAGGGGACCTGATTAGAGCAGTGGGCTCTAATATGATTCCATAAGTGTAAATAGCGGGCGCAATGCTTTGCGTTCGCTGATTACACAGTATTGTGTTAGGGAAGCGAATACATCGCTTCCCTAACACAGACCCGCCTCTCAGCCAATCAGGTTGCCGGTCTGTGTTATCGGTCCCCTGATTGGCTGAAGTCACAGGCGCTGTGATTGGACGCCTAGGCGTCCAATCACTGCAGAAGACAGAAGGAGCGCGGGAGAAGATGTCGATGAGGAGACACCGCTCGCCGCCTGACAAGGTAAGTGCCGGCACAGTGGCAGCGTTACATAAGCACAGTGGCAGCGTTACATGGGCACAGTGGCAGCGTTACATGGGCACAGTGGCAGCGTTACATGGGCACAGTGGCAGCGTTACATGGGCACAGTGGCAGCGTTACATGGGCACAGTGGCAGCGTTACATGGGCACAGTGGCAGCGTTACATGGGCACAGTGGCAGCGTTACATGGGCACAGTGGCAGCGTTACATGGGCACAGTGGCAGCGTTACATGGGCACAGTGGCAGCGTTACATGGGCACAGTGGCAGCGTTACATGGGCACAGTGGCAGCGTTACATGGGCACAGTGGCAGCGTTACATGGGCACAGTGGCAGCGTTACATGGGCACAGTGGCAGCGTTACATGGGCACAGTGGCAGCGTTACATGGGCACAGTGGCAGCGTTACATGGGCACAGTGGCAGCGTTACATGGGCACAGTGGCAGCGTTACATGGGCACAGTGGCAGCGTTACATGGGCACAGTGGCAGCGTTACATGGGCACAGTGGCAGCGTTTGATGGCACAGTGAGGCTGTTTGTTTTGCGCCCCCCAAAAAATTTGAGCACCAGCCGCCACTGTTTGGTGCATTCTAGAATCAGATTTAAATGATCACTTTATCAGTGAATGTACATCTCTCCTGTAATTACTGAGTTTTATCTGCAGGTGGCACTCTGTCATGGTTTTACATATGGCAGCTGTTGCAGTGGTCATGATCAGTGCCACCATAAAAGGAGATTGTACCACACTCCGGGCCCCATCAATTCAGCAAATGGCCCTGGATCCGAGAGGGGACTCCTTAACCACTTCCCACCCAGCCTATTGTCAAATGAAAGTGGGCAGGACCTTTATGGGCTCTGGGTGGACGTCCTCCAGGAATGCTCCTCGCACGTGTGTCTGCTGGACACAGCTGATGTCTGATCAGTGTTCTGGCCTACTGCCGGTACCATGCGATTGCTGAGGCAAATCATAGCAGATCACATAGCAATTGTAAACAATGAATGGCTTTGATTTATGCCATTCATTGTGTACAATTGTTTTGCTAGCTGTGATTGGTCACAGTGATCACACGGTACAGACAGGGCCAATCACAGCCCATTTGTTCTATGTGATTAGCTGTGGCCAATCACAACAATGCAGACAATTTCTTCATTTTCCAAAAAAAAACTCACCATGCCCCTTACTAAACACATTGGACTGTCTACTTTCCAAAAAAAGTGGTAATTTGGGGGGTATTTATACTGTCCTGACATTTCAGGGCCTCAAGAAATGAGATCGGCCGTCAGTAGATCAGGATTGGTCGATTTTAAGATAGTCGACAAACTAGAGTCCCATAGTTTGTGGACTCTCTGTAGGAAACTTCCAAACTAAATAATATACACTGATTTGGGTTATTTTCACCAAATAAATGGAGCAGAATACATTTTTGGCCTAAATTTATGCAGAAAGATTCGTTATTTGCAAAATTTTATAATAGAAACGAAAAAAAACCCGGAAAATGTATTATCAAATACTTACCGTAATTTCCCTTTCCTGATGGTCTCCATGGCAGCCTATGTATGGGTATACCCTCACCTCCTCTCCAATGCTATAGGACCCCATACCCATAAATTTGAACTTACCGGTAGGGACTAGCCAACTCTTTGACCAAATGGGCGGGAACTCCGTCTGCCATGGAGTCCATCAGGAAAGGAAATTTACGGTAAGTATTTGATAATAAATTTTCCGTTTTCCTGACAGACTCCATGGCAGCCTACGTGTGGGAAATAACTAGCTAGACCACACGGGGTGGGTATGCTTGAACAAAAAAGATTTAATTTGCCCCGTCAACCAACAGGATTCTTAACCCAAAGTTCACAGAAGATAGAGACGCAGGCTCTATGCAGTAATGTGGCATAAAAGTATTAATGGAGTCCCAAGAGGCCGCTTGCAGATGACGTCTGCAATCTTCTGAACAGGGGCACAGACAGCAAAACAAATGTTACAGGGGTGATAACCCTTCCCTATGTTATCCAAAAAGCTTAAAAATTGATTTTGTGGCTGGAGCTACACTTACAAAATATACCTGTTCCAAATTACAAACAGATTCAACTTAAGAACAAACCTACAGTCCCTGTCTTGTTTGGACCACCTATATACTGCTTTTCAGAGTATATAGGGCCTTTTCTTTTTTAATTTGGGTGCAGGGTTCCCCTAATATCCATACAAGACCTAGAGGGCCTGATAATGGGCTAGGGGGGAGGGGTTACCCATGCCGTTTTTCTCAAAAAATTTCATCCATATTGCCAGGACCCGACATTACATTACAGCCGCAAGCAGTTTTAAATGACTTTTATTCCTTTATAAATGTCATTTTGTGCAGGGACTATTCTAAGCACGGGAAAAAGCACCACTTTACAGGCATACTATAGACACCCCCCAGGTACGATATTTAAAGGAATATTTCACTTTTATTTTTTCACTTTAAGCATTATTAAAATCACTGCTCCCGAAAAAAACTGCCATTTTTGAAACTTTGTTGGACAATAACTTGCATATAAGCCTTTAAAATTAGCACTTTTGATTTCTCCCATAGACTTTTAAAGGGTGTTTCGCGGCTTTTGAATTTGCTGCGAACACCCCAAATTGTTCGCTATTCAGCGAACAGGCGAACACCCGATGTTCGAGTCGAACTTATGTTCGACTTGTACATTGGGCTCATTCCTATTAGAGACTATTCAGAGTGGGTTCTTTTGCATATAGAAGAGGTTGTGACAAGAAACATACTGTGCTACAGAATGAGTCTGTGCAGGAGGGAAGGATTCCTGGGAGCAATAGTCTGCAGGAGTTACGCAGAGGAGGAGCAATAATCTGCATGGTGATGCAGGGAAGAGACTGTAGATGTTATATATGAGCATCAATTCTTCAAGGCTCAATCGACGTTCTAATTTACAAATATGATAGCAAAGTAATTTGACCTATGGGCATCCCATATACCCCTTTCCTCAACCAAGTTATACCCCCCAATAAACAAAAACAAAACAAAGCAAATGACTGTTCATTGTCTCAGAAGTGATATATGAAGGTCGGGCAGCAGGGTGATATGGTGCATGTTAGTAACTAGTGGCAACACACCGCTACATTTGGAGGTCCCAAGGAGATCCACCTTCATGGTTAACCTGCTGGTCGTCGCCCCTAGCAACCGTCAAAAGCCTGGGGAGACTTTGCCTGTTTTGCCAAGTTTGGGGTATAACGAGGAAAGGACTGTGTTTGCCTTCAAAATTTACTTTTGCCATATGCTGTTGCTCATAGCAACTAAATCCAAGCTTGTTGCCAAGTGTTGTGGCCCATAGCAACCATCCAGGATCAGCGTTGCCATCACACCCCTGCACCCAGTTGCCTCAGTGGACACTCACTACAGCAATAAGCCCTGCAACCAGTGACTGTAACCATGTGCTATCACCCGTGGCAACCACGGCGAGCGATCGCGCTCTGGATTACAAATATGTCCAGTGCTTTACCCACTGCACTGCAGAAAATTCAAGTAACTTTATTAATCCTGCTTAACACAGTAAAAGGAGTTTGTGAATGTCTGCTGTTGCCCCTGTAGATGTTATATATGAGCATCAATTCTTCAAGGCTCAGTCAAAGTTCTAATTTACAAATATGATGGCAAAATAATTTTATCTATGGGCATCCCATTTACCCTTTCCCCAACCAAGTTATATCCCCCCAATAAACAAAAACAAAACAAAGCAAATGACTGTTCATTGTCTCAGAAGTGATATATGAAGGCCAGGCAGCAGGGTGATATGGTGGATGTTAGTAACTAGTGGCAACACACCGCTACATATCTATCTATTGTGACAGGGCTTCAGGGTGTCTATTTGTAGTGAAGGAGGACACTGGTTTCACTGTTTTCTGCAGGATTGGTAATTCCTGGATTGGGTTCTGGAGTCCAGTGACATTGAAAAGTCTTGGAAGGGAAGAAGCCTCTAACTCTGTGCCCGCATCCTCCACCAATTAACAAAAGGGAAATGATCTGACACCATATCAATTCATCCACAGCGTTACCTACCTCGCTCCATTTCCGGGCTAGATGCCTTTGACTTATCTGCATAAAGTGAAACACATAGATAAACATAATTAATGAGTGACAATCCATTGATAACAATATAATATAATAAACATATAGATAAATTCCATAAACAAGTCCAGAGTACACCGTGGAATGTACTACAATATACACCTCAAAAAAATGTGAAGTGAGTAGCAAAAAAGTCCCAACTAAAAACTCTGTTAGATTGGAAACAAATCCAGGGATAGCCAATCCACACCAGAATGCCAGTGACCCCCCTTATTCTGTAATCCTGTGTCAACAGTTTAAGTTGGTGCAGAAACACGAGGCATGCACTGCACAGGTTTATTCATGACTTTTGTCTGTAGTGTGAGACCTGACACTTCCTGTAAAGAAACTCCTTGCTGTAGTGCTTCTCTACCCTGATTCCTGTGCTCACTCATTGAAGTGCAGTTCATATTTCACAGTAACATTTTTAAACATCATAATCAAATATGAGTTAGTGCCAGTTAAGGAAGATTACTGTTCAGGTTAGTGCTCTATCTATTGCTCTATTAATTGTGACAGGGCTGCACCGTGTCATGAGGCCAGAAGGGATATATAGCACACAGGGTTGTCACTGATGCAGGTTTAGGGGCTTTGGGGTTTCTATTTATTTTATTAGTTCCACTATTCCCAACACACACATTCCTGTATAAATGGCTGTGAGTATAAGTGGGTGTCGAAGTGACCACCATCTGGAACCGTGTCAAGTCAGAGCAAAAGAATGTCACCAAGAAGCGGACGTTCGTTACCTGGGAGGTGAAATCTTGGATACACCTGTTCCCAATCCACGTATCACCAATCCTGGAGAAAACCGAATCATCCTCCACTATGAATAAGAGCAAAAGGATGTCACCAGCACACCAAGGTTCTCCAGAGTGGGTCCTAAGCTTTAATCAACAATCACATTTTTACAGCAGATTGCAATGTTTTAAAGCCACACAGGACCCCTTTCATCAGGCATGCGACATCACATGTGTCACATGTCTGATGAAGTGGTCCTTTGTGACTTCAAAACGTTGCAATCTGCTGTAATGATGTGATTGGCGAATAAAGCTTAGGACCCACTCTGTAGATCCTTGGTGTGCTGGTGATATTCTTTTGCTCTTATGCAAAGTGAAGGATACTCCTGTTTTCTCCAAGATTGGTAATGGATCGGGAACAGTTGTATCCAAGCTTCCACCTCCCAGGCAACAAACATCCGCTTCTTGACAGGGCACTCAGCGTGAAAAGGTCTCCACGACCTCCATCACTGAAAAATAAAGGCAATCTCCAGCGGCTGCGAGAGGGACATCGGTCCCGATCGTGGAGAGGCTTTTCTGCCCACCAGCGCCACCTACCAGTGCCCACCAGCGCCACCTACCAGAGCCCACCAGCGCTACCCATCAGTGCCCAGTGCCACCCATCAGTGCCCACAGTGCCACCCATCAGTGCCCACAGTGCCACCCATCAGTGCCCTCAGTGCTAGCTATCAGTACCCACAGTGTGTCATCATTATAAAAATTATAAAAATGTAATTTGGGTACAGTGTAGCATGACCGCGCAATTGTCATTCAAAGTGCGACAGCGATGAAAGCTAAAAATTGGTCTGGTCAGGATGGGGCTTTAAGTGCCCAGTAAGCAAGTGGTTAAATACCACCAAAAGAAAGCTCTATTTGTTTGGAAAAAATGATAAAACTGGGTACAGTGTTACATGAGCGCGCAATTGTCATTCACAATGTTACAGCGCTGAAATCTGAAAATTGGACTGGGCAGGAAGGGGGGTGAAAAATTTCTGGTATTTAATTGGTTAAATACCTTTGGGCACATGCACAGTACTCCCATGGGCTGTGGGTCCAAGTGAATTAATAAAAGTTCCATGGACACCATCAGTTCAGCAGCAGGGGCTGGAGACAGATAGGGGGGTATTTACTAATTTCTGTAAAGAGGTGGAGTAATCCTCCATGCCGCGGCTCCTGACAAATAATACAAATTACATTTCCATTTTTTTTTTTAGATGAAACTTCAGCTTTAGATGATCCTCACACAGATTTAGTCACACAGCTTGTAGTTGGCTGTTTATTGGGGGGGGGGGGGGGAGGGGGGTTGGTTCCTTTTAGCCCACCATGAACTGCATGGTTGTATTGTGTCCATCCATAACCCCTCCTCCATAGATCTCCATACACTGCACTGATGATGGTAAAAAGCATGAACAAGCTGTATAGAGATTGGAATAAATATCTCTATATTTTTAGTGTATGTCTGGACTATAAACCAGCAATACATAATGAGCAAAATAGACAAACAAACATTTTTACCCATGAACACTGTTTATAAACAATGTTACTTTGTATCTCTATCTCCCCATCTGATAAATGTTTATAAACAATGTTACTTTGTATCTCTCTATCTCCTGTCTGATCAATGTTTATAAACAATGTTACTTTGTATTTCTCAATCTCCCATCTAATATGGGATATATTTGAAAATGGATAAATCCTGATATACTGACGGCCGATCTCATTTCTTCAGGCCATAAAATTCCAGGACAATACAAATATCCCCCCCAAATTACCCCTTTATAGCATGTAGACACCCCAAGGTATTTAGTAAGAGACGTTGTGAGTTTTTTGAGGTTATAATTTTCTGTCACAATATTTTGGAAAATGAAGAAATTAAATAAAATGTGTTTTTACATATATTTTTTTACATATTGTCACCAGACTAATACGATATGCCTAGTGTGGCAGTGATTAGGCAAACTGACTGGTGGCAGTTAGGGATGAGCTTCGAGTTCGAGTCAAACTCAAGTTTTCGACTTGAACATTGCCTGTTCGCCTGTTCGCCGAATAGCGAACAATTTGGGGTGTTTGCGGCAAATTCGAAAAGCCACGGACACCCTGTAAGTCTATGGGAGAAATCTAAAGTGCATATTTTAAAGGCTTATATGCAAGTTATTGTCCTAAAAAGTGTTTGGGGACCCGGGTCCTGCCCCAGGGGACATGTATCAATGCAAAAAAAAGTTTTAAAAACTGACATTTTTTCGAGAGAAGTGATTTTAATAATGCTTAAAGTGAAACAATAAAAGTGTAATATTCCTTTAAATTCCGTACCTGGGGGGCGTGTATAGTATGCCTGTAAAGGGGCGCATGTTTCCCGTACTTAGAACTGTCCCTGCACAAAGTGTCATTTTTGCAGGAAAAAGAGCTATTTAAAATCACTCGCAGCTATAAGGAGTTGTCGGCTCCCGTAATACAGTCATTGAAAATCATTGATAAAAAAAAAAAAAAAAAGCGTGGGGTTCCCCCCAAATTCAATTACCAGGCCCTTCAGGTCTGGTATGGATATTAAGGGGAACCCCACGTCAAATAAAAAAAAAATGACGTGGGAGTTCTCCGCAAGTATCCATACCAGACCCTTCAGGTCTGATATGGATTTTAAAAGGGAACTCCACACCAAATTAAAAAAAAAAATGGCGTGGAATTCCCCCCAAAAATCCATACCAGACCCTTTATCCGAGCACGCAACCTGGCAGGCCACAGGAAAAGAGGGGGGGACGAGAGAGCGCCGCCGCTCCTGAACCGTACCAGGCCACATGCCCTCAACATTGGGAGGATGCTTTGGGGGTAGCCCCCCAAAGCACCTTGTCCCCATGTTGATGAGGACAAGGGCCTCATTCCCACAACCCTGGCCGGTCTGGCCCATGTTGATGAGGACAAGGGCCTCATTCCCACAACCCTGGCCGGTCTGTGGAAGGGGGGCTTATCAGAATATGGAAGCCCCCTTTAACAAGGGGACCCCCAGATCCCGCCCCCCCCCCTGTTTTAAATGGTAACGGGTACATTGTACCCCTACCATTTCACAAAGAAAGTGTAAAATATTTTTAAAAAAAACACACTGACACCGTTGTGAAAAGTCCTTTATTAAAAATAAAAAAAAGATTTCAGCGGTGGTAATCCACTCTTGGTATCCAGCGATGGGTGATCTCTCCCGATGACGTCCAGTGCATCGCATCCTGTCTCCACCGGAGAAACGGCGGGAATCCCGGTGATGGCCTGACAGGTCTTAGCTGAGGAGGACAGGGCCACCCGTCACCTGACCCCGCCCCCTCTGACGCAAGGGAAAAGTCGGGCTTCCCCAGTGATGTGCCGGTGACCCCGCCCCCCTCTGATGTAATGCAGGTTTTCCTCCTCAGCTAAGACCTGTCAGGCGCAGGGATTCCCGCAGTGTCTCCGGTGGAGACAGGATGCACTGTGCTGGACCATCGGGAGAGTTTTTATTTTTAATAAAGGACTTTTCCCAACGGTGTCAGTGTGGTTTTTTACACTTTCTTTGTGAAATGGTAGGGGTACAATGTGGGGGTCCCCTTGTTAAAGGGGATGAGGCCCTTGTCCCTGTCACAGACCCCCAAAGCATCCTCCCAATGTTGAGGGCATGTGGCCTGGTACGGTTCAGGAGGGGGGGACGCTCTCTCGTCCCCCCCTCTTTTCCTGTGGCCTGACAGGTTTCGTGCTCGGATAAAGGGTCTGGTATGGATTTTTGGGGGGAACTACATCCCATTTTTTTTATTTGGCATGGAGTTCCCCTTAAAATCCATACCAGACCTGAAGGGTTTGGTATGGATTTTGGGGGGAACCCCGTGTCATTTTTTTTATTTGATGCGGGGTTCCTATTAATATCCATACCAGACCTGAAGGGCCTGGTAATTGAATTTGGGGGGAACCCCACGCTTTTTTTTTATCAATGACTTTCAATGACTGTTCTCTGTATTACGGGAGCCGACAATTCATTGTAGCCGCGAGTGCTTTTAAATTACTTTTTTCCTGCAGAAATTACACTTTGTGCAGGGACAGTTCTAAGCACGGGAAACATGTGCCCCTTTACAGGCATATTATACACACCCCCAGGTACGAAATTTAAAGGAATATTACACTTTTATTGTTTCACTTTAAGCATTATTAAAATCACTGCTCCTGAAAAAAAACTGCAGTTTTTAAAACCTTTTTTGTGGCATTGATACATGTCCCCTGGGGCAGGACCCGGTCCCCAAACCCTATTTAGGACAATAACTTGCATTAAAAGCTTTTAAAATTAGCACTTTTGATTTCCATAGACTTTAATATGGTTCCAAAGTTCACATGAATTTTAGGTCTGTTCGCAGGTTCTGGTGCGAAACGAACCGGGGGGGTGTTCGGCTCATCCCTAGTGGCAGTATGTAAAAATAAATAAAATGCATAGATAGATTTATGTTTTACATCTGTCATGCTTTCAAGTTGCTCAAGTCCATTCAACGGCAACAAACGATGAACGTTTTACTATCTATAGGTGACGTTTTAAAAGCAAGCCTTTACAGGTTACCGCTTTAGATTTACACAGGAGGTCTGGTTCCGACATTCATGATGATACCTCACATGTGTATGATAATTGCTGATTGTGTTCGTCTTTGCGCACTAGCATGGGGGGAGGGGGTGACGTGGGCACTTTAATCTTTTTTTTTTTATAATTAATCATTAATCTATTTTATTTTTTTACACTGTTGCTTTATTTTATTTTTTTATCTGGGATCTATAATGAATGTAAACATCCCATATGACAGTAATAGGTGGTGACAGGTCCTCTTTATGAAGAGATCTGGGGTCTATAATGAATGTAAATATCCCATGTGACAGTAATAGGAGGTGACAGGTCCTCTTTATGGAGAGATCTGGGGTCTATAATGAATGTAAACATCCCATGCGACAGTAATAAGCAGTAACAGGTACTCTTTATGTAGGGATTTGGGGTGTATAACAACTCAAATCCCTCCTCTGCCCTTAAAAGCATTCAAACCACCAAGAGCTGTGTTTTTGAATACTTTTGATTTGTAAAAGATTGTGCCGTTGACATCCAGGTAAACCGAAAGTGATGTCATCGCTTCCAGGTTACTATCACGAACAGCCGATCAAAGGCAATCCTGGCTTTGCTTGGCTGTCTGGCCAACCTGCAGAAACAACAGCTGGACACATGGGTCATCCGGTGGGATGGAAGAGCCCAAGAATGGCATGGAAGGTGGTCATCTGGCCAGCTGGCGGATGCACCAGCTGGGCACGTGGGTCACGTGGTGGGACAGGAGAGTCCGTGCATGCCACAGAAGGTGGCGGGAGGGGAGAGAGTCCCTTCCTGCTGCTTGTAATAGCAATTGAGCAGATAGTTAGCTGCTCTGATTGCTATTACAAGAGAGCTGACCGCCAGGCTCTAAAAAACTGCATCATTCTGGTATTACGAACGAAATTCAAGCATTGTACAGGTACGCCAATGGTCATTAAGTGGTCAATTATTGCCAGTTAAGGCAGATTACTGTTTAGTTTAGTGCTCTATCTATCTTTCTATCTTTCTATCTATTGTGACAGGGATTCAGGGTGTCTATTTGTAGTGAAGGAGGACACTGGTTTCACTGTTTTCTGCAGGATTGGTAATTCCTGGATTGGGTTCTGGAGTCCAGTGACATTGAAAAGTCTTGGAAGGGAAGAAACCTCTAACCCTGTGCCCGCATCCTCCACCAATTAACAAAAGGGACATGATCTGACACCATATCAATTCATCCACAGCGTTACCTACCTCGTTCCATTTGCAGGCTAAACTTCTTTGACTTATCTGCATAAAGTGAAACACACAGATAACATGTACAGAATAATACCATTGAAAAAGTGCAGTGCATAAAACCTAGTTATGAGTCTAAACATAATTAATGAGTGACAATCCATTAATAACAATATAAAATAATAAACATATAGATAAATTCCATAAAAAAATCCAGAGTACACTGTGAAATGTACTACAATATACACCTCAAACAAAATGTGAAGTGAGTAGCAAAAAAGTCCCAACTAAAAATTCTGTGTATGATTGGAAAGAAATCCAGGGATAGCCAATTTGACACCCAAATCCACACCAGAGACTTACCAGAATGCCAGTGACCCCCTTATTTCGTAATCCTGTGTCAACAGTTTCAGTTGGTGCAGAAACACGAGGCATGCACTGCACAGGTTTATTCATGACTTCCGTCTGTAGTGTGAGACCTGACACTTCCTGTAAAGAAACTCCTTGCTGTAGTGCTTCTCTACCCTGATTCCTGTGCTCGCCCATTGAAGTGCAGTTCATATTTCACAGTAACATTTTTAAAAATCATATAAAGAAATATGAATTATTGCCAGTTAAGGGAGATTACTGTTTAGTTTAGTGTTCTATTGTTCTATTCATTGTGACAGGGCTGCACTGTGTCATGGGGTCAGAAGGGATATACATCATACAGGGTTCAAACTGATGCAGGTTTAGGGGCTTCGGGGTTTCTATTTATAGTGGAGTTCCAATGCACTATTCCCAACACACACGTTTCTGTATAAATGACTGTGAGTATAAGTGGGTGCCGAAGTGACCACCATCTGGAACCGTGTCAAGTCAGAGCAAAAGAATGTCACCAAGAAGCTGACTTTGTTACCTGGGAGGTGAAATCTTGGATACACCTGTTCCCGATCCAGGAATCACCAATCCTGGAGAAAACCGAATCATCTTCCACTATGAATAAGAGCAAAAGAATGTCACCACCACACCAAGGTTCTCCAGAGTGGGTCCTAAGCTTTAATCAATAATCACATTTTTACAGCAGAGTGCAATGTTTTAGAGCCACACAGGACTCCTTTCATTAGGCATGTGACATCACATGTGTCACAAGCCTGATGAAGGGGTTCTTCGCGACTTCAAAATGTTGCAATCTTCTGTAATGATGTGATTGGCGAATAAAGCTTAGGACCCACTCTGGAGATCCTTGGTGTGTTGCGCATAGTGAAGGATACTCCTGTTCTCTCCATGATTGGTAATCGATCGGGAACAGGTGTATCCAAGCTTCCACCTCCCAGGCAACAAACATCCGCTTCTTGGCAGGGCACTCAGCGTGAAAAGGTCTCCACAACCTACATCACTGGCAAAGAAAGGGAAAAGGTGAGTGCCACAATAGTCATCTAACAATGCTTCATTATTTCAATGCTGCTAAATACATAGCCAAAAAAAAACACCACGTCTCAGCCTTTAGGCCTTACTTATGGCTCCTGGATTGGATTCTGGAGTCCAGAGACTTTGAAAAGTCTTGGAAGGATGAAGCCTCTGACCCTGTGCCCGCATCCTCCACCAGTTGTGAAAAGGGCCTCGATCTGACACCACATTTGTCACAATGATGACAATGATTACTTCCATTCTCCTCCTCTTGCAATGTATGCAATGTATCTTTTTCTCCATTTAAGAGAAAAAGCAAGTTCATGGGTGGGTTTTCTTGAGTGATCACTGTGATGAGTGATCACTGTGATGGCCAATCACAGGCTATAACAGTGCTCACAAGATTGAGATCTGGTCCTCCCACCTTCCAATCCCTAGTACAAGACAAAATCAGACACTTCTTCTTGTTTAGTAGATGTCAAGGAATTAAACCATCCAACAGTTTATTTATTCTCCCAGACCCTATAATTGAATCTCCTTGGTCTGCAAACATGGTGTGGCCATTACGAGTTCAAACACAGCCTGTGATTGGCTAACGTATGTAATGTTTTTTTACTCACATACATTATTATTAATGAACTTTTGTATTCCCAAGAAGCACTAGTTGGACACTAACTGGAGTTCTTTGACTAGGCAATTTACCATCTTTTGTGTCACCATAAAACCCCCCTTAAAGGGATTCTGAAGAAGGTACTGTAGATTATTGAAAAAGGGGGGTAACTAATGCGCACGACCTCACTAAAGCAAATGGAGGAAAGCTGCCAACATAAAAAGTGATCTCACACAATATAGTTAAAATATAGAAATGGTATGTGGCGCTACCCACCCTGGGGAGCCCCTGAACGGATACAACAGAAAAAAAAACAACTAATATATTAAATGAGTGAAATCTTGAGAATATATGCTAAATAAATCTTCTAAACCAATCTTCAAGATAACTATTAAATAAATTCAGGTGTAAAAACAATTCATCCATGGATCTAAAGTGCAAAGTATATCATGTTATCCTTTGTGCAATGTTCAATAAATGTGCAATATTCACAATGATGATATTCCAATCTATATCATAAAGTGCAATAGTGATCTGTAAGAATATGTGCAAACACAATAATAAAGTGCAAATATCCTGAATCAATGTGCAAATAATCAAAATCCTTAAATGTGCTTTCTTAAAGTGCAATCCGTGACAAGAAATCCTAGACAAAAAATATAAATAAATAATAAAATGTTTTGAATCCCAAATGAATCCAAACTAATATGGACAGAGTCCCAATAGTTTCAGATAATGAAAAAAGCACACAGATCTTCTTCTAATAGTTCATTAGGAAATTTCTTAAAGTGCAAAAACTATGTGAAAAAAAAAACGTTCAAACAGTGCCAATCCATGCATCCGATGTGATCCGTGCAATCCGGGTGCGTCCCACTTTTTCCCCCAGCCTCTCACCTCAATTGGCGGCTCCTACAGGCCTAGTTGCACTGTATATCGGTGGCTGATGCTCCCAATCGGCCGATTGATCTCCTGTAATTAAACTCTCCAATATGGTCCACAGCGGTAATCAGATCTCAAAAATAGCACCGGTTCCCAATCATGGGGTGAGAGAAAGAAGGGATAAGGGGCTCCAATGTGTAGTAAATCAATTATTAAATGTTATTAACACATATATCCACTTACATTTAAAATAAGTAAAAATGACGAAGACCGGAAGTGACGACAACACCTGGCTCCTCCCTGACGCGTTGTGTCACTGCTCACGGGAGACCGGAGTGTTGCAGTTCCATGTTCCGCGTCCGTGAGTCGTTATGGTTCCTGTTGTGTCGCACTCATGTTACCGAGTCACAGGTTCAGTACAACACATCTGGTTCGGCGGTCGCAGGTAGGGCTTCGGCTCCCAATTTTTAATTTCATGCACCGCTTTTCATGTCACTAAACTGTGATAAATGCTCAAACTCACGAACCACTCACAAACATGTCTCGAATCGCAAACATTTCACCCGCACCTGTGCGTTACCAAACAACGGACGTCACCAGGTGTCGCAGACGACTCGCAGTCGCTCGCCCACGACACTCCGACCGATGCCGCATCAGGCACTCATTTCACAACTTTTACTTGGTCGAATCGCACAATCTTTTGAATCGTTCAAAACATTGGCGAGTCATTTCGGATCTGTCCAACACTTCAAATGATTTCTATCATGTCAAATCATTTCGAATCATTTCATTTCATTTCTGTCACCAGCTGCGCTCCGATTCGAATCTCGTCGCATCTCCGATGCACTGATTCGCTCCGGTGTGCCCCCAGACTACGGCCTAATTCCAATACATGCTCCAGAGACAGACTCACCATTGGTTACAGATGCAGGCTTGATTCTAGTCTTTGTCATGGTATCTGTCACATATTACGTTCCAGTTCGAATCCAGTCGCATCCAAGATGCAGCGATTCGCTCCGGTTCGCCCAGCTGCTCGGCCTCATTTCAGTACATGCTCCAGAGACGGATTCACTTGTCGTAAGTAGCCTCAGTCGTTGATTCTAGTCTTTGTCATGGCATCGTTCCTGTCACATATTACGTTCTGATTCTAATCCAGTCGCATCCGGAAAAGATGCACCGACCGATTTGATCCGGTGCACCCAGCTGCTCGGCCTCATTTCAATACATGCGCCAGAGACCGATTCACTTCGAAGGTTTCGGTCGTTTTTGATTCTCGTCTTTGTCATGGTATATCATTTCTGTGTCTCCTTACCACGTTCCGACACAAATTTAGTCATCTCCCCGCACTAATTTGTCTCGGCGTGCCCCAGGACCGGCCTCATTTCAGTACATGCTCCAGAGTCCATCGTGCTCAGTCGCAAACAGTGGCATGGCGATTCAGGCTCTGTCATGGGAGTTCAATCATTTCACCTCACATATTGCGCTCTGATTCGAATTCCATGGCATCTACGATGTTACCAATTCGTCCCGGTGTGCCCCAGGTATTGGGCCTCATTTCACTGTTGTCTCATTTCAGTACGTGCTCCAGAGTCCGACTCGCAATGCGGTACGACCGGGCCAGGCCTCTGGCACGGGAGTTTAAATTTCCAAAGGCAACATGTCATTTCATTTCATTTGTATTGTTGTCTGTCATTTCATCCCATAGCATTTATTTCATTTAATTCAAACTCCTAAGTCACTGACGCCTGTTGTTATCATCAAAGTTCTGAACCATTGCACAGGACAACAACGAAACAAAAAAAAAAAAAGCTGATCTGGAGACGGACTGTCTGGTCACCTAGGCTGCTGGGTTAATTGGCATGCTGATTGTGTGATTGTCTTTTGAGTTGTTGCTGTAGGGGAAGAGGGAGTATCCATGAGCAGTTCTACCTCATTATCAACCCTTTGTGTTAATGTGTGTAAAAAGGCTGTTTTCTGTCGAATAAATCAGTTCAAGAATCGTTTTTTCCGCTAGACTTGTATTTGATGCAGCTATAGTGTCTCTCTCTGATGGTCAGATTGGAGGAAGCGGTATTACGGACGGAGGCCTCAGCGGAGTGAGGAAAAGGATCCGTCACACCCTCAAACTAGTGTTTTTCTCGCATTTCTTTAGGTCCTTCAGAACAAGCCACTCACGGCGCAGGGTCTCAAACCCGCGTCCCACACACCACACCCCCTACTAAACCCCCACTTCACCTACTGACCCCCTACACCTCCTACGGAAAACACACACTTCACCTACACCTCTTATTGGATACCAAGCACACACCAACAGCCGATCCGAATCTTGTTGCAACATCGGCCCTATGATTCGGATCTTCGGCAATCACAAGCCCCTTCAACCACTAACACCGTCAGTCGATCCGAGGCCAGTCGTGTGACCGGCGCAACGACTCGGATCCGGCATACAAGCCCCCTCGTCACCTTACATCCACAACCAATCCGAATCTAGTCGCATCATCAGCGCAACGATTCTGATCCTCGGCAATACGAACTCCACCAACCGATCCGAGTCCAGTCGTAGCACCGGCTCAATGATTCAGATCCTTGGCAACAATGTCACGACTGATCCGAGTCCAGTCGCAGCACCGGCTCAATGATTCGGATCCCTGGCAACAATGTCACGACTGATCCAAGTCCAGTCGCAGCACCGGCTCAATGATTCGGATCCTTGGCAACAATGTCACGACTGATCCGAGTCCAGTCGCAGCACCGGCTCAATGATTCGGATCCTTGGCAACAATGTCACGACTGATCCGAGTCCAGTCGCAGCACCGACTCAATGATTCGGATCCTTGGCAACAATGTCACGACTGATCCGAGTCCAGTCGCAGCACCGGCTCAATGATTCGGATCCTTGGCAACAATGTCACGACTGATCCGAGTCCAGTCACAGCACCGGCTCAATGATTCGGATCCTTGCCAATACAAACTTCATCGACCAATCCCTCACAAACAAAGGCGTTTGGCATGTTGAGGGACGAAGCGTGTTAAGCCTCCCCGGCAGACGGGAAGAGCTGGACTTATACCTCCACATAGTCGCAAGACCTAGGCTACATATACAGTGGCTTTGGGTTCTACGACTACCACCGCTCCTTCTCAGCCAAAGCCGCAGTGAGGTTCCCCCTGTTCCATACCCACAGACTGGAGTGTCATGCACACAGAACTGGTCATCACCATGTGCCACATGCCAGTCGGCGACCCACACCGCTGTCTGGTGTGCCAATGCAGCTACCATCCAACAGCTAAACAACATGGCACAACATGGCACCACCAGCACAGGTCAGGGTCAGCAAGCCCCTGCACGAGGGCCACAAAGGGACAAACTTGGACGACTAGTTCAGACGGCCGGGGGAGCAGCGATCTGCAATAATTATAACCATGGCACCTGTAATTATAGCCAGTGCCGCCTGCCCCACGTCTGTACCCTATGTCAGAGCGCTCACCCCAGGCTCCTATGCGAGGTCGAACATGAAGGCGTGACAGCCTCCCCCCAGACAAACTGGACCGCGTCAGGACGGTCCGCCGGGAGTTTACCCGTGCCGGAGGATGTACCCAGAAGCAACTTCAGTCCCTTCTCGGGATGCTGAATTTTGCGATGCGGATCATCCCCGGGGGCCGCTCCTCCGTATCCCACCCGCTAAGTTTACCTGTCCCACACCCAGGACCCGCATCAGGTCATCAAACTCGACATCGCAGTCACAGTGGACCTTGCCATGAGGGAGGAATTCCTGGCCAACTGGAACAGCATTTCTCCCTTCATCCCCACAGCGGCCTCCACAGAGTCCGCCGCCATTTTTTGGCCATTTATGGTTTTCAGCGCCCTGCCAACCGCAGGCACTAGCACACCTGGCTTATAACCACGTCTGCCCTCTTCAAGCTCCACCCTATTGTGGCAGCAGTGCACCTGCGGGGCCACAGCTAGTCAGGGCAGACAGTAGCCTTTTACAACCAACAAACTTGCTACCACAGAGATCATAAGCAAAGATAGATCCAAGTCCCGGCCCGTCAGGTCCTTCCCAGGTAGGCTGGTACAGTTATCCCTTCATCATCAATCCAACATCTACAGCTCGGTCATCCCGGGGAAGCGCAATCTGGCAGCGGATGCGCTTTCCCGTTGTAACTACGTCTCCTTTCAAACAGAAACATGTTGATCCTGCTGGTGTGGTGAGCGGGATTTGGTTTTTGAGTGACCCCTGGATGGACTTTGCTGTTTTTATAATCTGGATCACAGGACCATTCTTCAAGAAGTGAATTTGTGAGGTCAGGCACTGATGTTGGACGAGAAGGCCTGGCTTGCAGTGTCCGCTCTAATTCATCCCAAAGGTGTTCTATCGGGTTGAGGTCAGGACTCTGTGTAGGCCAGTCAAGTTCCTCCACTCCCCCTTATCCATGTCTTTATGGACCTTGCTTTGTGCACTGGTGCGCAGTCATGTTGGAACATGATTTGGGGATGGTCCCTTTCTGTTCCAACATGACTGCTCTCTTTTTTTTTTCCCCCTATTCATACTTCACCTAGGTGGATGCTGCATCTGCCCCCCAGTGGCTCTGCACTAAAAACCGAGCGATCAAACTCCGCCGATCACTCAGTTTTTAGAGCTTCCTAAGCAGAGAGCTGTAGACTGTCAGTCACCGCTCTCTGCTCTGCTCCTCCACACTCATTGGAGCGCTGAGCTGTGGAGGGGGTGGGGAGCGGCTCGCTGAGTGGCTGAGAAGGGGGGTCAGTCCAGGCACCTGGTGGATCCAGACTCCTATTGTCGGGATGACGCGCTGCCTGGACTGATATCCGTGACGTCGGTAGAGAGCGGACTTCAGTCCACACTCTGCTGAAAACGGGTCACAGGAGTGCAAAGCGAATTGCTCTCCTGTGATCCACAGGAGAAGCCCAGCCAAACGAGCTCAGGCTGGACTTCTCCTTTAAAATTAAACACAGACATACAGTAAGTATTGAATAGACAGGTAGGTGATCACAGGAAGTACCCAACGTTTTAATTTTACTGGTAATCTGGAGTTGCCAAGAGGTCTAAAGTTGACTTCTTACCTCTCTTCATCCACTGGATGAAATTTCTCTGCATTTCTGTAAAACAATACATTCTGTTATATTATGGTTAATGAAAGAACATTAAATACAATTAAAAAAATACAATAATCACAATCGGCAGTTTACATTTGGGGGGCTCTTTCTGTTTATTTTTTTTCCATTCCCTGTCACCATTTTTGTCTAGTCCATAATGACATGACCTGCTCCCGTAGCCTCCTGGGAGACCCCCGTCTCTCACATATCCAAGGAGTCTGCGGGAGTCCATGTGCAGAGCATGTGCCAAGGGGGCGGAGCTCACATGTCATTGGGGGGCCGGGCTGCCTGAACCCAGAAGTAGAAGCTGGCTAAGGAGGATCAAGATGGCAGGCAACCTGAATAGTGAATCACTGCAGGATTAGATCTGCTGGGCAGGTATGTGTTTTGAACAGAGGCATGGGAGGATTGGGGGAGGATTGGGGGAGGGATTGGGGAAGGATTGGGGGAGGTATTGGGGAAGGATTGGGGGAGGGATTGGGGGAGGTATTGGGGGAGGTATTGGGGGAGGATTGGGGGAGGTATTGGGGAAGGATTGGGGGAGGGATTGGGGGAGGTATTGGGGAAGGATTGGGGGAGGGATTGGGGAGGGATTGGGGGAGGGATTGGGGGAGGGATTGGGGGAAGGATTGGGGAAGGATTGGGGGAGGGATTGGGGGAGGATTGGGAGAGGATTGGGAGCTCTTGAACATCCAAAGAACAACATATGGACGACATTTTGAATGAATCTGTTCTTGGACTGTACTAGTCAAATTGGACCCCTTAAAGTAGAACTAAAAACTTTCTTTGGAAAAGTGTAAGCAGGCAGGCTATTTATTGCACAAGGTACTTTTTTTATGTACGCTGAGCATGCGCAGCTCAGTATTCGTTCCGGGATGACTGGACTCCTGCACATGGGTGGAAGTTACATCATCCCACATTTGAGAGATGGTGCAATTTTTTGTGAATAGCTGCCCTGTGCACCTCCAAAAAGGCAAATACACTGCAATGCAGCACGGTGCCCTGCGCTTTGCCCTGCCATAAAATGCAGCCTGCCCCATTTCTGCATGTGTTGCTTGCTGTGAGTTTCAGCCCATTTATATTGCATTGGCTGTTTAACTGAATGTAACTCGCTGCTACACGCATGACAATACCTTATCTACATAACTATATTAAGGACTGAGAAAATGTTGAGCCCATTAAATGGGTTGTAAAGGTTCATGTTTTTTCACCTTAATGCATCATATGCATTAAGGTGAAAAAACATCTTACGTTCACTGGCCCCCCAGCCCCCCCCCCGTTTTACTTACCTGAGCCCTGGAAAGTCCCACGTTGCGAACACGCTCTTCTTTTGCTCGATCTTCTTGGCTCTTCTCGGCTCTTCATTGAATAGATTGATAGCAGCACAGCCATTGGCTTGCGCTGCTGTCAATCAACTCCAATGACACAATGGCAGGGGGCAGGGCAAGTCCTGTAGTCGACGGCTATGGATGCCAAATACAGGTCTCGGGAGCACGCCCGCAAGGTAACCCCCTCGGCAGAGCGCTTCCCAGAGGGGGTTATAAGAAGCGGGGAGGAGCCGAGACAGCCGCCGAGGGACCCCAGAAGACAAGGATCGGGGCCACTCTGTGCAAAACGAGCTGCACAGTGGAGGTAAGTATGACATTTTTGTTATTTAAAAAAAATATATATATATTCAAACCTTTAGGCCCCTTTCACACCAAAGCATTTTTCAGGCGCTACAGCGCTAAAAATAGCGGCTGTATAGCGCCTGAAAACAGCGGGTCCTTTCACTCCAGTGTGAAAGCCGGAGGACAACAGTCTGTTGTCTGATTTTCCTATCATCGGTACACAAGTCCGTCACACAAAAGTGGAAAGTACAAACACTAATGCTCGGAATCAATGCTGACCAAACATGAAATTAGCAGAAGGGGCCCAAAGGGTGGCGCTCAAGAGCTGAAATTCCTCATAGTACGTCACTACGTTCGTGTTTGTTGGCCGACAACTGTGTAACTTTAGTATGCAAGACAAGATCCAGGCACACACCCTTTGGACAAAAATCAGACACTTGGTTGGCCAACAGTCTGATCGTGTGTACGAGGCTTTAGAGTGAGAACCAATAAATTAGTACTTCTAGAAGTTGAGGGCAGCAATCACACCCAACATAGGTCTCTTGGCAGATATTTTCTTTAACCACTTGCTTACTGTGCACTTAAACACCCTTCCTGCCCAGACCAATTTTCAGCTTTCAGCGCTCTCGCACTTTCAGTGACAATTGCGCGGTCATGCAGTGCTGTAACCAAATGAATTTTTTATCATTTTGTTCGCACAAATAGAGCTTTAGTTTGGTGGTATTTATTCGCGACTCCTTTTTTTTTATTTTTTTTGCGATATAAGCGAAAACATAGCGGAAATTTTTGAAAAAAAAAAACAATATTTTCTCCTTTCTTTTTTAAAAGAAATCCAATAAAATCTAATTTTGTCATAAATTTAAGCCAAAATGTATTCTGCTACATGTTTTTAGTAAAAAAAAATTCCGTTAAGTGTATAATAATTGGTTCGAGTGATCACGGACATATGTACGCAAATGATCATGTACAGATGTGTGCAGGTGATCACGGACATATGTGTGCAGATAATCATTGGCACATGTTATTTTACTGGGACATATGCGAGGGACATGTGTTTTTATTATTTGGGGACATGTGTTTTTATTTGGGGACATGTGTTTTTATTTGGGGACATGTGTTTTTATTATTTGGGGACATGTGTGTTTTGGGGACATGTGTGTTTACACTGTGGGGACATATGTGTTTTGGGGACATGTGTGTTTACACTGTGGGTACACTACTGGTGATCAGTGAGTAAAAAGCTGTACAAAAAAAAGCTAATACTCACTGTTCACCAGCCGGCTGCAGCGATCCGCTCTCCTCTCCTCACCGACGACTTCCGTGTGAGGAGAGGAGAGCCGATTGCCTAGCAACCGGCTGTTTGTTTACATCACATGACGGCTGTGATTCGACACGGCCGTCATGTGATCAGGAGGGCCAATCACCGAGCCCTCCTGCCGATCCGAGGTGCGCCGTGTCCCGGTGACACGGCCGCATCGGGATCGCGCCGCTGCGCGGGCACGGAACGTCCGATCAGAAGTAGACGGCTCCCACCCGGCCGTATATGTACAGTGGCCGGGTGGGAAGTAGTTAAACACTCCGAGGATATGTGTGGGTGGGGCTGGGAATTGGCCAAATTGGAGGACCAGCACAGAGTCAGGAAAAGGTTAAACAATTCTTGTATTTTTGGGAGGTAACTGAACAGTCAACGAGGCAACCGTAATCTGCGATCACTAGCACTGGTACAATGGCGATAGTAACTGCGGCACACTTGCACAAACCATTCCAAATACTGTTGAATCAGAACTCAGTAGCTCTGGCGATACATTTACAGTAACGTTGGAGGCTTACAGTATCTCTCAGTACAGCATATGTCTCAAACGTCTGGCCTACATTACCGGGCGCTTTCCCTCCTCAAGCAGGAACCTTTCCCTGAGGCCAACTCACTGCCCCTGACAAGCATGGTTCCTCTGCCTACACTAGCCCCTTGCAGAATGCGTGCTGAATGCAATAGGGAACTGCTACTTATTAACATTGCCAACACTAAAGATGGCCGCTGAGCACATCCAGTGTTACTGTGTCCAAACAGACCACTGCTCCCCTGATCCTATGGAGCCTACAGAGGAACAATGCGTCTCTCCTCAAGCACAGCAGCACAGTAATTACCTGCAGTACCTGCCTAAATATTCTTTATTTCACCATGTGACTTTCATTTTTCAAATGTCAGTGGACTCAGAGACTGAAAATAACTGTCATTTTTTTTTTTAAATATGAATGTCAATTGAGTCACTAGGCAGGTGTGAAGAAATGCTGTAAATGAAGAATGCTTTCAGAAATCAAAGTGTTAATAGATTATTTTCATCAATTAACAAAATGGAAAGTAAATGAAGAGAAGAGAAATCCAGATTGAATCAATATTTGGGGTCCCCCCCCCCCCTTACCTTCTTCTAGGTAGACTTGCACACAGTTTGTGAACTCGGCATGTAGGTTGTTCTATGTTCATTTTGGAGAACTGAGCACAGATCTTCTGTGGGTGTCGGACGCCTCCAATCCTTCTGTCTCTTCAGGTCATCCCAAACAGACTCCGCGATGGTGAGATCAGGACTCTGAGGGGGCAAAACCATGACTTCCAGGACTCCTTGTACTTATTTACACTGAAGACAGTTCTTAATGACATTGGCTGTAGGTTTGTGGTGGTTGTCCTGCTGCAGAATACATTTCGGGCCAATCTCCTACCTAATGGTATGGCATGAAGGAGAAGTATATCCCTGTATTTCTCAGTATTGAGGACACCAGTGATCCTGACCAAACCTTGCCCAAACTTTCAAGGAACCTTCACCATGCTTCAGGTGCCTGCAGACACTCAATATTGTATTGCTCTCCAGCCCTTCCCCCAACAAACTGCCTCCTGCTACAGACAAATATTTCACATTTTATTCATCAGTCCAAAGTGCCTGCTGCCATTTTTCTGCCCTCTCAGTTCCTAGGTTTTCTTACATAGTTGAATCACTTATGCCCCATACACACGGTCGGATTTTCCGACGGAAAATGTCCTATCAGACCATGTTGTCGGAAAATCCGACCGTGTGTGGGCACCATCGGACTTTTTCCGTCGGAAAAAAATTGAGATCCTGCTCTCAAATTTTCCGGCAACAAAGTCCGATCGGACTTTTTCTGATCGTGTGTAGCGAATTCCGACTGACAAAGTGCCACGCATGCTCAGATCACATTACAAGACCAAAGCTATTGGCTACTAGCCTCTATGTAGCTCCGTCGTACGCAACGAACGTCACCGCGTTCAGAATGATCGGATTTTCCGACAACTTTGTCCGACCGTGTGTATGCAACACCTTTTGTGGTCGGAATTTCCGACCCTGTGTATGGGGCATTAGACTTGTTTCCACATAGGAGGCTTTATGGCCACAATTCTTCCATGAAGACCACATCTGGCCAGACTTCTCCAGACAGTAGATGGAGGTACCTGGATCCCACTGGTCTACTCCAGTTCTGTGCTGATGGCAGTGCTGGACATCTTCCGATGTGGAAGGGAAGAAAGCATGATGTGTCTTTCATCTGCTGCATTCAGTTTCCTTGGCCGATCACTGCGTCTACACTCAACATTGCCCGATCAATGGTTTCCTCAATGCTGGGAAAAAAAGGCAGATACTTATCCATCATGCCGTACTATCAGGGAGGCATGTGATTGGCCCCAACTCTATTCTGTAGCGGACAACCACCCCAAGCATCCAGCCAATGCCATTAAGAACTATATTCAGTGTAAATAAGGAATCCTAAAAATGGTGGATTGGCTCCCACAGAGCCCTCAGTATCATGGAGTCTGTCTGGGATGACATGAAGAGACAAAGGGATTTGAGGCAACCAACATCCACAGATCTGTGCTTAGTTCTCCAAGATGTTTGGAACAACCTGCCTACTGAGCTCCTTCATAAAGTGTGTGCAAGTCTACCTTGAGGAACTGATGCCATTTTGAAGGCAAAGGGGAGCCACACCAAATAAAGCTGGCATAGAAATTTTAGTTGTTTTCTATTATTATTAATTGCTGCATCAATTAGAGAGGGGTTGGCTGTATGGATTGTCAAGCCGGAAATCCCTTCTTGTAGGGGAGGCTTAATCAGTAAATGTTGAACACCTACCTTGAAAATATTTCTTATTAAAAAAACTGGCGGGGGCACTGCCCCACAATCCTGCAGAGAAAAAAAAGACAGCATTAGTGAATATAATGAGGAGTTATGAATTGTAAAAGAACATATAGTATTTATTAGTCACATAGCCATATACACATTCATATTCTTTACCTATGGGTTTTCTTTCCAACTGTCAAGGACAGTTATATCAGGGTTATTATCCATAAGGGAGAATCACAAATGCATCTTTTTTATGTTGTAAATACTTGGATGGAGCCTACCTAGGTTCGGTTTGAACCTTGGCTGTTTGAATGATTGGACAAAGGTCCCAAATTTTTCCCTTCACATTCATCCGGAGCCGAGCATCATATGGCTGCCAAGCAAGTTGCGGGTGCTGGCACCAATTGTGTCCCTAGCAACCATCACTGCCACTGGCACATTGCTTTCATGGCCAGAAATCAACAAACATATAAGCAAAGGGGCTGGGATAGCAATGACACCGCCAAAGGGATAGCAATGACACCACTGGCCAAATATGATCACAATGATGTCACTATTATCTCCACTACTTCAATTATATAGATGAAGGCAGTTTGGGAAGCTGTCATTCAGGATCGGTCTTGTTGCACCAGGTACATCAGTTTTTTTTTTTTTGTTTTTTCATTTTGATGAGTCAGTGAGCAGTGGGCATTGTGATTAATGAAGGATTTACAACATCTGACATTTTAGGAGGATTTTTATTACTTTAATAATGGACTTATCAAACACTTGGGTATATTTATTTCTGGGTGACATCTTTTTTTTTTTTTTTGCTTTGAGAAGGAGTAGGTTTACAATTTTCCCCCATACTCATTCACATGGGGGGGGGGGGGCTGGTTACACTTAAGCTCATTATTATGTACAGTATTTCTTTGTATGCTATCTCTGTCTCAAAATCAAGAAAAACAGATGTTGCACATGTAATGTTACGGGCGTCAGAACTATTTTCCTTCCACAAGTTGGCAGTAGCAAGTGTTATTTATTTAGCTCGTGACTGGGTTTAGGCTGTGGCAATGTAGTCTGGTAAAGAACCTAAGCCACGGCCATCACTGGGAAACCAACTATGATACCCAGGGATACCTGGGAGCAAGAGGGGGGTCTTAAAAATGTAATCCCAGGAAGGAGGGAGGTCAGTTGGGGAGCGTTTCCACCGGAGAGAGGATGAGAGAAGTGCTGTGTGGTGCCAAGCCCTGCTGTGCTGAGTTTCATTGGAGGCTGCTGTATCCTCAGGTGGCTGGACCGAGCCGAGCCTGCTGTACCATTGACTGCTCTGGTGCCTACTCTTCAATGTCCGTCTGTGATACGGGCCACCACCACCAAGGCCTGATGGGGAAATGCAGGAGGGAATCACAAAAGGCACTTGCCATCTCGCCTGCCATCAGTGATGATCACCTGCGAGAAATGGGACACTCCCTCGGTTCATCCAACCAACTGACAAAGGAGAATTGCAGAGGGAGGGAGTGGTGAGCAGGTCACAGACTCAGTTAAGCTGAATAATTGTTGACGCTGTCAGTTTTCATTTGCAATAAGTAGCAGGTATAAACCCTGCACTCACTATTGTGCTAACTAATCATTCTGTTGCTAGACTAGGCCCAACGCTGCCAAGTTACCTGTTCTTCTTCCCAGAGCTCTGCACTGTGCACACCTTATTGTTGCAAGTGGGTCTGCCCTTGCTTAAAGAACAAAACTTCATCTAAAGACTCCCCTTCCTTACTACTTACCTCTTCAGGTGAAACCTTAACACCTAACCTACAGACATACCCTTATTTTTCTGCACGCCAATGTCTCAAAAGGGCCCCAATGTAGCCGGCATAAGATCACCTCAAAGACTATACTACTTTATCCTGGGGGCAGATCTGTGTTCAGCTTTACAGTAAAATCTCTCAGGCCTAAACTTAGCCCCTTTGCCTGTCTCAAGTGACACAATCCCCATGCTGGCTCTCGTGCCCGCGACCGCGGGTGGTCGCCATCGATCACGCCTCCCAGCCACGCGCTTCAGGTCCCCCGCTGTGCCGCGGGCGCAAGCCTCAGGTGGCTCTTAAAGGGAAGAAACGTACCCACACGTTGTTTTGTGCAGCTGTGCCATTCTGCCGACGTATATCGACGTGAGCCAATGTGCCAATATACTTTGTGATACTTTTAGAACGCAAACCTGCCAATACAGTTACGAATCAAAATTCAGACAAAATTTTCATTATTCAGAGATTTGGCTGTATCCAAATTTCTAAATCACAATAGTTAAAGTGGATGTAAACCCATTTTTTTTTTTTTGATGTCATAATGTAGAGAATAAGAATGACTTTCATTTGAGCCCAGTCTTGCCACACAGATTTACTCGAGGCCTGAGAAATCCTCTTTTATTGTTCAGTTAGAGAAAACTTGAAAACTTTGTCAAAAACGCCCCCTTGCTGTGAGTGACAGGTGATTTACATATCTCATGCACTAGCCTGAGACAGGCACATCCTGTTTAAAAAGTTCACAATTCACACCCCCCTCCCCTCCCCTCCCGCTCTCCCAGGACTGGCTGCCTTTACTGTGTTTTGACTGGATGTTTCTCATCAGGGGATGCAGTGAACAGTCAGCAGACTATAGACAGACAAGGGATTTAGGGGACATGTATGTAGTCAGAGCCGGGCAGAGTAGAACATCCAGTGATCTGATGATAACCTGTCTCAGGCTAGTGCATGAGATATGTAAATCACCCGTCACTCACAGCAAGGGGGCGTTTTTGACAAAGTTTTCAAGACTTTGTCAAGATTTCTCTAACTGAACAATAAAAGAGGATTGCTCAGGCCTCGAGTAAATCTGTGTGGCAAGACTGGGCTCAAATGAAAGGAAATCTTATTCACTACATTATGACATCAAAAAAAAAAAAAAAATTGGGTTTACATCCACTTTAAGGATTTCAAAAAATCCGATATGTTTATAGATTTTAACAAATCCAAAATAAATTATAACAAAACAAATTATTTAAATTCGAAAAGGAATTAAAAATTGAAAAATAATTTGAATTCAAATTCGAAAATGAATTAGAATTTGGAATGGAAAAATATTGCAATAAATACAGTAAGGTAAAAAAGTAAAATAAGATGACGATTCCTAGACATGTGCACAACAAAAAAATTTGTTTATTTTCGTTTCGTTTTTTTCGTTTCCGTTGATTCGTAACGATTCGTACATTCGTAAGTCGTCGGTGTTCGTATTCGTAACGATTCGTACATTCGTAAGAGTTATTTTTTCGTTGATCCTTTTTTTCGGACGCATTCGTATTTATTCGTACATTCGTAACATTCGTAATCGGAGCATAATTCATAATTTTTATGTAATGTGTATGCTATTATTACATTTTAATAATTTACAAATTGAAAAAAAAAGTTACGAATCGAAAAAAAAAAAGTTACGAATCGAAAAAAAAGTTACGAATGTACGAATTTTTTTGTCCAATAGAGACACGGAAAATTACAAATCGAAAAAAAAAAAAAAAAAAGTTACGAATCGAAAAAAAAAAGTTACGAATCGAAAAAAAAGTTACGAATGTACGAATTTTTTTGTTCAATCCATTCGAAGCACGTTAAGCAGCACCATTGTAAGGGACACGGAAAATTACGAATTCAACGGAAAAAAAAAGTTACGAATGTACGAATTTTTTCGTTCGTTTTCGTTTTTCGTATTTTCTTCATTAGTACATTCGTTGTTTCTAATTAGTTTTTTCGGATTTTCGTTGTTTTTCGGATTCGTACGATTCGAACGATTCGTTATTCGGATTCGTACGATTCGTTCATTCGTACTAAAGCGAACGAACGAAAATAACGAAAAAAACGAAAAACAAAAAAAAAACTAAACGAATTGCACATGTCTAACGATTCCTGCTTATACTGCTTTTTAAAATACAACAGAATAGAATAGAAAATAATAGAATGCCATAGAATATATTCTATTTTATTCTGTTATATAGAGTAGCCTAAGTTGGAATCATCATCATTTCACTTTTATATCTTACTGTATTTAGTGCAATGTTTCTATTTCCAATTCAAATACATTTTCAAATTTCATATTCATTTTCAAATTTGATTCAAAATAAAGAATATATGAAATTAATCCGAATAAGCAAAATGAATCCCAAAAATGAATCAGTCTAACATATCGAATATGACCAAACAAAATTTGTAATTTAACAAACTAATCTGAAACAAACCATATATTTTTCCATGGTGACCATCTCTAGTCTGTTATTCTTTTATAGAGTTTTGAGTCTATGAACAAACCATATATTTTTCCATGGTGACCATCTCTAGTCTGTTATTCTTTTATAGAGTTTTGAGTCTATGAACAAACCATATATTCTTCCATGGTGGCCATCTCTAGTCTGTTATTCTTTTATAGAGTTTTGAGTCTATGAACAAACCATATATTTTTCCATGGTGGCCATCTCTAGTCTGTTATTCTTTTATAGAGTTTTGAGTCTATGAACAAACCATATATTTTTCCATGGTGGCCATCTCTAGTCTGTTATTCTTTTATAGAGATTTGAGTCTATGAACAAACCATATATTCTTCCATGGTGGCTATCTCTAGTCTGTTATTCTTTTATAGAGATTTGAGTCTATGAACAAACCATATATTCTTCCATGGTGGCCATCTCTAGTCTGTTATTCTTTTATAGAGTTTTGAGTCTATGAACAAACCATATATTTTTCCATGGTGGCCATCTCTAGTCTGTTATTCTTTTATAGAGTTTTGAGTCTATGAACAAACCATATATTTTTCCATGGTGGCCATCTCTAGTCTGTTATTCTTTTATAGAGATTTGAGTCTATGAACAAACCATATATTCTTCCATGGTGGCCATCTCTAGTCTGTTATTCTTTTATAGAGTTTTGAGTCTATGAACAAACCATATATTTTTCCATGGTGGCCATCTCTAGTCTGTTATTCTTTTATAGAGATTTGAGTCTATGAACAAACCATATATTCTTCCATGGTGGCCATCTCTAGTCTGTTATTCTTTTATAGAGTTTTGAGTCTATGAACAAACCATATATTTTTCAATGGTGGCCATCTCTAGTCTGTTATTCTTTTATAGAGTTTTGAGTCTATGAACAAACCATATATTCTTCCATGGTGGCCATCTCTAGTCTGTTATTCTTTTATAGAGTTTTGAGTCTATGAACAAACCATATATTTTTCCATGGTGGCCATCTCTAGTCTGTTATTCTTTTATAGAGTTTTGAGTCTATGAACAAACCATATATTCTTCCATGGTGGCCATCTCTAGTCTGTTATTCTTTTATAGAGTTTTGAGTCTATGAACAAACCATATATTTTTCCATGGTGGCCATCTCTAGTCTGTTATTCTTTTATAGAGTTTTGAGTCTATGAACAAACCATATATTTTTCCATGGTGGCCATCTCTAGTCTGTTATTCTTTTATAGAGTTTTGAGTCTATGAACAAACCATATATTTTTCCATGGTGGCCATCTCTAGTCTGTTATTCTTTTATAGAGTTTTGAGTCTATGAACAAACCATATATTTTTCCATGGTGGCCATCTCTAGTCTGTTATTCTTTTATAGAGTTTTGAGTCTATGGAACTCTTGTAAGCCTGCTGATATCTACAGAAAGGTATACTGGTGGTGTCAGTGAGGTTGAGGCCTCACACAGGGCTGGAAAGAGCAGGAGACCCAAATCTACCAGCAGCTCTTGTAGGGGTAGCAGTAGAGAGTAACTCGGTGTCCCGGGAGCCGCACATCAAGTCATGGCCTGCTGTATGATAGTAAAGGGCGGTCTCAGCCTGGACCCCCACCAGGCCATGCCCCCAATACTTTTCACTCCACCCACCACAGTTTACTCTTGCGGGGGTAGATCTACATATATAAAAAAATGATTCCTGTAACAATTCTGATTTGGTGCGATGATAAATTGCACAAGTAAGAATTTTTGTCAAGTTAGTTAATGACCATTTTTGATTTGTCTCACCTTGAAGATACATCAAGTCAAGTTCAGGCTGCTCTTCCAATAAGTGTCCTTCTTCAAATCTACATCCCAGAAGTTCAGTCTTTATATAGCGTTGATAAGCAGGAAATCCAGAATTGTGTGGGGTGAACTCAAACCAAGCTTCTGAAATGAGAAGGTTTTCCTCCAGTTATTGTCCATCCAGACAGGTCTCCTCTACACCGAAGAGTCATCTCCATTTCCTCTTCATTGCAAACAATGTCCTTTCAAGATTCATCAAGGACAAGAAAAACAAACAAACAACAAAAAAGACCAACTGTAGAGCTGCCCGTGTACTAGAAGAGTTTTGACTGTAGTTCTCAAAACATTCATCTGATTTTTTTAAATGATCGGTGGCGTCAAATCAACGTTCGTTTTTGACTGCAGTGGTGAGAACATTTGAAAGAGCAGGATGGAAAATGTCTCTAGAATGAACTATTTTTTTTTTTTTTTAAATCAAACATAGTGTAAAACCGCACACACAAAACATGCCCCATCATTGAGAAGAACATATCATATACCATCTTTGGTACAGTGCCTTGAAAAAGTATTCATACCCCTTGACATTTTCTACATTTTGTCATGTTAAAACCAACAACGTAAACGGATTTTATTGGGGTTTTATGTGATAGACCAACACAAAGTGGCACATAATTGTGAAGTGGAAGGAAAATGATAAATGGTTTTCAACTTTTTTACAAATAAATATGTGAAAAGTGTGGGGGGGGGGCATTTGTATTCAGCCCCCTTTACTCTGATACCCCTAACTAAAATATAGCGGATCCAATTGCCTTCAGAAGTCACCTAATTCGTAAACAGAGTCCATCTGTGTGAAATGTAATCTCAGTCTAAATACAGCTGTTCAGTAAAGCCCTCAGAGGTTTGTTAGAGAGCCTTAGTGAAAAAGCAGCATCATGAAGGCCAAGGAACACACCAGACAGGTCGGAGATAAAGTTGTGGAGAAGTATAAAGCAGGGTTAGGTTATAAAAGAAAATCCAAAGCTTTGAACATCTCACGGATCTCTGTTCAATCCATCAACCAATAAAAGGAAAGAGTATGGCACAACTGCAAACCTACCAAGACATGGCCGTCCACCTAAACTGACCGGGCCGGGCAAGGAGAGGATTCATCAGAGAAGAGCCAAGAGGTCCATGGTAACTCTGGAGGAGCTGCAGAGATCCACAGCTCAGGGGGGAGAATCTGTCCACAGGACAACTATTAGTCGTGTTCTCCACAAATCTGCCCTTTATGGAAGAGTGACAAGAAGAAAGACATTGGAGGAAGAAAGTCATAAGAAGTCCTGTTTGTAGTTTGTGAGAAGCCATGTGGGGGACACAGCAAACATGTGGAACATCTGCTCAGATGAGACCAAAATTCAACTTTTTGGCCTAAAAGCAAAACGCTATGTGTGGGGAAAAACTAACACTGCCCATCACCCTGAACACACCATCCCCACCGTGAAACATGGTGGTGGCAGCATCATGTGTTGGGGATGCTTTTCTTTAGCAGGGACAGGGAAGCTGGTCAGAGTTTATGGGAAGAAGGATGGAGACAAATACATGACAATCTTAGAAGAAAACCTGTTATGACACATACACACGGTCGGAATTCTCGTCGGAAAAAGCTCTGATGGTTTTCCCGTCGGAATTCCGACGGAATTTCGCTCAAACTGTCTTGCCCTACACACGGTCACACCAAATTCCGACGGTCAATAACCACGGCATACTACACGTTCGACTGCACTATAAAAGGGAAGTTTAATCCTTCTGAGCATGCGTCGAATAGTTTCCGAGCATGCGTCGGAATTTTGCGTGTCGGAATTGCATACACACGATCCGAAAATCTGATAGAAAGGTTTTCCGTCTGAAAAATTAAGAACAGGTTCCCAATCCAAAGTCCTTTGGAAATTCCAACAGAAAAAGACCGATGGGCATACACACGGTCGGAAAATCAGATGAAAAGCTCCCAGCGGACTGTTTCGATCGGAAATTCTGACCGTGTGTACGCGGTCTTGACTTGAAACTGGGGTGGAGGTTCTCCTTTCATCAGGACAACGACCCGAAACATACAGCCAGAGCTACAATGGAATGGTTTAGATCAAAGCATATTCATGTGTTAGAATGGCCCAGTCACAGTCCAGACCTAAATCACACTGAGAATCTGTGGCAAGACTTGAAAATTGCTGTTCACAGACGCTCTCCATCCAATCTGACAGAGCTTGAGATATTTTGCACAGAAGAAGAATGGGCAAAAATGTCCTCTCTAGATGTGCAAAGCTGGTAGAGACACCCCCAAAAAGACTTGCAGCTGTAATTGCAGCGAAAGGGGGTTCTACAAAGTAATGACTCCGGGGGGCGCTATACAAATGCTTCCCCGCACATTTCACTTATTTGTAAAAAAAATCGAAAACCATTTATCTTTTTTCTTCCACTTCACAATTATGGGCCACTTTGTGTTGGTCTATCACATAAAATCCTAATAAAATACATTTATGTTTTTGGTTGTAACATGACAAGATGTGGAAAATGTCAAGGGGTATGAATACTTTTTCAAGGCACTGTATACAATGTGTTTTTTGTTACAAGTTAAATTAACCAACCGTTTACAATTTCTTTTTCATATTTTCTCTCTTCTAGTACAGTGCAACTCTCAATAACCATTGAATTCCAAAGCTCATCTCTCCTATCAGTCATACTTCATTTCTTCCCACCTGAGGCCCCTCATGGTAATGTTAGGGTTTCTCTCTTTTTAAATGATAAAGGAAGGAACAAAAACTGGACTAGACTTCAGATAGGTTACGATGAATGTGTCACCTGTATTTTCCTGCTTGCCAACTTCTCAAAAGGGCCCCAACATAGCCATCAGAAGAACACCCCAAAGACTATACTCAGATTACTTTATCCTGAGGGATGACCTGTGTCCATTTTAGAGTATAAACTCTCAGGCCTAATAAATATTTTTTCTTTTTTTTTTTTACATACTATGACAGATCAGTACAGTGTTACCATATTAACACTATAGGCACTAAAACAAGACAATACACAGGTACCTGCTGACCAACGTGCACTCGCTGAACCAACGTGCATTCACTAAACCAATGTGCACTCGCTGAACCAACATGCACTCGCTGAACCAACGTGCACTCGCTGACCAACGTGCACTCGCTGAACCAACGTGCACTCGCTGACCAACGTGCACCCGCTGAACCAACATGCACCCACTGAACCAACATGCACCCACTGAACCAACGCACACGTGCAGACCAACGTGCACTCGCTGACCAACGTGCACTCGCTGACCAACGTGCACTCGCTGACCAACGTGCACCCGCTGAACCAACGTGCACCCGCTGAACCAACGTGCACCCGCTGAACCAACGTGCACCCGCTGACCAACATGCACCCACTGAACCAACACACATGTGCAGACCAACGTGCACCCGCTGACCAACGTGCACCCGCTGACCAACGTGCACCCGCTGACCAACGTGCACCCGCTGACCAACGTGCACCCGCTGACCAACGTGCACTCGCTGACCAACGTGCACTCGCTGACCAACGTGCACTCGCTGACCAACGTGCACCCGCTGAACTAACATGCACTCGCTGAACCAACGCACACATGCAGACCAACGTGCACTCGCTGAACCAACGTGCACCCGCTGACCAACATGCACTTGCTACCCGCTGACCAACGTGCACCCGCTGAACCAACATGCACCCACTGAACCAACACACATGTGCAGACCAACGTGCACCCACTGACCAACGTGCACCCACTGACCAACGTGCACTCGCTGACCAACGTGCACTCGCTGACCAACGTGCACCCGCTGAACCAACATGCACTCGCGGAACCAACATGCACCCGCTGACCAACATGCACCCGCTGACCAACATGCACCCGCTGACCAACATGCACCCGCTGACCAACATGCACCCGCTAACCAACATGCACTTGCTGAACCAACATGCACTTGCTGAACCAACAGGCACTTGCGGAACCAACGTGCACCCGCTGACCAACGTGCACCCGCTGACCAACATGCACTTGCTGACCAACATGCACTTGCTGACCAACATGCACTTGCTGAACCAACGTGCACCCACTGACCAACATGCACTTGCTGAACCAACGTGCACTTGCTGAACCAACGTGCACCCGCTGACCAACATGCACTTGCTGAACCAACGTGCACCCGCTGAACAACGTGCACTCACTGAACCAACATGCACCCACTGAACCAACGCACATGTGCAGACCAAAGTGCACTCGCTGACCAACATGCACTCGCTGAACCAACATGCACTCGCTGAACCAACGTGCACCCGCTGACCAACATGCACTCGCTGAACCAACGTGCACCCGCTGACCAACGTGCACTCACTGAACCAACATGCACCCACTGAACCAACATGCACCCACTGAACCAACACACATGTGCAGACCAACGTGCACTCGCTGACCAACGTGCACCCACTGACCAACGTGCACCCGCTGACCAACGTGCACCCGCTGACCAACGTGCACTCGCTGGCCAACGTGCACTCGCTAAACCAACGTGCACTCGCTAAACCAACGTGCACCCGCTAAACCAACGTGCACCCGCTAAACCAACGTGCACTCGCTGAACCAACGTGCACCCGCTGACCAGCGTGCACTCGCTGAACCAACATTCACTTGCTGAACCAACATTCACTTGCTGAACCAACGTGCACCCGCTGACCAACATGCACTCGCTGAACCAACGTGCACCCGCTGACCAGCGTGCACTCGCTGAACCAACATTCACTTGCTGAACCAACGTGCACTCACTGAACCAACGCACACGTGGAGACCAACGTGCACTCGCTGACCAACGTGCACCCACTGACCAACATGCACTCGCTAAACCAACGTGCACTCGCTAAACCAACGTGCACTCGCTAAACCAACGTGCACTCGCTAAACCAACGTGCACTCGCTAAGCCAACGTGCACCCGCTGACCAACATGCACTCGCTCACCAGCGTGCACTCGCTGAACCAACGTGCACTCGCTGAACCAACGTGCACCCGCTGACCAACATGCACTTGCTGAACCAGCGTGCACCCGCTGACCAGCGTGCACTCGCTGAACCAACGTGCACCCGCTGACCAGCGTGCACTCGCTGAACCAACGTGCACCCGCTGACCAGCGTGCACTCGCTGAACCAACATGCACCCGCTGACCAGCGTGCACTCGCTGAACCAACGTGCACCCGCTGACCAACGTGCACCCGCTGACCAACATGCACTCGCTGAACCAACGTGCACCCGCTGACCAACATGCACTCGCTGAACCAACGTGCACCCGCTGACCAACATGCACTTGCTGAACCAACGTGCACCCGCTGACCAACGTGCACTCACTGAACCAACATGCACCCACTGAACCAACACACATGTGCAGACCAACGTGCACTCGCTGACCAACATGCACCCACTGACCAACGTGCACCCGCTGAACCAACGTGCACCCGCTGAACCAACGTGCACCCGCTGAACCAACGTGCACCAGCTGACCAACATGCACCCACTGAACCAACACACATGTGCAGACCAACGTGCACCCGCTGACCAACATGCACCCGCTGACCAACGTGCACCCGCTGACCAACGTGCACCCGCTGACCAACGTGCACCCGCTGACCAACGTGCACTCGCTGACCAACGTGCACTCGCTGACCAACGTGCACTCGCTGACCAACGTGCACCCGCTGAACTAACATGCACTCGCTGAACCAACGCACACATGCAGACCAACGTGCACTCGCTGAACCAACGTGCACCCGCTGACCAACATGCACTTGCTACCCGCTGACCAACGTGCACCCGCTGAACCAACATGCACCCACTGAACCAACACACATGTGCAGACCAACGTGCACCCACTGACCAACGTGCACCCACTGACCAACGTGCACTCGCTGACCAACGTGCACTCGCTGACCAACGTGCACCCGCTGAACCAACATGCACTCGCGGTACCAACATGCACCCGCTGACCAACATGCACCCGCTGACCAACATGCACCCGCTGACCAACATGCACCCGCTGACCAACATGCACCCGCTAACCAACATGCACTTGCTGAACCAACATGCACTTGCTGAACCAACATGCACTTGCGGAACCAACGTGCACCCGCTGACCAACGTGCACCCGCTGACCAACATGCACTTGCTGACCAACATGCACTTGCTGACCAACATGCACTTGCTGAACCAACGTGCACCCACTGACCAACATGCACTTGCTGAACCAACGTGCACTTGCTGAACCAACGTGCACCCGCTGACCAACATGCACTTGCTGAACCAACGTGCACCCGCTGAACAACGTGCACTCACTGAACCAACATGCACCCACTGAACCAACGCACATGTGCAGACCAAAGTGCACTCGCTGACCAACATGCACTCGCTGAACCAACATGCACTCGCTGAACCAACGTGCACCCGCTGACCAACATGCACTCGCTGAACCAACGTGCACCCGCTGACCAACGTGCACTCACTGAACCAACATGCACCCACTGAACCAACATGCACCCACTGAACCAACACACATGTGCAGACCAACGTGCACTCGCTGACCAACGTGCACCCACTGACCAACGTGCACCCGCTGACCAACGTGCACCCGCTGACCAACGTGCACTCGCTGGCCAACGTGCACTCGCTAAACCAACGTGCACTCGCTAAACCAACGTGCACCCGCTAAACCAACGTGCACCCGCTAAACCAACGTGCACCCGCTAAACCAACGTGCACTCGCTGAACCAACGTGCACCCGCTGACCAGCGTGCACTCGCTGAACCAACATTCACTTGCTGAACCAACATTCACTTGCTGAACCAACGTGCACCCGCTGACCAACATGCACTCGCTGAACCAACGTGCACCCGCTGACCAGCGTGCACTCGCTGAACCAACATTCACTTGCTGAACCAACGTGCACTCACTGAACCAACGTGCACCCGCTGACCAACATGCACTCGCTGAACCAACGTGCACCCGCTGACCAGCGTGCACTCGCTGAACCAACATTCACTTGCTGAACCAACGTGCACTCACTGAACCAACGCACACGTGGAGACCAACGTGCACTCGCTGACCAACGTGCACCCACTGACCAACATGCACTTGCTAAACCAACGTGCACTCGCTAAACCAACGTGCACTCGCTAAACCAACGTGCACTCGCTAAACCAACGTGCACTCGCTAAGCCAACGTGCACCCGCTGACCAACATGCACTCGCTCACCAGCGTGCACACGCTGAACCAACGTGCACTCGCTGAACCAACGTGCACCCGCTGACCAACTTGCACTTGCTGAACCAGCGTGCACCCGCTGACCATCGTGCACTCGCTGAACCAACGTGCACCCGCTGACCAGCGTGCACTCGCTGAACCAACGTGCACCCGCTGACCAGCGTGCACTCGCTGAACCAACATGCACCCGCTGACCAGCGTGCACTCGCTGAACCAACGTGCACCCGCTGACCAACGTGCACCCGCTGACCAACATGCACTCGCTGAACCAACGTGCACCCGCTGACCAACATGCACTCGCTGAACCAACGTGCACCCGCTGACCAACATGCACTTGCTGAACCAACGTGCACCCGCTGACCAACGTGCACTCACTGAACCAACATGCACCCACTGAACCAACACACAAGTGCAGACCAACGTGCACTCGCTGACCAACATGCACCCACTGACCAACGTGCACCCACTGACCAACGTGCACTCGCTGACCAACGTGCACTCGCTGACCAACGTGCACTCGCTGACCAACGTGCACTCGCTGACCAACGTGCACTCGCTGACCAACGTGCACTCGCTGACCAACGTGCACTCGCTGAACCAACGTGCACCCGCTGACCAACATGCACTCGCTGAACCAACGTGCACCCGCTGACCAACATGCACTCGCTGAACCAACGTGCACCCGCTGACCAGCGTGCACTCGCTGACCAACGTGCACTCGCTGAACCAACGTGCACCCGCTGACCAACATGCACTCGCTGAACCAACGTGCACCCGCTGACCAGCGTGCACTCGCTGAACCAACGTGCACTCGCTGAACCAACATTCACTTGCTGAACCAACATGCACCCGCTGACCAGCGTGCACTCGCTGAACCAGCGTGCACCCGCTGACCAGCGTGCACTCGCTGAACCAACGTGCACTCACTGAACCAACATGCACCCGCTGACCAACGTGCACCCACTGAACCAACATGCACCCACTGAACCAACGCACACGTGCAGACCAACGTGCACTCGCTGACCAACGTGCACCCACTGACCAACATGCACTCGCTAAACCAACGTGCACTCGCTAAACCAACGTGCACTCGCTAAACCAACGTGCACTCGCTGAACCAACGTGCACTCGCTAAACCAACGTGCACCCGCTGACCAACATGCACTCGCTGAACCAACGTGCACCCGCTGACCAGCGTGCACCCGCTGACCAGCGTGCACTCGCTGAACCAACGTGAACTCGCTGAACCAACGTGCACCCGCTGACCAACGTGTACTCGCTGAACCAACATGCACCCACTGAACCAACGTGCACCCGCTGACCAGCGTGCACTCGCTGAACCAACGTGCACCCGCTGACCAATGTGTACTCGCTGAACCAACGTGCACCCACTGAACCAACGCACACTTGCAGACCAACGTCCACTCACTGACCAACATGCACCCGCTGACCAGCGTGCACACACACACACAATACACAAGTACTAACGATCCACACACACTACTCAGACAACAATCAGGTACTCACAATACACAGGTACTTGACACTTGTTACAACCTCTTGTTTTCAACTCTGGTTTTTAACTCACCACTAGAGATGAGCTTCATGTTCGAGTCGAAGCCATGTTCGACTCGAACATCGTCTGTTCGCCTGTTCGGAGTATTCTGAACGTCATGGGCCGTTCGTGCCAAATTCGAGTGACGCATCACGGCCCATAATTCACTGCGGGATCGCAGTGCATTGCTGGCTGCTGATTGGCCAGCATGCTTTGGCCAATCACAGCACAGAAAAAACAGAGAGCCATGATTGGCAAAAAGCCAGGGTGGCTTTGGCCAATTATGTCTCAGGGGGTTTAGTACACGCCCCACACTCTATAAGGCCGCCTACGTGGCGGCCTTATGTAGTATGTTGCATGGCGGAGGGAGCTAGACAGAGAGACAGTGTCATTTGTATTAAGTTAGATAGAATAGGCAGGCGAGTCAGTTAGCATCAGTTACAGTGTGTAGAGGATATATATGCATCCCAGGTGTGTTGTATATATATTTATACACTGTATTCAGTTTAGCTAGATCCATTCCTGTTATTCTCTTCATAATATACTGACAGGCAGGGAGCTGCAGTATTTTCACTTAGTGTACTGTGTCCTTTGCACAGTGTGCACCTAAAGCTTTACCTGAATACAACTGCTGGCGTTCTCATACAAATACAGGCCGGGAGCTGTAGTAGTTTGTTTTAGTGTCCTTTTCACAGTGTGCACCTAAATCTTACCTGAACACAATTTCCGGCGTTCTCACAAATACAGGCAGGGAGCTGCAGTATTTTGTTTTAGTGTCCTTTGCACAGTGTGCACCTAAAACTTACCTGAATACAATTTCCGGTGTTCTCATACTAGTAATACTATATACTATACTATAATAAAAATTACCTGTTTGCAAAATTTTATAACAAGATATAAAAAAATATATATATATATTTTTTTTTTTAAATCAGTCTTTTTAATTTTTTTTGCTGTCTGTGCACCTCTTCAGAAGATTTCACCTCACTTTCTGTCCCAATGACAAATGTTTTTTGAAAATTTGGGGTTTTTAGTGAAACAAGGATTGGTTATAAAGCATTAGTGGAGAGGAGACATGTTTTTTTCCCATATTAACTCTTACAGGAGAGAATTTCCCTTCCTAGGGGTAGATTTCATCTCACTTCCTGTTGTCTCCTTCCACTTGCAAGTAGGAGACGTTTGGAAGTTGGATGTTTGAAAGTAGGGGCCTGCCCTATATGCTCTGCAAAAATTTGGGCCTAAGGTGTTGGTGTTGCCACAACACTAAGTCCTCACAGTTACTCTTGGTGGGCACTGGAACTGGCCCTGCTGTGAAATATTAGATCAAGAATTGTAATTACATGTCACTGTTAAACAGGGGCTGAAAAATTGGGCCTTAGGCACTGGCGCTGGTGCCACAACACTGCAACCCCTCACAGATACTCAAGTTGGAGCGCAGGAATGAGCCCTGCTGCAAAGTATTGCATCAAAAATTGTAATTACACACCCCTGTTAAACAGGGCTGAAAAATTTGGCCTTAAGCACTGGTGCCACAACACTGCAACACCTACCAGAAACTCTAGTTGGAGCGCAGGAATGAGCCCTGCTGCAAAGTATTGCATCAAAAATTGTAATCACACGCCCCTGTTTAACAGGGGCTGAAAAATTGGGCCTTAGCCACTGGTGCCGGCGCCCAGAACCAAAAATGTTATTACACGCTATCAGCATGATCATTGAGGAGGAAGAGGATAGTCACTCAGTATAACAGTATAGTTACTCAGCATCAGCAAAGGCAGTCTTGAAGGGATCTGACATTTCAAAAAAAAATATTCGGTTACGTCAGCATCAGGTGCTTGGTAGCTGGTGGTGATCCAAGACTGATTCATTTTTATGAAGGTCAGTCGATCAACCGAGTCGGTGGACAGGCGCACCCTGTGATCGGTTGCAAAGCCTCCAGCAGCACTGAATGTGCGCTCCGATAGAACACTGGTTGCAGGACAGGCCAGTAGCTCAATTGTATACTGTGCAAGCTCTGGCCAGTGATCCATCCTTAAGACACAGTAACCCAGAGGATTTTCGGTGGGAAAGGTGTCCAAGTCTGATCTTGCCCCTAGGTATTCCTGCACCACGTGAATTTAGATGCTGGCGATGGTTGCTGGAACCGATCATACCTTGGTGCTGCGGATTAAAAAATTATCTGAACGCATCGGTCAAATGGCCACCTTCTCCACCGCTCCTTCTGTGACTGACCGAAGCCTCAGCAACACGTTGTCCAGGAATTTGTAACCTCCCAGTCTCTGGGAACGTGTTGCACAGACCTTTCTGCAAGGCCTCCCAAAGATGTTTCATCCTCTGCACCCTCTGCAATGGCAAGATAAGGTCCGCAACCTTACCCTTGTAACGTGGATCAAGAAGGGTTGTCAGCCTGTAATGATCCCTCTCCTTGATCCGACGAATACAAGGATCCTTCCACAGGCTTTGCAGGATCAGGGAGGCCATGCAGCATAGGTTAGCTGAGGCATTCGGTCCGGAGTCCTCTGGGTCACTAAGGACAACATGATGCACAGCCACCTCCTCCCAGCCACGTACAAGTCCACGGGTTTCTTGGGACTGTAAATTATCCCTAAAAGACTGCTGCTGATGCTGAGTGCCCGACTCCACCTCCATGCTGACACAATCCTCCTCCTCCTCCTCGTCATCCTCTTCCTGTGTGATGGGTGGGAGAGAAGGAACACTGTCTGGATAAAGGGGGCCTTGAGAGGCAAGGAAGTCCTCCTTGTCCTGCCTCTGTTCTGCCTCAAGTGCCCTGTCCATTATCCCACGCAGCGTATGCTCCAACAGGTGGACAAGAGAGACAGTGTCACTGATGCATGCACTGTCACTGCTCACCATCCTCGTGGCCTCCTCAAATGGTGACAGGACAGTGCATGCATCCCTGATCATGGCCACTGGCGTGGGGGAAAAAAACAAGCTCCCCTGACCCTGTCCTGGTGCCATAGTCGCACAGGTACTCATTGATGGCCCTCTGCTGCATGTGCAGCCTCTGCAGCATGGTCAACATTAAGTTCCACCTGGTGGGCATGTCACAGATTAGGTGGTTCTTGGGCAGGTTAAATTCATTTTGGAGGTCAGCCAGTCGAGCACTATCATTATATGTCCGGCGGAAATGCACACAAACTTTCCTGGCCTGCCTCAGGACATCCTGTAAGCCCGGGTACCTGCCCAAGAACCGCTGCACCACCAAGTTAAGGATATGAGCCAAACAGGGCACATGGGTCAGTTGTCCCTTTTGGAGGATGGAGAGGAGGATGGTGCCATTGTCGCAAACCACCATTCCTGGCTTAAGCTGGCATGGCGTCAACCACCTCTGAGCCTGCCCCTGCAGAGCTGACCGAATCACTGCCCCAGTGTGGCTCCTGTCCCCCAAGCACACCAGCGCAAGCACTGCATGGCATTTTTTTGCCTGCGTATTTGCGTAGCCCCTTGAAAGCCTACAGAGCACCGCTGGTTCCAAGGAAAAAGCACAGGAAGAGGCCATGGAGGAAGAAGTGGAGGGGGTGGAGAAGAGAGGTGTCAGAATCACCAGTAGTAGCATTTTGGAGGCATGATGGCGGAACAACCTCCAACACTACTGCACCTTGTCCTGCATCCTTCCCAGCTGCCAGCAGAGTCACCCAATGCGCCGTGAAAGATAGGCAACGTCCCTGTCCATGCCTGCTGGACCATGAGTCAGCGGTAATATGCACCTTACCGCTGACCGCCCTGTCTAGTGAGGCCAAGACATTGCCTTCCACACGCCGTTAGAGAGCCGGTATCGCCTTCCGTGCAAAAAAGTGGCTTTGGGAACCTGCCACCGAGGAACCGCACATTCCCCAAACTCACGGAAGGGGGCAGAGTCTACCAACTGAAAAGGCAGCAGTTGAAGTGCTAGCAATTTAGCCAAGCTAGCATTCAACCGCTGGGCATGTGGATGGCTGGGAGTGAACTTCTTTCGTCAGTGCAGCAGCTGGGGCAGGGAAATTTGCCTGGTATAATCGGACGTCGGTGTACCGATTGCAGATTGCCCGCAAGTACTTGGCTGTGACACACCTAATTCTACATCTTCATTCCTCTCAGTGCTGATTTCAGAGAGGACTGTAGGTATAGTGGGGTTGGAGATCCCAGTTTATGAGAGGCAAGGAGAGGTCCACTTTGTTCTTTGGTGTGGGTCTTTTAGGTACGCTTGCCAACGAACTGCATGGCAGGTCAACATATGTCTGGTCAAGCATGTGTTGCCCAAGCGGCTGATGTTTTGGCCACGCAAGATATGTTTGAGACATATGTTGCAAATAGCAGCGGTGCAATCTGATGCACTTGTCTCAAAAAAGGCCCACGCCAAAGAACTTTTGGAATAACGCGCAGAGGCAGCGCCCTGCACATGTGGAGCTCTGCGGTGTGATGCAGTCGGTGTGCTGCCCTTAAGCTGGCCCCTGGAGGGCATCCTGTCTCGTTGATGTGCCTCCTCCTCCTCCTCTCTCCTATCAGGCACTCACGTGGAGTCAGTGAACTCATCATCCCCTCCCTCCTCATCACTGGAGCAAACCTGGCAGTATGCTGCAGCTGGGGGAACATGACTGCCAGATTGCTGTCCTTCTTGGGCACCCCCTCCACCACGTTACTGCCTTACTCTAGCTGGGTGTCATCATCAGAGCCTTCAAAACGCTGGGCATCCTCCTGGAGCATGTACCCCACCCTGTGGTCAAACAGTTCAGGGGACTCCTCAGGAGGACATGGTGGGGCTAGGGAAGAAGTGACTAATGCCATTGAGCCAAGGGAAGAGGCCGCGTTGGTAGCTGCTTTGCCAGACAAAGTTCCCTGAGCCTGGGTGAGAGAGGATGAGGAGGATGAGGATGGCTTGGTCATCCACTCTACCAAGTCCTCAGCATGTTGCGGCTCAACATGGCCAGCTGCCAAAAAAAAAGACAAGCGTGTCCCATGGCCATGTGCTGATGAGGATGCACCGTGTCCACGACCAGCACTGTTGTCTCTAGAATCAGAGCCTGATTGCCCTCTTTTATTGGATCATGACTGTCTGCCTCTCCTTGTTGGCCTTCCAGACATACTAATGGCCTGCAGGGAGATGCAGCTGCACAAAGCTAGGACGTATATACTGATTATACTGCAGCTAGCAGAATCAACTGCCTGCCTGTAGTATTATTAGTATGAGAACACCAGAAATTGGGGTAGCTTTATGTGCACACTGTGCAGAGTACACAGTACACCAACTGTAATTACTGTAGCTGCCTGCCTGTGGTATAGATTCAGAAGAACACCAGCAATTAGGGTAGCTTTAGGTGCACACTGTGCTGATGGCAGAGTAAACCAACTGTAATTACTACAGCTGCCTGTGGTATAGGATCAGAAGAACCCCAGAAATTGGGGTAGCTTTAGGGGCACACTGTGCAAAGGACATAGTACACAGGAACGAATCTAGCTAAACTGAATACAGTGTATGTATGTATGTATGTATGTGTATGTATATATATATATATATATATATATATATATATATATATATATATATTGTGACAGTAGGAGATGCTGTCAAGGTAAAATTGATAATTTGGGGGACACTGGGTATGCACATTTGCTTGGTGCAAGGCTACAGAGCATAAATGTGGACTGGAGAAAACTGCTTTTGCAGCTTTCTCCAGGTTTTGGTATTTGGTCATGGGGCTCTGTAGTTTGGAGATTCCATAGTGTCTTGGGTGGGACGGGATCTCCAACCCTGTGTCCAGACTTTGTAAATTACCAGCAGGGTGTGTGCTCAGGTGAGCACAGCACTTATAATGAGAGTATGGGAAGACTTCATGGCTCCCAGTTGGAGACTGCTCCACACCTAGAGAGACAGGAGGTCTCCAGGAGTCAGTGAGGTTGCAGAGGCAGCCAGTACGTGCGACTGCAAGAGGCAGTGCAACCGCCGGAGGACTAAGGCCAGAGCGAAGCTGTGGGCGCTAAAGAGAAGCCATCCACAGTGAGGAAATCCTGTGGTCTGTGTGACCAGGACAAAGCGCAGAGGTACTGCTAAAGAGCCAGGAGGGCTAGCATTTTCTGTGAGTGTTTATTTGCTGGAGAAAAACCCCTGTGTGGGAAACCTTTATGTCACAGACTTTCATTTGCCTTTTTAATAAAAATGGGCTACCATGCCCTTAAAATATAGTTCCTGACTGGCTTGAATCACTAACAAACGCATCTACCACGAGAGCTAATGGTCCCCCATGTTACAATATATATATATATATATATATATATATATATATATACACACACTACACTCACTGCAGCTAACTATCTCGCCTCTTGCCTGCTCTATCTAACTCAAATGACTCTCTCTCTCTCTCTCTCTCTCTCTCTCTCTCTCTCTCTCTCTCTCTCTCTCTCTCTCTCTCTCTCTCTCTCTCTCTCTCTCTCTCTCTCTCTCTCTCTCTCTCTCTCTCTCTCTCTCTCTCTCTCTCTCTCTCTCTCTCTCTCTCTCTCTCTCTCTCTCTCTCTCTCTCCCTCCAACTTCCAGGCAGCCTTATATGTTGTGGGGTGTGTACTAAACCCCCTGAACCATAACTGGCCAAAGCCTCCCTGGCTTTGGCCAATTACGGCTTGCTGTACAGACGGTGCTGTGATTGACCAAGCATGCGGGTCATAGTGCATGCTTGGCCAATCATCAGCCAGCAATGCACTGCAATGCCGCAGTGAATTATGGGTGGTGATGCGCCACTCGAATTTGGCGCGAACGGCCCATAAGGTTCGGAATTCGCCGAACGGGCGAACAGACGATGTGGGAGGGGTGTGAGTTTTGTAGATCGCCGCACAAAGTTGCAATGTAATAAGGGGGCAGCAGAAGGGGGGAGGGTGCAAACAAACATAGCTTTCACTTTTGGGTGGAACTCTCCTTTAGAAATACCGCTCTAATAAAATCACCTGCTTTGTTGTTATTTATTTGATGCTGTCTCACAGCAGAGTAGATGGGATAGGGGACTTCACCGGTCTCACACATTTCCTTGTGACTGGACAGCTTTCCTTCATTGATCTGGAGATGGAAGAGATAAACATTACCAATGTGTGTACTCCAAGGTTCAGTGTTATTAGTGGTGTACTCCAAAGTTCAGTGTTATTAGTGGTGTACTCCAAGATTCAGTGTTATTATTGGGGTACCCCAAGGATCAGAATTTTTTGTGGTGTACCCCAAAGTTCAGTTTAATTAGTGGTGTACCCCAAAGTCCAGTGTTATTATTGGGGTACCCCAAGGATCAGATTTTTTTGTGGTGTACCCCAAGATTCAGTATTATTAGTGGTGTACCCCAAAGTCCAGTGTTATTATCGGGGTACCCCAATGTTCAGTGTGATTAGGAAGTGTACCCCCAAGGTTCAGTGTTATTAGGAGGTGTACCCCAAGATTCATTGTTATTAGTGGTGTACCCCAAGGTTCAGTGTTATTAGTGGTGTACCCCCAGGTTCAGTGTTATTAGCGGTGTACTCCAAGGTTCAGTGTTATTAGAGGTGTACCCCAAAGTTCAGTGTTATTATTGGGGTACCCCAAAATTCTGTATTAGTGGTGTGCCCCAAGATTCAGTGTTAGTGTTTTTACACACACATGTTCACCGTTTGTATTTGTGCAACTTTGTGTTTAGTATTATTTTTTTTGTTTACAAACGTTTTATTGAAAAAACATAAAAAGGAAAACAGTAACTGTGTCAGACAAAGTTCAGAAACATGAACAAGATACGGTATTTCGCTGCATGATGGGGAATAGGGACATGAAGAAAAGGGGATGTTGCAAAAAAAAAAAACATTCAATATACATTATATTTCTCTGTAGATATCTGGCATTTTTCTAATCACAGATTATTGCATTCCAGTGTATCCATTTGCTATTAAAGATATGTAAAGTATCATACAAAGTGTGGTGGATACGTTTGAAAGTTTGATTGCTTCCATTCTGGCAAGGACTTGTGACCAAGGGAGAGCTGGGGAGCGCCAGTTGAAAGCTATAACCCAGTGTACGGCAACAAAGAGGGTAAAAATTAGTTTTTCACAAGGTGCGGGGATATTGGGAATGGAAGAGAAACATAAACACATTTGTATCGTTGGGGTGATTGAACGACCTGCGATGGAGGATATTTTGGAGGACACTTTCTGCCAGATAGAGTTAAGATGGTTACAACTCCAAAAAATATGTGTTAGGGTGCCTAGTTCGTTACAACCTCTAAAGCATAGTGGTGATACTGCAGGATATATGGAGTGAATTCTGGTGGGTGTCATTGTGTTTAGTATTATTATTGGGGTACCCCAAAGTTCAGTGTTATTAGTGGTGTCCCCAAAGTTCAGTGTTATTAGTGTTGTACCTCAAGGTTCAGTATTATTAGTGGTTTACTCCAAGGTTCTGTGTTATTATTGGGGTACCCCAAAGTTCAGATTTATTAGTGGTGTGCCCCAAGATTCAGTGTTATTATTGGGGTACCTCAAAGTTCCGTGTTATTAGAGGTGTACCCCAAAGTTTAGTGTTATTAAAGGGGTACCCAAAAGTTCAGTGTTATTAGTGGCGTCCCCCAAGATCAAGTGTTACTAGTGGTGTATCCAAAAGTTCAGTGTTATTAAAGCTGCACCCCAAAGTTCAGTGTTATTAGTGGTGTGCCCCAAGATGCAGTGTTGTTATTGGGGTACCCCAAGGTTCAGTGTTATTAGTGGTGTCCTCCAAGGTTCAGTGTTATTAGTGGTGTACCCCAAGGTTCAGTGTTATTAGTGGTGTACCCCAAGGTTCAGTGTTATTAGTGGGGAACCCCAAGGTTCAGTGTTATTAGAGGTGTACCCTAAAGTTCAGTGTTATTAGTGGTGTGCCCCAAGGTTCAGTGTTATTAGTGGTGTACCCCTAGGTTCAGTGTTAGTGGTGTACTCGCCACCTTCCTATCCAGGTGTACAGAGGGGGGGGGGCACATGGGCCCTCTCGAGCATGGGGCTGGGTTGTGATGGCGACTCCTATATGTTTGCCCCTGATTTAGCCCAAACCTAGCTTCAGCCTGAACTTTGGCTTTTCAGGCACTCACACTTTTTCCCATCTGCCCCTCTGTTTGATGGGGAGCTTATCATCATATATAGAAGCAATATTTCTACCACTTATATATGACAAATTCCCACTATCACTGGTTGCACCCATTGCATTCCTATCAATCTTTGACATCAACAGCATGTAGGCAAGTGCAGTCTGCTGTCTCTGCTACAGGTGGCATTTAACCGCAGTAGCATTACAGAGGGAGAGGAAGCCATGGGGAACATGGTTCCTTTATAGTGGGGGTCAGCAACCAGTAGATCCCAAACAGGTGACTGGTAGATCACATTCCAGAGCATAAATTCCCCTTTCTCCCAATACAAATCCCCCCTGCCAGCACAATTTTTAGTTTTTTGTTGCCCCCCCCCCCATTCCCCCTCCAAGCTTAAATCCTCCCTCTCAGCAAATCCCCCTCAGCACAACCCCCCCCCCCCAAAAAAAAAATCACCCCTCCCAGCATAAAACCTCTACCCCTCAAATGTCCCCTCCAAGCACAAATCCTCTCCCCCCACTCCAAATCCTCTTCCTACTCCTAACACAAATTCTCCCCCCTCCTAGCATTCTTCCACCATCCCCCATTTCTAGCACAACCCCCCCCCCCCCAAATTTCTTCTCCTAGCATAAATACCCCCCAATCATCCCTACTAGGACGAGCCCCCCCCAAAAAAATCTCCTCCTAGCACAAATCCCTCCCCCTCTACCATATCACCTTTTCCAGCACTAATCTCCCTCCTAGCACAAATCCTCTCCCCCATGCAACTAAGGTCTCATTCACAAGTGCAGCAGGCACTGCTGCTCCCCTGAAAAGCGATCTGAGCATGTTTGACAGGTGGTGAGGAGGCGATATATTGCTTCCTCACCATTTGATATAAACCCATGATTGCCATGCAATCGTGGGTCTGCGTCTGTGCATTTTTGCCCGCTGCCTCTCTGCCTTGAGCTGAACTGTTAGTGTTACCCTAGCAGCGGTCTCCTGCTGGGGCTTTTGGCATTCTCTGCAATACAACTTCTGAGTTTTTCTGCAAACAGACTTTTTTTGTTTTTCCAATTTTTTTATTGCTTTTAAACAAAAAATGAAAACATTCAAATAGTAGGTACAGACTGACAGTGACAGTAATGCCGCGTACACACGAGCAGAATTTCCATCGGAAAAATCTTGGCTGTTTTTCCGAAGGAATTCCGCTCAAGCTTGGCTTGCATACACACGGTCCAACAAAAATTCTCTGAACTTTCGATCGTCAAGAACGCGGTGATATACAACACTACGACGAGCCGAGAAAATTAAGTTCAATGCTTCCGAGCATGCGTCAAATTGTTTCCGGCCCACTCCCCCCTCTGACGTCATGGGGAAAGCCATAGGGAAGTCCCCATGATGTCCCCGTGCTTCAGAGGGGGGCGGGGCCACCATGTGGCCCCGCCCTCCATTATAAAAGAGCTGTCAGACGCAGCGAAGCCTCACACAGCAGGAGCCTCCCATTGCGCGGAGTGGCCCAAGAAGAGACGCCGTGGAAGAAGATGCCGGACGAGAAGACCAGAGCAAGAAGAAGCGGATCGGAGGAAGAAGAAATTGGAAGAAGAAGATGAAGAAACCGAAGGATGAAGAAAGGAAGAAGGAAGAAGACCAGAAGAAAGAAGATGAAAGAAGATTTTAATAAAGGAATTGTCAAAGACCGTCTCCTGTCATTTTTAAAATTTTTGTCACTTTTTTGATGAAATGGTAGGGGTACTTTTGTACCCCCTTACCATTTCACACAGGGGGGGGCGGGATCTGGGGGTCCCCTTGTTAAAGGGGGCTTCCAAATTCCGATAAGCCCCCCGCCCGCAGACCCCCACAACCATTGGCCAGGGTTGTGGGGAAGAGGCCCTTGTCCTCATCAACATGGGGACATGGTGCTTTGAGGGGTCACAGACCCCCAAAGCACCCTCCCAATGTTGAGGGCATGTGGCCTGGTACGGCTCTCGTCCCCCCCTCTTTTCCTGCGGCCTGCCAGGTTGCGTGCTTGGATAAGGGTCTGGTATGGATTTTGAGGGGGACCCCACGCCATTTTTTTTTTTTTTTTTTTTGGCCGGGGTTCCCCTTAAAATCCATCCCATTGAATTTGGGGGGACCCCCACGCTTTTTTTTTTTAATTTTATTTTTTATCAATTACTTTTTTTTTATCAATTACTTTCAATGAATGACTGTTCTCTGTGTTAAGGGACCCGGCAATTCATTAGCCGGCTCCTGTAAATTTAGTGATTAGTGATTTTAAAAAAAAAATTGTGATTTTAAATAGCTCCTTTTCCTGCAAAAATGACACTTATTGCAGGGACAGTTCTAAACACAGGAAACATGCGCCCCTTTACATGCATACTATAGACACCCCCAGGTATGAAATTTAAAGGAATATTACACTTTTATTTTACATTAAGCATTATTAAAATCACTGCTCCTGAAAAAACGGCCGTTTTAAAAAAAAAAAATTGCATTGATACATGTCCCCTGGGGCAGGACCCGGGTCCCCAAATCCTTTTTATGACAATAACTTTCATATAAGCCTTTAAAATTAGCACTTTTGATTTTGAACGTTCGAGTCCCATAGACTTTAATAGGGTTCTAAAGTTCACACGAGCTTTAGGGCTGTTCACAGGTTCTGGTGCGAACCGAACAGGGGGGTGTTCGGCTCATCCCTAATCCCCAGTTTACCACAAGCAGTACCAAGTTCTCCAAAGATAAGGAGGAAGGCATCCAACCCATTATTGATCAATTCCTGAAACAAGGAATTTTAAGACCCATCATATCTCCTTATAACACTCCCATAAACCCAGTCAAAAAGAGTTATTGATCATATAGGTTTGTGCAGGATCTCCGAGCCATAAATAACCTTGTGATTCCAATTGCCCCTATTTTGTGCCATCTCTCATTGGTCTCTTGGATCGCAGTACCAGTGTCCACCAGCGGGTGTCTTCCAACACTCTGGATCTGTAGTGGAGGGATTCACCTGTTGCTGGCACTGTTAAATGCTTTGGCTGTAGGGGGCGTGGCCTAGCGCATGGAGCTGTAGGACGCACTTCGCGGCTGCTCCCGGTCCTCACGACACCCTCGGGGATTTAACCGCTGATCCGGTGACGATACATACCCCAAATTGCTCCGATGGGGAAGGGGAAGCCCCGGGACCAGTCCAAGCCCGCCAGCGATCGAAATCAAGGGGACATCGGCCGCTTTGTGACCCGCTCGTCCGCGGCCTTCATGAACCAGAAGCCTTCCAAGATGGCGCCGGCGTCCACCTCTCCAGCCCGCTCTGAACCAGCAGACGCCATACAGGTACACAGCAGGGGCCGCTCAGCCTCCCTAGCGGACTTGGAACCCCCCCTATACAACCCCCACAGCCCACACAGTCTCTCCCAGGCATCGCTGTGCTCAGGGGATGGATGGGACATGGAATCACAGATGCGATCCATGCATGCTTATTTGCGCTCCCTACCCACTAAACATGACTTTGAGCACTGTGTCTCCCGCATGGAGAAGAGCTATAAGAGGGAGATAGCCGACCTTAAGAGGGACCTGGGGGCACGCATGGAAGACATAGAGGACACTACAGATGGCATTTGTACCACTCTGCAAACACATGAGGAGACCCTAAACTCCCACACAGTTATGATACAGCAGCTCATGTACCACCAGGACGACATTGAGAACCGTAATAGAAGGAACAATGTCAGGATACGTGGTATCCCTGAGTCAGTGGAGCCCAAGGACTTAGCTGGGGCAGTGACCGCCATCTTTAACCAGCTAGTGCAGAAGCCCAAAGACACCCACATAGAGCTAGACAGGGTCCACAGGACCTCTGGCCCCAGAAACACTGACTCCTCTTTTGTCAGGGACACGCTCTGCAGGGTCCACTATTACAAGGTCAAAGAGGAGATTATGAGGGCTGCCAGTACGCAGGACTCCATCCGCTTGAATGATGTTCCAGTTATGCTCCTGCCGGACCTCTCACGCCAGACCCTGGCTATGCGCCGGGCCCTCAAGCCCATCACTGCAGTCCTCCAAGAGAAACAAATTAAATATCAATGGAGGTTCCCCTTCCAACTCCGAGTCCGCCACGAGGGGAAGACTGCACTATTTCGCACACTGGGTGACCTCCCCAGGTTCCTAAGTACACTGGAACTACCTCAAATAGCCCTACCTGACTGGCCTATACAACCCACGACCCCTGGCCTTCCATTCCAACCTCAATGGCTGAAGGGTGGCAAACACAAACGCCAGAGAAGCTCCCCACACAGACCCCCTGATGATTGAAATCAAAAAGATGGACGCTGTCACAACTTATTGATTCAGCCTGCGGGCCCCCCCTCACACCACTATGACTGGCACACGCTGACTGACAGTTATTTACTGAGGTGGGGGTCCACAACACCTGTATGCCTTGTATCCCCCAACATCTGAACTTAAACAGAAGACCCAAATCGCCGCGGATATGCCGTTTTGCCTCATTTTACCCCCGGCGAGCTCCGGAGGCCCATCCTGCTAAACACGAAGAGCCCCCATGGCAGACTCCGCTCTAATGCCGACTTAAGACTGCCGACATATAACACACCACTGCCCGAACACAAAGCTGGACCGGACACGGCTAACGTGAACCACCTCGATTTGCACTTACACTGGCAGTGTTGGCCACCTCCCTTGGGTGATCAAGGATACTACAAGAGTACTTTATACTACGCCAAGTCAGTCGGATCAGCCACTGACTCTATTTTTCTTTTTTTTTTTGCACTTTATCTCCCCTCATCATTATTTTTTTTACCCTTTTTTTTTCTTTATTTGGACCAGGCCCCGGGGCCTGACCTGACCCATGTTTTATAGGTTTTGTGAACAATGTTATCGGTTATCCTTAGTAAACCTCTGTTTTGACACCCCCAGGGTGCAGGGGACCGGGAAGCACTCCATGCGCTTTCCACAGTTACCCCCCACTAGGACCACGAGTGCCGATTGGTGCACTACGTTTCTCTTTTGAGAATTAGTTTGATGCAGAAGATTGACGTTTTACTGTATATTTTCTTTGCTTGTTTATTGCTGCCACACTGTGGCCTGATGTCTCCCTCTCTCCTTCTCTCCCCCCCTATTCCTTCTCCTCCTCTCTCCCCCCAAACTATCCCCCCTAACCCCCCCCAGGGTTTGGTCCGGGCGGACCTCAGTACCAGCACAGGTAAGGATTCATACTCGCACACCCCCCTTACACCTCTATGATGATGTCACCTGATAATATAACCCTAGCCTCCTATAACTGCAGAGGTTTTAATACTCCAGAAAAGAGAAGTCAAGTGTTATACCACTTCCATAAGGCCAAGACCATAATTTTGCTGTTGCAGGAAACACACTTCCGGGAATCAGCGATCCCGACGCTTAAAAACCCCCACTACCACCAGTGGTTCCATAGCACGAACCCACTATCGAAATCCAAAGGGGTTTCAATAGCTTTCCACAAATCATTCCACCCAGAGATACTGGACTCCCTTATTGATCCGTTAGGACGGTACATATTTCTTAAACTAAAATGCAATTCTTCTATTTTCACAGTGGCTAATGTTTATGGACCCAATCAGGACCAGGCGTCCTTTCTCTCTAAGGTGGTTGGTAAGCTACTCTCATTTGGAGGTCCGTGCTTTATATTAGGTGGTGATCTGAATGTAACCCTTTCTCCGGCCCTGGACTCCTCCTCGGGTAAGTCAACCTTATCTCACAATGCACTCACACAGATAAAGACACTCCTGCACTCGGCACAACTTGTGGATGTGTGGCGGGTGCAACACCCGTTCGAGAGAGATTACAGCTGTTTTTCTGTAGCACACAACTCGTATAGTCGTATCGACTACTTTTTAATCTCCCAAGCCCTACTAGACACACCGCTGAAGGTTTCCCTAGGGAACATATTATGGTCTGACCACGCCCCAGTACACCTCAGCCTGGCCCCTCCACGGTTGTCCCGAGTACGGACATCGTGGAGATTGAATGACAACTTATTAAAAGACACTCCGTGTGTTGCAGCCATTGAGCAGGCGATCCAGGACTTTATTGAGGTCCATCGCTCTGATGACACTAATCCCTTGACCAAATGGGAGGCCCTGAAGTGTGTACTGAGAGGTGTCTTCATCCAACACGGTTCCCGCCTTAAAAAAGCACGGACTGCGGAAATATCCCGGCTACTAGCGGCAATAAAATCGCTTGAAGCATTGCACAAGAAAGACTCAAACCCGACGACTTACGTAGACTTATCTAACGCCCGCAGGGAACTCCTTAGTCTACTAGATGCGCACTCCCTCATAGCCAGAGACAAGGGCCGCAACTATCATTACGTTTTCGGGAACAAATGCGGACAGCATCTAGCCAGGGTCCTACACCCCCGTCCCCCACGTAAGCCGATACCCTACGTTTGCACACCTGACCAACGGAAGATACATAACCCCCAAGGCATATCAGAGGCCTTTAAATCTTATTACGCTGACCTATATAATCTGCGTCCCCAAACAGAAACTGACAGCGGGCGGTGTACACGCTTAGCTGACATGACGGACTATATAAGGGAGACTGCCCTACCACAAATTGACCCTGAGCACACATCTACCCTAGAAGAACCACTAACAACGGCGGAATTTATTGTCGCCGCTAAGGGCTTAAAATCAGGTAAATGCCCAGGCCCTGATGGCTTTTCCCCCAGGTTTTATAAAGCGTTCGCCTCCTCACTATGCCCACTGTTAGCCTCGACGTTTAATGCTGTCGATAACGCACATCTACCCCCACACAACCTACTGTCCGCTAATATATCAGTTATCCCGAAACCCGGTAAAGATCCTTCACAATGTGGGAGCTATAGACCGATTTCTCTTCTTAATATTGACATCAAACTCTATGCCAAGGTCTTAGCGACCCGCCTCTCCCCCTATCTGCCCACCATTATACATAGAGACCAGGTAGGTTTTGTCCCTGGACGCGAGGCCAGGGACAACACCACGAAGACCATCCACCTCATCTCTTACATAAGGAAACACAACTTAAAGGCTTGCCTACTCTCGTTCGATGCGGAGAAGGCCTTTGACCGAGTAAATTGGGACTTCTTACGCCTATCTCTAGAACAAATAGGTCTTGGACCTACATTCGTGTCCAAAGTAATGGCACTATATTCTAATCCCTCCGCTTCGGTCTTAGTCAATGGCACTTCATCCACACCGTTCCAGATCTCAAATGGCACGCGACAGGGATGCCCTTTATCTCCGCTGCTATTTGCCATAGTAATAGAACACCTAGCACAGGCGATACGAGGCAACACTTCCATCCTGGGCGTACAGACACCCTCCGCAGAATACAAACTATCTCTTTATGCGGATGACCTGTTGGTCTACGTACAACAACCACACACATCCTTACCCTCACTGTTACTGGAATTCAATAGATTCGGGAAGTTCAGCGACTTAAAACTAAATATAGCCAAAACGGAAGCCCTTAATATTTCCCTCCCCACACATACTCTAACCCAGGTACAAGCCAATTTTCCCTTCCAATGGAGTGCCAGGAGTATATCTTACTTGGGAATACAGATACCGGCCGATTTATCGGAACTGTATGCCCTAAATTATCTGCCCCTGGTGACCCGTTTACGTAAAGACTTAGATGACTGGAACACTACTCCCTTGCCATGGTTCGGACGCATAAACACTTTAAAAATGGACACACTACCCAAACTACTCTATATCTTCCAAACAGTGCCCATCTCAGTCCCAAAACGCTTCTTCAATCTCCTACGTTCTATGTCCATTCGATTTGTGTGGCACCAAGGTATGCCCCGCATCAAACACACGCTTCTCACATACCCCAAAACCCAAGGAGGTGCGGGTCTTCCTGACTTCGAGCTATACCACAAAGCAGCTCTTCTGGCCAGAATCACTGAATGGTTCCCACGTCCCCTCAATAAAGCATCCACTATGGTAGAACAGGACCTATCTCCCCACGATCTTCGAGCTTTGTTGTGGGGACACGGGCAATCTATACACCTATTCTCAACGTCCCCGCTAACAGCTGCCGCCTTACATCTGTGGTATAAGAAAGGGATGCAGCCCCTACTGTCCTCGGAACCCTCACCCCTTACTCCGCTATTCGACCACCCAGATGTACCTCAGGGAGAAGGATCACTCACAATAGGCCCCCATCTCCGCACTGAGTGGCCAGTGGCGAGGTCGTTTGTAGACACCACCTCTGGCAAACCGGTTCTACCGGGGGGTCAGGGTAATTGGCTCACAGCCATAAGGATCACATCATTCTGTTCATCTCTCTTCTCCTCCTCTCAGATACACAGACCCCTCACAGAATTCGAACAGCTGTGCTCTCTCTCCGAACCTCCACAACACTCGCTCTCCGCTATGTACACACTACAACATACCCTCCTACACAAACATCCTCCATCTTACACCAGGAGATGGTCCAGGGACCTGGGAAAGGAATTTACCGACACCGACTGGCTGAAGTCATATTATTTTACGCACAAGACCTCGACGTCATGTTACAATCAAGAGAAAAATTTCAAGCTGTTAGCAAGATGGTATAGGGACCCTCAAACACTGCACAACATCTTCCCATCCATGCCCCCCACATGCTGGAGGTGCGGCTCGGCTGATGGCAGTTACTTACACATATGGTGGGAGTGTCAACTTGTGCGCCCCCTGTGGACACAGGTTTTTTCAGTATATAGCAACCTGTATGACAGACCTCTTCCTCCATCCCCTGAAATTGCCCTCCTATCTATGCTCCCAGGCTCTATACCATCACAAAAACGCTCCCTGCTGCGCTTCTTCCTCTCAGCCGCTAGACAAATAATCCCCATGTTCTGGAAGACCACCACCAGCCCCCCCCTATCTCTATGGGTTTCCATCGTCAATGACATTATGCGCATGGAGGAAATGTTAGCCTTGGAAAATGATTCCTTTGAAAAATATAAGCTCCAATGGCTCATATGGATCGAGTTCTCCGCATCGGATTCTCTGAAAAAACTAATATCACCACAGGGAGTGGGCTGAGCATCAGCCCAGCCAACCTGATTGAACGCGCTGTGCTGGGACCCGCCCGGGCCCGCCCCCCCCCTCCTTTTCTCTCTCTCTTACCTCTCCCCCCCCCCCCATATCTACTCTGCTCCCTCTCTCCCCCTCTAACCTTGTTACCTTATTTCTTTGAAGACAGATGTCAACCACTCCCCAGGGCTCAACCCTAGACGGGTGCCCCTACAGTTAATATGGCATGTATTGTTGGCTTTAGATAATATCACACCCCTGGGACCAGGGGCCGTTAATTTTATGCTGTTTGAATATACCTCATGCCAAATGATACTCACTGTTGACAATTTGATGTTACATATACGATGTATTCTGTTAAACCTCAATAAACACATATTTGACTATAAATGCTTTGGCTGTAGTACCGGTGTCCACCAGCTGGTGTTTCCCAGCACTGTGGAGCAGACAGCACCTCCTGTGTTTGGCTGTCACTTGAGGCTAATTACAGGCATTCATATAAATACCCGACTGATAATTGCTCTCATCGGCTCGGTATCGTCCTTGCTCCCTGACCTGCTAGCCTGTGACCTGAACCTGTACCCGACCCGGAGCCTGTATCTGATCCCCATCCCGAGCCTGTCCTGATCCTGTCCCTCCTGTGTTCCTGCTCCTTGTCACCCTTGCCTTGTGCCCTGATTCCCATTCACCTTTCCCCATCTGATAATGTTCTGTGTATGACCCTGGCTTGGCTTACATTTGTGATTCTGGAACTGCCCTTGTTTATCTGTTCATCCTCTGTGTATGACCCTGGCCTGGCTTACGTTCTCGGTTACTGTATTCCCCATCTGCTGTGTATAGTTATTTGTTGGTCACTGGTTTATTGTCACTGTTTGATATTGGAGGGGTTTGCGTATTTATATATCACTAATCTTAATAAATGTTTATATTCACTTAAATGCATTTTGGTTCTCCCTGTGCAGTCCACACAATTTGGTCTCACCAATTCCTGACAACACCCCTACACCGCCTGGAGTTGGACAGAGCTCACAGGGTCCTGGGACACCCCAGAAAAGATTATGCCCCTAGGGATATCATTGTAAAGTCACACTTCTATGCTATAAAAGAAGAAGTCATGCGACACTCTGGTTACAAAGGATGGGGAGATGGTGAAGGTATTGAATTTATTCTTCTCCTCAGTCTTCACAAGGCAATCGAGGGGCTTCAGTAACGAAAACGGCAGTGTTTATCCTCATGACACATCACTGGAAGCACCTCCATGGTTAACAGAGGACAGAATTAAAATTAGACTTGGGGAAACTTAACATGGGAATTACAGACCAGTTAGCCTAGCATCAATAGTATGTAAACTCTTGGAGGGGATGATAAGGGACTATATACAAAATTTTAGTAATCAGAACGGTATCATTAGCAGTAATCAGCATGGATTCATGAAGAATTGTTCTTGCCAAACCAATCTATTAACCTTCTATGAGGAGGTGAGTTGCCATCTAGATAAAGGAAGGCCCGTAGACGTGGTGTATCTGGATTATGCAAAAGCAGTTGACACAGTTCCCCATAAACATTTACTGTAAAAAAATAAGGTACATTGGCATGGATCATAGGGTGAGTACATGGATTGAAACCTGGCTACAAGGCGAGTTCAGAGGGTGGTGATAAATGGGGAGTACTCGGAATGGTCAGGGGTGGGTAGTGGGGTAGTGGGGTTCTGTGCTGGAACCAATCCTGTTTAATTTGTTCATAAACGACCTGGAGGATGGGGTAAACAGTTCAATCTCTGTATTTGTGGACAATACTAAACTAAGCAGGGCAATAACTTCTCCGCAGGATGTGGAAACCTTGCAAAAAGATCTGAACAAATTAATGTGGTGGGCAACTACATGGCAAATGAGGTCCAATGTAGAAAAATTTCAAATAAAAAATTTATTTTTTCGACCTCACCTACTATGACAATCACGCACCAAGCCAAAGGTGACATGACAGGGGCACCAAATACAAATCTTTGTGGACCTTTCCCCCTCAACAATCCAAAAGCGGAGAACTCTTAAACCACGCCTGACAGTTCTCTCTCAACAGGAAATTAAGTATCGATGGGCCTTCCCATTTACCGTGAAATTTTCAATCCGGGGCAAGACACATTCCTTCTCAAACTTGCCGGATGGCGAAAAGCTCTTCCTAAAACTCAAGCTCATATCGCAGGAAGCACCATGGACTTTTCCTCTGTAACCATGGGCTTCACCAAGCACCAAAAAGACCAAGAGATCCAAAGAAGGCAGGCCTCCCTAAGACTGCAGCTCGAGTCAACAAACACCTGACTCACATTTGTTTGCCTCTTCCATGATAGTGGCCCCACCTGTTGATGGAGCTACGTGCTCCTAACCTACGTTGCCGAACTGTCCCCCCCCCCCCCGGGTTTTTACACTCCACGTCCTTTTCCCATTATTGGTCATAAGCAACATACAGGACATGATGACAAGTTTTTCCATTTTACCTTACAAACTGTCATAAGTGCTGTTAAGGTTCAAATGCCACATTCGGGGTCCTAGATAATGTAAATTTTAGAGCTCCCCTCTGGAGGGTTCCCAACCTCCCTCAAGCGCAGCTCCAGGGGTGCAGAGAACCCGGCTCTCCCCATGACCTGGGAGATAATAAAGTTTCTCGCATTCGGGGGCCGGGAACGGGCAGTCTCGGTGTGATGAGCATGCTTTATGATCGTTCAGGCTGTCCTCCCTCTCCCCCCCACCGGAGGTGGAAGATACACCAAAAGGAGTTCGGGGGATTCCTCCCGTTTAATTTCTTTCACCCACTGTTCTTCAGACAAGTAACTATTATCTGTGTTTAATTAATGTTACAGTTTCACATAGAAGAGGTCTGGGGTGACCCCCTTGCGCCTCCACCTATCCCATAGTAGCAGCTTCCCTGTTTCTGTGGGATGGGTTGTCGGCCCTCATGACGGGGCAGCCAATGTTTTTCTGTAGAAGTTTGGCAGGAGTGTTCCATGCCAAACCCGATTGGTCTTCCCAGAAGACGCCTCTCTCTGTTATGTCTACTCTCCTCTCTTCATCCATCTTTAACTCTTCCTCTTTTTCTAGCCAATCAACAGGCTGCGATGTGTACCTGGCTCCAGACTCCGATCAAAACTCGCCATACACACAGATCTATTTCCAACAGAAGAAGACTGCAATGGGTAAGTGACGGTAGTTTCGACAACATTTCACCCCTCTGTTCTCATGGCTAACTCAAACCCAACAGGGACAGATTTCAGAATAGCTACACATAATGCTCAGGGACTAAATTCCCCCCAGAAACAGAGGAAAGCATTTGAAAACTACCACTCCCTAAAGCTAGTCATAGTTCTGCTCCAGGAGACACACTTTCCGACCTGATACAACCCCAAATTTCTACACACATTTTACCCAACATTTTACCTAGTGAACGCAGCAAACAAGACCAAAGGGGTAGCAATATTCTCAAAGCATAGTAAATTCTCCCCCATCGCAGATTACAGAGACCTGGAGGGTAGATTTCTCCTAGTTACGGGAACAGTGGAGGGATGGTTATACTCCATAGTATCCTACTACGCCCTCAATAAGGGACAAACTAAATTCTTCCCATCTCTCTTCAAAAACCCTGAATGCCCTCTTGGAGGGCATGATCATCTATGGAGGGGACTCAAACGTTGCTTTTGACCATGGGCTAGACAGGTCTAAACCCCCCCACGGCCCAGTTGACACGCCCCACTAAGGCGAGTCTCAAAATAATTAGACTTCTTAACTCAGAAGGCCTTGTTGACTAGGAATGAGCCGAACAGCCCCCCACCCCCAGTTTGGTTTCTGGCAGAACATGTGAACAGAACAAAAATTTGTGCGACCACGAGAACCCCATTAAAGTCTATGGGACACAAATGTGAAAAATTCAAAGTGTGTATTTTAGCCGTTTCCCCGACCAGCGCATGACGATATACGTCGGCAGAATGGCACGGACAGGCAGGAGGGTGTATATATAAGTCCCTCCTTAATGCCGTCCGTGCCATCGGGAGCGCCCTGGGAGCGGCGCGCTCCCGCGCCGGTCGGGACCCCCGTGAGGCTGGTCACGGGTCCCGCGGACTCGATCGCTGCGGGGACACCCGCGATCGTCTCACGGGAGATGCGGAAATAAACAGCATCTCCCCGTTCTGCCTAGCAACTAGTGACGCCGATCTCTGCTCCCTGTGATTGGAGCAGAGATCAGCATTCACTAGCTGACAGCCACGCCCCCCCACAGTAAGAAACACACCCCTAGGCATACTTAACCCCTACACTGCCACCCCCTGGTTAACCCCTTCACTGCCAGTGCCATTTATACAGGAATCAATGCATTTAAATAGCATTGATTGCTGTATAAATGACAATGGTCCCCAAAAATGTGTCAAAAATGTCCGATGTGTCCGCCATAATGTCGCAGTCACAATAAAAATCGCTGATCGCCGCCATTACTAATAAAAAAAAATTATTAATAAAAATGCTATAAAAACTATCCCCTATATTGTAAATGCTATAACTTCTGCGCAAACCAATCAATAATCGATTATTGCGATTTTTTTTTACCAAAAATATGTAGAAGAATACGTATCGGCCTAAACTGAGGAAAAAAAGTGTTTTTTTATATATTTTTGGGGGATATTTATTATAGCAAAAAATTAAAAAGAATGCGTTTTTTTTTAAATTGACGCTCTTTTTTGTTTATAGCGCAAAAAATTAAAACCGCAGGGGCGATCAAATACCATAAAAAGAAAGCTCTATTTGTGGGAAAAAAAAGGATGTCAATTTTGTTTGGGAGCCACGTCGCACGACCGCACAATTGTCAGTTAAAGCGACGCAGTGCCGAATCGCAAAAAAGGGGCCTGGTCCTTTGGCTGCAAATTGGTCCGGTCTGAAAGTGGTTAAAGGCTAATATACAAGTTATTTGAGTTAGTATTTGAGAACCTGGGTCCTGCCCCAGGAGACATGTACTAAATTGTACCTGGGGGTGCCTATAGTATGCCTGTAAAGTGGCACGCGTTTCCTGTGTTTAGAACAAAATGACATTTCTAAAGGAAAAAAAGTAATTTAAAACTGCTTGCTGCTGTAATGTAATGTTGCCCCCCCCCCCCCCCCAGCACATTAATGGACCCTTTGGGTCTGGTATGGATATTAAAGGGAACCCAAATAAATAAAAGGCTTGGGGCCCCCAGGCTTTATATACTCTGAACAGCAGTATACAGGCGTTCCCCGGGTTACAAACAAGATAGGGACTGTAGGTTTGTTGTTAAGTTGAATCTGTTTGTAATTTGGAACAGGTACATTTTTTTTAAGTGTAGCTCCAGCCCAAAAATCTATGTTTAAGCTTTTGGGATAATATAGGGCAGGGTTATCACCCCTGTAACCTTTTTTTTTTTTTTGCTGTCTGTGCCCCTTTTCAGAAGATTTCACCTCACTTTCTGTCCCAATGACAATTGGATTTTGAAAATTTTGGGTTGTTAGGGAAACAAAAATTGGTGATGAAGCATCAGTGGAGACACCTTTTTCCCATATTAACTCTTACAGGAGAGAATTTCCCTTCCTAGGGATAGATTTTCTCTCACTTCCTGTTGTCTCCCTTCATTTGTAAGTAGGAGTCATTTGTATGTCGGATGTTTGAAAATAGAGGACCGCCTGTATATTCCATATGGCCTGCCCTATACACTCTGCGGAAAATTGGGCCTTAGGTGTTGGTGGTACCAGAACACTGTAAGCCCTTACAGTTATAATATGCACCTTAGCTTATATTATGCACCTTACCCCTGACCGACCTGTCCAACGAACAAATTCACGAAAGGGCACAGAGTCTACCAGCTGAAAAGGCAGCAGTTGGAATGCTAGCAATTTAGCCAAGCTAGCATTCAGGCTCTGAGCATGTGGATGGCTGGGACCGAATTTCTTTGCCTGCTACAATCGGATGTTGGTGTATCGATAGCAGATTGTCTGCAAGTACTTAGCACACCTAATTCTAAACCTTTATTCCTCTCAGTGCAGGTTTCTGAGAGGACTGAAGGTATAGTGGGGTTGGATATCCCAGATTATGAGGTGCAAGGAGAGGTCCGCCTTGTTCTTTGGTGTGGGACTTTTAAGTACTGTTGCCAACGGACTGCATGGGAGGTCGTCATATGTCTGGTCAAGCATGTGTTACCCAAGTGGCTGCTGTATTGGCCACGTTTGATACGCTTCAGACATATGTTGCAAACAGCAACGGTGCGATCTGCTGCACATGTCTCAAAAAACGCCCACACCAAAGAACTTTTCAAAATACACGGGGAGTCAGCAGTGCCCTTCAGATGTGGAGCTCTTCGTGTGATGCAGTTGGGTGACTGCCCTTAAGCTGGGCCCTGGAGGGCATCCTGCCTCATTGGAGATATGTGTTACGTACCTGGACGTAGAGCCTGACTTGGTAGGAGGAGACCTCTCATACAGCGCTGGTTCACGTGCCACTGGAGATGGGGACAGTGGTGACGTGAGCACAGTGGGGTAGGAGTGCCTGGTTTGTAGAGGAAGGTGTTGGAACCAACAGGGAGATCCTCCAGTAAGGTCCGTATGCAGATGGCAGGATGTAAGACTGCAGCTGTAGGTGGTAGAAGCAGGATACAAAAGAACCAGGCAACAGGTGGATCAACAAGTGGGAATCAGCAGAGCAAGGTCAGACAGTCCAGTTGGCAACAGCAGATCAATCAGATGATAGGAGCAGGCAAATGGCAGAGTCGGTAGGCAGGCTGGAGTCGGTAACCAAAGGCAGATGTAGCAAGGTCAGGCAGGCCGGGTCGGGTAGGAGAAGGTAGAGTAGTCCAAACAGAGCCGGGTCGGTAACGGGAGATCACAGGTTCAGGTTTCGGATCAGGTTTTCGGGTGGCTGACAAGCAGGAAGCTTAAAGACAACACAGCACTGGCTGAGTGTCACTGCTGGGCTTTTAAAGCCCGTTTTGGCGCCAATTGCGTTCCCGCGCATGCGCACATGCACGCGCGCGCTAACACGCACGCGCTAACGTGCGCGCGCGCCCGCCGCGCACCTATGTGCGCACGGAAGGCCCGGAAATGCCTGGAACGTTCTTGACATTGCCCCCCCACAAGGGGCAGCCTCCGGATGCCCAGGCGGCTTGCCTTCTCAGGGTGGGAAATCAGGTAAGTACGAACTAGCCGTTTTGCATGTAAGTTACTGTCTGGTTCCCAGGAATTACTTTCTGGACCGTACCCTTTCCATTTGACCAAAAATTGTACTTGCCCATGTCTTCTTCTACAATTGAGGATAGCCTCCACCTCATATTCCTGGTTACCATCTACCAAAACAGGTTCAGGCGGGTCAGTTCCTCTGTTAGGGAAGGGATTAGGCACAGCAGGTTTTAACAACGACACGTGAAATACCGGGTGAACTTTAAGAGAATCAGGTAAAGACAGTTCATAGGCTACTTCATTAATTTTCTTCTTAACAGGAAAAGGTCCCATAAATTTAGGTGCAAGTTTTTTAGAAGGGCACATCAATTTGATATTGGATGTAGACAGCCATACCTGATCTCCCGGTTGCAGAACCAGCTCCCCCCTTCTCTTTTGGTCGAAGTTCCTCTTGCTATCTGCCTGGGCCTTGGACATAGCTTCTTGTAGGACCTGATTGTTGCGTTTGAGGAATTCCACTGTCTTCTGAACTGCCGGAACTGAGGATTCGGAAACAAAATCTGGTAAAAAAAGTCAAGTGGAAGCCATAATTGGCAAAGAAGGGAGATTGGTTAGTGGTTGAGTGACTGGCATTATTGTATGCGAATTCCGCTAGAGGCAGCAGGGAAACCCAATTGTCCTGAGAAAAGGAAGTAAAACATCGGATATATTGCTCGAGGGTTTGGTTGGTTCTCTCTGTCTGCCCATTGGTCTGTGGATGATAGGCTGAGGAGAGAGAAAGCTCAATCTTCAAGATTTCACAGAGTGCCTTCCAGAAGCGTGAGGTAAATTGTACCCCTCTGTCGGAGACTATATTTGTAGGTACTCCGTGTAGTCTGACGATCTCCTTAATAAATACACGGGCTGTCTCTGTAGCAGATGGGGTTCCCTTCAGGGGCAAAAAATGGGCCATCTTAGATAGGCGATCTACAACCACAAAAATGGCTGTGCACCCCTCAGAACGGGGTAGTTCGACTATAAAGTCCATAGAAATCATTTTCCAAGGTCTGTCTGGTATAGGTAAAGGTTTAAGCAGTCCCCAGGCTCGGTTCTTTGAAGTCTTGTTCCGTGAGCAGATGGAGCAGGAATTGACGTATTTTTCACAAAACTCCCTTAAATTGGGCCACCAGAATGTACGCTGTACAAGTTCACGAGTTTTCCGTACCCCAAAATGTCCTGCTAAGGGATGATCATGAAGCAATGTTAGTACCTTAATTCGGATACCTTCAGGGACGAAGATTTGACTTCCCTTCCATAACAAGCCATCTCGAGATGTCAAGGTGGTTCCTGGAGGTTTTGGAGAGTGAGAAGAGGCTTCCTTGATTAAAGATAAGAGATCTGTGTGTAAGAGCAAAAAACTGTTAATGGGTAGAATTGTGTCAGGAGCAGGTGAGTCCTTAGGGTTATCATGCATGCGTGACAATGCGTCTGGTTTGACGTTTTTTGATCCTGGCCGATAAGTGATGTGGAAACAGAAGCGAGTGAAAAACAAGGCCCAACGAGCTTGTCGGGGTCTCAAACGTTTGGCAGATCTTAGATATTCTAAATTTTTATGGTCGGTATATATTAATACCGGGTGAGCTGCACCCTCTAACAGATACCTCCACTCCTCCAAGGCGGTTTTGATGGCAAGAAGCTCCCGATCCCCTACGTCGTAATTTCTTTCAGCTGGAGATAACTTTCGGGAGAAAAAGCCCACAGGGTGAATCAAGTCCTCCTTAACCTGTCTTTGCGAAATAACCGCTCCCACCGCTACTTTGGATGCATCAACTTCTAATAAAAAAGGTAAAGATGGGTTAGGGTGACTGAGAATTGGAGCTGATGTGAAAAGTCTTTTAAGTCTCTCGAATGCCTCTTGAGCCTCTGTACTCCAATGAAACCTGACATGTTGTTGTGTCAACCGTGTAATAGGGGCTATGATGGCAGAGAATCCTTTGATAAATTTCCTGTAAAAGTTTGCGAAACCAATGAAACGTTGAATACCTTTTTTATCGACGGGTGCAGGCCAATCCAGAACAGCAGACACTTTTTGGGGGTCCATCTTGATACCAGTCGCGGATATTATCAAACCCAAAAACTGGATCTCTTGTTGCTCGAACTCGCATTTTTCTGCTTTTGCGTATAGCCCATGTAAGCGAAGACGGTCCAAGACTCTGCAAACGTGTTCCCGGTGTTGGCTGAGGGATTCAGAAAAAACCAAAATATCATCCAAATAAACAATTACAAAAATATCTAAGAAGTCCTTGAATACATCGTTAATCAGATGTTGAAACGTGGCAGGTGCATTACATAAACCAAAGGGCATGACCAGATATTCATAATGCCCAAACCTTGTCCGGAATGCCGTCTTCCACTCATGCCCAGCCCGGATGCGGACCAGATTATATGCCCCTCTTAAATCGAGCTTCGTAAAAATAGTAGCAGACCTTAATTTTTGGAATAGTTCGGGTATTAAGGGCAACGGATAACGGTTCTTAACCGTAATTTTATTCAACTCCCGGTAATCTACACACGGGCGGAGAGTTTGATCCTTCTTAGTCACAAAAAATATTCCAGCCCCAGCTGGAGATGTGGATGGGCGGATGAATCCTTTTTCCAGGTTTTCGTTGATGTAAATTTTTAGTGCTTCCTGTTCTTTTTCTGACAGGGGAAAAATGCGCCCAAAGGGAATTTCGGCCCCAGGTAAAAGTTCAATTGGGCAGTCATATGCCCGATGGGGTGGAAGAGAGTCTGCTCCCTTTTTACTGAAAACATCGAGGAACCCATGATATGGTTCGGGTACTGATTGGCGTAGGTTTTGATCAATGTCCATGCAACATAAGGTGATAGAGGATGGAGTAGACTCATCTTGACAATGTTCTTGGCAGTAGGGGGACAAGAACCTGATCTCTCTGGTAGTCCAATTGATGGAGGGATTATGGGCCTGAAGCCAGGGGATGCCCAGGATGATTGGGAACAACGGGGAAGAGATCACATTAAGGATCAGCAGCTCCTTATGCTGGAAGGAGGTGATGGCAGGTACGGGAAAAGTCTCTTGGGTTACCTGTCCGGAGCTGATGCGGGAGCCATCGGCCAGGAAGACTGAAAGTCGATGGGTCTTATTCCGTAGGGGAATGTTGTGTTGGTTGGCGAAGGCAGAATCAATGAAGCAACTGCATGCTCCGGAATCAATAATTGCTTTAACTGGAATTGTCCTTCCTTGGAGCTGCAATGAGAGAGGGAGAGCAATGTGGGTTGTGTTAGCAGAAAGTGCTGAGAGACTGGCAGGAACAGAGGAAAAGCACTTACGCATCTTGACCGGACAGTTGCGCATGTAGTGTCCTGTTGTTCCACAGTACAGGCAGAGATTAAGTTGATGGCGGCGTGTGCGCTCTTCCGGGGTTAAGGTGGGTCGAATCAGTCCCAACTGCATCGGCTCGGAGGCATCTGGTGCAGGACGGATTGGCTGGAAGTTGGGTGGTGGTGAGTAGCGGGCAGCCGGAATTGGGGCTTTAGCAGTCATCCAAGTGGGGCGATTATGTTGGTAGGCCCGTTCAGTGCGACGTTCCCGAAGGCGGCGGTCAATCTGGATGGTTAGGGTGATTAAGGCCTCAAGAGTATCAGGTATGCCCACCCGGGCCAATTCATCTTTCAGTCCTTCTGATAAGCCCATGCGGAACTGATGCCGTAGAGCTGCATCATTCCATTGAGTGTCCGCACTCAAGCGTCTAAAATCTGAAATGTACTCCTCGGCCGCCCGGCGACCCTGCTGGAGTGTAGTTAAGGTGGCCTCTGCTGTGGCGACCCGTTCAGGGTCCTCATAAAGCTGGGACATAGCTTCAAAGAAGGCTGCCAGTGATTGAATCAAAACAGAGTCCTCTTCGAGAAGCCGGTGTGCCCAGATCTGTGGTTCTCCTAACAGTAGAGAGACCACAAACCCCACTTTAGTGGCTTCAAGTGAAAAAGTCCGGGGTTGCAGGGCGAAGTAAAGTCGACAAGCACTGCGGAAGGCCCGGAATTTAGTTCGGTCCCTGAAAACTTCTCAGGTATGGGGACCCTTGGCTCAGGTGGAAGCATAACGACAGAAGGAGGGGACGCAGCCTGAGCAGGGGCGGAAACGGACCCAGGAACCACGTGTATGGGGTTGATGATGTTCTGGACTTGTCCCTCCAATCTGGTGTAACCGTCTTGTAAGGATTTTACGGCTTGAGTGAGAGCTGACAGGTGTGAACAGATATCTGTCATGGGAGGGGTCTCTCCTGCAGGCTCAGTCATGGCTGTGTTGTACTGTTACGTACCTGGACGTAGAGCCTGACTTGGTAGGAGGAGACCTCTCATACAGCGCTGGTTCACGTGCCACTGGAGATGGGGACAGTGGTGACGTGAGCACAGTGGGGTAGGAGTGCCTGGTTTGTAGAGGAAGGTGTTGGAACCAACAGGGAGATCCTCCAGTAAGGTCCGTATGCAGATGGCAGGATGTAAGACTGCAGCTGTAGGTGGTAGAAGCAGGATACAAAAGAACCAGGCAACAGGTGGATCAACAAGTGAGAATCAGCAGAGCAAGGTCAGACAGTCCAGTTGGCAACAGCAGATCAATCAGATGATAGGAGCAGGCAAATGGCAGAGTCGGTAGGCAGGCTGGAGTCGGTAACCAAAGGCAGATGTAGCAAGGTCAGGCAGGCCGGGTCGGGTAGGAGAAGGTAGAGTAGTCCAAACAGAGCCGGGTCGGTAACGGGAGATCACAGGTTCAGGTTTCGGATCAGGTTTTCGGGTGGCTGACAAGCAGGAAGCTTAAAGACAACACAGCACTGGCTGAGTGTCACTGCTGGGCTTTTAAAGCCCGTTTTGGCGCCAATTGCGTTCCCGCGCATGCGCACATGCACGCGCGCGCCGCCGCGCGCGCTAACGCGCACGCTAACGCGCACGCTAACGTGCACGCGCGCGCGCGCCCGCCGCGCACCTATGTGCGCACGGAAGGCCCGGAAATGCCTGGAACGTTCTTGACAATATGCCTCCTCCTCCCCCTCTCTTCTATCAGGCACCTACGTAGAGTCAGTGACCTCATCATCCTCTCCCTCCTCGTCACTGGAGCAAACCTGGCAGTATGCTGCAGCTAGGGGAACATGACTGCCAGTTTCTTGCCCTTCTTGGGCACCCCCTTTCTCTGGGCTCACGTTGCTGCCTTCCTCATCCTGGGTACCATCATCGGAGCCTTCAAAATACTGCACATCTACCTGTGGTTAAACAGTTCGGGGGACTCCTCCGTGCATGATGGTGGGGCTAGGGAAGGAGTGACTGATGCCATTGAGCCAATGGAATAGGCCACTTTGGCAGCTGCATTGGCAGCCAAACTTCTCTTAGCCTGGGTGACAGAGGATGAGGAGGATGAGGATGGCTTAGTTATCCACTCTACCAACTCTTTTGCATGTTGTGGAGCAACAGGACCAGCTGCCAAAAAAAGGAAAAGCGTGCCCCATGGCCAAATGCTGAGGATGCACCGTGTCCATAAACAGCACTGTTGGCTGTAGACACAGAGCCTGCTTGCCCTCTTTTAGTGGCCTGTGAGCATCTGCCTCTCCTTGGTGGCCTTCCAGACATGCTGTAAAAATTTCATTAGCAAAACACTGCCTAAAGTTTACTAGAAAAAGTACACCAGTGTCAGAAACCATGAACCAGACCGAGACAGAAGTATAGTGAAATCACACTTGTTTATTAATAAAAATAAAAAGGTAAATAGAGTAAGCATAGTCAAAGCATAGCCAAAGTCCAGTAACCAGATCAGGTAGTCTGCCAAGCCAGAGTCCAGTAACCAAATCTGGTAATCAGCCAGGCCAGAAGTCAGGAATCCAAGTTGAGGAACAGCAAGCCAGTTTTTAACCAGGAACGCAGGAGATAGTCACATCGCAAGAAACTAAGGCAAAGGCAGAGATGAAGTGAGCTGGACAGCTTTAAGTAGGCAGGTCAGACGAGCAGGATCAGAAACAGCTGGGTAACTGTGGAGAGAGACGAGAGCTGGCAATTAGCTGACAGTTGAGTGGCCAGCTCAGAGAAGGAAGGGCTGAGCCAGCCCTGACATTACCCCCTCCTCAACGACCCCTCCTCCTCGGAGGACCACCGGGCTTGAGGGGAAAATGTCTATGGAAATCATAGAGGAGGGCAGGGGCATGTACGTTCGAGGATGAGACCCAGGAGCGTTCCTCTGGACCGTACCCCTTCCAATGCACCAGGTACTGTATCCACCCACAGAACCTACGGGAGTCAACAATGGATTGTACCTCATACTCCTCATGGTTCTCCTTAGGGTGAGGACATGGCACCGAGGTGGTAAATTGGTTGAAGACCAACGGTTTCTATAAGGAGACATGAAACACATTTGAGATGTGCATAGTAGAAGGAAGATCCAAGGCGTAAACCACTGGGTTAATCCTGCAAAGGATATGGAAAGGCCCAATAAACCGAGGTGCGAACTTCAGTGAGGGAACATGAAGTCGGAGGTTGCGAGATGACAGCCAGACCCTGTCCTTAACCTGGTAGGAAGGCGCAGGCAGGCCTCTGCGGTCAGCATGTAGCAGGCGTCTGCGGTCAGCATGTAGTCTGTACCTATCATTGGCATGACGCAAAGGTTCCTGGACTTGTACCCAAGTGGAAAGAAGACCACGGAGATGCTCCTCTAACACAGGAATACTCTGCGGAACAAACGAGTCAGGCAACATGGAAGGTTGGAAACCATAATTCACCATAAATGGAGACAATCGGGAGGCAGAATTCAAGGCACTGTTGTGAGCAAACTCCGCCCATAGTAATAGGTCCGATCAGTTGTTATGATGGTCAGAAATATAGCAACGTTGGAATTTCTCCAAGAACTGATTGGCTCGCTCTGCAGCCCCATTAGACTGTGTAATATGCAGAAGAGAAAGCAAGCTGAATTCCCAACTGTGCATAAAAGGCTTGCCAGAACCGGGAGACAAACTGACTGCCCCTCTCCGAGACAATCACCTTGGGTAGTCCATGTAAGCAAAAGATCTCCCGAGCAAAAATGGAAGCCAGTTCCTTAGAAGTAGGCAACTTCTTAAGTGGAATACAATGACAAATCTTTGAGAACCGGTCAACCACCATAAGGATATCAGCATTGCCTTGGGAGTTTGGCAACTCCACAATGAAATCCATAGACAGGTGGGTCCAGGGCCTCTCTCCATTGGGTATGGGTTTTAGGAGGCCCACTGGAAGGTGTCATGGAGTCTTACTCTAAGAACACACGGAACAGGCAGCAACAAAGGCAGTTACATCAGCCTGTAGACTAGGCCACCAGAATTGTTGGGAAATGGCCCAAACGAGTTGATTCTTCCCAGGGTGGCCAGCTGCCTTGGGAGAATAGTAAGTCTGGAGAACAGAAGTGCGGAGACTTTCTGGGACAAAGCAACTGTGACAAGGTTTCTCAGGAGGAGCATGGACCTGAGCAGCTAGAATTTTGTCACCCAAAGGAGAAGTAAGACTGGTGCGAACCGTAGCCAGAATACGATCAGGAGGAATCACAGGAACCGGAACCGATTCCAAATTGGAAGTGGAAGAAAATTGTCATGACAAGGCGTCCTTACATTCTTACTACCGGGTAAGAATGAGACAATGTAATTAAAACTCGACAAGAAAAGAGCCCATCGCGCCCTTCTGGGAGAGAGGTGCTTAGCCTCAGACAAGAATGTGAGATTCTTATGGTCAGTAAGAATGAGAACTGGCACAGTGGTACCTTCAATGAGATGTCTCCATTCTTTCAGGGCTAAAATGATCGCAAACAGCTCTCTGTCACCAATCTCGTAATTGCACTCAGCAGGTGTCAATTTCTTGGAAAAGTAGCCACACGGATGCATAGCACTCTCAAGGTTAAGACATTGAGACAGAAGGGTGCCAACTCCAGTCTCAGAAGCATCAACCTCTAGGATAAAAGGCAACGTAGGATCAGGATGTGCCAACACAGGAGCAGAAACAAAGGCAGCCTTGAGACTCTCAAAGGCCTTAATGGACTCCAGAGACCATTTCTGTGGGTTACCGTTCTTTCTGGTCATATCAGTCAGGGGCTTGACCAGAGAAGTTATGAATAAACTTCCGATAATAGTTGGCAAAGCCCAGGAAAAGCTGCAGAGGACATAAACCCACAGGTCGGGGCCACTGTAGGACTGCCGAAAGTTTCTCTGGGTCCATCAAAAAACCAGCAGTGGAAATGACATGGAATTTAACCTGTTCACTATGGAACTCACACTTCTCCAGTTTACAACAGATTGTTCTCTCTTAGTTTCTGAAGCACACGACAGACATCTGTGTGGTGGCTCTCCAGGGACTTGGAAAATATGAGGATATCATTGAGATAAACCACCACACATAACTGCAACAAATCTCGAAGGACATTGTTAATAAATTCCTGGAAAACTGCTGGGGTGTTACAAAGGCCAAAAGGCATTACAAGGTACTCATAATGGCCTGTTATGGTAACATAGTTTTCTCAGTTCACCACTCTTCTTCTTCACATAGAAGAAATCAGCACCAGCAGGAGACGATGACTTGCAGATGAAACCTTGAGAAAGTGCGTCTGCAACATATTCCTCCATGGCCTTATCCTCCAAGACCGACAAAGGGTAAACCTGGCCACAAGGGGGTATGGCCCCAGGTTGAAGGTCAATTGCACAATCATAATGTCATAATGTCAGGTACTCACCGAGGCCAAGATGCTGAGAACAGCTCCCCTTGCAACTAGGTGCACAGTGCCCCTGAAGGTGGAACACTGGGCACAGAGGGGCACGGGCTGCCAGCAGGTGGATAGAAGGACTCTGGAGGCTTGAGACACCCGTGCAGGAGGAACCTTGATACTTGGAGAAGAGGAAGCCCGGCTGAGCTCTAGCACAACAGGAGGCTGGGGATCCAACACAGGTGAAGTTCCAATGGTACAGAGTCTGTGGAAGCAAGCCGTAGTCAAATACAGGAAGGTCAATCAGGAGGAGCAAGCATCAAGTACAGGGATTAGGCTGAGACAAGTCCAAGTGGAGGCCGAGGGTCAAACACACGCTGACCTTCTGCATTCCATTGAAATTCCTCCCATGGAAATGATGAACCCGAGGAACTGGATGGTATCTTTCTCAAATTTACATTTCTCCCCTTTTAGATAGAGCCTGTGTTGCCTGAGGATGAGGAGGACCTTCTTGACATGGGTGCGGTGAAGTTCTAGTGTGTTGGAAAAAATCAAGATATCGTCAAGATAAACAATAATAACGTTTTTAAGATACTCAAGGAAGATATCATTAACCAGGTGCTGGAAAGTGGGCGGAGCGTTGCAGAGCCCAAAGGGCATTACCAAGTATTCGAAATGTCCGAATATGGATCTGAAGGCCGTCTTCCACTCATCCCCGTCATGGATTTGGACTAAATTGTATGCTCCTCGAAGATCTAGTTTGGTGAATACTCGTGCCGTTCTTAAACGTTGGAATAATTCGGGGATGAGTGGAAGCGGGTACCTATTCTTAATGGTGATTTTATTGAGCTCCCTGTAGTCCACACAGGGTCTAAGGGAACTATCCTTCTTTTTTTTCGACGAAAAAGATGCCTGCGCCGGCTGGAGAGGAAGATGGTCGAATTAATTTATTTTCCAGGTTTTCGTCTATATAGGAACGTAGTGCCTCCCATTCAGTTTCTGATAGAGGAAAAATCAGACGAATGGAATCTTGGAACCAGGCAATAATTCAATTGGGCAATCGTAAGGCCGATGGGGCGGCAGACAGTCAGCCTTTTTTTTTGTCGAAAACGTCCAGGAAATCTTGATAGGCTGGAGGGACATGTTGAAGGTTCTCGGAGCTAGTCTGAATAGTTAGGCAGGAGGTGGCCTCGTTAGAGGCTGGCAGGAAGCAGTGCTGTAAACAGTAGGCAGAGGAAAAGCACACCTTCTTCTTGTCCCAGCTGATCTGTGGGTTGTGAGCTTGCAGCCAGGGGAACCCGAGGATGATCGGGAACATGGGGGAGTAAATAATGTCAAAGAGAAGAAGTTTGCGGTGCCTGGAGTCTGTAGAGGTAGGAATAGGTTCAGTCTCTTTGGTCACTGGACCGGAACAGGGTGCAGAGACATCAGCTAGATGGATTTGGAGATGGTGCTTCTTGGTGCGGAGTGGGATGCGCAGATGTTGAGCTAGCGTTATGTCCATAAAGCAGCTGCAGGCACCGGAGTCAATGATGGCTCCCAGTCGGGCCTCTTCTTCCGCCACCTGTAACAAAACCGGTAGGACAAGATGAGACTGGGTGGAACCCGCAATCTGAGAGTTTACGGTAAGGTGTGGGTGGCACTTACTGGGTCTTACTGGACAGATGCGTAAGAAGTGGCCCGCTTCCCCACAGTACAGGCAAAGATTGGCTTGACGCCGACGGAGTTTCTCTTCAGGGGTGAGTGGAGCCCGGACTAGCCCCAGCTGCATGGGTTTACCATCTGGAGAAAGAGTGGAGACTGGAACAGGTGCGGGCACAGGAGGTACCCGGGGTAACATCCACGTAGGTATGGATGACTGGAAGCGCTCAGAACGGCGCTCCCGCAGACGTCGGTCGATCTTAGTAGCCAACTGAACCAATTCTTCCAAAGATGCTGGCGTGTCTACTCGGGCTAGTTCGTCCTTTAAAGTCTCTGAAAGGCCCAGACGAAACTGGTATTTAAAGCGGTTCTGCACTCTGTAAAAAAAATTTTTTTTTTAGGACGTAATATAAAGTATGCTTACCTTTTATTAGGGGACTCACCTGTTCCATCTTCCATCTCGATCGCCGCCGGTTTTCGTCCGATGAAGTTCCTCGTCTTCTTCTTTAGTGCTGGGGGCCATCTTGCCTGTGGGCATGTGAAACACCCACAGGAACTTTAGATGGCCCAGCATGCACCGCCGTTACTCGCGCGTGCGCAGTAACGGCACATCTGCCGACATCTCACGAGATTTCGGCAGATGTGGCCGAAATCTCGGGAGATTTCGGAAGATGTGGCCGAAATCTCGCGAGATTTCGGAAGATGCCCGCACTGACTCCTGGGATCAATGACACCAGATCCCAGGAGACAGTGCGCCGTGACGACGATCGACGCAGAGACCCCGCCCGCCGCCGCAGAGAGAGAAGACCGGAAGTCTTCAATTACAAGGTAAGTAAAAAAAAAAAAAATAAAAAAAACATTTCATTTAGTACTCTTTGCCTGATTTGGAAGGCAAAGAGATTTACTAAAGGAAATGTGTGCAGAACCGCTTTAAGAGCTGCCTCATTCCAGGTAGTGTCGCTGGACTATTTCCGGAATTCCACAATGTAGTCCTCTACCGGTCTCTTCCCCTGGGTTAGGGAATGCAGAATGACTTCAGCTGTGGTGGTGCGTTGAGGGTCATCATTTAACTGACATAGCTCCAAAAAAGGTTTCTACTGAGTCGAGTAAGGGGCTCCTCTGCTCCAAGAGGCTATGTGCCCACGACTGAGGTCATCAGATAACAGTGCTATGACGAATCCCACTTTCACTGACTCCGAATGGAAGGTCCTGGGTTGAAGGGCCAGATGCAGGAGACATGCGTTTTTGAAAGCCCTAAACTTCTTCCTGTTACTGGAAAAGCGTTCAGGTGGAGGGACCCTGGGCTCAGGAAGGGTCATGACAACTGAGGGTGTAGAGGTGCCTTGGACCAGTAGAGAAGGGCTGCTGGCTGCAGAGGATGAGGCATCCGGTGGACCAGAAAAGGCAGTCAGGTGCTGTAGGCGACCCTCAATCTGGAAGTAGCCATCTTGAAGAGGGCTGCCACCTGCTGGCAGAGGGCTTCAAGGAGTGAGCCCATTCTGTCGGCCTCTGACATGGCTGGTGTATACTGTCAGGTACTCACCTTAGCAACTGGGCCTCGAACAGCTCCCCTTGCAACTAGGTGCACAGTGCCCCTGAAGGTTGAACAGTGGGCACTGGGCTTGGAGAAGAGGATGAGCTCTAGCACAACAGGAGGCTGGGGATCCAACACAGGTGAAGTTCCAATGGTACAGAGTCTGTGGAAGCAAGCCTTAGTCAAACACAGGAAGGTCAATCAGGAGGAGCAACCGTCAAGTACAGGGATTAGGCTGAGACAAGTCCAGGTGGAGGCCGAGGGTCAAACACAGTAATGATCAAGAGAGGGATATCCAGGAGGCAAGCTGAGGTCAATCACAGGAGAAGTTCAAGAGAAGTCGGTTACAGTCCGGGTCACAACAGGTAGGTACAGGAAGCAAGATCATGCACTGGAAATACAGGAGCTGAAGAGATACACCAGCAATGAGACAGAGCACACTGTCTCCTTTTATAGGCCTGTCATTGTCACATGGTGCACCTAGTCATGCGCGCAGCCATGCGCATAGTCGTGCGCCCGTGTTAGTGCAATACTGTGCGAAGGAGCGCACCGCGCTGAATTACTATGCGCAAGAGGACTATCTCTTTTGCGCACCCGTGTGCGCACACCCACTATATCGCGCCCCTCTACCGCGCAGGCAAGCACCGATGCTGCCGCCTGATCGTTCCCTGACACATAGGACCGGGGTGGAGGCAAATTATCGACTTGACCTTTGTCAAAGACATCACTAAAATCGCTGTACTCCTCCGGCAGGGAGGAGAGTGAAGAGGTGCACAGGACCTTGGCTACCTTCTGGAAGCATGTCTCACTGCATTGTGGTGACCAGGAGAGAACCTCAGCACGGAGCCATTTAAAAGAGGGGTTGTGCCTCTGTAATCACGGATAACCAATAACCAGTGGAAACCTAGGTGAGGAGATAACTTGGAATTGGATTATCTCATGGTGAAGAGCCCCTACGGCCATGGACAACGGAACCGTCTCATGAGTCACATGGGCAGGCTGTAGAGGTCTCCCGTCAAGAGCCTCAATGGCAAGTGGAATGTCATGCAGCTGCGGCGGAATCGAGTGCTGCGATACAAAGGCAGCATCAATGAACAGGCCTGCAGCCCCAGAGTCGATTAGAGCCTGTATCCCGATGGACGACTCAGCCCAAGAAAGGGTGACCAAAACCAGGAGCTTATCCTTCTGGATAACTGGGGAGGAAACGACACCTAAGGTCTGTCCATGACAGGACCTCAAGGTTTGGGTATTCCCTAGACGGGTAGGACAAGACTTCAAAAAGTGACCTGCCTGGCCACAATAAAGGCACAATCTCTCCCTCCTCCTAAAAGCTCTCTCATCCGCAGAGAGACGCATGAAGCCCAAGTGCATGGGTTCATCTTCACTGACCGACTTGGTACCAGGAGGCATGGGAGGTGAGGGAGGCATGGGTTGGACTTCAAAACTCTGAGGCAAACGTAAAAGAGGCTTCTGGAAGCGTCCCTTAAAACAATATAAAATGAAATAGTAATGTGGCGCTTGCTAGCTCCAATAAACGCACATCCTTAGGAATCTTCCCAAAAGGACAGATCAGAACAGCGTCCTTATATTGATTTATTCAATCAAATTGCACAGCCAGAGATAAAGATCAGTGCTGATGCAATAACTTGAATGGGCATCCACTAGTCACAGAACCACGGCTGTACTCCCACAGCATGTATAGAAAATCTGTGCAAATATGCAAATAAATCCAGCTTACATATAAGAATACATAAATAAATACATCAATAAATGGATAAAAGGTAAAGTGCAAAGATAATAAAAATATAAATTCAGCAACAATATGTGCATAAAATAATTGACAAAGTGACCACACACAAATGTTGTAAAAAAGGAAGGAGAATCTATGAGTCTGTGCAGAATAGACTAAGACAAATAAAGAACTGTGCAAAAATGCCTGTGCAAAAAATGCCAGTGTGAAAGATAACTAAGCAAAAAAAAAAAATCTGTGCAAAAAAATGCCAGTGTATATTAAAACTGTGCTGACCAAAAAATACCCAATAATGCTTAATTATTAATGTGCAAGCAAAAAATAAAAATCAAGGAAATAGTCCAAAAGGTGCTTCAAATAAAAAAGTCTTTACACTTCTAATATGCAACACAGTCTCATATATGGGTTTCCTGTGTCTGAGCTCCGTTTGGTGTGTAATAACGTTCAATGATTGCAGCCAGTGATCCCATCCATGCAGATTCCAGTGTGAAGATAATAAAAGGGTTTGCCCCAGCCTCTTACCTTAAGGTAAGGTATAAATCACCTTACAACCAACAGCTGCTCCCGCTTCTGGGCTTCCCCTGCTAACGCTGCTCCAAAACGTATCAATCCCACCAGGTGCTCAATCATATAATGAGGGCAGAAATAGCCAAGGATTCCATAGTGTAGTAAATTTAAGCAGCGTTTTAATAAAAAATAAATGACTTACAGTTAAAATGTACAAAGTACAGCGGTAATGCAAATTTGTGACTGATCCCGGCCGAGATCGGACACGCTCTGTCACCCGGCTTGCAATCCTGACGCGTTGCGTCGTTGTCCACGTGACTATATCAAAAGGAATAGAGTCGGGTGAACGGCGGTGACTCAAATAGCAGGGCGGTTGCCGGGGCAACCTCCAATAATTCTTAAATACGGTTCAATACAAGGAAATAACCCACCCAGCACAATCCATCAAAGAAATAGTATACAGGCAAGGTAAATCATAATAAAAACACATATAAAATTTTGATGAATATTATTAAAGATAGCCAAACAATCTCTAATAGGTAACACAGCGCCATCTGCTGATCAAAAAATTAAACAGCACCATCCAGTAATCCAAATGATCAAACGATTGCTAGTTGTGCAACACTGCTCAATGCTCCTGGTATCATCTACTGCATATAGCGGGGGACAAAATGATGGTAAGCTCCAAATCGGAATACCTAGGGCCAATGGGCAATTAAAAACAGACGGGTCCAGCTCCATAAAAATGCAATAAAATTAATTAATAGATAACGGTCCACAGACCATGGTGAAAACTAATGCTAGCCATGCAGCCCTGATCATTCCTTCAGATAACATAAATTGTAAGTGATAGAAACAAATATATTATTGAAAATAGAAAACACCAAAGGGTGATCCATAGAAAAGGGGATAAGATAATCACGGGCTACAAATATATAACAAGGGCCAAAGGCTAATATATTATCCAAGAAATTGAAAATCAAAAGCATAGCCACCCATTGGTCGGGTACCAGGGCTATATTTATATGTGACTAATGATCAAAAATAATAGATCATAGTTCATGTTTATACATGTAACCATAAAAAGTATTAATAATGAGAGAGGAAGGGCTAAAATACCTTACATTAATAAAAATCAGGGTTAAAAGAAGGAAGAAAGATAAAAATCGTGACTTCATCAAATAATAAAATATTCAATGACATAACCCAATTTTCCGAATGATCCATTAGTATAAGTCCCATACTGCTGTCCTCTGTGTCCAGATGATGGCACTATTGGCAATATATTCATTACCTGTTAATTATTACTGGATCATTCGGAAAATTGGATTATGTCATTGAATACTTTATTATTTGATGAAGTCACGATTTTTATCTTTCTTCCTACTTTTAACCCTGGTTTTTATTAATGTAAGGTATTTTAGCCCTTCCTTTCTCTCATTATTAATACTTTTTATGGTTACATGTATAATCATGTCCTATGATCTATTATTTTTGATCAGTAGTCATACATGAATATAGCCCTGGTACCCAACCAATGGGTGGCTATGCTTTTGATTTTCAATTTCTTGGATAATATATTAGCCTTTGGCCCTTGTTATATATTTGTAGCCCGTGATTAGCTTATGCCCTTTTCTGTGGATCACCCTTTGGTGTTTTCTATTTTCAATAATATATTTGTTTCTATCACTTACAATTTATGTTATCTGAAGGAATGATCAGGGCTGCATGGCTAGCATTAGTATAGCATTAGTATTTTTTCACAGTTCTTTATTTGTCTTAAGGCCCGTACACACGATCAGACTTTTTGACAACCAACATGCAAATTAGCTGTTTTGGACCAACATCCGACCGTGTGTACGCTCCATCAGACCAACTTTTTCCAGGTTTCATCGGACTTTTGTTGGCTGTGCGAACGGACCAACTTTCTGCCAAAAAAAGTCTGATGGGCCAAAGTCTGACCGTGTGTACACAAAACCAACAGACTTTTGTACAAAGCAATGCAGAACTAATGCAAAAGATCAGACAACAATACAGAAGTTGACCAAAGGTGGCGGTAAAGAGCAGAAAAACCAAGTGATTTGGTGAAAGTTGGCTTGCCGTGTGTATGCAATACCAACTTGGGGCCAACGCCCTTTGGACAAAAATCCACGGGAAAGTTGGTCCACGGTCCGATCGTGTGTATGAGGCTTTAGTCTATTCTGCACAGACTCATAGATTCTCCTTCCTTTTTTACAACATTTGTGTGTGGTCACTTTGTCAATTATTTTATGCACATATTGTTGCTGAATTTATATTTTTATTATCTTTGCACTTGAATCTGCACATATTTTGCACTTTACCTTTTATCCATTTATTGATGTATTTATTTATGTATTCTTATATGTAAGCTGGATTTATTTGCATATTTGCACAGATTTTCTATACATGCTGTGGGAGTACAGCCGTGGTTCTGTGACTAGTAGATGCCCATTCAAGTTATTGCATCAGCACTGATCTTTATCTCTTGCTGTGCAATTTGATTGAATAAATGAATATAAGGACGCTGTTCTGATCTGTCCTTTTGGGAAGATTCCTAAGGATGTGCGTTTATTGGAGCTAGCAAGAGCCACATTACATTTTATTTCATTGCTGGGTGTGAGAACACCTTTATGGTGGCTGCTGCATTTTTTTAGCTTTGTATTTTATTGTGTTTTATCGTGCCCATTAGTGGTTCGTGCATTAGTCACCCCCTATTGACGTTCCTTAAAAAAAGTCTTTCTCTGAGTCTGGAGTCAATGAGGATGGCAAACGAGATCAAGCTCTCCAGCTCAGTGGGTATATCTCGGGCTGCTATCTTATCCTTGATGGAATCTGAGAGACCATGAGAAAAAGCAGCCACGAGGGCCTCATTGTTCCAAGTAAACCTCTGCTGCCAGAGTATGGAATTCAATGGCATAAATGGCAACAGTTCTCGCACTCTGAGCATCATGAAGCACCTGGCAGCAGAAGCAGAGCATGCAGGAACGTCAAATACCCTTTTAAAGGAGGCCACAAACTCAGGGTAACTCAAGACAGCAGGTTTTTGCATCTCCCATAGAGGGTTAGCCCAGGCCAAGGCTCTCTCAGAAATCAAAGATATCATGAAACCTACGTTTCTTCTGTCCGTGGGAAACGTCTGGGGCAGCATCTCAAAGTATATCTCAAACTGATTGAGAAACCCTCTGCATTGAACTGGATTGCCCCCAAATCCCTGGGGAAGCGGAGCGGAACCAGACATACCTCTTATAGAGGTAATACTCGAGGCAGGTGCCTGCACAGAGACTGGCGCAGCAGCAGGGGCTGCCTGTGACTCAGGTTGTACCAGAACAGCCACAGTGGGGGATTCCAGGTGAGTTTGTAATGCCATGGCAAACTGATCTATGTGGTGATCTTGCTCATCCAATCTGGAAAAAATATTACCAACAAGTGGATTGACTGTATCTTCTGAATTCAACCACCGGGCAAGGGTTGTGGGGATGTGGCCCTTCTCCCCATCAACATGGGGACAAGGTTTATTGCGGTGCAAAAAGTGTTTGGGGACCTGGGCCCTGCCCCAGGGGACATGTATCAATGCAACAAAAAGTTTTAAAAATGGCAGTTTTTCCGGGAGCAGTGATTTTAATAATAAAGTGAAACAATAAAAGTCTAATATTCCTTTAAATTTCATACTTGGGTGGGTATCTATAGTATGACTGTAAAGGGGTGTATGTTTCCCGTGTTTAGAACAGTCTGACAGCAAAATAACATTTCTAAAGGAAAAAAGGTAATTTAAAACTACTCGCGGCTATAATGACTTGTCGGTCCGACAATACACATAAAGGTTCATTGATAAAAACGGCATGGAATTTCCCCACAGGAAAACCCGAACCAAAATTTTTTAAAAAAATGCCCTTCAGGCCTGGTATGGATATTGAGGGGAACCCCGCACCAATTTTTTAAAAAAAAAATGGTGTGGGGGTCCCACTCAAAATCCATACCAGACCCTTCAGGTCTGGTATGGATTTTAAGGGGAACCCCGTGCCAAAAATAAAGAAATCCATACCAGACCCTTATCTAAGCACACAACCTGGCAGGCCGCCGCAGGAAAAGAGGGGGACAAGAGAGCACCCCCCCCTCCTGAACCGTACCAGGCCACATGCCCTCAACATTCAGTCATGTTGAATCTTCTATCTATAATGAAAATAAAGCATTTGTTTATGTCGGATCTTTTGTTTTTCGGATTCTGCACTTTCGTTATCGTTTGTTAAAACGATAACGAAAATACCTGAAATTCGGACGAAATGCATTTGGACGAAAACTAATGCACATGTCTAAAAATTATGACTAGGTGGTACATGACACCAGCTAGACTAGCAAAAAATTTTCCATCAGCCGAACCACTACATTTTAGGGGATGCCAACTACTAGGCACGATCACACATGTATGGTGGGAATGCCCCAGAATCAGGACTTTCTGGAAAAAGATACTGAACCTCCTTAAAAAAAGTTACTGGATGCAAGATTGCCAGGTCTCCTGAAATCGCTCTACTGAATGCACATATCCCCAGGATCGATCTCCAAATACAATCACAAACTGATTCATTTTATACTGTTAGGAGCTAAAATAACACTGGTTAAGGCTTGAAAGCAGCCCACAGTTTCAGCAAGGGCAGCCGCCAGGAAAATTTCCTGGATTATGGCCCAGGAAAAACTGGCTAGCATTCTCAATGACTCAAAACATAAATTTGAGATGATCTGGGAACCTTGGGCTAAATTCATGGGTGTAGCTATTTCCCCAGGAATTCGGCCCAACCAAAGCCAGGACCAATATTGAGATGTATGAACCTTAATTCCCACTCCCACTTCACCCTTTCTCTGTCCTTTTATCCCTTCTTTCTTCTTAGATAGCTTTCCCTTTTCTCTCTCAGGGTATCTGACCACTATGATAGGTACCTTACTGGGGTTCCGCTCTAAAGACAGAGTCTCAATCAGGGGGTTCCGGCCTGGGGGGGTTGGGGTTTCCCACTCCCCGGCACAGTTTGTTCCCATCAGGGGTGCCGGGGAGGTGGGGGCCTCTTTACCCCTTCCTTTACAGGACGGGCACCCTCTCTGATAACCTCAGGTTCCCCTACTTAGGAAATAATGTCTAGATGGGAGTTGGTTTCCTCACAAGACCAATCTCACCAGTAGGAGAATTATAGTATAGTTAACAGGTTGTTTGGATTTTATTCATTTCTCCTTTTCAGACTACTGTTTATACAGTCATGGTTTGTAACCCGCTTACCTCACTGTACCTAGGCAATACCTTATGTCTTTAAGTTGTTAAAGTTACTCTGTATTTTACTACTTGAAAATAAAATATTCTGAAAGAAATTAAGGGAAAGTAAACATAATAATAATCAAATGGACAAAAAACTCAAAACCAGATGGTGAGTAGACAAGGATGGAACCCTGACCCAAAAGCCTTCTTCCCTACATAGCAATCCTGCAAACACTCCCCTTATTCCTACTCCCCCCCCCCCTCCCCAGAAACCACCCACCTACCCTCCCAGTTAAAACCATATCACCCCCCTCCCACCACTAATAAACAGTGATATGACAGCCCCATGGTTATACATCTTTGCACTGTCTTATACTATAGTCTTCCCACATTACTCCACCTGCACTAGCCTAGGGTCCTACCAACTGAGTTATATGGAGTCTTATTCTGAATGGAGACATGCTTTAAAAGAGAAGTATGGGAATTAGTATCCCATATTCATACTTACCTAGGTGGATGGTGCATCTGTCCCCTGCCACCTCTTCACTGAGAACTGAGACATTGAACATCGCTGATGGCTTGGTTCTCTCACCTCTCCTAGAGGAGAGCTTCTGCCATTCAGTCAGCGGCTCTGCTGGAGCGCAGAGCTGTGGAGGGGCAGGGAGCAGCTTGTTGAGAGTCTGAAACCAACATTAGCCCAGGCCTAGGTCGGGATTACGCTCTGCCTCGACTGATCTTGGTGACATCAGCGGAGAGTGAACTTCAGACAGTTCTCTGCTGAAAACGGGTCACAGGAGTGCAAAAGGAATTGTACCCCTGTGACCCAGAGGGGAAGCCCAGCCAAAAAAAGCTCAGGCTGGACTTCTCCTTTAAGGACTTCACAGGCTGGGCCTGGCTTTTAGCAGATGGTGTTGAGTATATAGTAGGGCAGCATTAGACTTGACAATGCAGGAGGACTATTAGTGCTGACAGGGGATTTATTACTGTCACAGTCCTGTATGCATTGGGAAGCAATTTGGCTTATATGAGACTATAGCTATAGCTGACACGCTGAAAACATACCATCATCAGCTGGCCTATCAGGATATATTTAAAAATATATTCTCCTGCGCTCAAGTGGTAGGCCTGGAGATGTACAGTACAGATAAATTCCTTCTATGTCAGCGGCCTTGCTGCCCCACTCAGGACAATGAGTATCCTTGAAACTGTAAAACAGTAGCAAGAGAAGGGTGCACTGACCTAGCGCATTACCAAAATAAGGTTCATTTCAAATAAAAACAACAAATGGTTGTACTCACAGTGTACATAGGCATATCACAGCAAAAGCAAATGCGAACCATCGCCTTCAGGTCTGATAACCAGCAGTGCGGGAAGACCAGGTGGCTTCTGTAGTGGTTGGTGCGTTTTGAGGGAGAACCCTCTTCTTCAGAGCCAAAATGAATCATTTTGGTTGTGAAGAAGAGGGTTTCCACTCAAAACAGCTTTTGCTGTGATATTTCTATATACACTGTGTATGTGAGTACAACCATTGCACTTTTTATTTGGAATAACATTTATTTTGGTAATGCTCTAGGTCGGTGCACCCTTCTCTTGCTACTGTTGGCCTATCGGTATACCCTGAGCATAACCAGTATATTGGTAGTGTGTAGTGTGGTGTTAATTGGGAGGGTAGGTGGGTGGTTTGCGAGGAAAAAGTTGGGATAGGGGAGGACTGCTTTTTGAGGGAGGAGTGCTTTTGGGTGGGGTTTCCATCTTGGTCCACTAACCATCTGGCTGTTTGAGCTTTATGTTCATTTGATTATTATTTTCAATAAAGAATTTGTGGTAATAATCTTGTATTCATCATATTCTTGGTGGGTCCTTTTGTATATTTATGCATGTTAGATACACCTCCCATTATATATATATATGGTTGTAGCACCACAACTGTGCCATCTCCATTAATCAAGAAGCTAAAGTCAAGTCACCCCAGAGCTAAAGGTTCTCCTGGGTTCCAAACCTTAAAGAGGACCCACGTGGGACTTACCGTGTTCAATACATAGAAGACAAATGTATAGGCCCAGAGATCTGTCAGAGAGTATGAGTCACCAAGAAATATCTCTATTATCCTTTCCACTGGAATTGTCCGTCCATTTTCCATTTTCATTTGCTCACATAAATGAATCTCCAGAGCTTCCATACAGTCTGACCAGTTTTTTTCCGAATACAGAGAGGACATACACCTGGAACGTTAAAACAGTAAGTTGAATGTTTGATAGGCAAGATATTCATTTAACATGCTTTGCCTGGATGAGGATTGTTCATCATTTGTTGTCTAATCACTTAATGTCCTGAGGCCATGTTGAAACGTCCCAGACTTCAAGTGGTTTAAGCAATCTCATGGCTGCAACTACATACGTTTGGTGTCAATTTTTTCAGCCACTGTTCATCTATTTAGTAAAAGTGATCGAGGCAGTTCTACATCCTCCCGATCACTTTTACAGTAATCAGAAGGGCAGCCCCCCTTCACTGGCACCTCCATGGTAGCTTTCCTGTTCCTCCAAGGAGCCCACGACCAATGAAAATGTATCATCCATTAAGCAGGAGGAGATTTAAGAGCATCCATTCCCTGATCTCCCCTGCAAGTAATGAAGAGGCGACTGATTACATCACTTTGGTTTCAAAGCTGTCATTCCCTGGCTAACGTAATAAAGCCTGATCTGTTCTTGATTAGCTGAAGCGAAGGCAAGGGAAACAATGGGGGTGAAATTGACCCCTGATGTCTCCATAAAGAGGACTTGTCACTTGCCTATGCTATCACATAGGGGACTTGTTAGCCCCCTTATGACAGCAAAAAAGTTAAATGATAAAAAAGTGTAAGAAAACAAAATGGTTAAATAATAATATAAATAATAATTAAATAATAATAATAATAATAATAATAATAATAATAATAATAATAATAAAAGTATTTTTTTTTAAATATTAAAGCACTATATATACTGGGCTTTTTTCCCCAATGAATAGGTTCAGGAAATCAACCACGCCCCCCACTGCAAGGGGTGGAGCACGTTGCATTAAAGGGCCTTTGTGAATTATGCACATAGTTCAGATGTACACAACATACACAGTGCAGGGTTCACAAGTGCGCAATGCACAGGTTGCAGGACACACTGTACATAGTGCACTATGTACAGGGTGCAGGGTTCAGGCATGCACTACATACAGCATGCAGGGCTCAGGTTTCAGGAGTGTGCTATGTACAAGGTGCAAAGCTCAGGAGTGTGTAATGTACAGGCTGCAAGGCTCAGAAGTGCACTACGCAAAGAGTGCAAGGTTCAGGAGCGCACCATGTACAAGCCGCAAGGCTCAGATGTGTGCTATGTACAGGGTTCATGAGTACAATATGTTCAGGGAGCAGGACTCACAAGTACACAATGTACAGTGTGCAGGGCCCAGAAGTGTGTTTTGGACAGGGTGCAGGGTTCGGGAGTGCACTATGTACAGAGTACAGGACTCAGGAGTGTGCTATGTACAGGGTGCAGTGATCAGAAATACACTATGTACAGGGTGCAATGTTCATGAGAGAACTATGTACAGGGTGCAAGACTCAGAAGTGTGCTACGTACATGGCGCAAGGTTTAGGAGTGCGCTATGTACATTGTCCAGGGTTCAGGAGTACAATATGTACAGGGTGAAGGACATCTTTTTTGCTTGAAAGCTCCACTCAAAAATGTGAGTTTGATTGTTTTTTTTTTTTCTGCCTGTAGGAGCATATGCCTGAAGACACCTGTAAAAGCCATAGTGTTCATGGACATATTGGCTAACATGGAGGGGTGTTTCCAGGCAGAAAAAAACAGAGCTCATAAAAGCTCAAAAGCTTGTAGGAGCTGCTTCTTTAAGCTGCAGTGTGCATGAGCCCTTAGTGTTGTGAAAAATGTAAAAAATATTTCCGGAAGCAATGTGGCAAAAAAAAAAAAAACAATAGTTGTTATGTAATGCAGTTAACTACCGGTAATTGCTTTATAAATTGTTATAATGTATATACCATGTTGATCCAGATGTCCCAGCGATGTATGTAACGGCACCTAAAAGGTTGAGTTCAGACAGTTTGGAAATCGTTCCCAGAAAACCAACCATGGCACGGAGTCCGCCCCCCGATCCCAAGACCGCGATTACAGGAGGGTCACAATTCTTCAGAAAAAAAAGAAAGAATTGATGGTCACCGTAAGTTATGTTACAGATGGAATATGTAGCATGTAGCACGTGCGTCCGCAGAACATTTTTCAGGGGGGGCATCATTTTAAGGTCACCCGTGCTCTGACCCTTTTCAACATGTCATTATAACATTATTACGGTCAGAGACTACAGACATACTACAGGGGATGGTCAGAGACTGCGGACATAGTACAGGAGATGATCAGAGACTGCAGACATAGTACAAGAGATGGTCAGAGACTGCAGACATAATATAGGAGACGGTCAGAGATTACAGACATGGTACAGGAGATGGTCAGAGACTACCAAAATGGTACAGGAGATGGTCAGAGACTACCAAAATGGTACAGGAGATGGTCAGAGACTGCCGACATGGTACAGGAGATGGTCAGAGACTACCAAAATGGTACAGGAGATGGTCAGAGACTACCAAAATGGTACAGGAGAAGGTCAGAGACTGCCGACATGGTACAGGAGATGGTCAGAGACTGCAGACATAGTACAGGAGATAGTCAGAGACTGCAGACATAGTACAGGAGATGGTCAGAGACTGCATACATAGTACAGGAGATGGTCAGAGACTGCAGACATAGTACAGGAGACGATCAGAGATTGCAGACATAGTACAGGAGACGGTCAGAGACTGGCAAAATGGTACAGGAGATGGTCAGAGACTGCCGACATGGTACAGGAGATGGTCAGAGACCGCATACATGGCACAAGAGACTATCAGAGACCGCAGACATGGCACAAAAGACTGTAAGAGACTGTATACATGTGGATGGTGACAGATAGAGAGTGGGGGTGACAGACAGAGGGGGGTGACAGAGAGAGACAGAGGGGGGTATAATGAAACATCCTACACTCCGCTTAAGTGCTTTCGTTATACACCATTTCCTTCCAGTCTGAATATAGATATCAGATATTCCAACCGCTGACAATAACTTACAAGGCACAACTTGTTTGGTTGCTCACCATGAACTATTTATTAGAACAAGAATACAGTCTTATATACATTTGAAGAGGAGGTTCCCCCCTCCTGCTCATATTACTCTAACAATACACCTGCAACAAGAAACATAAATGAATATGAGCTAATTAACTAATTCCTTAAAGCAGCCAACATGACTCAATGCCCACCTGGCCATTGTTGTGATTAATCAGCATTTCATTACAGGTCAGACTCGTTGTCACCAAGCTTCACACAGTAGATTATATAGTATCATAAGTAGGGATGAGCTTCGAGTTCGAGTCAAACCTATGTTCGACTCAAACATCGTCTGTTCGGCCGTTCACCGAATGTTATGGGGCGTTCGTGCCAAATTCGAGTGGCGCATAATTCACTGCGGCATCGTAGTGCATTGCTGGCTGCTGATTGGCCAAGCATGGACTATGACCCGCATGCTTTGGCCAATCACAGCACAGAAAAAACAGAGAGCCATGATTGGCCAAAGCCAGGTTGGCTTTGGCCAATTATGTCTCAGGGGTTTAGTACACGCCCCACAATATATAAGGCCGCCTGCGTGGCGGCCTTGTGTAGTGTGTTGCGGCGGTGGTTAAAGACATAGAGAGAGACAATTTCATTTAATTTGAGTTAGATAGAGTAGGCAGGCGAGTCAGTTAGCTTTAGTTACAGTGTGTAGAGGATATATATGCATCCCAGGTGTGTTGTATATATATTTATACACTGTATTCAGTTAGATCCGTTCCTGCTATTCTCTTAATACTATACTGACAGGCAGGGAGCTGCAGTATTTTCACTTAGTGTGCTGTGTCCTTTGCACAGTGTGCACCTAAAGCTTTACCTGAATACAATTGCCCGCGTTCTCATACAAATACAGGCAGGTAGCTGCAGTATTTTGTTTTAGTGTCCTTTGCATAGTGTGCACCTAAAGCTTACCTGAATACAATTGCCGGCGTTCTCATGCAAATACAGGCAGGTAGCTGCATTATTTTGTTTTAGTGTCCTTTGCATAGTGTGCACCTGAAGCTTACCTGAATACAATTGTCGGCGCTCTCATACAAATACAGGCAGGGAGCTGCAGTATTTTGTTTTAGTGTCCTTTGCATAGTGTGCACCTAAAGCTTACCTGAATACAATTGCCAATGTTCTCATACTAATAATACTACAGGCAGGCAGTTGATCCTGCTAGCTGCAGTATAATCAGTGTATATATATATATATATATATATATATATATATATATATATATATATATATATATATATACACATATACATCCCAGCTTTGTGCTACTACATCTCCCTGCAGGCCATTAGTATGTCTGGAAGGCCAACAAGGAGAGGCAGACAGCCACGAGCCAATAAAAGAGGGCAAGCAGGCTCTATGTCTAAAGGCAATAGTGCTGGTCGTGGACACGGTGCATCCTCATCAGCACGTGGCCATGGGACATGCTTGTCCTTTTTTTTTGGCAACTGACCGCGTTGAGCCGCAACATGCCGAAGACTTGGTAGAGTGAATGATCAAGCCGTCCTCATTCTCCTCATCCTCTCTCACCCAGGCTCAGGGTACTTTGTCCGGAAAAGCAGCTGCCAATGCGGCCTCTTCCCTCGGCTCAATGCTATCAGTCACTCCTTCCCTAGCCCCACCATGTCCTCCTGAGGAGTCCCCCGAACTGTTTGACCACAGTGTTGGGTACATGCTCCAGGAGGATGCCCAGCGTTTTGAAGGCTCTGATGGTACCCAGCTAGAGGAAGGCAGTAACGTGAGCCCAGAGAGCGGGGGTGCCCAAGAAGGACAGCAATCTGTCAGTCATGTTCCCCCAGCTGCAGCATACTGCCAGGTTTGCTCCAGTGATGAGGTCACTGACTCCAGGTGGGTGCCTAATAGGAGGAGGAGGCACATCTCCAACGAGGCAGGATGCCCTCCAGGGGCCAGTTTAAGGGCAGCACACGACTGCATCACACCGCAGAGCTCCGCATGTGCATGGCGCTGCTGTCTCTGCGCGTTATTCCAAAAGTTCTTTGGTGTGGTCCTTTTTTGAGACAAGTGCATCAGATCGCACCACTGCTATTTGCAACATATGTCTCCAGCGTATCTCACGTTGCCATCAGCCGCTTGGGCACCACATGCTTGACCAGACATATATCAACCTGCCATGCAGTTCGTTGGCAAGCGTATCTAAAAGACCCACACCAAAGAACAAAGCAGACCTCTCCTTGCTCCTCATCAGCTGGGATCTCCAACCTCACTATACCTTCAGTCCTCTCTGAAACCTGCACTGAGAGGAATGAAGGTGTAGAATAGGGATGGGCCGAACACCCCCTGGTTTGTTTCGCACCAGAACCTGCGAACGAACCGAAAATTTGCGGGAACTTTAGAACCCCATTAAAGTCTATGGGACTCGAACGTTCAAAATCAAAAGTGCTAACTTTAAAGGCTAATATGCAACTTATTGTCCTAAAAAGGGTTTGGGGACCGGGTCCTGCCCCAGGGGACATGTATCAATACAAATAAAAGCTTTAAAAACTACTGTTTTTTCGGGAGCACTGATTTTAATGACGCTTAAAGTTAAAAAAAAAAAGTGAAGTGGCACATGTTTCACGCCAGCTTAAGCCAGGAATGGTGGTTTGCGACAATGGCACCAACCTCCTCTCCACCCCCCGACAGGGAAAACTGACCCATGTGCCCTGTGTGGCTCACGTCCTTAACTTGGTGGTGCAGCGGTTCTTGGGCAGGTACTCGGGCTTACAGGATGTCCTGAGGCAGGCCAGGAAAGTCTGTGTGCATTTCCTCCGGTCATATAATGTCAGTGCTCGGCTGGCTGACCTCCAAAAGGAATTTAACCTGCCCAAGAATCGCCTAATATGTGACATGCCCACCAGGTGGAACTCAACGTTGGCAATGCTGTAGCGGCTGTAGCAGCTGCAGATGCATCAATGAGTACCTGTGCGACTACTGCACCGGGACAGAGTCAGGGGAGCTTGTTTTTTTTCCCCACGCTAGTGGGCCATGATCAGGGATGCATGCACTGTCACCATTTAAGGAGGCCACGAGGATGGTGAACAGTGACCGTGCATGCATCAGTGACACTGTTCCTCTTGTTCACCTGTTGGAGCACACGCTGCATGGAATAATGGACAGGGCACTTGAGGCAGAACAGAGGGTGGAAGAGGAGGACTTCCTTACCTCTCAAGGCCCCCTTTATCCAGACAGTGTTCCTGCTGGCCCGCCGATCACACAGGTAGAGGAGGAGGAGGAGGATTGTGTCACCATGGAGGTGGAACCTGGCACTCAGCATCAGCAGCAGTCTTTTAGGGATCATTCGCAGTCCCAAAAAACCTGTGGACTTGTACGTGGCTGGGAGGAGGTGGCTGCCGATCATGTCGTCCTTAGTGACCCAGAGGACTCTGGACCAAATGCCTCAGTTAACCTATGCTGCATGGCCTCCCTGATCCTGCAAGGCCTGTGGAAAGATCCTCGTATTCGTCGGATCAAGGAGGGGGATCATTACTGGCTGGCAACCCTCCTTGATCCACGTTACAAGGGTAAGGTTGCGGACCTTGTCTTGCCGTTGCAGAGGGTGCAGAGGATGAAACATCTTTGGGAGGCCTTGCAGAAAGGTCTGTACAACGCGTTCCCACACACTGGGAGGTTACAAATTCCTGGACAACATGTTGCTGAGGCTTCGGTCAGTCACAGAAGGAGCGGTGGGGAAGGTGGGCGTCTGACCGATGCGTTCAGACAATTTTTTAGTCCGCAGCCCCAAGGTATGGTCGGTTCCAGCAATTATCGCCAGCGTCTGATTTACATGTTCCAGAAATACCTAGGGGCAAGGTCAGACTTGGACACCTTTCCCACCGAAAATCCTCTGGGTTACTGGGTCTTGAGGATGGATCGCTGGCCAGAGCTTGCACAGTATGCAATTGAACTACTGGCCTGTCCTGCATCCAGCGTTCTTTCGGAACGCACATTGTAACCGATCACAGGGTGTGCCTGTCCACTGACTCGGTTGATTGACTAACCTTCATAAAAATGTATCAGTCTTGGATCACCACCAGCTACCAAGCACCTGATGCTGATGTAACCAATGTTTTTTTTTGCTGATGTTTTTTTTGAAATGTCAGATCCCTTCAAGACTGCCTATGCTGATGCTGAGTGACTATCCTGTTATGCTGAGTGACTATCCTCTTCCTCCTCAATGATCATGCTGATAGCTTGTAAGAACATTTTTGGTTCTGGGCGCCACCACCAGTGGCTAAGGCCCAATTTTTCAAACAGGGGCGTGTAATTACAATTTTTGATGCAATACTTTGCAGGATGGTTCGTTGTTGCGCTCAACTACAATATTTGTGAGTGGTTGCAGTGTTGTGGCACCAGCACCAGTGCCTAAGGCCCAATTTTTCAGCCCCTGTATAACAGGGGCGTGTAATTAAAATTTTTGATGCAATATTTTGCAGCAGGGCTCATTCCTTCGCTCCAACTACAGTATCTGTGAGGGTTTGCAGTGTTGTGGCACCAGCATCAGTGCCTAAGGCCCAATTTTTCAGCCCCTGTTTAAAAGGGGAGTGTAATTACAATTTTTGATGCAATATTTTGCAGAAGGGCTCATTCCTGTGCTCCAACTAGAGTATCTGTGAAGGGTTGCAGTGTTGTGGCACCAGTGCCTAAGGCCCAGTTTTTCAGCCCCTGTTCAACAGGGACATGTAATTACAATTCTTGATATAATATTTCACAGCAGGGCCCATTCCTGCGCCCACTAAGAGTAACTGTGAGGGCTTACAGTGTTGTGGCAACACCACCACCAAAGGCCCAATTTTTCTGCCCCTGTTCAACAGGTACATGTAATTACAATTCTTGATATAATATTTCACAGCAGGGCCCGTTCCAGGGCCCACCAAGAGTAACTGTGAGTACTTACAGTGTTGTGGCACCAGCACCAAAGGCCCAATTTTTCTACCACTGTTCAACAATGACATGTAATTACAATTCTTGATATAATATTTCACAGCAGGGCCCGTTCCAGCGCCCACCAAGAGTAATTGTGAGGGCTTACAGTGTTGTGGCAACACCAACACCTTAGGCCCAAATTTCTGCAGAGTATATACGGCAGGCCCCTACTTTCAAACATCCAACTTACAAACGACTCCTACTTGCAAACGGAAGGAGACAACTGGAAGTGAGATGAAATCTACCCCTAGGAAGGGAAATTCTCTCCTGATAGAGTTGATTTGGAAAAAATGTGTCTCCTCTCCACTGATGCTTTATCACCAATCCTTGTTTCACTAAAAAACCCAAATTTTCAAAAAACATTTGTCATTGGGACAGAAAGTGAGGTGAAATCTTCTTAAGAGGTGCACAGACAGCAAAAAAAAATTACAGGGGTGATAACCCTTCCCTATGTTTTCAAAAAAGCTTAAAAATATTTTTTTTGACTGGAGCTACAATTTAAAAATGTACCAGTTCAAAATTATGAACAGATTCTACTTAAGAACAAACCTACAGTCCCTGTCTTGTTTGCCCCGCCTGTATACTGCTGTTCTGAGTTTATAGGGCCTGGGGGCCCCACGCCTTTCATTTTTTTAATTTGGGTGTGGGGTTCCCCTTAATATCCATACTAGACCCAAAGGGCCTGGTAATGGACTGGGGGGGGGGGTACCCATGCCGCTTGTCTCACTGATTTTCATCCATATTGCTGGGACCAGACATTACATTAAAGCCGCAAGCAGTTTTAAATGTCTTTTATTGCTTTAAAAATGTCATTTTGTGCAGGGACAGTTCTAAGCACGGGAAACATGCGCCACTTCACAGGCATACTATAGACACCCCCAGGTATGATATTTAAAGGAATATTTCACCTTTTTTTTTTGCACTTTAAGCATCATTAAAATCACTGCTCCCAAATAAACAGCCATTTTTAAAACTTGTTTTTGCATTGATACATGTCCCCTGGGGCAGGACCCGGGTCCCCAAACCTTTTTTAGGACAATAACTTGCATATTAGCCTTTAAAATTAGCACTATTGTTTTCGAACGTTCGAGTCCCATAGACTTTAACGTGGTTTTAAAGTTTGCACAAATTTTCGGTCCGTTCGCAGGTTCTGGTGTGAACCGAACTGGGGGGTGCTCGGCTCATCCCTAATCATAGGTATTAACACAGTACACCTTCTCACAATAGCAGGAGCTCCAGTATATAGAATATGCTGAAAGGATGATCACCAGCAGCCCCGGGAACTCTGATGCCAGATCCATATCTCCGCTGGGGTGACTGAAGTCTGCTATCCCAATCTTGGATCCAGGTGGAGGTTTGGATGTCCCAAACTGCAGAAGGTGTCCCACTGCTTGCAACAAACGTAACAAAACGTCCCACACGTCCTTTTGTTATATACCGCTTCCTTCCAGTCTGAATATAGATATCAGATATTACAATCACTGACAACCACAAACAAGGCAATACTCATTTGGTTGTTCACCATTAGGGATGAGCCAAACACCCCCCCGGTTCAATACGCACCAGAACTTGCGAACGGACCGAAAGTTTGCATGGGATTTCGAACCCTGGTAAAGTCTATGGGACGTGATAAATCAAAAGTGTGAATGTTAAAGGCTAATATGCAAGTTATTGTCCTAAAAAGGATTGAGGGACCCGGGTCCTGCCCCAGGGGACATGTATCAATGCAGTGATTTTAATGATGCTTAAAGTGAAGAAATAAAAGTGAAATATTCCTTTAAATATTGTGCCTGGGGGGTGTCTATAGTATGCCTGTGTTAAAACAGTCCCTGCACAAAATGAAATTTCTAAAGGTATAAAAGTAATTTAAAACTGCTTGCAGCTTTAATGTATTGTCTGGTCCCGGCAATATGGATGAAAATCTGTGAGAAAAAAAGGAATGGGTACCCCCCCCAGCCCATTACCAGCCCCTTTGGGTCTTGTATGGATATTAAGGGGAACCCCGCACCCAAATAAAAAAAGAAAATTCGTGGGGCCCCCAGGCCCTATATACTCCGAACAGCAGTATACAGTCGGTCCAAACAAGACAGGGACTGTAGGTTTGTTCTTAAGTAGAATCTGTTTGTAATTTAGAAGTGGTACATTTTTAAAGTGTAGCTCCAATCCAAAAATCTATTTTTAAGCTTTTTGGAAAACATAGGGAAGGGTTATCACCCATGTAACCTTTGTGTTTGCTGTCTGTGCACCTCTTCAGACGATTTAACCTCACTTTATGTCCCAATGACAAATGGATTTTAAAAATGTGGGTTTTTAGTGAAACAAGGAACTTTTACAGGAGAAAATTTCCCTTCCTAGGACGTAGATCTCCTCTCACTTCCTGTTGTCTCCTTCTGTTTGAAAGTAAGGGTCGTTTGTAAGTTGGATGTTTGAAAGCAGGGGTCTGCCCTATATAATCTGCAGAAATGTGGGCCTTATGTGTTGGTGTTGCCACAACACTGTAAGCCCTCACAGTCACTCTTGGTGGGCGCTATTAGATCAAGAATTGTAATTACATGCCCCTGTTGAACAGGAGCAGAAAAAAATGTGCCTTAGGCACTGGTGCTTGTGCCACAACACTGCAACCCCTCAAATATAATCTAGTTGGAGCGCAGAAATGAGCCCTGCTGCAAAGTATTGCATCAAAAATTGTAATTACATGCCCCTGTTAAACAGGGGCAGAAAAATTGGGCCTTAGGCGCTGGTGCCACAACACTGCAACCCCTCACAGATACTCTAGTTGGAGCACAAGAATGAGCCCTGCTGCAAAGTATTGCATCAAAAATTGTAATTACACGCCCCTGTTAAACAGGGGCAGAGAAATTGGGCCTTAGGCATAGTAACTCAGCATAACAGAATAGTCACTCAGCATCAGCATAGGCAGTCTTGAAGGGATCTCACATAAAAAAAAAAATTGGTTACATCAGCATCAGGTGCTTGGTAGCTGGTGATCCAAGACTGATTCATTTTTATGAAGGTCAGCCGATCGACCGATTCGGTGGACAGCCGCATCCTGTGATCTGTTACAAAGCCTCCAGCAGCACTGAATGTGCGTTCCAAAAGAACGCTGGATGCAGGACAGGCCAGTAGTTCAATTGCATACTGTGCAAGCTCTGGCCAGTGATCCATCCTCAAGACCCAGTAACCCAGAGGATTTTTGCTGGGAAAGGTGTCCAAGTATGATCTTGCCCCTAGGTATTCCTGCACCATGTAAATCAGACGCTGGCAATGGTTGCTGGAACCAATCATACCTTGGGGCTGCGGACTAAAAAATTATCTGCATGCATCAGTCAGACGGCCACCTTCTCCAACGCTCCTTCTGACCGAAGCCTCAGCAACATGTTGTCCAGGACCAGGAATTTGTAACCTCCCAGGCTCTGGAAACGCGATACACAAACCTTTCTGCAAGATGTTTTATCCTCTGCTCTCTCTGCGATGGCAAGATAAGGTCTGGAACCTTACCCATGTAACGTGGATCAAGAAGGGTTGCCAGCCAGTAATGATCCCTCTCCTTGATACCACGAATATGAGGATCCTTCCGCAGGCTTTGCAGGATCAGGGAGGCCATGCAGCGTAGGTTTGCTGAGGCATTCGATCCGGAGTCCTCTGGGTCACTAAGGACAACATGATCTGCAGCCACCTCCTCCCAGCCACGTACAAGTCCACGGGTTTCTTGGCACTGTAAATGATCCCTTAAAGACTGCTGCTGATGCTGAGTGCTAGGCTCCACCTCCATGCTGACACAATCGTACTCCTCCTCCTCCTCGTTCTCTTCCTGTGTGATCCGCGGGCCAGCAGGAACACTGTCTGGATAAAGGGGGCCTTGAGAGGTAAGGAAGTCATCCTCTTCCACCCTCTGTTCTGCCTCAAGTGCCCTGTCTATTATTCCATGCAGCGTGTGCTCCAACAGGTGGACAAGAGGGACAGTGTCAGTGATGCATGCACTGTCACTGCTCACCATCCTTGTGGCCTCCTCAAATGGTGACAGGACTGTGCATTCATCCCTGATCATAGCCCACTGGCATGGGAAAAAAAAACAAGCTCCACTGACCCTGTCCTGGTGCCATAGTCGCACAGGTACTCATTGATAGCCCTCTGCTGCGTGTGCAGCCGCTGCAGCATGGCTAACATTGAGTTCCACCTGGTGGGCATGTCACAGATTAGGCGGGTTTTGGGCAGGTTAAATTCCTTTTCGGAGGTCAGCCAGCCAAGTGGGTTTGGAGATCCCAGCTGATGAGGAGCAAGGAGAGGTCTGTTTTTTTCTTTGGTGTGGGTCTTTTATGTATGCTTGCCAACGGACTGCATGGCAGGTCGACATATGTCTGGTTAAGCATGTGGTGCCCAAGCGGCTGCTGTTTTGGCCACACGAGATACGCTTCAGACATATGTTGCAAATAGCACCGGTACGCTGCACATGTCTCATAAAAGGCCCACACCAAAGAACTTTTGGAATAACGTGCAGAGACAGCAGCGCCCTGCACATGCGGAGCTCTGCGGTGTGATGCAGTCGGTTGGCTGCCCTTAAGCTGGCCCCTGGAGGGCATCCTGCCTCGTTGGAGATGTGCCTCCTCCTCCTCCTCCTCTCTCCTATCAGGCACCCATGTAGAGTCAGTGACCTCATCATGCCCACCCTCCTCATCACTGGAGCAAACCTGGCAGTATGCTGCAGCTGGGGGAACATGCCAGTTTGCTGTCCTTCTTGGGCAACCCCTCTCTCTGGGCTCACGTAACTGCCTTCCTCAAGTTGGGTACCATCATCGGAGCCCACAAAACACTGCGCATCCTCCTGCAGCATGTACCCAACACTGTGGTCAAACAGTTCGGGGGACTCCTCAGGACATGGTGGGGCTAGGGAAGGAGTGACTGATGCCATTGAGCCAAGGGAAGAGGCCACTTTGGCAGCTGCTTTGGCAGACAAAGTACCCTGAGCCTGGGTGAGAGAGGATGAGGAGGATGAGGACGGCTTGGTCATCCACTCTACCAACTCTTCTGCATGTTGTGGCTCAACACGGCCAGCTCCTGAAAAAAGTACAAGCGTGCCCCACGGCCACAAGCTGAGGATGCACCGTGTCCACGACCAGCACTGTTTGCGTGGCCTGTAAGCATCTGCCTCTCCTTGGTGGCCTTCCAGACATACTGTACAATTAGATTATCAAAACAACACCTGAAGTTTACTAAAAACAGTACATCAGGAATGGCCTACAGTAAGGTATAGGCTTGGCAGCTCAGTGAGTCACCTGCCTGGCTGAAAGTGTCTTTGAACACGCACTCAGACAATGGCCTAGTCAGGTATAGGCTTGGCTAGACTATATATATATATATATATATATTAAATAGCACTGGCTCTTGAGCATGCGCTATGTATTTTACCAAAATTAATATTCCTGAAACCACAGTTGGGTTTTAGGGCTAATTATGCCAAATTATGGTTTCAGTACCAGTCTAGCTGGAATTGCACTGTTTTCCCTTTGGCCGTAGTTGTCGCTGTCACCGCCGACAGGTATGAGAACGCAGTCTGGCTGGGCGTATTGGGTACCATTCTTTCTCGGAACCAGCACAGTGGGAATGTCATCCTGCTGTGAATTCTGGGAAGAGGTATTTAAGGTACTGGGATCACGTCTACCGGGGTTCCAGTCCAGAAGATACCTTCTGTCTGTTTGGTCCTGGTCCTCCTGATCAGCCCCCATGGCCCTCCTGGCCTGGGGTGTGGATCCGTGCAATTCCGAGTCTCGAGCTGGATAGCCCGAGGCGAAGCAGCTGCAGGGACAGGCCTGAATGGATATCGGGCCTAATTATCCAAGAGTGTTCCGGTGCCGTCTCGTCTAAGGAGAGGCCCAGCAACTGGAGAGGCATCGAAGGGAGGACTTTTCTGGAGAAGGCCATGCACAAGGCGGGTTTCTTTGAAGGAGCCCGGAGGCTCAGTTGAAGGATACTAGATAGATCTACACTTATACGGTATCGCTGGACCGACTGCGAGAAACTGGTACCGTATAAGTCCCTCAGTTACATCCAAGTCTGTGGCAGAGACTTTTGCTCAAGTGTTCCATAACCAAGTCTGTGGCAGAGACTTTCATTTACTTAGTACCTTGCCGGCTGCTAGGCTTAGTGAGAGGAGGTCTATCCGGGGGTGGCGAGAATCCAGCTGTGAAACAGTTATTCTCTGGATTCCTAAAATAAGAGACTTTCTATTCTTGCAGTTCCAAAAGTACCTGAAGTTTCTTCCTAACCCTCTACCCTACTTTTAAAAAACGGTGTTATCTTTCAAATAAATAACCCAAAAAGGAAGATTAAGTGTCAGTCTTTACATTTCTTTGGGCCATCTACCACAGGAAACCCTAGACGGGGGCGAGGTGAAGAAGGTAACGGTAAGCCCAATAAAACCAGCAGCTCCTTCGGGGGTTAGTGAGATATATATATATATATATATATATATAATATATATATATATATATATATATATATATACACATACAAAGCCGGGATGTATATATATATATATATATATACACACAATACACTGCAGCTATCCAACTTTCTCGCCTGCCTGAAGTAAAGTAGCAACAGAACACCAGGAATTGCCTGCCTGCTGAAACTTAATGAAATGACAGTCTCTCTGTCTCACTCTTTCACAAACGCCACCAACACACTACACACGGCCGACGTGTACTTAACCCCCTGAGTCATAATTGGCCACAGGCACCCTGCCTGTGGCCAATTATGGCTCTGTTTGCTTACGGCGCTGTGATTGGCCAAAGCATGCGGGTCATAGTGCATGCTTGGCCAATCATCAGCCAGCAATGCACTGCGATGACGCAGTGCATTATGGGCTGTGACGCGCCGCTCGAATTTGGCCCACAATGTTCGTAATTCGACAAACGGACGAACAGTCGATGTTCGAGTCGAACTTGAAGCTCATCCCTACTCACCCTAATACAGTCTTATATACATTTGTAGAGGAGGTTCCCCCCTCCTGCTCATATTACTCTAACAATACACCCAGAAACATAAATTAACATGAGCTAATTAACTAATCTCTTAAAGCAGCCAAGGTAACTCAATGCCCACCTGCCCATTGTTGTGATTAATCAGGATTTCACTACAGGTCTTGTTGTCATCGAGCTTCACACAGTAGATTATACATTATCATAAGTAAAAAACAGGACACCTCCTCACAATAGCAGGAGCTCCAGTAGGAGTCTCATACATTGTACAGAGGCCAATGTGATCAGCTCTTTCAATTAACATGTCGATTTCAGAATCAAACAAACCAAGAATAATCTTTATATATCCTGGTAGATATTGTGGATAAATATTACTGTCCCATTTTAAGTAATCCAAGCCACATTTTCTCAGTCACCTTGTGCCCCTAATGGACACAGGCTTACTTAAACTTAGGAGGTGCATAGGGAGCTGAAACAAGGGTTTCCCCAACCTCTCCAATGGATTCTGGGTCCCACGGGCCCTCCTGGGGTAACAGAGAGAGACAGAGGGGGTGACAGAGAGAGAGACAGTGGGGGGTGACAGAGAGAGAGAGAGAGAGATACAGGGGGTGACAGGGAGAGAGAGACAGTGAGGTGACAGAGATAGAAAGGGGGGGGGGGGTGACAGGGAGAGACATAGGGGGGTGACAGAGAGAGACAGATGGTGACAGAAAGAGACAGAGGGGGTGACAGAGAGAGAGGGGGTGACAGAGAGAGAGGGGGATGACAGAGAGAGACAGAGGGGGTGACAGGGAGAGACAGAGGGGGGGACAGGGAGAGAGAGAGAGAGAGAGACAGGGGGTGACAGAGAGAGAGAGAGAGAGAGAGAGAGAGACAGGGGGGGTGACAGAGAGAGAGAGAGAGAGAGAGAGAGAGACAGGGGGTGACAGAGAGAGAGAGAGAGACAGGGGGTGACAGAGAGAGAGAGAGAGAGACAGGGGGTGACAGAGAGAGAGAGAGAGACAGGGGGTGACAGAGAGAGAGAGAGAGAGAGAGAGAGACATGGGGGTGACAGAGAGAGAGAGAGAGACAGGAGGTGACAGAGAGAGAGAGAGAGAGAGAGACAGGAGGTGACAGAGAGAGAGAGAGAGAAAGACAGGGGGTGACAGAGAGAGAGAGAGAGAGAGACAGGAGGTGACAGAGAGAGAGAGAGACAGGAGGTGACAGAGAGAGAGAGAGAGAGACAGGGGGTGACAGAGAGAGAGAGAGAGACAGGGGGTGACAGGGAGAGAGAGAGAGAGACATGGGGGGGGTGACAGAGAGAGAGAGACAGGAGGTGACAGAGAGAGAGAGAAAGACAGGGGGTGACAGAGAGAGAGAGAGAGACAGGAGGTGACAGAGAGAGAGAGACAGGAGGTGACAGAGAGAGAGAGAGAGAGAGAGACAGGGGGTGACAGAGAGAGAGAGACAGGGGGTGACAGGGAGAGAGAGAGAGAGACAGGGGGTGACAGAGAGAGAGAGAGACAGGGGGTGACGGAGAGAGAGAGAGAGAGACAGGGGGTGACGGAGAGAGAGAGAGACAGGGGGTGACGGAGAGAGAGAGAGACAGGGGGTGACGGAGAGAGAGAGAGGCAGGGGGTGACGGAGAGAGACAGAGGGGGGGTGACGGGGAGAGACAGAGGAGGGTGATGGGGAGAGACAGAGGGGGGTGACGGGGAGAGACAGAGGGGGGTGACGGGGAGAGACAGAGGAGGGTGACGGGGAGAGACAGAGGAGGGTGACGGGGAGAGACAGAGGAGGGTGACGGGGAGAGACAGAGGAGGGTGACGGGGAGAGACAGAGGGGGGTGACGGGGAGAGACAGAGGGGGGTAACGGGGAGAGACAGAGGAGGGTGACGGGGAGAGACAGAGGAGGGTGACGGGGAGAGACAGAGGAGGGTGACGGGGAGAGACAGAGGAGGGTGACGGGGAGAGACAGAGGAGGGTGACGGGGAGAGACAGAGGAGGGTGACGGGGAGAGACAGAGGGGGGTGACGGGGAGAGACAGAGGAGGGTGACGGGGAGAGACAGAGGAGGGTGACGGGGAGAGACAGAGGAGGGTGACGGGGAGAGACAGAGGAGGGTGACGGGGAGAGACAGAGGAGGGTGACGGGGAGAGACAGAGGAGGGTGACGGGGAGAGACAGAGGGGGTGACGGGGAGAGACAGAGGGGGGTGACGGGGAGAGACAGAGGAGGGTGAGGGGGAGAGACAGAGGAGGGTGACGGGGAGAGACAGAGGAGGGTGACGGGGAGAGACAGAGGAGGGTGACGGGGAGAGACAGAGGGGGGTGACGGGGAGAGACAGAGAGAGAGGGTGACGGGGAGAGACAGAGGGGGTGACGGGGAGAGACAGAGGAGGGTGACGGGGAGAGACAGAGGAGGGTGACAGGGAGAGAGAGACAGAGGAGGGTGACGGGGAGAGACAGAGGAGGGTGACAGGGAGAGAGACAGAGGAGGGTGACGGGGAGAGACAGAGGAGGGTGACGGGGAGAGACAGAGGGGGGTGACAGGGAGAGACAGACACTTGGTCAATTTACAAGACTGTTTTTGGTTGTTCAGCATCAAGACAAATACTAGAAAATCTTTACCTCGTCAACTTTCATGCCTAAGGATAAAAGGGTCTCCTTTACTTTTTTCTTCCTTTCATTGACGGATTCGGATTCCCCTTCTGATCTGTTAAATGGACGAAAAAAAAAAAAAGCACATGAAAAAAATGTTACAAATAAAAAAAAAAGTTTTCTGTAGAGCCAAGACTTTCCTTCTGGATAGAGCAGGAAGTCGTTATGCTCCAGTCCGTGAGTGAATACAAATGTTAGGGTTTCCTCTGGAGGTTTCTAGGGGTTGTGGCCCATTGACCTCCCATTTAATGGTGCTTGTTAAGGATGGGCTCAGGCATGTTGGCACACTCCACGTGCTGAGCCCGCCAGGAAGTCTGCATGGAGCTGAGACATTGGAAAACATCGGGAAAATGTCTCACTGCCTGTGATTAGCGCATTGCCGTGCCGACTTCCTGGTGGGCTCTGCACGTGGAGTGTGCAAATACGCCTGAGACCATCCTGATTAGAGCCATTGGCTCTAATAGGCTTCAAAATAGGGTGGCTTGTAGCACAGAGCATTGCGCTACGAGCCAACCCATGCGTTACAACAGCGAATGATAATTCGCTGTTGTAAAACTAATCCTTAATCCGGCCAATCAGAAGTGGGTCTGATACCCGTTTTCCAAATGGCCGATAAGAGAAAATTCCCGATTGGCTGTTGAGGAGGAGGGAGGAAATGGAAGTCGCTGATGCCCGTGGAGAGCAGGGAAAGGGAGAGCCATCGCTGCCTCTGCCGTTGAAGAGCAAGGGAAGCCGCCGGTGAAGCGCTGCATAGATGGGGAAAATGCATACCCACCGACTGACCAACGTGGGGGGTTTACTGTTTGCTGCCACCCCTCCAAAAAAAAAATGACCACTTGCCACCACTGAGAGCACATCTGCTGAATACTGACCAGACTGTTGAGAGACCAGACCAATGGAGACATCCAAGGCAGAGCAGCACAGACCACAGCTACAGCATCTGCACTGTTGCTGCAGGGTGACCAGAGCATCACTGATCTTCTACTTCCCACCACTGAATCTCTGGAGGTATTCTGTGGAGAGACTGAGGGCCTCCTCTTCCTGCAGAGTTCACAGCCACACCACAGAGACTGGTGAGAGGACCATACCCATTGTCCACACTGCTAGCAGGGACTGAGCTACTGGAGGCAGGACATTGAGTATACTGCACCTGTACCACAACTATGCCATATCTTTACTGCATCCTTACTTTTTTTTTTTTTTGGGGGGGGGGGGTTGTGGGTGTGTGTGGGTGGGGGGGGTTGGTGTTTTGGGGGTGGGGGTGTTTTTGTGTGTGTGTGGGGGGGGGTTGTGTGTGTAGGGGCGGAGTTGTGTGTGGGGGGGGGGGAGTTGTATGTGTGTGTGTGGGGGGGTTGTGTGTTTGTGGGGGGGGGGTTGTGTGTTTGTGTGTGTGTGTGTTGGGGGGGGGGGGTTGTTGTGGTGTGTGTGTGGGGGGGGGGTGTGTTTGTTGTGGGGGGGTTGTGTGTGGGTCTGTGGGGGGGTGTTGTGTGTTTGTGGGGGGAGTTGTGTGTGTGAGTTGTGTGTGTGTGTGGGTGTGTGTGTGGGTGTGGGGGGTGGGGGGGTGGGTGTGTGGTGGGGTGGGGTGGGGGGGGGGGGAGTTGGTGTGTGTGTGTGGGGGGTTGTGTGTGTGGGTGTGTGTGGGGGGGGTTGTGTGTGTGTGTGTGTGTGTGTGGGAGGTGTGTGTGTGTGGGGGGGGGGAGTTGTGTTGGTGTGGGGGGGTTGTGTGTGTGTGTGGGAGGGTTGTGTGTGTGTGTGTGTGGGGAGGTAGTTGTGTGTGTGGGAGTTGTGTGTGTGTGTGTGTGTGTGTGTGTGTGTGGGGAGGTAGTTGTGTGTGTGTGTGTGTGCATACTGTGTGTGTGCGCGTGTGTGTGTCTACCGGTCTGGGGGAGCTGTGTGCATAAAGGAGTGTGTACAGGTGTAGGGGTGATACGTATGTACAGGTGTAGGGGTGATACATATGTACAGGTGTAGAGGTGATACATATGTACAGGTGTAGGGGGTGATACGAATGTACAGGTGTAGGGGGTGATACACATGTACAGGTGTAGGGGGTGATGCGTATGTACAGGTGTAGGAGAGCCATGTGTATACAGGAGCAAAGGACATGTGTGTACAGTTATGAGTTGGGCTGAGTATATACAGGTATGGGGGGCTGAGTGTGTACAAGTGTGATGGGGCGGAGTTGTGTGTGGGGGGGGGGGGGCTTTGTATGTGTGTGTGTGGGGGGGGGTTGTGTGTTTGTGTGTGTGGGGGGGTTGTATGTGTGTGTGTGTGGGGGGGGGGGTTGTGTGTTTGTGTGGGGGGGTTGTGTGTCTGTGTGAGTTGTGTGTGTGTCTGTGGGGGGAGTTGTGTGTTTGTGGGGGGAGTTGTGTGTGTGAGTTGTGTGTGTGTGTGGGGAGGTAGGTGTGTGTGTGTGTGTGTGCGGGGGGAGTTGTGTGTGTGTGTGGGAGTTGTGTGTGTGTGTAGGGAGGTAGTTGTGTGTGTGTGTGTTTGTGTGTGTGTGGGGGGAGGTAGTTGTGTGTGTGTGTGTGTGTGTGTGGGGGGGGGGGAGGTAGTTGTGTGTGTGTGTGTGGGAGGGTGTGTGTGTGGGAGGTGTGTGTGTGGGAGGTGTGTGTGTGGGGAGGTAGTTGTGTGTGTGTGTGTGTGTGCATACTGTGTGTGTGCGTGTGTGTGTCTACCGGTCTGGGGGAGCTGTGTGCATAAAGGAGTGTGTACAGGTGTAGGGGTGATACGCATGTACAGGTGTAGGGGGTTATACGAATATACAGGTGTAGGGGTGATACGTATGTACAGGCGTAGGGGTGATACGTATGTACAGGCGTAGGGGTGATACGTATGTACAGGCGTAGGGGTGATACGTATGTACAGGTGTAGGGGTGATACGTATGTACAGGTGTAGGGGTGATACGTATGTACAGGCGTAGGGGTGATACGTATGTACAGGTGTAGGGGTAATACGTATGTACAGGTGTAGGGGTAATACGTATGTACAGGTGTAGGGGTGATACGTATGTACAGGTGTAGGGGGTGATGCATATGTACAGGTGTAGGAGAGCCATGTGTATACAGGAGCAAAGGACTTATGTGTGTACAGTTATGAGTTGGGCTGAGTATATACAGGTATGGGGGGCTGAGTGTGTACAAGTGTGAGGGGGGCTGAGTGCGTACAAGTGTGAGGGGGGCTGAGTGCGTACAAGTGTGAGGGGGGCTGAGTGTATACAAGTGTGAAGGGGGGCTGAGTGTATACAAGTGTGGGGGGGCTGAGCACATACAAGTGTGAGGGGGGGCTGAGTGTGTCCAAGTGTGAGGGGGGCTGAGCGCGTCCAAGTGTGAGGGGGGCTGAGCGCGTCCAAGTGTGAGGGGGGCTGAGCGCGTCCAAGTGTGAGGGGGGCTGAGCGCGTCCAAGTGTGAGGGAAGATGAGCATGTACAGGTGTAGATTTGAACTGAATATGTATAGGTGTAAGGGGGCTGAGTGTGTACAGGTGTGGGCACTGTAGGGCTGAGGGTATACAGGTGTGATGGGGCTGAGTGTGTACAGGTGTGGGCACTGTAGAACTGAGGGTATACAGATGTGAGGGGGGCTGAGTGTGTACAGGTGTGGGCACTGTAAGGCTGATTGTGTACAGGTGTGTGGGGGCTGTGTGTACAGGTGTGAGCACTGTAGGGCCTAGGGTATACAGGAATGAGGGGGGCTGAGTGTGTACAGGTATGGGCACTGTAGGGCCTATGGTATACAGGTGTGAGGGGGGCTGAGTGTGTACAGGTGTGGGCACTGTAGGGCTGAATGTGTACAGGTGTGAGGGGGGAGCTGTGTGTAGAGGTTTTAGGGGTGTTGTGTGTGTACAGGTGTGGGGGGAGCTGTGTGTATACAGGTTTAGGGGAGCTGTGTGTGTACAGGTTTTGGGGGATTGTGTGTGTAAATGTTTGTGGGAACTTTGTGTGTACAGGTGTGGGGGGAGCTGTGTGTGTACAAGTTTCAGGTGTGCTGTGTGTGTACAGGTTTGGGGGGAGCTGTGTGTACAGGTGTGAGGGGAGCTGTGTATACAGATGTGAGGGGAGCTGTGTGTACAGATGTTGGGGGAGCTGTGTATACAGATGTGAGGGGAGCTGTGTGTACAGATGTGGGGGGAGCTGTGTGTACAGATGTTGGGGGAGCTGTGTGTACAGGTGTGGGGGAGCTGTGTGTACAGATGTTGGGGGAGCTGTGTGTACAGGTGTGGGGGAGCTGTGTGTACAGGTGTGAGGGGAGCTGTGTGTACAGATGTTGGGGGAGCTGTGTGTACAGGTTTGGGGGGAGCTGTGTGTACAGGTTTGGGGGGAGCTGTGTGTACAGATGTTGGGGGAGCTGTGTGTACAGATGTTGGGGGAGCTGTGTGTACAGATGTGAGGGGAGCTGTGTGTACAGGTTTGGGGGGAGATGTGTGTACAGGTGTGGGGGGAGCTGTGTGTACAGGTGTGAGGGGAGCTGTGTGTACAGATGTGGGGGGAGCTGTGTGTACAGGTGTGGGGGGAGCTGTGTGTACAGGTGTGAGGGGAGCTGTGTGTACAGGTGTGAGGGGAGCTGTGTGTACAGGTTTGGGGGGAGCTGTGTGTACAGATGTTGGGGGAGCTGTGTGTACAGATGTTGGGGGAGCTGTGTGTACAGATGTGAGGGGAGCTGTGTGTACAGGTTTGGGGGGAGATGTGTGTACAGATGTTGGGGGAGCTGTGTGTTCAGATGTTGGGGGAGCTGTGTGTACAGATGTTGGGGGGAGCTGTGTGTACAGATGTTGGGGGAGCTGTGTGTACAGATGTTGGGGGGAGCTGTGTGTACAGATGTGAGGGGAGCTGTGTGTGCAGATGTGAGGGGAGCTGTGTGTACAGGTGTGGGGGAGCTGTGTGTACAGATGTGGGGGGAGCTGTGTGTACAGATGTTGGGGGGAGCTGTGTGTACAGATGTGAGGGGAGCTGTGTGTGCAGATGTGAGGGGAGCTGTGTGTACAGGTGTGAGGGGAGCTGTGTGTACAGGTTTGGGGGAGCTGTGTGTACAGATGTGAGGGGAGCTGTGTGTACAGATGTTGGGGGAGCTGTGTGTACAGGTTTGGGGGAGCTGTGTGTACAGGTTTGGGGGAGCTGTGTGTACAGGTGTGAGGGGAGCTGTGTGTACAGGTTTGGGGGAGCTGTGTGTACAGGTGTGAGGGGAGCTGTGTGTACAGATATGAGGGGAGCTGTGTGTACAGGTGTGGGGGAGCTGTGTGTACAGGTTTGGGGGAGCTGTGTGTACAGGTTTGGGGGAGCTGTGTGTACAGGTGTGAGGGGAGCTGTGTGTACAGGTGTGAGGGGAGCTGTGTGTGTAAAGGTTTGGGGGAGCTGTGTGTACAGGTGTGAGGGGAGCTGTGTGTACTGGTTTGGGGGAGCTGTGTGTACAGGTTTGGGGGAGCTGTGTGTACAGATGTGAGGGGAGCTGTGTGTACAGATATGAGGGGAGCTGTGTGTACAGGTGTGGGGGAGCTGTGTGTACAGGTTTGGGGGAGCTGTGTGTACAGGTTTGGGGGAGCTGTGTGTACAGATGTGAGGGGAGCTGTGTGTACAGGTGTGAGGGGAGCTGTGTGTGTAAAGGTTTGGGGGAGCTGTGTGTACAGATGTGAGGGGAGCTGTGTGTACAGGTTTGGGGGAGCTGTGTGTACAGGTTTGGGGGAGCTGTGTGTACAGGTGTGAGGGGAGCTGTGTGTACAGGTTTGGGGGAGCTGTGTGTACAGGTTTGGGGGAGCTGTGTGTACAGATGTGAGGGGAGCTGTGTGTACAGGTGTGAGGGGAGCTGTGTGTGCAGATGTGAGGGGAGCTGTGTGTACAGGTGTGAGGGGAGCTGTGTGTACAGGTTTGGGGGAGCTGTGTGTACAGATGTGAGGGGAGCTGTGTGTACAGATGTTGGGGGAGCTGTGTGTACAGGTTTGGGGGAGCTGTGTGTACAGGTTTGGGGGGAGCTGTGTGTACAGGTGTGAGGGGAGCTGTGTGTACAGGTTTGGGGGAGCTGTGTGTACAGGTGTGAGGGGAGCTGTGTGTACAGATATGAGGGGAGCTGTGTGTACAGGTGTGGGGGAGCTGTGTGTACAGGTTTGGGGGAGCTGTGTGTACAGGTTTGGGGGAGCTGTGTGTACAGGTGTGAGGGGAGCTGTGTGTACAGGTGTGAGGGGAGCTGTGTGTGTAAAGGTTTGGGGGAGCTGTGTGTACAGGTGTGAGGGGAGCTGTGTGTACAGGTTTGGGGGAGCTGTGTGTACAGGTTTGGGGGAGCTGTGTGTACAGATGTGAGGGGAGCTGTGTGTACAGATATGAGGGGAGCTGTGTGTACAGGTGTGGGGGAGCTGTGTGTACAGGTTTGGGGGAGCTGTGTGTACAGGTTTGGGGGAGCTGTGTGTACAGATGTGAGGGGAGCTGTGTGTACAGGTGTGAGGGGAGCTGTGTGTGTAAAGGTTTGGGGGAGCTGTGTGTACAGATGTGAGGGGAGCTGTGTGTACAGGTTTGGGGGAGCTGTGTGTACAGGTTTGGGGGAGCTGTGTGTACAGGTGTGAGGGGAGCTGTGTGTACAGGTTTGGGGGAGCTGTGTGTAAAGGTTTGGGGGAGCTGTGTGTACAGATGTGAGGGGAGCTGTGTGTACAGGTTTGGGGGAGCTGTGTGTACAGGTTTGGGGGAGCTGTGTGTACAGGTTTGGGGGGAGCTGTGTGTGTGTACAGGTTTGGGGGAGCTGTGTGTACAGATTTGGGGGGAGCTGTGTGTACAGGTTTGGGGGAGCTGTGTGTACAGGTTTGGGGGGAGCTGTGTGTGTGTACAGGTTTGGGGGGAGCTGTGTGTACAGATTTGGGGGGAGCTGTGTGTGTGTACAAGTTTGGGGGGAGCTGTGTGTATACAGGTTAGAGGGGTGCTTTGTGTGTGGGGGAGTTGTCGATATACAGATGTGGGGCAAAGCTCTGTGTGTATACAGTGTGTATATCTAGAGGTGTGTGTGTATAGGTGGTGGCTGTATGTTTAAGGTGGGCAGAGGGGCTGTCCTATCAGGTAAGCTTACCAAGGTTCCATCATTTCTATTTGCACCCCTGCTTAGCCCACCCAGACAGCACAAACCAAGTGACCCGGGTAAAAAACAGACGGTGGTCCTGCAATGCGCAGGGAGCATGTGAAAGCAAGACTATAGATTTAAACTTAGTATGTGTGAGGATGGACACCCACGAGTAGTCAATAAGTCTCAGGAGAGGTCTGGCCAGGGTCACAAAGAAGAGGAGAAATGAGGAGTGGAGATGAACACCTCTTTAGTGAAATGATCCTGCAGAAACTCAATGGTCACAAGGGAAGGTGGCTGACACAGCAAGTCTATGGGGAAGCTCCCTGATCCCCCACATACAGGAAGGGTGTCTGTGCAATCACAAAATTATTTCAGTAAACCATTCTAAGCCAGAGAATACTTCCCCAGCTGTATGTACAGTGTGCATTCTGCATTAGACATGTGCTATTCGTTTCGGTCCAAATACAAATTTGGACACATTTTTGGTTATTTGACGATTAGAGGCATGTTGGGTCTGTGATGTCACTAGCAGCGGGGCCATCAGGTGACATCACCAGGCCAATTTAAATTTGAATTGACTCATTTTTTTTTCTTTAGAAATGTATTTTCCCTAGTCGTCATTCAGGACAGCCACCATGAGAGATAGTCTCCTCCTCTTCCTCTAGGAAACACTGCGCCAGCCCATAAATTCTCACTTCCCCTGCCGGACCTCAGTTATTAGTGTTTCCTCCGGTGGGGAGACACTGTGCAAGGAACCAGGCCAGAGCGGTCAGGGAGACTGTGGCCAATCTTGTTTTTTAATCCCTTAGGAAAGCAAGTGTTGCCAGGGGGCTAAACTATCATTGCTTACCTTACATACAGCCACCCCTTCCTTGTCGAGCGCGGCATCAGGTCGTGGGGGCCCCTTATCGCGTCCACAGGGGCGCAGCAAGGCAGCAGTCCGGTTTCCCTATGCAAGGGTATAGGCTGCACATTTTTTCTTTTTGGAACCAGCGCGCCTGGTCGACGAGTGACGTCATTTCCGGCGGAAACCGGACCTGTTGCCTTTGACCTGTGACTTCCGGTTCCGGGTCACGGAGCTAATAAAGGGCCGGGCTCAGGCTGGAGAGAGTCCGGATCGCACACAGGCTGCGTGAGACTCCCTGGGAAGCAACCACCTGCAGTCATGTCCGAGGCAGATGCTACAGCACACAGTGACACCACCTCCAGCCTTCCTAAGGTAAGAGTTCCCTGGGGAAGGGTCCTCTCTATCTAGGATTGCCCCTCCAGGATATGGTTCCTGTCTTGGGGGGAGCAGACCCCCTGGGTGGTCGGGGGGGGGGAGGCTCGGATCCCTGTTGTATAGAGTGGGTCTAGTGCACTCCCAGGGTTGTTTCCTGCTACTTCCTCCTGTAAAAAAATTTTTTTTTTTGTTTCTCTCTGTTTTAACATGTTTTCTGCCTATCTTCCTGCATGTATTTCAGAAAGCTACGGAAAAGACAAGGTCTACCCATAGCTCTAAGAGGAAGTGTGCCTCTTGCAGAGAAGTTTTGGGGGAATCATGGACTAAGGTCATTTGCAGGGACTGTGTAGACTCCCTGGTCAGAGAGAGGGAATCTGAGCAGGAGTCTGGTTTGGCAGCCTCGGTTAAGGAGCTTTCTTCTACCTTTTCTTCATTTAAGGCCCTGTTTGAAAAGTTTCAGCTCCCTACCAACCCTGGTTCACAGGAAACAACCCCGCCACAAGCTCAGGGCTCTGCACCTGCCATACCTGTACTCACAGCTATGGCAGAGGAAATCTCAGGCCCTTCCGAGGTGGAGCTTAGGCAGCCAGATAGTGGCACCTCTGACTCTCAGGAGGAGTCAGAGGGAGAGGGCCTGGATGGGGAATCCAGAAGGCCTTCTAGGTATAAATTGTCCCTAGACGAAGTCGAAGACCTTCTAGGGGCCATTTACACAACCCTCGGGATACAGGAGGAGAGGAGACCCCTATCCCTCCATGATAGAATGTACAGGGGCTTAGGGGAACAGAAGAGAAAGGTTTTCCCAGTCCATGATGTTCTGATAGAAACCATTAAGAAGGAGTGGCAGGACCCTGAGAAGAGACCCTTTTTCTCTGGCTCCCTAAAGAGAAGGTTCCCCTTCTCAGAGGACCCTACGGCCATTTGGAATAAGATCCCCAAATTGGATGCCGCCTTCTCGCAGGTGTCTAGACATACGGACCTGGCATTTGAGGATATGGGTGCCTTGTCCGATGTCATGGACAAGCGAATGGACTCCTTACTCAAAAAGACGTGGGAGTCTACTGTAGGCAACCTAAAGCCTGAAATGGCTGTTACGGTGGTAGCCCGCAACCTGGAGCATTGGCTGTCCCAGATTCAGCAGCACATTGAGTCTGGTACGGCCAAAGAAACTATATTGTCTTCTTTCCCCACGATCCTAAGAGGTGTCGCATATATTGCAGACGCCTCGGCGGAATCAGTCCGCATGTCAGCCAGATCAGCGGCCCTGGCAAACTCTGCCAGAAGGGCTCTCTGGCTAAAAACCTGGCCTGGCGATAGCGCCTCTAAGGTTAAATTATGCGGGGTACCCCTGACAGGTGACCTCCTCTTCGGTCCCGGGTTGGACTCTGTCTTAGACAGAACGGCGGATAGGAAGAAATCATTTCCTCTCAAACGGAAGGCCCCAGTGCAGACGAAGAAGGGGTTTCGTCCGCAAAAACGAAAGGTTACTCCTAAACCAGAGGGGCAAAAGAAAGCTTGGGGCCAAGGAGGCAGGGGCCGAGGAGGGGCGATTTTTCGCCCTCCTGAAAAGGCCCGCAAAGATCAATGACTCCCTAGGCCCGGTGGGAGGAAGACTGGGGGCTTTCCTTCCGCAGTGGGAGATGATCTCCCCCAACCAGTTCATCCTCGGGGTCATAAGAAGGGGGTACCACCTGGAGTTTACAAGTCCCCCTCCGCTAAGGTTTCTTGTCACGCATCTTTCCAATTGCAGGACAAAAGCCGAAGCGTTGTTGGAAGCTCTAAGGGAGCTAGAACAACAGGAAGTAGTGCGCAGAGTACCAAGGGGGGAAGAGGGGAAGGGATTCTATTCCCACATATTTGTGGTAATGAAACCTTCCGGAAAATTCAGGTTGATCCTGAATTTAAAGCCCCTAAACAGGTCCATTACCTACAAGAGGTTCCGCATGGAGTCCATCTTCACGGTAAGGGCTCTGCTTCCGCAGGATTGCTTTATGGTCTCCTTGGACCTGAGGGACGCGTACCTACACGTCCCCATCGCAGAAGCCTCTCAGAGATTTCTCCGATTGGCAATAGATCTAGACGGTACAATAGTGCACCTCCAGTTTCAAGCGCTGCCCTTCGGGCTATCCTCGTCACCCCGCATCTTTACCAAGATCCTAGCGGAGGCGATGGCTTTCCTGCGGTTACAGGGGGTGTCGGTCATAGCATATCTGGACGACCTACTCCTGTTTGCCGGATCCCCAGATCAGCTGCTCAGGGACCTAGATCTAGTAAAGAGGGTCCTAACAGGTCTGGGGTGGTTGTTGAACTTAGACAAGTCCAACCTCATTCCTACACAGCGCATTGTGTATCTGGGATACCTGCTGGACTCAACGCAGTTGAGGGTCTTTCTGCCTTTGGAAAAGATCACGAAGCTGAACAGAGCGGTGGCCGCTCTGCAGTGCAGTCAGCAGGTCTCCAAGAGGTCTCTGATGTCAACACTAGGCCTTCTAACCTCAGCCCTTCCAGCAGTGCAGTGGGCAGGACTGCACTTTCGGCCCCTGCAGACTTTTGTGCTAAGGATATGGGACAACAGTCAGGGGGATCTAGACACCCTAGTACACGTACCTCACCACATAAAAAGATCCCTGTGGTGGTGGAGGAAAGAGGGGAATCTGTCACAGGGACGTCTGTGGCTTGTTCCCGTCTCTCAGGTAATAACGACAGACGCAAGTGGCAAGGGCTGGGGGGCACATCTCGGTTCCCTGGTCACCCAGGGCACTTGGAAGGGCGAAGACCTGAGAAGATCTTCCAACTGGAAGGAACTGAGGGCAGTCGGACTTGCCCTCAGGTTTTTCGGGAAGGTCATTCAGGGTCAGCATGTTCAGGTACGGTCGGACAACTCTTCAACCGTAGCCTATATAAACAAGCAGGGCGGCACAAGAAGTGGGGTCCTGCTGGCCCTAGCGATCGACATCTTAAGCTGGGCTGAGTCCAATACTCTCTCTCTCTCAGCAGTATTTCTGAGGGGAGAGAGGAATATTGTAGCGGATTTTCTCAGCCGCAGGAGGCTGAGGGAAGGAGATTGGGTCCTCAACCAGGAGGTCTTCAATCTGATTTCCGAGAAATGGGGTCCCCCAGAGGTGGATCTCTTCGCGTCAAAAGACAACGCGAAAGTCCCTTGTTTTTTCTCCCTCCCAGATTTGGGGGGAGCTGTGTGTGTGTACAAGTTTGGGGGGAGCTGTGTGTATACAGGTTAGAGGGGTTATGTGTGTGTGTGGGGGAGTTGTCGATATACAGATGTGGGGCAAAGCTCTGTGTGTATACAGTGTGTATATCTAGAGGTGTGTGTGTATAGGTGGTGGCTGTATGTTTAAGGTGGGCAGAGGGGCTGTCCTATCAGGTAAGCTTACCAAGGTTCCATCATTTCTATTTGCACCCCTGCTTAGCCCACCCAGACAGCACAAACCAAGTGACCCGGGTAAAAAACAGACGGTGGTCCTGCAATGCGCAGGGAGCATGTGAAAGCAAGACTATAGATTTAAACTTAGTATGTGTGAGGATGGACACCCACGAGTAGTCAATAAGGCTCAGGAGAGGTCTGGCCAGAGTCACAAAGAAGAGGAGAAATGAGGAGTGGAGATGAACACCTCTTTAGTGTAATGATCCTGCAGAAACTCAATGGTCACAAGGGAAGGTGGCTGACACAGCAAGTCTATGGGGAAGCTCCCTGATCCCCCACATACAGGAAGGGTGTCTGTGCAATCACAAAATTATTTCAGTAAACCATTCTAAGCCAGAGAATACTTCCCCAGCTGTATGTACAGTGTGCATTCTGCATTAGACATGTGCTATTCGTTTCGGTCCAAATACAAATTTGGACACATTTTTGGTTATTTGACGATTAGAGGCATGTTGGGTCTGTGATGTCACTAGCAGCGGGGCCATCAGGTGACATCACCAGGCCAATTTAAATTTGAATTGACTCATTTTTTTTCTTTAGAAATGTATTTTCCCTAGTCGTCATTCAGGACAGCCACCATGAGAGATAGTCTCCTCCTCTTCCTCTAGGAAACACTGCGCCAGCCCATAAATTCTCACTTCCCCTGCCGGACCTCAGTTATTAGTGTTTCCTCCGGTGGGGAGACACTGTGCAAGGAACCAGGCCAGAGCGGTCAGGGAGACTGTGGCCAATCTTGTTTTTTAATCCCTTAGGAAAGCAAGTGTTGCCAGGGGGCTAAACTATCATTGCTTACCTTACATACAGCCACCCCTTCCTTGTCGAGCGCGGCATCAGGTCGTGGGGGCCCCTTATCGCGTCCACAGGGGCGCAGCAAGGCAGCAGTCCGGTTTCCCTATGCAAGGGTATAGGCTGCACATTTTTTCTTTTTGGAACCAGCGCGCCTGGTCGACGAGTGACGTCATTTCCGGCGGAAACCGGACCTGTTGCCTTTGACCTGTGACTTCCGGTTCCGGGTCACGGAGCTAATAAAGGGCCGGGCTCAGGCTGGAGAGAGTCCGGATCGCACACAGGCTGCGTGAGACTCCCTGGGAAGCAACCACCTGCAGTCATGTCTGAGGCAGATGCTACAGCACACAGTGACACCACCTCCAGCCTTCCTAAGGTAAGAGTTCCCTGGGGAAGGGTCCTCTCTATCTAGGATTGCCCCTCCAGGATATGGTTCCTGTCTTGGGGGGAGCAGACCCCCTGGGTGGTCGGGGGGGGGGGGAGGCTCGGATCCCTGTTGTATAGAGTGGGTCTAGTGCACTCCCAGGGTTGTTTCCTGCTACTTCCTCCTGTCAAAAAAAAAAAAAAAAAAAAAACTTTTTTTTTTTGTTTCTCTCTGTTTTAACATGTTTTCTGCCTATCTTCCTGCATGTATTTCAGAAAGCTACGGAAAAGACAAGGTCTACCCATAGCTCTAAGAGGAAGTGTGCCTCTTGCAGAGAAGTTTTGGGGGAATCATGGACTAAGGTCATTTGCAGGGACTGTGTAGACTCCCTGGTCAGAGAGAGGGAATCTGAGCAGGAGTCTGGTTTGGCAGCCTCGGTTAAGGAGCTTTCTTCTACCTTTTCTTCATTTAAGGCCCTGTTTGAAAAGTTTCAGCTCCCTACCAACCCTGGTTCACAGGAAACAACCCCGCCACAAGCTCAGGGCTCTGCACCTGCCAGACCTGTACTCACAGCTATGGCAGAGGAAATCTCAGGCCCTTCCGAGGTGGAGCTTAGGCAGCCAGATAGTGGCACCTCTGAATCTCAGGAGGAGTCAGAGGGAGAGGGCCTGGATGGGGAATCCAGAAGGCCTTCTAGGTATAAATTGTCCCTAGACGAAGTCGAAGACCTTCTAGGGGCCATTTACACAACCCTCGGGATACAGGAGGAGAGGAGACCCCTATCCCTCCATGATAGAATGTACAGGGGCTTAGGGGAACAGAAGAGAAAGGTTTTCCCAGTCCATGATGTTCTGATAGAAACCATTAAGAAGGAGTGGCAGGACCCTGAGAAGAGACCCTTTTTCTCTGGCTCCCTAAAGAGAAGGTTACCCTTCTCAGAGGACCCTACGGCCATTTGGAATAAGATCCCCAAATTGGATGCCGCCTTCTCGCAGGTGTCTAGACATACGGACCTGGCATTTGAGGATATGGGTGCCTTGTCCGATGTCATGGACAAGCGAATGGACTCCTTACTCAAAAAGACGTGGGAGTCTACTGTAGGCAACCTAAAGCCTGAAATGGCTGTTACGGTGGTAGCCCGCAACCTGGAGCATTGGCTGTCCCAGATTCAGCAGCACATTGAGTCTGGTACGGCCAAAGAAACTATATTGTCTTCTTTCCCCACGATCCTAAGAGGTGTCGCATATATTGCAGACGCCTCGGCGGAATCAGTCCGCATGTCAGCCAGATCAGCGGCCCTGGCAAACTCTGCCAGAAGGGCTCTCTGGCTAAAAACCTGGCCTGGCGATAGCGCCTCTAAGGTTAAATTATGCGGGGTACCCCTGACAGGTGACCTCCTCTTCGGTCCCGGGTTGGACTCTGTCTTAGACAGAACGGCGGATAGGAAGAAATCATTTCCTCTCAAACGGAAGGCCCCAGTGCAGACGAAGAAGGGGTTTCGTCCGCAAAAACGAAAGGTTACTCCTAAACCAGAGGGGCAAAAGAAAGCTTGGGGCCAAGGAGGCAGGGGCCGAGGAGGGGCGATTTTTCGCCCTCCTGAAAAGGCCCGCAAAGATCAATGACTCCCTAGGCCCGGTGGGAGGAAGACTGGGGGCTTTCCTTCCGCAGTGGGAGATGATCTCCCCCAACCAGTTCATCCTCGGGGTCATAAGAAGGGGGTACCACCTGGAGTTTACAAGTCCCCCTCCGCTAAGGTTTCTTGTCACGCATCTTTCCAATTGCAGGACAAAAGCCGAAGCGTTGTTGGAAGCTCTAAGGGAGCTAGAACAACAGGAAGTAGTGCGCAGAGTACCAAGGGGGGAAGAGGGGAAGGGATTCTATTCCCACATATTTGTGGTAATGAAACCTTCCGGAAAATTCAGGTTGATCCTGAATTTAAAGCCCCTAAACAGGTCCATTACCTACAAGAGGTTCCGCATGGAGTCCATCTTCACGGTAAGGGCTCTGCTTCCGCAGGATTGCTTTATGGTCTCGTTGGACCTGAGGGACGCGTACCTACACGTCCCCATCGCAGAAGCCTCTCAGAGATTTCTCCGATTGGCAATAGATCTAGACGGTACAATAGTGCACCTCCAGTTTCAAGCGCTGCCCTTCGGGCTATCCTCGTCACCCCGCATCTTTACCAAGATCCTAGCGGAGGCGATGGCTTTCCTGCGGTTACAGGGGGTGTCGGTCATAGCATATCTGGACGACCTACTCCTGTTTGCCGGATCCCCAGATCAGCTGCTCAGGGACCTAGATCTAGTAAAGAGGGTCCTAACAGGTCTGGGGTGGTTGTTGAACTTAGACAAGTCCAACCTCATTCCTACACAGCGCATTGTGTATCTGGGATACCTGCTGGACTCAACGCAGTTGAGGGTCTTTCTGCCTTTGGAAAAGATCACGAAGCTGAACAGAGCGGTGGCCGCTCTGCAGTGCAGTCAGCAGGTCTCCAAGAGGTCTCTGATGTCAACACTAGGCCTTCTAACCTCAGCCCTTCCAGCAGTGCAGTGGGCAGGACTGCACTTTCGGCCCCTGCAGACTTTTGTGCTAAGGATATGGGACAACAGTCAGGGGGATCTAGACACCCTAGTACACGTACCTCACCACATAAAAAGATCCCTGTGGTGGTGGAGGAAAGAGGGGAATCTGTCACAGGGACGTCTGTGGCTTGTTCCCGTCTCTCAGGTAATAACGACAGACGCAAGTGGCAAGGGCTGGGGGGCACATCTCGGTTCCCTGGTCACCCAGGGCACTTGGAAGGGCGAAGACCTGAGAAGATCTTCCAACTGGAAGGAACTGAGGGCAGTCGGACTTGCCCTCAGGTTTTTCGGGAAGGTCATTCAGGGTCAGCATGTTCAGGTACGGTCGGACAACTCTTCAACCGTAGCCTATATAAACAAGCAGGGCGGCACAAGAAGTGGGGTCCTGCTGGCCCTAGCGATCGACATCTTAAGCTGGGCCGAGTCCAATACTCTCTCTCTCTCAGCAGTATTTCTGAGGGGAGAGAGGAATATTGTAGCGGATTTTCTCAGCCGCAGGAGGCTGAGGGAAGGAGATTGGGTCCTCAACCAGGAGGTCTTCAATCTGATTTCCGAGAAATGGGGTCCCCCAGAGGTGGATCTCTTCGCGTCAAAAGACAACGCGAAAGTCCCTTGTTTTTTCTCCCTAAACAGGGGAGAGGGAGCTCTGGGAGTGGACGCCCTGACCCAAAGTTGGCAGTTCAGGACTTGTTACGCCTTCCCTCCTCCGGTACTGTTACCAGCGGTGCTGAGAAAATTTCAGCTAGAAGACACGACTCTGATTCTAGTAGCCCCATACTGGCCAAAGAGGGCATGGTTTTCGGTTCTCAGACAGCTGGCAGCGGAGCCCCCCATGTTCCTCCCAGTTCTGGAGGATCTCCTCTCGCAGGGCCCAGTCCTTTGTCCCCAGGTTCACCAATGGAAGTTGGCAGCCTGGCTACTGAGGAAGGCATTCTGAAAGCTAAAGGTTTTTCAGACAGGTTAATCTCTACCCTTCTCAGTAGCAGGAAAAAGGAGACGCGTCGGATATATAGAAAGGTCTGGCTCTGCTTCAATGACTGGTGTGTAGCAAGTTCCTTTTCAGTGCAGAGTCCCATAGCTGTGCTGGAATTCCTGCAGTGTGGGGCGGACAAGGGGTTATCCGTAGCCACTCTTAAAGGTCAAGTATCAGCACTTAGTGCTTATTTGGAGAAATCTCTGGCCTCCAATCCTTGGGTGGTCAGGTTCTTTAAGGCTCTGTCTAGGCAGAGACCAGTCAGGAGCCCACCCTTCCCCGGGTGGGATCTATCCCTAGTCCTGCAAAGTTTGACAGGACCTCCTTTTGAGCCCTTAGACGGGTGTTTGCTAGGGGATCTCACGTTAAAAACTGTTTTTTTGGTGGCGGTAACCACTGCCAGGAGGGTCAGTGAAATTGAGGCTCTATCAATTAGACCCCCGTTTTGTGTAATTTTGCCAGACCGGATAGTGCTCAAAACTGATCCGGCCTTTTTGCCGAAAGTGGCTTCGGGTTTCCACCGAAGCCAGGAGGTAGTCTTACCTTCGTTCTGTCCCAACCCCACAAGTGAAGGGGAACTGAAATTTCATTTTTTAGATGTAAGGAGAAGTATCCTAAAGTACCTTGAGCTGACCAAATCAATAAGAAAGTCAGACTCACTGTTTATTTTATTTTCTGGGGCCAGAAAGGGTTTCAGAGCGTCCCGACGCACAATCGCCAGGTGGCTCAGGTCAACAATTGGCCAAGCATATACCTTATCAGGGAAAGAGATTCCTTCAGGTATCAAGGCACACTCGACAAGAGCTATGGCAACTTCTCAAGCAGAAAGGGCTGGAGCTACGCCAGACCAGATATGCAGGGCTGCAACATGGTCCAGCTATTCCACGTTCATAAGACATTATAGAGTGGATCTGGTTTCGGCAGGCGAGCAAGCCTTTGGACGCAAGGTTTTGCAAGCTGTAGTCCCACCCTAACTGGTAAGTGCTCGCTTATCCTCTCATGGTGGCTGTCCTGAATGACGACTATGGAAAATTAGAGTTACGCTTACCGGTAACGTCTTTTCCTGTAGTCTTTCAGGACAGCCACGGTTACCCACCCGAGTAATTTTTGGGGGGGTCTTACGTAAGACCAGAACGCAGCTTGACAATGTTAATTGAATATGTTATTAATGTGTTCTTGTGTCTCCCCAGCTGGCCGGAGGTTATCTCGAAAAAAACTGAGGTCCGGCAGGGGAAGTGAGAATTTATGGGCTGGCGCAGTGTTTCCTAGAGGAAGAGGAGGAGACTATCTCTCATGGTGGCTGTCCTGAAAGACTACAGGAAAAGACGTTACCGGTAAGCGTAACTCTAATTTTTTTTGCTGCAGCAGGTTCTATACATGGTACATATGTGCCACTTTACAGGCAGACTAATGGGACCCCCCAGACACTATATTTAAAATTACTTTTCATTTTTATTGTTCCCACTTTTAGTGAAACAAAAAAAAAAGAAAAATTCCTTTAAATATAATGCCTGGGGGGGTCCCCTTTATCAGCCTCTAATGTGGCACATCTGTACCATGTATAGAACCTGCTGCAGCAAAAGAAAAGTCAGATCACATTTAAATTTACTTACGGTTGCAATTGCCCACCCGACTATATGAATACTTGGCCCTTTAAGGTCAGTTTTTTTTTTATTTTGGCATGGGGTCCCGCCAAAAATCCATATCATACCAATATCCAAGCATGCAGCCTGGCAGGCCAGGAAAGGTGGAGGAATGAGCAAGCTCCCCTCCCCCTTAACCATACCAGGCCACACGCCCTCAACATGGGGGGGGGGGGACTCTGCCCCTCCACCCTGAAACACCTTGTTCCCATGTTGATTGGGACAGGTCCTCTTCCCGACAACCCTGGGTGGCGGTTATGGGGGTCTGCGGGCAGGGGGTTTATCGGAGTCTGGAAGCCCCCTTTAACAAGGGAACCCCCAGATCCCACCCGCCCCCCTATGTGAATGAGTATGGGGTACATTGCACCCCTTCTCATTTACCATAAAAAGTGTCAAAAATAAAGAAAAAACAGTAGACTGTTTTTATTTTAAAAAAATTAAAAAATTAAAAACAATGCCCCCCGATGTAGATTTATTGTCAATCATGACGCTAACCTCACCTCTGAACCCGGAAAAAAAAAGCTCCGCCTGTGATGAAACCCCCCTTTTCCAGACCTGCATACTTGGATAAGGGCCTGGTATGGATTTTGAGTTCTCATTAGAATCCATACCAGACCTGAAGGGTTTTTTCCACAATTTTCTATTGCCGGAATTGTTTTGTTTACATTACGGCTGTCAGTAGCAAAGCCCGCTGACAGCTGATGAGTCATCAGTTGTTAAGGACGCGGAGGCCGGCTTCCCCGCCCTCTGCTTAACCACCAGCTATTCTTCACACCAGCTATTCTTAAATCGGTCGTTCATTTTGCAACTGATCCGAATTCAAATCATTACGAAAATTTGGAATTTGTTAGAAAATGATTAAACAAATGAAATTTCATGAAAACAAAATTAAACAAAACAAAATTAGTAACATAACAAATTTATCTGAAACAAAACACATTTTTCCATTATGCACATCACCTATACCAGAGCATCTCTGGGAAGTCGTGGGACACTTCTGGCTAATTGCAGTAATTGTGTCTGGAATCTGCAAATCAGCAAAGTTTACTCTAAATCAGATAGGATGCCCTCCGACACATGGTGGGGGCAGGAGGGGCAGCTTCCCCCCACACACTGTTCTCATGTGGGGAGGAGGTACCCTGTGGCAAGCTGTGCCTTTCTCACCTCATATGTGCTCGGCTATTTGTTTTGCCTCTGGCTGTTCCAGCACTATTTACAGTCAGTTCAAGGAGACTGACACAGGCAAAGAACACACAGCAGGGCGGCCCAACCACATCAATGCATACTTTTGGGTACACATGAAACCTTAATGGTGGGCCTGGAGCTACACAGTGATGATGAGACCAGTGTGCTGGCAACTGGGAGTGAGATCAGCTGCAAAAGATAATCCCATCACCCATCACGTGGGAGGGGGGCAGTTTGGCACCGAATTACCTTGTCCTGGCACTGCCACTCAGGGCCCAACCAACAAGGCCAAGTTGTTGCTGTTGTAGTAATTAATTGCTAAAGCAGGGCAGCCACGGAGTGAGCTGATGCAGCTCACTTTGTTCCTTCTACAGGGGGAAGGTGCAGTGATATCATCTGCACTCCTCCTCTCCCTGCAGACTGGATGCTGGTTTGGCCGCCACACCAGTGTGGAAGTGCCGTGTGGAAATGCTGCACTGCCTGCGTGTAGCCTGCAGAACTGCTCAGTGCTCACTGTGGACTGGTCTGTCCACATATACTGTATGAGGATTTCTCTTTGCTGAATATACTGTATGAGGATGTCTATTTGCTGAATTGGGATGTCTCTTTGCTGAATATGCAGTATGGGGATGTCTCTTTGGTGGACTGGGCTGTCTGTTTTTTGTTTTCTTAGATATTTCTTAGATAAGGGGAATATAGACTGGTCGGGGCATTGAAAAGGTAGTGCAGTTAGTGTAGGGTTCTGTTCAAGAGTCGACCTTGTCATGGTGGCAGGCTTCATATTTTTTGGCCAAAATATAATTCCTTACTGTTATATCTTGAAAGCACTGATGATTTGAAATACACTTTTCTTTTTCATATACTAATTTGTAAGAGTGTGAAAATAAAAGTGGGTGCACTGAAGGAAATCAGTGGGATGGCTAGTGGGCGGATTCAGTGGAACCTCTCAAATATCCCACTTGCAAGGCATTTACAAACTCATGCGGACTGGCTTTGCCCCGAAATACCTGGACACCTATATTCTTCCGCAATTGAACCAGGTCTTCCCTCTTAACTTTTCACCTCTCCTTTCAGAGGTTCCGGATGTTACTTCAAAAGTAACAATCAGCTCTGTTCTCCTGGTCCGCCGTAACATTTTAAAGATGTCTATTCTACCTAAAGTCTTATATATTTTTCAAGCTCTACCTAAACATAGAGTATACCTGTTTCCTTTGTCCAAAAAAATGAATCCTCTCTTAATTCCGTTTTTTTGGGCTGGTAAGAAACCGAGAATTTCCCAACGCTTATTGACATTATCCAAACGAAGCGGCGGCTTAGCCTTTCCCAAACCTTTGCAATACTACCGCGCCGCCCACCTTGTCAGGCCCATTGACTGGTGCCAGCATACAAGTCGAAGAACAGTCAACCGTTCTGAATTCTGTGTGAAGAAAAAGCTGGTTGTTAAGCAGCGGGACGGGAACCCGGCCACCCGCATCCTTAACAACCACAAGTCACCATCTGTCAGTGAGCTTCTCCACTGACAGATGAAAGTAAAGATAACAAAAAAAAAAAATGGCGTAGGATCACCCCCCGGTCTATACTTGGCCCTTTGGGTCTTTAACTGATAATTGTGCGGTCGTGCAACATTGTACCCAAACAAAATTTGTGTCCTTTTTGTTCCCATAAATAGAGATTTATTTTGGTGGTATTTGATCACCTCTGCGGTTCTCATTTTTTGCGCTATACATAAAAAAAAAAAAAGCGAAATTTTTTTGAAAATATATATAAAGCACTTCCAATAAAAAAAAATCTTCGGGGCGCATGCGCGGATGCCTGAGCGGGCGGTTGTCTCGTCTTAGCGCTCCGCTCCGAGGGTGAACAGGACCGGAGGACTACGGGTCCCAGCGGTGCCGCGAACGGCACAAAATAACAGCAAAAGCCGCACTAGGACCCCAGGTGATATAACAATGGTCCTGAGGGGCCCTAAAGCTAAAATTAAAGTTTCTATGGCAAAAACAGCGCCGGCCAGGCAGGCGGGGAAAATGGCGGCGGCAGCCTCCTCACAGGCTCCCACACAGTCCAGCAGACAAGCGCCCCCTCAGGCTACACTTGAATTAACTGATTCAGATTCAGATGCTGAGCCAGCTCAGCATGAATATGCAGACGACATGTTTAAAAAATTTGAAAAAATGCTACATAAAGCCTTAAAGAAAACTTCTGATAGTATAACTGAGAAACTGACAAAAGAAATCAGAGAATTGTGCCATAGAACAGCTGAACTAGAAACAAGAGTAGATGACCTAGATAGCTATACGCAACAAAATGCCTCAGAGCTTGAGCATCTTAAGGAAGAAAATCTTTTATTACAATCGCGTTTAGAAGACCAGGAAAACAGGGATAGAAGATCGAACTTAAGAATTAGAGGAATCCCCGAAACAGTCCTAGATCTCCAAGCCACCATCACGGCACTATTTCAGGAATTACAGCCCGGCATACCGGTTGAAAGATTGGAACTAGATAGAGTACACAGGGCTTTAGCCCCCCGCAAAACAAATGGCCCCCCTAGAGACATAATTGCTAAATTCCATTATTATAGAACCAAAGAACAGCTATTGGCGGCTACTAGGGATAAGGAATCCCTGCAATTCCAGGGCCATACATATCAGCTTTTTGCTGACAAACCCCAATTGCAAATACTGCAACAACACCATATTGCCTATCATTGGGGATTCCCATTCTCTCTACGCTTTACATTCCTGGAAACAAAATATGTCTGTAGAACACCGGATGACCTGCAATCTGCATTGATCGAAATGGGCATTGCTGACAGATCCACATCCAATGACCATTCCCGTAGACGCTCAGCATCCAGATCTCCTCAGAATAAAACCACAATGACCTCTGCAGGAACCCCTTCATCTTCGCGTCAACATATACATAAACGGGGTCGGTTTGAAAACCCAACCCCCTCCAACGAAGACTCTATGGACTGATACTCTAAATTAGTCCGCCCTGATTCTACCTACTCCCAGCAATATTTGCTGGTTGAAAATTGGAATTTCATTTCCACCCACCTTCCTAGTTCCACAAGGAAATTCCTTGTTTAGACTGGTTCTCTTTTCTTCAGCACGTTTCTTACAAAACTCTAAATCCTAATAATAACCCCTAACCATTTTCTTCCTCCCTTTATCACCAAACCTCTACTAATAATTGACCGCTATACAGGCATCTTTCTTTTATGATCTCCCTTTTTGAATATAAATTTTTTTTTTTTTCTCTCTCCTTTTTCTTCAGCAAACTCTCATTAACAATTGTACTAATATACATACAGAATTGTCTATATACTTTTTTATTACATGCGGGTCCTTAATTATAGCGATCCCTTTATTAGAATGTTCTCCTAACCCCCGTGGTCCTCCGGTGCTGTTCTCCCCTCTGGAACTTCTTGTGCCCCCTGTACCATCTTCAGATACCCGTCCAGATCATGCGGGTCCCTGGTGATGGCCTTGGAACCTCCCGGAGCATTACGTATATGCTCCGTAGACGTTCTCTTACCCTGCTCTATTATCTACCTCTAGTGCCAATATATTACCATAACAGGGTCGATTGTTTTTTATTTTCTTACTTTTTATCTTTATGCTTTATCTTTCCTTTTGTCGTTTCCTTTACTCTTTCCTCTCTCCAGGTGGTGAACATGAACCTAGAAGTAAGTCTTATTTCTATTATCATAATATCTAATGTTATGCAGTTATGGCCCCTATAAATGTGTTATCTTTGAATGTACAAGGGTTTAATATCCCCCATAAACGCTCAAAAGCTTTTCGCACTTTCCATGCTAAAAGAGCCAATATTATTTGCTTGCAAGAAACTCACTTTATAGATAAGGCCTACCCCAAATTCCTATCATCAACTTATCCACAATTCTATGTTTCCTCAGCTTCTGTCAAACAGCGGGGCACCCTCATAGGTTTTCACCGTAACACTCCATTTACACTCGTGTCACAACTTAATGACCCCGAAGGCAGATATGTATTGGTCACTGGCTACCTCTCTGACGCCCCTATTACGATTGTTTCTTACTATGCCCCCAATAAAAGACCATTAGCTTTTTTGTCTCACCTCCTCCAAATTATTGACAAGCATAAATTCGGTATGTTAATTCTTTGCGGAGACTCTAATGCTACGGTATTCCCCTTTTTAGACAAATCTCCACCTACCCCTAATTCAAACACAAACAAACACTCTCTACAGACATTGCTTACAGCACATAAATTAGTGGATACCTGGAGAGAACTAAATCCTACCAGCAGACGCTATACACATTATTCATATCCACACAAGTCTTTCTCCCGTATAGATCATATCCTTGTCCCATCTAGTATGTTACCAGAAATAGTTTCCTCTAAAATAATCCCAATGCCGTGGACTGACCATTGTGCAGTTTTTTCCACTATTGTATCGACAATTCCCAGATCTCATGATAATACCTGGAACATTAATGATTCACTACTAACTCACCCATCTCATAAATTATTGATTGAACAAGCGCTCTCTGAATACCTCTCCTCCAATGATACGGACGATGTTTCATCCATAACATTATGGGAGGCTCATAAACCTGTTATTCATGGACACTTTATGCGCTTAACATCAACACTTAAAAAGGAGCGTAAACTTATGTTTGCGAAATTGGATAATGCTTTCAACACATGCCATTCAAATTTTCAATCTTCACCGACGGTCGCCAATCACACAAAACTAGATAAAGCACGACTTGACCTAGACCTTTTTCTAACGGATTCTGCAGATAAAATATTACGTAAACGCCAACATACTCACTATCTCAAGGCCAATAAACCTGATACTCCATTAGCGCGCTGCTTAAAGACGACGCAAAATGTACAGTCCTCCTATAGATTGAAAATTTCTCGTGACGGATATACCAGTAACCCGGTAAAAATACTGGAAGTATTTCACTCCAACTTATCTAAAATATATTCCCCTAACAATGACTTTGATCCATCAAAAGCAGATTCCATGTTTTCTAATATTAATCTTCCCAATTTAGACCAGACCCAGAGAGATACCCTTGAGTGCCCCATAACTACCCCAGAAGTTCAGTCTGCTATAAAATATTTAAAACTCAATAAGAGACCAGGTCCTGACAGGTTTTCGGCACTTTATTACAAACAATATTCACATATTTTAGCACCTATTTTGTCCAAGGCCTTTAATTCCATCCTTGAAAATCATTCCTTTCGTACAGAAACGCTCAGCTCCATCATAGTAATGATTCCCAAACCTCATTCTGATACTACCTCCTGGTCTAACTATCGTCCAATATCCTTACTCAACATCGACATTAAATTATTAGCAAAAATCTTGGCTACTCGCCTCAATAACGTCATAGGACAACTAATACATCGTGACCAAACGGGTTTCATGCCAAAAAGACAAGCAGGTGACAACATCAGACGCGCTCTCCTTCTCATACACGCAGCTAAAACTAGACGTATTCCTTCATGCCTTTTATCTCTTGATATTAGAAAGGCGTTTGACTCTGTTTCCTGGCCATATATGAGTTACATGCTTCAAAAATGGGGATTTGGGAATCATTTTCTAAAATGGATCTCCTCACTATATGACAACCCAAAAGCATATATTAAATATGCTGGATATAAATCAGCAATGATGAACATCTGCAGGGGTACTAGGCAGGGCTGTCCCCTATCTCCCTTACTTTTTGCCCTTCTCATCGAACCATTGGCACAATTAATTAGGACAAATTCGGACATTAAAGGTATTGAACTGTGAGGTTATCAACATAAATTATGTCTCTTCGCTGACGACATCCTCATTTTTTTTATCTCATCCACATATTTCTGCTCCTAACTTGCTGAAAGCTTTGGATAAATTTGCTACAATTTCTGGACTTAGAGTTAACCCCACAAAATCAAATGTGCTTAATATCTCACTGGAACAAACTGACCTCTCACACCTTCAATCTATCTTACCATTCCATTGGGTTCCCTCTCAACTACCCTATTTGGGCGTTCAACTCACATCTTCACTCAAGGATTTATTTAAGGTTAACTATCTACCCTTATTGAAACTAGTTACTAACCAAATGAAACAATGGTCTTCCTTGCCGCTATCTTGTTCGGGACGAATTAATGCAATAAAAATGACGATTCTACCAAAGTTTTTATATTTGTTTAGAGTCTTACCTATCCCAATACCTGCATATTTTTTTAGGATATTACAACGCAGAGTCTTGGCCTTCATCTGGGGAAAAATCAAACCAAGGATTCCAATAACTACACTATATCTTAGTAGATTGAGGGGTGGACTCGGCTTACCAAATTTCGCTACCTATTATTCGGCTGCACAACTCTCACTTCTTACGAAATATCACTCAGCTGATGAACCACCTCTTTGGGTGGCAATTGAATCGGTAGAATGTGACCCTATTTCTGTTGCCAATATACTGTGGATTCAACCCACAGATAGATCACATATCTCCAATCCTATAACAAAGCATTCATTATCTGTCTGGGATAAATTTGGTGGGCCATCCAACCTTCAGTCTCCACATAATCCTCTTCTTTCTTTCCTTGGGAATCCGGCTTTTTACCCAGCTTGGAAATATCCAAAGTCATTTTCCGCCTGGTCTAATTGTAATTTAACCCGGTTTCATCAGTTATGCAATAGCTCCAATATACTAGATTTCTCAGAACTCTGTGATGCCCACGAGCTCCCAAGATCAGAAATCTTCAGATATCTACAAATCAAAAATTTCTTTACTCCTCTTCTTAAAGCTGGTACGCCGCTTAATCAAATTTCACAATTTGAACGCATATGCAAATGCGATCCGCATGTTAGAGGTGTAATTTCCGTGTTATATCATCAACTTACTCGTCTGCCTAACGATATATTGCCCTCCTATACGGAGAAATGGGCTTCAGATATGAATCAGGTCCTAGACACTAATGACTGGTCCAGTATATGGTTAGCTACTAAAAGTTCTTCTCCAAATAGCCTAGCTGTGGAAACCAACTTCAAAGTCTTGGCAAGATGGTACATCGCTAAATTTATTCCGACATATCCTATCAACTGTTTCAGAGGCTGCTCATCCCCAGGTACTCAATTTCACATATGGTGGCAATGTCCAGTGGTTCAAGAATTCTGGGAAAACATTTTTGCCATGGCTTCCAAGGCGTTGGAATGTTTTATCCCTCCTGACCCAGCTATGGCCCTTCTCAACTTGAAACCTCCTTCGCTAACCCATACTCAATTCAAACTATTCCTCCAATTGAGTACTGCTGCTAAACAAACTATAGCTAAGGCCTGGAAGTCCAAAACCCTAATAGCAGCAGAAGCCAAACACAGAATGAATAGAGCTCTGACCTTTGCAAAAATGTCGGCTATAGAAGATAACAATATTATTAAATTCAAACAGACTTGGCAACCATGGGTTAAATATTTCCTGCCCCCTGACTTTGACCAGTCATTACTGTTACCTCAATAACGCACCTGTTTACTTAATGTTTAGCTTCATTAGCATGTTTATTAAGTTATTCACCACCTGGAGAGACTCCCCTCTTTCTCCTCTTCCCTTCTCTTCTTTCCTCCTCTGCTCCTTTCTCTATTCTCTTTCTCTATTCTCCTGTACCTTTTTCAAGGTTATATAGATCATATATGGGTTTCTCCTACCTTATCCTCATAATTTCAATCTATTACATCTAGCATGATAAGTCTTTTAGGTTTTATAACCAATTGTAATAGAACGCTGTGACTATTAGGTTGTGATCCTACCTCGAATAGTTAAATTTTTCTCCTATTCTCGATATCGGCTCTACATATATCCCTCTTAGTAAATAATCTTAGCCTACAATCTCTCACCACTACCTTGGTACTTGAATACCTACTTTTTCCATTGCCCCTACCTTGCCACAGCTAGCACCCAACTGGGGTGGTAAGGTAGTCTGGAGGCATGCTGATACTGCCCCAAGTAGTGAGTCAGGGATGAGCCACGTATCCCCATGTGAGGATCGCATAGGTTTTTTCTTTTTTTTTTTCACAGTGTTCTCCTGTTATAGACTATACGTTACATTTTAGAGTGTATGGTACTCATGCTTCGTATAAGTATTACTGTATTCAAGATATCCCATGTATGAATATTAATATGTGTCATGTATCTTTACTGTTTCTTTCTTTTTCTGTTTATGTAATGTTTCTGTTTCTGTTTTTGAAAAATAAAATTACTGAACGAGAAAAAAAAATCTTCATTAATTTAGGCCAATCTATATTCTGCTACATATTTTTTGGTAAAAAAAAATCCCAATAAGTGTATATTGATTGGTTTGCGCAAAAGTTATACCATCTACAAACTACGGGATGATTACATTTTTTTTAAATTTAATAGTAATGGTGGCAATCAGCGACTTATAGCAGGACTGTGACATTGCGGAGGACAAATCGAACACTAAGTGACACTTTTGACACTTTTTTTGTGGACCAGTGACACTGATACAGTGATCAGAGCTAAAAAAAAAAGGAATGTCACTGTACTAATGTCACTGGCAGGGAATGGGGGTTAACATCAGGGGTGATTAAAGGGTTAATGAGTCCCCCTGGGGATGCTTCCTAACTGTAGGGGGGGGCTTGTACTGTAAGAAGACAGATATGTGTTTCTGCTTATTAGAAACGGAGGATCTCTGTCTTCTCCTGCCACACAACGGAGATCTGCCTTGTTTGCATAGACCGCCGTTCTGTCTGCCTCGGGAAAGATCGGTGGGTCCCAGCGGACATCAGGTCTGCTGGACTCGCTGATTGGATCCCACTGTGTCCAATCACAGCAGAAGTGGGTCCGCGCGCCCCAGACCCAGAAGAAGAAATCACATACAGGTACGGGATTTTGTGACCCCACCCCCTCTGACAACACGGGAAAGCCATAGGGAAGTCCCCGTGCGTCAGCCACCGTTTTATATGAGCTGTCACCTGAACAGAAGCATCACACAGTGGGAGACTCCCATTGAGGCGTATCGGAAGACGAAGTGGAGAAGAAGAAGCCGGAGGAAGATGCCGGACGAGAAGACCGGAGGAAGAAGCGGAGGAACATCGTGAGATTTATAATTTTTTTTAATAAAAGGACTTGTCCCAAGTTGTCTCTTGTCATTTTTGACACTTTTTTTTGTGAAATGGTAGGGGTACACCAAAAGAAAGCTCTATTTGTGGGTAAAAGAAAAGGACATCAATTTTATTTATGTACAACGTCGCACGACCACGCAATTGTCAGTTAAAGTAATGCAGTGCCGTATGTCAAAAAATGGCCTAGTCATGAAGGGGGTAAAACCTTCCAGGGCTGAACAGGTTAATGTTCTTTTACTGGATATGTTTTTGTTTTTTGTTGCAGTGAATGTTGATATTACTTGTTTGAAAAAAAATCCAAAAAAGTTAAATATCTTGACTTACCTGTCTACAATGTCGATATTTTCCTGTGGGAACACAAAAGACACATTGTGAGGTTCAAAAGCAATTCTGGTGATAGAAACCAAACAACAACAAAAATTTTTTTTTTTCAGAATCAATGAACAATTCTTGTGCCCCCGGAAGACGTTTTGCAGTTTGAGGCCCATAGACATCGGATTTTGTTCCTCTCATTTTATCTCCACAAGCCAATGGAAATTTCAAACCCGTTAGCAGGGGCTTCATGTGAAGTAACTCAGAATGATCTTGAAAAGCAAGAGAACGTTGAACCTGAAAGTACACTGAGTGCGTTTACACAAGCCCCTCCCCCACTGACCGCCCAGAGCAGCCGGGAACTTTAAAATGACTCTTCCAGTATTCTTCTCATCAGTAGAAGTGATTCAGGCAACATTAAAGCCACCCAGTCACTTCTACTGATGGCAAGTGGTCCTCAGGACACAGCTAGAGGATTCAGAATATTTTTGCCATTGGGAATCAGGGTATTGGCCCTTTAACGTAACAAATTGGGGACCCAGTGTCCTCGGTTGCTGGAGGTGAGAATCATTACTGGGGTGGGGGATCAGTGGTGACCAGTGTTGAAGGGTATGTGAAGGGGGAAGGAAGCAGAGCTGAGAGGAAGAGAACCTGAAGCGAGGGGGGGGGGGTATTTTAGGTGAATAGCCCCGATCACTGGCTTAGTAGCTTCTAATCAGAGCTATTGTTTTGTTCAGCAGAGTATACTGAACAGTTCTGCTTTTGGTTCATGGTCCCGGGAGTGACCATGAGTTTATAGCAGAAGGAGGAATGTCAGGTCAGGTACAGCTTACGGATCTGGCCAGCTGGAAGCAGTGCTGTAGCTCTGTACGCCATATGGACAGGGTTAAAGAATACCCCATGAAAAAAAAAAAAAAAAGAACTTTTGGGTCTGCTATGGATTTTAAGGGAGACCTCAGTGAGGGGTCCCCCTAAAAATCCAAACCAGACCTTGAATCTGAGCATGCACCCTGGCTGCGCTGGACCGGACAGTGGGGGGACACCTCCTGAACAATGCCAGGCCACATGCCCTCAACATGGGGGGGTACCTTGATTACCCCCTGGTAAAGCAGCTCACCCTCATGTTGATGAAGATAAGGGCCTCTTTCCCACAACCCTTATTTGGTTCAGATGGTGACAAGTGTGTGTGGTGGCAACCAGGTGAGGAGTACAAAGACAAGTGTGTCTTGCCTACAGTCAAGCATGGTGGTGGGAGTGTCATGGTCTGGGGCTGCATGAGTGCTGCCGGCACTGGGGAGCTACAGTTCATTGAGGGAACCATGAATGCCAACATGTACTGTGACATACAGAAGCAGAGCATGATCCCCTCCCTTCAGAGACTGGGCTGCAGGGCAGTATCCCAACATAACGACCCCAAACACACCTCCAAGACCACCACTGCCTTGCTGAAGAAGCTGAGGGTAAAGGTGATGGACTGGCCAAGCATGTCTCCAGACCTAAACCCTATTGATCATCTGTGGGACATCCTCAAATGGAAGGTGAAGGAGCCCAAGGTCTCTAACATCCACCAGCTCTGTGATGTCATCATGAAGGAGGGGAAGAGGACTCCAGTGACAACCTGTGAAGCTCTGATGACTTCCATGCCCAAGAGGGTTAAGGCAGTGCTGGAAATTAATGGTGGCCACACAAAATATTGACACTTTGGGCCCAATTTGGACATTTTCACTTAGGGGTGTACTCACTCTTGTTGCCAGCGGTTTAGACATTAATGGCTGTGTGTTGAGTTATTTTGAGGGGACAGCAAATTTACACTGTTATACAAGCTATACACTCACTACTTTAGACAAGTGTCATTTCTTCAGTGTTGTCACATGAAAGATAGAAGAAAATATTTACACAAATGTGAGGAGTGTACTTACTTTTGTGAGATACTATGTATGGTCATGTCTATTTATGGTCAGTGACATTACCTGGGAGACCCTGCTCCCCTTGTATATAAGAGCTGTCATCCCCCAGACCAGTCATTCAATGGGTGACAAGGAAAATTGTAGGACATGGGTGCTCAACCTGTGGCCCACTAGCTGTTGAGGAACTATAATGCCCCGTACACGCGGTTTGAAATTCAGACGGAAAAAGTCTGATCGGATTATGTTGTCAGAAAATCTGATCGTGTGTGGGCTCCCCTGAAGACGTGTCATCACGAAAAGTGCGTCGGAGGCTGTACCTGGTCACGTTCTGAACGCATTCATCCCTAGCTTCCTGTTTGCCTGGTTGTCGGCGGCTTTGGCTGGAGCACACGCCGGTAGGCAGAGGGAAATCCGAAAATAACCTCCATCATCCACACTTTTCTTAAAGCGAGCAGCCCCAGTGCCGGTTTGGGCACCGAGTAATGTAAGTAGCCACTTGGCTATGTGTTTTTAACAATCTTTTAAAATAAAAGCAACATTACGCTATGAGGCTGTGTTTTTTTGCTCCTACCTATGTATCTGTCCTGACCTGAGCCTATCTGAGAGGAAGAGGACCTGGTATTATCTCTGGTATATCTGTGAACAGGCAATACCTGCACAAGCGTAATTGATTGTTTTTTAGTTAAAACAATCAACTCTATCTGGTAAGCAGCCAGCTTAATGAATTTTTTCACTATTGGGTGAAAGAAGATTCTTTATGCTGAAGGGTGTCATTTTGGAAAGAGTGAAAAGGGATTCATACACTTTATTGGACTTTATATATGTTGTAAAGTTGCAGAAAGTCCCTGCCAATGATTCATGGCCGGGAACAGCTGATCGGCTGTGTCCAATCACAACCCAGAGCCCTGTGCTGACATTCAACACCGGGCTCTGGACAGAGGGAACTTTGCAGGGATGAGAGACTTCAAGATCAGTTAGTAAAAGCAGCTCACTGTACACACATTACACAGAGTTAGGCACATATTCAACCCTTTGATCGCCCTAGATGTTATCCCCTTCCCAGCTGGTGTCATTAGTAGAGTGGTAGTGTATATTATTAGCACTGATCACTGTATTAGTATCACTGGTAATGTCAGTGCCAGGTAATCAGTCCCCCCCCCCCCCCCCAGTATTAGTTAGTGTCAGATTGACAGCCACACTATTGCAGTCCCAATATAAGTCATTTATCGCCGACCATTAGAAGTATATCTAAAAAAAAAAAAATTCCAGTATATATAACATAGTTTGTAGATAAATTTGATTGCAAATCAATCAATATATACTTATGCAGATTTTTTTTATTTTTAATCAAAGACATGTAGCAGAAAACATATTGGCCTAAATTAATGAAGAAATTAGATTTTTATTTTTATTTTATGGGTTATTTTTTTTAACAGAAAGAAAAAAAATATATATTTAAAAAAATGTTTGGTTTATAATGCAAAAAATGGAAAAACCCAGTTGGCTGAACAGTGCTGACATCATCATGAGCCCATCTTATTGGTTCCCAGTCATTAGCAGTTGACCGTGAGCCATCATGGCAGCTCAGTCACGGTTTTGGCAATGCCAATGCAGCCCCCCCCTGGGAACAAGATATCTTCATACAGTATATTCATGGTGGTTGGGTGTAAGACCCCTTTCACACTGGGGCGTATTTCAGGCGTATTTCAGGCGTTTTTCAGGCGCTTTAGCTTTAAAAAAAAGCGCCTGTAAAGCGCCTGAAAGAAGCCGCAACTGCAATCCCAATGTGAAAGCCCGAGTGCTTCCACACTGAGACCCCTTTCTCACTATGGCATTTTTCAGGTGCTTTAGCTTTAAAATAAGCGCCTGTAAAGCGCCTGAAAGAAGCTGCAACTGCAATCCCAATGTGAAAGCCCGAGTGCTTTCACACTGAGGCGCTGCGCTGGCAGGGGGCGTCAGAAAAAGTCCTGCAAGCAGCTTCTTTGCAGCGCTTTTGGAGCGGTGAATACACGGCTCCTAAAGCGCCTCTTCCCATTGAAATCAATGGGAAGCGCCTGAAAAAACGCCTGAAAAGCGCTTGTAGCAGCAGCGCTTTGTGGGCGCTTTTAATCCTTTTTTGGCCACTAGCAGGGGGTTAAAAGCGCCCCACTAGCGCTCGAAAAGCGCTGGTAAAGCGCCGCTAGTTTAAGCGGCGCTTTTCGAGCGTTTTTCGGGCGGAGGCAGTGTGAAAGCACTTGTGTTTTCACATTGGAATTGCAGTTGAGGCTTCTTTCAAGCGTTTTACAGGCGCTTTTTTTAACGCTAAAGCGCCTGAAAAACGCCTGAAAAACACCACAGTGTAAAAGGGGCCTTAAGGTCCACCCTCCCTGCCACCGCATATTTGCATATTGCTGTCATAAAGTTATTAATAATGAATGACGGGCTCTTTGTGTCTTTTAAAGCTATGTGATAAATTGAAAAAACTATTGTGACTGATGTAGGAAAAGTCTGCAGAATAAAAATCACAATGGGCGCCTGGCCCTGGAGGACCGACTCGAGTGTGTTTCTATATTTAGGTTTCCTCTGTACCTCCGACCACCTCTGCATTTGTTTTTGTTTTTTGTGGTTTCTGCAAAGTGTCTGCATGCAACATCATCTTCTGCCCTTCATATAAGGTGCAATCCGCCGTAATGAGGACAGCGAGGTTTGGTCTCAGCAGACAGGAAAGGTTTGTGGTCTGTCCGCCGAGCAGCGAGATGACCAGTAATAGCGAGCCGAGCGCAAATGGAAAATGTACCGATACAAACTCTCACAGCTGGTAAAGTGAGACTAGACTGGTAAATCAAGGTCAAGTCCAGACAACAAAAAAGGCATTAAACATGTTTAACTCTTCAGGTCTGATATGGATTTTTAACCCTTTTTCTGCCAGAGCCATTTTTGAACTTTTTTGCACACCTGTTTAAAAAAGTCATTTCAGGCCCGAAGAATACATAAAACCCCCGAACATTATACCTGAAAATGATATATTTTCTGAAATCAGACCTAGAGAATAAAATGGTGGTATTTCCAATTTTTTTATGCTGCATGATATTACCACCAAAAGGTTTAGGAAACGCAAAATTTCAGTAAAAAACACACTAAACGTGAATTTTAGGGCAAACAAACACAATAAACTGCCCACATTTTTGTTAACCACTTAAGCCCTGGACTATTTGGCTGCCCAAAGACCAGAGAACCTTTTGCGATTCGGCACTGCGTCGCTTTAACTGACAATTGCGCGGTCGTGCGACGTGGCTTCCAAACAAAATTGACATCCTTTTTTCCCCACAAATAGAGCTTTCTTTTGGTGGTATTTTCATTATTTTTTACTTTAATAAATATCCTCAAAAAATATATAAAAATATTTATTTTCCCTCAGTTTAGGCCGATACGTATTCTTCTACATATTTTTGGTAAAAAAAATTGCAATAAGCAATTATTGATTGGTTTGCGCAAAAGTTATAGCGTCTACAAAATAGGGGATAGTTTTATGGCATTTTTATTAATATTTTTTTTTTACTAGTAATGGCCATAATCAGCAAGATTTTATCGCAACTGCGACATTATGACGGACACATTGGACACTTTTGGCGCTATTTTGGGATCATTGTCATTTACACAGTGATCAGTGCGATTAAAAATGCATTGATTACTGTGTAAATGTGACTGGCAGTGAAGGGGTTAACAGTAGGTGGCACTGTAGGGGTTAAGTGTGTCTTAGGGAGTGATTCTAACTGTGGGGGGAGGGGCTATGTGTGACACAACACTGATCACCACTCCCAGTTACAGGGAGCTCTGATCAGTGACAGTGTCACTAGACAGAACGTGGAAATGCTTGTTTACATTAGCATTTCCCTGTTCTTCCTCTCCGTGAGACGACCGCGGGTATCCCTGCGGACATCGAGTCTGCGGGACTCGCGATCACACTCACGGAGCGGGACCCACGATCACACTCACGGCGACACACGTGCGTGCGATGGCGCAGCGGCAAATTTAAAGGGACGTACCTGTACGCCCATTTGCCTGTTCGTGCCATTGTGTCGACGTAAATCTACATGCGGGAGTCGGCAAGTGGTTAAAATATAAAAGCCACGTAAATAGATACCCAAGACAAGAGAAAAAAGATGAACCGCTCCAGGTGGTGAATTGAAAGTGATGCCATCCTCAGTGTGGAACTAACAGGTGCTGGCTCAGCACAACCAATAATGAAGAAAAGGAATCTGGACAGCCGCACTCCAATAAAAGCCTTTACTGTAGCAGAGAGTCAAAGTACAGTGGAACCTTGGATTACGAGCATAATCCGTTCCAGGAAAATACTTGTAATCCAAAGCACTCGCATATCAAAGCGAGTTTCCCCATAGAAGTCAATGGAAACGAAGACAATTCGTTCTGCATTGACTTCTATTACATGCAATACCGCATGTGGCCAGCGGTGGGGGGCACCGGAGAGCCTCGGAAATATTCGGGGACAGCTCAGCTATACTCAGAAAGCCTCGGAAACACTTGAGAACTGAGTATTTCCGAGTCATTCCGAGTATTTCTGAACTGCTCCGAACGGCTCCGAGTGTCCCCGGCACCCCCGCACCGCTGGCCAAATGCGGTACTGCACACCCCATTACCTTGAATTCTGCTCGTTTTGCGAGACAACACTCAAATCAGAATTAAAAAAAAAAAAAAAAGTTGCTTGTCTTTCAAAAACCTTGTTAACCACGTTACTCGTAAACCAAGGTTCCACTGTACATGTGACAACAGAAGCAGGGTGAGTATGGGATTTCAGATCAGCTGTGCCCAGTCTTGCCACAAAGAGTTAAACCAGCTCTGAGCAATCCTCATATCTTTATTTCAGTGAAATAAAATGGACAAACTGTGAAAACTTTGTCCGTTCTTCCCCCTTGCTGTGAGTGACAGGTGATTTACATATCTCGTGCACTAGCCTAAGACATGCATTATTTTTTAATTCCCACCCCACTCCTTTCTTCAGCAGCTCTGCAAGGATTTGCTGTTCCAAACATCAGCATGATTTGGCATGCTGAAGTCATGTGGTTACTTTCCTGTCTGTTCAATGGATGTTAGAGATCATAGCAGAAGTTCAGTGTAAGAAATACACAGGAGAAAATGCATGTTGATAAGGGAGTGTAGAGGTGGGCGGGGAGTCTACTGACATCACAACTCCACCCACTGAGCCCTGGAAAACAGACCCACCCACAAAATCTACAGTTTTTCGGGTCTCATAGCAGACAGAAGGGAGACATTTGACAGATAAGTATACATGCAGGAGGCATGTATATCCTTCCAGATAACCAATATTGCAGTAGTTTAGAAAGGATGAGAGTGGGTTTACATCCACTTTAAATATCGTGCCTGGGGGTGTCTATAGTATGCCTGCAAAGTGACGCATGTTTCCTGTGTGTAGAACAATACCACAGCAAAATGACATTTCAAAAGGAGAAAAAAGTAATTTAAAACTGATCGCGGCTGTAATGAATTGTCGGGTCTCGGCAATATAGATAAAAATTATTGAGAACAAGAGCATGGGATCCCCCCCCCCAGTCCATTACCAGGCTGTAACCAGGGTCTGCTATGAATATTAAGGGGAACCCCAAACCAAAATGAAAAAATAAAAATGCATGGGGGTCGCCCTAAAATCCATACCAGGCCCTTCATGTCTGATATGGAAATTAAGGGTAACCCTGCGCCAAATAAAAAAAAATGGCGTAGCCCCCCCCCCCCAAATCCATACCAGACCCTTCAGGTCTGGTATGGATTTTAAGGGGAACCCTGCACCAAAATAAAAAAAATGGCGTAGGGGTCCCCATAAAATCCATGCCAGACCCTTATCTGAGCACGCAACCTGGCAGGCCACAGGAAAAGAGGGGGGACGAGAGAGCGCCCCCCTCCTGAACCATACCAGGCCACATGCCCTCAACATGGCAGCCCCCCCAAAGCATCTTGTCCCCATGTTGATGGGGGCAAGGGGCTCATCTCCACAGTCCTTGCCTGGTGGTTGTGGGGGTCTGCGTGTGGGGGGCTTATTGGAATCTGGAAGCTCCATTTAACAAGGGGACCCCCATATCCCGGCCTCCCCCCCTATCTGAAATGGTAATGGCCTACCATTTCACAAAAAAAGTGTCAAAATATCAAAAACAACAAGCGACAGCTTGGGGGCAAGTCCTTTATTAAAAAATAAAAAATAAAAACGTCCAACGATGTTCATTCATCTTATATCGCTCCGCCGATGTACCGAAAAAAAAAAAAAAAATCTGCACCGATCCGCCTCTATGGGAGGCTCCCGCCGTGTGACACTTCATCACCTTGACAGTTCTTATATAACGGGATGTACCCGGGTGACCCCGCCCCCCTCTGACGCCACGGAAAGCCATGTGAAAGTCTCAGTGGCGTCAAAGGGGGCGGGGTCACCTGGGTATGTCACCGGGTGCCCCCGTTTCTAGTTATATAAGAACTGTCAAAGGTGCTGAAGCGTCACACGGCAGGAGCCTCCCATGGAGGTGGATCAGTGGCAGTTTTTTTTTTCTTTTTGGCTCCATCGAAGCGTGAAGAAGAAGATGAATGGACATCGTGGGGCATTTTTATTTTTTAATAAAGGACTTTTTTATTAAAGGTCCCCAAGCTGTGTCTTGTCATTTTTAACATTTTGACACTTTTTTTGTGAAATGGTAGTGGTATTTTTGTACCCCGTTACCAATTCACACAGGCCAGAGATTTTTGTACAGATGAGAAACAAACAACCACCGCTCCAAGACTCTCCTTCCCAAGCTATGAGTAAGCGCTAGTTGTGGTGCGAAACGCGTCAGCTCTGTACCCCCCTTTTTTGCCGTGTATGGATTGCAGTGTTTTTTGCTTTTAAATAAACTTTTTGGATTTTATTTTCTCGGTGTGCGGCTGTCCGGAGTTCTTCCTTTTTTGATTACCAATTCACACAGGGGGGAGGCCAGGATCTGGGAGTCCCCTTGTTAAAGGGGGCTTCCATATTCCGATAAGCCCCCTGCCTGCAGACCCCCACAACCATTGGGCAAGTGTTGTGGGGATGAGGCCCTTGTCCCCATCAACATGGCTCTCTCATCCCCCCTTTTTTTCCTGCAGTCTGCCAGGTTGCGTGCTCGGATAAGGGTCTAGTATGGATTTTGAGGGGGACCCCTATGCCATTTTTTTTAAATTTTGGCAAAGGGTTCCCCTTTAATTTCCATATCAGACCCAAAGGGCCTGGTATGGATTTTGGGGGGACCCCCACGCAATTTAAAAAAAAAAATTGGTTCGGGGTTCCCCTTAATATTCATACCAGAACCAAAGGACCTGGTAATGGACTGGGGGGGATCCCATGCTCTTTTTTTTAATAAATGTTATCTATTTTGCCGAGACCCGACAATTCATTACAGCCCCGATCAGTTTTAAATGACAATTTTTTCTTTAGAAATGTCATTTTGCTGTGCTATTGTTCTAAACACGGGAACAATGCGCCACTTTACAGGCATACTATAGACACCCCAGGTACGATATTTAAAGGAATATTTCATTTTTATTGTTTCACTTTAAGCATTAAAAAAATCACTGCTCCCGAAAAAATGTCAGTTTAAAAAAATAAAAAAATTGCATTGATACATGTCCCCTGGGGCAGGAACCGGGTACCCAAGCACTTTTTATGACAATACCATACATATCAACCTTTAAAATTAGCACTTTTGATTATTCATGTTCGGGTCCCATAGACTTTAACGGTGTTTGTGTGTTCTGCCAAATTTTTTGCATGTTTGGTATGTTCTGGTGCGAACCAAACCGGGGGGGTGTTTGGCTCATCCCTAGGTGTTATTGTTGAGCTTTTGAGAATAATTTGTGTTAGTTTGTTCTAATGGTTGTCTAAAAAACATTTTGGTCCTCAACATATGTTATCCGAGTTGCGGACATTTTCATTCATCCTTGCCTGTTATGTCTGAGACATTCCCCTTCTCGTTACACCTCTGAACACATTTTTGTATTTTGTCTTGGATCTGCTTCAGGTTGCTCTCCACATTTCTCTTAGCGATGTCTAGCAGTTGATTTATCGAAAATTCACTATAGGAAGGAATAATTGTGGCAAACTTGTGTTTCAAGTGCTTTATTATGTCTTCATCTGAAAGAAACATGTGTATCGGAATGTATAATTAAATAATAATGAATGAATGATCAATTCAATTATTTTTATAAAACAATTTCTCCAGTATCTTTAAAACATGTCTGCGTGTAGTTATCTAAAAGCTTATGGAACATTTAAAGTTAATTCACAAGAAAAAAAAAGTCAAAATTTCTGTGCTTCAGTTCAGTTCATGTCAAAGAGATCAAAATGGTCATGTTTCACTAGTAGCCATGACAACAACGCATCTCAGGTGCATGTCCCCCTTTATCAAGACTTGCCCCCCCCTGAAACGTGTTGTCGTCATTGTTGATTATAGAAACTGAGCTTTTCTTGGTGGTGGCCAGCAGATCTGTGTTTGTTCTCATAGTAGCCGCTTGCTTCCCCCCTAGCCACCAGCAGAGCCGATCCATCTAGTCCATCCCAAGGTGAGAGTGGCGCTCCACTCAAGCTTTATCGTGTCATAGATCTTCTGCCTATGCATAGTGGTGGCCCCTCTCGGTGCACTTTGTTATCCCAGTGGAAAGCATGCACTGACAGGTGTGAGCAGTGGCGGCCAGTCCATTAGGGGCGCATGGGCACCACCCCCCTATCCATGCATTCGACCCCCTGATCTACATGCAGGGCACCGAATGCATGGATTCCAATCGGCGGTTGTTGTTTTTAAGCACATATAGGCTATATAGGCTTCAAAAAAGGGTGGGCTTGGGGCACAGAGTTGTGTTGTGTGACAATAGCAAATTAATATTTCCTATTGTCACACTGATTCTTCTCCCGGCCAATCAGGAAACCAAGACCCATCACCCAATTGGCCGAAAGGAGACCCGATTGGGTTGGCCACCAGGAGGAGGAGGGAGGAGATGCAGGGGAACTGAGAAAGCAGCCGCCCGCAGCCTGGAGAGAAGCTGCTGCTGTCACCGCCTGACACACGGAGCGCTGCTCGCAAGATGGGGTGAATGCGGGTCCCCAACTACTGACTGACCGACATGGGGGGTGCCGCCCATGACCCCTGTGACCTGGCCTGGTGGGGGTGGTGTCAAACTAAGTTATGGAAATAAACATTGAGAATGAGAACTTTCTTTTCTTCCCATATAGGAATGTATTGTAGGTTTGTTCATGTTTTTAACCACTTGACCTCTGGAAGGTTTTACCCACCTTCATGATCAGGGCATTTTTTGCTATTCGACACTGTGCTACTTTAACTGGGAATTGTCATGCAACACTGTACACAATTATAGTAGCTATAGCAGTAGAGAGGCTCCTCTTAACTGCTGGATAAATACACAAGGAGGTCATCCTGACAGATGACACGGACTCACCCAAAGTGCGTGATCCAGGCACTAAGAGGTATTCACCAGAGCTCCTGATGGTGGGGATGGGTTTTGCTGCATGTTAGTACCAGGTAACAGTCCCCCAGGAGGTGAGCAAGCCTGAGTCCAGTAGCAGATATAGAAGGTAGGGATTAAGCAGAAGGGTAGTTAGTAAACAAGCCAAAGGTCAGTAACAAGTGGTTGCAGGTTGGGATCAAGTGGAAGCGGAGTCAAAGAACAAGCCACAGGTTGGTAACATATCGTAGTGGAGATAAGGACAAATGCAGGTACACAAATGCAGATCTTATATCACCTGGAAAGAGCACACTAATCTGGCAAACAGGAAAGTCAGAAACATGGCTTGAATAGTAAGTTTATGTGAAGGGCAAAGAGTTCAAGGTTCACCAGAAAAAAGATACAAGGCAAGATTGTTCTAAGAGATCAGAGAGGGAGCTGTTCAGCCTCTCAAGTGCCTCAGCAAGAAGAGCCACCACCACCTGGCCCAGCAGAGGTCATGGATTCAGATCCCGGTCCTGACACTTAATGAAAACACAAGTCATAATACAGGACTTTTCTCTGTAAACTCACCTCCACAAGTCTGGATGCTGAAAAGAGGAAAGTGCATCACAATAGGCGTTGTCTCATTTTCTTTTCCAAAGATGTAGCAACTTTTTGTTGGAGGGTCCTCATAAATTTCTTCATCGATTTCCGGAAAGGGAATCTGGTGATCCTTACAGTATTTAACAGTTTTTTTCACTGTCTAGTAAACAAAGAAAAAAATATATTAAAATGTGCCCAATTCATGAAAAATATCAGTAATTATGCTCAAAATTAAGTGAACCACGCAAAACAAATTGTGTGATTGGCATACATTATATTATACTGTATATATTATAGTACAGGTCTGGTGATTTTTCAGACTTGCATACAAAATCTGAATGTTTTAGGAGTAAACATCTTCTTGTGTGAACAATTCCCATACAAAGACCACTGGAACAATGCTTGCACATGCTTCCCTCTAATACAATGGAAAAATAGACACTATTGTTGTATATTGGGCAAATTTAAAATATTTGATGGGCCATGCACACATTTTAGCTGCTTCCATTGTTTTAGATGAGTTCTGGTCAAACATTGCACCCAGGCCACATCAACGAAAGTAAACAGCTTGACCTTTTGATATATTTAAACTAATGCATGGCATGTATGATACTATACTGCCATCTAGAGTTTGCATTAGAAAATGCTTCTCTCATAGAAACTGATGTAGAAATGAAGAGGTAAAGGGACATGCTCATGTGGGAATGTCTACCCAAACTTTCGAAATAAAAGGCTAGCAGCATAATCTGAAAATTGAAGAAGGAACGTTTGTACCAGAGAAGGAACATCACCTGGGGATGACACTAAATCTACACTAGGAGAGAGCCCAATTTCTGCAATTGCTTAAAATAGGCTGGAGACCTTGTTGACTACAGGGGTCATGAAGCTACTACTGTATAACCCAAGCTAAGTGGTTTGTTAGTGTATCCCATCACATACAGACCATTCTCAAGGCTCATTTGTAGAAAGGTTAGATAGCATGTCCATGTGTGTGGTTTTCATATTTGTAGTACTCTGTATGTCTTGTATTTTTTTGGCTTGTATATGCAGCATTCTTGTTTAGAAAAAACATACAGATTAATATACTATGGGGAGTTCTACTTCCTTGATTTACTGCAAAGTAAATTAAAAGATACAAACAAAAACAGGGGGCTAATCTCAATTCTGGCTATTTGTAGGACTAAGAACCACCTTATTGTCAAACAAAAGGCATGGGGAACTGGCACTGACATGATGGGGGGCATGTAAGAGTTTCTCTATTCTGCTGAATATACCACAATCCTTCCTGGCCCCTAAACCATATCCTCATTAGTTGGGCATCCCCTGGGAGAATCAGTGATGAAAAGCGATCTGGGGGTGCCAATTAACACTTTCATGCCTAAGCCTATTTCTGACATTTGTTGCTTACAAGTTAAAATCCGTTTTTTTTGCTAGAAGATTACCGAAACATATATTTATTTTTAGCAGCGACCCTAAAGAATCAAATGGTGATTGTTGCAAATTTTTTTTATGTTGCACAGTATTTGTGCAGCGTTCTTTTTTTTTTGGGAAAAAATACACTTTCATGAATTAACAAAAACAAACAAAAAAAAAACAGTACAGTTAGCCCAACTTTTTTTGTTTAATGTGAAAGTGTCAGGTCACCTGAGACCAGATGACAGATGCACTCCATAGGAGTCGGAAGTGCACCGTAAATGTAGTGGACCCTAGGACTGACTGCTGCGGATAGTACCCAGGGAGGTTCAGGAAGCAGATCTACTGGATCACTAACACAGATCCCAGTGGGAGCTAGAGCATAGATTCCCAAGGGCGCGGAGTCTAAGAGCCAGCAGGTGTTCGCCAGAGCCTTTAGTGGTGAGGATGGACTTCGCTGCAGTCTGGCTCCAGGTCATGGCCCCCAGGGTCTCACAACTCACGCTCACGGTAGACTACAGAAGGAAGCAGCAGGCTGGAACAACAAGCATAGTAAAGGGATAAGGCAGAGGTCAGGGCTACAAGCAGACAGGAACAACCGAGTACACGCCAAAGATTCAGGGTCACAGGCAAACGGGGATAGTCAGGGACATGCTAAAAGGTCAGGATCACGAGCAGACAGGAATCATCGAGAACACGCCAAGGTCGGTAACAGAGACAAACGAAGAGCACACGGCAAGCAGGAAACAGGAAGCCAAACACACAATGAATACACAATGGTTGATCAGCACCGCAGGCTTGCAGTGCACAGTTTAATATAGGGTTCCCTGATAGGGCCTGGGGTGGAGCCATGCTTAGAGGAGAGGTTATAAAAAACACCAGGTGAGAGTGGGTGGCCTCTTATGCCCCGTACACACGGTCGGATTTTCCGACGGAAAATGTCCTATCGGACCATGTTGTCGGAAATTCCGACCGTGTGTGGGCTCCATCGGACTTTTTCCGTCGGATCCTGCTCTCAAATTTTCCGACAACAAAGTCCTATTGGACTTTTTCCGATCGTGTGTAGCGAATTACGACGGACAAAGTGCCACGCATGCTCAGATCACATTAAAAGACCAAAGCTATTGGCTACTAGCCTCTACGTAGTCCCGTCATACGCAACGAACGTCACCACGTTCAGGATAATCGGATTTTCCGACAACTTTGTCCGACCGTGTGTATGCAACACCAGTGTCGGACAAAATCCGTCGGAAAAAATCAGACGGATTTTGTGGTCGGAATTTACGACCGTGTGTACGGGGCATTAGTCTTAACACATGAGGAGAGGTAAGACGACAGAGAAAGATTACTGCAAAACCATGACAGAAAGATGATGTTACGCCAGGTAAATAGATACCTAGCATGTCATGCTGTGAAATTGCGACATGGCGACAAACTACCGTAATTAAAAATGTCTACAGGTTACCAGTTTTGAGATACAGAGGAGAGCTTATGCTATAATCATTGCTCTCACTCCAATGATCACGGCGATACCTCACATGTGTGGTTTGAACACCGTTTACATTTGAGGAATGTGACCTACATATGCGTTCATTTCTGCGTGCGAGCACGGAAGCCGCTTTAAATATTTATTTTTACGCCGTTTAAATATATTTTTTTTAATTCTGATAATTTTTATTGCTTTAAAACATCCCTTGTGACAGTAATAGGTGGTGACAGGTACTCTTTATGGAGGGATAGGAGAACCCTAAACCCCTCCTTTGCACTTAAAAGTATTCAAAAACGCCAAAATCTGCGTTTTGAAAGTTTTAAAAACTGACATTTTTTCAGGAGCAGTTATTTTAATAATTGCTTAAAGTGAAACAATAAAAATGAAATATTCCTTTAACTACTTCAGATTCGCGCTATAGCCAAATGACGGGGCCTGCTTTGCCGGGAGGCCGTCTATTGTCCTCCTCCCATGCCCGAGCGGCCTGCCCCCCCCCCTTCTCGCTGGATCACAGATCAGAGTAAGGGGTTGATCCTGACCCCTTACCACGTGATTAGCTGTCAGCCAATGACAGCCGGTCATGTGATGTCAACAGAGCCGGTAATCGCCTATTTTTTCCTTGCGCTGACAGCGTGAGGGGGGAAAAAAAGCCGATCACTGGTGGCTGTGAGAGGGACATCAGTCCCAATCACGGCGAGCTGCTGCCAGATTCTCAGCGCCCACCTGTGCCCCCTGCCAGTGCCACCTAGCAGTAGGCAACAGTGCCGCCTACCAGTGTCCACCAGCGCCACCCATCAGTGCCCACAGTGCCACCTATCAGTGCCCACAGTGCCACCTATCAGTGTCCACAATCAGTGCCTCAACATTGCTGCACATCAGTGCCACCTATGAGTGCCCATCAGTGTCATCTACCAGTGCCCATCAGTGCCGCACATCAGTGCCACCTATCAGTGCCCATCAGTGCCATCAGTGGTACCTATCAGTGCCCATCAGTGCCGCCTTTTCTGTCCCCATCAGTGCCGCCTTTTTTGTCCCCATCAGTGCCGCCTTTTCTGTCCCTATCGGTGCCGCCTTAACTGTGCCTATCAGTGCCGCCTTAACTGTGCCTATCAGTGCCGCCTTAACTGTGCCTATCAATGCTACCTTATCTGTCCCCATCAGTGCCGCCTTATCTTTGCCTATCAGTGCCCACCAGTGCCGCCTCATCAGCGCATATCAATGAAGGATAAAAATTACCTGTTTGCCAAATTTTATAACAAACTATGAAAACGTAAAATTTATATCAAATACTTACCGTAATTTTCCTTTCCTGATGGACTCCATGGCAGCCTACGTATGGGTTAATCCCGCCTCTCATACCTCATAGGACCCCACTCCCATAAATCTTTGCATCTAGACAGAGACCGTGTTCCATAACTTAGCCAACTCCAGATGGGAGGGAACTCCTGCTGCCATAGAGTCCATCAGGAAAGGAAAATTACAGTAAGTATTTGATATAAATTTTCTGTTTTCCTGACAGACTCCATGGCAGCCTACGTATGGGAAATAACTAGCCATACACCCGGGTGGGAAATTGCTGGTTTATTGGCACAATCAACAGATAAGACATTCAAACCAAAATTAACTGAAGAAAGAGCAGCTGGCTCAACACAATAGTGCGTCATAAATGTGTTTATCGATGACCATGAGGCTGCTTTGCAGATCACACCCGCAGACACATGACGGGAAGCTGCCCGTGACGTAGAAACACTCCTGGTAGAGTGGGCAGTCACTACCTCTGGAGGAGCCAGACCCTTAGCCTTATACGCCCTTTGGATAGCCTGAACAATCCAGGCTGCGATGGTTCTGGAGGAAGCACGCAATCCTCTGTTTTTTCCATGAAAGTAAATGAATAGATGATCTGACTTCCGAAAAGGAGCTGTAGCTTCCAGATAATGCCTTAAAACTTCTCCGACATCAAGAGGATGAATACTCAAAGCATCAGCTGACTGAAAAGTTGGAAAAACAATCTCCTGGTTCTAGTGGAATACAGATGTCACTTTAGGATTTGATCCTAACATGGGAATCAAAACCACCCGATCAGGAAAGAAAGTAAGAAATGGCTCCTTGAATCCTAGAGTACTGATCTCAGAGACCCTCTTGGCCGATGTTATGGCCACCAGGAAAACTGTGTTGAGAGAAAGATCTTTCATAGATAATTGATCCAGTTGTTGAAAATCTTCTCCTGAAAAGAAATCTAGGACAAGGGGAAGATCCCACTTGGAAAATCTTGGTCTTCTTTGAGGTATAAGCCTCATTGCTCCCTTGAAAAACTGTCTAGTAAGAGGATGTTTTGCCCAGGATACACCTGGATCAGAGATTGCAGAAACCTGAACCCGTAGAGAACTCACAGATAAGGGCAGATCCAGGCTCGTTTGAAGAATGCCCAAAATATCCTTTATATTCTGATGGTTACAGGAACCACTAGTAGAGGAGACAAAATTCACAAACTTCGACCAAATTCTTTGGTAAACTCTGTTGGTGCACTCTCTTCTGGCATTTAGCAAGGTAGCAATCGCTGTACTTGGACATCCTAATGCTTCTAGCCTCTCCCTTTCAACCACCAAGCCATCAGATGGAGATGAGATGGGCATGGGTGAAGAGATGTTCCCTGCAGCAGGAGATCTGGTCTGGAAGGGAGAGGAACTGGGTCCCGGTAACTGAGCTGTATCAAGAAAACTATGGCCTGTTGTGCCAATACGGAATGATTGCCACTACTTCGGCTTCTTCCCGCCTGAGCCTTGATATAAACCGAAGAATGACTGGAACTGGGGGAAAGGCATAGGCCTTGTGAAATCTCCACTGGTCCGTCAGGGCATCCACTCCGAAGGCCTGGGGACAACGACATCTGGTGTAGTATTTCCTCAGTTTGGCATTGCAGGGAGATGCAAACAGATCTACCTCTGGCGTCATTCCCAGTGACAGGATCCAGTTGAAAACTTCTGTGTGGAGAGACCATTCGTTGCTGTCCAGGGAGACCCTTGAAAGGAAGTATGCCTGGACATTTTGAATTCCGGGAAGATAAACGGCTGTCAGATTTGACAAGTTCGCTTGGGCCCAGGACATGATCGGACTCACTTCTTTCAGTAAGGAGAGACTGCAGGTGCCCCCCTGTCTCTTGATATTTGACACTGCGGTCGTATTGTCCAATCTTAAGTGAACTGAGGTTCCTGATGTCAAGTGGAAAAAAGCTTGAAGGGCCTGAAAGGCAGCTCGGAGTTCCAGTACGTTCGAGACTACACCCTGGGATGGGAAATCCCATTTGCCTTGGGCTACTTTCGACAGACAGAGAGCACCCCCCCCCCCCCCCCAACCTTACTGCTGCTGGTATCCATTGTCACTGTGATCCAGGAGACGGGTGCTATGGAATGGCAATTGAGGAGATTTTTCCACTGCAGCCACCAGGGGAGGCTCTCCCGCATGGAAGGAGTTATCCGAACAAGATGGTCTTGCAACTTCGGATCCCACTGTTGGAGAAAACCCTTCTGAAAGGGCCGCATCTTCCATTGTGCCCATTTCACCATAGGGGCTGTGGCTACCATGGTGCTGATTACTCTGAGACATTGTAAAGCTCTGAGAAGAGGAGATGACATTGCAAGGTGAATTCTGTCCTGGATCACTGGAATCCTCTACAGAGGTAGGGAGATGGTTCTCTTCACCATGTCGAATTGTGCCCTGAGGAATATTAGGGACTGAGTTGGGTCCAGATGACTTTTCTTCCTGTTCAACAGCCAACCAAACTCTATCAGGGTAGAGATGACCTGATCCTGATGTGACAACAGTTGCACCTTGTCTTGTGAAAGCAGGAGTAAATTGTCTAGATAGTGGTGCAACCGGATACCTCTGACTCTGATCAATGCCACCACCGCCAGTAAAAGCTTTGAAAATACCTGAGGCGATGTTGTAAGCCCAAACGGGAGACATGTGAATTGAAGATGTCTTTGGTCTACTTCAAATCTGAGATACTTCTGAAAATCTTTGTTAATTGGTACATGAAAGTAGGCATCTTTCAGGTCGATTGAGACCAGCCAGTCGCATGGTTGTATTGTCTGACGTATTGTTAATAGAGTTTCCATCTTGAACTTCTCCTTCTTGGTGGAGTTCAGGTATGTCAAATCGATGACCGGCCTACATGAACCATTCTTTTCGAGGACCATGAAAAGGGGGGAGTAAACCCCTTGACATTTTTCTTCGGCTGGAACCGGAATGGCGGCACCCTGAGCCATAAGGGAGTCTGTGTAAGACAAAATAACTTTTTTATTCTCTTCTAAGAGTGGTAGACTTGTGGGAACAAAACAACGTGTGGGTGGACTGCTGAATCCCCAGGTGTGTCCTGAGGAAACTGTCTTGATGGTCCAAAAATCTTGAATCGAGGCTGCCCAGATGTGCTGAAACTGGAGCAAACGAGCCCCTACCTGCTCCGCCTGGACAGGCTCTGCATCAAAAAGATTTTAAAGCTTCTCGCCCTCTGGAAGATGTTGTCTTTGAGGGCTTCTATCCAGAAGGCTGGTTTCTTCTCCAATTTTTTCTGAATTCACGACCAGGTCTATAGCGAAGTGCATCCCTAACACGCTCCGGATCTTGCCTGGATTGAACTCTTTTCTGACCCAAGAGACGGCGGTCCTGGGGTAAGAATCCCAACTTACCCCTAGTAGCACGTGTGATAGCTGAAACTAGCTTATTCTCAAAGAGGGAAGAACCCTCAAAAATAATCTTACACCATGCCTGCTTAGAGGCCGGATCCACCACCCATGGGTGTAGCCATAAGGCGTGTTTGGCTGTAACAGAAGAAAGCATGACACGTGCTACTAGATGAATAATATCCAGGGATTTCTCACCCAGGAAAGCCGATGCCATCTTCAGCCTCTACTGGCTCTTCACATCTCAACGCGTCTTTAACTGCTCTGACCAGTTGAGGAACCAGGGAGAAATCAAACCAGAATCATCCATTTCAGCTTCACTGTCAGAAGATCCACTTAGAGAAAAACTACCGTGAGAAGGACCCGGCACTTCAAGGTCGACCACATCAGCGGCTGAGGCTGGTACAGAAGGAGGATTGACTGTGTGGACGGAATCAGTTTTATTTCAGAGATTCTTGAATAACTTTTCTGACCAGAGCTTCCACCTGCTGGTCTCCAGCACCTCTCTCATTCACAGCCCGGAAATAACATAAGAGAGATTTACCCTCTGGAACTTGAGCTCTACATCCCCAGCAGGCTTTTTTCTCCGTGCGACTGGAATGGCGGTGAGAATGGCGTCCAGAACCAGACCTCGATCTATCTGTGTGGTGTCTGGAAGATGACCTAGGACGCCTAGAACTTGATGTTGAATGGTCATGCTGTGACCTAGACTTGACATTATCTTCACGTGCTGAAGAACGAAGTTCAGACCTAGAAGGGCTGAGATGAAAAGCAAAGAAAAGAAAAAAACTATTTATCCTGCTTAACCTACCAACCCACGCAAACAGGCAGAAAGGAACAAAAAAATTCCATCCTACCTGTGACGTAAAGGCCACTAGGAGGGGGTGACACATCCATGGCGACAGATTCAAAGACTGCAGGGAAAACATACATGCAATAAAACAGCTTCTCATATAATGTCCAAAAACCCAGGTGGGGATCAAGGTACAATGCCCTTACCTTAAGGCAGATACACTCCGTAATGAAAAGCAGCTGCCTGAGTTTATAGAAGCAAGCCAGGGAAAAAGCTGAATCTGACAGCTTTTTAAATCGGCCGCCCAGGATGACGTCATCACGCCCTCAGTGCTGTCCCGCACCGCTCTCTACATCGCCTGCGCGCATGCGCGATCGCCACCATCTCGTCAGAACTGCGCACGAGCAACCAAGCCTCGATCTCATTCGAGACTACACAGCTGCGCAGTAGGAACGAATAGCGGCAAACTGGAACACAGATGCGTCCCAGCCGCCATCACCCCACCAAACAGCATAACAGACGAACGGAACATAAACAAACACAGGCTGCCATGAAATATACATGTACATTACCACTCCAGCACGCCAACGATCCGACCTGTCTCAGCTTAACCGCACATCCATTATAAGTAACCGGGCATCACAGAGGGGCTTTCTGCTAATAGCTAGGATGATTGGCCATACTACCGCTTGCCAGCCAATGGCTGCATAGTAAGCTCTTCAAGGCATCGCTTAATAACCTGTGTCCACCCTGCTAATAGCTGGGAAGCTGGACTCCAGAAGAGGAATTTGCCACCATGTGCAAAGAAAAATGCCAGGATCGGATCAACGACTCCTTCAGGTAAGAACTAGCCCTTGGTCCTTAAGGAGGAGGACAAAAAAAAGAACACAGTGTGTCTAGATGCAAAGATTTATGGGGGTGGGGTCCTATGAGGTATGAGAGGCGGGATTAACCCATACGTAGGCTGCCATGGAGTCTGTCAGGAAGCATGATTTTTTTTTTTTTTTAAATGTCCCTACTTTTTTTGTTTGTTTAGCAAAAAATAAAAATCCCAGCTGTGATTAAATACCACCAAAAGAAAGCTCTATATGTGGGAAAATAATGATAAAAATGTAATTTGGGTACAGTGTTGTATGACCGCGCAATTGTCATTCAAAGTGCATCAGCGCTGAAAGCTGAAAATTGGTCTGGGCAGGAGGGGGGTTTAAGTGCCCGGTAAGCAAGTGGTTAAATATTGTGCCTGGGGGGTGTCTATAGTATGCCTGTAAAGTGGCGCATTTTTCCTGTGTTTAAAACAATACCACAGCAAAATTACATTTCTAAAGGAAAAATTGTCATTTAAAAACTGATCGCGGCTGTAATGAATTGTTGGGTCTCGGCAATATAGCTAACAATCATTGAAAAAAAAATGGCGTGTCATTACCAGGCCCTGAATATTAAGGGGAACCTTTCACCAAAATTTTTAAAAAAATTGCGTGGGGGTCACCCCCAAAATCCACACCAGACCCTTATGTGAGCATGCAACCTGGCAGGCCACAGGAAAGGGGCCCCCTCCTGAACCATACCAGGCCACATGTCTTCAACATGGAGAGGGTGCTTTGGCCCCCCCCAATGCACCTTGTCCCCATGTTGATGGGGAAAAGGGCCTCATCCCCACAACCCTTGCCCGATGGTTGTGGGGGGCTTATCAGAATCTGGAAGCCCTCTTTAACAAGGAGACTCCCAGATCCCGCCCCCCCATGTGAATCGGTACATTGTACCCCTACCATTTCACAAAAAAAGTGTCAAAATAGGAAAAAATACAAGAGACAGTTTGGGACAAGTCCTTTATTAAAAAAATAAAAATGTCCCACGATGTAACGTCATCAATCACACGGCCGACGGACCGAAAAAAAAACAACTTTGCCTCTATGGGAGGCTCCCGCTGACTGCAGGCTTTTTGCTTTGACAGCTGTTATATAGCTAAGGGTGGGGCCACCCAGTGATGTAAATGGTGACTCAGCCCCCTCAGACGCCCATCTGAAATTTTTATCTTTTTTTAGACAGAAAGAGCTTTCTTTTGCTGGTACTTAATCGACACTTATTTTTTTAATTTTTTTGATGAAAAGAGACCGAATATTTTGAAAATTATTTTTTTTTTTACTATTTTGCAGATAAGTAATTTTTAGGAGTGCTGATGAGGCAGTGCTGATGGGCGCTGATGAGGCTCCATTGATGGGCACTGATGAGGCTCCATTGATGGGCATTGATGAGTCTCAATTGATGGGCGTTGATGAGGCTGCACTGATGTGCACTGATGAGGCTCCATTGATGGCATTGATAAGGCTCCATTGATGGGTGTTGATGAGGCTGCACTGATGTGCGCTGATGAGGCTCCATTGATGGCATTGATGAGGCTCCATTGATGGGCGTTGATGAGGCTGCACTGATGGGCGCTGATGAGGCTCCATTGATGGCATTGATGAGACTCCATTGATGGCACCGATCAGGCTACATTGATGGGCGTTTATGAGGCTCCATTGATGAGGCTCCATTGATGGCATTGATGAGGCTCCATTGATGTGCGCTGATGAGGCTCCATTGATGTGCGATGATGAGGCTCCATTGATATGCGATGATGAGGCTCCATTGATGTGCGATGATGAGGCTCCATTGATGGGCACTGCTGGGGATGCACTAATGGGCACTGATCGGCTGCACTGATGGGCACTGATGAGGCTCCATTGTGGGCACTAATGAGGTGGCACTGATGTGTGCTGATGAGGCTCCATTGATGGGCACTGATGAGGCAGCACTGATGTGCACTGATGAGGGTCCATTGATGAGCACTGATAGACTGCACTGATGGGCACTGATGAGGCTCCATTGATGGGCACTGATGCGGCTTCATTGATGTCCACTTATGAGACTGCACTGACGGGGCAGCCCTGATGGCCACTGATGAGCACTTATGAGCTGCACTGATGGACATTGATGATGAGGCACTAATGAGGCTGCACTGATAAGATGGCACTGATATGCTGCACTGATGGACATTGATGATGAGGCACTAATGAGGGTGCACTGATGGGCACTTAAATGCTGCACTAATGGATGCTGATTGGCACTGATGGGGCTGCACTGACGATCAGTGCAAATGTCCCCTGTCACAAGAAAGCCGGTTATCAGCTTTCCTTTCTCACACTGTGACAGCATTGAGGAAAGGATATGCCGATAACCAGCATTTGTTTACATGTGATCAGCTGTGATTGGACATAGCTTATCACATGGTAAAAAGCCAATATCATTGGCTCTTTACCCTGATCAGTGATGTGTTGTATTCGAGGGAGATGGGTGAGGGTGGTCTGAGCAGGAGGACGTATGATGTCCACCCAGAAGGAGAAAGATATAATATGCCAAATAAAAAAAAAAAAAATGCTACTATTCAATTAAAAAAAGTCACAGGTCAGATTTCCTTAAAGTGATATTAAAGGTAAAAAACAACAAACATGTCATACTTATGTAGCGGTCACACTTTATTAAGTGTGCGCTATCAGTGTAAATTTAGTTTTCTCAGAACTGTAATGGAGTTCTGGGGGTTAATTATACAGGTTTTACTTTGGTATCAGTCTGGTTGGGCTGTACTGGAGTTCTGCCTGGTGATTGGTACAGTGAGGGACCTGTGACAGGCTGAGAACGCAGTCTGGTTGGATGTATTGGGTACCAATCATTCCCGGAGCCAATCAGTGGGCATGTCTGGCCCCGCTGTGTAGTCTGGGAAGGGATATTTAAGGTGCTGAAGTCACGTGTTCAGGGTTCGGCCACTTCTTTGATTCCTGGTTCTGGTCTGGGGCAGCCCTAGGAGTGTCTGCCGTCCCACAAGCATGGTCACCCTGACCAGCCCCAGAGGCCCTCATGGTCGGGGGTGGGGATCTGTTTGTTCCCGAGCCTCGGAACTGGCTAGTTCGAGGCCCAGTAACTGAGGGAGGATTTGAAGCATCCCGGTGTGCTCTCGGTATTGGAGGGACACGGCAACTCGCACAAGTGACCGGGGGAGGACTCCTCGGAGGAGGGCCGACAAGCTGGCTGCTGGGTAAGATCCTGGGAGCTGAGTTGTATGGACACTAGAGAATCCACACTTCTCACAGTATCACCAAGAAGGCTGAGAGATCCGGGTATTGTGAGAAAGGTTCCTACTTATCTTCAGTTACAATCTAGTCTGTGGCAGAGACTTTACTAAGTCTCCGGGTCACATGTTGGCTGCTAGATCTCTGGCTAGAGGTTTTTTCTATCTGAACCAAATAAGTTTATCTTGGTCTCATCAGACCACAGGACATGGTTCCAGTAATCCATGTCCTTAGTCTGCTTGTCTTCAGCAAACTGTTTGTGGGCTTTCTTGTGCATCATCTTTAGAAGAGGCTTCCTTCTAGGACAACAGCCATGCAGACCTATTTGATGCAGTGTGCGGCGTATGGTCTGAGCACTGACAGACTGACCCCCCCCCCCCCCCCTTCAACTTCTGCGGCAATACTGGCAGCACTCATACGTCTATTTCCCAAAGACAACCTTAGGATAGAGAGAGATAAAAGGGAAAGAAAGGAGAACAAGGAAAGAGAGTGGTACATCCTAAAATGTACCATAAGGGGTTTTAATACTGTACGAGTGGAAAGGACTCAGGGAGCGCTAAATGTCCGTGGGTTAGGGGCGCAAATTACTCGTCTTGCCTTGTGTGCTGACAACCCACGCTCCGAGAATAATTTTACTGTTAGTGGCCCCCACAACTTGGCAAATTTTATCAAGGGGTCACGGCAATAGAAAGGTTAAGAACCACTGATGTAGAGCAACAATTCTTTTTTTCAGATCCTCAGAGAGTTCTTTGCCATGAAGTGACATGTTGAACTTCCAGTGACCAGTATGAGAGAGTGAGAGCGATAACACCAAATTGAACTCACCTGCTCCCCATTCACACCTGAGACCTTGTAACACTAATGAGCCACATGACACCGGGGAGGGAAAATGGCTAATTGGGCCCAATTTGGACATTTTCACTTAGGGGTGTACTGACTTTTGTTGCCAGCGGTTTAGACATTAATGGCTGTGTGTTGAGTTATTTTGAGGGGACAGCAAATTTACACTGTTATACAAGCTGTTCACTCACTACTGTACATTGTAGACAAGTGTCATTTCTTCAGTGTTGTCACATGAAAAGATAGAAGAAAATATTTACAAAATTGTGAGGGGGGTACTCACTTTGTGAGATACTATATATATATATATTTGCATTGATACATGTTCCCCAAGGAAGTACCCTCCTCCCCAATGCTAGTTTAGCTTTTAACCCCCCCATCAATGGGCATTTTTAGTATGACAGGTTTGGCTCCCATTGATTTTAGTGGGGTTAGGGTTTGGCATCTGAACTTATTTGAAGCTTGAAGAGCAATGCTTGAACTGAACCCAGCTCCTTTCTCATAATTATTTAATGACCTTTTCAATACATTTTATATCCGCTGTTGGCGAGTTGCATTGAATGACCATAAAATTTGGTTACCTCAAATGGATCTCCTTCACTGAAGTCAAAAGACAAAATCAGATCTACTTTGCGATGAGGACGTAACATTAAGGGGTACGGAGTATTAATTTCCAACCCGGCATCAATCAGATGGATGTGCTCTTTATCAAAGAGGTCGCTGCCTTCCAGGTTTTTATCTACAAAATAAATCAATAAATCAATAAAAATAATTATAATATCCTCTGAAATGCTCAAACCATTAACAGTTGCACTACCGAAGCCAGGAAAGGATCCTGTTACTAGTTTTCGCCCTATTTATTTGTTGAATAAAGACCTGAAAATGTATGCTAAACTGCAAGCTACTAGGCTGGCGGACATACCACCTTCCATCATTCGTTTAGACCAATCGCGATTTACGAAAGGTCATCAGTCATCAGACGCTACTAGGCGGCTAATAAATGTCATTCATCTAGCCCAGGGGTCTCCAAACTTTCTAAACAAAGGGCTGGTTTACTGTCCTTCAGACTTTAAGGGGGCCGGACCGTGGACATCAGGAGTACAACATCCCCCATCATTGGTGTCATTTGGGAGGAATTGTGCCCCATCATTGGTGTCATTTGGGAGGAATTGTGCCCCATCATTAGGAGGAATTGTGCCCCATCATTGGTGTCATTGGGAGGAATTATGCCCCATCATTGGCGTCATTGGGAGGAATTCTGCCCCACCATTGGTATCATTAGGAGGAATTCTGCGCCATCATTGGTATCATTGGGCTCCATCATTGGTGTCATTGGGAGGAATTGTGTCCTTCACTTGTGTCAATGAATAAAATAGCACCCCAAGGGCCGGATAAAAGCAAGCAAAGGGCTGCATCTGGCCCCCGGGCCGTAGTTTGGAGACCACTGATCTAGGCACCAAGGAAAGAAAGCCTTCTCTACTCCTCGCTTTGGCTACAGAGAAGGCATTTGACAGAATATACTGGAAGTACCCAACTCAGGTCCTTGCTAGGTTTGGGTTCACAGGCCCAATCCACTCAGCAATTATGGAACTGTACAGGAACCCCTCTGCTCAGGTGTATATATACGGTATGCTATCAACCCCATTCAATATATTCATTGGCACCCACCAGGGGTGTCTTCCCACTTATTAACTCACTAATGGAACCTAAGGCTACATTTATCACCTCCTCAGATAAAGGGGTTCAAGCTGGGAAATGGAACGCATACTGTTAGCCTTTTTACAGACGATATCATTCTGATGCTTATAGGAGGTAGAGACTTCCCTAGCTTCGGTGCACCGGGCTTTGCAACTTTTTAACAGAGTGTCTTATTATAAAGTGAATGAGACAAAAAATCATATGTTCTAGACTTAGGTTTACCAATAACAATTAAATGGTCCTCCAACAACAATTTCCTATGTATGGAAGGATAGTGGAATTTCTTACTTGGGTATCATACTTACTCCTAAGGCAGCAGACCTTACCAAAGAAAACTATACTCCCTTCCTTCATACCTTCCACTCTATATTAGATACAGTGCCTTGAAAAAGTATTCATACCCCTTGAAATTTTCCACATTTTGTCATGTTACAACCAAAAACGTAAATGTGTTTTATTGGGATTTTATATGATAGACCAACACAAAATTGCACATCATTGTGAAGTGGAAGGAAAGTAATAAATGGTTATTTACAAATATGTAGCGGTCACACTTTACTAAGTGTGCGCTATCAGTGCAAATTTAGTTTTTCCCAGAACTGTAATGGGGTTCTGGGGGATAATTGTACAGGTTTTACTTTGGCATCAGTCTGGTTGGGCTGTACTGGAGTTCTGCCTGGTCATAGGCGCAGTGAGACACTCATGACAGGCTGAGAACGCAGTCTGGTTGGATGTATTGGGTACCAATCTTTCCCAGAGCCAATCAGTGGGCGCGTCTGGCCCCGCTGTGTAGTCTGGGGGGGTATTTAAGGTGCTGAAGTCACGTGTTGATGGTTCGGCTGCTGCTTTGATTCCTGGTTCCGGACCAACCCTGTGAGGGGTCTTGTGCCCAGGAGTGTCGGCTGTCCTGCAAGCATGGTCACCATGACCAGCCCCAGAGGCCCTCATGGTCTGGGGTGGGGATCCTTCTGTTCCCGAGCCTCGGAACTGGCTAGTCCGAGGCCCAGTAACTGAAGGAGGATTCAAAGGCGTCCCGGGGGGCTCTCGGTATTGGAGGGACCTCATACAAGTGAGTGGGGGAGGACTCCTCGAAGGAGGGACAACAAGCTGGCTGCTGGGTAAGATCCTGGGAGCTGAGATGTATGGACACTAGAGAATCCACACTTCTCACAGGATCACCAAGAAGGCTGAGAGATCCGGGGACTGTGAGGAAGGTTCCTACTTCTCTTCACTTACAATATAGTCTGTGGCAGAGACTTTACTAAGTCTCCGGGTCACATGTTGGCTGCTAGATCTCTGGTTGGAGGTTTATGTGGCAGTGAAGCGCCCAGTTGCGAGTGGCTACTCTCTGGGTAAATTAGAGACAGTCAATGTATGTCAGCAGTTCAAAGTGCCTGAGTTTTATCACCCGTGCCCTCTATTCCCATCAGAGACTGTGTTATGTTGGATGTTATTCCTGCAAAATAAAAACCCTGAAAAGGACTTTTATGTGTCAGCACCTGGAGTCACTGGGTACTAACCCTGGGAACCCCTAGACAACAACCGACAAGCCGCGAGGGGGTAATTGGTAAGCCCAAAAAGTCAAGGCCGTCCCTATGGGTTATGACAAATAAGTATGTGAAAAGTGTGGGGGGCCATTTGTATGGCGCTCCCCTGAGTCAATACTTTGAAGAAGCCCCTTTCTCTGCATTTACAGCTGCAAGTCTTTTGGGGGGATGTCTTTACCAGCTTTGCACATCTAGAGGAGACATTTTTGCAGATTCTTGATTGCAAAATATCTCAAGCTCCTTCAGATTGGATGGAGAGCATCTGTGAAAAGCAATTTTTAAGTCTTGCCACAGATTTTCAATTGGATTTAGGTCTGGACTGTGACTGGGCCATTCTAACACATGAATATGCTTTGAGCTAAACCATTCCATTGTAGCTCTGGCTGTATGTTTTGGGTCGTTGTCCTGCTGGAAGGTGAACCTCCCCCCCCCCCAGTCTCAAGTCTTTTGCAGACACTAATGCTGTGTACACGCGGCCAGACTTTTTCGACAGCAAAGGTCCAACGGAATTCGACCGTGTGTGGGCTTCATCGGACCTTTGCTGTCGAAAAATCAGACGGACTTTAGATTTAGAACATGTTTCAAATCTTTCCAACAGACTTGAGTCCGGTCGAAAAATCAGTTCGTCTGTATGCTAGTCCGATGGACGGAAACCGACGCTAGGGCAGCTATTGGCTACTGGCTATGAACTTCCTTATTCTAGTCCGGTCATACGTCATCACGGTCGAATCCGTCAGACTTTGGTGTGATTATGTGTAGACAAGTCCGATTCGACGGAAGTCCGTCAAAACTCAGTCGAAAAGTCAGACGGAATTCAGTCCGCCGGAATTCACGGCATAACAGGTTTTTTTCTAAGATTGTCCTGTATTTGGCTCCATCCATCTTCCCATCAACTCTGACCAGCTTCCCTGTCCCTGCTGAAGAAAAGCATCCCCACCACATGATGCTGCCACCACCATGTTTCACAGTGGGAATGGTGTGTTCAGGGTGGTGTGCAGTGTTAGTTTTCCGCCGAACACATAACGCTTTGCTTTTAGGCCAAAAAATGCAGTTTTGGTTTCATCTGACCAGATCACCTTCTTCCAAATGTTTGCTGTGTCCCCCGCATGGCTTTTCGCAAACTGCAAATGGAACTTCTTATGGCTTTCAGTAATGTCTTTCTTCTCACCACTCTTCCATAAAGGGCAGATTTGTGGAGAGCACGATTAATAGTTGTCCTGTGGACAGATTCTCCCACCTGAGCTGTGGATCTCTGCAGCTCCTCCAGAGTTACCATGGACCTCTTGGCTGCTTCTCTGATGAATGCTCTCCTTGCCCGGCCGGTCAGTTTAGGTGGACGGTCATGTCTTGGTAGGTTTGTTAGGATGTTCAAAGCTTGAGATACTATTTTATAACCTAACCCTGCTTTATACTTCTCCACAACTTTATCCCTGACCTGTCTGGTGTGTTCCTTGGCCTTCATGATGCTCTTTGTTTACTAAGGTTCTCTAACAAACCTCTGAGGGTTCACAGAACAGCTGTGTTTATACTGAGATTAAATTACTCTGTACCCCCTCCATCCACAGCTCACCTCTGTACCCCCTCCATCCACAGCTCACCTCTGTACCCCCCTCCATCCACAGCTCACCTCTGTACCTCCCTCCATCCACAGCTCACCTCTGTACCCCCTCCATCCACAGCTCACCTCTGTACCCCCCTCCATCCACAGCTCACCTCTGTACCCCCCTCCATCCACAGCTCACCTCTGTACCCCCTCCATCCACAGCTCACCTCTGTACCCCCTCCATCCACAGCTCACCTCTGTACCCCCTCCATCCACAGCTCACCTCTGTACCCCCTCCATCCACAGCTCACCTCTGTACCCCCTCCATCCACAGCTCACCTCTGTACCCCTCTTCATCCACAGCTCACCTCTGTACCCCCCTCCATCCACAGCTCAGGTCTGTAGCCCTCTCCATCCACAGCTCACCTCTGTAGCCCCCTCCATCCACAGCTCAGGTCTGTACCCCTCTCTATCCACAGCTCACCTCTGTACCCCCTCCATCCACAGCTCACCTCTGTACCCCCCTCCATCCACAGCTCACCTCTGTACCCCTCTCTATCCACAGCTCACCTCTGTACCCCCTCCATCCACAGCTCACCTCTGTACCCCCTCCATCCACAGCTCACCTCTGTACCCCCTCCATCCACAGCTCACCTCTGTACCCCCTCCATCCACAGCTCACCTCTGTACCCCTCTCTATCCACAGCTCACCTCTGTACCCCCTCCATCCACAGCTCACCTCAGTCCCCCCTCCATCCACAGCTCACCTCTGTACCCCTCTCTATCCACAGCTCACCTCTGTACCCCCTCCATCCACAGCTCACCTCAGTCCCCCCTCCATCCACAGCTCACCTCAGTCCCCCCTCCATCCACAGCTCACCTCAGTCCCTCCCTCCATCCACAGCTCACCTCTGTACCCCCTCCATCCACAGCTCACCTCAGTCCCCCCTCCATCCACAGCTCACCTCAGTCCCCCCTCCATCCACAGCTCACCTCTGTACCCCCTCCATCCACAGCTCACCTCTGTACCCCCCTCCATCCACAGCTCACCTCTGTACCTCCCTCCATCCACAGCTCACCTCTGTACCCCCTCCATCCACAGCTCACCTCTGTACCCCCCCTCCATCCACAGCTCACCTCTGTACCCCCCTCCATCCACAGCTCACCTCTGTACCCCCTCCATCCACAGCTCACCTCTGTACCCCCTCCATCCACAGCTCACCTCTGTACCCCCTCCATCCACAGCTCACCTCTGTACCCCTCTTCATCCACAGCTCACCTCTGTACCCCCCTCCATCCACAGCTCAGGTCTGTAGCCCTCTCCATCCACAGCTCACCTCTGTACCCCCCTCCATCCACAGCTCAGGTCTGTACCCCTCTCTATCCACAGCTCACCTCTGTACCCCCTCCATCCACAGCTCACCTCAGTCCCCCCTCCATCCACAGCTCACCTCTGTACCCCTCTCTATCCACAGCTCACCTCTGTACCCCCTCCATCCACAGCTCACCTCAGTCCCCCCTCCATCCACAGCTCACCTCAGCCCCCCCTCCATCCACAGCTCACCTCAGTCCCTCCCTCCATCCACAGCTCACCTCTGTACCCCCTCCATCCACAGCTCACCTCAGTCCCCCCTCCATCCACAGCTCACCTCAGTCCCCCCTCCATCCACAGCTCACCTCTGTACCCCTTCCATCCACAGCTCACCTCAGTCCCTCCCTCCATCCACAGCTCACCTCAGTCCCTCCCTCCATCCACAGCTCACCTCAGTCCCCCCTCCATCCACAGCTCACCTCTGTACCCCCCTCCATCCACAGCTCACCTCTGTACCCCCTCCATCCACAGCTCACCTCAGTCCCTCCTCCATCCACAGCTCACCTCTGTACCCCCTCCATCCACAGCTCACCTCAGTCCCTCCCTCCATCCCCAGCTCACCTCTGTACCCCCTCCATCCACAGCTCACCTCAGTCCCTCCTCCATCCACAGCTCACCTCTGTACCCCCTCCATCCACAGCTCACCTCAGTCCCTCCTCCATCCACAGCTCACCTCTGTACCCCTTCCATCCACAGCTCACCTCAGTCCCTCCCTCCATCCACAGCTCACCTCTGTACCCCCTCCATCCACAGCTCACCTCAGTCCCCCCTCCATCCACAGCTCACCTCTGTACCCCTTCCATCCACAGCTCACCTCAGTCCCTCCTCCATCCACAGCTCACCTCTGTACCCCTTCCATCCACAGCTCACCTCAGTCCCTCCCTCCATCCACAGCTCACCTCTGTACCCCCCTCCATCCACAGCTCACCTCAGTCCCCCCTCCATCCACAGCTCACCTCAGTCCCCCCTCCATCCACAGCTCACCTCAGTCCCCCCTCCATCCACAGCTCACCTCTGTACCCCCCTTCCACCTCTGTAACCCCATGTTCACCTCTGTATCCCCTCATCTAGGTTCACCTCTCTACCCCCCTCCACCTCTGTACTCCCATCCACATTCACCCCTGTATCCTTCCGTCCACCTCTGTACCCCCCTCCTCTACCACACCTCTGTACCCCCAAGTCTCTGCACATTTGAATCCCCTTCCCCTTCTCTCCACGGTGACCTTTTTCACCCGATGACACGGCTGTGCAACACAGTCTCCGTCATATATGAAATTTGGCTCCTGCTGCACAGGTGACTGGAAATAAGAAGGTTTGGATGTTCATTTGAATGCCTGAGCAGCCAAACTTTGGACTGTAACATTGGCTCATCCTTGGTCTCTACTTATCAGGAGCCAAGAGAAAAGTATCCTGATCATGTGACCACTAACAGCCAATCACAGTGGTGACATGATCAATAAGTCCATCAGACCCCCCTCCTTAAAGCGGTGTGCACCCCTCCAAAAATTAAGTCAGCAGGAACACATACTGTAGCTGCTGACATTTACTAATAGGACACTTACCTGTCCTGGAATCCAGCGATGTCGGCACCCCAGCCGATGTTTGCATCGGCTGTCGGCTGCTCCTCCTGCCCACCATTGCTGGTAAAGAAACCCGGCAGTGAAGCCTTGCAGCTTCACAGCCAGATCCCTACTGTGCATGTGCAAAGCGCACTGCGCTCTCTCACTGGCCTGGCAGCAGTGGAAGGAAGAGGGGGCCAACTTATGACGTACCTCACCGTGGCAAGGTCTGATGGAAGTGGGTACCTGTCAAGACACTCTCCCCTCCACGAAAGGTGCCAAATGTGGCACCGGAGTGGGGGAGGAATCAGACAAGCGGAAGTTCCACTTCTGGCTGGAACTCCGCTTTAAGGCCCAGTTAAAGGGCAGCTCTGGGTGGGTGGGAAGAGGTTAAGAATTTTTGGAGGTGCAATAACTCCCTTTATATCCAGTTTCCTGGAAAAACAAAAAATGTTTTTCTTGCTAAAACGTTTTTTTTAACCACTTCCCACCCGGCCAATGTACATATACGGCCGGGTGGGAGCCGTCTACTTCTGAATGGACGTTCCGGAACGTCCTTCAGAAGTAGAGGGATCGCGCGCGTGCCCGCACAACGGCGCGATCCCGATGTGCTCGTGTCACCCGGACACGGCGCATCTCGGATCGGCAGGAGGGCTCGGTGATTGGCCCTCCTGATCACATGATGGCCGTGTCGAATCACAGCCGTCATGTGATGTAAACAAACAGCCGGTTGCTAGGCAATCGGCTCTCCTCTCCTCACACGGAAGTCGTCAGTGAGGAGAGGAGAGCGGATCGCTGCAGCCGGCTGGTGATCAGTGAGTATTAGCTGTTTTTTTTACAGCTTTTTATTCACTGATCACCAGTCTAGTGTCCCCACAGTGTAAACACACATATCCCCACAGTAAAACACACATGTCCCCAAAGACACATGTCCCCAAATAATAAAAACACATGTCCCTCACATATGTCCCAGTAAAATAACATGTGATCATTTGCGTACATATGTCCGTGATCACGCAAACCAATTATTATACACTTAACGGAATTTTTTTTACAAAAGACATGTAGCAGAATACATTTTGGCTTAAATTTATGACAAAATTTGATTTTATTGGATTTCTTTTAAAAAAGGAAAGGAGAAAATATTGTTTTTTTTCAAAATGTCCGCTATGTTTTCGCTTATATCGCAAAAAATAAAAAACGGAGTCGCGAATAAATACCACCAAACTAAAGCTCTATTTGTGCGAACAAAATGATAAAAAATTCATTTGGTTACAGCATTGCATGACCGCGCAATTGTCACTGAAAGTGCGAGAGCGCTGAAAGCTGAAAATTGGTCTGGGCAGGAAGGGTGTTTAAGTGCCCAGTAAGCAAGTGGTTAAATAAAGATTTTTTTTTTTGTGGTTTGTGTTAAATGTAACTTCCTGTCCCAGAGACACAACAGGATTGTCAAGAAAAATCCCCTCGTAGGCAGTTGCTCATGTTCAAAAGGTTCTCTTAGTGACAACCTTAAAATGTTGGAATTTCTAATCACTTTTTTATTCTAGTGACAATGGTCGTCGGTGTAAATAGAGAGAGCAAATCTCCCCAATGGGAACATAGACAGGAAACAAAACAACAAAAGGCAGAAATTCTCCCCTACTCTATTCACAACCAGAAAAAAGTTTTGGATGGAAAGCATAAAAGCATTAGAAGTGTCTGGCCACCATCTCATCTCTGTAATAGGCAATTTCATGTACCTCATCAAAGAATCTGACCTTACTGGAACTGGAGATTGGAAGGTCAGGGAGGTCATACACCTTCTAGAACAGTGATTCTCAGCCAGAGTTCCTCCAGAGGTTGCTAAGGGTTCCTTCAGCATTGGGCAATTTCTGCCTCTCAGATAAGTTCCAACTCACACCATTTATCTTTTTAGCCATCTGTAAGGAGGCAATTCTTCCCAATGACCACAAGTAGACATGCGCACAATAGAAAAATGTGTTTAGTTTAGTTTTGTTTCTTTCGTTTCCGTTGATTCGTAACGATTTGTAAATTCGTAAGTCGTCGGTGTTCGTATTCGTAACGATTCGTATTTTCGTAAGAGTTATTTTTTCGTTGATTCGTTTTTCCGTTAGTTTAATTTTCGTTTATTCGAAATTCGGACGCATTCGTATTTTCGTAGATTTAGTTACATTCGTACTTTCGTAAGATTGATTTATTCGTACTTTCGTAACATTGTTTTCGTAGATTCGTAATCGGAGCATAATTCATAATGTTATGTAATGTGTATGCTATTATTATTACATTGTAAGAGACACGGAAAATTACGAATTGAAAAAAAAAAAGTTACGAATGTACGAATTTTTTCGTTCAATCTATTCGAAGCACGTTAAGCAGCGCCATTGTAAGGGACACGGAAAATTACCAATTCAACAAAAAAAAAGTTACAAATGTACGAATTTTTTCGTTCAATCCATTCAAAGCACGTTAAGCAGCACCATTGTAAGAGACACGGAAAATTACGAATCTAAAAAAAAAAAAAGTTATGAATGTACGAATTTTTTCATTCAACCCATTCGAAGCACGTTAAGCAGCGCCATTGTAAAAGACACGGAAAATTACGAATCGAAAAAAAAAAAGTTACGAATGTACGAATTTTTTCGTTCAATCCATTCGAAGCACGTTAAGCAGCGCCATTGTAAGGGACACGGAAAATTACGAATCTAAAAAAAAAAAAAGTTATGAATGTACAAATTTTTTCGTTCAATCTATTCGAAGCACGTTAAGCAGCGCCATTGTAAGGGACACGGAAAATTACCAATTCAACAAAAAAAAAAGTTACGAATGTACAAATTTTTTCGTTCATTTTGATATTCGTTGTTCCTGTTTTCGTTTTTCGGATTTTCTTCTTTCGTAGTTTCGTTGTTTCTAATTTGGTTAATTCGGATTTTCGTTGTTTTTCATATTCGTTCGATTCGAACATTCGTTAAAATTTTTAGCGAATCGTTCGTTCATTCGCACGATAGCAAATGAACGCATATAACGAATTTTAACGGAAAACGAAAAAAACTAAACTAATTGCACATGTCTAACCACAAGTGTAAGGACTATTCTTCCCACTGATCATCACACCAATGTATCAGGAATTGTAGACTTCTAATTTTTAGCAGGGGTTCCCTGAGACCAGAGAACGAATTCAAGGGTTCCTCTGAGTTGAAAAGGTTGAGAAAGGCTGATCTAGAACTATGGATCCTATCTGGCGGGCAATCAGTTTCTGATTTAGAGAATGTTTCTTTGTTACAATGTCACACACATACGGTATGCTCACCTTTCCATTTGTAGAGGAAATTATTTGTTGTTCCCCATTTCCACTCCAAAAGACAAGCTGTGATTTTCTCCATCACTTCTAGATCTTCATACATATCTAGAGAAAACAAAAAAAATCTTAAAAGCGACCTGAACCATTGTCAGACAAGAGAAAATTATTGCAGTATTAACTTCATGCGAAACAGCGTACATGATCCACATGTATATGACCCGCCAAATACTTCACTGGGCACCACCATCTTTCCCCACATATGCAAAATGGAAAGTGGAAAAAAGCGTTAGACCTGCAGGGTTATCTCACTGGTATTCAGGGCCGTCTTTAAAAGCAGGGCAAAAGGGGCGTCTGCCCTGGGGCCCATCGTTATTGTGGGGCCCAAAGCAGCTGCCACATACTTGGCAACTATCCCAGTTCAAATTCCCTTGTCTCTTGAAGTTTTAGTCCTGTGCTGTGTCCCGATATCTCAGTGTGAATTTCTGTTACTAATGCTGCCCAGCTCTGCCCTATTGCCATGTACAGATGACCGGTGATGTAAGTAACTCAGTTAAAATAAACAGAGTTACCTAACGCAGTTACTTTAGAGGGTAACAAGTAATCTAACTGATTACTCTTCCCCTCATGGTAACGCAGTTCCCATTACTTGGGCGGCGTTACCGCAATTACATCTACCGCCCGGGAGGCCCGCCGTGGCTGCGCTGCCTGGCCGTTCGTTCCGCCGCGGGGAGGGGGGCTTTCGCCCGCTGAGCTGAGAAGAGACTGAGACTCAGAGAGACTGTCTGGACCGCCCCGCCCCGCCTATCCAGAGAGAGAGAATGTAGGGAGGCGGGGCGGACACTGAAAAATGAAGTCAGCTGACCAGCTGACACCATTCGAGTGAAGGGGAGGGTCTCTCTCTCTACCCATGAGAAGGAAAGGCATCCCTGGAGGCATTTAAGTAAGTGACTGTCTGACAATTCGAATTGCAGTGCAATTGATCCATCCCAAGTCCTCCACCACCTCTGCTTCTTACTGATCCCATCCCTACCCACTCACTTCTACAACAGAGGTGATGGGGGGATAGGGTAGGGATGAGATCAGTGGTGGTGGGGGATGGGATCAGTAAGAGGCAGAGGTGGTGGTGGGAGAGAATGGCACCACCACCGTTGCCACCCCTTAAGTACCACCGCTGCCTGCCATCCCCCAAGTACACCACCACTGCCACCCTGTAAGTACCACCGCTGCCACCCCCCCCAAGTACTGTATACCACCACCGCTGCCACCCCCTCAAGTACCACCGCTGCCACCCCCTCAAATACCACCGCTGCCACCCCCTCAAATACCACCGCTGCCACCCCTGTCACAGTTACTTTGCTGAGCAACTAATTACTTTTCCAATGTAGTAACCGAGTTACTAACGCAATTACTTTTTGGGAGAAGTAATTTGTAACTTAACTAATTACTTTTTTAAAGTAAGATGACCGACACTGCAGATGACTCACCTGCAGACCCTGTGTTTACATGTATATAACCGGCATTGATATGTAAATAGCAGCTGCATTAATATGTTAAAAGCCACGGACCGGCAACATTGATATGTAAATAGAGGCAGCATTTCTATGTATATTATGGCCCCCTGAGGTCATATCCACCATCACTTCTGCTGCCCACCAGAGAGGTAAAGGCGCATGCTTGAAAGTCCTGCCTAAAACTGTGGTCATTAAGCCTAACATCAGTCTGATCTGCAAAGGTAAGCAAATTGGAGGTGGACCCCTTTTTCAAAATAACATGGTGCCGCAGCACCCTGAATTGTGGTGCATGTGAATACACACATCTCAGCAGATGCATGAGGGTTTCATTAACAATTAATGGCACTGCTGAGTATCTGCTAAAGGGCAGCACATTTCTGTGGGGTCAGGAAAGCAATTTTGCAGGTGTTCCTCACACACACACACAAATGTGAACGCAGGCTAAATGTCTCAGTTACATTGGTGGTCAGTGTAAATCTTCTCATTACATTGGAGCTTGGTGTACAATCCTTTCATTCACGCTAGTGGCCAGTGTGGAGGTCCCCCTTACATTGGTGGTCAGTGTAAATTCCTCCTTACATTACTGGTTCCTAGGGATGAGCCGAACACCCCTCGGCTCGGTTCGCACCAGAACCTGCCAACAGACCTAAACTTTGCGTGAACTTTAGAACCTTATTAAAGTGGTTGTAAACCCACTTTTTGGACTTTTACCTATATGTAAGCCTAGACTAAGGCTTACCTATAGGTAGTGGAAATATCTCCTAAACGTGCACCATTTAGGAGATATTTCACTTGTAGTCTGCCGGAAATTGCTACGGCACATGCGCAGGGAAAAAATTAGAGGCCGTTTCTTCCCTAGCATATGCCGCAGGTCGCGGCTCCCATGCGCATGCGTGGGAGTTACGTCACGCGGCTCCAGCAAATCACAGAGCCGGAGTCTGCAGCCCCGAAGGAAGAGGACAAGAAGATGGATGCAGCCCACACAGGGGACGTCGCTGGATTCTTTTTCAGGTAAGTGGTACATAATGGGCTAGTATGCGACGCGGCTATAATGAATTGTCGGCTCCCCATAATACAGAGAACAATCATTGAAAGTCGTTGATAAAAAAAAAAAAAAAAAAAAAAAAATGCGTGGGGTTCCCCCCAAATTCAATTACCAGGCCCTTCAGGTCTGGTATGGATATTAAGGGGAACCCCGGATCGAATAAAAAAAAATGACGTGGGGTTCCCCCCAAATATCCATACCAGTCTGGTCTGGATTTTAAGGGGAACTTCACGCCAAATAAAAAAAAAAAATGGCGTGGAGTTCCCCCCAAAAATCCATACCAGACACTTTATCCGAGCACGCAACCTGGCAGGCCGCAGGAAAAGAGGGGGGACGAGAGTGCGTCCCCCCTCCTAAACCATACCAGGCCACATGCCCTCAACATTGGGAGAATGCTTTGGGGGTCTGTGATGGGGACGCAGGTTTCCGTTACATCAGAGGGGGGCGGGGTCACCCGCATGTCACTGGGGAAGCCCGGGTTTCCCCTTGCGTCAGAGAGGGGCATGGTCAGGTGACGGGTGGCCCCGTCCTCCTTAGCTAAGACCTGTCAGGCCATCACCGGGATTCCCTCAGTGTCTCCATGGAGACAGTATGGGCTGCGCTGGACCATTGGGAGAAATCACCCATCGCTGGACCTCGGAGAAGAGATCAGCCATCGCTGGATAGCAAGAGTGGATTACCACCGCTGGAATCTTTTTTTAATTTTTTTTATTTTTAATAAAGGACTTTTCCCAACGGTGTCAGTGTGTTTTTTAACAATTTTTTACACTTTCTTTGTGAAATGGTAGGGGTACTTTTGTAAAATGGTAAGGGGGTAAACAGGGGGGGGCGGGATCTGGGGGTCCCTTTGTTAAAGGGGGCTTCCAGATTCTGATAAGCCCCCCGCCCGCAGACACCTACAACCACCGGCCAGGGTTGTGGGGATGAGGCCCTTGTCTCCATCAACATGGGGACATGGTGCTTTGAGGGATCACAGACCCCCAAAGCATCCTCCCAATGTTGAGGGCATGTGGCCTGTTACGGTTCAGGAGGGGGGGGCGCTCTCTCGCCCCCCCTCTTTTCCTGCCGCCTGCCAGGTTGCGTGCTCGGATAAAGGGTCTGGTATGGATTTTTGGGGGGGGGGAACTCCACGCCATTTTTTTTTAAATTTGGCGTGGCATTCCCCTTAAAATCCATCCCAGATCTGAAGGGTCTGGTATGGATATTTGGAAGAACCCCACTTTTTTTTTTAATTTGACCCAGGGGTTCCCCTTAATATCCATACCAGACCCGAAGGGCCTGTTATTTGAATTTGGGAGGAACCCCACGCATTTTTTTTTTTTTTAATCAATGACTTTCAATGACTGTTCTCTGTATTACGGGAGCCGACAATTCATTATAGCTGCGAGTGCTTTTAAATGACTTTTTTTTCCTGCAGAAATTACACTTTGTGCAGGGACTGTTCTAAGCACGGGAAACATGCGCCCCTTTACAGGCATACTATAGACACCCCCCAGGTACGAAATTTAAAGGAATATTACACTTTTATTGTTTCACTTTAAGCATTATTAAAATCACTGCTCCCGAAAAAACTGACGTTTTTAAAACTTTTTTTTGCATTGATACATGTCCCCTGGGGCAGGACCCGGGTCCCCAAACACTTTTTATGACACTAACTTTCATATACGCCTTTAAAATTGGCACTTTAGATTTCTCCCATAGACTTTTACAGGGTGTTCCGCAGCCTTTCGAATTTGCCGCTAACACCCCAAATTGTTCGCTGTTCAGTGAACAGGTGAACAGGCAATGTCGAACATGACTTCAATTTAAACTCGAAGCTCATCCCTAGTGGTTCCTGTGAATGTTCCTATTACATTAGTGGTCACTGTAAATCCCCATTACATTAGTGGTCACTGTAAATACCCATTACATTAGTGGTCACTGTAAATCCCCATTACATTAGTGGTCAATGTAAATCCCTATTACATTAGTGGTCACTGTAAATCCCCATTACATTAGTGGGTAATGTGAATCCCCATTACATTGGGCTTTTCTGTCTATGGATGGGTCCCCTCACCTCCCCAGTCCATGGTGTGCAGACAGTGAGGAGATGATATGCTGTAACCTTTAGTAACCAATCTGTGAGCAGTAACGATGTGCACTAACTTAACCTCTTGCAACCAATCATTGAGCAGTAAGGATATGCAGTAACCTCTATCAACCAATTAGTAAGCAGTAATCATGAGTTGTAACCTCTAGCAACCAATATGTGAGACATAAGGATGTCCAGTAACTTCTAGCAACCAATCAGTGAGCAGTATTGATGTACAGTAACCTGTAACAACCAACCAACAAGCAGAAGTCGAGCTGTAACCTCTAGCAAATAATAAGTCAGCCATAATGTGGGCTGTAACCTCAAGCAGCCAGTCAGTGAGCGGTAATGATACACTGTAACCTCTGGCAACCAATTGCAATTGCTGCCTTATCTGATTCAGTAAACTGATCTTGAGTCTAGATGCTATTTATTGTAGGCTCAGAACAGGTAGAAAGCAAAATTGCATAGGGGGCCCAAGAAAATGTTTGCCCAGGGTCTGATCAATATTAAAAACGGCCCTGCTGGTATTATTATCTTACAGTATTGATGTTGATGTAAAGGATCTGGTTCTGAGCAGACGGCTTCCACACCCCACAGGATCTCCTTGGCTTGTGGGAAAATTTAAAAATTACAATTGAAGAGCATCACCACTGACTTTATTTCAGTAAAAGTCGGTGGGACAATCCAAAACGTATGCAATGCATTTTAGGGTTCCAAAATTTCCCCTTCGTGAGGCCTAGAAAAAAAAAAATATAAGGATATCTCCAGATCACTTCAATATCTTCACCTCAGTCATGTTTGGGGGGGGGGGGGGGCTAAAAAGGTTCTGCTGCATTGACACTGGCCTAAGTCCTGAAAATGATTAAATGATTAAAGTGCTTTACAATGTATGGGAGTTTAGGATAGAATGGGAAGGTGCTCGCAGTAATTGAGAGGGGACAGGGTCCAGGGGACAGGTGGTGAGTTGGGCCATGGAGAGGAGTTTATCAATTTCATCTTTGGTAACTGGGCAAAAGGAGGAGAGCATTGATTGTGGTGTTGGACCCGATGTTTTGGGTAGGGGAGGAATTTGAATGTCTCCTTGCGAATTGTGCCGATTTTGCTATTGAAATGGTTGGCAATCTGTTGAGCGGTAAGTAATGTATGTATTTATACATGGAGATCATATCCCCCCTTTATGTATTTATACATGGAGATCATATCCCCCCTTTATGTATTTATACATGGAGATCATATCCCCCCTTATGTATTTATACATGGAGATCATATCCCCCCTTATGTATTTATACATGGAGATCATATCCCCCCTTATGTATTTATACATGGAGATCATATCCCCCCTTATGTATTTATACATGGAGATCATATCCCCCCTTATGTATTTATACATGGAGATCATATCCCCCCTTATGTATTTATACATGGAGATCATATCCCCCCCTTATGTATTTATACATGGAGATCATATCCCCCCTTATGTATTTATACATGGAGATCATATCCCCCCTTATGTATTTATACATGGAGATCATATCCCCCCTTATGTATTTATACCTGTGTAGCGGTGACACTTTTGCAAGGTGTCCGCTATGTGTAAATTTAGTATTTTTCTCTCAGAACCGTAAAGGGGTTCTGAGGGTTTATTGTGCAGGTTTAACTTTGGCATCAGTTTGGCTGGGCTGTGTTGGGGTTCTGCCTGGTCATGGGTGAAGTTAGGTGCACATGACAGGCCCAGAACCAGGCCTGGTTGGACGTTTTGAGTATGGGCATTCCCCAGAGCCAATTAGTGGGTGCGTCTGGCCCCGCTGAGGAGTCTGGGGAAGGGTACCTAAGATGCTGGAGTCACGTGTTCGGGGTTCGTTCGGCCAGAGTGGTCTGTTCCTGGATCTGGACCGGGATAGCTCCGCGAGGATTCCCAGTCACGGAGCGAATGTCGCCCCACAACATGGTTCGTTTGACTAACCTCATAGACGCGCTTGGTCTGGGGCAAAGGATCCATCTGTTCCTGAGTCTCGGAACCGGATGGTCCGAGGAGCAGTAACTGAGGGAGGATTCAAGGCGTCTGGGTGTTCTCTCAACTTGGAGGGGCACTGCAGCTCGTGTAAGCGACCGGGGGAGGACTCTTCGGAGGAGGGCCAACAAGCTGGCATTCTGAGAAGTGCCTGGTTGCTGGGTTGTCAAGGACACTAGAGAATCCACGCTTCCCCAATACTGCCAAGGAGACAGATAACGTTCCAGGTACTGAGGAAAGGTTCCTGTTCACGTTGTGTTGAAACTTTCTTCAAGGTCAGAGACTTTGCAAGTTCCGGAATCAAGTGCTGACCGCCGTAATCTCTGGCTAGAGATTTGTTCAGCTTTGAAGCGCCCAGCTGCGAGTGGCTACTCTCTGGGTTGGCATTGGAGACTTTCACATACTAAGCAGTTCAAGGTGCCTGAGTTTCTTCACCCTTACCCTCCGTTCCCACATGAGACTGTGCCTGTTGGATGTTACCCCTGCAAATAAAAACCTTTTTAAAGGACTTTTATGGTGTCAGCGTCCAAAGTTGTTGAGTACTAACCCTGGGAACCCCTAGACCTGGGAGGAACAAGCCAAGCGGAGGTAACCGGTAAGCCCAAAAGTCAAGGCCGCCCCATCGAGGGTTATGGCCACTACCCATGAAAATGTGGAGACCCCTGTTCTAGATAAAACAAGATGACATTAGTATTGCCTCATCTTATAAATCAGTCCTCCTGTATTACATACCTTTTAGAAAATCCAAAAAGGAAGACTGAATTTGCAGGTTCTCTGCCATTTCTGGACAAAATAAAACAAGATGCCATCAGTATCATCCCAAATGTCACATGTACAGAAGAATAAAAGACAGTTTTCTGTGGAAATGTATTTCTGAATGGAGGGAAGATTTATCACATGAATGGGTTTGATTTATGCCATTCATTGTGTACAATTGTTTTGCTAGCTGTGATTGGTTACAGTGATCACACGGTACAGACAGGGCCAATCACAGCCCATTTGTACTATGCGGTTAGCTGTGGCCAATCACAACAATGCAGACAATTTCTTCAATTTCCAAAAAACTCCATGCCCCTTACTAAACCCATTGGACTGTCTACTTTCCAAAACAGTGGTCATTTGGGGGGTATTTATACTGTCCTGACATTTCAGGGCCTCAAGAAATGAGATTGGCCGTCAGTACATTAGGATTAGTCGATTTTCAGATACATATCCCATAGTTTGTGGACTCTCTGGAAGTTTCCTACAGACTAAATAATATACACTAATTTGGGCTATTTTGACCAAAGAAATGGAGCAGAATACATTTTGGCCTAAATTTATGAAGAAAGATTCGTTAACAGAAATGAAAAAAAAAAAAAACGTAAAATGTATTATTAAATACTTACCGTAATTTTCCTTTCCTGATGGACTCCATGGCAGCCTACGTGTGGGTTAACCCCGCCTCCTCTCCAATGCTATAGGTCCACATACCCATGAATTTGAACTTACCGGCAGTAGGGAATGCGTTCCGTAACTAGCCAACTCTTTGACCAAATAGGCGTGAACTTTATCTGCCATGGAGCCCATCAGGAAAGGAAAATTATGGTAAGTATTTGATAATAAATTTTCTGTCTTCCTGACAGACTCCATGGCTGCCTAGCTAGACCACACGGGGTGGGTATGCTTGAACAAAAAAGATAAAATTTGCCCCGTCAACCGACAGGATTCTTAACCCAAAGTTCACAGAAGATAGAGACGCAGGCTCTATGCAGTAATGTGACATAAATTATTAACGGAGGCCCAAGAGGCCGCTTTGCAGATGACGTCTGGAGCCATGTGCCGAGCTGCTGCCCACGAAGCCGCCATACCCCTGGTGGAATGTGCCATCACTGCCTCTGGAGGAACCAAGCCCCTAGCTCTTTAAGCCTGCTGGATGGACTGGACGATCCAGGTCGCAGCCGTTCTGGTTGAGGCTCGCTTCCCTCTGTTACATCAGGAGTACAGAATGAACAGGTATTCGGTGCATCTAAAAGGAGGAAGTAGCTTGTAGGTATTCCTTCAGTATATCGCCTATATCCAGAGGATGAACTTCGGTGAACCCTGGAGATCTGAATGTAGGTAGGACGATTTCTTGGTTCTCATGGAACACTGAAGTGACTTTCAGATTTGAGCCGAGCATAGGGATGAGGACCACCCGGTTTGGAATAAAGGTCAGGAATGGTTCTTCATGATCCAAGGAACCAATCTCAGAAACCCTTTTGGCCGAAGTGATAGCGACCAAGAAGGCGACTTTTGCAGAATGGTCTTTGATTGAAATCATGGAAGACCCCGTGAAATTGAGTCCAGATAATAAGTCGAGAACAATGGGAAGATCCCATTCGGAGAATCTTGGTTTTCTTTGGGGTCTGATTGCCCCATGGAAGAACTGCCGGATTAGCGGGTGAACAGCCCAGGATACTCTGGAGAAGGCCAATAAGGCTGAGCCTTGGACTCTAAGAGAGCTGATGGATAGGAGACAGATCTAGGCCGGATTGAAGGAAGCTGAGGATATCCTGGATCTCTGAATTCCTAAATGATCTGCCTGTAGAGGATGAGAATGCAACAAACTTGGCCCATATTCTCTTATATACTTTATTCATGCTCACCTTTCTTGAGCTCATGAGCTCTCCCTCTCAAAAACCAGACCATCAGTCTCAGTAATGGTGGACAAGGGTGCAGAACTGCCCCCTGAGAAAGAAGGTCCGGCCTGAGGAGGCACTGGGTCCCGGAAGCTGAGCTGGGTCAGGAGGGGAAACCATGGCCTGTTCGGCCAGTAAGGCACAATCACCTCCGCCATGACCGCTTCTGCTTGAAGTCTCTGTAAGGATTTGAGGATGATCAGATAAAGGCGTATGCCCTGTTAAAACTCCACTGATCTGTCAGGGCATCTATTCCGAAGGCCTGGCTGCAACGGACTTGAGTATAGTACTTCTTGACCTTGAAGTTGCAGGGGGATGCAAATAGATCCACTTTGGAATCGACACCCAGGGACAGGATCCAACGTCTGCACATGAAGAGACCACTAGTTGTTGTCCAGCTGTGTGCGGGACAGGAAGTCTGCCCTGACGTTCTGGGCTCCGGGAATGAAGACTGCTGAGATATTGGCCAGGTTCTTCTGGCCCAAGACATGATGGATTTGACCTCTTGGAGCAGGGTGGGGCTCTGAGTGCCCCCTTGCCTCCTCACATAAGAGACTGCCGTGATGTTGTCCATCCTTGGTACCACTGATTCCCCTTTCAGGAGATGAGAGAAGGATGGAAGGGCACACCAGGCCACCCAAAGTTCCAGGACGTTCGAGCCCGGATTGTGGAGAGGAGCATTCCACTTGCCTTATGCCAGTTCTGACATGCAGAGGGCTCCCCAACCAGCGCTGCTGGCATCGGTCGTAACCCATGAGACGGGGGCGATGGAGTGGCAAGTGATTATTCCTGTGCTGAAGCCACCAAAAGAGGCTTTTCCACATCACAGTTATGCGAATGGACTGATTGATGTCTCCCGAATTCCATTGCTGAAGGAACCCCGACTGAAAGGGGTGTAACCTCCACAGAGACCACTTGACCATGGGGTCGTAGAGACCATTGTGTCAATAATTCTTAGGCACTGTAAGGCCCTCAGGCGTGAGGAGTTCAGAGCCCATGAAATTCTTTCTAGAATAACTGGGATCTTCTCCACAGGAAGAGAGATGGTGCTTTCCACTGTGTCGAACTGGACCCCCAATATATCAGGTGCTGGACCTGTACTAAATGGCTTTTCTCAAGGTTTAGGAGCCACCCAAAGTCGACCAATGTAGAGATAACCTCCTCCTTGTAGATCAACAATTGCTCCTTGTCCTGGGACAGCAACAGGAGGTCGTCAAGGTAATGGTACAAGGCCACCACGGCCAGTAGAACCTTCGAAAAGTCTTGGGGTGAGGTTTTCAGCCCGAAAAGGGAGGCAGGTAAACTGTAGATGTTCTTGCCCGAATTAGAATCGGAGGCATTTCTTGCCCGAATTGGAATCTGAGTTATTTGCCAGGCACATGGAAGTAAGCATCTTTTAAGTTGATTGAAATTAGCCAATCGACTGCCTGCATGGCTTGCTGGATGGTAGACAGGGTCTCCATTTTGAAACTTTCGTATTTTATGAATTTGTTTAGGTAAGTTAGATCTATCACCGGGCACCATGAAACTAAGAAGAGAGGGGAGTACACCCCCTGGAACTCTTCGTCCTTTGAGACAGACACTGCTGCTCCCTGTGTTTTCAGCGAATCTATGTAAGATAGTAACACCGGCTTCATTTCTTCTGACCATGGTAGCAGGGTGGAAATAAATCTGGGGGGGGGGGGGGATACTGGTGAAGGACCATGTGTGGCCTGAGGATACCTTGATGGTCCAGTAATCCGAGATTGCTTTTCTTCCAGCACGTCTGGGTGGCCTCAATTAAGCCCCCACCCGACCTGCCTGGGTGAGCTCAATCTCAAAACGACTTAGCCGGCTCATGTCCACTGGACGCCTGGCTTTTAGCAGACTTTCGGAAGGGAGCATGCCCTCTATTCCAATTTCTTCTGAAGTCCCGGCCGGGCCTGTAAGAGCGTGCTTCCCTCGAACAGTCGGTACTGCGTCTTTAAGCTAGGGTCTCTTCTGACTGAATACGCCTGGGGTAGGAAGCCAGATTTCCTACCGGTGGCCCAGGCTATAGTGCTGTTCAGCCTGTTACCGAATAGCGAGGAGCCCTCAAAGGGGATCCTACACCAAGCTTGTTTGGATGCCAGTCGTATCCATGACCCAAGGCTGTAAGTCCGGGCCAGCAAGCAGAAAAGATTGATAGAAGCCTCCCCCAGTAAGGCCTTACTTTTTTACTTTTTGTGGTATTGACAGAATTTAAGCCCACTGGCGAGGAGGCAATCTCAAGAAAGCCATTTCTCGCAATGAGACCCAATGGATTCATCGTTTGGGAACGATGCAGCCCAAGGGGATAAACATCAAAATAGTTTTTTATCTAATTTTTAATCATTTTCTACAGGGGTTCAGATAGTTTTTTTTCTACATTATCATTATTTTTATTGCTATTTTCATTTCATTTATTTTATTTATTTTTTTTGTTATTTTTTTTTTCATTTTTTTTTTCATTTTTATTTTATTCTATATTTATTTTTATTTTTATTATTCTTATTTACTTTTATTTTATTATTTATTTTCTATTTATTATTATATATTTTTTGCATTTTTTTTTTTATTTTCCTTTCTATTTTTACATTCAATTTTTTTTTTATTTATTTTAATTTTTTTGTATGAATATTGTATTTTTCTTTTTTTATTTATTAAATATCAAATATTTTGAATTTTATGGTTTTCATGACACCGGAACTGATGTTCAAACCATGTTGAAGTTTTCCAACCAAAGTCATGGCGTTTGTCTCCCATATGGATTGTGCTCGGATATGGATAATATGGGAACATGTTTTTCCTAACCAACGAAATGGCCGCTGTTGCCGATCTGATTGGTGGGATGAAAGGGAGGGCACTCCCTTTTTGCTATTTAAGGTATTTTGTCCCAATCGGAAACCAGGTCCTATGATGACGCCCTGTGGGAGGGCGAAATGCATTGACGTGACACACTTCCGGTTCTGACATCACTTCCGGTCTCGTTTGCTGCAGTTTTATACCATTTCCAAAGCCTACTTTTAACTTACGTTTGTAAGTATGCCTTTGTATGTGCAATAAATCCTAGACATGTGCAATTTGTTTCGTTTTTATTTGTTTTCCGTTAAAATTCGTTATATTCGTTCGTTCGTTACGAATGAACGAATGAGTCGCTAAAAATGTTAACAAATAACGAACTATCGAATCGAACGAATATCAAAAACAACGAAAATCCGAAATAACCAAATTAGAAACAACGAAACTACGAAAGAAGAAAATCCGAAAAACAAAAACAGGAACAACGAACATCAAAATGAACGAAAAAATTCGTACATTTGTAACTTATTTTTTTTTGTTGAATTGGTAATTTTCCGTGTCCCTTACAATGGCGCTGCTTAACGTGCTTCGAATGGATTGAACGAAAAAATTCGTACATTCGTAACTGTTTTTTTTTTTTTTTTTCGATTCGTAATTTTCCATGTCTCTTACAATGGCGCTGCTTAACGTGCTTCGAATGGATTGAACGAAAAAATTCGTACATTCGTAACTTTTTTTTTCGATTAGTAATTTTCCGTGTCTCTTACAATGTAATAATAGCATACACATTACATAACATTATGAATTATGCTCCGATTACGAATCTACGAAAACAATGTTACGAAAGTACGAATAAATCAATCTAACAAAAGTACGACTGTAACTAAATCTACGAAAATACGAATGCATCCGAATTTCGAATGAACGAAAATTAAACTAGCGGAAAACGAATCAACGAAAAAATAACTCTTACGAAAATACGAATCGTTACGAATACGAACACCGACGACTTACGAAATTACGAATCGTTACGAATCAACGGAAACGAACAGAAACGAAATGAAAATAAACACATTTTTCTATTGTGCACATGTCTAATAAATCCCTTTTTCCCAGCATACTTCACTATTGTTATTATTGTCTGTTTCTTTCCTCTAGGGGTTCCTGTTTCTCTCATGATTGAGAATTAATGTGGAAGGATCGTTTGTTTCCTCATTTTCATCAGCCATTCCTGCCATCCAGCAATTCCTGGTGGATATTGTTACAAGTCTAATCTGACCCCCAGACTGTAAAGCTGGGTGTCATTGTGATCCGGTGAGTGGGGACACATGTGGGTGTGTTTTGTCACACCTGAACTTGTCTGCGATTTTCTGCCTTGCATCTTTGATTATTAGATGTGAAATATCCCCTGCAACTTTACACTTTGGATGTGAAGCACCTATTTAGTTGTTTATTATTTCCACGGTTCACATGGACTTTTGTTACATATTATATAGCATTGTTTATTTGTTTTCACTTATATGGACACATGTTTGTTAAGCGCTGTATCATCTCTTTTATTATGTTCAAGTGTGTAGCACTTTGTGTAAAACAGCTTCATTCCTGTCTGATTTTGTTTTTCCTCAGCGTGAGTTATATATTTAGATATATATTTTTTTCACAGCTTTAGCTCCTGGACTGCCGACCCTCTGGCTAACTCTTCTGAGACCGCTCTAAGTACGGAGTCCACATTCTCTGTCCAGGTTTCCATAGCCTTAGACATAGCCACTAGAGCCAGGGTGGGTTTGCAAGCCATACTGGCTGGCCCATAGATTCTCCTCTCAAGACCGTACTTGAAGGATATCGCATCATCCAAGGGAAGAGTGACGTTTTTCACCAGACGCATCAATGCTGCGTCCACAAGGGGAGTGTTTTCCAGATGTTTCACTTCCTCTGCCTTGAAGGGATATAATCTGGAGGTTTTTCTTGCCATAGAAGCTTTCTTGTCTATTTTGCTCCACTCCTTGTCAATGATATCCTTCAATTTTGAAAGGAGCGGAAAGTTAGAACGTTCTTTCCCCAAGTGTTTAAAGAACTTCCTTTGTTTAGCCGGCTGAGTAGAAGAGTCTTCCCACTTCAGGTCCTCTTTGACCGCTTTGACTAGTGGGGAAACGAGCAAAGTTGAAACCACTGACAAACTCGTCTCCTTCTAACTCACTGTCCTAAGTTTCTGGAAAAGCATCGTAGGGCTGGGATGGGCCTGGATCCTCCTGGGCCTCATCAACCAGGGAGACAGATAGTGTGATGGACTGGCTCTGCGTGCGGGTTGTACCCCACTCTTTTAGGGACTGCTGCACCACATGCTTGACAAGAGACTCCATCTGTTGATTTTTCTGTCTCTTTTTCTCCAACCGCCCAGGCATAACATGGGTCACACAGTGACTTGCCCTCCGGGACTCTTGTCCCACCTCCCCAGCAGCCTCTGCGATCAGAGCGGCTGTCATGGGGGTGAGTTCGGTGACTGGAGGAGGAATGGGAACATCTCCTCTGATTGGACGAGGAATGGGAACATCTCCTCTGCTGTTGGGTCCTGGACGGAGAATTACGTTGGAACCTGGATGAAGAGTGATGTTGTGGCCTGGAAGGGCTTGATGAAGACAAGAAAAAAAGAGGGGAATAGCATTCTCAACTAAAAAAGAATCTCAGCCCCTCCCCTCATTCTTGTGTGTGAGGGCTGGCCGCACAAAGGCAGTGAAGGCTTGTGCGTGAGGGCTGGCCAGTGACCTGTCCATGACTCCTGGACAGAACATCAAACCAAAAGAAGGAATTGCACGGGAAAAATGGATACCTTATGATGGGCTGGGGAGCAAGCAAGCAAAGCCAAACAGATTTTCCTCCTTTTTTTAAAACTTCCCATTTAAGAACCCTACAAGCTCCCCCACAAAGGCTTGCCTTGTCCCAAGCAATACCCAGGCTTGGGGAAGCTGCCGCTTACTGCCCCAGGATTTCCCAATTTTAGCAGGGGCTGACAGCTTTTTAAAACCTCCACCTTAGTGACGTCACCTCCTCCCCACCTCACGCCTGCACAGTGGAGAAGGAAATAAAAAACAGCAGACCTTGCCAGCCGATTTGTTTGCAGGACGTCCATCCTAGGCATACAGAGTCAATCTCCCCACCACCACTGGGGCATCTTGTGCCTGAACAGTCACTCGCCCGCCCATGGCTGGGCCCTGAGCTTGTACCACATAGATGGTATGCCGCAATCCGGAGTCATCCCGACTGGACGCCAAGCAGGAACAAACAAAATATAAGTCCATGGAGGAAGACAAAAAAGGAATGCAGTCCCTAGCGGTGAGTTCAAAATTATGGGTATGGGGTCCTATAGCATTGGGGAGGAGGTTAAACCACACGTAGGCTGCCATTGAGTCTTTCAGGAAACATATTTCTTTCCAAAAATGTTTAACTTTTTTAAAATTTATTTTACAAATAAATAAAAAAATAAAAAACAGTGGTGATTAAATATCACCAAAAGAAAGCTCTATTTGTGTGAAAAAATTATAAAAAAAATGTCCTATGGGTAGTGCTACATGTTCGCACAATTGTCATTAAAAATGTGACAGTGCTGAAAGCTGAAAATTGGCCTGGGCAGGAAGGGGTTGAAAATTTCTGGTAATGAATTGGTTCAACACCTTTGGGCACACGCACAGTATTCCCCATGGGCTGTGGGTCCAAATGATTCCACGGCTCCTGACAATTAATACAAATTACATTTCCATTTTTTTTGGATGAAACATCTTTAGCTGATCCTCAATTCCTCACACAGATTTAGTCACACAGCTTGTAGTTGGCCGTCATTGGGGGGAGGGGGGGGGGGGTTATTCCTTTTAGCCCACCAGGACCTGCTTGGTTGTATTATTGTGTCCATCCATAACCCCTCCTCCATAGAAGCCATGATCTCCATGCACTACACTGATAATGGAAAAAAGCATAAAGCTGTATAGAGATTGGAATAAATATCTATATATTATTAGTATATGTCCGGCCTATAAACCAGCAATACATAATGAGCAAAAAAGACAAACAGAATTTTTTTTTTTTTTTTTTTTTACCTATGAACACTGTTTATAAACAATGTTACTTTGTATCTCTATCTCCCTATCTGATCAATGTTTATAAACAATGTTACTTTGTTTTTTTCGATCTCCCATCTAATATGGAATATATTTGAAAATTTATAAATCCTGATACACTGACGGCCAATCTCATTTCTTCAGGCCCTAAAATTCCAGGACAATACAAATACCCCCCAAATTACCCCTTTATGGAATGTAGACACCCCAAGGTATTTAGTAAGATCCATTGTGAGTTTTTTGAAGTTATAATTTTCTGTCACAATATTTTGGAAAAATTAAGAAATTAAATAAAATGTGTTGTTTTTTACATATTGTCACCAGACTAATACGATATGCCTAGTGTGGCAGCAATTAGGCAAACTTACTGGTGGCAGTATGTAAAAATAAATAATTTCATAGATTTATTTATGTTTTACAATTGTCATGCTTTCAAATTGCTCAAGCCCATGCAACGGCAACAACTAAGGACAATTTTACTATCCATAGGTGATGTTTTAAAAGCAAGCCTTTAAGGCCCCTTTCACACCGGATCGTTTTTCAGGCGGTACAGCGCTAAAAATAGCGCCTGTACACCGCCTGAAAAAATCCGGCCCCTTTAACTCCAGTGTGAAAGCCGGCGGGCTTTCACACTGGAGCGGTGCGCTAGCAGGACGGCAAAAAAAAAAAAGTCCTGCTAGCAGCATCTTTGGAGCGGGATAGGAGCGGTGTGTTCACCGCTCCTATACCGCTCCTTCCCATTGATTTGAATGGGAAACCGCGGTAAAACCGCGGCAATACCGCTGCAAAGCGCCGCTACGGCGGTGCTCTGCGGGGGTGTTTAACCCTTTTTGGGCCGCTCGCGGGGGGTAAAACCGCACCGCGAGCGGCCGAATACCGCGGTTAAAACGACGGTAAAGCAGCGCTAAATTTTTTTTTTACACTGTTGCTTTGTTCTATTTTTTTATCACTTGTATTGCTATCACAAGGAATGTAAACATTCCCATCCCATGTGACAGTATTTAAACAGGACCTCTTTATGGAGAGATCAGGGGTCTATAATGAATGTAAACATCCCATGTGACAGTAATAGGAGGTGACGGGTCCTCTTTATGGAGAGATCTGGGGTCTATAATGAATATAAACATCCCATGTGACAGTAATAGGAGGTGACGGGTCCTCTTTATGGAGAGATCTGGGGTCTATAATGAATGTAAACATCCCATGTGACAGTAATAGGAGGTGACGGGTCCTCTTTATGGAGAGATCTGGGGTCTATAATGAATGTAAACATCCCATGTGACAGTAATAGGTGGTGACGGGTCCTCTTTATGGAGAGATCTGGGGTCTATAATGAATGTAAACATCCCATGTGACAGTAATAGGAGGTGACGGGTCCTCTTTATGGAGAGATCAGGGGTCTATAATGAATGTAAACATCCCATGTGACACTAATAGGAGGTGACGGGTCCTCTTTATGGAGAGATCTGGGGTCTATAATGAATGTAAACATCCCATGTGACAGTAATAGGAGGTGACGGGTCCTCTTTATGGAGAGATCTGGGGTCTATAATGAATATAAACATCCCATGTGACAGTAATAGGAGGTGACGGGTCCTCTTTATGGAGAGATCTGGGGTCTATAATGAATGTAAACATCCCATGTGACAGTAATAGGAGGTGACGCGTCCTCTTTATGGAGAGATCTGGGGTCTATAAAGCCTCAGATCCCTCCTCTGTCCTTAAAAGGATTCAAACCACCAAGATCTGTGTTTTTGAATATTTTGATTTGTAAAAAATGGTGCCGTTGACATCCAGGTAAACCGGAAGTGATGTCATTGCTTCCAGGTTACTATCACGAACAGCCGATCAAAGGCAATCCTGGCTTTGCTTGGCTGTCTGGCCAATCGCAAAAACACCAGCTGGACACTTGGGTCATCCGGGGGGACGGGAGAGCCCAAGAATGGCATGGCGGATGCACCGGCTGGTCACTCGGGTCACCTGGTGGGACAGGAGAGCCCGTGAATGCCACAGAAGGTGGCGGGAGGGGAGGGCGTCCCCTCCCACTGCTTGTAATAGCAATTGAGCAGATAGTTAGCCGCTCTGATTGCTATTACAAGCGAGCTGACCGACGGCTCCAAAAAATGGCATCATCCCGGTATAACCAATGAAATTCCAGCATTGTACGGGTACGTCACTCACTGGTCATTAAGTGGTTAGATATTACCAGTTAAGGCAGATTACTGTTTACTTTAGTGCTCTATCTATATTTCTATCTATTGGAACAGGGCTTCAGGGTGTCTATTTGTAGTGAAGGACACTGTTTTCTGCAGGATTGGTAATTCCTGGATTGGGTTCTGGAGTCCAGTGACATTGAAAAGTCTTGTAAGGGAAGAAGCCTCTAACCCTGTGCCCGCATCCTCCACCAATTAACAAAAGGGACATGATCTGACACCATATTCATCCACAGCGTTACCTACCTCGTTCCATTCCCGAGCTAAGCGTTCTTGACTTGTCTGCATAAAGTGAAACACACAGATAACACGTACAGAATAATACCATTGAAAAAGTGCAGTGCATACAATCTAGTTAGGAGTCTAAACATAATTAATGAGTATCAATCCATTACTAACAATATAAAATAAACATATAGATAAATTCCATAAAAAAATACAGAGTACACTGTGAAATGTACTACAATATACACCTCAAAAAAATGTGAAGTGAGTAGCAAAAAAGTCCTAACTAAAAACTGTGTTAGATTGGAAAGAAATCCAGGGATAGCCAATTTCAGGGATACCCAAATCCACACCAGAGACTTACCAGAATGCCAGTGACCCCCTTATTTCGTAATCCTGTGTTAACAGTTTCAGTTGGTTCAGAAACATGAGGCATGCACTGCACAGGTTTATTCATGACTTCTGTCTGTAGTGTGAGACCTGACACTTCCTGTAAAGAAACTCCTTGCTTAGGCTTTCTGCCTAATGACAGCACACTGATCATCTGCTCCCTGTCATCGGGAGCAGCGATCAGTGTGGTGTCACACACAGCCACACCCCCATACAGTTAGAAACACGCCCCTAGGACACACTTAACCCCTCCCCGCCCCCTAGTGGTTAACCCCTTCACTGTCAGTGACATATTTACAGTAATCAATGCAATTTTATAGCACTGATCACTGTATTAATGCCAATGGTCCCAAAAATGTGTCAAAAGTGTTCGCCATAATGTCGCAGTCACGATAAAAATCGCTGATTGCCACCATTACTAGTAAAAAAAAAAAGATTAATAAAAATGCCATAAAACTATCACCTATTTTGTAGATGTTATAACTTTGTGCAATCCAATCAATATACGCTTATTGCGATTTTTTTTTTTTACCAAAAATATGTAGAAGAATACGTATAGGCCTAAACTGAAGAAAAAATAGTTTTTTTATATATTTTTGAGGGATATTTATTTTTTTTGTTTACAAAAGTTTTTATTGAAAAATCATAAAGGAAAACAGTAACTGTGTCAGACAAAGTTCAAAAACAAGAACAAGATACGGTATTTCGCTACATGATGGGGAATAGGGACATAAAGAGAAGGGGATGTTGCAAAAAAGACATTCAATATACAATATATTTCTCTGTAGATATATGGCATTTTTCTAATCACAAAGTTGTTGTATTCCAGTGTATCCATTTGCTATTGAAGGTATGTAAAGTATAATACAAAGTGTGGTGGATACGTTCTGAGAGTTTGATTGCTTCCATTCTGGCAAGGACTTGTGACCAAGGGAGAGCTGGGGAGCGCCAGTTGAAAGTTATAACCCAGTGTACGGCGACAAAAAGGGTAAAAATGTGTTTTTCACAAGGTGCAGGGATATTGGGAATGGAAGAGAAACATAAACACATTTGTATCGTTGGGGTGATTGAATGACCTGCGATAGAGGATATTTTGTAGGACACTTTCTGCCAAATAGAGTTAAGATGATTACAACTCCAAAAAATATGTGTTATGCCGCGTACACACGTGCGGACTTTTGCCGGCGGACCTAAGTCCAGCGGACAATCCGCTGGACTTTGCAGCTGGGTCCGCTGGACTAAAAAGCGAACGGACTTGACCACACACGATCACGCAAAACGTCCGGCGGTTCACGCGATGACGTACAGCACGTACGACGGGACTAGAAAAAGAAAAATACTAGAAAAATACTTGCTACTGAGCATGCGTCCTTTTTGGTCCGCCGGACCATACTACAGACGACCGTATTGTCCGCCGGACTGCCAAGTCCAGCGGATAATTTTAAAACAAAACTTAAAACTTTAGTCCACCGGACTTTGGGCAAAAAAAGTCCGCCGGCGCCCACACACGAGGGGATTATCCGCTGGACTTCGGTCCAGCGGATAATCCCGCGGGATAGTCCCTTCGTGTGTACGCGGCATTAGGGTACCTAGTTCGTTACAACCTCTGAAGCATAGTGGTGATACTGCAGGATATATAGAGTGAATTCTGGTGGGTGTCATATACCACCTTGTGTGCAGTTTAACTGCTGTTTCACGTACCGAGTATGATCTTGTGTTTTTAAACATGTTAACTAATATTTCTGACTATTCATGCGGTTCAAAGGTAAGGCCTATGTCGGTTTCCCAGCTAAGCATCTGTTTGTTTTTTTTCTGCCAGGGCAAACTCGTTAAGCATACAGTATAGTTTGGAAATAATCCCCCTATCTCTGGAGGAGGAGCGGCATAGGCGTTCAAAATGAGTGCTTTCTACACGGGAATCTAATGAGCCTCTTCTAAGATAAAATTGTTTAATGTGTGCGTATCTGTGTATTTCAGAGTAAGGGGAATCGTGGATTGCTTGTAGTTGGGGAAAAGTTCTAAAATTAGGTCCTATTTTAAAAGCTTGGTATGTGGTGACCCCGGCTAAGTGCCAAAGGAGAAACTGGGAGCTATCTTGGAACGCTTGTGGAAAGTCTGGATCGCCTATGAATGAGAGAAGGGGAGAGAGGGGAGATGACAGTTGAAATTTCTTTCCATATAATGACCAAAGGTATAATGGATTGATATACTATAGTGTTATGGGTGAAAAATTGGTTGGGTTTGATAGATTTGGACCATAGTAGTCCTGAGGGGATAAAGGGGAGAATGGCTTGTGACTCGAATTTTAACCATGGGATGTGAGAAGACGGGCATGCGCGAGTCTGGCTGATAAATAGTAGCGCCATAGATCTGGGAGTCCTAATCCTCTGAGAGGTTGGGGTCTGTATAATATGGATTTGTGAAATCTTGTTTTTTTATGGTGCCAAATAAATTTGTTTACGTCTCTTTGAATTGAATCGATGTACGATTTGGAAATATAAATGGGGAGAGCTCTAAAATAAAAAAGAAGTTTAGGTAAAATTGCCATTTTGATAGCGGTGACTCTACCTAGAAATGAGATGTGGTATTTGTCCCAGATTAGTTAAGCCCCATACACACGCGCGGATTATCCGAGGACCAGGTCCGTCAGACCATGTCCGTCATACTTTGTCTGATGTTGGTTTTGCGTACACACGGTCGGACAAAGTTGTCGGAAAATCCGATCATTCTGAACGTGGTGACGTTTGTTGCCTACGACGGGACTACGTAGAGGCTAGTAGCCAATAGCTTTGGTCTTGTAATGTGATGTGAGCATGCGTAGCACTTTGTCCGGTCGGACTACCATACACACGATCGGATTTGGTGTGATCGGACCTTGTTGTCCAAAAATCTATCCAACAGGAGATAGGACTTTGTCCGTCAGACAATCTGATGGAAACTGTCCGATGGTGCCTACACACGGTCTGATTTTCCGACAACATTGTAGGATAGGACAGAATCCATCGGAAAATCCTACCGTGTGTATGGGGCTTAAGAGTGATCTGATGTTAGAAACTATGGGGTGATAATTTGTTTGGAAAAGCGTCTGAAAGTCGGGAGTAAGTTGTAGCCCCAGATAGCGGAAACTATGGGTGCACCAGGTAAATGAAAAATAGTTCTGTAATGAGGCTGCAACATCGTTAGGGATATTTATTGGCATGGCTGAGCATTTGGATATGTTTACCCCAAGGCCTGAGATTGTGTGGAATGATTCTAATAAAGAGATTAGATTGGGTAATGCTATGAGGGGATTTGTAAGGCCCCTTTCACACTGGGGCGGTGAGCCGTGGTGACGGTAAAGCAGCGCTATATTTAGCGCTGCTTTACCGTCGTTTTCACCGCGGTTTTCGGCCGCTCGCGGTGCGGTTTTACCCCCCGCGAGCGGCCGAAAAAGGGTTAAACACCCCCCGCAGAGCGCCGCCGTAGCCGCGGTATTGCCGCGGTAACCGCGGTATTGCCGCGGTTTTACGGCGGTCTCCCATTGTAATCAATGGGAAGGAGCGGTATAGGAGCGGTGAACACACCGCTCCTATCCCGCTCCAAAGATGCTGCTAGCAGGACTTTTTTTGTCATCCTGCTAGCGCACCGCTCCAGTGGAGTTAAAGGGGCCGGATTTTTTCATGCGGTGAACAGGCGCTATTTTTAGCGCTGCACCGCATGAAAAACGCCCCGGTGTGAAAGGGGCCTTAGAAACAAGAGGACATCATCAGCATAAAGGCTGAGTTTGAACTCTTCAGGGCCTTTGTGATAGCCTTTAATGTTGACATTTACTGAGATTGTACGGGATAAGGGTTCAATAGCAAGGGCGAAAAGGAGGGGGGATAGTGGGCAACCTTGCCTGGTGCCTTTTTGGAGAGGAAAAAATTGGGAATTGTTACCTGGGAGTTTAATTCTAGTTTGAGGGTCTCTATATAAGGCATGGAATCCCTGTAGGAATTCACCCGAGATACCGTATTTGGGTAGTATGTGGTCCAGGTATGACCAACTGACGCTGTCAAACGCCTTATGAATGTCTAGGCTAAGTGTTTGTTTGGAGTGTAAGTTGGCGTCTTGTATTATATTGGTAACTAGATGTATATTGTCAGTGATTTGCCTTTCTGGGATGAACCCAGTTTTAACGCCCCCATGAGAGAGTGATGTGAGCCATACATCTGCCTTCCTGGCGGCGTTCCAGTGCCTGGTCTTGCTGGGCCTCCATGTTGATCCTGCTGGTGTGGTGAGCAGGATTTGGTTTTTGACTGACCCCTGGATGGACTGCTGTTTTTATAATCTGGATCACAGGACCATTCTTCAAGAAGTGAATTTGTGAGGTCAGGCACTGACATTGGACGAGAAGGCCTGGCTTGCAGTGTCCGCTCTAATTCATCCTAAAGGTTGAGGTCTAGACTCTGTGCAGGCCAGTCAAGCTCCTCCACCCCCTCTCATCCATGTCTGTATGGACCTTGCTTTGTGCACTGGTGCGCAGTCATGTTGGAACATGTTTTGGGCATGGCCCCTTCCTGTTCCAACATGACTACTTTAAAAGAGAAGTATGGGTTTCTTTTTTTTTTTTTTCCCCTATTCATACTCACCTAGGTGGATGCTGCATCTGCTCCCCGGCACCTCTGCACTAAAATCAGACCGATCGAACATTGCCGATCATTACGGTTTTCAGGGCTCCCTAAGCAGAGAGCTGTAGACTGTCAGTCACCGCTCTCTGCTCTGCTCCTCCACGCTCATTGGAGCGCTGAGCCGTGGAGGGCGCTAAGCCGTGGAGGGGGTGGGGAGCGGCTCGCTGAGTGGCAGGAAAGGGTGTCAGTCCAGGCACCTGGTGGATCCAGACTCTAATTGTCGGGATGACGGGCTGCCTGGACTGATATCCGTGACGTCGGTGGAGAGCGGACTTCAGTCCACACTCTGCTGAAAACGGGTCACAGGAGTGCAAAGCGAATTGCCCTCCTGTGATCCACAGGAGAAGCCCAGCCAAACGAGCTCAGGCTGGACTTCTCCTTTAAAATTAACACAGACATACAGTAAGTATTGAATAGACAGGTAGGTGATCACAGGAAGTACCCGACATTTTAATTTTACTGGTAATCTGGAGTTGCCAAGAGGTCTAAAGTTGACTTCTTACCTCCCTTCAGCCACTGGATGATATCTGTGTAAAACAATACATTCTGTTATATTATCTTTAATTGAAGAACATTAAATACAATTAAAAAAATACAATAATCACAATAGGCAGTTTATATTTGGGGGGCTCTTTCTGTTTTTTTTTTGTTCCCTGTCACCATTCTTGCAGGTATGTATTTTGAACAGAGGTATGGGAGGATTGGGGGAGGTTTGGGGAGGATTGGGGGGGGGGGGATTGGAAGCTCTTGAACATCCAAACATATGGATATTTTGAATGAATCTGTTCTTGGACTGTACTAGTCACATTGGACCCCTTAAAGTAGAACTAAAGACTTTCTTTAGAAAAGTCTAAGCAGGCAGGCTATTTATTGCACAAGGTATTTTTTTTTTTTAAATGTACGCTGAGCATGCGCAGCTCAGTATTCGTTCCGGCATGGTGCCTGTGTGCCGGGATGACTGAACTCCTGCACATGGGTGGAAGTTACATCATCCCACATTTGAGAGATGGTGCAATTTATTGTGAATAGCTGCCCAGTGCACCTCCCAAAGGCATATACACTTCAACGCAGCTCGGTGCCCTGTGCTTTGCCCTGCCATAAAATGCAGCCTGCCCCATTTCTGAATGCTTTGCTGTGAGTTCAGCCCAGTTATATTGCATTGGCTGTTTAACTCGATGTAAAGCACTGTTACACGCATCAACGCATGACAACACATAGGACCTTATCTACATACCGTATATACTCGAGTATAGGTCGACCCGAATATAAGCCGAGGCCCCTAATTTACCACAAAAAAATGGGAAAACGTATTGACTCGAGTATAAGCCGAGGGTGAGAAATGCAGCAGCTACTGTAAGTGGAAAAGAGGGTCAACAATGCCCACATCTGCAGCTGCATGTCTCCCTGTGTCCTGTGCATGCCCCCGTGTGCCGTTCTGCAGCCTCTGTGTCCCTCTGCAGCCTCTGTGCCCTTCTGTAACCTCTGTGCCCCTCTGCAGCCTCTGTGTCCCTCTGCAGCCTCTGTGCCCTTCTGCAGCCTCTGTGTCCCTCTGCAGCCTCTGTGCCCTTCTGTAACCTCTGTGCCCCTCTGCAGCCTCTGTGTCCCTCTGCAGCCTCTGTGCCCTTCTGTAACCTCTGTGCCCCTCTGCAGCCTCTGTGTCCCTCTGCAGCCTCTGTGCCCTTCTGTAGCCTCTGTGCCCCTCTGCAGCCTCTGTGTCCCTCTGCAGCCTCTGTGCCCTTCTGTAACCTCTGTGTCCCTCTGCAGCCTCTGTGTCCCTCTGCAGCCTCTGTGTCCCTCTGCAGCCTCTGTGCCCCTCTGCAGCCTCTGTGCCCCTCTGCAGCCTCTGTGTCCCTCTGCAGCCTCTGTGCACTTCTGTAACCTCTGTGTCCCTCTGCAGCCTCTGTGCCCCTCTGCAGCCTCTGTGCCCCTCTGCAGCCTCTGTGCACTTCTGTAACCTCTGTGTCCCTCTGCAGCCTCTGTGCCCCTCTGCAGCCTCTGTGCCCCTCTGCAGCCTCTGTGCCCCTCTGCAGCCTCTGTGTCCCTCTGCAGCCTCTGTGCCCATCTGCAGTCTCTGTGCCCCTCGCATTTGCACCGATCAGCATGTAAAACAGCGTGTAAAAACATACGGCGGCCATTCTAGTATTCAAAAGCCGCGCCTCCTCCTTGTCTGTGATAGGCGGAACACTCAGTTTCCCAGCAGTCAGTGTTCCGCCTTTTACGGACATCCTCTCATCCTCATACCACAGACGAGGATATGAGGATGTCCGTGATAGGCAGAACACTGACTGCTGGGAAATTGAGTGTTCCGCCTATCACAGACAAGGAGGAGGCACGGCTTTTGAACACTGCAATGGCCGCCGTCTGTCTGCATGACACACTGAGGGGGGCACTTTTAGCTCAAAAAAAGGGCTGAAAATCTCGGCTTATACTCGAGTATATACGGTAAATATATTAGGGACTGAGAAAATGTTGAACCCATTAAGCCTTGTACACACGGTACGATTGTTGGCAGGGGATTGTCTGTTAGACTATTGTCCTAAAATCTGATCCTTCTGACAATTGTTGTCCAACTTTCGGCCAACAAATCTTGGATGGAAGGCTAGTACATTTTTGGCAGACAATGGTCTGTTGTCTGATTTTAGCATTGTTGGTACACAAGTCCGTCACATAAAAGTGGAAAATACAAACGCGCATGCTCGGAATCAATGCTCACCAAATACGACATTAGCAGAAGGGGTCCAAAAGTGTGGTGCTCAAGAGCTGAAAATCCTGGTAGTACGTGTGCACAATAGAAAAATTTGTTTAGTTTCGTTTCGTTTCTGTTCGTTTGATTCGTAATTTCGTAAGTTGTCGGTGTTCGTATTCGGACTCGTTCGTATTTTCGTAAGAGTTATTTTTTCGTTGATTCGTTTTTCCGTAATTTTCGTTTATTCGAAATTCGTATTTTCGTTATTTCGTATTCGGACACATTCGTATTTTCATTGATTTGAAAAGATTCGTATTTCCGTTAATCTAATTTTCGTTGATTCGAAATTCATATTTTCCTAGATTTAGTTACATTCGTACTTTCGTAAGATTGATTTATTCGTACTTTCGTAAGATTGATTTATTCGTACTTTCGTAAGATTGATTTATTCGTACTTTCGTAATGGGAGCATAACTCATAATTTTATGTAATGTGTATGCTATTTACATGTTTAAGAAACAAAGAATTTCTCTCTCACAAGTCAGAACTTAACTCAAAAATCCACCAAAACGGTGCCACCAACCCAACCGCACCCTATCTGGACTCTGGATGGAATATTTCAGAATCAGAACTAATTATCGTTCTTTCGAATTCTCGATCAGCAGAATTTTTGTTATTTCGTATTTTCGTTGTTTTGATTTCCTTTTTCCGAATATTCGTAATTTCGATTTTTTTCGTTCATTTTGATTTTCGTTATTTTTGAATCTTTGGTATTTTCGTTGTTTCTGTTTTCGTTTTTCGGATTTTCATTCTTTCCTAGTTTCTAATTTAATTATTTCGTATTTTCGTTGTTTTTCATATTCGTTCTTTTCGATAGTTCGTTATTCGTTAGAATTTTTAGTAAACTATTTGTTCATTCGTACGATAACAAATGAATGAATATAACGAATTTGAACGGAAAACGAATTTGTAACAAAACGAATTGCACATGTCTATACGTCACTATGTTTGTTGGCCGACAATTGTGTACCGTTAGTATGCAAGACAAGTTCCAGGCACACGCCCTTCGGACAAAAATAAGGCGCTCGGTTGGCCAACAATCTGATTGTGTGTACGAGTCTTTAGAGTGACAATCAAGAAATTAGTACTTCTAGAAGTTGAGGACAGCAATCACACCCAACATAGGTCTCTTTTGTGTCTTACAGGTGTGTTCCGCTCCTCGGTGTCCACATTTCCAACTTTTGTGTATATTTAGGGTATACTATTAGTGTTGGTACAACCTGTAACTGCAAGATTATTCCATGACTTCGGCTGGTTGCTACTTGGATAATTGGTGTCCCCCGACATGGGGGGGGGCCTGGTGACACTTCTTGTGTCACGAGGCTACTTCCGGCTTCTTTTTCCCGCAGTGGGACGCAGATCGCGCATGTGCGCCCTGTTCGGTTCACCTGCGGGGACTTCCTGGCTGCTCTCTCCGTGTCAGCGGTGCTCCGACGTCTGACGTCATTGCCCCGTTGACGCCGCCCCGCTGGGGGAGTGGTCAATGTGTGCCGCTTGTTTCCTTTGTTGACAGTCCTGTCGGCTGGCTCACATAGCGGCACACCTACATGGATTGGCCCACCCCCTGGTCTATTCTTACCAATGGGTTTAGATATCCGCCCATCATTTGGGCATTGTATGTCTACACCTGTGCTTATTTAAACTTTCTAGCAGCAGCATACTGCATACCTAAGCTCCATACCGTTTGCTGCATACCTAAGCTCCATACATTGGAGCAGTGATTCCTGCACTCCATTTGATTTTTGGTGAGTTATTAATATAATATATATATATATATATATATATATATATCTTTAGTCTCAGTTACCTATAGATCCATTTTCAATCCTTTTTGTTTTTTATGCATCGTCTTTTATTATTTTTTGCTATTAGCATGTTAGAGCAGTTTTCAGGCTGTCTTTACCCTCTCCCCCAGAGGCGGCTCTCTAATTAGGCAAATTAGGAGGTCGCCTTAGGCCTCGCACTCCCAGGGGCCTCACAGCCGCCTAATTTGCCTAACATGTGTGGGAGTTGGAGGGAATGGCCCCCAGTCAGTGTCTCCTGGGCTGTCTCTCTGCCCGCTACTACTTTTACCCCTGCCAGGGGCAGACTGTTCATATCAGCACTGCCAGGGGTGATGTCCCAGGGTCAGTGGGTGGCTCCATGTATTCCCCTCTCTCGACTCCTCCCCTTCTGCCGGGATCTGTGGATCTCCTGCCATGTGCAGAGCCCAGCTAATGCCAGCAGCGGCTGAGCAGCTGTCACTCTGCTCCACTCTCCAGGATGAATGTCGGTAATGGAGGACCTGCCAATGCCAGATCAGGCGCGATCATCGGGGAGTCTGTCTGCCGCCGGAGCTTCCAGGTACAGAATGGTGACGGTCCTGCCCGATACTGACACATCTCGTGACGTCACCCTTGACCAAGGGGGCTCCAATAATCACTACTGCCAGCCGCCCCACACACAGCCCTGATGATATATATGCCATCTGGCATATCATGGCACCTACTGACCCCGTCATCCCCAAAATTCTAGAAACTGTGAATTCATAGTTAATAGGACTTAAGGCTCTTAATATATGCAAATTGTACAGTTATTTTTTTATCGCTTGAATTCTTTTTTTGATTTTGGGCATGAGTGGGGCCTCACGTTTAAGATTTGCCATCTTTACCTAGGGGTCTTTGTCCTATTTTTGGCTGCTCCTTGTGGATACCTCAGTCCTTGTGCACCTACCCGATGTCCATGGCTTGCAGTATTGATGTTTACACTTCCATTTGGGTTGCTGGTTTTTCATACCCCCTTTTGGATTTAGCCCTTTCCCTTTGCACTATTATGCTCAGGGTATAGCTTTCTGAAATATATATTCCTATTTTGCCAAATTTCTTTTGCCTTAATTGGCCATTTGGAGACCGATGCGCTGTAGCACCACCTGCTTTTAATCAAGATATTAGCACGTTCTCGTGCAGACTCTTGCTTTATTCTGTACGTTTTTTGCATTTTGTCTGTAACTACTCGCCATGTTTTATGTATCTCTGTCTCCTGTTTTTTGTGCATGTATATTATATACTAGAGTACTAATTTACATATATTTATCTTTACGATAGACAGTACAGCTTGTCTGCACAACCCCCGAAGAAGGAATTCTAATGCCCCATTCACACGGTCGAAAATTTCGATGGAAAATGCCCGATCGGATCATGTTGTCAAACTTCTGGCCTACATTACTGGGTGCTGCATCTGTAAGAGGGGTGGCTGACTAGTGAAGTGAAGGCACAAACGGCTCTTGAGGAGACTTGCCAGAGCTTGGAAGTTTAGTCTTTCAGGTGGTGAACAGTGAAGCTTGCATCGTTGTCCATAATCTTTCCCTCCTCAAGCAGGAACCTTTCACATCCGCTGACAAGCATGGTTCCTCTTCCTACACTAGCCCCTCGCAGAATGCATGCCAAATGCAATAGGGAACTGCTACTTATTAGCATTGCCAACACTAAAGATGGCCGCTGAGGACATCCAGTGTTACTGTGTCCAAACAGACCACTGCTCCCCTGATCCTATGGAGCCTACAGAGGAACAATGCGTCTCTCCTCAAGCACAGCAGCACAGTAATTGGTGTCACCTACAGCAAAGAGAATTACACCTGCCTAGATATGGTTCTTTATTTCACCCATGTGACTTTCATTTTTAAATGTCAGTGGACTCGGAGACTAAAAATAACTGTAATTTTATTAAAAATAAGAATGTAACTTAAGTCATTAGGCAGGTGTGAAGAAATGCTATAAATGAAGAATGCTTTCAGAAATCGAAGTGTTAATAGATTATTTTCATCAATTAACAAAATGGAAATTTAAATGAACAGAAGAGAAATTCAAAGTGAATCAATATTTGGGCCCCCCCCCCCCCTTTACCTTCTTCTAGGTATACTTGTTTTTGAAGGAACTCAGCAGGTAGGTTGTTCTATTTTCATCTTAGAGAACTGAGCACAGATCTTCTGTGGGTGTCGGACGCCTCCAATCTTTGTGTCGGACGCCTCCAATCCTTCTGTCTCTTCATGTCATCCCAGGCAGACTCCGTGATGGTGAGATCAGGACTCTGAGGGGGCTAAACCATGACTTCCAGGACTCTTTGTACTTATCTACACTGAAGACAGTTCTTAATGACATTGGCTGTAGGTTTGTGGTGGTTTTCCTGCTGCAGAATAAATTTCGGGACAATCTCCTCCCTAATGGTATGGCATGATGGAGAAGTATATCCCTGTATTTCTCAGTATTGAGGACACCAGTGATCCTGACCAAACCTTGCCCCAAACTTTCAAGGAACCTTCACCATTCTTCAGTTGCCTGCAGACACTCAATATTGTATTGCTCTCCAGCCCTTCCCCCAACAAACTGCCTCCTGCTACAGACAAATATTTCACATTTTATTCATCAGTCCAAAGTGCCTGAGGCCATTTTTCTGCCCCCTCAGTTCTTAGGTTTTCTTACATACAGTGGTGTGAAAAAGTGTTTGCCCCCTTCCTCATTTCCTGTTCCTTTGCATGTTTGTCACACTTAAGTGTTTCGGAACATCAAACCAATTTAAACAATAGTCAAGGACAACACAAGTAAACACAAAATGCAATTTGTAAATGAAGGTGTTTATTATTAAAGGTGAAAAAAAATCCAAACCATCATGGCCCTGTATGAAAAAGTGATTGCCCCCCTTGTTAAAACATACTATAACTGTGGTTGTCCACATCTGAGTTCAATTTCTCTAGCCACACCCAGGCCTGATTATTGCCACACCTGTTCACAATCAAGGCATCACTTAAATAGGAGCTGCTTGACACAGTAAGGTCCACCAGAAGATCCTTAAAAGCTACACATCATGCCGAGACCCAAAGAAATTCAGGAACAATTGAGAAAGAAAGTAATTGAGATCTATCAGTCTGGAAAGGGTTATAAAGCCATTTCCAAAGCTTTGGGAATCCAGCGAACCACAGTGAGAGCCATTATCCACAAATGGCGAAGACATGGAACAGTGGTGAACCTTCCCAGGAGTGGCCGGCCGCCCAAAATTACCCCAAGAGCGCAGCGACGACTCATCCAAGAGGTCACAAAAGACCCCACAACAACGTCCAAGGAACTGCAGGCCTCACTTGTCTCAGTTAAGGTCAGCGTTCATGCCTCCACCATCAGGAAAAGACTGGGCAAAAATGGCCTGCATGGCAGAGTTCCAAGGAGAAAACCACTGCTGAGCAAAAAGAACATCAAAGCTCGTCTCAATTTCTCCACAACACATCTTGATGATCCCCAAGACTTTTGGGACAACATTCTGTGGACCGATGAGACAAAAGTGGAACTCTTTGGAAGGTGTGTGTCCAAGTATATCTGGCGTAGAAGGAACACTGCATTTCAGAAAAAGAACATTATACCAACAGTAAAATATGGTGGTGGTAGTGTGATGGTCTGGGGCTGTTTTGCTGCTTCAGGACCTGGAAGACTTGCCGTGATAAAAGGAACTATGAATTCTGCTGTCTACCAAGAGATCCTGAAGGAGAATGTCCGACCATCTGTTCGTGTACTCAGGCTGAAACGAACTTGGGTTCTGCAGCAGGACAATGATCCTAAACACACCAGCAAGTCCACCACCGAATGGCTGAAGAAAAACAAAATGAAGACTTTGGAGTGGCCTAGCCAAAGTCCTGACCTGAATCCTATTGAGATGTTGTGGTATGACCTTAAAAAGGCCGTTCATGCTCGAAAACCCTCTAATGTAACTGAATTAGGACAATTCTGCAAAGATGAGTGGGCCAAAGTTCCTCCAGGACGCTGTAAAAGCCTCATTGCACGTTATCGCAAACGCTTGGTTGCAGTTGTTGCTGCTAAGGGTTTGCCCAACCAGTTATTAGGTTTAGGGGGCAATCACTTTTTCACACAGGGCCATGATGGTTTGGATTTTTTTTCACCTTTAATAATAAACACCTTCATTTACAAATTGCATTTTGTGTTTACTTGTGTTGTCCTTGACTATTGTTTAAATTGGTTTGATGTTCCGAAACACTTAAGTGTGACAAACATGCAAAGGAACAGGAAATGAGGAAGGGGGCAAACACTTTTTCACACCACTGTAGTTGAATCACTTAGCCGTGTTTCCACATAGGAGGCTTTTTGGCCACAATTCTTCCATGAAGACCACTTCTGGCCAGACTTCTCCAGACAGTAGATGGAGGTACCCGGATCCCACTGGTTTCTTCCAGTTCTGTGCTGATGGCAGTGCTGGACATCTTCCGATGTGGAAGGGAAGAAAGCATGATGTGTCTTTGATCTGCTGCATTCGGTTTCCTTGGCCGACCACTGCGTCTACACTCCTCAACATTGCCCGATCAATGGTTTCCTCAATGCTGGGGAAAAAAGGCAGATACTTATCCATCATGCCGTACTATCAGGGAGGCATGTGATTGGCCCCAACTCTATTCTGTAGCGGACAACCACACCAAGCATTAGACATGTGCAATTCGTTTAGTTTTTTTTTTTTTTTTTTCGTTATTTTCGTTTGTTCGTTTTCGTACGAATGAACGAATCATTCGAATCGTACGAATCCGAATAACCAATCGTAATGAATCATTCGAATCGTACGAATCCGATTAACGAATCATTCGAATCGAACGAATCCAAAAAACAACGAAACAAACAAATTAGAAACAACGAATGTACTAATGAAGAAAATCCGAAAAACGAAAACGAACGAAAAAATTCGTACATTCGTAACTTATTTTTTTGTTGAATTGGTAATTTTCCGTGTCTCTTACAATGGTGCTGCTAAACGTGCTTCGAATGGATTGAACAAAAAAAATTCGTACATTCGTAACTTTTTTTTCGATTCGTAACTTTTTTTTCGATTCGTAACTTTTTTTTTTTTCGATTTGTAATTTTTCCGTGTCTCTATTGAACCAAAAAACTTGTACATTTGTAACTTTTTTTTCGATTCGTAACTTTTTTTTTTCGATTCGTAACTTTTTTTTCAATTCGTAACTTTTTTTTTTTTTTTTTTTTTTCGATTTGTAATTTTCCGTGTCTCTATTGAACAAAAAAATTCGTACATTCGTAACTTTTTTTTTCGATTCGTAACTTTTTTTTCGATTCGTAACTTTTTTTTTTTCGATTTGTAATTTTCCGTGTCTCTATTGAACCAAAAAACTTGTACATTTGTAACTTTTTTTTCGATTCGTAACTTTTTTTTTTCGATTCGTAACTTTTTTTTCAATTCGTAACTTTTTTTTTTTTTCGATTTGTAATTTTCCGTGTCTCTATTGAACAAAAAAATTCGTACATTCGTAACTTTTTTTTCGATTCGTAACTTTTTTTTTCGATTCGTAACTTTTTTTTTTTAGCATACACATTACATCAAATTATGAATTATGCTCCGATTACGAATGTTACGAATGTTACGAATGTTACGAATGTACGAATAAATACGAATGCGTCCGAAAATTAAACTAACGAAAAAACGAATCAAGGAAAAAATAACTCTTACGAATGTACGAATCGTTACGAATACGAACACCGACGACTTACGAATGTACGAATTGTTACGAATCCGAATGTACGAATCGTTACGATTCGACGGAAACGAAAAAAAAAACGAAACAAAAAAAAAAAACGAATTTTTTGGTTGTGCACATGTCTACCAAGCATCTAGCCAATGTCATTAAAGTGGGGTTCCAGTCAAAAAAAAAAGGGGGCTTAAAAATCATAAAAAAAAATCAAAAAAAAATAATTGGAAAAATTTTTTTTTTTACTCACCTCCAAATGCCTGTTGCTATGGGGTCCCTCGTAGTCTGCCACCTTCAGTGCCCGGGCTAAACGTCACTTCCCCCTCGGCGCCGCACAGTCATCTGGGACCTGTCACGTGTCCCAGATGACTGAGCGTCAAATCACGGCGCACGGTGCCGCTCGCGCATGCGCAGTGGGTGCCCGGCTGTGAAGCCACAGCCGGGTTCCCACATTAGGAATGCCGGCGCCGCGAGCGGCTCATGGAACGAGGGGGGGTCTCGTTCCCCCACATCGCTGGACCCTGGGACAGGTAAGTGTCCGATTATTAAAAGTCAGCAGCTGCAGTATTTGTAGCTGCTGACTTTTAAAAAAAAAATTTTTTCCCCCAGGACGGAGCTCCACTTTAAGAACCATCTTCAGTGTAAATAAGGAATCTTTAAAGTGATGGCTTGGCTCCCACAGAGCCCTCAGTATCATAGAGTCTGTCTGGGATGACATGAAGAGACAAAGGGATTTGAGGCAACCGATGTCCACAGATCTGTGCTCCGTTCTCCAAGATGTTTGGAACAACCTGCCTACTGAGTTCCTTCATATACTGTGTGCAAGTCTACCTTGAGGAACTGATGCTGTTTTCAAGGCAAATGGGAGTCACACCAAATAAAGCTGGCATAGAAATTTTTGTTGTTTTCTATTATAATTAATTACTGCATTAATTAGTTAGAAAGGGGTTGGCTGGATGCATTGTCAAGCTAGGAACCCCTTCTTGTAGTCAGTAAATGTTGAACACCTACCATGAAAGAATAACTTAATCCAATCAGCGCCGGGTGCACTGCCCCACAATCCTGCAGAGAAAAAAAAGACTGCATTAGTGCTGAATATAATGAGGATCGCAGTTATGAATTGTAAATGAACGTATAGTATTTATTAGTCACATATACAAATTCATATTCTTTAACTATGGGTTTTCTTTCTTTTCAGGGATATTATCCATAAGGGATCTTCTTTTATGTTGTAAATACTAGGATGGAGCCTACCTAGGTTCAGTCTGAACCTTGGATGTTTGAATAATTGGACAAAAGTCCCACATCCCCCCCCCCCCCCCCCCCCCCCCCCATGTTCATCCGGAGCTGAGCATCATATGGCTGCCAAACAAGTTGCAGGTGCTGGCACCAATTGTGTCCCTAGCAACCATCACTGCCACTGGCACATTGTTTTCATGGCCAGAAATCAACAAACCTATAAGAAAAGGGGTGGGGATAGCAATGACACCACTGCCCAAATATGATCACAATGATGTCACTATTATCCCCACTACTTCAATCATATAGATAAAGACAGTATGGGAAGCGGTCATTCAGGGCAGTCTTGTTGCACCAGGTACATCACCGACTCATTTTGAAGAGTCAGTGAACAGTGGGCATTGTGATTAATGATGGATTTACAACAATGGACATTTTAAGAGGATTTTTATTATTTTAATAAAGAACTTATCAAATGAATGAATGAATGATTTGTATAGCGCTGCAACTGCGAACTGAATCGCCTCGAGGAGCATGATCCGATCTGAGTTGATTCCTTCTTAGAAGAGGTGGGTCTTGAGTTTTTTCCTGATGGTCTTTTTCCAAGCGGATGTTCGTAGGTAGAGCATTCCATAGCCGTGGTCCTTGGACTGCAAATCTTCGTTCTCCCCTTGATTTGTACGGGGACTTGGGAAAGAGGAGGAGGTTTTGGTTGTTAGATCGGAGGTTGCGATTTGGAGTGTAGTGTTGCATTTTTTCGCATAAGTATTGAGGAGCGTCTCCTTGTGTGCATTTGTGGGTTAGACAGAGGGTCTTGAATGTGATCCGATCCTTTACGGTTAGCCAATGGAGGGTCCTCGGGGATGGGGAGATGGATTCCCAGGTTTTTTTTCCTGTGACTAGTCTTGCTGCCGTGTTTTGAACGATTTGTAGGCGTGCAATCTGGAATTTAGGTAGTCCTATGTAGAGGGAGTTTGCGTAGTCGAGTCGAGAGTTGATGATTGTTCTTACCACTATGGCTTTGTCCTTTTCTGGAATGAAGGGGATGAGTCTACGTAGCAGGCGTAGAAGGTGGTAGGATCCGCTGACTACTGATCCTATTTGTGCATCCATTGACATTTCTGAATCGAAGATGACTCTGAGACTTTTGGCTTTTATGCTTAGGGGGATGGTCTGTCCAAGGATGGTGGGCGGAGTCCATGGTGTCTTAGATTTAGTTTTCCGGTTTGCATTTAGGAGAAGGAGTTCTGTTTTTGGTTCCATTAAGTTTGAGTGAGCTTGAGGACATCCAGTCGTCTATTGATGTGAGGCATTTTTCCAATTCCTGATATTGGTCTTTTTGTCCGGGGATCCGAAGGTAGAGTTGAGTATCATCCGCGTATGAGTGGAAGCATAGGTCTGATTTGCTGATGATTTTAAGGAGTGGACGGATGTAAATGTTGAAGAGCACGGGTGATAAAGGTGATCCTTGAGGGACTCCATAGGAGACTCCGCGAGATTCAGAGGTGAAGGCTCCAAGTTTCACTGTCTGTGACCGATTTCCTAAGAAGGAAGCAAACCACATTAAGTCTGAATCTGTGACTTCTGCTACTTCTTTGAGGCGGATGAGTAGAGTGTTGTGATCCAGTGTGTCAAACACTGCACTAAGGTCCAGGAGTACCAGAAGACATGATTCTCCATCATCTGCTGCTTCAGGCATCATCCCATATTTTGAGAAGTGCTGTTTCCGTGTAAAGTGTGATGCTTGGTAGATTCCTTGCTTAATTAATTTCTCAAAAGGTCCTTTCTGCATCCCTGGCAAAAACTGCAGGTTACCTAGTATAGGGACCAATGGTGAGTTCTGTGTGGAGAGTCTGTTTTGGGCTAGTAAGTTGTGACTTATCTGTAGTGTTAGTCCTATTGTAGGGTGTAATTTAGTATTCCATGACAGATTTCTGTAACACCAAGGTGCTCTGTGCAATAACTCCCTACACTGTAGTTGTTCTAGTTTGGGCCAAATCTTTAATTCCCCATGTCGACACCAGTCCACCAACCGGCTCATATGTATAGCCTGGTAATATGTCCGGGACTCCGAGCCCTCCACATTGTTTAGCTAATGACAGAAGTGTCCTTTTAATTCTTGGCTGTTTATGTGACCAGATAAATTTGGTAAGCATTGTTTGGATGTTTCTGAAAAATTCTTTTGGTATTGAAATTGGGGCTGCCTGGAGGAGGTACAGGAGTTTTGGTAAGATGGTCATCTTGATTATATTAATTCTTCCAAACCAGGAATATATTCCCCTGTGCCATCTCTCCAGTAGACCACGTATTCTACTTAATGCTGGGATACAATGTAACTCATACATTTTTTTAGGATCCACCGCAATATATATTCCTAAATATTTCAGACATTGATCTGCCCACCTGAATTTGAAGTTTGATTTAATTAATTATCTCATTCCCTTAGGGACTGCTACCATCAAGGCCCCTGGCTTTGCAAAATGTATTTTAACGAAAGATAATGTGCTATATAGCTCAATCTCCCTAAAAAGATTCGGAAGTGAAATTGTCGGATTTGTCACTGAGAAAAGTAAATCATCTGCAAACGTAGTGACTTTATTTTGGGTTCCTCCTATAGTTATTCCTCGGATATCCTTATTAGACCGTATTTTGCACAACAGTGGTTCGAGGGTCAGTGCGAATAACAAAGGGGACAATGGACACCCTTGTCTTGTAGACATGGGAACCGTCAAAAAAATTGTTCCGTTTCGTTCCTTTTTTCGATTCGTAAAAAAAAAAATTGCAATTTGTGTACGAATTCCGTTCGAATTCGTACGAAATACGAATTTCGTACGAATCGTTAAAAAAAAAATTGAATCGTTACGAATTGTTATGAATCGTTACGAATCATTAATAATCACTAACACATAGAATAATTCGAATCCAACTACTAAATATCGAATTTCAACTAATACAAAGTAAATTATTATAGCGGATATAACGAATGATTCGAATGAATTCGAATGATTCGAATGACAAAGTGTAATTTTTGCAGGAAAAAAAGGCTATTTAAAATCACTCGCGGCTATTGCCGGCTAATGAATTGTCGGCTCCGTAACACAGAGAACAGTCATTCATTGTCCCCCCAAATTCAATAACCAGGTCCTTCAGGTCTGCTATGGATATTAAGGGGAACCCCAGCCAAAAAAAAAAAATGGCGTGGGGTACCTCCTAAATATCCATCCCAGACCCTTCAGGTCTGGGATGGATTTTAAGGAGAACCCCGGCCAAAAAAAAAAAAAAAAGGAAAAGAGAGAGCGCCCCCCCTCCTGAACCGTACCAGGCCACATGCCCTCAACATTGGGAGGGTGCTTTGGGGTCCCCCCCAAAGCACCTTGTCCCCATGTTGATGAGGACAAGGGCCTCATCCCCACAACCCTGGCCATTGGTTGTGGGGGTCTGAGGGCGGGGGCTTATCGGAATCTGGAAGCCCCCTTTAACAAGGGGACCCCCAGATCCTGCCCCCCCCCTGTGTGAAATGGTAAGGGGGTAAAATTGTAAAAATGACAGGAGACGGTCTGACAATTCCTTTATTAAAATCTTCTTTCTTCTGCTCTTCCTTCTTCATCCTTCGGTTTCTTCATCTTCTCCTTCCGGCATCTTCTTCCATCTTCTTCTTCCTCCGATCTGCTTCTTCTTGCTCCGGTCTTCTCGTCCTTCTCGTCCGGCATCTTCTTCCATGGCGGCGGCGTCTCTTCTTGGGCCGCTCCTCGCAATGGGAGGCTCCCGCTGTGTGAGGCTTCACTGCGTCTGACAGGTCTTTTATAACAGAGGGCGGGGCCACCTGGTGACCCCGCCCCCTCTAACGCACGGTGACGTCATGAGGTTATAAAAGACCTGTCAGACGCAGCGAAGCCTCACACAGCGGGAGCCTCCCATTGCGAGGAGCGGCCCGAGAAGAGACGCCGACGCCATGGAAGAAGATGCCGGACGAGGAGGACAAGAAGACCGGAGCAAGAAGAAGCGGATCAGAGGAAGAAGAAGATGGAAAAAGATGCCGGAAGGAGAAGATGAAGAAACCGAAGGATGAAGAAAGGAAGACCAGAAGAAAGAAGATTTTAATAAAGGAATTGTCAAAGACCGTCTCCTGTCATTTTTACCATTTTTGACACTTTTTGGTGAAATGGTAGGGGTACTTTTGTACCCCCTTACCATTTCACACAGGGGGGGCGGGATCTGGGGGTCCCCTTGTTAAAGGGGGCTTCTAGATTCCGATAAGCCCCCCGCCCACAGACCCCCGCAACCAATGGCCAGGGTTGTGGGGATGAGGCCCTTGTCCTCATCAACATGGGGACAAGGTGCTTTGGGGGGGACCCCAAAGCACCCTCCCAATGTTGAGGGCATGTGGCCTGGTACGGTTCAGGAGGGGGGGCGCTCTCGTCCCCCTCTCTTTTCCTTCGGCCTGCCAGGTTGCGTGCTCAGATAAAGGGTCTGGTATGGATTTTGAGGGGGACCCCACGCCATTTTTTTTTGCCCGGGGTTCCCCTTAAAATCCATCCCAGACCTGAAGGGTCTGGTATGGATATTAAGGGGGGACCCCACGCCATTTTTTTTTTTGGCTCGGGTTCCCCTTAATATCCATAGCAGACCTGAAGGGCCTGGTTATTGAATTTGGGGGGACCCCCACACTTTTTTTTTTTAATTAATGACTGTTCTCTGTGTTACGGAGCCGACAATTCATTAGCCGGCAATAGCCGCGAGTGATTTTAAATAGCTTTTTTTCCTGCAAAAATGACACTTTGTCATTCGAATCATTCGTTATATCCGCTATAATAATTTCTTTCAAATTAGTTGAAATTCGATATTGGTAGTTTGATTCGAATAATTTGGAGCTGAAATTCGTAAACGGAATTTTTCCTGCAAAAATGACACTTTGTCATTCGAATCATTCAAATTCATTCGAATTCATTCCTTATATCCGCTATAATAATTTCTTTTATATAAGTTGAAATTCGATATTTGGTAGTCGGATTCAAATAATTTGGCGATGAAATTTGTAAATGGAATTTCGTATTCCGTACGGAATTCGTATTCGAAAAAATTCGTACTACGGATTCGTAAATTCGTACGAATTTCGAAAAATTCGTACAAATTACGAATTCGTACGAAACTAATCGCACATGTCTATTGTCTTGTCCCATTTGTTATCGCAAACGAGGGTGACGCTACTCCATTCACTCTAACCTGTGCCGTAGTTCCTTTGTACATACTTTTTATCCATCCAATCCTTTTCCCCCCTTATTTTATATATCGGAGAACCGCAAACATAAATCCCCTGCTCTGCGTCTGTCTCGAGAAAGCCAACTCGACCAAGACTCCCTGCGTCTATGTGCATTAGATTTAAGGCCTTAATAGTGTTGTCCCTTGATTCTCTTGTTGGCACAAATCCCACTTGATACTGATGGATCAGTGAGGGCAAATGATTCATCTTTATGAAGGTCAGTCGATCAACCGAGTCGGTGGACAGGCACACCCTGTGATCGGTTACAAAGCCTCCAGCAGCACTGAATGTGCGTTCCGAAATAACGCTGGATGCAGGACAGGCCAGTAGCTCAATTGCATACTGTGCAAGCTCTGGCCAGTGATCCATCCTCAAGACCCAATAAGCCAGAGGATTTTCAGTGGGAAAGGTGTCCAAGTCTGACCTTGCAGCTAGGTATTCCTGCACCATAATAAATCAGACGCTGGCAATGGTTGCTGGAACCGATCATACCTTGGGGCTGCGAACTAAAAAAATTGTCTGAATGCATCGGTCAGACGGCCACCTTCTCCACCGCTCCTTCTGTGACTGACCAAAGCCTCAGCAACACGTTGTCCAGGACCAGGAGTTTGTAACCTCCCAGTCTCTGGGAACGCGTTGCACAGACCTTTCTGCAAGGCCGCCGGAGATGTCTCATCCTCTGCTCCCTCTGCGATGGCAAGATAAGGTCTGCAGCCTTACCCTTGTACCGTGGATCAAGGAGAGGGGCCAGCCAGTAATGGTCCCTCTCCTTGATCCGAAGAATACGAGGATCCTTCCGCAGGCTTTGCAGGATCAGGGAGGCCATGCAGCATAGGTTAGCTGAGGCATTCGGTCTGGAGTCCTCTGGGTCACCAAGGACGACATGATCCGCAGCCACCTCTCCCAGCCATGTACAAGTCCACCTGTTTCTTGGGACTGTAAATCATCCCTAAAAGACTGCTGCTGATGCGGAGTACCAGGCTCCACCTCCATGCTGACACAATCTTCCTCCTCCTCCTCCTCCTCCTCTTCCTGTGTGATGTGTGGGACAGAAGGAACACTGTCTGGATAAAGGGGGCCTTGAGAGGCAAGGAAGTCCTCCTCTTCCTGCCTCTGTTCTGCCTCAAGTTCCCTGTCCATTATTCCACGCAGCGTATGCACCAACAGGTGGACAAGAGGTACAGTGTCACCGATGCATGCACTGTCACTGCTCACCATCCTCGTGGCCTCCTCAAATGGCGACAGGACAGTGCATGCATCCCTGATCATGCCCCACTGGCGTGGTGAAAAATAAAAACAAGCTCCCCTGTCCCTGGTGCCATAGTCGCACAGGTACTCATTGATGGCCCTCTGCTGCGTGTGCAGCCACTGCAGCATGGCCAACGTTGAGTTACACCTGGTGGGCATGTCACATATAAGGCGTAAATGCACACAGACTTTCCTGGCCTGCCTCAGGACATCCTGTAAGCCCAGGTACCTGCCCAAGAACCGCTGCACCACCAGGTTAAGGACATGAGCCACACAGGGCACATGGGTCAGTTGTCCCTGTCGCAGGGCGGAGAGGAGGTTGGTGCCATTGTCGCAAACCACCATTCCTGGCTTAAGCTGGCGTGGCGTCAACCACCTCTCAGCCTGCCCCTGCAGAGCTGACTGAACCTCTGCCCCAGTGTGGCTCCTGTCCCCCAAACACATCAGCGCAAGCATGGCATGGCATCTTTTTTGCCTGCGTACTTGCGTAGCCCCTTGAACGCCTACAGAGCACCGCTGGTTCCAAGGACAAAGCACAGGAAGAGGCCATGGAGGAAGAAGAAGAGGAGGGGGTGGAGGAGAGAGGTGTGTCACAACCAGTAGTAGCATTTTGGACAACCTCCAACACTACTGCACCTTGTCCTGCATCCTTCCCAGCTGCCAAAAGAGTGACCCAATGGGCCGTGAAAGACAGGTAACGTCCCTGTCCATGCCTGCTGGACCATGAGTCAGCTATAATATGCACCTTACCGCTGACCGCCCTGTCCAGCGAGGCATGGACATTGCCTTCCACATGCCAGTGGAGAGCCGGAATCGCCTTCCATGAGAAAAAGTGGCGTTTGGGAACCTGCCACTGAGGAACAGCACATTGCACAAACTCACGGAAGGGGGCCGAGTCTACCAAATGAAAAGGCAGCAGTTGAAGTGCTAGCAATTTAGCCAAGCTAGCATTCAACTGCTGGGCATGTGGATGGCTGGGAGTGAAATTCTTTCGACGGTCCAGCAGCTGGGGCAGGAAAATTTGCCTGGTACAATGGGACGTCAGTGTACTGCTAGCAGAGTGCCCGCAAGTACTTGGCTGTGACACACCTAATTCTACACCTTCATTCAGAGAGGACTGAAGGTATAGTGGGGTTGGAGATCCCAGCTGATGAGGAGCAAGGAGAGGTCCACTTTGTTCTTTGGTGTGGGTCTTTAAGGTACGCTTGCCAACGAGCTGCATGGCAGGTCAACATATGTCTGGTCAAGCATGTGGTGCCCAAGCGGCTGATTTTTCGGCCATGCGAGATACGCTTGAGACATATGTTGCAAATAGCAGCGGTGCAATCTGCTGCACTCGTCTCAAAAAAGGCCCACACCAAAGAACTTTTGGAAAAATGCGCAGAGGCAGAGCCCTGCACAGGTGGAGCTCTGCGGTGTGATTCAGTCGGTGTGCTGCCCTTAAGCTGGCCCCCGGAGGGCATCCTGCCTCGTTGGAGATGTGCCTTCTCCTCCTCCTCTCAGGCACCCACGTGGAGTTAGTGACCTTTTCATCCCCTCCCTCTTCATCACTGGAGCAAACCTGGCAGTATCCTGCAGCTGGTGGAACATGATTGCCAGATTGCTGTCCTTCTTGAGCATCCCCTCTCTCTGCGCTAACGCTACTGCCTTCCTCTAGCTGGGTATCATCATCAGAGCCTACAAAACGCTGGTCATCCTCCTGGAGCATGTACCCAACACTGTGGTCAAACAGTTCGAGGGACTCCTTAGGAGGACATGGTGGGTCTAGGGAAGGAGTGACTGATGACATTGAGATGAGGGAAGAGAACGCGTTAGCAGCTGCTTTGCCAGTACCCTGAGCCTGTACCCTGAGCCTGGGTGAGAGAGGATGAGAAGGGCTTGGTCATCCACTCTACCAAGTCTTCAGCATGATGCGGCTCAACACGTCCAGCTGCCGAAAATGAGGACACGCGTGTCCCATGGCCACGTGCTGATGAAGATGCACCGCGTCCACGACCAGCACTGTTGCCTCTAGACACAGAGCCTTCTTGCCCTCTTTTATTGGCTCATGACTGTCTGCCTCTCCTTGTTGGTCTTCCAGACATACTAATGGCCTGCAGGGAGATGGGAAAACCAGCAATAAGGGGTACCTTCAGGTGTATACTGTGCAGGAGGCACCTACATCCACTGTAACTGCTGCAGATGCCTGTGTTACACAACAGAACAACACCAGCAATAAGGGGTAGCTTTAGGTGTATACTGTGCAGGAGGCACACAACACCCACTGTAACTGCGCTAGGTTAACAAGCAAAGATGACACTGTCCCTGCCTATCCTGCTCTCTCCCTGCACGCCAACACACTACACAAGACCGCCGCGCTGGCAGCCTTATATAGTGTGGGGCGTGTACTAAACCCCCCTGAGCTATAATTGGCCACAGGCATCCTGCCTGTGGCCAATTATGGCTCTCCTTGCTGCCGGCGCTGTGATTGGCCAAGCATGCGGGGTCACAGTGCATGCTTGGCCAATCATTAGCCAGCAATGCACTGCAAAGGCGCAGTGCATTGTGGGCCGTTCGCGCCACATGAATATGGCGTGAACGCCCCACAAAGTTCTGGATTCGCCGAACAGGCGAACGGCCGATGTTCGAGTCGAACATGCGTTCGAATCGAACACCGAGCTCATCCCTACTATAGACATACCCTTATTTTTCTGCACACAAATGTCTCAAAAGGGCCCCAATGTAGCCAGCAGAAGATCACTTCAAAGACTATACTCAGATTACTGTATCCTGAGGACAGATCTGTGTTCAGCTTTACAGTATAATCTCTCAGGCCTAAACTTAGCCCCTTTGTCTCAAGAGGAACAATTGATCCATGTGTGTTACTTTGTTGGCCACTTGGGGCAATTTGTCTCATATGGAGATACACAGGACCCCCTTCAGTCGCGATCAATCTCCCGCTATGAGCCCTCATAAAGCCGCCTTACCGTCCGGGGCTTAGAAATAACCTCGGCATTATCTCCAAAGTGTACCTCGTTAGGAGGCACATATGGAAGCATTCTAGTTGGTTGGTGCCGTTACATGTGCTGAACCAACCAATCAGAACCCTTGTAGCCGTCCTGGCACAGCGGGCGAAGAGGAGAGAAAGACACAGGGATTTAAAATCCCCTGACTGGTAAATCGGCTGTACAATCTATCAGAACTGGAGATCGCCACATTCTGGGTTAGGGGGATGGGGAGGGGGTCCAGTGTAAGTTCATTTTACAGATTTTCTGTAAAAGTGAACTTACACTTTAACCGCTTCAGCCCCGGATGATTTTATCCCATTCCTGACCAGAGCACTTTTTTACAATTTGGCACTGCATCGATTTAACTGACAGTTGCGCTGTCATGCAATACTGTACCCAAATAAAATTTGTCCAAATAGAGCTTTCTTTGGTGGTATTTGATCAACTCTGCGGTTTTTATTTTTTGCTCTTTAAACAAAAAAAGCAAACATTTTGAAAAAAATATATATTTTTTTACTTTTTGCTATAATAAATACCCCAAACAAATTAAAAATTTCTTCATCAGTTTAGGCCAATATATATTCTTAAAAAATCCCAATAAGCGTATATTGATTGGTTTGCACAAAAGTTATAGCGTCTACAAACTATGGGAAAGATTTATGGCATTTTTTTTATTATTATTATTTATTTTTTTTACTAGCAATCGCAGTGATCTGCGATTTTTAGCAGTACTGCGACATTGCAGCGGACAGATCGAACACTTTTGACACGTTTTTGGGACCATTGACAATTATACAGCGATCAGTGCTATAAAAATGGAAATTCACGGATTACTGTAAAAATGCACTGATTACTGTGTAATTGTCACTGGCAGGGAAGGGATTAACACTAGGGGGCGATCAAGGGGTTAAATGTGTTCCCTAGTGTGTGTGTCTAACTGCATGGGGATAGGACTGACTGGAGGAAGAGAGAGATTGCCGTTCCTGATCACTAGGAACAAACGATATGTCTCCTCCCCCTGACAGACAGAACAGGGATTTGTGTGTTTACACACGCAAATCCCCATGTTGGCTCTTGTTCCCGGGACCGTGGGTGGTCGGCGGCGATCACACGTGCCAGCCACGCACATCAGGTCCCCCCGCCATGTCGTGGGTGCGTCGCCTCCGGTGGCTCTTAAAGGGGTGAAACGTACCCATACGTTGTTTTGCGCAGCCGTGCCATTCTGCCGCTGTATATCGATGCGAGGCAATGTGCCAATATACTTTGTGATACTTTTACAACGCAAACAGTTGCGAATCAAAATTCAGACGTTATTCAGAGATTTGGCTGTATCCGAATTTCTGAATCACAATAGTTAAGAATTTCAACAAATCCGATTTGTCTACAAATTTCAACAAATCCAAAATAAATTATAATAAAACAAATTATTCAAATTTGAAAAGGAATTAAAAATTGATAAATAATTTGAATTCAAAATTGAAAATTAATTAGAATTTGGAATTAAATTTGAAATGGAAAAATTTTGCAACAAATACAGTAAGGTAAAAAAGTCCAAATAATATGACGATTCCTGCTTATACTGCTTTTTAATTCAAGTGTTTTTTATTATTGAAAAGAGAACTTGGTTACAAACAATACAAAAAATAACCAACTTGTAGTGCATACATTTTTCAGGTTGTACAGACACTCATAATATGCCACTGTTAACATTGTTAGACTGCTGGTATTTGGTATCTGTAACAAGTAGTCTAGGTATTTCTTTATCTTTCAATAGTATGGATACTTTGCTCATACTTTTATACCTTAGAAGCATTTCGGACTAGCTAACATCAAAATATAGATACAAAGTATTGTTAAACTGCCTTGTAACTATAGGTAGCTATGTACTTTCCAACATTCAAATAATAACGGGGGGGGGGGGGGGGGAAAGATGGGGAAGAGCGGGAAGGGAAGGAGAGGGGGGGGGGGGGATACAGGAAATACAGTGCACCAATATTCCTAATAGTGTAAACTCCTATATTATTTGTACATGCGTCATCTATTCACTTTGTACAGTGAGTTCCATGTCGACCAGTTAGATACGTATCTGGGGCCTAAACCGTCTCGATAGGCTAGAATCTTTTCGTATTCCGAAATGATGTTTACTTTAGTTAATACTTCACATTTCGACGGAATTTCATTTGATTTCCAGTTTGTGACTATCAAGGACCTGGCGGCAAATATAATTTGCATTGCTATTGCTCTTTCAGAGATTGGGTAATCTGTGATATCTATACTTAGTATAGCTTTCTCGGGTGTGGGGCGACTGATGATCCCCGTGATCTGTGCTATGAGTTTAAAGATTTCATTCCAGAAGCTACGGAGGTGGGGACATGACCACAACGTGTGGATCAGTGTTCCCACCTGACCGCACCCCCTCCAACATAGATTGGTATTGTTTCCTGGAAATTTAGCCATTATGTAGGGTGTTAGGTACCATCTTGCTGTAAATTTTGCCGCTAGTTCCTCATAATTTGAGCATCTCGAGAATTTAATGTTGTTACGAGCGGCTGCCAGCCATTGTTGCTCTGTGAAGGTTTTCCCCAAGTCAGTTTCCCATTTGCTATAATGGGTGTATTTGTGAAAGGAGGATTTGTTATATAAGAAGTTATAAATAATGGATATGCCCTTGGCTCTGGTGTCTACTGAAGTGAGGTGGCTCCAGATCTGTTTCGGGACTGAGGTGTGTGTGCTACTAGTTTGTCGAAACCAGGAGGCTATCTGGAGATAAGTTAAGAATTCCGAGGAAGGGATGTTAAATCTTGCCTGGATATCTGCGAAAGGTAGTAGGCTGCTCTTCTGTGTGATATCCTGCACCACTTTCACCCCCCCTTTTACCCATGTTGCAGTGTTTAGGTTTGGGACTAGCCAGCCCAGGGATTCCATTAGTATGGGGATCTCTATATTGGCTGATTCTGACTTATGAGCTGACTTAAGGTATTTCCAGGCTTCTAAAGCGGCCTGGATAGTGGGATGGTGTATATTTAAACCAGTATTGCAGTGATTACTTGCTATAAGTAGGGACTGTAGGGATCTAGGGAAGATCCATGCGTGTTCTAGTTGATGCCAGGGTTTGGATGCAGATTGGGTATTCCAGTCTTTAAGTTGATCAACTATTGCTGCTATGTAGTAGTCTTTCAGGGAGGGGACTCCCAGTCCCCCTGCTTTCTTATGTTTATGCATCATTTGGAGTGGGAACCTCGACCTTTTACCTGCCCAGATGAATTTTATCATCTGACTTTGTAGTGTTTTGAGGAAGGAGTCAGGGATGGTTATTGGCAGGGTTCTAAATAGGTACGTTATTTTTGGCAGAAGTAACATCTTGTAGGCCGCTAAACGACCATGCCATGACATGTAATGATTTTGGATCCTAGTTATATCTTTCTGTAGTTTCTGTTCTAATGGAGAAAAGTTGGCTTTGAATAGGTTGGAGATTGTTGGAGTTAGTTGTATCCCTAGGTAAGGAATGGAACTAGAGGCCCACGGATATGGGAGGTCTTTTTGTATGTTAAATTTTAACTTTTTGTCTATCGCTATGCCTAAAATATTAGATTTGTTTTCGTTCACTTTGTAGTACGCAATTTTACTGAATGCGACTAACGTGTTGTGTGCTGCTATGAGTGAGGAGTAAGGGTCGGACAGTGTCAAAATGACATCGTCCGCGAATAGTGAGATTTTATGCTGTGTTTTATGCGAGACGATACCTTGGATTCCTGGGTGCTGTCTGATCTTTTCCGCTAGTGGTTCCATCATCATGGCAAAAATGATGGGCGAAAGGGGGCAACCTTGGCGTGTGCCGTTCGTTATGTTAAAGTGTTTTGAGAACATCCCCTCTGTGTATACAAAGGCAGATGGGGACGAGTAGAGAGCTAATATGGCTTGTTGGATCCTACCCACAATCCCAAATTTCTGTAATACTTGGGATAGGTATCCCCAGTGGACCCTATCGAAGGCCTTCTCTGCGTCCAGGGCGAGAAGCAGAGAAGGCCCCCCACTTCTTTCAGCAAGGTGTATCAGGTTTATTAGTCTCCTGGTGGCGTCATTGGCCTGCCTCCCCTTCACGAAGCCCACCTGATCTTGGTGGATCAACCTCGGCAAGATGGAGGCAAGCCTGTTGGCCACTAATTTTGCATATACTTTCACATCAACATTTAACAATGATATTGGTCTGAAGTTTTGCGGGGTTGAGGGTTCCTTACCAGGTTTAGGTATGGTAATTATAGTAGCTGTTAGCATTTCTTTCGGGAATGAGGCACTAGAGACAGCGGCATCAAAGATCTCTTTCATGTAGGGAGAAAGTTCACTGCAGAATAACCGGTAATATTCGGACGAGTAGCCGTCCGGGCCTGGAGATTTGTTGTGGGGCATACTTTTAATAATTTTACTGATTTCGGTGATGGACGTGGGCGCGTTTAAAGCGTCCAATTCTGTATTAGGTACTTTAGGGAGATTGATGGACTCTAGAAAGTCCGAAATTAGTTGGTCAGATGGTTGGTGTGTGTCAGGGTCGTTTTTGAGGTTATATAAAGCCTCGTAGTAATCGCTGAAGGCATCAGCAATTTCTTTTGGGTTGTAAACCGTTTGTTTTGTTTTGGGGTTATGCATGCTGTGAATTTTTTGTTGTTTCTGTTTTTCCTGCAACTGGTTTGCCAGCAATTTCCCCGCCTTGTTGTTGTAACGGTAGCTGTTTGCCTTCAGAGCCCTAAAGCGGTTCTCTTGCTGGGAAACCAGGTGTGTGCGCAGTTCCTGTCTTGCTAGAAACAGTGATTCCCTCACCTTTTGCGTAGTGTTTTGTTTGTTCAAAGCCTCTAGTCGTTCTATTCTATTTAAGAGATCGTTGAGCCGCTGCCTCCTCTGCTTCTTGGTAATAGCACTTAACTGAATTAGTAAGCCCCTCATGAAACTTTTATGCGTGTTCCAGAGCGTGAAGGGATCAGCTACCGAAGGTGAGTTTAGATCGAAAAATTCCTTCATGGCTGTTTTAAGTCTATTTAGGTTTTCAGGTTGTGACATTAATGATACATCATTTCGCCACCTGTTAGCTCTAGTTTCAGCAGGGCGATCCCCCACGCTCATGACGGGTGCATGATCAGACCACGTAATTACATGTATGTCAGAACGAGAAATTTTCTGAAGTAAGAATTTGTCTACCAGCATTAAGTCTATACGTGAGTACGAGTGGTGAACACTAGAAAAAAAAGTAAAGTCCTTTTCGGATGCATGTTGGCACCTCCAAACATCCTGGAGACCCGATGACAGGATAAATTGCGCTAGAGTAGGTCTGCGAGATTTTTGCTGGGATTTAAAGGATACGTCAAGATCCTTATTTGGGATTAAGTTGAAGTCCCCACACATGAGAAGATATCCTTGTTTGACAGTAGTGACCTTTTTCCATATCTTCCTTAGAAAGCGGTTCTGTTTGACATTTGGCAGGTATACATTAACTAATGTGTACTTGGTTTTTGCTATTTCACATACAAGTATAAGAAACCTTCCTGATGGGTCTGCATATGCTTCTATTAGTGAGAATTTCGCTGAGTCTTTAATCGCAATGGCTACACCTGCCTTTTTCTTCGGACCGTTGGCAAAAAAGGTGTGGGGGTAGTTGCGGTTAGAGAATGCGGGGTGGTTCCCCGTCATAAAGTGTGTCTCCTGAAAACAAATTATGTCACTCCGAAGCCGTTCGGCTTCTTTCCATGCCATTTGCCTTTTATGAGGGCTGTTTAGGCCCTTGACGTTCAATGAGGCTATTTTAAAAGCCATGCTGTGATGTGTTTTGCACGTACCTCAGATTGTGGTATACCTGTGAGTATAGGGAGAGGAAGTCCAGAGTGGTGAGAGTCCTTGTTCTTAGGTGATTCTGTACTTCTTCACGTTGCTATAGGAATTTTCTCTCTTGGCCTGGGTATTGCGCGGGTAGTTGTAGTGCTGATCCTGTAACAACAGAGGGTGAGGGGGGGGGGGGGGGGGGGGAATAGGTATGAGGGAAAGAGTAGGGAAATATAAAAAAAAAAACAACCGGGTAAACTGGAGTAAAAATAAGTTGGCGATTCCAGTGGAATCCGTGCTGGTGAAACACCGCTTAATATTCGGGGGAAGAGCGGTCAATCAGGTACCAAAACTGGTGTGGGTCAAGTAGTATTCGTCTTTCCGGACTTTCAGGCGGAAGTCTAGTACTGCAATTTCGCTATGTCAGCCTGTTTCATTTGTTTCATTTTCAGAGCTTGTGCGGGTGGAGGGCAGGGAATGTGGTGGATCTCTTTCGTCATTTTGGGGTTCTAGGATCTGCCATTCTTTCATGAGACGGATGCCTTCCTTTACGGTAGTCACAATATGTGGCCTGTCCTCATACGTTATGAGTAATTTAGCCGGATACAACCATTTGTATGGGATATGGTGGTTGTATAGTGGCTTGGTAATCGTCGCAAGTTGTCTGCGCCTTTGCATAGTGTATGCAGATAAGTCTGCAAAGAATGAGAGGTCCACTAGTTCGTCCGGTAGCTCTTCCTTCTTCCTTGTTACCGCCATAAATCTGTCCTTTATGTGGTAGAAGTGTATTCTGACTATTGTGTCTCTTGGTAGGTGGGATGGGATGTTTTTCGGCCTTGGCAGTCTGTGAATGCGGTCAATTAACAATTCCTCTAGGGGAGCTTCTGTAAGCGTTAACTTCATGAGGTTTGTAAAGTACCCCTTTAACTCTGGGGGTTTCACTGTTTCGGGTATTCCACGGATTTTGACGTTGTTACGTCTCGATCTGTCCTCTAAATCTGCTAATTTCTCTTTAATAGAGGTAATCTCGTCTTCTCTATCGTTATGAGCGTCCACCATGTCATTGAATGTGGCGGTAAAGTCCTCCATTTTTGTTTCAATGTGGGATACCCTGTTTGAGACCGCTGTGACCTCCCTTTTAAACTGCTGTGTTATGGCTAGCATGTCGGCATGCAGGGTTGTGCGAAGGGACACTAACATGTCCTTGAGGGTGGTGTCCATGACTGGTTGGTTCAGTGTGGGGAACTCGGTTATGGAGTCTTGCAAGTCTCTAGTATCGTCTAGTGAGGAATCAATGGCGCTTACCTCCAGTTTCTCTGTGTCCCCCTGCTGTGTCCTTTGCCTGCTTTTCGCTGGGCTAGAAGAGGCCGACGGTGGAGGTGAGTATGGATGCCTCTGTTCCTCTGTGCTTTTGTTGTTGTGGCGTGCCTGGTTCGCCGCGCGGTGAGTCTGATTGTGCGGGCCGCGTGTGGAGTCGTTCCGGTGGCCGGCGCCATCTTGGGCCTTCTGTCGGCTCGGCTGAGCGAAAAAATCAGTCATCTTACCCGGCCGGGTAAGTTCTTTTCTCTTGCGAGATGTCATCTAGGGATGTTCCCGCACCTGTGTGGGCAATTATAGCCTGAAACGAGGGCTGTAGTCGGTGCTGTTCCGCCTTCTAAGTCCGGTGGTTGACGGAGCTGAGCTAGTATGCGACCATCCGCTCTGCTGGCTAGCCACGCCCCCCCTGCTTATACTGCTTTTTAGACTACAACAGAATAGAATAGCATATATAATAGAATAGAAAATAATAGAATGCCATAGAATATATTCTATTCTATTTCAATCTGATATATTATATTATATATTATATTATATTAATATATATATATATATATATATATATATATATATATATATATATATATATATATATATATATATAGTAGCCTAATGTCGCATACACGCAATCGGAAATTCTGCCAGCAAAAGACAGATGTGAGCTTTTGGTCAGAAAATGCATCTGTTTGTATGCTCCATCTGACTTTTGCAGGCCGAATTTCCACCAGCAAAAGATTGAGAGCATGTTCTCTATTTTTACGGTCGGAAAAAGTTTCTATTGTAAATTCCGATTGTCTGTAGCAATTCCGACGCGCAAAATTCCTACGTGTGCTCGGACACAATTCGACGCATGCTCGAAAGCATTGAACTTAATTTTCTCGGCTCATCGTAGTGTTGTACGTCACCGTGTTCTTGACGGTCGAAAGTTCAGAGAACTTTTGTGTGACTTGCATAGCCAAGCTTGAGCAGAATTCCATCGGAAAAACCATCCAAGATTTTTCTGACGGAAAATCCTCTCGTGTGTACGTGGCATTAGTCAGAATCATCATCTTATTTCACTTTTATACCTTACTGTATTTATTGCAATGTTTCTATTTCAAATTCAAATTCAAATACATTTTCAAATTTGATTCAAAATAAAGAATATATGAAATTAATCAGAATAAACAAGATTAATCCCAAAAATGAATCAGTCTAACATATTGAATATGACAAAACAAAATAAGTAACTTAACAAACTAATCTGAAACAAACCATATTTTTCCATTGTGACCATCTCTAGTCTGTTAATCTTTTATAGAGTTTTGAGTCTATGGAACTCTTGTAAGCCTGCTGATTAGGGATGAGCCGAACACCCCCGGGTTTGGTTCGCACCAGAACCTGCGAACGGACCGTGAGTTTGCGCGAACATTCGAACCCTATTAATTACAATGGACGCGAACGTTCGAAATCAAAAGTGCTAATTTTAAAGGCTAATATGCATGTTATTGTCATAAAAAGTGTTTGGGGATCTGGGTCCTGCCCCAGGGGACATCTATCAATGCAAAAACAAACTTTTAAAAACGGACGTTTTTTCAGGAGCAGTGATTTTAATAATGCTTAATGTGAAACAATAAAAGTGTAATATTCCTTTAAATTTTGTACCTGGGGGGTGTCTATAGTATGCCTGTGAAGGGCGCATGTTTCCCATGCTTAGAACTGTCCCTGCACAAAGTGTAATTTTTGCAGGAAAAAAAGCTATTTAAAATCACTCGCGGCTAATGAATTGCCGGCTCCTGTAACACAGAGAACAGTCATTCATTGAAAGTCATTGATAAAAAAAAGTAATTGATAAAAAATTTTTTTAAAAAAAAAGCGTGGGGGCCCTTCAGGTCTGCTATGGATATTAAGGGGAACCCTGCTTCAAAAAAAAAAAAAAATGACGTAGGGGTCCCCCTAAATATCCATACCAGACCCTTATCCGAGCACGCAACCTGGCAGGCCGCAAGAAAAGAGGGGGGATGAGAGCGCCCCCCTCCCTCCTGAACCGTACCAGGCCACATGCCCTCAACATTGGGAGGGTGCTTTGGGGGTCTGTGACCCCTCAAAGCACCTTGTCCCCATGTTGATGAGGACAAGGGCCTCTTCCCCACAACCCTGGCCATTGGTTGTGGGGGGTCTGCGGGCGGGGGCCTTATCAAAATCTGGAAGACCCCCAGATCCCAGCCCCCCCCTGTGTGAAATGGTAAGGGGGTACAAAAGTACCCCTACCATTTCACCAAAAAAGTGATAAAATTTGTAAAAATTACAGGAGACGGTCTTTGACAATTTCTTTATTAAAATCTTCTTTCATCTTCTTTCTTATGGTCTTCTTCCTTTCTTCATCTTTCGGTTTCTTCATCTTCTCTTTCCGGCATCTTCTTCCATCTTCTTCTTCCTCCGATCTGCTTCTTCTTGCTCTGGTCTTCTCGTCCGACATCTTCTTCCATGGTGTCGGCGTCCCTTCTTGGGCCGCTCTGCACAATGGGAGGCTCCCGATGTGTGAGGCTTCGCTGCGTCTGACAGCTCTTTTATAATGGAGGGTGGGGCCACCTGGTGACCCCGCCCCCCTGTGACGCACAGGGACATCATGAGGACTTCCCTATGGCTTTCCCCATGATGTCAGAGGGGGGCGGGGGCCCCGCCCTCCGTTATATAAGAGCTGTCAGACGCAGCAAAGCCTCACACAGCGGGAGCCTCCCATTGCGCGGAGCAGCCCAAGAAGAGACACCGACGCCGTGGAAGAAGATGCCAGACGAGAAGACCAGAGCAAGAAGAAGCAGATCGGAGGAAAAAGAGGATGGAAGAAGATGGTAGAAGATGGAAGAAGATGGAAGAAGATGAAGAAACCGAAGGATGAAGAAAGGAAGACCAGATGAAAGAAGATTTTAATAAAGGAATTGTCAAAGACCGTCTCCTGTAATTTTTAACATTGTCACTTTTTTGGTGAAATGGTAGGGGTACTTTTGTACCCTCTTACCATTTCACACAAGGGGGTGCCGGGATCTGGGGGTCCCCTTGTTAAAGGGGGCTTCCAGATTCCGATAAGCCCCCCACCCGCAGACCCCCACAACAAATGGCCAGGGTTGTGGGGACTAGACCCTTGTCCTCAGCAACATGGGGACATGGTGCTTTGAGGGGTCACAGACCCCCAAAGCACCCTCCCAATGTTGAGGGCATGTGGCCTGGTACGGTTCAGGAGAGAGGAGGGGCCGCTCCCGTCCCCCCTCTTTTCCTGCGGCCTGCCAGGTTGCGTGCTCGGATAAGGGTCTGGTATGGATTTTGAGGGGACACCACGCCATTTTTTTTTTTTTGGCCGGGGTTCCCTTAAAATCCATCCCAGACCTGAAGGGTCTGGTATGGATATTTAGAGGGACCCCTACGTCATTTTTTTTTTAAATTTGAAGCGGGGTTCCCCTTAATATCCATAGCAGACCTGAAGGGCCTGGTAATTGAATTTGGGGGGGAAACCCCACGCTTTTTTTTTTTTATCAATGACTTTCAATGAATGACTGTTCTCTGTGTTACGGGAGCTGGCAATTCATTAGCCGCAGATGGCTGCCTTAGATGACAACAGGCCAGAAGGGTAAAGGTGGTTTAATGTGATACTGCAGTGCTATACTAACAGCAAGCTCACACACTAATCCCCAGAATCACAGCAGATAATGTCAACACTCAGCACTGCAGAATGAATCACAGGCACAGCAGATAATGTCACTGACACCGTCACTGACTAACGCCGGAACACACTACATGAGGCCGCCGACGTGGCGGCCTTATATAGTGTGGGGCGTGTACTAAACCACCCCCTAAGCTATAATTGGCCACAGGCATCCTGCCTGTGGCCAATTATTGCTCTCCTCGCCGCTGGCTCTATGATTGGCCAAGCATGCGGGGTCACAGTGCATGCTTGGCCAATCATCAGCCAGCAATGCACTGCGACTGGCGCAGTGCATTGTGGACCGTTCGCATCACATGAATTTGATGCGAACGGCCCACATAGTTCTGGGCTCGACGAGCGGTCGAATGGCCGATGTTCAATACGAACATGGGTTCGAAACGAACACCAGGCCCATCCCTACTGCTGATATTTACAGAAAGGTATACTGGTGTCAGTGAGGTTGAGGCCTCACACGGGGCTGGCAAGGGCAGGGGACCCAAATCTACCAGCAGCTCTAGTAGGGGTAGCAGTAGAGAGTAACTAGGTGTCCAGGGAGCCGCACATCAGGTCAAGACCTGCTGTATGATAGTAAAGGGCGGTCTCAGCCTGGACCCCCACCAGGCCATGCCCCCAATAATTTTCACTCCATCTGCCACAGTTTACTCTTGCGGGGGTAGCTCTACATATATAAAAAATGATTCCTGTAACAATGCAACTATTCTGATTTGGTGCTATGATAAATTGCACAAGTAAGAATTTTTGCCATGTTAGTTAATGACCATTTCTGATCTGTCTTACCTTGAAGATACATCAAGTCAAGTTCAGTCTGCTTTTCCAATAAGCGTCCTCCTTCAAATCTACATCCCAGATGCTCAGTCTTTATATAGCATTCATAAGCAGGAAATCCTGAATTATGTGGGGTGAACTCAAACCAAGCTTCTGAAATGAGAAGATATTTCTCCAGTTATTGTCGTCCATCCAGAGATGTCTCCTCTACACACTGAATAGTCATCTCTATTTCCTCTTCATTGCAAACAATGTCCTTCCAAGCTTCATCAAGGACAAGAAAAACAAACAACAAAAAAAGACCAACTGTAGAGCTGCCCATGTACTAGAAGAGTTTTCATTGAAAACTGTAGTTTTCAAAACATTCATCTGATTTTTTAAATGATCGGTGGAGTCAAATCAACGTTAGTTTTTGACTGCAGTGGTGAAAACATTTGAAAGAGCAGGATGGAAAATTTCTCTAGAATAAACTTTTCATTTATTTTATTCATTCATTTATTTTATTTTTTTTAAATCAAACGTATTGTAAAACCGCACACACAAAACATGTCCCATCATTGAGAAGAATATATCATATACCATCTTTGGTACAGAGCCTTGAAAAAGTATTCATACCCCTTGACATTTTCCACATTTTGTCACGTTTCAACCAAAAACTTAAATGTATTTTATTGGGGTTTTATGTGTTAGACCAACATAAAGTGTCACAAAAGTGTGAAGTGGAAGGAAAACAATAAATGGTTTTCAACTTGTTTACAAATAAATATGTGAAAAGCATGGCGTGCATTTTTATTCAGCCCTCTTTACTCTGATAACTAAAATATAGCAGATCCAATTGCCTTCAGAAGTCACCTAATTAGTAAATAGAGTCCATCTGTGTGTAAAGTAATCTCAGTACAAATACAGCTGATCTGTGAAGCCCCCAGAGGTTTGCTAGAGAACCTTAGTGAAAAAACTGCATCATGAAGGCCAAGGAACACACCAGCTCTGATGAAATTCGCTTGCCGAATGAAACGCGTCAGTGGCCCCTGCATCTACAGTGCCCACCACGGGTAAGAAAGAGATGGAAGGCACGTGATCTGATACATTGATCAAGATGTTAGTTTATTCATGAAAAAAAGGGGGGGGGGTGAATCCATACAAAAAGTATCTACGTGTTCATAAAACCAGGTTACAAGTATACACATTAAATTAAGAAAATAGACATGCCCATGCAAGGGCAAGTGCTAAAATATGACGCGTTTCGAGGAAAAAACCCTCTCCATCAGAGCCTTGTAGAACGACAAGAGAGGTCTGTATAGTGTTATGGATCAACATACAGGGGAGTGGCTAGTTGTGCCCACCACGGACCTGTCTTTCCCCCCTCCTCCTACTCCTGCCCTAGGAGCAGACGACCTAATGTGAACACGGAAGGTTGTACGGATCTAAACTAGAGACTGCAGCTAAACTGGATCCATGGATGAGCTGATTCTCAGCCCTTGGTAATGATCTCGCTGTACACTCAGCTATTCCTATAGAGACTTGGAGACTTAAGGGGGATTACTAAACCCTCACACACCTGTTGATTGGTGCACCGCTGATGTGAGCAAAGCTTCCGCCTGGAGCCCAATCACACGTGCTGGGATCCCAGCGCTGAATGGCCGGCGGGTCTGCAGATGTACTGTGAGCTGAGCGGTCTCATCCCGGTGAAGACTGTGACTATCATTGGATGAAATAATAGCTTCTAACACTGATGCTGCTTTAATACAGCCACGGAATTATTGTCAAGTTGTTGCTATATTCTGGACACTAGTCACACTACTCAATGACCTGCAAACGAGCGCGTGTAGAAGCCAGCAAATGAAGTAAGCTTCCACCGGCACCCATTCACATGGTCTCGGGTAAGAGAAGGAAATCTACTCATTAATTGTTGTTGCCTCTCTAAAGCTGACTTATTCAACAGTGTTGCTGCAGAGTGCTGCTATTTTATGTCTTGACATTTGTGCTACGACCAGGGGATTCCCCCCAGTATTCAGGACCGCTCTTGAAGTTTACTGATTTTCGTCTGTCTCCTCCGTGTTCACTGTATTAAGGCAGGCTTGAACCAACCAATTCACAAATTGAGGCTGCTTTCAATAACTAAAGATTAACTTTTTAGGGTGCTCTTTTTTTAGTAGCTAATTATATGTTTAATTTTTTCTTTAGGTCTGCTTGTTAGCTGGCTATTGAATGAGGGGTGCTGTTCGTGGTGATCACCTGTTTAATGATAACGTTATCATAATTTTAGATTTTGTGGTGGTGGTATTTTGGTATTTTATTCATATTTATTGTTGGTGGAATCGTTTTTCAATAAAGAATTCTATGTCATCTTTCCATTACCTGGGTGATCCTCTCTGAAGAATCCTTTTAGACCATTTGGGTTTTCTCTCCAACCTCTCTTCCCTCCTCCCTGTTTTTTTTCCACATATTTGCATTTGATTCAGAGGAACTTGCCTTTATTGCCATTTATATATATATATATATATATATATATATATATATATATATATATATATATATATATATATATATATATATATATATATATATATATATATTTTTAGGCATTTGGTATATTGTCTCTGGATGGGTGTAGTGTTAATAGGTTACTATCATTAGATATTGATACACTCCCCTCCACTGTGACAAATTTAATAGACTGTGTTCTCCTGACTATACAACCATTTTTTCCCAGGGAACACACCAGACAGGTCAGGGATAAAGTTGTGGAGAAGTGTAAAGCAGGGTTCGGTTATAAAAGAAAATCCCAAGCTTTGAACATCTCACGGAGCTCTGTTCAATCCGTCATCTAAAAAAGGGAAGGCGTATGACACAACTGCAAGCCTACCAAGACATGGCCGTTCACCTAAACTGACCAGCCGGGCAAGGAGAGCATTCATCAGAGAAGAGTCAAGAGGTCCATGGTGACTCTGGAGGAGCTGCAGAGATCCACAGCTCAGGGGGGAGAGTCTGTCCACAGGACAACTATTAGTCGTGTTCTCCACAAATCTGCCCTTTATGGAAGAGTGGCAAGAAGAAAGACATTGGAGAAAGAAAGTCATAAGAAGTCCTGTTTGTAGTTTGTGAGAAGCCATGTGGAGGACACAGCAAACATGTGGAAGAAGGTGATCTGCTCACATGAGACCAAAATTCAACTTTTTGTCCTAAAAGCAAAACGCTATGTGTGGGGGAAAACTAACACTGCACATCACCCTGAACACACCATCCCCACCGTGAAACATGGTGGTGGCAGCATCATGTGGTGGAGATGATTTTCTTTAGCAGGGACAGGGAAGCTGGTCAGAGTTTATAGGAAGATGGATGGAGCCAAATTCAGGACAATCTTAGAAGAAAACCTGTTAGAGTCTGCAAAAGACTTGAGACTGGGGGGGGGGGAGGTTCACCTTCCAGCAGGACAACGACCCGAAACATACAGCCAGAGCTACAATGGAATGGTTTAGATCAAAGCATATTCATGTCTTAGAATGGCCCAGTCACAGTCCAGACCTAAATCACATTGAGAATCTGTGGCAAGACTTGAAAATTGCTGTTCACAGACGCTCTCCATCCAATATGACAGAGCTTGAGATATTTTGCAAAGTAGAATGGGCAGAAATGTCCCTCTATAGATGGGCAAAGCTGGTAGAGACACCCCCAAAAAGACTTGCAGCTGTAATTTCAGAGAAAGGGGGTTCTACAAAGTATTGACTCAGGGGGGCGCCATACAAACACACTACTCAACACAGACTTTTCACATATTTATTTGTAAAAAAAATTGAAAACCATTTATCATTTTCCTTCCACTTCACAATTATGTGACACTTTCTGTTGGTCTATCACATAAAATCCCAATAAAACACATTTATGTTTTTGGTTGTAACATGACAATATGTGGAAAATGTCAAGGGGTATGAATACTTTTTCAAGGCACTGTATACAATGTGTGCGTTGTTACAAGTTAAATTAACCAACCGTTTACAATTTCTTTTCCATCCTTTCTCTCTTCCAGTACAGTGCAACTCTCAATAACCGTTGAATTCCAAAGCTCATCTCTCCTATCAGTCATACTTAATTTCTTCCCACTTGAGGACCCTCATGGTAATGTTAGGGTTTCTCTCATTTTAAATGATAAAGGAAGGAAGGAAAACTGGACTAGACTTCAGATAGGTTAAGAAGAATGTGTCACCTGTATTTTCCTGCTTGCCAACTTCTCAAAAGGGCCCCAACGTAGCCATCAGAAGATCACCCCAAAGACTATACTCAGATTACTTTATCCTGAGGGACGATCTGTGTCAATTTTAGAGTATAAACTCTCAGGCCTAATAAATATTTTTTTATTTTTATTTTTTACATACTATGACAGATCAGAACAGTGTTACCATATTAACACTATAGGCACTCAAACAAGACAATACACAGGCACTGAACAAGACAATACATAGGTACTCAACAAGACAATACACAGGCACTCAATTAGACAATACACAGGTACTCGCTGAACCAACGTGCACTCGCTGAACCAACGTGCACTCGATGAACCAACGTGCACTCGATGAACCAACGTGCACTCGATGAACCAACGTGCACTCGCTAAACCAACGTGCACCTGCTGACCAACGTGCACTTGCTGAACCAACATACACTTGCAAACCAATGTGCACCCACTGACCAGCGTGCACACACAAACACAATACACAAGTACTAACAATCCACACACACTACTCAACACTCAGGTACTCACAATACACAGCTACTTGACACTTGTTACAACCTCTTGTTTTCAACTCTGGTTTTTAACTCACCACTTAGTCCAGTTCCACTTGGTCTAATGCTGCGTACACACGGTCGGAATTTCCGATAGAAACAGTCCGATGGGAGCTTTTCATCAGATTTTCTGACCGTGTTTATGCCCAACGGTCTTTTTCTGTCGGAATTTCCGACGGACTTTGAATTGAGAACCTGTTCTCAATTTTTCAGACGGAAAACCTTTCTATCGGATTTTCCGATCGTGTGTATGCAATTCCGACACGAAAAATTACGACGCATGCTCGGAAACAATTTGACGCATGCTCAGAAGCATTAAACTTCCCTTTTTATAGTGCTGTCGAACGTGTTTTATGCCGCTGTGTTATTGACCGTCGGAATTTGGTGTGATCGTGTGTAGGCAACACAGCTTGAGCGGAATTCCGTCGGAAAAACCGTCAGAGTTTTTTCCGACGAGAATGTATGCGGCATAAGTTCCAGCAGGCTCACAATGAGTTCTACAGAAGGTTATATAGGCCTCAAGCACCTGTGACCAATTAACCACTCCCATTAATTAGTAGGCTGAAGAAAGCAAAGAAAAAGAAAGAAGCTGTTTAAAATGTGACAGAAAAAGGTGTTAAAAAGCTACAAGGAAAAGCCCAAAAAAGAACCTAAAAATGCAACCCAGCAATCACCACTAGGGATGAGCTCGGTGTTCAATTTGAACGCATGTTCGACAAGAACATCGGCGGCTCGCCTGTTTGGCGAATCCAGAACTTTGTGGGTCGTTCGCACCATATTCGTGTGGCACGAACGGCCCACAATGCACTGCACCATCGCAGTGCATTGATGGATGATGATTGGCCAAGCATGCACTGCGACCCGCATGCTTGGCCAATCACAGCGCCGGCAGCGAGGAGAGCCAAAATTGGCCACAGGCAGGATGCCTGTGGCCAATTATAGCTCAGGGGTGTTTAGTACACGCCCTACACTACATAAGGGTGCCAGCGCGGCGGCCTTGTGTAGTGTGTTGGTGTGCAGAGAGAGAGCAGGATAGGCAGGGACAGTGTCAGCTTTGCTTGTTAACCTAGCACAGTTACAGTGGGTGTAGGTGCCTCCTGCACAGTATACACCTGAAGCTACCCCTTATTGCTGGTGTTGTTCTTTTGTGCAACACAGGCATCTGCAGCAGTTACAGTGGGTGTAGGTGCCTCCTGCACAGTATACACCTGAAGCTACCCCTTATTGCTGGTGTTGTTCTGTTGTTCAACACAGGCATCTGCAGCAGTTTCAGTGGGTGTAGGTGCCTCCTGAACTGTATACACCTGAAGCTACCCCTTATTGCTGGTGTTGTTCTGTTGTGCAACACAGGCATCTGCAGCAGTTTCAGTGGGTGTAGGTGCCTTTTGCACAGTATACACCTGAAGCTACCCCTTATTACTGGTGTTGTTCTGTTGTGCAACACAGGCATCTGCAGCAGTTTCAGTAGGTGTAGGTGCCTCCTGCACAGTATACACCTGAAGCTACCCCTTATTGCTGGTTTTCCCATCTCCCTGCAGGCCATTAGTATGTCTGGAAGGCCAACAAGGAGAGGCAGACAGTCACGAGCCAATAAAAGAGGGCAAGCAGGCTCTGTGTCTAGAGGCAACAGTGCTGATCGTGGACGTGGTGCATCGTCATCAGCACGTGGCCATGGGACACGCTTGTCCTTATTTTCGGCAGCTGGACGTGTTGAGTCGCATAATGCCGAAGACTTGGTAGAGTGTATGACCAAGCCCTCCTCATCCTCCTCATCCTCCTCATCCTCTCTCACACAGGCTCAGGGTACTGGCAAAGCAGCTGCCAACGTGTCCTCTTCCCTCATCTCAATGTCATCAGTCACTCCTTCCCTAGACCCACCATGTCCTCCTGAGGAGTCCCCCAAACTGTTTGACCACAGTGTTGGTTACATGCTCCAGGAGGATGCCCAGCGTTTTGAAGGCTCTGATGATGATACCCAGCTAGAGGAAGGCAGTAGCGTGAGCACAGAGAGAGGGGATGCTCAAGAAGGACAGCAATCTGGCAATCATGTTCCACCAGCTGCAGGATACTGCCAGGTTTTCTCCAGTGATGAAGAGGGAAGGCATGATGAGGTCACTGACTCCACGTGGGTGCCTGATAGGAGAGAGGAGGAGGAGGCACATCTCCAACGAGGCAGGATGCCCTCCGGGGGCCAGCTTAAGGGCAGCACACCGACTGAATCACACCGCAGAGCTCCGCCTGTGCAGGGCGCTGCCTCTGCGCATTTTTCCAAAAGTTCTTTGGTGTGGGCCTTTTTTGAGACGAGTGCAGCAGATCGCACCGCTGCTATTTGCAACATTTGTCTCAAGCGTATCTCGCATGGCCGAAAAAATCAGCCGCTCGGGCACCACATGCTTGACCAGACATATGTTGACCTGCCATGCAGCTCGTTGGCAAGCATACCTTAAAGACCCACACCAAAGAACAAAGCGGACCTCTCCTTGCTCCTCATCAGCTGGGATCTCCAACCCCACTATACCTTCAGTCCTTTCTGAAAGCTGCACTGAGAGGAATGAAGGTGTTTAATTAGGTGTGTCACAGCCAAGTACTTGCGGGCACTCTGCTAGCAGTACACCAACATCCGATTGTAGCAGGCAAACTGCCCCAGCTGCTGGACCATCGAAAGAAGTTCACTCCCAGCCATCCACATGCCCAGCGGTTGAATGCTAGCTTGGCTAAATTGCTAGCACTTCAACTGCTGCCTTTTCAGTTGGTAGACTCGGCCCCCTTCCGTGAGTTTGTGCAATGTGCGGTTCCTCAGAGGCAGGTTCCCAAACAACACTTTTTTTCACGGAAGGCGATTCTGGCTCTCTAGCGGCATGTGGAAGGCAATGTCCATGCCTCGCTGGACAGGGCGGTCAGCGCTAAGGTTCATATTACCGCTGACTCATGGTCCAGCAGGCATGGACAGGGACGTTACCCATCTTTCACGGCCCATTGGGTCACTCATTAGGCAGCTGGGAAGGATGCAGGACAAGGTGCAGTAGTGTTGGAGGTTGTTCTGCCACCACGCCTCCAAAATGCTACTACTGGTTGTGACACATCTCTCTGCTCCACCCCCTCCTTCTCTTTCTTCCTCCATGGCCTCTGCCTGTTCTTTGTCCTCGGAACCAGCGGTGCTCCATAGGCGTTCAAGGGGCTACGCAAATACGCAGGCAAAAAGATGCCATGCCGTGCTTGCACTGGTGTGTTTGGGAGACATGAGCCACACTGGGGCAGAGGTTCTGTCAGCTCTGCAGGGACAGGCCGAGAGGTGGTTGACGCCATGCCAGCTTAAGCCAGGAATGATGGTTTGCGACAATGGCACCAACCTCCTCTCTGCCCTCCGACAGGGACAACTGACCCATGTGCCCTGTGTGGCTCACGTCCTTAACCTGGTATGCAGCGGTTCTTGGGCAGGAACCTGGGCTTACAGGATGTCCTGAGGCAGGCCAGGAAAGTCTGTGTGCATTTCGGCCAATCATTTAATGCCAGTGCTTGGCTGGCTGAGCTGCAAAAGGAGTTGAACCTGCCCAAGAACCGCCTTATATGTGACATGCCCATCAGGTCCATCTCAATGTTGGCCATGCTGCAGCGGCTGCACACGCAGCAGAGGGCCATCAATGAGTACCTGTGCCACTACGGCACCAGGACAGGGTCAGGGGAGCTCGGTTTGTTTCACCACGCCAGTGGGGCATGATCAGGGATGCATGCACTGTCCTGTCACCATTTGAGGAGGCCACGAGGATGGTGAGCAGTGACAGTGTATGCACCAGTGACACTGTACCTCTTGTCCACCTGTTGGAGCATACGCTGCGTGGAATAATGGACAGGGCGTGTAATGGATAATGGACAGGGCACTTGAGGCATGTAATTACAATTTTTGATGCAATGCTTGGCAGCAGGGCTCATTCCTGCACTCCAACTAGAGTATCTGTGAGTGGTTGCAGTGTTGTGGCACCAGTGCCTAAGGCCCAATTTTTCAGCCCCTGTTTGTTTAACAGGTGCATGTAATTACAATTCTTCATATAATATTTCACAGCAGGGCCCGTTCCATCATCCACCGAGAGTAACTGTGAGGACTTACAATGTTGTGGCACCAGCACCACCACCACCAAAGGCCCAATTTTTCTACCACTGTTCAACAATGGCATGTAATTACAATTCTTGATATAATGGTTCACAGCAGGGCGCTCCAGCGCCCACCATGAGTCACTTTGAGGGCTTACAGTGTTAACTTGTGGCAACACCAACACCTTAGGGCCAAATTTCTGCAGAGCATATAGGACAGGCCCCTACTTTCAAACATCCAACTTACAAAGCCTCCTACTTGCAAACGGAAGGAGACAACAGGAAGTGAGATGAAAAAAGACGGACAGCCAACAAAAATTATACAGGGGTGATAACCCTTCCCTACGTTTTCCAAAAAGCTTAAAAATTGATTTTTTGACTGGAGCTACACTTTAAAAATGTACCAGTTCAAAATTACAAACAGATTCTACTTAACACAACAAACCTACACAGTCCCTGTCTTGTTTGCACCGCCTGTATACTGCTGTTCTGAGTATATAGGGCCTGGGGGCCCCACGCCTTTCCTTTTTTTAATTTGGGTACGGGGTAGCCCTTAATATCCGAACAAAACCCAAAGGGGCTTGGAATTGGGCAGGGGGAGCTACTCATTCCATTTTTCTCAATGCTTTTCATCCATATTGCTGGAACCAGACATCACATTAAAACCGCAAGCAGTTTTTAAATTACTTTTTTTCTGTTAAATGTAATTTTGTGCAGGGACTGTTCTAAACACAGGAAAATCTTGCCACTTCACAGGCATACTATAAACACCCCCCATGCACGATATTTAAAGGAATATTTCACTTTTTTTTTGTTCACATTAATCGTCATTAAAATCAGTGCTCCAGAAAAAACGGCCGTTTGTTAAAAATTTTTTTGCATTGATCCATGTCCCCTGGGGCAGGAGCCGGGTCCCCAAACACTTTTTAGGACAATATCTTGCATATTAGCCTTTAAAATGAGCACTTTTGATTTCGAACGTTCGAGTCCCATAGAATTTATTGGGGTTCTAAAGTTCGCGCAAACTTTCGGTCCGTTGAAAGTTTCTGGTGCGAACCGAACCGGGGGTGTTCGACTCATCGCTAATCACCAGCAGTCAAAAAGCAAAACTTGTTCACACTCTCCACTCAAGGTCCCCACTGTTTAGCTTCCAACCAGCAGTCTTGGTCTAAAAAAAGTCAGTAGTTTCACTTGTTTACCAGATGGCACTTTAAGATTAAAGAGACATCTCACCTTTGAGACAAAGAAAGGGACTGAGGACACAGAGTCCCTTTCTCTGCAGCCTCAGCTGCACTGAAGCTAAATGGACAGGAGCTAGAGGTTCCTCTCCATTCATACGAACTGAAGCATCGTAAAAATACTTAGTCATTCATAAAAGGAAGGAGCTGCTAAATGACAGATTTACCGGATCCTTCCTCCGCTCTCCATCCTGATATATCTGGGACAGGGGAGGGCGGAGGAGCAAAAAGGGGGCCCAGAGAAGGACACGGGGGGAACCGGAGAAACAAAGGGAAGAGTTCATGGAGGAAGACACAGGGGAATTGAAGGAGGACACCGAGGGGTACCGGACTGGAGCACATGAAGAACACAGAGTAGGACATGGAGGGGGACCAGAGGAGGATACAGGGAACAGTCAGGGAGGATTGGTGCAGTGGTAGGGGAGTTACAATCACCGATCTCCCTGTGTGGCTTTCAATAAAGCAGCTGAAAGCCACGGGAGGGAGAGGAGGAGAAACAGCTGTCAGATTCTTTATTGAAATCTATACAGGGAGATCAGTGATTGTAACCCCCCCACCGCCACACCGATCATCCTGACTGCCCAGGTATCGGGTCAAGCATTTGCACGAGTACACGAGTGCTTAATATCGTCACCGATACCGATACTGGTATCTGATCGGTGCAACCGGCTATTCCCTACTCTAGCTACCTTCAGGCAATCCCTGAAAACTCATCTCTTCAGGGAAGCCTATCACGTCTCCAACTAATCTTTTACCAGTTCCATCAGCTCATTCCCCACAGTTACAACCTTTTGTACCCCCTCCCTCACCCTATTAGATTGTAAGCTCTTCTGAGCAGGGCCCTCTTAATCCTTGTATTTTATTGTATTATAACTGTATTGTCTCCCTTTTATATTGTAAAGTGCTGCGTAAACTGTTGGCGCTATATAAATCCTCTAATAATAATAACCCTAGTGCAAACAATCAGTTAATTGGTAATGTAAGGCAAATATTCCAAACTATGCCCTCCAGACTAGTCCTTAGATCAGAGGATTCTAGGAAATTAAAAATTAAAATAAAAAGGGTAATTTATAGAGAAAAGGGAACTCAATCTCTTAATTTCCACCTTTCAAAATATAGTTTATTGGATTTTAACCACTTTCAGACCGGACCATTTTGCTGGCTTAAGACCAGACCACTTTTTGCAATTCGGCACTGCGTCACTTTAACTGACTATTGCGCGGTTGTGCGACGTGGCTCCCAAACAAAATTGACGTCCTTTTTTTCCCACAAATAGAGCTTTCTTTTGTGGTATTTGATTGCCCCTGCAGTTTGTATTATTTGCGCTATAAACCAAAAAAGAGCGACAATTTTGAAAAAAACGCATTATTTTTTACTTTTTGCTATAATAAATATCCCCCCAAAAAAAATAAAAAAACATTTTCCTCAGTTTAGGCCTATACATATTCTTCTACATAATTTTGGTAAAAAAAAAAATCGCAATAGGCGATTATTGATTGGTTTGCGCAAAAGTTATAGTGTTTACAAAATAGGGGATAGTTTTATAGAATTTTTATAGCACACCAATGACTTCTTTTATCTGTATTGCCGAAACCCGACAATTCATTATAGCCAGGAGTAGTTTTAAATGACTTTTTTTTCCTTTAGAAATGTCATTTTGCTCTCAGACTGTTCTAAACACGGCACTTAGCACTATATTATATATAATACTATTTAATATAGGCTATATTAGCCTATATTAAAGCTGAGTTCCAGCCTGGGTGAAAAAAAAAAGAAGCCAGCAGCTACAAATACTGGAGCTTCTGACTTTTAATATAAGGACACTTACCTGTCCAAGGAGCCCGCGATCTCGGCACCCAAAGCTGACCCGTCCCTCGGCTCTGGGTGCAGGCACCGGCATCATTACTAAAGGGAGACAGGAAAATGAAGCCGTGTTGTGCTTTGCTTTCTGAATGGTCCCGTTGTCTTCTGGGACCTGTGCATATACCAGAAGGCAGCAGGCGGGGGGGATGTTTTGTAGATTGCCGCACAACAATGCAATGTAATAAATGGGGCAGCAGAAGGGGGAGGGTGCAAACAAACATAGCTTTCACTTTTGGGTGGAACTCTCCCTTAGGAATGCCACTCTAGTAAAATCACCTGCTTTGCTTTCATGTATTTTATGCTTTCTCACAGCAGAGTAGATGGGATACGGGACTTCACCGGTCTCACACATTTCCTTGTAATTGGACAACGTTCCTTCATTGATCTGGAGATGAAAGAGATAAACATTACCAGTGCATGTACTTATTGGGTTTCCCCAAGGTTCAGTGTTATTATTGGGGCACCCCAAGGTTCAGTGTTATTAGTGATGTACCCCAAATATTAATGTTATTATTGGGGTACCCCAAAGTTCAGTGTTATTAGTGATGTACCCCAAGGTTCAGGGTTATTAGTGGTGTGCCCCAAGATTCAATGTTATTTGGGGTGTACCCCAAGGTTCAGTGTTATTATTGGGGTACCCCAAGGTTCAGTGTTATTAGTGGTGTACTCCAAGGTTCAGTGTTATTAGTGGTGTACTCCAAGGTTCAGTGTTATTAGTGGTGTGCCCCAAGGTTCAGTGTTATTAGTGGTGTGCCCCAAGATTCAGTGTTAGGTGTACTCCAAGGTTCAGTGTTATTATTGGGGTACCCCAAGGTTCAGTGTCATTAGCGGTGTCCCCCAAGGTTCAGTGTTATTATTGGGGTACCCCAAGGTTCAGTGTTATTAGTGGTGTACCCCACAGATCAGTTTTTCATTCAACCCACTAGTAAAAAAAAAAAAATCTCATGGGCTGCTTAAGTCCTATTACCTTCTGCTCTCTAGGCCTTATTCAGCAATGTTATCCATCACCTTACTTTCTTGGAAGGTTATTTTAAAATAACTCTATTTATCGAAACTGAATTTAACAAAAACCTTTTAATCAGTCCAACTTGGGATGAGCCATTGATGCAGTCCAGAGGCATAACTAGAACCTTCAGGGTCCCAGTGCAAGAGAGCATGAAGGGGCCCCCCTGGCCTCCGACCGGGGCCATTTCCACTGACTCTTTACTCCCATCGTGGGACCCTTTATCATGGTCCCCCAGTGGGCCACCTTCCTGCCATCTTGGGGTCCTCCACAGTGGCAGAACACTAGAGCTCAGTTGCAAGTGAGACCCTTGCGGCCCTGGTAGTTCCGCCACTGGTGTCAGTAGTTTTTTATTTTTGTTTTAATTTTTTACCATTTTTTTTTTTTTTTTTACTTTTTCTTTACAGTTTTATTTTTTATAATTTTTTACATATTTTTTAGGATGCCCTTTGGGGGGCTTGGCTGAAAAATAAGGGGTCTAAACAGATGATGTCTTGCTTTTGGAGACAGAGAAAGGGACTGAGGACATAATCATCAGTCCCTTTCTCTACACAGATTGAATAAACAGGAATAGCTCTGTACAGAGACTTCCCATTCATTCATAAACTGAGGCATAGTAAACACAGTTTATTATGCCCCAGCTATGAAGGAATACAAAAAGGAAAAAATAAAAATAAACAGTCAGTGATCAGTACCAATCACTGACATTTATTAAGATAAGAAAAAAGGCCAGTAAATTTACCGGCCCCTTCCTAGCACTCATCCTGACAGGTTCCCTCACAAGGGAGGGCCAGGGAAGCACACAGGGCAGCAGGACAGGGATACAAAGGCGGCGTGAGCAGCATGTAGAGGAGCCAATGCCCTCCGCTGAATATAAGAGGGAAGGAGAGGAGGAGAAGCGGGCATTCAGCAGCTACATGGAGGGATTGGTTACTCTACATCAGGGTTAGGCAACCTCTGCACTCCAGCTGTGGGGAAACTCCAAATCCCACCATGCATCTGCCTCTAGGAGTCATACCTGTGACTGTCAGGGTCTTGCAATGTCTCATGGGACTTGTAGTTTCAAAACAGCTGGAAGGTCGGGGTTGCCTACCCCTGCTCTACATGGCACTGCCCCACCACCTTCCTAGCCAGGTGTACAGGGGGGCCACATGGGCCCCCTGGAGCATGGGGCTGGGTTGTGATGGTGACTCCTATATGTTTGCCCCTGATTTAGCCCAAACCTAGCTTCAGCCTGAACTTTGGCTTTTCGGGCACTCATACTTTTTCCCATCTGCCCCCCTGTTTGCTTATCATCATATATAGAAGCAATATTTCTACCACTTCTATATATGGCAACTTCCCACTGTCACTGGTTGTACCCATTGCATTCCTATCAACCTTTGACATCACCTGCATGTAGGCAAGTGCAGCTGTACCCGCTGCAGGTGCCATTTATCCGCGGCAGCATTGCAGAGGGACAAGAAGCCGTGAGGAGCATGGTTCCTCTATAGTGGGGGGTCAGCAACCAGTAGCTCTCAAACAGGTGACTGGTAGACAGTGTTGGTCATCTTACTTTAAAAGAGTAATTAGTTAAGTTACAAATTACTTCTCCCAAAAAGTAATTGGGTTAGTAACGCAGTTACTACATTGGAAAAGTAATTAGTTACTCAGCAAAGTAACTGACTTTTTTTTTTAATATTCTATAGACGGGACTAGTGAAGGAAGTGAATGTCACCGCCTCCATCGGCGAGATTAACACCTCATTTCACCAAAAAAAGTGACAAAGTGTTAAAAATGACAAGAGACAGTTTTTGACCAGTTTTTAAGTCTTCTTCTTTCCATCTTCTTCCTTCTTCCTTCCTTCCTTCCTTCATCCTTCGGTTTCTTCCTCCATCTTCTTCTTCCTCCATCTTCTTCTTCCTCTGATCTTCTGCTTCTTGCTCCGATCCTCTGCTTCTTGCTCCGGTGTTCTCGTCCGGCATCTTCCTCCACAGTGTCTCTTCTTCCCCGCTTCATTCTCGGGCCGCTCCGCATCAATGGGAGGCTCCCAGTGTGTGACGCTTCTCTTCTTCTGACAGTTCTTATATAATGGAGGTGACCCCGCCCCCTCTGACGTCACGGGGAAAGCCATAGGGAAGTCGCCGTCAAGTCCCCGTGTGTCAGAGGGGGGCGGGGTCACCAGGTGGCCCCGCCCTACATGATATAAGAACTGTCAGAAGAAGAAAAGCGTCACACAGCAGGAGCCTCCCATTGCACGAATCGGCCCAATAATAAAGGAAGGAAGAGACGCCATGGAGTAAGATGTCGGACGAGAACACCATAATGTGGTTGAATATGATGTCTTTGTATAAGGAGTATGCAAGGGAAGAGGGAGGGAGGATGTTTCCCAAGTATACCGTGGTATCCTCCTCTATTCCTTATGAAATTTGAATGGATAAAAAGCATAAAACCTTATAACATAAAAGTTGGCAAGTTTAAAACTGTATCGAAATTATTATACAATAAAACTCCATAAAACGAATAAGATAAGCAGTAAACGAAAGACAAACACTCATGTGATTAAAATGGTGAGTTAGTCCTGGTTTGTTTTGTGAAAAATATATCGTGACAGATAAAAAATATTATAAAAAGTACAAAGAATATTAGTGACAATATGAACTCAACAGCGGTTGAGGCAATTAGTGCTGGGTGAAAAAAACCTATACACGTGAGTGTATGGTGGTGAAGTCCATAGAAATGGTGGGTGATCAGGTGAGTGGCACTTTATCCAACAGGTGACTCTGTTCGGTGTGCTAGGTGGGGTGATGGTTGTCTGATGGCTCTTGAGCCTAATGGAATAAGGCTTACCAAAAAAGTGGACTTGAAGGGGCATATGCCTCACAAGTCGCAAAGGCTTAGCGTTAAGGGGCTTGGCAGATCTCTGCTCCACACGATGGCTCCAAAGGCTCGTTCAGGTGCCGCTTTGGTCAGTGGTCACAGGGAGGTGTATATCGGGTAGGGGATAGGCATCAATGGTCCAGATGTTCACACGTATTATGAGATCATGATGAAAGAAAGAACTTGCATAGCATAATACCGTTTGAGAAAGTTTTTAATAGTATAAAAACAGATTAAAAACACTCACATTTAGAAGATTCAAAACAGGCCTGTTTGTAAATAAGAGATGGCGTGGTGCTGTCGCTGTGGTCCACCCGACGCGTTTCGTCCGCATAGACGTCGTCTGGGGTATGGACCACAAGCACCAGCAGCATGCTTTTATAGGGAGTGTGACCCCAAAGTGGAAAAATTGGAGTGTGGACCGGAAGTGACGTCACTTCCGGTCTGGCGAAATAATTGTGGGTTTGTGTAGGTATTTTATTATAAAGGTCGTGATGATGGCTCATAATCCCAGTTAAAATAAAATTATTCCCATATTTACTTTTAAAGATAAGTTATATCCTGTGTAGATATGGGGCAGGCTTTGTGTACATGCACTAGCGTCATTGCGTCAGCCCCTCCGTCCACGTGACTGCCTGTTAAACCAGGCCTCACTGTGGATATAATGGAGTGGCTATGTATGGACGCTTTGCTGTGTGGATCAAGCCTCGTTTTGGTATACGGCCGGCGTGACGTAATGACGTCAGACCCCGGACATGCCGGCAGAGCCAAGCCTCGCTTTCAAGCTGAAATGGTTATAGGACGTGGTATGTGTCAGTGCGTTCAGAGACATACTCTGCTGACACCAGGGGCGGAGACAAAAGGTCTCGAAGCCCATGATTGCTACAACCACAATGCTGGGGCAATTTATTAAAATAGGGATGGTTGCTAATAACGGCATTGTTAAATTCAAAAGGATTTGCGTTGTGACATGAATGTAATCCCTTGATGGGGGTAACACTAAGGAGTGACACAAATAATTCCATGATATACAATGTGCTATGAAAAGTGCATATAAATGTTATATATATGCACTGTGTTTTATGTGGCATTTAGAAATTTCTATCAAAGTTTCTTATATTAAATAATTTATATGGAAAAACCTTTAAGCAAAAAATAAATTATATATAAATATAAAACATTTATGTAGTAAAACCGACAGAAGGTTAGTATTTTTGTAAAAAATTCCATAAAAATATAAAAGATATGATAGATAAAATGCCCTAAAAAATGATTTAAAAAATGATTATTTCCCCAAAATGGTTATCTACCCAAAGGTGGTTACTAAAATCTATCTAAAATATTAAGATGTACACACATTAATATTTTGATTGGTAAAAGATATCTGTATGAACTGAGATACGTTAGAAGTTTAAAATTATTTATCGTGAAATAACGTATAGGTGAGACAAAGTATGGGCGATGTGGATCATGCTTTGTTTATAAATGCGTTTATGTCCCAGTGGATCATGCTTTGTTTATAAATGCGTTTATGTCCCAGTCAATGTTCATACCTAACGGGGAATGGGACTGCAATTGGTAAATCCAGAAAGTTTCCAACTGTGAGACCCCTCTCGTTTTAGCTCCTCCCCTCCATGGCGCTGTAAATTTGTCTATGATTGTGAACTGGGTACCTCTGGGGTCTCTGTTGTGGTATTGGCGGTAATGCCTGGGTACGGTGTGTTTAATGCTTCCACTTTTTATTTTAGAAATATGTTCAGATACTCTCGTTGTAAAAGAGCGTATGGTACGGCCAACATATTGTTTTGAGCATGGACAAGTTATTAGGTAAACTACGTGCGTGGTGGCACATGTGCAAAAATGCTTGATCGGATATTTTATTTTGGTAACTGAAGACTCAAATTCTTTTGTTGTGCATCTCCCCTTCATGTTGTAGTGGCAAACTATACACTTCTTACATGGATAGTACCCTATAAGGTTGTGAAAAAAACTTAGTCTTGTGGGGGGGTTGATGGTTGTAGGAGCAATTTGACTTTTCAGTGAGTGTGCCCCTTTGTATATCACTCTAGCATTGTCCGGTAAAAGGGGGCCTAGAACTTTGTCACTTTTTAAGATGTTCCAATGCTTGGTCAATATAGATTTAATTTGTTTGTGTTGGACTGAGTATCCAGTTAGGAATGACCATTTGAATTTATCGTCAGGGGCGACTCGGGGTTTGTCTACCAAGAGAGATATTCTATCCGTAGCTACGGCGCTCCTTAAATCTTGATCCACATCTTCCATGTTATATCCCTTTTCTTTGAATCTGTGGCGTAGGGTGTTAGCTTGTGATTTGAAAGTGTCCAGATCGGTGCAATTTCTCCGTAGTCGGAGAAACTGGCTTTTGGGGACCGATCTAAGCCAGCTCCTGTGGTGGCAACTGTCGATGGGGATGAATCCATTACGGTCTGTGGCTTTAAAATGGGTACTAAATTTAAAATTTCCATCAGATAGTTCAATTACTAAATCTAGGAAATGAATTTGGTTCCGGCTTGATTCATGGGTGAGTATAATGCCACGATCGTTATTATTTAAGACCAAAAAGAAATTGTCCAATGATTCCTGCGACCCCTTCCATAGGAGGAGGATGTCATCAATGTATCTGGCCCACAATTTTAATTCTGGTCTAGCTGTGGCATAGATGACATCCTCCTCCCATTTAGCCATGAAAATATTCGCTAGGCTGGGGGCAAATTTGGCCCCCATGGCAACTCCTTTTTCTTGCGAATAGAATTGCCCGTTGAACCAAAAATAGTTGTGATTGGTTGCAAAAGTAAGAAGTTCCATAATGAAATTAGTTTGCCTTTAGATTAAGGTGGGTTCCCGTTTCAGAAAGGTTTTTACTGCTTCTAGTCCATGTGAATGTGCAATGCAAGTATATAAAGATGCTACATCTGCAGTAGCCATGATAAAACCTTCTTCTATGGGTACTGATGCGAGTTTGTTGATAGCGTGTTTGGTGTCCTTCAGGTACGAGGGTATTCTTTTGACTATAGGTTGTAAGTAATGGTCAATGTACTTTCCAATTCTGGAGGTCACTGAATCAATGCCACTGATGATAGGCCGTCCTGGAGGTTCTGTTGCATTTTTGTGGATCTTGGGTAGATAATAAATAGTGGGTATCCGGGGTGCTAGTGGGATTAAAAAGTCTCTCTCTTTACGGTTTAAAATGAAGGAATCGTAACCTTTAGTAACCAATTCTGTGAGGTCTTTTTTATATTTGAATGTTGGGTTAGTGGGTAACTCTTTATATGTATTTCCATCGCTGAGGATTTTATACATTTCATTCATGTAAACCGTTTTGACTAAAAGGACTATTCCGCCTCCCTTATCGGCTGGACGAATCACAAGGTCCTTGTTATCACACAGGGACTTGACTCCTGTACTGAGTAGGTAAGTCTGGTGTATTGGCTTGGGGGGGAGTTTGGCTAGGTCTTTAAGAACAAGGTCTCTGAAAATATTCAGAGCTGGGGCCACTTGGGTAGGGGGGTTGAATAGTGAGGGGTTAGCAAGGCCTGAATGAACTGTCCCTGATAATGCAGCTCTTGTTTGATTTCTAATGGGATTAGAGATGATGTATCTCTGGATGTTTATCTTCCGTATGAATTTATGGACATCTATGAATGTTCCGAATTTATTTAATTTCTGAGGGGGGGCGAATTTGAGACCTTTATCTAATACTGCCTTTTCATCTTCGGTTAGTTTTACCTTGCTTAGATTAAAGACCCCTTGGCAGGTTATGTTCTTTTGCGCTTTCCGTCTCTGTATCCGCCTCCCTCCTCTACATCCTCTCTTATGTCGGGTCCCCTTTTTCTGTTTGGGGGGTCCCCGTGAAAATCCTGGGTGGGAAAATGGTTTATTTGACTGTAGCCATATGTTGCTTGATCGTATTCAGCGTTGGGATGTGGGTAGACGGTGTCGTCGTAGTTGTCACGTAAAGGTAAGTACCGGTTGTGAGTTGGGATGGGTGCATAATTGGAATATGTGGAATTTGGATAGTTAGGAGGATGATCATAATACCGGGCGGGTGAGCCTCTATGTTGATATTCGTCATAATCGTAACGGTAGTTGTTCTGGGTGGGGTAACTTCCTCTTCGTCCCCTCTGACCCCGTCTATTGGAGTTATTGTTGTTTCCTCTCCCTCTCTGTGGGGTGCGCACGCTTTGGGGTTGTCCCTTTTGGGCATAGCTGCCTTGTGTGTTACTCAATGGAGGTGGTTTTCTTGGAGGGGGAGGGGGTGGTTCATTGGTGGTTATTCTGTCCATAAATTCATACGGAAGATAAACATCCAGAGATACATCATCTCTAATCCCATTAGAAATCAAACAAGAGCTGCATTATCAGGGACAGTTCATTCAGGCCTTGCTAACCCCTCACTATTCAACCCCCCTACCCAAGTGGCCCCAGCTCTGAATATTTTCAGAGACCTTGTTCTTAAAGACCTAGCCAAACTCCCCCCCAAGCGAATACACCAGACTTCCCTACTCAGTACAGGAGTCAAGTCCCTGTGTGATAACAAGGACCTTGTGATTCGTCCAGCCGATAAGGGAGGCGGAATAGTCCTTTTAGACAAATCCGCTTACATGAATGAAATGTATAAAATCCTCAGCGATGGAAATACATATAATACATAATACATATAAAGAGTTACCCACTAACCCAACATTCAAATATAAAAAAGACCTCACAGAATTGGTTACTAAAGGTTACGATTCCTTCATTTTAAACCGTAGAGAGAGACTTTTTAATCCCACTAGCACCCCGGATACCCACTATTTATTATCTACCCAAGATCCACAAAAATGCAACAGAACCTCCAGGACGGCCTATCATCAGTGGCATTGATTCAGTGACCTCCAGAATTGGAAAGTACATTGACCATTACTTACAACCTATAGTCCAAAGAATACCCTCGTACCTGAAGGACACCAAACACGCTATCAACAAACTCGCATCAGTACCCATAGAAGAAGGTTTTATCATGGCTACTGCAGATGTAGCATCTTTATATACTTGCATTGCACATTCACATGGACTAGAAGCAGTAAAAATCTTTCTGAAACGGGAACCCACCTTAATCAGAAGGCAAACTAATTTCATTATGGAACTTCTTACTTTTGCAACCAATCACAACTATTTTTGGTTCAACGGGCAATTCTATTCGCAAGAAAAAGGAGTTGCCATGGGGGCCAAATTTGCCCCCAGCCTAGCGAATATTTTCATGGCTAAATGGGAGGAGGATGTCATCTATGCCACAGCTAGACCAGAATTAAAATTGTGGGCCAGATACATTGATGACATCCTCCTCCTATGGAAGGGGTCGCAGGAATCATTGGACAATTTCTTTTTGGTCTTAAATAATAACGATCGTGGCATTATACTCACCCATGAATCAAGCCGGAACCAAATTCATTTCCTAGATTTAGTAATTGAACTATCTGATGGAAATTTTAAATTTAGTACCCATTTTAAAGCCACAGACCGTAATGGATTCATCCCCATCGACAGTTGCCACCACAGGAGCTGGCTTAGATCGGTCCCCAAAAGCCAGTTTCTCCGACTACGGAGAAATTGCACCGATCTGGACACTTTCAAATCACAAGCTAACACCCTACGCCACAGATTCAAAGAAAAGGGATATAACATGGAAGATGTGGATCAAGATTTAAGGAGCGCCGTAGCTACGGATAGAATATCTCTCTTGGTAGACAAACCCCGAGTCGCCCCTGACGATAAATTCAAATGGTCATTCCTAACTGGATACTCAGTCCAACACAAACAAATTAAATCTATATTGACCAAGCATTGGAACATCTTAAAAAGTGACAAAGTTCTAGGCCCCCTTTTACCGGACAATGCTAGAGTGATATACAAAGGGGCACCCTCACTGAAAAGTCAAATTGCTCCTACAACCATCAACCCCCCCACAAGACTAAGTTTTTTTCACAACCTTATAGGGTACTATCCATGTAAGAAGCGTATAGTTTGCCACTACAACGTGAAGGGGAGATGCACAACAAAAGAATTTGAGTCTTCAGTTACCAAAATAAAATATCCGATCAAGCATTTTTGCACATGTGCCACCACGCACGTAGTTTACCTAATAACTTGTCCATGCTCAAAACAATATGTTGGCCGTACCATACGCTCTTTTACAACGAGAGTATCTGAACATATTTCTAAAATAAAAAGTGGAAGCATTAAACACACCGTACCCAGGCATTACCGCCAATACCACAACAGAGACCCCAGAGGTACCCAGTTCACAATCATAGACAAATTTACAGCGCCATGGAGGGGAGGAGCTAAAACGAGAGGGGTCTCACAGTTGGAAACTTTCTGGATTTACCAATTGCAGTCCCATTCCCCGTTAGGTATGAACATTGACTGGGACATAAACGCATTTATAAACAAAGCATGATCCACTGGGACATAAACGCATTTATAAACAAAGCATGATCCACATCGCCCATACTTTGTCTCACCTATACGTTATTTCACGATAAATAATTTTAAACTTCTAACGTATCTCAGTTCATACAGATATCTTTTACCAATCAAAATATTAATGTGTGTACATCTTAATATTTTAGATAGATTTTAGTAACCACCTTTGGGTAGATAACCATTTTGGGGAAATAATCATTTTTTAAATCATTTTTTAGGGCATTTTATCTATCATATCTTTTATATTTTTATGGAATTTTTTACAAAAATACTAACCTTCTGTCGGTTTTACTGCATAAATGTTTTATATTTATATATAATTTATTTTTTGCTTAAAGGTTTTTTCCATATAAATTATTTAATATAAGAAACTTTGATAGAAATTTCTAAATGCCACATAAAACACAGTGCATATATATAACATTTATATGCACTTTTCATAGCACATTGTATATCATGGAATTATTTGTGTCACTCCTTAGTGTTACCCCCATCAAGGGATTACATTCATGTCACAACGCAAATCCTTTTGAATTTAACAATGCCGTTATTAGCAACCATCCCTATTTTAATAAATTGCCCCAGCATTGTGGTTGTAGCAATCATGGGCTTCGAGACCTTTTGTCTCCGCCCCTGGTGTCAGCAGAGTATGTCTCTGAACGCACTGACACATACCACGTCCTATAACCATTTCAGCTTGAAAGCGAGGCTTGGCTCTGCCGGCATGTCCGGGGTCTGACGTCATTACGTCACGCCGGCCGTATACCAAAACGAGGCTTGATCCACACAGCAAAGCGTCCATACATAGCCACTCCATTATATCCACAGTGAGGCCTGGTTTAACAGGCAGTCACATGGACGGAGGGGCTGACGCAATGATGCTAGTGCATGTACACAAAGCCTGCCCCATATCTACACAGGATATAACTTATCTTTAAAAGTAAATATGGGAATAATTTTATTTTAACTGGGATTATGAGCCATCATCACGACCTTTATAATAAAATACCTACACAAACCCACTATTATTTCGCCAGACCGGAAGTGACGTCACTTCCGGTCCACACTCCAATTTTTCCACTTTGGGGTCACACTCCCTATAAAAGCGTGCTGCTGGTGCTTGTGGTCCATACCCCAGACGACGTCTATGCGGACGAAACGCGTCGGGTGGACCACAGCGACAGCACCACGCCATCTCTTATTTACAAACAGGCCTGTTTTGAATCTTCTAAATGTGAGTGTTTTTAATCTGTTTTTATACTATTAAAAACTTTCTCAAACGGTATTATGCTATGCAAGTTCTTTCTTTCATCATGATCTCATAATACGTGTGAACATCTGGACCATTGATACCTATCCCCTACCCGATATACACCTCCCTGTGACCACTGACCAAAGCGGCACCTGAACGAGCCTTTGGAGCCATCGTGTGGAGCAGAGATCTGCCAAGCCCCTTAACGCTAAGCCTTTGCGACTTGTGAGGCATATGCCCCTTCAAGTCCACTTTTTCTGGTAAGCCTTATTCCATTAGGCTCAAGAGCCATCAGACAACCATCACCCCACCTAGCACACCGAACAGAGTCACCTGTTGGATAAAGTGCCACTCACCTGATCACCCACCATTTCTATGGACTTCACCACCATACACTCACGTGTATAGGTTTTTTTCACCCAGCACTAATCGCCTCAACCGCTGTTGAGTTCATATTGTCACTAATATTCTTTGTACTTTTTATAATATTTTTTATCTGTCACGATATATTTTTCACAAAACAAACCAGGACTAACTCACCATTTTAATCACATGAGTGTTTGTCTTTCGTTTACTGCTTATCTTATTCGTTTTATGGAGTTTTATTGTATAATAATTTCGATACAGTTTTAAACTTGCCAACTTTTATGTTATAAGGTTTTATGCTTTTTATCCATTCAAATTTCATAAGGAATAGAGGAGGATACGACGGTATACTTGGGAAACATCCTCCCTCCCTCTTCCCTTGCATACTCCTTATACAAAGACATCATATTCAACCACATTATAGTAGTACTTTCTCTTTAGGTACTAGTTTTTCTAGTGCTGCATTTATACACATACCAATCTCGATTCACCGATAATCTTTCGGCAATGCTAGCAGCTTCACCAATATAACCACAGTCAGCGCAGTATTCACCCTTTTTTCCGGACGAGAACACCAGAGCAAGAAGCAGAGGATTGGAGGAAGAAGAAGATGAGGAAGAAGAAGATAGAGGAAGAAACTGAAGGATGAAGGAAAGAAGAAGGAAGAAGATGGAAAGAAGAAGACTTACATAAAGGAATTTTAAAAAACTGGCTCTTGTCATTTTTAAAACTTTTGTCACTTTTTGTGGTGAAATGGTAGGGGTACTTTTGTACCCCCTTACCATTTCACACAGGGGGAGCGGGATCTGGGGGTCCCCTTGTTAAAGGGGGCTTCCAGATTCTGATAAGCCCCCCGCCCGCCGACCCCCACAACCACCGGCCAGGGTTGTGGGGATGAGGCCCTTGTCCTCATCAACATGGGGACAAGGTGCTTTGGGGGGGACCCCAAAGCACCCTCCCAATGTTGAGAGCATGTGGCTTGGTACGGTTCAGGAGGGGGGGGCGCTCTCTCGTCCCCCCCTCTTTTCCTGCGGCCTGCCAGTTTGCGTGCTCGGATAAAGGGTCTGGTATGGATATTTGGGGGGGAACCACACGTCATTTTTTTTTAATTTGACGCGGAGTTCCCCTTAATATCCATACCAGATCTGAAGGGCCTGGTAATTGAATTTAGGGGGAACCCCACTCTTTTTTTATCAATGACTTTCAATGACTGTTCTCTGTATTATGGGGAGCCGACAATTCATTTTAGCCGCGAGTGCTTTTAAATTACTTTTTTTCCTTCAGAAATGACACTTTGTGCAGGGACAGTTCTAAGCACGGGAAACATGCGCTCCTTTACAGGCATACTATACACACACCCCAGGTACGCAATTTAAGTCAATATTAGACTTTTATTGTTTCACTTTAAGCATTATTAAAATCACTGCTCCCGAAAAAACAGCAGTTTTTAAAACTTTTTTTTGCATTGATACATGTCCCCTGGGGCAGGACCCAGGTCCCCAAACACTTTTTATGACATAACTTTTTAAAAAGCGGCATTACATTGCCGAACACCAAACTCAAAAACATACAGTAAATTGTTCGGGTTCGGGTCCGGGACCCAAAAACCCAAAAGTCTGGTACGAACCCGAACTTTACCGTTCGGTTCGCTCAACCCTACCCAGAACTTAATACAAATTTAAATACCATCTTGAATAGGGGAGCAGGTACCAACAACCCTGTGAGTTTCGTTTTGAACCAGTTGAACATGGCCACCGTTTCTGTAAGTTTTTAGGATACTATAAGCCAAAGATCATTTTCCCTAGGGGATTGAGTATGTGTGTTGCGGCAAGGAATGCTATCAATGGATACCGGTTGGTACCCGTGGGTTGTGTTATTTGGCCTCATTGATTCCAGTGATGGGAATCATTAGGGGAGGAAAAAGTAAAGCACCAACATCTTTTGAAAGCTAGAGCATACCCCAGGTACCCCCTTAAACACATATAGAAAAGAGAGTTGTTTTCTAATAAAGACCAAGCCCGGGCATAGTTTGCCTGACAGGATGGGGAATAGAACTGATGAAAGGATTGAATAACTACTCCAAAATTATGGAAAATAATTCTGTAGATATCAAGCTGTTAAGTATTGAACAAAGGACTATTCGTAAACAACTAGATATACACAAAGTTGCTATCAAATCCATAAGTGCTGCTCTGACTGGACTCTGTGAAGTAAGGGAGGACTATGAGTGCTGCACATGGATTCATTATACCAGCATTGAAATACCCGATTATTATGATATAATTGATGAACACCGAAAGGAGGTGTCAAACCTCCAAGCTAAAGCAAGAGATATTGCCAAAGATGGGTGGAACCCCTTTAAGGGACTAGGAAGTTTTGGTGATTTTTATTTTGGGTTCCATTTTCTCTTGGTTCCGACAGGCAGGAATGTTAATTTCAATGTGCCTGTTTTTTATCCCTGTTATATATACACACACACATATATTGTTCAAGCTTATTCAATGTATCTGTAATTATACAATGCAACTGAATGACCTCACACAGAGAACTTTTTTTAGGCAATCATGGTTAAATCACTCAATGATCTAAGAGGGGATTGAAGGGTGAGAGAGTTAACATGACTAAAACTTTAAAATAGCTGACACAAGAATATCTTTATCACAATGACCACAGGATAGAGAAGTGGGTTCTGGTAGGAACTGGTTTGAAATGATGTTTTCAGAGAGAATAATTTGTCAGCGTTATGTATGAAATGTGATGAGCTTTGTCCTTCCTCCCTCCCTTCCTCCTCTCTCTTTAAGTTGTGCAATATTTCTTGTCCATATCCTGTATAAAACTCTGCTCACCTGCCATTAAAACTAAGCATTAATTGAAACGGCTATTTTGTCCTGTGCATTGAATGCTTCCAGAGCTCTGACAGAATTTCTCACTGATTGTCCAGGTCTAAGCAGATTTAACCCTTACAGTGTTAACCCTCCCTCCCCAAACCTTATCAAATTTGACAGGTACCCCCCTGTTGGCATATGTAGCTTTATAATGATGAGTTTACTGGCATGATAAAATTATACAAAAAGCAAGGTGCGTATAACCTTTGTGGGGGCTCCGGAATCCACCAAACTCAGTAAACAGGTTTCAATAAAAGGCTGCATAACCAAAGCTGTGACCGACTGAATACACTGGAAATCTCAAGCCAGTATTGCTGGACGTTTGCACACTCCCAAAATATACAAATGTAGTTGGCATTGGAAGAAGAACAACGCAAGCCACCTGAGATGGATAGATTCTATATAACCTGGCCTGGGTTAAATAAATCCTGTGCAGGAACTTGTAATGAATAAGGAAGATTAAGATCAAATGTGACCCATCACAACCTTGATTTAAACAATGGCATGCCTCCATCCCTAATTGTATTGTAAAGAAATATGGAAAAGAGAAAGGGGACTTTACATGAAGCATGTCATTGTGATTGATGGAAATAAATCTAAATCTAAAAATGTATTTAATTTAAATGTATTTCGATATCATAATCCCCTAAGGATAGTCCATGATATTTGTAAGCATAATAAATAAATGAATGAATAATATATAATTTTGAATATAATCATAAAAAATATTGATATGATAATTATAATAATACATTTAATGCAAACAATGTACATAATCGATACAATAGATGCAAATAAATATATCAATAAATAGAATTACAGATAATAGATACATAAATCACATAATGGATATGCAAACAATTTAATAATAATATTATTGAAATTCGTGTTTGAAACAGACATTGTCTAGGCACCCTAAGTTGTAAACCCAACACGTTTCATGGTTATTATTAAATTGTTTGTATATCCATTATGTGATTTATGCATCTATGATCTGTAATTCTATTTATATATTTATTTGCATCAATTGTATTGATTATGTCAATTGTTTGTTTGCATTAAATGTATTATTATTATCATGTTAATATTTTTTTTATGATTATATTCAAAATGATATATTATTCATTTATTTATTATGCTTACAAATATCATGGACTACCCTTAGGGGATTATGATATAAAAATAAGATAAATCTAAAAATGTATTTAATTAATGTTATATTTATTTTGATCAATCACAATGACATGATTCATGTAAAGTCCCATTTCTATTTTACATATTTCTTTACAATGTAATGAATAAGGTGGTCTCTAGCAGATACGCATAGTAAATGGGGCCTCCCACATATAATCCCAATCACCATCCATTTAGGGGACATTAACAAACTGGGCATTCTGATATGGCAGTAGAACTGTGTCTATAAACAGTTGCTTATACTGTATATAACTGCAAAAAAGAGAAACCAGGAGGGGAGTGCCAAGATGGCCGCTTATGGGGGCATCGATAGTTTCAAGAAACTATTAGATAAGCACTGGACGACTGCAACATACAGGGATATACAATGTAATGCTGACATATAATCACACACATAGGTTGGACTTTTTTTGACCTCACCTACTATGACAATCAAGCACCAAGCCAAAGGTGACATGCCAGGGGCACCAAATACAAATCTCTACGGACCTTTCCCCCTCAACAATCCAAAAGCGGAGAACTCTTAAACCACTTCTGACAGTCCTCTCTCAACAGGACATTAAAGTATTGATGGGCCTTCCTATTTGCTGTGAAATTTTCACTCCAGGGCAAGACACATTCCTTCTCAAACTTGCCGGATGGCAAAAAGCTCTTCCTACATCTCAAGCTCATATCGCAGGAAGCACCCATGGACTTTTCCACTGCAACCATGGGCTCCACCAAGCGCCCCCCTCCAGCAAGCCTGGTCTCCCCCTGTCTTGAACAAAGAAAAGACCAAGAGATCCAAAGAAGACGGGCCTCCCTAAGACTGCAGCTCAAGTCAACAAACACCCTACTCACATTTGTTCGCCTCTTCCACGATAGTGGTCCCATCTGTTGATGGAGCTACGTGCTCCTAACCTACGTTGCCGAACTGTTGGCCCCCCAGTTTTTACATTCCAAGTTCTTTTCCCATTATTGGTCATAAGCAACATACCGGACATGATGACAAGTTTTTCCATTTTACCTTACAAACTGTCCTAAGTGCTGTTAAGGTTCAAATGCCACATTAAAGTTTAGAGCTCCACCCTGGAGCGTCCCCGACCTCCCTCAAGCGCAGCTCCAGGGGCACAGAGAACCCAGATTTCCCCATGACCTGGGGGATAATAATGTTTCTCACATTTGGGGCTGGTCTTGGTGCCATGAGCATGCTTTATGTTCCTTCGGGGCGTCCTCCCTCTCCCCCCCTCCGGGAGATACACCGGAAGGAGTTTTCTGGATTTCTCCCCTTTTATTTTTATTTCTTTCACCCACTGTTCTACAGACAATTTACTATTAGCTGTGTTTAATGTTACAGTTTCACGTAGAAGGGCTCCGGGGTGACCCCCTTGCACCTCCACCTATGCGATAGTAGCAGCTTCCCTGTTTTCTGTGGGATGGGTTGTCGGCCCTCATCACGGGGCAGCCAATGTTTTTCGGTAGAAGTTTGGCAGGAGTGTTCCATGCTAAACCCGATTGGTCTTCCCAGAAGACGCCTCTCCCTGTTACGTCTACTCTCCTCTCTTCATTCATCTCTAACTCTTCCTCTTTTTCTAGCCAGTCAACAGGCTGTGATGTGTACCTGGCTCCAGACTTCAATCAAAACCCACCATACACACATTTTTCCAACAGAAGAAGACTGCAATGGGTAAGTGATGGTACTTTCAACAGAATTCCACCCCTCTGTTCTCATGGCTAACTCAGACCCAACAGGGACAGATCTCAGGATAGCTACACATAATGCTCAGGGGCTAAACTCCCCCCCAGAAACAGAAGAAAGCATTTGAAAAAAATTTACCTAGCGAACGCAGCAAACAAGACCAAAGGGGTAGCAATATTATTCTCAAAATCAAAAAAAAAATGGAGGTTTTTAAACAATCTGCTGTACATAGCCAACATCCTAAGTTTAGATACTACCAAAGATTTTCCCCTCAAAAGGGCGGGACTTTAAATGTATGAACTGTCAGACATACAATTTGATAAAAAAAGTATAAAGTATTTTTATTTTAACAATGTATCGAAAAAACAAACATAGAAAAAGCCAATAAATAATATTGTACTTAGTGCAATCATAAACTTAAAGTATTTGTATCAATTGCTTTTAAATGTGTACATACGCATTCAAAATATATAGAGAAAATTGTTATTCAATCATGTACATTTGATGCAGCCTACGCGTTACGGAGTCTTATTGCACTCCTTCTTCAGGGATAATTCATTATGCATGTTATTATAGATGTGGCAATCTAAAATGTAAAAAGAAGGACATATTTTTAATCAACAAAATAGACATACAGAGAAAAAAAAAAAGGAGGAGAAAATTTCAATAGGAAGCATGCATGTATACTCACATGTATACATAGAGCGCCAGATTAAAAAACGGTCGCATGGAAACAGCCGATAAATAAAAATAATAAATGATTGCAGCTCAAAATAGAACGGCCTGGTATGAGCTACTACAAATAGTAAGTTATACTCAGGCCTCAGTAGTGCTGTGTCTTATGGTGGGGCAACACACAGGCAGTACTTGGATCCAGGTAAATAATTATATATATATATATATATATATATATATATATATATATATATATATATATATATACTTTATTTGATAATTTGCTAACAGCGGCTTTGTTGACCAAATACTCATCTGGTCCCATCTTTAGTAATCTGATCTGTCTTTTACAGAAGGTGGTGATTTTGGACAATTGCGTTTATTGATTGTTTTGGGTTTCTTTATTTTCCCAATCTTTTAATGCACCAAGTATAGATGCTCAAAGCAGATTATTTTAATTTAGATAATCTTTAATGTACACTATCCATTCATTGGCCTGCCTCTCTCTTTTTATGTGAGGATATTTGGCAATCACTTGGATGTGGTACTTAATTAATGTTAAAACATATATATAATTAAATACATATTTACACTTTTCCCTCCATTCCCAGCCACCTGCTGTTGTGGTCCCGGTTCACACTCAGGGGATCTTCGGACCCATCCACTCCATCCAGCAGACAGCTTCTCTTCCTTTAACTTCTTCTATTTTGAGCTGCAATCGTTTATTATTTCGGTTTATCGTCCGTTTCCATGCGACCGTTTTTGAATCTGGCGCTCTATGTATACATGTGAGTATACCACCAGTACATGCATGCTTCCTATTGAAATTGTCTCCTTTTTTTTTTTTTCTCTGCATGTCTATTTTGTTGATTGAAAATATGTACTTCTTTTTACATTTTAGATTGTCACATCTATAATAACGTGCATAACGAATTATCCCTGAAGAAGGAGTACAATAAGACTCCGTAACGCGTAGGCTGCATCAAATGCACATGATTGAATAACAATTTTCTCTATATATTTTGAATGCGTATGTTGTTGCGAATGTTCGAGAACATCACGCATTCAAAAGCAATTGGTACAAATACTTTAAGTTTATGATTGCACTAAGTACAATATTATTCTCAAAGCATAGCAAATTCTCCCCCATCGCAGATTACAGAGACCCGGAGGGTAGATTTCTCCTAGTTATGGGAACAGTGGAGGGACAGTTATACTCCTATTGTGTCCTACTACACCCCCAATAAGGGACAAACTAAATTCTTCCAGTCTCTCTTCAAAACCTGAACCCCCTCTTGAAGGGCACGGTCATCTATGGAGGGGACTCAAACGTTGCTTTTGACCAGGGGCTAGACAGGTCTAAACCCCCCACGGCCCCTAAGGCGAGTCTCAAAATAACTAGACTTCTTAACTCACAAGGCCTTGTTGACATTTGAAGGGAACTGAACCTCAAGAAAAGAGACTATATCCACTATTCCTGCCCCCACCAGTCCTATGCCTGGATCGACCATATCCTGGTTTGCCCAAGCCTCATCCCTTACGCCCAAAAATCGTCCATCTAAGGTATTGTCTGGTCAGATTACTCAATGGTTATACTCTCCCTACAGAATACACTTACCAGAACACCAGGAACACACTGGCAACTTAATGGATCGCTCCTTAGTGACCCCGTCAAAACTAAAGAAATAGATGACTCCTTAAAGGAATACTTCAACTTAAATGACGTAGACAACATTACCCCCGAAATTTTGTGGGCAGCCCACAAAGTGACCATTAGAGGCAAAATAATCCAACTGTTGAAACAATTTAAGAAAGAGCGACAGATGGTCATCAACAAAAATCGGAGAAAAAACGTTTGAAACCCTAAAAATTACACATAAGGAATGCCCATCTAAAGCCCCATACACACTATTAGATTTTCTGCTGATTTTTTGTCTTTAGATTTACCAAAACCATGTAGTGCAAGGGCCTGCCTGATTGCATACAAATTGAAACTCCTAAGGTTTGACCTCATATTATATAGTTTTGGTAAATCTGAAGACAAAAACCAGCAGAAAATCTGATAGTGTGTATGGGGCTTACGGCCTCACTAGAACAGTTAGACGCAGATAGATTAGAGCTCAACCTAGCACTCACAGCAAAAGTGGAGAAACACATTCGCTGGAGTGGGGCCAAATTCTACTCACAGAAAGACAAAATTGGATCTATGTTAGCTTCTAAGATTTCACCTCGGTATTGCACCCACACCCTCCCCAAACTTAGGGTAGCTGTACAACCCCCTATAGCCAATCCGAACAAAAATACTCAAAGCCTTCCATGAATTCTACACAAGCTCTACAGCATGACTCCCAATGACATGGGCCCAAAAATCTCTAACTTCCTGAAGGGCCTTCCCTTACTGACCCTATCTACCGAACATAACAATCTGATGGAGCCACACTTTTCAGTTGAGCAGATAACAAGGTCATAAAAAAAATATCTCAAGAAAGGTTCAGCCCCTGGACCTGATGGTCTTTCAGTACCTTATTGCAAGGCATTCGCTGGCACTCTTGCCCCCTACTTGGCAAAATTTGTCAATGCAAAAGCCCTGGGCTCTCCCTTAGACCCTCAACTCAACACTGCCTACATAACAGTAATGACAAAAAACAGGAAGAAGGGGAAGAACTATAAACCCATCTCCTGCATAAATAATGACCTAAAGATTATATTTTCACCCTCATGGAGCAATGGGGAATTGGCCAGCGCTTCATGGGGTTCTCCACTCCCTCTACTCCTCCCCGGAAGCTATGATTCGCCTCCAGGCACATTACTCAAAACCCCTTAGTACAGCTATGGGCACTAGACAGGGCTGCCCTTTAACCCCCTTCATTTTTGCCATTGCATTTGAGTCATTGGCAAATGCCATACGCTCCAACATCCAAGGAGTAACAAATCCATAAATGCGGCCTGTTCGCCGAAGACATGCTGCTATAACTTCTCCAATTACAACTCTTCCCAATTTTTGCAAACTATTGAACAAATTTACAGCTGCCTAGGGCCTCTGGGTAAACTACACCAAGTCCCACACTCTAAACATTTCTCCTAAACCAGAAACAGTCACAACACTAAAAAGCCCTTTTGAGTTTAAGTGGAGCGACTCCTCCATTGAATACTTGGGAATCACTCTCACGGCAAAAATAGAACATTTGTACTCAAACTCCACTCCCATGTACCAGAAACTAGAGTCTGACCTGAAAAACTGGGCCAGGGGTAACTATCCTGGCTAGGAAGAATACACTCCATAAAAATGACGCTCCTCCCCAGACTGTTCTACCTATTCATATCCATCCCAATCAATATAAGGAAAGAAAATATGAAATCTTTCCAAAAGAAAGGCAATAAATGTATCGGGGGGGGGTTCAGGCCACAGGATACCCCAAAAACCCTAAATTTACACTGTGTACTCCAGACTTTAAAAAACAGATTGGGTACAAATAGAGAGACATACAGCCCCCACCTACACCTTAGATTGTCTCCTATGGGTCCCCCCCAGAGTTCGCCCCCCAATACTATCGCCTATCCTATCACAAACCCTGACTCTATGGGATAAAATGAGACCTGAGACCTCATTGACCTCTGATTGCCGCCCCCTAGCTCATATCTTTTACAATCCAGACTTCATCCCCTGTCAAGACATTAAATCCTTTAAATGGTGGTTGGACAAGGGGTTGTATTGCATTGTCAACTTTTTGACTCCCTTGGGACCAATTACCCTGAGCCTCTGTGCTCAGCAGCCTGAGATTCCGACCTTGGAACAATATAGATTTCAGCAAATACAACATTTTTTCCATAAGATCTGGAAGGGGAAACCCGCCCCACCCAGATTCACACCTTACAAATTATGGTGTGGACAGGCCACAGAACAGAGGGGTGGAATCTCCATCATCTACCAGTCCCTTGCTCACCAGTCTTGCAAAGGAGTCTTGGGAAAACTATTTTCAAATTCAATGGGATTTGAAGAGATGGCAAACCTCCTTTTCTAGATCCTTCAAGGGGATTAGGAACATCTCCCTAATCAAATCTAGCCTTAAAGTAATGACCAGATGGTATCTCGCCCCCTCAAAGCTGGCTACCATTTTTCCCACAGCAAACCCTCAGTGTTTTCGTGGTTGCCAACTCATAGGCTCCATGGCCAACATTTGGTGGGAATGTCCCAGAATTAGGTTGTTCTGGAACAGGATGTTTGCCTTGATCCAAAAAGTGACAAATTAAAAGCTCCTCAAACCTTCCTAAGATGTCCAAAGCCAACTGCAAATTGGTCCATTTTATGCTGCTAGGGGCCAAGTTGACTATAGCCAAAGCCTGGAAACAACCCAGGGTCTCCTTCTTAGCTGCCAAACAAACAATCTTGTGGATTATGTCCCAGGAGAAGTTGACTAGCATCTTAACGGATACAACCTTTACATGTGAAACTATCTGGGAACCTTGGGCCCTGCATGTGCAGAGGGTACAGATCAGCTGGGAATGAAGATGGCCAAAAAGTTAGAGGGGTTTTTAAACTAGGCAATGGGGGGAGGGTCTAGAGGTAGAGATAGTCAGAGCGGAACATATTTCAGAGGGTAGTATTGGGGCATTAGTGGTAGGTTGACCAAAGCACATAAACCCAAGGTAAGTATAGTAGCAAGTCCTAGTTGCAATCTCAGAACACCCAAGAGGATAGTATGTGACCGGTCAAAATATAGTAATGCATTAAAGTGTTTGTTCACCAATGCCAGAAGTCTTCCAAGGAAAATAGGTGATTTGGAAGCTCTGGTGCATCAGGAGAGCTATGATGTAATCGGTATTGCTGAAACTTGGCTTCATTCCTCACATGACTGGGCTATACATATTCCTGGCTATGCACTCTTTCGGAAAGGTTAAAAGGTAAGGTGGTCTGTATGTGAGAAGTGATCTCAAAGCGAGTGTGAAAGAGGACCTGGGGATGGAGAGTGTGATGAGTCTGAAGCATTATGGGTGGAACTGCATGCAGATGTGCGTAGTTCAAAGTTAATCATTGGAGTTTGTTATAGACCACCCAAGCAAAAATCACATATGGTAAAGATAAAAAAACACTTAATTTCAAGAGAGCAAATTTTCCAAGGATGAGGGCTGCTCTCCAGGACTTATGCCCCGTACACACGGTCGGAAATTCTGACGGAAAATGTCCGATCGGACCATGTTGTCAGAAAATCTGCCCGTGTGTGGGCTCCATCTGACTTTTTCCTTCTGAATTTCCTAAGGAAAAAATTTGAGAGCAGGATTTCAAATTTTCCGACAACAAAATCCTAACGGACTTTTTCCGATCATGTGTCGAGAATTCCGACGGACAAAGTGCTACGCATGCTCAGATCAAATTATGAGACCAAAGCTATTGGCTACTAACGTGAACGTAGTCCCGTCGTAACGGACGAACGTCATCACCTTTTAGAATGATCGGATTTTCTGATAACTTTGTCCGACCGTGTGTATGCAACACCAGTTTCGGACAAAGTCCATCGAAAAAAAAATCTGGCGGATTTTGTGGTCAGATTTCCTGACCGCTTGTACGGGGCATTAGACTGAGAGAGAATATTGGCAACAATGGGCACAGAACAGAAATGGGGGTTCTTCAAAAAGACTGTTTGTGAACTCACTGCAAAGTATATTCCCATGGGCAATAAGCTTAAAAGGCTAAAAATAAAACCTATGTGGCTCACTGCCAAAGTTAAAAAAGCTATAAACTATAAGAAAAGAGCTTTTAAAAAATATAAAAATGAAGGATCACTAGTGTCATTTAAATGTTACAAAGAATATAACAGAATATGTAAAAAGGAAATCAAGGATGCGAAAATTCTAAACGAAAGACAGATTGCAAAAGATAGTAGGACAAACCCCCAAAAATTCTTCAAATATATTAATAGTAAAAAGGTCAAGTCTGAGCATGTATGCCCTTTACAAAAAAATCTAGAGTGGGTGACTGGGGACAAAGAGAAGGCTAATTTATTAAATACTTTCTTCAGCTCTGTGTATACAAAGGAGCATGGGGGAGCTCATGTCCACAATGGGGGTGGTATTGACACAGCCCTGAATGATCCACAATGGCTCAAAAGTCATATGTTCCAGAAATATTTAGACAGAATAAAGGTGGATAAAGCACCTGGACCTGATGGCATCCACCCACGGATCCTAAAAGAATTGAGCTCTGTAATTTCAAAGCCATTGTATCTAATTTTTAGGGACTCATTAATGACAGGAATAGTACCACTGGATTGGCGCAGGGCAAACGTGGTGCCTATATTTAAAAAGGGAACCTGTTATAGACCTGTTCGCTTAACTTCTATAGTTGTGAAGATACTGGAGAGAATAATAAAAGACCACATAGATGAGTTCTTGCAGGAAAAAATATTTTAAGCAACAGACAGCATGGATTCATTAAAGACAGAAGTTGTCAGACAAACCTGATTTCTTTTTATGAGGTGGTAAGTAAAACCTTGGACAGAGGGGTGGCTGTGGACGTGGTATACTTGGACAGAGGGGTGGCTGTGGACGTGGTATACTTGAACAGAGGGGGGGCTGTGGACGTGGTATACTTGGACAGAGGGGTGGCGGTGGACGTGGTATACTTGGACAGAGGGGTGGTGGTGGACGTGGTATACTTGGATTTTGCAAAAGCGTTCGATACAGTTCCCCACACACGGCTCATGTGTAAGGTAAGGTCTACAGGTTTGGAAATATCGGTTTGTAAATGGATAGAAAACTGGCTAAAAAACAGAATTCAGAGAGTCGTGGTTAATGATTCTTACTCTGAATGGTCTAAGGTTATCAGTGGTGTACCCCAAGGTTCAGTGCTGGGACCCTTACTTTTTAATATCTTTATAAATGATATTGGGTCTGGGATCAAAATAACATTTCTGCCTTTGCAGATGACACCAAGCTATGCAGTGGAATAACGTCCTTACAGGAGGTCTCCAATTTACAAGCCGACCTCAATGCTCTGTCTAATTGGGCGACTATGTGGCAGATGAGGTTTAATGTTGATAAATGTGAAGTTATGCACTTGGGGGCTAAGAAAATTCATGCATCATACATGCTAGGGGGAGTACAACTGGGGGGATCCGTAGTGGAGAAGGATCTGGGGGGATCCATAGTGGAGAAGGATCTGGGGGGATCCATAGTGGAGAAGGATCTGGGGGATCGGTAGTGGAGAAGGATCTGGGGGATCGGTAGTGGAGAAGGATCTGGGGGGATCCGTAGTGGAGAAGGATCTGGGGGGATCCATAGTGGAGTAGGATCTGGTTTTTTTTTGTAGATCAATAATAACATGCAATGCCAAGCTGCGGTTTCCAAAGCGAGCAAAGTCCTTTCTTGTATAAGAGAGGGATGGACTCCAGAGAGAGAGATATCATCTGTACAAATCATTAGTAAGCCCTCATCTGGAATATGCAGTTCAGTTTTGGGCTCCAGTTCTCAAAAAGGATATCGGGGAACTGGAGAAAGTGCAGAGAAGGGCAACCAAACTGATAAGAGGCACGGAGGAGCTCAGCTATGAGGAAAGATTAGAGGAACTGAATTTATTCACTCTTGATAAGAGGAGATTAAGGGGGGATATGATCACCATATATAAATATATAAGGGGTCCATATAGTGAACTTGGTGTTGAGTTATTCACTTTACAGTCAACAAAGACTACAAGGGGGCACTTTTTACGTCTAGAGGAAAAGAGATTTCACCTCCAAATACGGAAAGGTTTCTTCACAGTAAGAGCTGTGAAAATGTGGAATAGACTCCCTGCAGAGGTGGTTCTGGCTAACTCAGTAGATTGCTTTAAGAAAGGCCTGGATTATTTTCTAAATGTACATAATATAACTGGGTACCAACATTTATAGGTAAAGTTGATCCGGGGAAAATCCGATTGCCTCTCGGGGGATCAGGAAGGCATTTTTTTCCCTGCTTTAGCAAATTGGAGAATGCTCTGCTGTTTTTTTTTGCCTTCCTCTGGATCAACTGTGGGTATAGAATGGGGTATATGGGATTGTACGATATATTTTTTTGTTGTTTGTGGTTGAACTGGATGCACTTGTGTCTTTTTTCAACCTAACTATGTAACTATGTAACACCCAATAAGAGGATAACATGCGACCGGTCTAAACTACATGGCATGTTCACCAATGCCAGGAGCCTGGCAGACAAGATGGGTGAACTAGAGATACTATTGTACAAGGAGGATTTGAATTTTGTGGGAATTTCAGAGACCTGGTTCAACAACTCTCCTGCTTGGCTGGCAACTATTCAAGGGTCTACCCTTTATCGCAAGGATAGAGAGGGTAAAAAAGGGGGAGGGTATGCCTATATATCAAGAATAATGTACAAGTGAATGTGAGAGATTACATCACTAAGGGAGCTAGGGAGGAGGTGGAATCCTTATGGGTAGAGCTACAAAGGGGTGAAACTAAGGGGAAAATAATACTGGCAGTATGCTATAACCTGAGGGAGGAGGGGGAGACGGATCTCCTATCACAAGTTGGATTAGCAGCAAGGATGGGAAATGTTATCACTATGGGGGATTTTAATTATCCAGACATAGACTGGGCAGAGGGAACCGCGCATTCATTTAAGGCTCGCTGGTTCCTGAATGTCTTGTGGGACATTTTCATGGTTCAGATGGTAGATGCACCAACTAGAAATAAAACATTACTGGATCTACTGATTATCAACAAACAGACCTGATCACGGATGTAGAAATACAGGGCAATTTAGGGAACAGCGACCACAGGTCAATTGGCTTCAGCATAAATCACACAAATAGGAAACATAAGGGGAATACAAAGAAACTGAATTTCAAAAGAGCCAACTTCCCTAAACCATGAACCTTGCTAAAAGGCATAAATTGGGATAAAATCTTAGGATCAAAGAATGCAGAGGAGAGATGGGTTTTCTTTAAGAGCATATTAAATAAGGGCATTAGCCAATGTATCCCATTGGGTAATAAATTTAAAAGAGCGAACAAAAGTCCTGGATGGCTTAACTCCAATGTAAAAATGCATATAAAAAGGAGAAGGCCTTCGAAAAATATAAGGTTGAGGGATCATCATCAGCATTCAGACTTTATAAAGAATGCAACAAGAAATGTAAGGGTGCAATAAGGACGCCTAATATAGAACATGAAAAACACATAGCGGAGGAGAGCAAAACAAATCCCAAGTATGTAAACAGTAAAAAAGGGAGGACAGATCATATTGGTCCCATAAAGAATGAAGAAGGACATCTGGTTACAAAGGATGGGGGGATGGTGAAGGTATTGAATTTATTCTTCTCCTCAGTCTTCACAAGGGAATCGGGGTGCTTCAGTAACCAAAACTGCAGCGTTTACCCTCATGACACGTCACAGGAAGCACCTCCATGGTTAACAGAGGACAGAATTAAAATTAGACTTGGGAAACTTAACATTAATAAATCACCGGGACCAGATGGCTTGCACCCGATGGTACTTAGGGAACTCAGTCAAGTAATTGCCAGACCATTGGTCCTAATTTTTTACTGACAGTCTACTGACTGGAATGGTACCAGCTGATTGGCGAAGAGTCAATGTAGCACCAATATTAAAAACACCTCGAAAATACAGATCCCTCCTTGTATATGTATACAGTGAACTTGAGATGTTGCTAGAGAACCTCATAACATACCGTATATACTCGAGTATAAGCCGCGTTTTTCAGCACATTTTTTTGTGCTGAAAATGCCCCCTTCGGCTTATACTCGAGTCAAGCACAGAGAATGACATTTTCTGACCCGACTTTGGGGCCCCCTATCTCGGGGCCACTTGGTGATAGGGACCCCAAATTTGGTATGCAAACCCAGTGGAACTATCACAACATATACAAATTTGGTGTTCCTATCCCCAAGTGGCCGGAGATACGGGGCCCCAAAGTCTGTCAACTGTGTCCATCTGCAGCAATGTCATTTCAGACCCTTTGGGTCCAGAGACCCCAACTTTTGGCTGCAGCTAGGGGGCATCTAGGAACCCTTAACTACCAAGTTTGACGTTTGGGGGACCTATGGCTGCAAATGGGCACAGTGAGGCATGCAAATGGGCACAGTGAGGCTGCAAATGGGCATTGTTGACCCTCTTTTCCACTTACAGTAGCTGCGCATTTCTCATCATAGGCTTATACTCGAGTCAATACGTTTTCACAGTTTTCTGTGGTAAAATTAGGTGCCTCGGCTTATATTCAGGTAGGCTTATACTCGAGTATATACGGTAATAATAATCTGTAAAGCTGTACACAAGAAAGGAATGACTCAGCCCGACGTGTTTCACCTTTGTCGGCTTCTTCAAGGGCTCAGAGGGGTGCAATGACAATGGGTTCAATTGTAAAATGGATTGTGATTTAGGAGGGTTCAAAGAGGAGTCTCTCTTTACGTAGCCAGACACCAGAAAGGGAAGGACCATATAGGCCAAGCAATTGCACAAGCCAGGAAGCTCTACCAGGGGGTCACGAAACACAGCCCCAAAACAGGGGATGGGTATCAAAACACCAGCATAAATAGTGTGTATATGTATTCCCATTGGAAGGCAAAAATAGGCAGCTTCATCAAAGCTATATAGGTCTGGGAATATCCTTGTTGCGAACCTTTGCTCAAACTGACAACATTCCTCTGAGATGGTGTCCTTCAAATGGATAGCCTATATAACTTTAATGTAGCTGCCCATTTTTGCCTTCCAATGGAATGCCCCCTTTCCCTCCTCTCCACTGTTTTGGGGCTGTGTTTCGTTGGCCCCCTGGGGAGCTTCCTAGCTTGTGCAATCGCTTGGCCTATATGGTCCTTTCACTTCTGGTGTCTGGCTACATAGAGACAGACTCCTCTTTGGACCCTTCTAAATCCCAATTCATTTTACAATTTAACCCATTGTCATTGCACCCCTCTGAGCACTTGAAGAAGCCGACAAAGGCGAAACGCATCAGGATGAGTTGTTCCTCCCTTGTGTGAAGCTTTACACATTATTATCATGCTATGAGGTTCTCTAACAACAACTCAAGTTCATTGTATACAAACACAAAGAGGGGTCTTTGGGTTTGATTAAATGTTACCATTTTCCTAACGGTTATGTAGATCCCAACTTCAATTTTTTTTAAGAATTTTGTAATAAAATTGTCTTTTGACTAATGATTGTGCACTGGTGATCATTCTGAGAGGTAGTGCAACACCTTTAAAGTTCCACTGACTTCTCTTTTTTGCAATTGTTTCTATTCGGGATGTGGTGTTGACTCTCTCAGCCTGGACTGTGCCTATTTTTGTACCTTATACTGTATAAAGTTGACAGTGCCTTAGATAAGGTGTCATCACAGAGCAAGGCCTCCAGGTCACCCACTGGAAGGGTAAGCTCGGAGGTACCAAATGGGGCACTGACAAAAAATTTGTTAATTTTCGTTTTTGTTTCATTCGTTTTTTTGCTTTTTTTGGAAATTCGGAAATTTTCACATTTCTATTTTTCGGATTTCCGAATTTCCGAATTTTGGATTTTCAGTTTTTCGGAATTCAGAATTTTTGGAATTTCGGAACTCGGAATTTTCAGATTTTCGGAATTCGGGAATTCAAAGATTTGAAAATCCCAAAATTTGAAAATCTGAAAAAAAGAAAGAAATCAATTAATAGCTAACTTATTAAATTAACGAGTACGAATTTATCTGAAGTTACAAATTATCTGAAGTTACGTTCACTAACAGACAAATTTGAAAGGGAATTCCAATACCTAAAATGTAATAGTTAGTTATTATTTAGAATTAAAACAGATTTTTTCTTTTTTCTGATTTTTGAATTTTCAAATTTTTGAATTTCCGAATTCCGAAAATTCAGAATTCCGAAAATCCGAAATCCGAAATTCGGAAATCCAAAAATCCAAAATTCGGAAATCCAAAATTCGGAAATTCGAAAACCCGAAAATTTGAAATGCGAAAATTCGGAAATCCGAAAATGCGAAATTCGAGTGTGATGCAAGATAGATTCATGGGCGCCAGACACTTCTTGAATGAGTACGCTTTGCTGGGGGGGGGGGTTCCCAAGCTACCCCCCCATGTTTAGAGCACGTGGCCTGGTATTGTTCAGGAAGGGTGCAAGTTCTCCCCCCCCACCCTCTTTCCATGGAGGGGACCATATTCAAATTTTCTATTTTCATTCTTGTAGGATGTGCTACAGCAAGAGTGACATTTACAAATAAAAAAATTCTACAGTTTAAATTTACATTTTTTATTTGACAGCAAGGTAGTTCGGCTCATCCCTAATCCTTACACACAACTCAGATTGCTGATACTGATAACATCTGATCCAGAGAAAGAAGCCGGCACCACGGCTTGTATCAGCGGCGTGATAAGTTTTATTCAATGCAGAGTATTACAGCTACAAATAAGTCAACATGTTTCAGCCATTCAGACCTTAGTCATGACAGTCATGAATAATAGCAACATTTAAATGGTAGGTGTGGCACTGTTCTGGTGGCACAACCCCTTGCCCAGGGTCGGAGATAAGCCAATGCTGCACCTCCTATACAGATGAAAGATCTAATAAAATCTACTGGAAATTCTGGCGTGGTAGAAATCTGGTGCTATATGTAAACATGAATCTGCTATACAGATATAACATGCAATGATAAAAATGAACATAAACCCCCTATACAAATAATAGACAAAGTGCCAAGTGCTGAGTAATACTGTGATATAAAACCGTGCTGGTTGGTATATGAGGTAGCAAACTTAAAATTGATGCCGTGCTATTCAGTCCATATATAAATAATAAATAAGTAAAATAAAATTCACAAGTTATACATTTCCAAAAAAAGTGGCAGGTGCTCTTTAACCACTTGCCGACCAGCCGCCGCAGTTTCACTGTGGCAGAATGGAAAAGGAAAAGTAGTGGCACGCAAATGATTTAAGCTAAACTAAGAACAGGTAAAAGATCAGGGAAATAAATCCAGTTAAGATATGTATTAAAATAGCCTATGTAAAGAGATTGGCAATAAACAGATTCACATAAAAGTGGTGTGCCAGTGATTGTAGAGATAAAATCACAAATATATAAAAGACATCAAAACGTGGTTAAAAGCCAGAGTAGCTTAAAAGAAAAGTGAACAGTAAATATAGTGAATAGTGACTGTGATTTAAAAAATTCACACATATATCTTCATAAAAAATGAGTGAATACAGTCAAACAAATAATAAATGTGATCAAGCGATTAAAAAAGATAATCGCAATAATAGACGATAATTGCAGTAAGAAAGAATCGCAGTAAAAATTGCAGTAAGAAAATCAATAAATTGTGATAGACCGAACGTCTATATAGTGACTGAGGTGAGAGATATAAATAAATAAATGGAATAAATCGCAAGCTAAAAACGCATCATAGCAAGTGTAATCGATAAATGTCCATATAAAGCATAAGTGCAAAGTTCATTCCAGAGTGCAGTGCAAGTGGTTCCTGTTGGGTGTGGAATTTTAGCTGTGGCTATCCTGTGCAGTTATAGCGATTCCATGTGATCCTGGTGGGGATAATATAGATGGCCCCTTACCTTACAGCTGTAAGGTTACAGCATGGGTTTGTGTGTCTTTTTGGTCCCTGGTGACCTTCCTCCTTAGGGTCTCCAATCGGTGTCCCGAGTCCTACTGGTACTTTAGTTGCATGTAGGTGTATCCAGTTATGGGGGGGGGGGGGGGCTCACATCTCTCTGATCAGTCAATCCCTTCCAACACCACTTCCAGAGCCAATCTCTTTACATAGGCTATTTTAATACATATCTCAACTGGATTTATTTCCCTGACCTTTTACCTGTTCTTAGTTTAGCTTAAATTGTTTGCGTGCCACTACTTTTCCTTTTCCATTTTTTCCTTGGGTTCAGACATTCCCCCCAGTGTGCGCTGCATCACACTAGTCACTACTCTTTGTGCAAGCGAGGGATTACCCCCTTTTTACCACTGTGGCAGAATGGCACGGCTGAGCGAAACTACGTTATGTTACGTCGCTTCACCCTGTGGCCACTAGGGGCACGTGTACCCGCTGCTCGCCCCCGGAGCCGATATTTTGTAGACACTTTTTTTTTTTACGCAAACCAATTAATACACACTTATTGCATTTTTTTAACCAAAAATATGTAGAAGAATACGTATCGGCCTAAACTGATGAAGAAATGTGTTTTTTTTTAAAATTGGGATATTTACGGTATTATAGCAAAAAGTAAAAGAATGTATTTTTTTCAAAATTGTTGCTGTTCTTTTGTTTATAGCGCAAAAAAATAAAAACCACAGAGGTGATTAAATACCACCAAAAGAAAGCTCTATTTGTGGGGAAAAAAGGACGCAAATTTTGTTTGGGTACAATGTCGCACGACCGCGCAATTGTCAGTTAAAGCTACGCAGTGCCGAATCGCAAAAAGTGCTCTGGTCAGGAAGGGGGTAAAATCTTCCGGGGCTGAAGTGGTTCCATATGTTCCATTGTGTGTATATATATATATATATATATATATATAGATATATATATATTCAGTCCATACCTGTAAAGATAAAAATAAAATGAAATTCACGGAATGTAAATTCTAAAAAGTGACAGGTGACAGACTCTTCAAACGTGTTCCTTCGTGCTTCTTATAGTATCCCCTATAGGAAATGCACTCATCGGAAATGACTATTATTAAACTTCCACAGTATTTGCCACTGTGCAACAATATCCAGATCCACCCTGTTTAGAGATTAGTCCTTTTTTTAGGCTTTTAGATGTTACTTCACATCACCCACATGTACGAAAGAAATGCTTCCATAGCATAATTCCGTATTAAAAAAGTGTTTATTTATGCGTAAACAATAAAAGACATACGCACATTGTCTCAGTAAGTAATAAGCTCATAAAACCAGGATGATTCGCGTTCCACGGCTTCAAACCAGAAGTGACGCAAAGACACTAGATGCTCAGCCCTACGCGTTTCATCATCAAGATGTCACCTGGAGCTGCGCCATCTTGCTACACTTGCTGGTTTATATAGCATGTGGTGATCTTCGACCCTGGTCACATGATGGCCGCCATTTTAGGTTAGTCTGGGAAGTTATGTGCAAAGGCCATTGCTGAATTATATGCGTGTATATATTGTTTTTCAAGCACACTGTATGTGAAAAACATGGGATTGTCCTGAATCAACCTAAAATACAAGTGCATATGTTCCCCCTCTAATAGGTGAGTTATATGTCCGCGATCTACTCTGATTTTCATGTTCCATTTGTGAATGCCGGCCAGATTTGCAGTGATTGGTCATCTAGGGGAGCCCCCATGCATATGATCATAAAACAATTATATAGAGCACAATATATGTAAAAAAATTAAATAAAATGAAATAAAAATACTACTGTATTAAATGAAAATGAACACGCCAATGAAACCCCTGTGAATCAGTATTTATTAATGAGTGTCATGGGGCTATAATTAAAATGATAAATATGTATATAAAATTATGGGACCACTAGAATGACGAATTAAATAGCATTGATATTATGCTGCAATGCTATAACGCTTATGAGAATGATTTTGAAACCAAGTGGAAAAATTTCATGAAATAAAATCAAGATGGTGCATGCGCGGCAGGGTCTAAGATGGCCGCATAGACCGGGAGCTCGTCGCCACTCCGGTCTAAAGATCACCGCAGCAGCCGTATGAGCCCTCGTTCTGGCCCGGCACGCAAACCTGCTGGCCGGGGAGACACTCCACATCGTCCCGTTGACCTCAGACTCTGCCCGGAGGAGCCTCACCCCGCTCTAGACTCGGCAGCAGCACGGACCGGCTATCCCAAAATTGCTGCCGTCTCCTCGCGAGGCCTGCCCTGCCTGGCTGAATCTATAGCTGACCAGGACCATGAAGCCCTCCCGCCCTCCCAAATATCGGATGCCGCAGTGAGTACCTCCCTACCTGGGGCCCCCCCACCTGCCTCAACCGAATCCCTCATAGGGTGAACACTAGGAGGGGGAGCCATCACCCTACAGCAGGAACATATCCACCCGTGAAACACAGATGCCAGAGACCCCTCTCTCTCCCCCACAGATTGTCCCTCTATGATAACCGCCTTCTCCCAAATGCTGTCCAGAGGCCTATCTCACACTGCAGCACAGATCACAGCCTCCATACATGTGGATCTGCAGCAGATAGGGGCCAGAATTGAGGTGACTGAGCAAAAATCAGACCGAGCAATTCTGAGAATAAATCAAAATACTGCTAGGATCCAGGAGCTCCAGGACCAACTAGAGACTGCCACCTCCAAAATTGAGGACCTCGAGAATAGGTTTAGATGTTACAATTTCCGAATCAGGGTTCTCCCAGAATCTGTTAAGGACACCCACCTAGCGGTTCAGGACTTAATTAAAAATTGAATCCCTAACATTCCAGCACACCACATTGAGCTTGATAGAGGGCACAGGGCATTACAACCTCCTCGCCCTGACGGGCTTCCGAGGGACATCATAGTGAAACCGCATTTTTATGCGGTTAAAGAGGAAGTGATGAAGCTATCCCGAACGGCAAAAAAACGGACAATCTGTCCCCATACACGGTGTAAAAGCGATGGGCACTGAAACCGCTACTCCAAGTCCTGGCGGGCAAAGAGATCACCTATAGATGGGCCTTCCCGCTTCGCTTAAACTTCTCATACCGCAACAAACCATACATCTTCTCCTCCTTCCATGATGGGGAAGGTCTTGTACTACAACTCGGATTAATCTCTCAGGAATTACCACCGATGTCCACTGCTAGAGGAGCTCCTGCTACCAAAAGACCATCGTCTACGAGTAGGGATGAGCCTGATGTTCGAGTTCGACTTGAACATCGGGTGTTTGCTTGTTTGCCGAATAGTGAACAATTTGGGGTGTTCACAGCAAATTCGAAAGCCACAGAACACCATTTAAAAGACTAATGGGAGAAATCAAAAGTGCTAATTTTAAAGGCTAATATGCATGATATTGTCATAAAAAGTGTTTGGGGACCCGGGTCCTGCCACAGGGGACACGTATCAATGCAAAAAAAGTTTTAAAAACAGACGTTTTTTTTCAGGAGCAGTAATTTTACTAATGCTTAAAGTGAAACAATAAAAGTGAAATATTCCTTAAAATTCGTACCTGGGGGGTGTCTATAGTATGCCTGTAAAGTGGCACATGTTTCCCCATGTTTAGAACAGTCCCTGCACAAAATGAAATTTCTAAAGGAATAAAAGTCATTTAAAACTAGTCGCGGCTGTAATAAATTATCAGTCCCGGCAATACACATAAAAGTCATTGAAAAAAACGGCATGGGATTTCCCCACAGTCCATTACCAGGCCCTTTGGTCTGGTATGAATATTAAGGGGAACCCCGAGCCAAAATGTAAAACAAATTGCTTGGGGGTCCCCCCAAATTCCATACCAGGCCCTTCAGGTCTGGTATGGATATTAAGGGGGACCCCACACCAAAATGTAAAAAAAAAATGGCGTGGGGGTCCCCTTAAAAATCCATACCAGACCCTTATCCGAGCATGCAACCTGGCAGGACGCAGGAAAAGAGGGGGGAACTAGAGAGCGCCCCCTCCTGAACCATACCAGGTGCGTCAGAGGGGGGCCCCACCCTCAGTTATAAAAGAACTGTCACCTGAGAGGACGTTCATTACGGCGTGTGCCGCCCATGGAGGTGGATCGGTGGCGGCGGCGTTTTCAGTCCATCGGCGGAGCAAGAGAAGACTTTGTGGGACATTTTCATTTCTTAATAAGGGACTTGTCCCAAGCCGTGTCATGTACTTTTTACCATTTTCACACTTTTTTTGTGAAATGGTAGGGGTACATTTGTACCCTGTTACCATTTCACACAGGGGGGTCCCCTTGTTAAATGGGGCTTCGAGATTCCAATAAGCCCCCCGCCCGCAGACCCCCACAACCACCAGGCAAGGATTGTGAGATGAGGCCCTTGTCTCCATCAACATGGGGATACGGTACTTTGGGTCTCTATTCCTGTGGCCTGCCAGGTTGCCTGTTTGAATAAGGGTCTGGTATGGATTTTTAGCAGATGGTGTTGAGTATATAATAGGGCAGCATTAGACATGACAATACAGGAGGACTAAGTACTGAAAGGGGATTTATTACTATCACAGTCCTGCACGCACTGGGAAGCAATTTGACTTATATGAGACTATAGCTGACAAGCTGAAAACATACCATCATCAGCTGGCCTATCAGGATATATTCAAAAAAACTATTCTCCTGCACTCAAGTGGTAGGCCTGGAGATGTACAGTACAGATACATTCCTTCTCTGCCTTGCTGCCCCACTCAGGACAATGAGTATCCTTGAAACTGTAAAACAGTAGCAAGAGAAGGGTGCTCTGACCTAGCGCATTACCAAAATAAGGTTCATTTCAAATAAAAACCACAAATGGTTGTACTCACACATAGGCATATAACAGCAAAAGTGAATGTGAACCATCGCCTTCAGGTCTGATATGGTAAACCAGCAGTGCGGGAAGACCTGGTGGCTTCTGTAGTGGTTGGCGCGTTTTGAGGGAGAATCCTCTTCTTTAGAGCCAAAATTAATCATTTTGGTTCTGAAGAAGAGGGTTCCCACTCAAAACAGCTTTTGCTGTGATATGCGAGTACAACCATTGCCCTTTTTATTTGGAACAACATTTAATTTTGGTAATGCTCTAGGTCGGTGCACCCTTCTTTTGCTACTGTTGGCCTATCGTTATACCCTGAGCATAACCAGTATATTCGTGGTGTATAGTGTGGTGTTAATTGGGAGGGTAGGTGGGTGGTTTGTGAGGGAAAAGTTGGGATAGGGGAGGACTGCTTTTTGAGGGGGGCTGCTTTTGGGTGGGGTTTCCATCCTGGTCAACTCACCATCTGGCTGTTTGAACTTTATGTTCGTTTGATTATTATTTTCAATAAAGAATTTGTGGTAATAATCTTGTATTCATCATATTCTTGGTGGGTCCTTTTGTATATTTATACATGTTGGAGACACCTCCCTATATATACAGTATATATATATATATATATATATATATATATATATATATATATATATATATATATATATATATATATATATATATATATGGTTGTAGCACCACAACTGTGCCATCTCCATTAATCAAGAAGCTAAAGTCAAGTCACCCCAGAGCTAAAGGTTCTCCTGGATTGCAAACCTTAGAGAGGACCCACATGGGACTTACCTTGTTCAATGCATAGAAGACACATGTATAGGCCCACAAATCTGTCAGAGAGTACGTGTCTCCAAGAAATGTCTCTTTTATCTTATCCCATGGAAATGTCCGTTCAGCCTCCTTTTTCATTTGATGACGTAATTGATACTCCAGATCTTTCATACATGAAAAGTCTGACCAGTTTTTTTTCGAATGCAGCGAGGACATACACCTGGAACGTTAAAACAGTAAGTTGAATGTTTAATAGGCAAGATATTCATTTAACATTCTTTGTCTGGATGAGAATTGTTCTTCAACTGTTGTCTAATCACTTGATGTTGAAACGTTCCAGACTTCAAGTGGTTGAAGCAATCTCATTGCTGCAGCTGCATAAGTTTGGTGTCAATTTTTTCAGCCAGTGTTCATCTATTTAGTAAAAGTGATTGAGGCAGCTCTACATCCTCCTGATCACTTTTACAGTAGTCAGAAAGGCAGCCCCCCTTCACTGGCACCTCCATGGTGGATCAATGGCTCTCCTGTTACTCCAAGGAGCCCAAGACCACTGAAAATGTATCATCCATTAAGATGGAGGAGATTGAAGAACATCCATTCCCTGATCTCTCCTGCAAGTAATGAAGCTGGAAGAGGTGATGATTACATCACTTTGATTTCAAAGCTGTCATTCCCAGGGAAAGCAGGTAATAAAGCCTGATCTGTTCTTGATTAGCTGAAGTGAAGGCAAGGGAAACAATGGGGGTAAAATTGACCCCTGAAGTCTTTATAAAGAGGACTTGTCACTTGCCTATGCTATCACATAGGGGACTTGTTAGCCCCCTTATGACAGCAAAAAATTATAAAAAAAAGTGTAAGAAAACTTAATGGCTAAATAATAATATTAATAATAATAATAAAAGTATTTTTTTTATTTAAGCACTATATATATATATATATATATATATATATATACACACACACACACAATAGGTTCACAATAGGTTCAGGAACTCAACCATGCCCTTGCTGCAAGGGGTGGAGCACGCTGCATCAAAGGGCCTTAGTGAGTTATGCACATAGTTCAGATGTACACAACATACACAGTGCAGGGTTCACATGTCGCAGGACTCAGGAGTGCACTATGTACAGGGTGCAGGGTTCAGGCATGCACTACATACAGCATGCAGGGTTCAGGAGTGCAGTGCATACAGGGTGCAGGGTTCAGGAGTGTGCTATGTACAAGGTGCAAAGCTCTGGAGTGTGCAATGTACAGGCTGCAAGGCTCAGAAGTGCACTACGCAAAGAGTGCAGGGTTTAGGAGTGTGCTACGTACAAGGTGCAAAGCTCAGAAGTGCACTACACAAAGAGTGCAGGGTTCAGGATTGTGCTATGTACAAGGTGCAAAGCTCAGGAGTGTGTAATGTACAGGCTGCAAGGCTCAGAAGTGCACTACGCAAAGAGTGCAGGGTTCAGGAGTGCACCATGTACAAGCCGCAAGGCTCAGATGTGTGCTACCTACAGGGTTCATGAGTACAATACGTACAGGGCGCAGGACTCACAAGTACACTATGTACAGTGTGCAGGGCCCAGAAGTGTGTTTTGGACAGGGTGCAGGGTTCGAGAGTGCACTATGTACAGAGTACAGGACTCAGGAGTGTGCTATGTACAGGGTGCAGTGATCAGAAATACACTATGTACAGGGTGCAATGTTCATGAGAGAACTATGTACAGGGTGCAAGACTCAGAAGTGTGCTATGTACATGAGCGCAAGGCTCAGGTGTGTGCTATGTACATGGCACAAGGCTCAGGAGTGAGCTACAGACATGGTACAGACATTGTCCAGGGTTCAGGAGTATAATATGTACAGGGTGAAGGACATCTTTTTTTGCTTGAAAGCTCCACTCAAAAATGTGAGTTTGATTGTTTTTTTTTTCTGCCTGTAGGAGCATATGCCTGAAGACGCCTGAAAAAGCCATAGTGTGCATGGACACATTGGCTAACATGGAGGGGTGTTTCCAGGCAAAAAAAAAACAGAGTTCATAAAAGCTCAAAAGCTTGTAGGAGACGCTTATTTGAGCTGCAGTGTGCATGAGTCCTTAATGTTGGGAAAAATGTAAAAAATATTTCCGGAGGCAATGTGGCAAAACAATAAAATAAAAAACAATAGCTGTTATGTAATGCAGTTAACAAATTGCTTAATAAATTGTTATAATATACCATGTTGATCCAGATATCCCAGCGATGTATGTAACGGCACCTAAAAGGTTGAGTTCAGACAGTTTGGAAATCGTTCCCAGAAAACCAACCATGGCACGGAGTCCGCCCCCAGATCCCAAGACCGCAATTACAGGAGGTTCACAATTCTTCAGAAAAAAAAGAAAGAAATGATGATAACCATAAGTTATGTTACAGATGAAATATGTAGCATGTGCATCTGCAGAACATTTTTCAGGGAGGGGGCATCATTTTAAGGTCATCCATGCTCTGACCGTCTTCAACATGTCATTATAACATTATCATGGTCAGAGACTGCAGACATACTACAGGGGATGGTCAGAGACTGCGGACACAATACAGGAGATGGTCAGAGACTGCAGACATACTACAGGGGATGGTCAGAGACTGCGGACATAGTACAGAAGATGATCAGAGACTGCAGACATAGTACAGGAGATGGTCAGAGACTGCAGACATAGTACAGGAGATGGTCAGAGACTGCAGACATAGTACAGGAGATGGTCAGAGACTGCAGACATAGTACAGGAGGCGGAGGGAGACTGCAGACATAGTACAGGAGATGGTCAGAGACTGCAGACATAGTACAGGAGATGGTCAGAGACTGCATACATGGTACAGGAGATGGTCAGAGACTGCCGATATGGTACAGGAGATGGTCAGAGACCACATACATGGCACAAGAGACTATCAGAGACTGCAGACATGGCACAAGAGATGATCAGAGACTGCATACATGGCACAAGAGACTGTATACATGTGGATGGTGACAGAGAGAGAGAGTGGGGGTGACAGACAGAGGGGGGTGACAGAGAGAGACAGAGGGGGGTGACAGAGACAGAGGGGGGTATAATGTAACATCCTACACTCTGCTTAAGTGCTTTCGTCATACACCATTTCCTTCCAGTCTGATTATAAATATTAGATATTCCAACCGCTGACAACCACAAACAAGGCAATACTTGTTTGGTTGCTCACCATGAACTGTTTATTAGAACAAGAATACAGTCCATTATACATTTGAAAAGGAGTTTCCCCCCTCCTGCTCATATTACTCTAACAATACACCTGCAACAAGAAACATAAATTAATATGAGCTAAGTAACTAATCCCTTAAGGCAGCCAACATGACTCCATGCCCACCTGGCCATTGTTGTGATTAATCAGCATTTCACTACAGGTCAGACTCGTTGTCACCAAGCTTCACACAGTAGATTATATATTATCATAGGTAGGGATGAGTTTCGAGTTCGAGTCAAACCTATGTTCGACTCGAACATCGTCTGTTCGGCCGTTTGGCGGATTCCGAACGTTATGGGCCGTTCGCGCCAAATTCGAGTGGCAGGTCACGGCCCATAATTCACTGCGGCATCGTAGTGCATTGCTGGCTGCTGATTGGCCATGCATGCACTATGACCCACATCCTTTGGCCAATCACAGCGCAGAAAAAACAGAGAGTCGTGATTGGCCTTTGCACAGTGTGCACCTAACACTTTACCTGAATACAATTGCCGGCGTTCTCATGCAAATACAGGCAGGGAGCTGCAGTATTTTGTTTTAGTGTCCTTTGCACAGTGTGCACCTAAAGCTTTACCTGAATACAATTGCCGGCGTTCTCATACAAATACAGGCAGAGATCTGCAGTATCTTGTTTTAGATTCCTTTGCACAGTGTGCACCTAAAGCTTACCTGAATACAATTGCCAGTGTTCTCATACTAATAATACTACAGTCAGGCAGTTGATTCTGCTAGCTGCAGTATAATCAGTATATATATATATATATATATATATATATATATACACACGTCCCAGCTTTGTGCTACTACATCTCCCTGCAGGCCATTAGTATGTCTGGAAGGCCAACTAGGAGAGGCAGACAGCCACGAGCCAATAAAAAAAAGAGGGCAAGCAGGCTCTGTGTCTAGAGGCAACAGTGCTGGTCGTGGACACGGTGCATCCTCATCAGCATGTGGCCGTGGGACATGCTTGTCCTTTTTTTCGGCAGCTGGCCGCGTTGAGCCGCAACATGCCGAATACTTGGTAAAGTGAATGATCAAGCCGTCCTCATCCTCCTCATCCTCTCTCACCCAGGCTCAGGGTACTTTGTCTGGCAAAGCAGCTGCCAATGCGGCCTCTTCCCTCAATGGCATCAGTCACTCCTTCCCTAGCCCCACCATGTCCTCCTGAGGAGTCCCCCAAACTGTTTGACCACAGTGTTGGGTACATGCTCCAGGAGGATGCCCAGCGTTTTGAAGGCTCTGATGGTACCCAGCTAGAGGAAGGCAGTAACGTGAGCCCAGAGAGAGGGGGTGCCCAAGAAGGACAGCAATCTGGCAGTCATGTTCCCCTAGCTGCAGCATACTTCCTGGTTTTCTCCAGTGATGAGGAGGGAGGGGATGATGAGGTCACTGACTCCACGTGGGTGCCTAATAGGAGGAGGAGGAGGCACATCTCCAACGAGGCAGGATGCCCTTCAGGGGCCAGCTTAAGGGCAGCACACTGACTGCATTACACCACAGTGCTCCGCATGTGCAGGGCGCTGTCGTCTCTGCGCGTTATTCCAAAATTTCTTTGGTGTGGGCCTTTTTTGAGACAAGTGCATCAGATCGTGCCACTGCTATTTGCAACATATGTCTTAAGGGTATCTCGCGTTGCCAAAACATCAGCCGCTTGGGCACCACATGCTTGACCAGACATATGGCGACCTGCCATGCAGTTCGTTGGCAAGCTTATCTAAAAGACCCACACCAAAGAACAAAGCAGACCTCTCCTCCTTGCTCCTCATCAGCTGGGATCTCCAACCCCACTATACCTTCAGTCCTCTCTGAAACCTGCACTGAGAGGAATGAAGGTGTAGAATAGGGATGGGCCCGAACACCCCCCGGTTCGTTTTGCACCAGAACCTGCGAACGGACCGAAAATTTGCGCAAACTTTAGAACCCCATTAAAGTCTATGGGACTCGAACGTTCAAAATCAAAAGTGCTAATTTTAAAGGCTTATATGCAAGTTATTGTCCTAAAAAGGGTTTGGGGGCCCGTGTCCTGCCCCAGGGGACATGTATCAATGTGCTTTTTCGGGAGCACTGATTTTAATGACGCTTAAAGTGAAAAAAAAAAAGTGAAATATTCCTTTAAATATCATGCCTGGGGGTGTCTATAGTATGCCTGTGAAGTGACACGTGTTTCCCGTGTTTAGAACAGTCCCTGCATAAAATGACATTTCTAACGGAAAAAAGGTCATTTAAAACTTCTTGCGGTTTTAATGTAATACAAAAAAGGGAGGTAAATCCGTGCTTAGTAAAACTCTAGATGACACAAACAGCTGAACATCATAACCCGGATACTGGGCACAAATACTATAGAAAAAGAAAACGTGCAGCGCTCAAATTATATCTAATGATAAATATTACAGTGATTGAATACATAAACAGCAAAATCAGTGAAGATGTGCCTGAAAAAGATGGTGAAAAAATACAGTGGAAAATTGATATATAGAGGAAGAAAAAATCAACTAACATAAAAATCATAAATTATACCAGGGATCTGGTAAGCCTCCATCTTATTTGGGTGAATAGAGGTGACGGGTTGCTACATGGTCAAATTGCATGAATACAATCATCAAGTCACACCATATTATTCATTCTGTAAATACATTTTTTTGATACGTATGTGGACACTTTTTTCACACAAGAAATTGGAATTTGTGATTTTAATGTGATGTCTGGTCCCGGCAAGAAGGATGAAAATCAATGGGAAAATGGCATGGGTACCCCCCTGCCCATTACTAGACATGTGCGATTAGTTTCGTACGAATTCTTCGAAATTCGTACAAATTTTTCGAAATTCGTACGAATTTTTTCGAAATTCGTACAAATTTTTTGAAATTCGTACGAATTTACGAATCCGTAGTACGAATTTCCGTTTACAAATTTTGTCGCCAAGTTATTCGAATCCGACTACCAAATATCGAATTTCAACTAATATGAAAGAAATTATTATAGCGGATATAACGAATGATTCGAATGAATTCGAATGATTCAAATGAATTCGAATGATTCGAATGACAAAGTGTAATTTTTGCAGGAAAAATTCCGTTTACGAATTTCAGCTCCAAATTATTCGAATCAAACTACCAATATCGAATTTCAACTAATTTGAAAGAAATTATTATAGCGGATATAACGAATGATTTGAATGAATTCGAATGATTCGAATGACAAAGTGTCATTTTTGCAGGAAAAAAAAGCTATTTAAAATAACTTTTAAAAAAAGCGTGGGGGTCCCCCCCCAAATTCAATAACCAGGCCCGTCAGGTCTGCTATGGATTTTAAGGGGAACCCCGGCCAAAAAATAAAAATAAATGGCGTGGGGTCCCTTTGCACGTAGTCACTTTATATACTTATATATTTACACACTGCTTGCCATATGTAATTGGTCGCATATACCCATCATTTATTCAGCTATTTATTTTTAATTATTTTTATCGCACGGAGTCACTTTAAATATTCTTACACTGGTTTTTAATGTGCAGCAACACCATTGCCTTAATATATATTCCTGTTAATATATATTCCTTTATTAGTTACACGCATATATCAGTTGCTTCCCGACAGAAGAACAGATGCCATGGAAGAAGATGCCGGACGAGAAGGAGGAGAAGACCAGCGCAAGAAGAAGCGGATCGGAGGAAGAAGAAGATGGAAGAAGAAGATGGAAGAAGATGCCGGAAGGAGAAGATGAAGAAACCGAAGGATGAAGAAAGGAAGACCAGAAGAAAGAAGATTTTAATAAAAGGAATTGTCAAAGACCGTCTCCTGTCATTTTTACCATTTTTGTCACTTTTTTGGTGAAATGGTAGTACCCCCTTACCATTTCACACAGGGGGGGCCGAGATCTGGGGGTCCCCTTTGTTAAAGGAGGCTTCCAGATTCCGATAAGCCCCCCGCCCGCAGACCCCCACAACCAAGGGCCAGGGTTGTGGGGACGAGGCCCTTGTCCTCGTCAACATGGGGACAAGGTGCTTTGGGGGGGACCCCCAAAGCACCCTCCCAATGTTGAGGGCATGTGGCCTGGTACGGTTCAGGAGGGAGGGGGGCGCTCTCGTCCCCCCTCTTTTCCTGCAGCCTGCCAGGTTGCGTGCTCGGATAAAGGGTCTGGTATGGATTTTGAGGGGGACCCCACGCCATTTTTTTTTTTTTTGGCCGGGGTTCCCCTTAAAATCCATCCCAGACCAATTTAAAAATGTACCAGTTCAAAATTACAAACAGATTCTACTTAACAACAAACTTACAGTCCCTGTCTTGAACTTGAACCGCCTGTATACTGCTGTTCTGTGTATATAGGGCCTGGGGGCCCCACGCCTTTCCTTTTTTTAATTTGGGTGTGGGGTTCCCCTTAATATCCATACAAGACCCAAAGGGCCTGGTAATGGACTGGGGGAGGGGGGGGGGTACCCATGCCGTTTGTCTCACTGATTTTCATCCATATTGCCGGGACCAGACATTACATTAAAGCCGCAAGCAGTTTTGAATGTCTTTTATTGCTTTAAAAATGTCATTTTGTGCAGGGACAGTTCTAAGCACGGGAAACATGCGCCACTTCACAGGCATACTATAGACACCCCCAGGTACAATATTTAAAGGAATATTTCACCTTTTTTTTTGCACTTTAAGCATCATTAAAATCACTGCTCCCAAATAAACAGCCATTTAAAAAAAAAAAAAAAAGCATTGATAGATGTCCACTGGGGCTGGACCTGGGTCCCCAATCCCCTTTTAGGACAATAACTTGCACATTAGCCTTTAAAATTAGCACTTTTGATTTTGAACGTTCAAGTTTAACACGGTTCTAAAGTTTGCACAAATTTTCTGTCCAGTTCTGGTGTGAACCGAACTGGGGGGTGTTTGGCTCATCCCTAATCATAGGTATTAACACAGTACACCTTCTCACAATAGCAGGAGCTCCAGTAGGAGTCTGCCCGTCCTCTACATTGTACAGAGGCCAGTGTGATCAGCTCTTTCAATTAACATGTCGAGTTCACAGTCAAACAAACCAAGAATAGTCTTTATATATATCCTCAGAGATATTGTGGATAAATATTACTGTCACATTTTAAATAATCCAAGCCACATTTTCTCAGTCACCCTGTGTCCATAGTGGACACAGGGTAACTTAGACATAGGGGGTGCATGTGGAGCCGAAATAAGGGTTTCCCAACCTCTCCACGAAATTCTGGGTTCCACAGGCCCTCCCGTCACATCTCTCCTTTCGGCAGAAGACTGACACAGGAGGAGACCCCAGACGTGTTGTCTCTGAAGTTAGTCCATAGTTCCAGTCCCCCAATGCCTGTACCCACACAGTACCCCAAACAAATTGTTCCAAACAGAGCATTACTCACCCAGCCAACCTCTGCCTCTCTCATAGAACATACCCGCTGCTGGGGGTAAGTGCGGACTGGTCCTTCCCCTGGAGTTCCTTCAGCCGCTGGAAAGAAGACAGGGTGACTGGGCTCAGTCCGCCATGCTGTTGGGGATCTCGGCCAACAGCCCAGCATCCCTGGGGAAATGGAGACTGAAGTCCCATCCACCTTCACAGGAAATCCCTGCTCTGTTGAGGGCAGAGGCCAGCAGCACTCTGCCCTGTTGCCAGTGCTTCTGTTGGGGACCCCACATCATCTGCTCCAGCAAACTGTTGGGGAGGGAGGCTGACTGCTCCAGCTCCCTCAAACTCCACAGTTGTTGCCGGGCCTGGGCAGAGGTTGGTAGCACTCTGCCTGGTTGACAGCACTTCTGATGGTTTTCTGTTAGTGGAGACCGCAGGCCCATTCACGACACCAGATTAAGCTGCAGTTGTGAGGTGCCGACTGCATTCTCTCCTTGTATCCTGATCTTCAGCTCTGAAGTAATCGCCACCTCCTCATCCCCGGCCTCCGGAACTTCCATAGGTGTGGGGCAGGGGTCTTGGACCATCTGTCTGGTTGCCAGCGCGTCAGCAGGGTTGGTGTCATAATTCTGGGGCACCGTCTGCTGCTGGAACTCCCTTTCTGTTAGTTGAGGGCAGAGGCTAGCAGCACTCTGCCCTGTTGCCAGCCCTTCTGCTGGGTTGCTGGCATTATTCTCGGGTGCCATCGGCTGCTGGGAAGGGAAGCCAGTTGCTTCATCTCCCTTTCCATCATCTGGCTACTGGGATGACATGTCTCTGGTATTGTCTCCCAGGTGCATGGATCCTTGCTATGGAGGAAAGACCACCACCTTCTCACCCTGGGCCTCCAGAACTGCCACAGGTGTAGGGCAGAGGTCTTGGACCCTCTGTCCAGTTGTCAAAGCTTCAGCTGGAAAGTGTTTCTGGTAACTTCACAGATGATGCTGGCAGAAAATCCCATGTCTGCCAGTGTTGTGGGAGAAAAGCAGACTGACTCTTCTCTCAGGGAGGCTAAAGCTGCTGGTGGTACTGGGCAGATCTACGTGACGTCTGGCCTTGATGCCAGCTCTTCTGCTGGAGGCTCACCGGGTTGTTCTTCCTCAAAAGAAAAGTCTATCAAATCCCCAGTCTTTATAACTGGTGTCTGGGGATAAAGGTTCACCATCTCCTGTCCATAGAACCCAGATGTTATTGGTGCTGGGCAGAGATTAGCAGAGCTCTGGAGTCGCTCTCCCAGGAATGGCATACGTAATTCCTGTTGGTAACTGGCTCTTTGCTCTGGGGTTGGAAAGCACTTGCCCTTTTACATACCGGCGACCTGGAGGGCTCCAATCCAGAGCTCCAGGTATTCATCCGCAGACACCTCCTGGAATATGCTGAAAGGATGATCACCAGCAGCTCCGGGAACTCTGATGCCAGATCCATATCTCCGCTGGGGTGACTGAAGTCTGCTATCCCAATCTTGGATTCAGGTGGAGGTTTGGATGTCCCAAACTGCAGGAAGTGTCCCACTGCTTGCATCCAACGTAACAAAACGTCCCACACTCCGCTTGAGTCCTTTTGTTATATACCGCTACCTTCCAGTGTGAATATTGATATCAGTTATTCCAATCACACCATAACCACAAACAAGGCAATACTCATTTGGTTGCTTACCATTAGGTATGAGCCGAACACCCCCCGGTTCAGTTCGCACTAGAACTTGCGAACGGACCGAAAGTTTGCACGAACTTTCGAACCCTGTTAAAGTCTATGGGACTCGAATGTGAGAAATCAAAAGTGTGAATTTTAAAGGCCACAATTAGCAGAGCATGCCACAGAGCATGCCACAACACTGTAAGCCCTCACAGTTACTCTTGGTGGGCACAGGAACGGGCCCTGCTGTGAACTATTAGATCAAGAATTGTAATTACATGCCTATGTTGAACAGGGGAAGAAAAAAATGTGCCTTAGGCACTGGTGCTGGTGCCACAACACTGCAACCCCTCACAGATACTCTAGTTGGAGCACAGGAATGAGCCCTGCTGCAAAGTATTGCATCAAAAATTGTAATTATTACATTGTTAAACAGGGGCAGAAAAATTGGGCCTTAGGCACTGGTGCCCAGAACCAAACATTTTCTTACAATCTAACAGCATGAAAGTTGAGGAGGAAGAGGATAGTAACTCAGCATAACAGAACAGTCACTCAGCATCAGCATAGGCAGTCTTGAAGGGATCTCATCTCACATACAAAAAAAAATATTTGGTTACATCTGCATCAGGTGCTTGGTAGCTGGTGATCCAAGAATGATTCATTTTTATGAAGGTCAGCAGATCGACCGATTCAGTGGACAGGTGCATCCTGTGATCGGTTACAAAGCCTCCAGAAGCACTGAATGTGCGTTCCAAAAGAAAGCTGGATGCAGGACAGGCCAGTAGTTCAATTGCATACTGTGCAAGCTCTGGCCAGTGATCTATCCTCAAGACCCAGTAACCCAGAGGATTTTCGGTGAGAAAGGTGTCCAAGTCTGATCTTGCCCCTAGGTATTCCTGCACCATGTAAATCAGACGCTGGCGATGGTTGCTGGAACCGATCATACCTTGGGGCTGCAGACTAAAAAATTGTCTGCATGCATCGGTCAGACGGCCACCTTCTCCACCGCTCCTTCTGTAACTGACCTAAGCCTCAGCAACACGTTGTCCAGGACCAGGAATTTGTAACCTCCCAGGCTCTGGAAACGCGTCACACAAACCTTTCTGCAAGATGTTTCATCCTTTGCTCCCTCTGCGATGGGAAGATAAGGTCCGCAAACTTACCCATTTAACGTGGATCAAGGAGGGTTGCCAGCCAGTAATGATCCCTCTCCTTGATACCATGAATACGAGGATCCTTCCGCAGGCTTTGCAGGATCAGGGAGGCCATGCAGCGTAGGTTTGCTGAGGCATTCGGTCCGGAGTCCTCTGGCTCACTAAGGACAACATGATCCACAGCCACCTCCTCCCAGCCACATACAAGTCCACGGGTTTCTTGGGACTGTAAATAATCCCTTAAAGACTGCTGCTGATGCTGAGTGCTAGGCTACACCTCCATGCTGACACAATCGTCCTCCTCCTCTTCCTCGTTCTCTTCCTGTGTGATCGGCGGGCCAGCAGGAACACTGTCTGGATAAAGGGGGCCTTGAGAGGTAAGGAAGTCCTCCTCTTCCGCCCTCTGTTCTGCCTCAAGTGCCCTGTCTATTATTCCATGCAGCGTGTGCTAAAAACAGGTGGACAAGAGGGACAGTGTCACTGATGCATGCACTGACACTGCTCACCATCTTCGTGGCCTCCTCAAATGGTGACAGGACAGTGCATGCATCCCTGATCATAGCCCACTGGCATGGGGAAAAAAAAACAAGCTCCACTGACCCTGTCCTGGTGCCATAGTCGCACAGGTACTCATTGATAGCCCTCTGCTGTGTGTGCAGCCGCTGCAGCATGGCTAACATTGAGTTCCACCTGGTGGGCATGTCACAGATTAGGCGGTTTTTGGGCAGGTTAAATTCCTTTTGGAGGTCAGCCAGCCGAGCACTGGCATTATATGACCAGCGGAAATGCACACAGACTTTCCTGGCCTGCCTCAGGACATTCTGTAAGCCCGGGTACCTGACCAAGAACAGCTGCACCACCTCTAAAGCCTGCCCCTGCTGAGCTGACAGAATCTCTGCCCCAGTTTGGCTCCTGTCCCCCAAGCACACCAGCTCAAGCACCGTATGGCATCTTTTTGCCTGCGTACTTGCGTAGCCCCTTGAACGCCTACAGAGCACCGCTGGTTCAGAGGACAAATCAGCACAGGAAGGGGCCATGGAGGAAGATGAAGAGGAGGGGGTGGAGGAGAGAGGTGTGTCAGAATCACCACTAGTAACATTTTGGAGGCGTGGTGGCAGAACAACCTCCAACACTACTGCACCCTGTCCTGCATCCTTCCCAGCTGCCAGCAGAGTCACCCAGTGCACCGTGAAAGATAGGTAACGTCCCTGTCAATGCCTGCTGGACCACGAGTCAGTGGCAATATAGACCTAACCGCTGACCGCCCTGTCCAGCGAGGCCAAGACATTGCCTTCCACATGCCTGTAGAGAGCCGGAATCGCCTTTCGTGCGAAAAAGTGGCGTTTGGTAACCAGTCACTGAGGAACCGCACAGGGGGCAGAGTCTACCAACTGAAAAGGCAGCAGTTGCAGTGCTAGCAATTTAGCCAAGCTAGCATTCAACCGCTGGGCATGTGGAACTTCTTTTGGCGGTGCAGCAGCTGGGGCAGGGAAATTTGCCTGGTACAATCGGACGTTGATGTACCAATAGCAGATTGCCCGCAAGTACTTGGCTGTGACACACCTAATTCTACACCTTCATTCCTCTCAGTGCAGGTTTCTGAGAGGACTGAAGGTATAGTGGGTTTGGAGATCACAGCTGATGAGGAGCAAGGAGAGGTCCGCTTTTTTCTTTGGTGTGGGTCTTTTATTTATGCTTGCCAACGGACTGCATGGCAGCTCGACATATGTCTGGTCAAGCATGTGGTGGCCACACGAGATACGCTTCAGACATATGTTGCAAATAGCACCGGAGCGATCTGCTGCACATGTCTCATAACAGGCCCACACCAAAGAACTTTTGAAATAACGTGCAGAGACAGCAGCGCCCTGCACATGCGGAGCTCTGCGGTGTGATGCAGTCGGTGTGCTGCCCTTAAGCTGGCCCCTGGAGGTCATCCTGCCTCGTTGGAGATGTGCCTCCTCCTCCTCTCTCCTATCAGGCACCCATGTAGAGTCAGTGACCTCACCATGCCCTCCCTCCTCATCACTGGAGCAAACCTGGCAGTATGCTGCAGCTGGGGGAACATGCCAGTTTGCTGTCCTTCTTGGGCAACCCCTCTCTCTGGGCTCACGTAACTGCCTTCCCCAAGCTGGGTACCATCATCCGAGCCTACAAAACGCTGCGCATCCTCCTGCAGCATGTACCCAACACTGTGGTCAAACAGTTTGTGGGACTCCTCAGGACATGGTGGGGCTAGGGAAGGAGTGACTGATGCCATTGAGCCAAGGGAAGAGGCCGCTTTGGCAGCTGCTTTGGCAACTGCTTTGGCAGATAAAGTACCCTGAGCCTGGGTGAGAGAGGATGAGCAGGATGAGGAACGGCTTGGTCATCCACTCTACCAACTCTTCTGCATGTTGTGGCTCAACACGGCCAGCTCCTGAAAAAAAGGACAAGTGTGCCCCACGGCCACATGCTGAGGATGCACCGTGTCCACGACCAGCACTGTTTGCTGTAGACACAGAGTCTGCTTGCCCTCTTTTAGTGGCCTGTGAGCGTCTGCCTCTCCTTGGTGGCCTTCCAGACATACTGTACAATTAGATTATCAAAACAACACCTGAAGTTTACAAAAAACAGTACACCAGGAATAGCCTACAGTAAGGTATAGGCTTGGCAGCTCAGTGAGCCACCTGCCTGGCTGAAAGGGTCTTTAAACACGCACTAAGGCAATGGCCTAGTGAGGTATAGGCTTGGCTAGACTATATATCTATACAAGCCTGTATATATATTATATATATTAAATTGCGCTGGCTCCTGACGAGCATGCGCTATGTATTTTACCAAAGTTAATATTCCTGAAATCACAGTTGGGTTTTAGGGCTAATTATGCCAAATTATGGTTTCAGTACCAGTCTAGCTGGAATTGCACTGTTTTCCCTTTGGCCGTAGGTGTCGCTGTCACCGCCGGCAGGTATGAGAATGCAATCTGGCTGGGCGTATTGGGTACCATTCTTTCTCGGAACCAGCCCAGTGGGAGTGTCATCCTGCTGTGCTTTCTGGGAAGAGGTATTTAAGGTACTGGGATCACTGGACGGTCCAGTCCAGAAGATACCTTCTGTCTGTTTGGTCCTGGTCCTCCTGATCAGCCCCCATGGCCCTCCTGGCCTGGGGTGCGGATCCATGCAATTCCGAGTCTCAAGCTGGATAGCCTGAGGTGAAGCAGCTGCAGGGACAGGCCTGAATGGATATCGGGGCCTAATTATCCAAGAGTGGTCCGGTGCCGTCTCGTCTAAGGAGAGGCCCAGCAACTGGAGAATCATCGAAGGGAGGACTCTTCGGGAGAAGGCCATGCACAAGGCTGGTTTCTCTGAAGGAGCCCGGAGGCTCAGGTGAAGGATACTAGATGGATCTACACTCATACGGTATCGCCGGAACGACTGCGAGATACTGGTACCGTATGATAGTTCTCTAAATTTGTCTAAGTCCCTCAGTTACGTTCAAGTCTGTGGCAGAGACTTTTGCTCACGTGTTTTACATCCAAGTCTGTGGCAGAGACTTTTGCTCAAGTGTTCTATAACCAAGTCTGTGGCAGAGACTTTTCCTCATGTGTTTTACATCCAAGTCTGTGGCAGAGACTTTTGCTCAAGTGTTCTATAACCAAGTCTGTGGCAGAGACTTTTGCTCAAGTGTTCTACATCCAAGTCTGTGGCAGAGACTTTCATTTACTTAGTACCTTGCCGGCTGCTAGGCCTAGTGAGAGGAGGTCTATCCGGAGGTGGTGAGAATCCAGCTGTGAAACAGTTATTCTCTGGATTCCTAAAATAAGAGACTTTCTATTCTTGCAGTTCCAAAAGTACCTGAACTTTCTTCCTAACCCTCTACCCTACATTTAAGAGACTGTTATCTTTCAAATAAATAACCCAAAAAGGAAGATCAAGTGTCAGTCTTTACATTTCTTTGGGCCATCTACCACAGGAAACCCCTAGACAGGGACGAGGTGAAGAAGGTAATGGTAAGCCCAATAAAACCAGCAGCTCCTTCGGGGGTTAGTGCTACATATATATATATATATATATATATATATATATATATATATATATATATATATATATATATATATATATATATATACACACACACACACAAAGCCGGGATGTATTTATACACACACAATACACTGCAGCTATCTAACTTTCTCGCCTGCCTAAAGTATATTAGCAACAGAACACCAGGAATTGCCTGCCTGCTGAAACTAAATGAAATGACAGTCTCTCTGTCTCTCTCTTTCACAAGCGCCACCAACACACTACACACGGCCAATGTGCAGGCGCCTTATATAGTGTGGGGCATGTACTTAACCCCCTGAGTCATAATTGGCCACAGGCTCCCTGCCTGTGGCCAATTATGGCTCTGTTTGCTTACGGCGCTGTGATTGGCCAAGGCATGCGTTTCATAGTGCATGCTTGGCCAATCATCAGCCAGCAATGCACTGCGATGATGCAGTGCATTATGGGCCGTGACGTGCCGCTCGAAAGTATATTAGCAACAGAACACGAGGAATTGCCTGCCTGCTGAAACTAAATGAAATGACAGTCTCTCTGTCTCTCTGTTTCACAAACGCCACCAACACACTACACACGGCCGACGTACAGGCGGCCTTATATAGTGTGGGGCGTGTACTTAACCCCCTGAGTCATAATTGACCACAGGCACCCTACCTGTGGGCAATTTTGGCTCTGTTTGCTTACGGCGCTGTGATTAGCCAAAGCATGCAGGTCATAGTGCATGCTTGGACAATCATCAGCCAGCAATGCACTGCGATGACGCAGTGCATTATGGGCCGTGACGCGCCGCTCAAATTTGGCCCATAATGTTCGTAATTCGACAAACGGTCGAACAGCCGATGTTCGACTCGAACTTAAGTTCGACTCGAACTCGAAGCTCATCCCTACTCACCATGAACTGTTTATTAGAACAAAAATACAGTCTTATATACATTTGTAGAGGAGGTTCCCCCCTTCTGCTCATATTACTCTAACAATACACCCAGAAACATAAATTAACATGAGCTAATTAACTAATCTCTTAAAGCAGCCCACCTGGCCATTGTTGTGATTAATCAGGATTTCACTACAGGTGTTGTCATCGAGCTTCACACAGTAGATTATACATTATCATAAGTAAAAAACAGGACATCTTCTCACAATAGCAGGAGCTCCAGTAGGAGTCTCATACATTGTACAGAGGCAAATGTGATCAGCTCTTTCAATTAACATGTCGATTATAGAATCAAAAAAACCAAGAATAATCTTTATATATATATCCTGGGAGATATTTTAGATAAATATTACTGTCCCATTTTAAGTAATCCAAGCCACATTTTCTCAGTCACCTTGTGCCCCTAATGGACACAGGGTTACTTAAACTTAGGAGGTGCATAGGGAGCTGAAACAAGGGTTTCCCAACCTCTTCAAGGGATTCTGGGTTCCACGGGCCCTCCCGGGTAGACAGAGAGAGACAGAGGGGTGACAGAGAGAGAGACAGTGGGGGGGTGACAGAGAGAGAGACAGTGGGGGGTGACAGAGAGAGAGACAGTGGGGGTGACAGAGAGAGAGACAGTGGGGGGGTGACAGAGAGAGAGAGAGAGAGAGAGAGAGAGACAGACAGGGGGGTGACAGGGAGAGAGAGACAGGGAGGTGACAGAGATAAAAAGGTGGGGGGGGGTGACAGAGACAGAGGGGGTGACAGGGAGAGACATAGGGGGGTGACAGAGAGAGACAGAGGGGGTGACAGAAAGAGACAGAGGGGGTGACAGAGAGGGGGTGACAGAAAGAGACAGAGGGGGTGACAGAGAGAGAGGGGGTGACAGGGAGAGACAGAGGGGGTGACAGGGAGAGACGGGGGGTGACAGAGAGAGAGACAGGGGGGTGACAGAGAGAGAGAGAGACAGGGAGGTTACAGAGATAGAAAGGGGGTGACAGAGAGAGACAGAGGGGGGTGACAGAGAGAGACAGAGGGGGGTGACAGAGAGAGACAGAGGGGGGTGACAGAGAGAGACAGAGGGGGGTGACAGAGAGAGACAGAGGGGGTGACAGGGAGCGACAGAGGGGGGTGACGGGGAGAGACAGAGGGGGGTGACGGGGAGCGACAGGGGGGGGTGACGGGGAGAGACAGAGGGGGGGGGTGACAGGGAGAGACAGAGGGGGGGGGGGGGTGACAGGGAGAGACAGAGGGGGGGGGGGGGGTGACAGGGAGAGACAGAGGGGGGGGGTAACAGGGAGAGACAGAGGGGGGGGGTGACAGGGAGAGACAGAGGGGGGGGGGTGACAGGGAGAGACAGAGGGGGGGGGGGGGTGACAGGGAGAGACAGAGGGGGGGTGGTGGGGGGGGGGGGGGGGTGACAGGGAGAGACAGAGGGGGGGGGGGGGGTGACAGGGAGAGACAGAGGGGGGGGGGTGACAGGGAGAGACAGAGGGGGGTGACAGGAAGCGACAGAGGGGGGTGACGGGGAGAGACAGAGGGGGGTGACGGGGAGCGACAGAGGGGGGTGACGGGGAGCGACAGAGGGGGGTGACGGGGAGCGACAGAGGGGGGTGACGGGGAGAGACAGAGGGGGGTGACGGGGAGCGACAGAGGGGGGTGACGGGGAGCGACAGAGGGGGGGGGGGGGGGGGTGACAGGGAGAGACAGAGGGGGGGGGGGGTGGGACAGGGAGAGACAGAGGGGGGTGGGGGGTGACGGGGAGAGACAGAGGGGGGTGACGGGGAGCGACAGAGAGGGGTGACGGGGAGAGACAGAGGGGGGTGACGGGGAGCGACAGAGAGGGGTGACGGGGAGAGACAGAGGGGGGTGACGGGGAGCGACAGAGGGGGGTGACGGGGAGAGACAGAGGGGGGTGACGGGGAGAGACAGAGGGGGGGTGACGGGGAGAGAGAGAGAGGGAGGGCCGGGCGAGAGGGGGGGGGTGACGGGGAGAGACAGAGGGGGGTGACGGGGAGAGACAGAGGGGGGTGACGGGGAGAGACAGAGGGGGGCGGGGACGGGGAGGGGAGAGAGAGACAGGGGGGGCGAGGGGGGGAGGGGGGCGACGGGGAGAGACAGAGGGGGGCGACGGGGAGAGACAGAGGGGGGCGGGGGAGAGACAGAGGGGGGGTGACGGGGAGAGACAGAGGAGGGTGACGGGGAGAGACAGAGGGGGGTGACGGGGAGAGACAGAGGGGGGTGACGGGGAGAGACAGAGGGGGGTGACGGGGAGAGACAGAGGAGGGTGACGGGGAGAGACAGAGGGGGGTGACGGGGAGAGACAGAGGGGGGTGACGGGGAGAGACAGAGGGGGGTGACGGGGAGAGACAGAGGGGGGGTGACGGGGAGAGACAGAGGGGGGTGACGGGGAGAGACAGGGGGTTGACGGGGAGAGACAGAGGGGGGTGACGGGGAGAGACAGAGGGGGGGTGACGGGGAGAGACAGAGGGGGGTGACGGGGAGAGACAGAGGGGGGTGACGGGGAGAGACAGGGGGTTGACGGGGAGAGACAGAGGGGGGTGACGGGGAGAGACAGAGGGGGGTGACGGGGAGAGACAGAGGAGGGTGACGGGGAGAGACAGAGGGGGGTGACGGGGAGAGACAGAGGGGGGTGACGGGGAGAGACAGAGGGGGGTGACGGGGAGAGACAGAGGGGGGAGACGGGGAGAGACAGGGGGTTGACGGGGAGAGACAGAGGGGGGTGACGGGGAGAGACAGAGGGGGGTGACGGGGAGAGACAGAGGGGGGTGACGGGGAGAGACAGGGGGTTGACGGGGAGAGACAGAGGGGGGTGACGGGGAGAGACAGAGGGGGGGTGACGGGGAGAGACAGAGGAGGGTGACGGGGAGAGACAGAGGGGGGGTGACGGGGAGAGACAGAGGGGGGTGACGGGGAGAGACAGAGGGGGGTGACGGGGAGAGACAGAGGGGGGTGACGGGGAGAGACAGAGGGGGGTGACGGGGAGAGACAGAGGGGGGTGACGGGGAGAGACAGAGGGGGGTGACGGGGAGAGACAGAGGAGAGGGGGGGTGACGGGGAGAGACAGAGGAGGGTGACGGGGAGAGACAGAGGGGGGTGACAGGGAGAGACAGACACTTGGTCAATTTACAAGACTGTTTTTGGTTGTTCAGCATCAAGACAAATACTAGAATATCTTTACCTCATCAACTTCCATGCCTAAGGATAAAAGGGTCTCCTTTACTTTTATCTTCCTTGCTTTGACGGATTCGGATTCCCCTTCTGATCTGTTAAATGGACAAAAAAAAAGCACATGAAAATTTTTTTTACAAATAAAAAAAAGTTTTCTGTAGAGCCAAGACTTTCCTTCTGGATAGAGCAGGAAGTCGTTATGCTCCAGTCCGTGAGTGAATACAAATGTTAGGGTTTCCTCTGGAGGCTTCTAGGGGTTGTGGCCCATTGACCTCCCATTTAATGGTGCTTGTTAAGGATGGGCTCAGGCATGTTGGCACACACCACGTGCTGAGCCCGCCAGGAAGTCTGCATGGAGCTGAGACATTGGAAAACATCGGGAAAATGTCTCACTGCCTGTGATTAGCGCATTGCCGTGCCGACTTCCTGGTGGGCTCTGCACGTGGAGTGTGCAAATACGCCTGAGACCATCCTGATTAGAGCCATTGGCTCTAATAGGCTTCAAAATAGGGTGGCTTGTAGCACAGAGCATTGCGCTACGAGCCAACCCATGCGTTACAACAGCGAATGATAATTCGCTGTTGTAAAACTAATCCTTAATCCGGCCAATCAGAAGTGGGTCTGATACCCGTTTTCCAAATGGCCGATAAGAGAAAATTCCCGATTGGCTGTTGAGGAGGAGGGAGGAAATGGAAGTCGCTGATGCCCGTGGAGAGCAGGGGAAGGGAGAGCCATCGCTGCCTTTGCCGTTGAAGAGCAAGGGAAGCCGCCGGTGAAGCGCTGCATAGATGGGGAAAATGCATACCCACCGACTGACCAACGTGGGGGGTTTACTGTTTGCTGCCACCCCTCCAAAAAAAATGACCACTTGCCACCACTGAGAGCACATCTGCTGCATACTGACCAGACTGTTGAGAGACCAGACCAATGGAGACATCCAAGGCAGAGCAGCACAGACCACAGCTACAGCATCTGCACTGTTGCTGCAGGGTGACCAGAGCATTACTGATCTTCTACTTCCCACCACTGAATCTCTGGAGGTATTCTGTGAAGAGACTGAGGGCCTCCTCTTCCTGCAGAGTTCACAGCCACACCACAGAGACTGGTGAGAGGACCATACCCATTGTCCACACAGCTAGCAGGGACTGAGCTACTGGAGGCAGGACATTGAGTATACTGCACCTGTACCACAACTATGCCATATCTTTACTGCATCCTTACTTTTTGGAGGGGGGTTGTGTGTGGGGGGGGGTTGTATGTGTGTGTGTGTGTGTGGGGGGGGGGGGGTTGTGTGTGGGGGGGGGTTGTATGTGCGTGTGTGTGTGTGTGGGGGGGGGGGGTTGTGTGTTTGTGTGTGTGTGTGGGGGGTGTGTGTGTGTGTGTGTGTGGGGGGGGGGGGTTGTGTTGTTTGTGTGTGTGGGGGTGTTGTGTGTGTGTGTGGGGGTGTGTGTGGGGGGGGGGTTGTGTGTGTGTGTGGGGGGGGGGGGTTGTGTGTGGTGGGGGGGGGGGAGTTGTGTGTGTGTGGGGGGGGCTGTGTGTTTGTGTGGTGTGGTGTGGGGGGGGGGGGTGGGGGGGGGGGGGGGGGGGGTGGGTGTGTGTGGTGGGGGGTTGTGTGTTTGTGTGTGTGGGGGGGGGGGGGTGTGTGGGGGGGTGTGTTTGTGTGTGTGTGGGGGGGTTGTGTTGTGTGTGTGTGTGGGGGGGGGAGTTGTGTGTGTGGGGGGGGGGGGGGGGTTGTGTGTTTGTGTGTGTGGGGGGGTTGTATGTGTGTGTGTGGGGGGGGGGTGGTGTGTGTTTGTGTGTGTGGGGGGGGGTTGTATGTGTGTGTGTGGGGGGAGTTTGTGTGTGTGTGGGGGGGGGGGGTTGTGTGTTTGTGTGTGTGGGGGGTTGTGTGTGTGTGTGTGTGGGGGGGTTGTGTGTGTGTGTGTGGGGGGGGGGGGGGTAGTTGTGTGTGTGTGTGTGTGTGTGTATGCATACTGTGTGTGTGTGTGTGTGTGTCTACCAGTCTGGGGGAACTGTGTGCATAAAGGAGTGTGTACAGGTGTAGGGGGTGATACATATGTACAGGTGTAGGGGGTGATACATATGTACAGGTGTAGGGGGTGATACATATGTACAGGTGTAGGGGGTGATACGTATGTACAGGTGTAGGGGGTGATACGTATGTACATGTGTAGGGGTGATGCGTATGTACAGGTGTAGGAGAGCCATGTGTATACAGGAGCAAAGGACTTATGTGTGTACAGTTATGAGTTGGGCTGAGTATATACAGGTATGGGGGCTGAGTGTGTACAAGTGTAAGGGGCTCAGTGCGTACAAGTGTGAGGGGGGCTGAGTGTATACAAGTGTGGGGGGGCTGAGCACATACAAGTGTGAGGGGGGGCTGAGTGTGTCCAAGTGTGAGGGGGGCTGAGCACGTCCAAGTGTGAGGGGGGCTGAGCGCGTCCAAGTGTGAGGGGGGCTGAGCGCATCCAAGTGTGAGGGGGGCTGAGCGCGTCCAAGTGTGAGGGGAGATGAGCATGTACAGGTGTAGATTTGAACTGAATATGTATAGGTGTAAGGGGGCTGAGTGTGTACAGGTGTGGGCACTGTAGGGCTGAGGGTATACAGGTGTGATGGGGCTGAGTGTGTACAGGTGTGGGCACTGTAGAACTGAGGGTATACAGATGTGAGGGGGGCTGAGTGTGTACAGGTGTGGGCACTGTAAGGCTGATTGTGTACAGGTGTGTGGGGGCTGTGTGTACAGGTGTGAGCACTGTAAGGCCTAGGGTATACAGGAATGAGGGGGGCTGAGTGTGTACAGGTATGGGCACTGTAGGGCCTATGGTATACAGGTGTGATGGGGGCTGAGTGTGTACAGGTGTGAGGGGGGCTGAGTGTGTACAGGTGTGGGCACTGTAGGGCTGAATGTGTACAGGTGTGAGGGGGGAGCTGTGTGTAGAGGTTTTAGGGGTGCTGTGTGTGTACAGGTGTGGGGGGAGCTGTGTGTATACAGGTGTGAGGGGAGCTGTGTGTATACAGGTGTGAGGGGAGCTGTGTATACAGATGTGAGGGGAGCTGTGTGTACAGGTTTGGGGGGAGCTGTGTGTACAGGTGTGAGGGGAGCTGTGTGTACAGGTGTGAGGGGAGCTGTGTGTACAGATGTGAGGGGAGCTGTGTGTACAGGTGTGATGGGAGCTGTGTGTACAGGTGTGAGGGGAGCTGTGTGTACAGGTTTGGGGGGAGCTGTGTGTACAGATGTGAGGGGAGCTGTATGTACAGATGTGAGGGGAGCTGTGTGTACAGATGTGAGGGGAGCTGTGTGTACAGATGTGAGGGGAGCTGTGTGTACAGGTGTGAGGGGAGCTGTGTGTACAGATGTGAGGGGAGCTGTGTGTACAGATGTGAGGGGAGCTGTGTGTACAGGTGTGGGGGAGCTGTGTGTACAGATGTGAGGGGAGCTGTGTGTACAGGTGTGGGGGGAGCTGTGTGTACAGGTGTGGGGGAGCTGTGTGTACAGGTGTGGGGGGAGCTGTGTATGTACAGGTGTGGGGGGAGCCGTGTGTACAGGTGTGAGGGGAGCCGTGTGTACAGATGTGAGGGGAGCTGTGTGTACAGATGTGAGGGGAGCTGTGTGTCCAGATGTGTGGGGAGCTGTGTGTACAGGTGTGGGGGAGCTGTGTGTACAGGTGTGAGGGGAGCTGTGTGTACAGATGTGAGGGGAGCTGTGTGTACAGGTGTGGGGGGAGCTGTGTGTACAGGTGTGGGGGAGCTGTGTGTACAGGTGTGAGGGGAGCTGTGTGTACAGGTGTGGGGGAGCTGTGTGTACAGGTGTGGGGGAGCTGTGTGTACAGGTGTGAGGGGAGCTGTGTGTACAGATGTGAGGGGAGCTGTGTGTACAGATGTGAGGGGAGCTGTGTGTACAGGTGTGGGGAGCTGTGTGTACAGGTGTGAGGGGAGCTGTGTGTACAGATGTGAGGGGAGCTGTGTGTACAGGTGTGAGGGGAGCTGTGTGTACAGGTGTGAGGGGAGCTGTGTGTACAGGTGTGGGGGAGCTGTGTGTACAGGTGTGGGGGGAGCTGTGTATGTACAGGTGTGGGGGGAGCTGTGTATGTACAGGTGTGAGGGGAGCTGTATGTACAGATGTGAGGGGAGCTGTGTGTACAGATGTGAGGGGAGCTGTGTGTACAGGTGTGGGGAGCTGTGTGTACAGATGTGAGGGGAGCTGTGTGTGTACAGATGTGAGGGGAGCTGTGTGTGTACAGGTTTGGGGGGAGCTGTGTGTACTGGTGTGAGGGAGCTTTGTGTGTACAGGTGTGAGGGAGCTGTGTGTACAGGTGTGAGGGGAGCTGTGTGTACAGGTGTGAGGGGAGCTGTGTGTACAGGTGTGAGGGGAGCTGTGTGTACAGGTGTGTGGGGAGCTGTGTGTACAGGTGTGGGGGGAGCTGTGTATGTACAGGTGTGGGGGAGCTGTGTATGTACAGGTGTGAGGGGAGCTGTATGTACAGATGTGAGGGGAGCTGTGTGTACAGATGTGAGGGGAGCTGTGTGTACAGATGTGAGGGGAGCTGTGTGTACAGATGTGAGGGGAGCTGTGTGTACAGGTGTGGGGAGCTGTGTGTACAGATGTGAGGGGAGCTGTGTGTGTACAGATGTGAGGGGAGCTGTGTGTGTACAGGTTTGGGGGGAGCTGTGTGTACTGGTGTGAGGGAGCTTTGTGTGTACAGGTGTGAGGGGAGCTGTGTGTACAGGTGTGAGGGAGCTGTGTGTACAGGTGTGAGGGGAGCTGTGTGTACAGGTGTGAGGGGAGCTGTGTGTACAGGTGTGAGGGGAGCTGTGTGTACAGGTGTGAGGGGAGCTGTGTGTACAGGTGTGAGGGGAGCTGTGTGTACATGTTTGGGGGGAGCTGTGTGTACAGGTTTGGGGGGAGCTGTGTGTACAGGTTTGGGGGAGCTGTGTGTGTGTACAAGTTTGGGGGGAGCCGTGTGTGTACAGGTGTGAGGGGAGCTGTGTGTACAGGTGTGAGGGGAGCTGTGTGTACAGGTGTGAGGGGAGCTGTGTGTGTACAGGTGTGAGGGGAGCTGTGTGTACAGGTGTGAGGGGAGCTGTGTGTACAGGTGTGGGGGAGCTGTGTGTACAGGTGTGAGGGGAGCTGTGTGTACAGGTGTGAGGGGAGCTGTGTGTACAGGTGTGAGGGGAGCTGTGTGTACAGGTGTAAGGGGAGCTGTGTGTACAGGTTTGGGGGAGCTGTGTGTACAGGTGTGAGGGGAGCTGTGTGTACAGGTTTGGGGGGAGCTGTGTGTACAGGTTTGGGGGGAGCTGTGTGTGTACAGGTTAGAGGGGTTATGTGTGTGTATACAGGTTAGAGGGGTGCTTTGTGTGTGGGGGAGTTGTCGATATACAGATGTAGGGCAAAGCTCTGTGTGTATACAGTGTGTATATCTAGAGGTGTGTGTGTATAGGTGGTGGCTGTATGTTTAAGGTGGGCAGAGGGGCTGTCCTGTCCGGTAGGCTTACCAAGGTTCCATCATTTCTATTTGCACCCCTGCTTAGCCAACCCAGACAGCACAAACCAAGTGACCGGGGTAAAAAAACAGACGGTGGTCCTGCAATGCGCAGGGAGCATGTGAAAGCAAGACTATAGATTTAAACTTAGTATGTGTGAGGATGGACACCCACGAGTAGTCAATAAGGCTCAGGAGAGGTCTGGCCAGGGTCACAAAGAAGAGGAGAAATGAGGAGTGGAGATGAACACCTCTTTAGTGTAATGATCCTGCAGAAACTCAATGGTCACAAGGGAAGGTGGCTGACACAGCAAGTCTATGGGGAAGCTCCCTGATCCCCCACATACAGGAAGGGTGTCTGTGCAATCACAAAATTATTTCAGTAAATGATTCTAAGCCAGAGAATACTTCCCCAGCTGTATGTACAGTGTGCATTCTGCATTAGACATGTGCTATTCGTTTCGGTCCAAATACAAATTTGGACACATTTTTGGTTATTTGAAGATTAGAGGCATGTTGGGTCTGTGATGTCACTAGCAGCGGGGCCATCAGGTGACATCACCAGGTCAATTTAAATTTGAATTGACTCATTTTTTTCTTTAGAAATGTATTTTTTTGCTGCAGCAGGTTCTATACATGGTACATATGTGCCACTTTACAGGCAGACTAATGGGACCACCCAGACACTATATTTAAAATTATTTTTCATTTTTATTGTTCCCACTTTTAGTGAAAAAAAAAAAAAAGAAAAATTCCTTTAAATATAATGCCTGGGGGGTCCCCTTTCTCTGCCTGTAATGTGGCACATCTGTACCATGTATAGAACCTGCTGCAGCAACATTTAAATTGACTTGCGGTTGCAATTGCCCACCCGACTATTTGAAAAAAAAATGGTGTGAGGTCCCCCCAAGTCAATACTTGGCCCTTTAAGGTCATTTTTTTTTATTTTGGCATGGGGTCCCGCCAAAAATCCATATCATACCAATATCCAAGCATGCAGCCTGGCAGGCCAGGAAAGGTGGAGGAATGAGCAAGCTCCCCTCCCCCTGAACCATACCAGGCCACACGCCCTCAACATGGGGGGGACTCTGCCCCCCCCACCCTGAAACACCTTGTTCCCATGTTGATTGGGACAGGTCCTCTTCCCGACAACCCTGGGTGGCGGTTATGACCTGAAGGGTTTTTTCCACAATTTTCTATTGCCGGAATTGTTTTGTTTACATTACGGCTGTCAGTGGCGAAGCCCGCTGACAGCTGATGAGTCATCAGTTGTTAAGGACGCGGAGGCCGGCTTCCCCGCCCTCTGCTTAACCACCAGCTATTATTCACACCAGCTATTCTTAAATCGGTGGTTCATTTTGCAACTGATCCGAATTCAAATCATTACGAAAATTTGGAATTTGTTAGAAAATGATTAAACAAATGAAATTTCATGAAAACAAAATTAAACAAAACAAAATTAGTAACATAACAAATTTATCTGAAACAAAACACATTTTTCCATTATGCACATGTCTACTCTGCATCACCTATAGAGCATCTCTGGGAAGTCGTGGGACACTTCTGGCTAATTGCAGTTATTGTGTCTGGAATCTGCAAATCAGCAAAGTTCACTCTAAATCAGATAGGATGCCCTCCGACAAATGGTGGGGGCAGGAGGGGCAGCTTCCCCCCACACACTGTTCTCATGTGGGGAGGAGGTACCCTGTGGCAAGCTGTGCCTTCCTCACCGCATATGTGCTCGGCTATTTATTTTGCCTCTGGCTGTTCCAGCACTATTTACAGTCAGTTCAAGGAGACTGACACAGGCAAAGAACACACAGCAGGGCAGCCCAACCACATCAATGCATACTTTTGGGTACACATGAAACCTGAATGGTGGGCCTGGAGCTACATAATGATGTTGAGACAAGTGTGCTGGCAACTGGGAGTGAGATCAGCTGCAAAAGATAATCCCATCACCCATCACGTGGGAGGGGGGCAGTTTGGCACCGAATTACCTTGTCCTGGCACTGCCACTCAGGGCCCAACCAACAAGGCCAAGTTGTTGCTGTTGTAGTAATTAATTGCTAAAGCAGGGCAGCCACGGAGTGAGCTGATGCAGCTCACTTTGTTCCTTCTACAGGGGGAAGGTGCAGTGATATCATCTGTACTCCTCCTCTCCCTGCAGACTGGATGCTGGTTTGGCCGCCACACCAGTGTGGAAGTGCCGTGTGGAAATGCTGCACTGCCTGCGTGTAGCCTGCAGAACTGCTCAGTGCTCACTGTGGACTGGTCTGTCCACATATACTGTATGAGGATTTCTCTTTGCTGAATATACTGTATGGGGATGTCTCTTTGCTGAATTGGGATGTCTCTTTGCTGAATATGCAGTATGGGGATGTCTCTTTGCTGAATATACAGTATGGGGATGTGTCTTTGCTGAATATACAGTATGGGGATGTCTCTTTGCTGGACTGGGCTGTTGTCTGTTTTTTATTTTCTTAGATATTTCTTAGATAAGGGGAATATAGACTGGTCGGGGCATTGAAAAGGTAGTGCAGTTAGTGTAGGGTCCTGTTCAAAAGAGTCGACCTTGTCATGGTGGCAGGCTTCATATTTTTTGGCCAAAATATAATTCCTCACCATTATATTTTGAAATCACTGATGACTTGGAATGCACTTTTCTTTTTCATATACTAATTTGTAAGAGTGTGAAAATAAAAGTGGGTGCGCTGAAGGAATCGGTGGGATGGCTAGTGGGCGGATTCAGTGGAACCTCTCAAATATCCCACTTGCAAGGCATTTACAAACTCAAGCGGACTGGCTTTGCCCTGAAATACCTGGACACCTATATTCTTCCGCAATTGAACTAGGTCTTCCCTCTTAACTTTTCACCTCTCCTTTCAAAGGTTACGGATGTTACTTCAAAAGTAGCAATCGGCCCTGTTCTCCTGGTCCGCCGTAACATTTTAAAGATGTCCATTCTACCTAAAATCTTATATATTTTTCAAGCTCTACCTAAACATAGAGTATACCCGTTTCCTTTGTCCAAAAAAATGAATCCTCTCTTAATTCCGTTTTTTTGGGCTGGTAAGAAACCGAGAATTTCCCAACGCTTATTGACATTATCCAAACGAAGCGGCGGCTTAGCCTTTCCCAAACCTTTGCAATACTACCGCGCCGCCCACCTTGTCAGGCCTATTGACTGGTGCCAGCATACAAGTCAAAGAACAGTCAACTGTTCTGAATTCTGTGTGAAGAAAAAGCTGGTTGTTAAGCAGCGGGCCGGGAATCTGGCCACCCGCATCCTTAACAACCACAAGTCACCATCTGTCAGTGAGCTTCTCCACTGACAGATGAAAGTAAAGATAACAAAAAATGTAAAAAAAAAAATGGCGTAGGATCACCCCCCCGGTCTATACTTGGCCCTTTGGGTCTTTAACCGATAATTGTGCGGTCGTGCAACATTGTACCCAAACAAAATTTGTGTCCTTTTTGTTCCCATAAATAGAGATTTATTTTGGTGGTATTTGATCACCTCTGCGGTTCTCATTTTTTGCGCTATACACAAAAAAAAAAAGTGATTTTTTTTTGAAAAAATATATATATATATATATATATAGAAAGCATATTATAGTTCACTGCAGTGCTGACCGATTCTGCAGCTGTCTTTTCTCAGTGTAGGGAGAGTTTGCTATTTGGAGTAGGGACAGTCTGTATTCACTAGCTAGCTACTATTAGGTCCACAAAAGTCCTTTTAAGGACTGGTATAGGTGTGCAGTATATAGGGGTGTAATACACTTATAATATACTTTCAAATATAGAAAGCATAGTATAGTGAGTGCATTCCTACTGTGCAGCATTGTGACTGCTGAGTGGTTCTGCAGCTCTTTTGTCAGTGTAGGGAGAGGTTGCTGTGTGTCGCAGGGAACAGATTGTAGCAACACAAATCACTAACGAATATAGGTCCACAAAAGTCCTTTTAAGGACTGGTATAGGTGTACTATTTGGTGTGCAGTATATAGGGGTGTAATACACGTATAAAATACTTTCAAATATAGAAAGCATAGTATAGTGCATTTCTACTGTGCAGCATTGTGACTGCTGAGCGGTTCTGCAGCGATACTACAAAGAGTGACAAACGCAATTAGAAAAAAGTATTATAACTGGTGTGATAGACCAGTGGCCCCCCAAAACGACAGATTGAAGCGGGGTGTTATATACCATCTTCCACTTATACTGCACTTCTCTAGAGACTTTTGTCACAGGGTCATTTAAAAATGACAGGCAGAGGAAGAGGCAGGCCCTTCCGCAGGGGTGGTAGGGGTAGGGCAGGAGCACCAGGCTTGAGCCAAAGTGGGAAGTTGCAGAAGGTGCGTTTGATTACGTCAAAGGACGCACCAGACTTGGTTGAGTGGCTCACTCAGCCTTACTCTTCTGCACCCTCCTCATCCTCTCTATCTGCAACTTCTTCACTCTCTGCTGTGTACACCCCCAAAGACACTACCACCAACACCACCACCACCATATACCCTCCGCTTGAGTCATAGGAATTATTTTCCTATCCATCATCACAAGACATTTCCGATGCGCAGCCATTCTTGGCATTGGATCAGGAAGAGGAGGTAGCAACAACCGCCACTCAGCAGTCTGACGACAGTACCTAGATCATTCCAAGGAGGTTGGTCCCCGCTGTTGCTGCCTACTCCGAGATCTCTAATTATAGCAGTGGGGAAGGTGACATCGATGATGTCGTGTCTATGGAAGTCACGTGGGTGCCCACAAGAGAGGAAGAGGAGGGGAGTTCAGAGGGAGAGATGGACTAGCAGATAGGGTGGAGAAGCAGGCAGAACTTACATTGCACAGGAGGGACAAACCAGACTGCTAATGTATCAGGAGCGAGACATCAACCATGTACGGTCACATCTGGCACTCCCAGGACGCCGGCACATGGCTCCGCAGTGTGGGCTTTTTTCAACCTGTCTGCTGCTGACAATAGTGTTGCAATCTGCAGCCTTTGCAGTCAACGCATAAGTTGCGGTAAGCCCAACACTCACCTAGAGACGACCACCTTAAGAAGGCACATGATCTGCCATCACCGAGCCCAGTGGGAGCAACGATGTCAGAACCCACAAAGCCACACTCCAGGCTCCCACCATCCAGCCTCTTCTCCTTCTCCTCTCTCCTCAGAATTGTCCTCCACTCCACCTTCCATCATGCTGTCCTCACGTTTTTCTGGAAAAAGGCAGGCTTCCGTGGGCCAAATGTTCGATCGTAAAAAAATGATGACGCCGGATAACCCTCTTTCCCAACGGTTGACCGCTGGCTTGTCAGAACTGATAGCCCGCCAACTACTGCCATATAAACTGGTGGACTCATAGGCCTTTCGTAAATTTGTGGCCATTGGAACACCACAATGGAAGGTCCCAGGAAGGAAGTATTTCTCACAGAAAGGTACCCCAGAGCTATATGGGCATGTTCAGCGGCAAGTGGATGTATCTCGGGCATACAGTGTCGGTGCCAAGATACATCTGACCACAGACACGTGGTCTAGCAAACACGGGCAGGGAAGGTATATAACTTTTACTGCCCACTGGGTGAACCTTCTGACGGCCGTCAAGCATGTAACCCGTGGTACCCGTGTAGATTTGGTTTTACCGCCACGGATTGCATGCAGGCCTGCCTCTTCTTCTCCTCCTCCTACTCCATCCTTCCTCTCCTCCTCGGCTGACTCCTCCTTTTCCGCTGCTACGTCTCTTCCGCTGCACCGCCCAAGATCCCAAGAACCTATTCAACATGCCAGGTGAGACGTTGCCATGCTGTGCTGCGTCTGTTGTGCCTGGAAGCCAAGAGCCACACTTGCCCGGCACTCCTTTCAGCTTTGCGTTCACAGGCAGATTAGTGGCTAACACCGCTCAATTTGACAGCTGGTAAAGTGGTATGCGACAACGGTGCCAATCTGCTGAGCGTGTTGAAACAGGGCAAAATTACACATGTGCCATGCATGGCACACGTCTTAAACTTGGTCGTGCAGCGATTTGTTGTCAAATACCCTGGGGTCCAGGACATCTTGCGGCAGGCAAGGAAAATCTCGGCCCATTTCAGAATATCTTACACGGCCATGGCTCACCTTGCTGACATTCAGCGGCGACACAATCTGCCGGTCAGAAGTCTTATTTGTGATTGCCCGACGCGATGGAACTCAACCTTCTATATGCTTGATAGGCTGCTCCAGCAGAAACGTGCAGTTAACGACTACCTGTACAAACTCTGCGGCAGAACAGGTTCTGGGAGCTTGTTTTTTTTTTCACCGTGCCAGTGGCTGCTCATGCGCGACGCATGCAGACTTCTGCGGCCATTTGATGAGATCACCAAACTGGTCAGTCGCAGCCATGGCGCCATCAGTGACATCGTACCTTACGCCTTCTTTATGGAGCGTGCATTGCGTCGTGTCATTAATCAAGCCATTAAGGAGCAGGAAGATGAGGAAGTCACAATGCTGGATGAATTCCCAGGGGGGGCTACTCTATCTGAGACAAGTCAACAACAGGAGTCTGAAGAGGAGTCAGAGGAGGATGGTGACGGGGCGGATGAGGAGGAGCAAGAAGAGCATGCTTTAAACCTTTCTGGGATCCCTGTTGTTGTCCGTGGATGGGGGAGGAGAGCGAGGAGGACGTCATTATCCTGGATGATGAGCAGGAGCCAGGCCACCACACCGCAGTTTAGTGCAAATGGGGGGCCTTCATGCTCCAGTGTTTTAACAGGGACCCCGTATAAAAGCATAAAGGTCAAGGACCAGTACTGGGTGGCAACGTACTTAGACCCCCGGTACAAACACAAAATGGCGGAAATGTTACCACCATCACAGACGGCTGTCAGAATGGAGCACTTCCAGGCCTTGCTTAGAGAAATGCTGCATTCTGCTTTTGCGTGCGCTGGCAGAGGAATTCCCACTCCCAGGGAAAGAGTTGTGGGTACCAATCCAACAGCGCCTACAAGAAGAGGGCAGTTTGAAGATGTGTTGGTATGGTACTTCTGATATGAGATCATTCTTTCAGCCAACCCATCGACGGGTGTCATCCGGATCCAGCATCAGGGAACGCCTAGACCGACAGGTGTCCGACTACATCGGGTTAACGGCCGATGTGGACGCTCTGATAAGTGACATCTAGGGAGATCAAAGGGTTAAACGTGTGCTTAGCCAGTGTTTGTGTTTACTGTATATGGTGTTTTTACTAAGGGAAGTGCTTTCCAAAGAAAGAAAATCCATCACATCCTCCACTGTCAGGACGGAGCTCTACTCTGTTTATATAGGCAGAGCTCCCTCTAGCCTCTTTCCTTGATGATCGGTGGGTGGCGGACATCCATTGGCCGGAACCCCATGATGGGCTTCTGCTGTGACAAATCAGAAGCAGCTCGCTCTCGCATGCCCCCTACCCTCAAGTGCAGAATCATGTGTACACGTGATTCTTCACAGTATGGCCGCCCTGTAGTAGTAAATGTGCTATAGGGCGGTCACTAAATGCATAGTAAAGCATGGAGACATAGATGGATGGGGGAGTTTGCTTTGAATAATAAAAATAAATTGAATAGAGTTTTTGATTTGTGTTGCTTAGATGCAGTGCAGTTATGCTTTAACTCTGGTTGAATGTTTCTGTCAGGAGAGTGTGCGCTCCTACTCCGTCATATCTGCTGGTTCCAGCATCCTGGTTTTGTCTGTGGCACTCTTCTTGTCTCTGTTCACCTGCAAGGTGATTGTTGTGGCCAGTCTTTAGATGGAACTCAGACCTGATTTAAGCCAGCCAAGCCTGCACACTCATGCTTGTGATAGAGTGTTATAATGTGTGCAATACATGATCAAGCTGCCTGTTTGTCTGCCCTGCTCTGCTAGATTGGATTTCCCTGATTATGACCTCGGATCAGATATCGGACTATTCTCTAAACTCTGCCTGCCTTTTACCTACACTGTCATTGAACCGCTCTGCCCATCTGCCAACCGCAAGTAGCTGTTTGCTTGGCTAAGTTTGCACATGCCCTGGTGGGGTTGCCAGGCACTATAGCATTGTGTATAAGACCCTTTTCACACTGGGGCATATTTCAGGCATTTTTCAGGTGCTTTAGCGTTAAAAAAAAGTGCCTGTAAAGCGCCTGAAAGAAGCCGCAACTGCAATCCCATGTGAAAGCCCGAGTGCTTTCACACCGAGGCGCTGCGCTGGCAGGGCATCAAAAAATTCCTGCAAGCAGCTTCTTTGCAGCGCTTTTGGAGCTGTGAATATACCCCTCCTAAAGCGCCCCTTCCCATTGAAATTAATGGGAAGTGCCTGAAAAGCGCTTTTAGCAGCGGTGCTTTGTGGGCGCTTTTAACCCTTTATTTGGCCACTAGCAGGGATTAAAAGCGTCCCACTAGCGCTTGAAAAACGCTGGTAAAGCACCGCTAGTTTAAGTGGTGCTTTACGAGCGTTTTTCGGGCGCTGGCAATGTTAGACTCTTTCACACCAAGGGCGTTTTGCAGGCGCTATAGCGTTAGAAATAGCACCTGCAATCCGCCCTAAAACAGCTGCACCATTGTCTGTAGTGTGAAAGCCCGAGTGCTTTCACACTGCAGCCGTGCGCTGGCAGGAAGTTAGGAAGAGTCCTGCCAGCAGCTTCTTTGGAGCGGTGAAGAAGCGCTGTGTTTACCGCTCCTCCACCGCTGCTCCCCATAGGGCAGTGCTGTAATACCGCCGGCAATTAGCCGCTATTGCGGCGTATTTGTGCTGCAAATCCGAGGGTGAAACGCCGTTATACCGCCGACGCTATGGGCGGTGTGGTGTGAAAGGGGTATAAAAGGGCTCTTAAAGCACTTGGGTTTTCACATTGGAATTGCAGATGAGGCTTCTGTCAAGCGCTTTGCAGGCGCTTTTTTTAACGCTAAAGGGGTCTAAGTCCTGGGGACTACTGAGTACCGGTTGGCCTGCTTGCCATATGGGAAAGGAGGCTGCTATAGGTGAAGAACACAGTAGCCAGCTATAGTGTCTCCAATTCCCTGCCTATGTCATGCAGTGTCTGCTCCAGCAGGAGGACCACAGGCTAATTTTAAAGGCTTATATGCAAGTTATTGTCATAAAAAGTGTTTGAGGACCCGGGTCCTGCCCAGGGGACATGTATCAAATTGCAATTTTTTTTTTTTTTTTAAAACATCCGTTCTAAAGGAAAAATTGTCGTTTAACCCTTTACCCTTCTTACACAGATGTGCGCCCTGGGTTTTAGGGGGTTATACCGAGAACATGCCCGCCAGGGCCGATCCTGGGCAGGGTGCGCGGGGTGCAGCGCACCCAGGCGCCGCAGGGGTGGGGGCACCGAAGTGCCAGAGTGCTCCCCTCCCTCCTCCTCTTTGTGCGTGTTTAGAACACCAGTGTGAACATAAGGCAGCCCGTCCAGTCTGGCAGTGCTTGGGGGGAGGGGCACAAGGGTTAGCGGATCAGATTGGATGCAGGTAGGTGTTTATGAACACATGTCCATTTACATCTGCTTCTTCATAGAGGAGAATAGATGGTCCAATCAGGTCCGCCTGAAAAAACGGACAGACGGACTCCTTCGAAACATCTGTGTGAAAGGGGCCTTAAAGCAGCAGTAAACCACAGCAGTTAAAAAAAAAGCACCTGTAAGGCAATATCATCATGTGCTAGTATGCATTGCATACTAGCACATTATGAAAAACTTACCTTAGAACGAATCCATGCGATGTCACCACTGACAGGGCTTCCATCTTCCCCTGGTCTCTCTTCTGGGTTTGCGGCCTTTGGCTGTATGAGCAGCTGAAGCTGCAATTACGTCACTCCCGCACATGCGCGTAGAAGCCCTTGGCTCCGGCACAAAGCTCTGTAGGTCCAGTACGGTATGTCGGACCTTCAGAGCACATGTACTGGTGACGTCACAGGCTGCATGCAGGGTGATTTTCTTCTAAACAGTGCAGGTTTAGGAAATATTCATTTTATCTACAGGTAAGCTTTATTATAGACTTTATTATAGGCTTAACTGTACGTAAAAATCACAAAGCCGGCTTTACTATGTTGGGGAAAATTTTATGAAGATGTTTTAGATGTATTTTTGTCATAAGAGTCCCCAGTTTTCGTTCTGTCCCAGCCCTGCTCTAAAGAGCTGACTGGGGCAGACTGACGCTGGTTGAGACCTGTTAAGTAGTGGATAACTTCCTGGGATTGGAAAGAGGTGTTTGCGGAGTGGGGGTATGTCAGCCGGCGAAGGGGCCCATGTGCATTGCACAGACGTTCGTCCGGGGGGGGGGGGGGGGGGGCATATGTTTGCTCTGCAAGGGTCTGTTGTGTTCAGATGTGCGCTCGTTGTCTCTGCTGTGTCTGATCAGCACATGCTGGGATTGGCGGCGTACATCTGCAGATAACCTTCCATCCACGGGGAAGGTAGCATAATCCAGGTATACATTGTTCTCTTCGAACAATGTGTACTAAGGATTACTATCAACGGAATTGTCAGTTGTGCATGCCAATTTGCTAAACCTATTTGAAAGTATACAGGTCTGTGATTGGTTCTTTTGAAGGAAAACAAATGTCTTTATTGGCTGTCTGTGAAGACACCACCTCCTTCTCCATTGTATTGTTTCAAATCCTTATATGGTCATTCAATTTCCTGTGAGGTCACAATCCTTTGTAATCCCTTTTGTAATTCTGTAAATAAAAGAAGGAAGCTGGCCCATTTGAGGAGGGCCGATGCTGAGATGATGACGTGAGACTTGTGGTAATGTCTGTTTATGGGAATGGGGATCCAGGGAGACATACGATCGGAGGGTGCATTTTATCATAAGATTGAAAGGCGCTTATTAGCGCAAGAGTGTGGTGGAATATCCACGACAACTACCACTTTAAAGCCCCATACACACGGTCGGACAATCTGCGGACCAGGTCGGTCGGATCCTGTCCGTCATACTTTGTCTGATGTTGGTTTTGCGTACACACGGTCGGACAAAGTTGTCGGAAAATCCGATCATTCTGAACGTGGTGACGTTTGTTGCCTACGACGGGACTACGTAGAGGCTAGTAGCCAATAGCTTGGGTCTTGTAATGTGATCTGAGCATGCGTGGCACTTTGTCCGTCGGAATTCGCTACACACGATCGGATTTGGTGTGATCGGACTTTGTTGTCGGAAAATCTATCCAGCAGGAGATAGGACTTTGTCCGTCGGACAAACCGACGAACACTGTCCGATGGTGCATACACACGGTCTGATTTTTCAACAACCTTGTCCGATCGGACAGAATCCATGAAAAAGTCCGACCGTGTGTATGGGGCTTTAAAGGTAAACCTTGTATAATGTGTACAACACAATATCATACTACACATCAATCAGAACACTTTTGGGGCTGTTTGTGGGGGAAGGGGGGGTTTGGGACAATCAGGGGGGTGGCAAAGTGCACCTTTGCCTGTGTAGGCAAAAATCCTTGCACTGTTTATGTGTGTATCACACACACTGCACAAGCTTTGGTCTGAAATGCCCGACGGCGCTGTAACAAAGTTCCGCCTCCAAGACCGCTCCTGTGAGATAGACGGAACACTGATCCAATGCAGTGAAATTGAATCAGTGTATAAGACCCCTTTCACACTGGGGCGTTTTTCAGGCGTTTTTCAGGCGCTTTGGCGTTAAAAAAAGCACCTGAAAGAAGCCTCATCTGCAATCCCAATGTGAAAGCCCGAGTGCTTCCACACTGAGGCGCTGCGCTGGCAGGGCGTCAAAAAAAAGTCCTGCAAGCAGCTTCTTTGCAGTGCTTTTGGTCACTGATAAGGCTGCAATTGGTGGGCACTGGTAGGCTGCATTTGGTGGGCACTGGTAGGCTGCATTTGGTGGGCACTGGTAGGCTGCATTTGGTGGGCACTGGTAGGCTGCATTTGGTGGGCACTAGTAGGCTGCATTTGATGGACACAGCACTGGTAGGCTGCATTTGGTGGGCACTGATAAGCTGCATTTGATGGGCACTGGGAAGCTACAATTGGTGGGCACTGGTAGGCTGCATTTGTTGGGCACTGGTAGGCTGCATTTGGTGGGCACTGGTAGGCAACATTTGATGGGCACTGATAAGGCTGAAATTGGTGGGCACTGGTAGGATGCATTTGGTGGGCACTGGTAGGATGCATTTGGTGGGCACTGGTAGGCAATATTTGATGGGCACTGGTAGGTAATATTTGATGGGCACTGGTAGGCTGCATTTAATGAGCACTGAAAGGCTGCATTTGATGGGCACTGATAAGGCTGCATTTGATGGGCACTGATAATCTGCATTTGGTGGGCACTAGTAGGCTGCATTTGATGGGCACTGGTGTAGTATATTGTGTCTAATAAATATATATATAGGCAACATTTAATGGGCACTGATAAGGCTGCAATTGGTGGGCACTGGTAGGCTGCAATTGGTGGGCACTGGTAGGCTGCATTTGATGAGCACTGATGAGGCTGCATTTGATGGGCACTGATAAGGCTGCATTTGAAGGGCATTGATAAGCTTTATTTGGTGGGCACTGGTAGGTTGCATGTGATGGGCACTGGTAGGCTGCATTTGATGGGCACTGGTAGGCTGCATTTGATGGGCATTGATAAGCTGTATTTGGTGGGCACTGGTAGGTTGCATGTGATGGGCACTGGTAGGCTGAATTTGTTGGGCACTAGTAGGCTGCATTAGATGGACACTGCACTGATAGGCTGCATTTGGTGGGCACTGATAAGCTGCATTTGATGGGCACTGGAAGGCTACAATTGGTGGGCACTGGTAGGCTGCATTTGGTGGGCACTGGTAGGCTGCATTTGGTGGGCGCTGGTAGGCTGCAATTGGTGGGCACTGATGAGGCTGCATTTGATCCATTGATCTCTGGTATCAATTCAGTAGTCTCTGACCATCTTTTGTATCATGTCCACAGTCTCTGACCATCTCTTGTATCATCTCTGCAGTCTCTGACTATCTCTTGTATCATGTCTGCCATCTCTGACCATCTCTTGTATCACGTCTGCCGTCTCTGACCATTTCCTGTATCATGTCTGCAGTCTCTGACCATCTCCTGTATCATGTCTGCAGGCTCTTTCCAACAGACTCTCTAACAGAATCCCCCTCTGTGTCCATCAGAGAGGCCCCCCTCCAGGTCCCAACAGAGTACTCTGCTTCTCTTACTGTATTTTGTTTATTGTTAAGAGATCATGGGAGGATCCCAGGGTAATGAAGACTCCTTAGGGGAGCATCTCTGTGTTTGAGTCATTGCCATAGAAACATTTGTAAAGAGGAGGAGTTAATAAGATGAGCACGCCCATGTGGGGGCGCCAGAAATATTTCTGCACCCAGGCGTCTGTGACCCTAGGATCGGCCCTGATGCCCGCAGCTGCAGGCATCATCCCGGTACTGTTTTTTTAGAGCAGCTACGTGGCTAATAGCCGCTCGGTTGTTATCCCGGAGGAGCGGGAGGGGACATGACCCACTCCCACCGCCTTTCGCCGCTCTTACCGGGCCTCCCCTCCCACAGGGAGAGCCGATCCTAGATCCGCCATTTCCGGCGGCTAGAGGCAGACTGGCACGAAGCCGTAAATGGTTTTGTTCCAGTGTTCTCTCTGTAAACATGGAAGTGACGTCACAACATCTCTTCCTGTTTGCTCGGCTGCCAATGGTGTCGGTTTTTAAAAAATATACAGTATTCAGAATATCCGTTTTCAGCGATCTGAATACTTTGAAGTGCAAAGGAGGGATTTAGGGTCTTTTAGACCCCAGATCCCTCCATAAAGAGTACCTGTCACCACCTATTACTGTTTATTTAAAAAAATAAAAAAATAGAAATGGCCAACGATGTCAATTCATCTTCTTCTATCATGCCACCCGGACTGAAAAAGAAAAAAAAAAAAAAAGCCGAGACCGGTCCGCCTCAATGGGAGAGGGACGGGGTCACCAGTTTACGTTACCGAGGGGCCCGCCCCCTCTGACACCATGGGGAAGTTCCTTTTTTTTTGGTCCATCCACGGAGCAATATAAGAAGATGAATGTACATCGTGGGATTTTTTTTATTTTTTAATAAAAGATGTGTCCCAAGCTGTCTATTGTCGTTTTTAACATTTTGACACTTTTTTGTGAAATAATAGGGGCACATTTGTACCCCATTACCATTTCACACATGGGTGGAGGCCATGATCTGGGGGTCCTTGTTAAGGGGGGCTTTCAGTTTCCGATAAGCCCCCGCCCGCATACCCCCACAGCCACTGGGCAAGGGTTGTGGGGATGAGGCCCTTGTCCCCATCAACATGGGGACAAGGTGCTTTGGGGGGCTACCCCAAAGCACCCTCCCCATGTTGAGGGCATGTGGCCTGGTACGGTTCAGGAGGGGGGCGCTCTCTCATCCCCCCCTCTTTTCCTGCGGCCTGCCAGGTTGCATGCTCAGATAAGGGTCTGGTATGGATTTTGAGGGGGACCCCTATGCCATTTTTTTTTATTCTGGCGTGGGGTTCCCCTTAAAATCCATACCAAACCTTTCAGGCCTGGTATGGATTTTGGGGGGGGGCCCTACGCCACTTTTTTAAATTTGGCACAGGGTTCCCCTTAATTTCCATATCAGACCTGAAGGGCCTGGTATAGATTTTAGGGGGACCCCCACGCATTTTTTTTTAAAGTTTGGTTTGGGGTTCCCCTTAATATTCATACCAGACACGAAGGGCCTGGTAATGGACTGGGGGGACCCCATGCTCTTGTTTTCAATTGTTTTATCTATATTGTCGAGACTCGACAGTTCATTACAGCCGCGACCAGTTTTAAATGAAAATTTTTCCTTTAGAAATGTCATTTTGCTGTGGTATTGTTCTAAACACGGGAAAAATGCACCACTTTACAGGCATACTATAGACACCCCTCAGGCACGATATTTAAAGGAATATTTCATTTTTATTGTTTCACTTTAAGCATTAAAAAAATCACTGCTCCCGAATGAACGGCCGTTTAAAAAAAAATAAATAAATTGCATTGATACATGGGGCAGGACCCGGGTCCCTAAACAATTTTTATGACAATAACTTGGATATAAGCCTTTAAAATGAGCACTTTTAACTTTTCTGGTTAATGTTCCATAGACTTTAACGGAGTTCCGCGGCTTTCGAATTTGCCCCGAACACCGCATATCGTTGGATGTTCGTAGAACAACCAAAGTTCGGCCCAAACTTATGATTGGGCCGAACCGTTCGCCCATCCCTACTTTCCATTATATAGTCCTGACCCCTAACCTATATAAAGTGTGTTACATACACCTCCTATGTATTTATCGTCTCTACAGTCACTGGTTGCAAAGTAGTTACTAATTATTTTAATGAAGGTCTTCTATAAGGTAGGCTCAGACAAAGTGTTAGTTCTCTGTGTTTATTCTGTGTGCAAAAAAAATACATATATAGTGGAAGAGTTAAATAAAATGTAATATTATCCTTTGTGCTGAGGTTTATGTCTGTCTTTGACATAAAAAAAGCCATGTTGTGTGGATACAATGACTCCAGCATATATGTTTTGTAGTGTATGAAAAGAGGAGGCTCAAACTCTATTTAAAGGGGTTGCAAGGGTGCTTAAAATGATCAGCTTTTTATTTATTTATGTAAAACCTTTATCCCAACAGGAAAAAAAATACTGTTTGCTGTAACTGATTATAAATTGTGAGCTGGAGTAAGGCTCCCTCCCAGACCCTCCCTCCCAGACAGGCAATGCTGTTGTTTGCTGGGCCTCCTGTACTCCTTCATCCAGAGTTGTGACTTATCAAAAAGTGTCTTCATTTACTGCTTACTTTTTGCTTTTTGAATGAGTAGGGGAACTATGTACCCCCTACTCATTCACACTGGAGGGTCAGTATCTGGGGGCCCACCATGTTTTAAATGGGGCTTCCTGATTCCAATGAGACCCCTGCCTTCTTTGAATCACGAAGCCCCCTTTAAAAATTAGGGGGCTCTCACAGACACCAGTTTTAAACCTCCAGTGTTATTTATTTATTTTTCTTTGGTGAATGTGTAGGCGTACTATATACCCCTTACTCATTCACATGAGGGAGGGAAGTATCTGGGACCCCCTTACTTTTAAAGTAAGATTCTGATAAACAAACATCTAAAACGAGGCTCCAGGGCCTGATGGATTTTCAGCCCCTATTATAAAGCATTTGCAACTACCCTTTCCCCGTACTTAGCCCACTTCTTCAATTCCCTCAGGAAAGGAGCTTCTTTGGAAGGATCCCTTAACACAGCATAGATCACCATAATCCCGAAGCCAGAGAAAGACCCTAGCAAAGCCAGTAACTACCGCCCTATCTCTCTTATAAATAATGACTTTAAAATCATGACTAAAATAATCCTAGCGGATCAACTCTCCTCTTTCATTAGCTCATACATACATACATACATACGGACCAGGTAGGGTTCATTCCAAGCAGACAGGGTTCAGACCAGATCCAAAGAGCTTTGGACATCATCTCACTCTTGCACTAGGGTTGGGATGGAGGGCAGCCACAAGAAGGTTTCCTTCTATCCATCAATCTGCAAAAGGCCGTTGACTCTGTGTCCTGGCCCTACCTTTTCTCCATCTTAGACCGCTGGGGAATGGGACAACATTTCACCAACATTATCAGAGCCCTCTACTCATCCCATGAAGCCATGGTGAGACTCCAAGGCTTTTTCTCAGAACCCTTCCTGATCTCAAAAGGCAAACGACAAGGCTGGCCTCTATCCCCACTGATTTTTGCAATGGCGATTGAAACCCTAGCCATCGCCCTAGGACTAACCCAGACATACAGTTTCATGTGGCTCCCAAACACATAAATGCGCTGTCTGCTAAAATCTTCTCCTCTTCATCACCTCCCCTCTGATTTCACTACGGAACATCTGGCGCCTACTAACTAAATTCAGAAACCTATCAGGCCTGCGTGTTAACATGTTAAAATCTCAAGCTCTCAACATCAACATCCCTGAATCCCTACTCTCCCGACTAAAGACCACTTTGACTTTACATGGAGTGACTCCATGATACCCTGCTTGGGAGTCACACTCACTAAGAGAGTGAACCAATTATATTTAGCTAACTACCCTCCACTGATTAAAAAATTGGAATCTGACCTTAGTCGTTGGTCTGAGCTCAATCTCTCATGGCTAGGGCGGATCCACTTAGTCAAGACGACTCTATTCCCACAAATTCTGTATCTTTTCCGATCTCTACCGATACCCGTTAACAAGAATCATTTAAGGCGTTTTCAAACCAAAATTATCTCCTTTGTATGGGGTTCAAAGGGACATCGCTGTTCTACCCAAACTTTTTGGTACTATCAGGCAGCTATAAGTTGGCCCAGATGTCTGTAATATACTTGAGCTACGAAACCAGGTTGGGTGCAAATGGAACGCCAGGCAGTACCTCACTTCTGGATTACCTCATGTGGTGCCCTTCTAAAACTCGCCCGCCAATCATGGCTCCAATGCTTTCTCACTCATTATAAGATGCCTAAAAAGCCACATGGAATTAATCTCTACACACTGGTGTGCTCAAGCCATCTTGGCTTTCAGAAGAAAAGGAAATCACAGCCTCCATATAAAACTTTATACTTTTTCCTGGTTTGTTGGGTTTATGTGGTGTGTTTTGTCAGTCTATTCGCCTGTGTTTTGGACCACCATAGTGTGTGTGGTACGTTCTCATCCAACATGTACAAAGCTCTGGTGTGAACGAGCCAATCTCTGTGATCTATGAGTCGCTTGCTATGGTTAATTTGAAACCCAACTACATGACAGAATGGGAGAGGGACCTCTCACAAGAATGGACCATAGAGGAATGGTACACAACGACCTCTAGGGAATATTGAGGAATGTTAAATGTTTCATTAATCAAAGCAGACCTCAAGGTTATAACACAGTGGTATTTAGTTCCTACAGTATCCCCCCTATGTTTCCGAGACTGCTCCCATGTGGGCTCCATGATTCACATCTGGTGGGAATGCCCTAAAATAAGAAGCTTCCGGAACAAGATATGTGCCATGGTCCATAAAGTTACGGGCATACCAGTTGAAAAATCTCCACACATAGCTTTATTAAATTTCCCTATAGAAAAGGCCCCCAAAAATATGGGGAGACTGCTCCACTTCATATTCCTGGGGGCTTAACTGACAATAGCTGGAGCCTGGAAGTGACCCTTTGTCTCCCTTACCATGACGAAAAGGAAGATCTCCTGGATCATGGCTCCGGAGAAGATGATCAGCATACTACAGGATACAGTAAGGAAGTTCAAAGCTACCTGGGAACCCTGGGCTGACTATGTACACACTCCTCTACATCATTAATAGGGCTCAATAGCCCACGCTTGCGTTCCACGAAGGCACACTTGACTCTTTACCTACCTATTTCTCACTCTCTTCGGCTCTCTTGCCCTCCACCCTCTTTATCCCCCCTTCTCCCTTTCCCTTCTATCTCTATAGTTTTTTTTCTTCTTCTATCACAAGCAATCACTCGTGTATGTTTCAGTAACTTTTTTTGTGGGGAGGGGTCCCTTAAAACACATAGCATTTTTTACAAAGAAAACCAAGCTGGCAGGGAAAGGTCACTGTAAACAATATTAACCACCTGATTACTTTGCACTTAAACCCCCCTCGTGACCAGACCAATTTTCAGCTTTTGGCGCTGACGCACTTGGAATGACAATTGCGCGGTCATACAACACTGTACCCAAATGAAATTTTTACAATTTTTTTGCCACAAATAGAGCTTTCTTTTGGTGGTATTTAATCACAGCTGGGTTTTTATTTTTTGCTAAACAAATGAAAAAAAGATGGAAAATTAAAAAAAAAAAATAAAATCATGTTTAACCGCTTCCCGACCGGCCACTGCATATATACGTCAGCAGAATGGCACGGGCAGGCAGAATCACGTACCTGTACGTGATCGTGCATGTGCCTGCCCGTGGGTCGCGCGCGCGCCGCTAGCGGCGCGCTCGCGACCCGGTCGGGAGCTCCGTGACCCGGCCGCGGGACCAGCGGACCCGATCGCCGCTGGTATCCCGCGATCGGGTTACGGAGCGGAAGAACGGGGAGAGGTCTATGTAAACAAACCTCTCCCCGCGCTTCCTACACTGACTGTCAGTGATCGGCGGTTCCCTGTCATCGGGAACGCCGATCAATGACGTCAGACGTACAGCCACGCCCCCCTACTGTAAAAAAAAAACACAACACGTCACACTGACTCCTCCCCGCCCCCTAGTGGTTAACCCCCTAACTACAACTGTCATTTACATAGGAATCAGTGCTATTTAAATAGCACTGATTGCTGTATAAATGACAAATGTCCCAAAAATGTGTCAAAAATGTCCGATGTGTCCGCCAAAATGTCGCAGTCACAATAAAAATCGCTGATCGCCGCCATTACTAATAAAAAAAAAAATATTAATAAAAATGCTATAAAACTATCCCCTATTTTGTAAACGCTATAACTTTTGCGCAAACTAATCAATAATCGCTAATTGCGATTTTTTTTTTACCAAAAATATGTAGAAGAATACGTATCGGCCTAAACTGAGGAAAAAAAATGTTTTTTTATATATTTTTTGGGGATATTTATTATAGCAAAAAGTAAAAAATATTGCATTTTTTTCAAAATTGTCGCTCTATTTTTGTTTATAGCGCAAAAAATAAAAACCGCAGGGGCGATCAAATACCACCAAAAGAAAGCTCTATTTGTGGGAAAAAAAAGGACGCCAATTTTGTTTTGGAGCCACGTCGCATGACCGCGCAATTGTTAGTTTAAAGCGACGCAGTGCCGAATTGCAAAAAGGGGCCTGGTCCTTTGGCTGCCAATTGGTCCGGGGCTGAAGTGGTTAATAGTTTGTTATAAAATTTTGCAAACAGGTAATTTTTCTGCTTCATTGATATGCACTGATGAGGCTGCACTGGTGGGCACTGGTGGGCACTGATAGGCTGCACTGGTGGGCACTGATAGGCTGCACTGGTGGGCACTGATAGGCTGCACTGGTGGGCACTGATAAGCCGGTACTGATGGGCACAGCAAAGATGGCACGGATGGGTGGCATGGATGGGTGGCACGGATGGGCACTGATGGATGGCACTGATGGATGGCACTGATGGGCACTGATAGATGGCACTGATGGGCACTGGTAGGGGACACTGATGAGCACTGGTAGGGGACACTGATGAGCACTGGTAGGTGACACTGAATGTGCAGCACTGGCACTGTGGGCACTGACTCATGGCACTGTGGGCACTGACTGATGGCACTGTGGGCACTTTATTTTGCTAAATGTGGGCACCATGGACCCTGGTCATATTGCAGTGAGAGGGACTGATGTCCCTCTCACTGCCGCCGGTGATCGCGCAGGCAGCTCGTTGCCGGGACGACGTCAATAGACGTCGTCCCGGCACATCAGATCCGCGCTGTAGCCGTCATTTGGCTATGGCGCGGATCTCAGCTGGTTAAAATCACTAATTTCCACCAAATGGCATTTTTTGTTTTTCAGAGGTACATGCCCCCCATGGCAGTGCTTGCACCCTCCCCTTACCCCCCCCCCCCCCCTCTTTAATGCCATTTTCTTGGAAATCTCTTGCCTATTAGCCTTGAAAAGGAGCAGACATCATTACATTGACCGTGAGTGAGACATAGAAGAGTGGCATCAGAAGATCATTTTGCCAGTGGAATCTGCCCAATTTTTTCCCAGCATTCATCCCAAAAAAGTTTAAATCACAACGATGAGTAGCTTGTTACCTCTGCTGGAAGCCTGTCCTGATCATCTGCCACACTTTCAATGTTACTCTTGAATTTTACTCTCTCTAGTTTGAGGTCATGCCCCCATGTTCTTCATACCCTCCTGAACCTCAATCACACCCTTCATGGATTTTTTTAGGTGTCAATCATGCCCACCCTTTCTCTTCTTTTCTAAAGTGCTCCCCAGGGAATTCATATATAAGGTCTCATGAAGGATGTGCATGAAATTGTGGCTGCTCATTGGTGTACCGAGCAATTCTCTGTTGGTTTGGAGGTTGCCGTTACAGAGCTCCGAATGTCACTTTTGGTTTAATTCCTTGAGTCAATGTTTGTAAGGAGAAGCAGCGCGTGGATTCTGGGCACGGTGCCCAGTCAGGATTATGTTTGTTAAGTGATTAGAGGAGAATTAGGAGATACATTTCATTTCCTGCTGCCCTTTATTGTTGATGACACCACCATAAACATCTGTACCTGCATCATGTGGACATCAGTGATTGGGGTGAACATTGGGGAAAATGAAAATGGGCAGATTCTATTGACCAAATGATATTCTGGTGTCACCCTTCTATGTCTCACTCATGCTATTGAGATACAAATTACTGTATATACCTGTGTCATGAAGATCCTGCCAGAAACTTAAACCCGGGCCGTCCCGGCCCTCAGATTCCACTGCGCATGCGCGCCCGGGCGCGGGCACGTGCACAACCGCGCACAGGGAGACGGGCACGCGCGCTAGTTAGCACCAGCCGGCCTATTTAAGCCTGACCTGTGCAGACGGTCTTTGCTGTCTGCTCTACAGCGTTGTGGTGTAGTAAATCTGATCCTGTTATATCTGTTCCTTTGACCCGGCTTACCATAGACTATCCAGCTTTCTGCCTGTACCCGACCCCGGCTTCCTATGACCATCCTCCTGCCTGACCCACTGTACCTTGCTTCCAGTTCTGATCCATTACCTGACTTCCTTGATGAACTCTGGTTCCCTGCAAGGTCTCTGTCCAGTCTGCAGTCTGATTCCTGTAACGAACCTGACCACCTGTCTGTCTCCAGCCCATTCAGTGGTTCTGTTTCCTGCTTCCAGTTCCTGTCAGCTCTGCTATCCAAGTTTACCTGTGAACCTGCTTGCCAAGCCGTTGTCCAGTTCCTGTCAGCTCTGCTATCCAGTTTACCTGTGTACCTGCTTGCCAAGCCGTTGTCCAGTTCCTGTCAGCTCTGCTATCCAGTTTACCTGTGTACCTGCTTGCCAAGCCGTTGTCCAGGTCCTGTCAGCTCTGCTATCCAGTTTACCTGTGTACCTGCTTGCCAAGCCGTTGTCCAGTTCCTGTCAGCTCTGCTATCCAGTTTACCTGTGAACCTACTTGCCAAGCCGTTGTCCAGTTCCTGTCAGCTCTGCTATCCAGTTTACCTGTGTACCTGCTTGCCAAGCCGTTGTCCAGTTCCTGTCAGCTCTGCTATCCAGTTTACCTGTGAGCCTGCTTGCCAAAGATCCTGCCAGCTCTGCTATCCAGTTTACCTGTGAGCCTGCTTGCCAAAGATCCTGCCAGCTCTGCTATCCAGTTTACCTGTGAGCCTGCTTGCCAAAGATCCTGCCAGCTCTGCTATCCAGTTTACCTGTGAGCCTGCTTGCCAAAGATCCTGCCAGCTCTGCTATCCAGTTTACCTGTGAGCCTGCTTGCCAAAGATCCTGCCAGCTCTGCTATCCAGTTTACCTGTGAGCCTGCTTGCCAAAGATCCTGCCAGCTCTGCTATCCAGTTTACCTGTGAGCCTGCTTGCCAAAGATCCTGCCAGCTCTGCTATCCAGTCTTCCCTGCTATCCAGGCTTCCACCGTATCCGCCAGCTGACTTGACCACTCTACCGGTCTGTTGATCCTGCCAGGCACCCGTGCTCCTCCTCACTCCTGGCTCTCCTGTCCCCACACCAGGGAACCAGGAGTGGGAGACGCAAGGGAGGCCTCTCCCTGCAATCTCGGGCTCGCACCACCAGGTACGTGATAGTAGCAGACAGCCATGTCTGAGCCCGAGCAGGGAGCCCCCGCCATGGAGGGGTTATGCCAACACCTGGCAGGTCTGACCGAGGCGGTGAAGAATCTCCAGCAAGGGTACACCCGGCTGGAGGAGCGGGTACTGGCCTTGTCTGGTCCCTCCAGTACCCAAGGAACTCCTCACCCGGCAGTACCCCCAACGGGGCCTGCACCTGCCCAGACCATAGTGATGCTACCACCTGAGCCCAAGGTTCCTACTCCAGAGAAATTTTCAGGTGCCCGTGGTAGCTTCAGAACTTTCCGCAATTCCTGCGAACTCCATTTTGCTCTACAACCTAGAACCTTCTCTCTAGAGACCACCAAGGTGGGCTTTGTGGTAGCCCTCCTGACTGGGGATCCCCAAATCTGGGCCCACCGTCTCGTGGAACAGAAGGATGCAGCATTGACCAGTCTCTCCACCTTCTTTGATGCCATGGCGCAGTTATATGAGGACCCCCAACTCTCAACCACTGCGGAAGCCGCCCTACGTTCTCTCCAACAGGGTCGAAGACCAGCAGAGGACTATGTGGCTGAGTTCAGGCGTTGGGGTGCCGACACTGACTGGAACGATGCTGCTCTCCGTCACCAATTCCGCATGGGCCTCTCAGACGCGCTCAAGGATGAGCTCGCCAGAGTAGGGGTGCCTCAGACCCTGAACTCCCTCATAGACTTAAGTATCCAAATTGACCGGCGCCTACGGGAGCGTAAGGCCGAACGAACCTTGGGGTCCCCAAGACCTACCTGGATGCTTCCCAGAGCCCCAAGCCATTTCCGTACTGCTCCCTCTGTCAAACCTGTTCATACTTCCTCGGCATCAGAACCCATGCAACTAGGACTCCTGCGGCCCTCTCTCACTCCAGCAGAACGCCAGAGACGCCGTAGTAACAATCTGTGTCTGTATTGCGGAGAGCCTGGTCACTATGTCCGGAATTGCCCAGCTAAACTCCGTAAGTTCCCCACTATTCTCTCCAGTTATGTGGATCCTGTGACCGGGGTTTCGGCTCATCTTGCCCTTTCTGTTTCCTTCCAGCTCCCAGGAAGGACCCTGCGGACCACCGCTATCATTGACTCTGGGGCCTGTAGTTGCTTCATGGACTCTGTTTTTGCTGCCCGGCATCGGATTCCTCTCCGTCCAAGGGAACAGGGCCTGTCCGTCCATCTGGCGGATGGGTCTACCATTAAATCTGGCCCAGTGACTCAGGAGACTGCCCCATTGCACACAGTGATCTCAGAGTCACATCAAGAACTGTTACGTCTGGACATAATCTCTTCTCCCTTGTTCCCAGTCATTCTAGGGATCCCCTGGCTGCAAGCACACAACCTGGTCATCAACTGGTCCACAGGAGAAGTGGCCTTTTCCTCTCCCTACTGCCAAAGGTCCTGCGGCTCCATGGTCCCCGCAGGACCCTCCGCTCTGCTCTGCCTAGAAACCGAGGCAGGTCTACGCCAGTCCATCCCCGAAGCCTACCTGGATGTGTTCAGCAAACAAAGGGCAGATGTGCTGCCACCCCACAGGCCCTATGACTGTCCCATTGAACTTCTTCCCGGGGCCAAGATTCCCTTCGGCAGGGTTTTTCCTCTAACAGAGGTGGAGCAGGGGAAATTGAAAGACTACATTGACGACAACTTAAAAAAAGGTTTTATCCGCCCATCTACATCTCCTGCAGGTGCAGGAATATTTTTTTGTAGAGAAGAAGGACCACTCTCTCAGACCCTGCGTGGACTATCGTGCCCTAAACGAGGTCACTGTCAAAAATCGCTACCCGCTTCCCCTGGTACCCGAACTGTTTCAGAGGCTTGGCACAGCCTCCATCTTTTCCAAACTGGACCTCAGAGGGGCGTACAATTTAGTTCGTATAAAGGATGGGGATGAATGGAAGACGGCATTTCGGTCTCGATTTGGGCACTTTGAGTACCTGGTGATGCCGTTCGGACTCTGTAACGCCCCCACTACCTTCCAGTCTTTCATTAACGATGTGCTTCGGGACTTTCTTGATGTTTTTGCTGTTGTTTATCTTGATGACATACTAATTTTCTCTTCCTCCCTAGAGCTGCATCGTGGACATGTCAAAAGTGTTCTGGGCCGCCTCCGGCAACATGGCCTCTATGCCAAGGCCGAAAAATGCCTCTTTGAGGTAGAAAGCATACCCTTCCTGGGCTTGATCATCTCCAGTAGTGGCATCCGGATGGACCCCCAGAAGATCTCAGCCATCCTGGACTGGCCTGTTCCCGCAGATAAAAAGGGGATCCAGCGATTTATTGGCTTCGCCAATTTTTATCGCAAATTCATCAAGGGATTCTCGGCCATAGTGGCACCCATTACTCAACTCACCAAACAAGGTACCCGTTTTCATTGGTCTCCTGAGGCCCAGGGGGCCTTCGAGGCCCTCAAAGGGCTCTTTACCTCAGCTCCTATCCTGAAGCATCCAGATCCTTCTCTACCCTTTGTTTTAGAAGTGGATGCCTCGGAGATAGCTGTAGGGGCAATCCTGTCCCAGAGACAGGGCATCAAGGCCCTGCTACACCCCGTGGCATTCTTCTCACGGAAACTGTCCCCATCCGAGAAGAACTACGATGTGGGAGATCGGGAGTTACTGGCTATAAAGACCGCCCTCGAGGAATGGCGCTACCTGCTGGAGGGGGCTACTCATCCAATCCTGATCTTCACGGATCACAAGAATCTAGAGTACTTGAAGACTGCCAAAAGGTTGAAACCTAGACAGGCCCGTTGGGCCTTATTTTTCTCTCGTTTTACTTTCCACGTGACCTATCGTCCGGGTTCCAAAAACGCGAAGCCGGACGCTCTGTCTCGTATGTATCACAAATCCCAGGATGGTTCCCCTCCAGACACTATCCTTGCCCCTGGAAATTTTCTCCTGCTACAGGAAGACTTGCTGTCCCGGCTCAGGCAGGCTTCCAGTGGCCTCATACCCACTCCCGGTCCTGGGTTGCGGGCCAAGGATGGGCTATTGTGGCATGGGGATAAGATTTTCATTCCCGAGGGTCTGCGGGTAACCGTCCTGGAATTGTGCCATGATCATAGGCTTGCCGGACACTTCGGTGTCACCAAAACCACTGAATTGGTACAACGTACCTTCTGGTGGCCTCAGCTAAGAGAAGACTGCAGGAAATTTGTGGAAACATGCACTGTGTGTATACGGAGCAAGAGTTACAGAACCAAAGCCTGGGGCCTACTCAAGCCGTTGCCAGTCCCAGATCGTCCCTGGAAGATGCTGTCCATAGACTTCATCGTGGAACTACCCCCAGCAGAGGACCACACTACGATCTTCGTGATTGTTGATCGTCTGTCAAAAATGGCACACTTTGTTCCTAATGAAGGGTACCCCTTCTGCCTCAGAAACCGCACAAGTGTTCATCCGAGAAGTCATCAGACTCCATGGGGTACCGGCCAACATAGTGTCCGACCGAGGGGTACAATTTACCTCTCGGTTCTGGAAATCACTCTGCAAGGCCCTCAACATTGAACTATCGTTTTCATCCGCTTATCACCCTCAAACCAATGGGCAAACCGAAAGAACCAATCAGACCCTGGAACAATATCTACGGTGCTTTTCTTCTTTCTCCCAGGACGATTGGATCTCCCTGCTACCAGTTGCCGAATTTGCATATAGCAATGCTATCCACTCGGCCACCCAACAGACGCCTTTCTTCGCCAACTATGGCTTTCATCCTTCATTCCTGCCCAATTCTCTTCCTGAATGTACTGTGCCCGCAGTTCAGAAAAAGATTGACTTCTTTGCTTCCAATAACCGACTCCTGCAGGACACCATGGCCCGGACCCAGGAACATAACAAGACGGTCTTTGACCGAAAGAGGCGTGGAGAATTGGTATTGGCACCGGGTGACACAGTATGGCTCTCTACCCTGAATCTGAGGATGGCTTGTCCCTCGAAAAAACTGGGCCCTAAGTTTTTAGGTCCCTTCCCAGTCAAACGAAAAATTAATGAAGTGGCCTATGAGTTGGAACTCCCTGACTCCCTCAAGGTCCATCCGGTCTTTCATGTTTCCCTGCTGAAACCCTCCACTTCCAACCCCTTTCCCAACAGAAGGACTGTACCCCCGGATCCAGTCCTGATAGATGGCGAGGAAGAATATGAGGTGGAGGCCATACTAAATGTTAGAAGAAGGAGAAATCAGAATCAGTTCTTGATCAAATGGAAGGGATATGGTCCTGAAGAGAATTCCTGGGAGCCCGAGTGTAATATCCACGCTAAGAGTCTAGTCCAAGCCTTTAAGAGAGCACATCCTGAGAGATTTGCCCAGAGGGGCACCCGGAGGTTGCCCCTAGGAGGGGGGCAATGTCATGAAGATCCTGCCAGAAACTTAAACCCGGGCCGTCCCGGCCCTCAGATTCCACTGCGCATGCGCATGCGCGCCCGGGCACGTGCACAACCGCGCACAGGGAGACGGGCACGCGCGCTAGTTAGCACCAGCCGGCCTATTTAAGCCTGACCTGTGCAGACGGTCTTTGCTGTCTGCTCTACAGCGTTGTGGTGTAGTAAATCTGATCCTGTTATATCTGTTCCTTTGACCCGGCTTGCCATAGACTATCCAGCTTTCTGCCTGTACCCGACCCCGGCTTCCTATGACCATCCTCCTGCCTGACCCACTGTACCTTTCTTCCAGTTCTGATCCATTACCTGACTTCCTTGATGAACTCTGGTTCCCTGCAAGGTCTCTGTCCAGTCTGCAGTCTGATTCCTGTAACGAACCTGATCACCTGACTGTCTCCAGCCCATTCAGTGGTTCTGTTTCCTGCTTCCAGTTCCTGTCAGCTCTGCTATCCAAGTTTACCTGTGAACCTGCTTGCCAAGCCATTGTCCAGTTCCTGTCAGCTCTGCTATCCAGTTTACCTGTGTACCTGCTTGCCAAGCCGTTGTCCAGTTCCTGTCAGCTCTGCTATCCAGTTTACCTGTGTACCTGCTTGCCAAGCCGTTGTCCAGTTCCTGTCAGCTCTGCTATCCAGTTTACCTGTGAACCTACTTGCCAAGCCGTTGTCCAGTTCCTGTCAGCTCTGCTATCCAGTTTACCTGTGAGCCTGCTTGCCAAAGATCCTGCCAGCTCTGCTATCCAGTTTACCTGTGAGCCTGCTTGCCAAAGATCCTGCCAGCTCTGCTATCCAGTTTACCAGTGAGCCTGCTTGCCAAAGATCCTGCCAGCTCTGCTATCCAGTTTACCTGTGAGCCTGCTTGCCAAAGATCCTGCCAGCTCTGCTATCCAGTTTACCTGTGAGCCTGCTTGCCAAAGATCCTGCCAGCTCTGCTATCCAGTTTACCTGTGAGCCTGCTTGCCAAAGATCCTGCCAGCTCTGCTATCCAGTCTTCCCTGCTATCCAGGCTTCCACCGTATCCGCCAGCTGACTTGACCACTCTACCGGTCTGTTGATCCTGCCAGGCACCCGTGCTCCTCCTCACTCCTGGCTCTCCTGTCCCCACACCAGGGAACCAGGAGTGGGAGACGCAAGGGAGGCCTCTCCCTGCAATCTCGGGCTCGCACCACCAGGTACGTGACAACCTGTGTATAAGCCGACCCGAATATAAGCCGAGGCACCTAATTTTACCACAAACAACTGGGAAAACTTATTGACTCGAGTATAAGCCTAGGGTGAGAATTGCGCAGCTACTGTAAGTGGAAAAGGGGGTCAACAATGCCCATTTGCAGCCTCACTGTGCCCATTTGCAGCCTCACTGTGCCCATTTGCAGCCTCACTGTGCCGATTTGCAGCCATAGGTTCCCTGAACTTTAAACTTGGTAGTTAAGGGTTCCGAAAAGACATTGCTGCAGATGGACACAGTTGACCGATGTTGGGGCCCCGTATCTCGGGGCCACTTGTTTCTAGAAACCCCAAATTTGGTGGTGTGCAAACCCAGTGGAACTAGCACTACAAAATATCCAAAGATAAGGGGTTCCTAGCACCAAGTGGCCCCAAAGTCGGTTCGGAAAATGTCAAGCACTCTTCTGTAGCAGAGAATGACATTTTCCGAACCAACTTTGGAGCACCGTATCTCGGGGCCACTTGGTGCTAGGAACCCCATGTTGTAGTGCTAGTTCCATTGGGTTTGCACACCAAATTTGGGGTTCCTAGCACCAAGTGGCCCCAAAGTCGGGTCGGAAAATGTCATTCCTTGCTGCAGAAAAATGCTTGACTTGAGTATAAGCTGAGGGGGGCATTTTCAGCACAAAAAAATGTGCTGAAAAACTTGGCTTATACTCGAGTATATACGGTATGTTTTACAGTATATGTTGTAAATGGCACCCCCAGGCATCTGAGAACTATGTGGCACCATGTAGTGCAGAACATGTTTGGAAAAGTGACAAACAGGTTAAAAAACACAAGAGCCATTTTTTGACAAGTTCTTTATTCATTTCTTTCATCGTCTTTCTTCTGGTCTTCCATCGGTGTTGTTCTTGTTCCTCCATCTTCTTTTTCTCCATCTTCTTCTTCATCTTCTTCTCCCTTCACTCTTCTCGTCCCGCATCTTGCTCCAGCTTCTTCTCCACTCCGCCCGCATGATCTGCCTCAGTGGGAGTCTTCAGCCGTGTGACGCTTCGATTCTTCTGACACTTCTTAAATAACGGAGGGCGATGCCTCTGACATCACAGGGAAAGCCATAGGGAAGTCCCTGTGCATCAGGGGAGGGCGGGGTCACCGGGTGGCCCCTCCCTCCGTTATTTAAAGTGTCAGAAGAATCGAAGCGACACACGGCTGAAGACTCCCACAGAGGCGGAACGTGTGGACGGAGCTTGTCAAAAATCGGCTCTTGTGTTTTTTAACCTTTTTGTCACTTTTTTTTGTGAAATGGTAGGGGTACATTTGTACCCCATTACCAATTCACACAGGGGGGGGCTGGGATCTGGGGGTCCCCTTATTAAAGGGGGCTTCCAGATTCCGATAAGCCCCCCACCTGCAGACCCCCACAACCACCGTGCAAGGGTTGTGGGGATGAGGCCCTCCTCCCCATCAACATGGGGACAAGGTGCTTTGAGGGGCTATCTCAAAGCACCCTCCCAATGTTGAGGGCATGTAGCCTGGTATGGTTCAGGAGGGGGGGGGCGCTCTCTCGTCCCCCCTCTTTTTCTGTGGCCTGCCAGGTTGAGTGCTCGGATAAAGGTCTGGTATGGATTTTTGGGGGGACCCCACGCCATTTTTTAAATGTTGGTGCGTGGTTCCCCTTAAAATCCATACCAGACAACTTTGAGGGGGACCCCCAGGCCATTTTTTTTTATTTGGCGCGGTGTTCCCCTTAATACCCATGACCTGAAGGGCCTGGTATGGAATTTAGGGGGACCTCCACACATTTTTTTTTATTTTATTTTGGTTCGGGGTTCCCCTGTGGGGAAGTCCCCATGCCGTTTTTTTTAATGAACTTTTATGTGTATTGCGGACCGACAATTTATTGTAGCCGTGAGTCGTTTTAAATTATTTTTTTTCCTTTAGAAATTTTGCTGTCAGACTGTTCTAAACACAGGAAACATGCGCCCCTTTACATGCATACTATAAACACCATCCAGGTACAAAATTTAAAGGAATATTACACTTTTATTGTTTCACTTTAAGCATTATTAAAATCACTGCTCCCAAATAAAACGGACATTTTTAAAACTTTTTTTTGCATTGATACATGTCCCCTGGGGCAGGACCCGGGTCCCCAAATACTTTTTATGACAAAGCCATGCATATAAGCCTTTAAAATTAGCATTTCTCCCATAGACTTTTAAAGGGTGTTCCGCGGCTTTCGGATTTGCTGCGAACACCCAAAATTGTTCGCTGTTCAGCAAACTGGCGAACAGCCAATGTTCCAGTTGAACTTGAGTTTGACTCAAACCTAAAGCTCATCCCTGGTCACGGGCAATCCCCCATTCCTCCTAAACAAGGGGTTGGGGAGATCAGTGACATCACTGCCCAAATATGTACACTGACCAAATTTGGGCAATGATGTCACCACTATCTGTCATTCAGCTAGTGTTAACATCAGGATTGGTCACATGTGGCAGGTCGTTATTTTTTTTTGTCAGCAGATCAATGGATGACAGGCATTGTGATTGATGATGGATTTATGGGGGACATCTTTGAGGATTTTTTTTTTTTTTTTTAATAAAGGACTTTAAATGTTTGGGTGTCTTTATTTCTAGGTTACAACTTTTTTTTTGACCAAACTGACCAGCCAGGCTCTTTGTTCTGAGTAAGGGTCTTGTATGGATTTTTGGGGGATCTAATATTTTATTTTTTTACATGAGGTAGCTTGCTGCAGTATGCTTTGGTGTAGAATCTTCCAACAACGACGGCTAACGCCTGGGTTCAGATAAACTTGGGCTTGGACGGAACCCAAATCTGAGCCGAAGCCCATCACTGGTCAGGGGCACCTTGTTCTGCCTCCATGTTTTATTATTTTACCATCAGGACCTTATTGCCAGTTTTACACTTTACTGGACATTTTTTTTTTTAGTTTGAGCTTCCTTGATTTAGGAGGTAGTTCAGGCGTACTTTGGTGTTTCATGTAATAATAATAGAGGTATGGTTTGTTCTCCAGGGTGTTTTTCCCGGATGCTCAGTTTGGACATTTTGCCAAACTGGATCAACAACTTCAACTGACCTCATCCTTGTGCAACGAGCAAAATCCCCGGATTTGTCAGTTAAGACTCAAGGAATCCAACATACTGATAAGAGCCAAGGACTGCTAAACAAGAATGTGTTCAGGGAAATTTGCACAGTGAGCTTGCTGGCTTTCTTTTCTTATCGGGATTTGTTTTACAGTATCTTTTATTTTTTATATTATTACATTTCCTGGTTCAATGTTTTTATTGAATTTTCCATAAAAGAAAAAAAAAGAAATCCAATCGAGTATATATAATCATACATGGGATACTGTCAATAGCAAATAAACTTAGATATATGCATGAATATATTGTAGTTTACAAAATGAATTGCAAACTAAAATAGAAGCAAACTACAGAAATAATCCATGTAGTAAAACAATAGAAAAACTAACATAGCCTCTGGTCAATGTATAGGACCTAGATAACATGGCTCCGGACCACTCTACCACCCCAATTGGGTGAAAACTGTGGGAGAGTGGGGGCATTTAGGTAAAACAGGTGCCACGAGGACCAGTGTTGTATTTGAAGCAGAAAAAAACAAATAAGGAAATAAAATAAGTACGTAAGTATTCAAAACAAGTTCATATCCTTCTGATTGCAATGTTCGTTTGCTGAAAAGTAAAGATAAACATATCATGCTAATTGTAAGGTATAGAGAATGAAATGGTAACACGCGAGTATCCCATAAGTATGGGTCACATATCAAAAAAAAAGGTAAAGAAAGAGAGTAGAAAAAAAAAAAAAAGTGTCCAGAAAAAATAACACTATTGCCTAGTACACACGATCGGACTTTGTCCGCCGGACCTAGTCCAGCGGACAAACCGCCGGACTTTCCAGCGGGGCTTCGCCGGACTTTCCGATCGTGTGACTTGCCCACACACGCCCGGACTTCTCCAGCGGACAATCCGCGGGAAAAAGTCCGCGGGACTTTTGAAAATGAACGGACTTGCCCACACAGAGCAGTCCGTTCATTTAGAACGTAACTGCAGGTAGACGGGGCTAGCGAAGGCAGTGACTGCCGCCGCGCTAGCCCCCTCACCTGGTATGGATTTAAAGGGAATCCCCACACCGAAAAATGGCGTGGGGGTCCCCCCCCAAATCCATCTCAGACCCTTATCCGAGCACGCAGCCCGGCCGGCCAGGAAAGGGGTGGGGACGAGCGAGCGCCCCCCCCTCCTGAGCCGTACCAGGCCGCGTGCCCTCAACATGGGGGGTGTCCTGGGGAAAGGGGGGCCGTGCGCCTCCCCCACCCCAAAGCACCTTGTCCCCATGTTGATGAGGACAAGGGCCTCTTCCCGACAACCCTGGCCGTTTGTTGTCGGGGTCTGCGGGCGGGGGGCTTATCGGAATAAGGGGGCCCCCAGATCCCGGCTCCCCACCCTATGTGAATGAGTATGGGGTACGATGTACCCCCTACCCATTCACCTGAGGTGTAAAGTGTAAATAAAAAAACACACAATTTTTTAAAAATATTTTATTGCACTGCTCCGGGGGTCTTCTTCCGTCTTGGGGGGGTCTTCTCGCCGGACTCCCCCACCATTTACCAAGCTCTTTTACCAAGCAGAGGAGCCCAGCTACCTTCTTCGTCGTCGACGCCGTTGTATGGGGGTCTCGATCCGCCTTCGGGGGTCTTCCGGGGTCTTCCGGGGTCTCTTCTGTTCTGTTCTTGCCGCTGTCGTCGTTTTCTGCGCCGCCGCCTTCTTCTTCTTCCTCTTCTTCTTCTGATGTTGACCCGTCGCTCTCTCTGGCTGGAATGCCAGAGCCGCGCTGTGCTGTGACTTATATAGGGACAAGGGGACAGGGTCACCCCGTCCCCCTATGATGTCACAGTCCCAGCATCCTCCGGGACTGTGACATCACAAGGGAGCGGGGTGACCAAATTTTTGATTTGTAAATATCGAAAGATTTCCGATCTTGGGAGCCCATTGTTATCACAAAGCATTGGGAATGTAAGGATAGTGGAATTATTGCATAATTGGTGAAGTCGAGTTAAATTTGAGGTAGACCAATCAGATATTATTACATTTTAAACCCATAACGTTCTAACGTTCTAATAAACGTACACTATATTACCAAAGTATTGGGACACCTGCCTTTACGCACACATGAACTTTAATGGCATGCCAGTCTTAGTCCGTAGGGTTAAATTAAGAGTTGGCCCACCCTTTGCAGCTATTACAGCTTCAAAGCTTCTGGGAAGGCCGTCCACAAGGTTTAGGAGTGCGTCTATGGGAATTTTTGACTATTCTTCCAGAAGAGCATTTGTGAGGTCAGGCGCTGATGTTGGATGAGAAGGCCTGGCTCGCAGTCTCCACTCTAATTCATCCCAAAGGTGTTCTATCGGGGTTGAGCTCAGGACTCTGTGCAGGCCAGTCATGTTCCTCCACCCCAAACTCGCTCATCCATGTCTTTTATGGACCTTGCTTTGTGCTCTGGTGGGCAGTCATGTTGGAACAGGAAGGGGCCGTACCCAAACTGTTCCCACAAATTTGGGAGCTTAAAATTGTCCAAAATGTCTTGGTATGCTGAAGCCTTAAGAGTTCCCTTCACTGGAACTAAGGGGCCAAACCCAACCACTGAATAATCCCCCCTCCACCAAATGATTTGGACCTAGTAAGGTCCATCAAGACATGGATGAGCGAGTTTGTGGTGGAGGAACTTGACTGGCCTGCATTCGCCGCATGGTTTTGCACACGACCGTTTGCACCCGTCACTACTGCATTTCTATTTGAATATATGCATGTGTGTCATTGGTTCTTTTGAATGAATACAAGTGTCTGATTGGCTGATTCTGAAGCCAGCACCCTCTTTTCCATGTTGTTATCCATGTGTTTAGTATAAATAAAAGCAGCTTGGCCATTTCTCTTCAGGATTATACTGAGCTCGAGGTGATACCAGCATCTGTTTGTTACTTGGAGAGATACCGTATATACTCGAGTATAGGCCGACCCGAATATAAGCCGAGGCACCTAATTTTACCACAAAAAAATGACTCGAGTATAAGCCTAGGGTGAGAAATGCGCAGCTACTGTAAGTGGAAAAGAGGGTCAACAATGCCCATTTGTAGCCTCACTGTGCCCATTTACAGCCATAGTTCCCCCAAACTTCAAACTTGGTAGTTAAGGGTTCCTAGATGCCCCCTATCTGCAGCCAAAGGGTCCTGAAATAACATTGCTGCAGATGGACACAGTTAACCGACTTTGGGGCCCCGTATCTTGGGGCCACTTGGTGCTAGGAAACCCAAATTTGGTATGCAAACTCACAACATATGGCACTACAACATATTCAAATATGGGGTTCCTATTACTCCATAGGAGATAGGGGGGCCCTAAAGTCGGTTCAGAAAATGGCAATCGCTTTTCTGCAGCAGAGAATGACATTTTCTGAACCGAATTTGGGGCCCCCCTATCTCGGGGCCACTTAGGGCTAGGAACCCCATCTTTGGATATGTTGTAGTGTCATATGTTGTGAGTTGTGAGCATACCAAATTTGGGGTTCCTAGTACTAAGAGACCCCGAGATATGTCATTTTCTGCTGCAGAAAAGTGATTGACTCGAGTATAAGCCGAGGGGGGCATTTTCAGCACAATAAAATGTGCTGAAAAACTCGGCTTATACTCGAGTATATACGGTAAACGAGCGCGCTTTCCCGGCATTATATAAGAGAGCTGTATTTGTGCTTTTAAGCGAAAAGATATTATTTGCCTATAGGGAGAAGCCTAAATTTTCCCTGACAATCATGGTGGGCCAGAAAGGAAGCCAACAGATCTTCCTAATTCAGCGGACCTTGAGGGGGAAGAGACCTCCAGAACCAGACCAGCAAAGGCCGGCCTATGGTAAGACAACCATACTTTAATTTTTTTGAACATTTTTGCTGTTCTGTGTTCGGGATCTTGATTCTCTGTGCGCTGAATGAGGTGAGAGCTGCCAGGCAAAGAACCTTATGTTTTTTTTGTCTCTTTCTGTATAATGACGGGACTTTAATTGTAGGTTATATTTTTTTCATTGTAAGTAGGTCTATTAATTGGGGAAGCACCTATATTTAAATCCTCTATAAGTCCCATTTAATACAAAACCTAAAGTGAATGCTGTGCGTGACTGAGCAGGCTGTGTAACTGTATGCTGTGTATTAACCCCTTCAGCCCCGGACCAATTTGCAGCTAAAGGACCAGGCCCCTTTTTGCGATTCGGCACTGCGTCGCTTTAACTGACAATTGCGCGGACGTGCGATGTGGCTCCAAAACAAAATTGGCGTCCTTTTTTTCCCACAAATAGAGCTTTCTTTTGGTGGTATTTGATCGCCCCTGCGGTTTTTATTTTTTGCGCTATAAACCAAAATAGAGCGACAATTTTGAAAACAATGCAATATTTTTTGCTTTTTGCTATAATAAATATCCCCAAAAAATATATAAAAAAACATTTTTTTTCCTCAGTTTAGGCCGATACGTATTCTTCTACATATTTTTGGTAAAAAAAAATCGCAATTAGTGATTATTGATTGGTTTGCGCAAAAGTTATAGCGTTTACAAAATAGGGGATAGTTTTATAGCATTTTTATTAATATTTTTTTTTTTTTACTAGTAATGGCGGCGATCAGTGATTTTTATTGTGACTGCGACATTATGGCGGACACATCGGACATTTTTGACACATTTTTGGGACCATTGTCATTTATACAGCAATCAATGCTATTTAAATGCATTGAATCCTGTATAAATGACAGTTGTAGTGAAGGGGTTAACCACTAGGGGGAGGGGAGGGGTTATGGGCTGTGACGTGTGTGTTTTTTTTTTACATTAGGGGGCGGGGCTGACGTCTGACGTCATTGATCGGCTTTCCCGATGACCGGGAACAGCCAATCAATGACAGGCAGAGTAGGAAGCGCGGGGAGAGGTTTGTTTACACAGACCTCTCCCCGTTCTTCAGCTCCGTAACCCGATCGCGGGACACCATTGGCGATCGGGTCCGCTGGTCCCGCGGCCGGGGTCACGGAGCTCCCGACCGAGACCCACAGGCAGGCAAATGCACGATCACGTACAGGTACGTGATTTTGCCTGCCCGTGCCATTCTGCTGATATATGCAGTGGGCGGTCGGGAAGCAGTTAATGAACAGGCTGACACCGTGTACTAAAATGGCTGCTGCATATGTAATTGGCCATGCGGCTGAACGGGGGTATTGACTTTCCAACTTTTATAACAAAGTTTTGTTTTGTATTTGGGAACAAGAGTGTGTGTTTCAGACGTGTTATTTCATGTTTTATGTAACTTTGGCGTTTTTGGATATATTGTTTAGTTAAATATGCCTATATTTTACTATGGCTCCTAATTGATATAGCCTAAAGTGTTTGTCTAGGGATAAGTGTTAATATTGGTGTCTCAATTGTATGGTCTTTTGTAATCTTGGTTAGTTATCAAGTGTCCCTGATTTTCACATGAGGTCCCACTGGAGTAAGACAGCCTGTGGGAACTATTGTGAGCCAGGAGTATAATAGTTAACCTTACAGGTGAATGGTGTCAGCTGGATTACTCCGCTGGTATATACAAAAATTCAAGTGATTGAAAATTCCATTAGATAGTAGAAGTGTAAATAAAACCACAATAATAAGGGTGAAAAGGGTGTTAAAATCCCAATCTAGTATGAACAAGGTGCAAATCACCCCCAGGTCAGGGGAGGGACCCCTATTCGGTCTCCGTCAGGGGTCACGGTCTTGTGTCACACCAACTAGTGGTGTGTAGACAACAGGATTTTTCTGGGGGATGCGATAGAGTTGTAACAGGTAGGAAGTTGTGTAGTGCTGACACTTTAGGCAAACCTCACATGTACTTCCATATTTAAGGGCGTATACTGCTAATCTATACCCAACTTGGTTGAACCAAATGTGTGATATATATCTGGTCTGACCATACATCCAAATGAAACAGAAGAAGCAAGAACACAAAACATGGGGGGTGGCCCCTTAAGCTGACATGGGTAGTGACCCCCTTCAGTACATGCCTACATCAACCATCTATACAAGCAAAAGGCAATATGCAATATGCAAGAAGTCCTGATTGATGGGGGCACAATAACGCAAAAGTTCAGTCTGCAGTGTCTTCGCTAGATATGGTATATCACTGGAGATATTCAAGGTGTGCAGTTGGTTTGGCAAGCTCTAAATACAGACGGTAAACGATAAAGATGGGTACTCTTACCAGAGTTGATGGACTCAAACCTCTCGGAGTGAGTCAGCAGAGCTTGTATCGGGTGAGCCGGACAGATATCGGATATGTTGCGGTATACTGTGTCCCACTGGGCCGTTCCTCCAGGTATCAATGCAGTCGCTTACCTGCGATTTGATGGAAGTGCCCGATTTACAGGGTAGGCAGTGGTAAAATTTCCAAGGGGGATCCTTATCCACAGCAACTCAGATAGAGGGAAAAGCAGAGAGACAGAGGCAACTCCTCATAGTGTGAAACCAATTTCCCAATTGGCATTTATTGGATAAAAAGTTTTAAAAAACATTTGCGCAAAAAGATTAAAAAGTGGCTTCGGTAGACATCAAACCCTACATGTTTCGCCTGCTGAAGGCTTCAACTGGGGTAGTTACCCCAGTTGAAGCCTTCAGCAGGCGAAACATGTAGGGTTTGATGTCTACCGAAGCCACTTTTTAATCTTTTTGCGCAAATGTTTTTTAAAACTTTTTATCCAATAAATGCCAATTGGGAAATTGGTTTCACACTATGAGGAGTTGCCTCTGTCTCTCTGCTTTTCCCTCTATCTGAGTTGCTGTGGATAAGGATCCCCCTTGGAAATTTTACCACTGCCTACCCTGTAAATCGGGCACTTCCATCAAATCGCAGGTAAGCGACTGCATTGATACCTGGAGGAACGGCCCAGTGGGACACAGTATACCGCAACATATCCGATATCTGTCCGGCTCACCCGATACAAGCTCTGCTGACTCACTCCGAGAGGTTTGAGTCCATCAACTCTGGTAAGAGTACCCATCTTTATCGTTTACCGTCTGTATTTAGAGCTTGCCAAACCAACTGCACACCTTGAATATCTCCAGTGATATACCATATCTAGCGAAGACACTGCATGACTCGTGTAGCCTAGTAAAGACCACCCCTTCTGTTGTGACCCCTTTATTCCAAAACCCCCTTTTTGCTACCCCTCTTAAATAATGGGCCACACCGTACTTCTTGTGGAGTAAATGGCCACAACAGCCTTTATTAAACTTAACTCCAAATATAAATAACCATATAAAACCGTATAAATAACCATATAAAATTAACCATAAATAACCATAAACATTTTATTGTAAACATAAATAACCATCGGTTATACCCTCTTATGTTGGTCAGTGACGGGGCTAACACTTGTAACACAACCATTTTAATTAACCAATATATATATATGACTATATATATATCTACCACCAGGGGGCACTGCAGGATTAACCGAACCAAGTAGGCCTCCATTTTAACCGCCCGGAGACAAAACCCTATCCCGCAGTGCACACAGAGTAATCATCGACTTCGATGTACTACACCGGAGGGGCCATCTCATGACGAGCCCCCCACACACTCACCAACTACATCACTGCCACCGTCACTGACCAACCTAAACACCGCCAACCCACTTTCTTCCAGACATCCATCTTGATTTCCTGAAATGATAACAAAAGCATTAAAACCTTCACAACAAAACTTAACTATTGGGAGGGTGGGTGGGAAAAACTGCCTCCTCCTGTGAATTCCATACAACGAGTGTTCCCGATTGGCCACGCCCCCTTTTTATAATGCCGCTCCCCCTGCCTCCTATTTGCTGCCCCCTGCTAACCCCTCCCTGCTACATTCCTTTTTGGTGTGTCACTAGACACACAGTCATGTCTGGCCCTCCCTATCCTCATTGCACTCGTTCTGTCCGGCCCTCTCTTGACTCGTGTAGCCTAGTAAAGACCACCCCTTCTGTTGTGACCCCTTTATTCCAAAACCCCCTTTTTGCTACCCCTCTTAAATAATGGGCCACACCGTACTTCTTGTGGAGTAAATGGCCACAACAGCCTTTATTAAACTTAACTCCAAATATAAATAACCATATAAAACCGTATAAATAACCATATAAAATTAACCATAAATAACCATAAACATTTTATTGTAAACATAAATAACCATCGGTTATACCCTCTTATGTTGGTCAGTGACGGGGCTAACACTTGTAACACAACCATTTTAATTAACCAATATATATATATGACTATATATATATCTACCACCAGGGGGCACTGCAGGATTAACCGAACCAAGTAGGCCTCCATTTTAACCGCCCGGAGACAAAACCCTATCCCGCAGTGCACACAGAGTAATCATCGACTTCGATGTACTACACCGGAGGGGCCATCTCATGACGAGCCCCCCACACACTCACCAACTACATCACTGCCACCGTCACTGACCAACCTAAACACCGCCACAGACTGAAAGGGTGACCCCTTACCCTTGAAGGCACCTCCACACCCGCAGGGCCGTATGTATCCCCTCCTGTAGACCCAACGACCACAGGTCGATCCCGACATCCGTCAAGTGAACCCCATCCCTCCTCAAATAGAGGCCCACATTTTTCTCAAGTTCCCTGTGGCGAACCACTAAACCCCCTTGCCATGCCAGGAACCTCCCCACTACCTTATTTACACGGATCCTCGCCTTGTTAAGGCGATATACTGATCTAGCCCTCCTCCAGGATGTTCTAGCGACCATATCTGACCATACCAACAGCGTGTCTGGATATGTCTCGTGCAGGTAGGTCAGATCCCTCTTTATGTCAGCAATAAGATCCCTTACTGTCCGCATTCCCAAATCGTTCCCGCCCGCATGTATGACCAGGACCGCCGGTGGCCTGTCCAACCATGCAAAACGTTCCATTTCGGGCACCACCCTCTCCCACAACATTCCCGGCCTGCCCAGCCAACGTATGGTGGCCTCTCTCCTAGACACCCCCAACTGCCTCCCACCTGGTCTGGCATCCCCTCTCCGTGCTCCCCAACACACATATGAGTGCCCCAGGATCCAGACGAGGCGCGGAAGCCCTCCATCTGAAATGACAAACATAGTGTAATTGACCAGTACTATAACTTAACTACTAAGGCCACCATACTAACCATTACAAACTATAACAACACAGTAAAACTCGCCCTTTATTTATTTTATTTTTATTTATTTTTTTTTTTATATCTATCCCCATTATTCCTGAATCAACAGTGGTCTAACGTAAGTCCGAAATCGCTTCGATTCCCACCTCCCCATTTTTTGCACATCCACCTCATCCAACCCACACCTGGCGGCTTCGGTGGCCGCCCCAATGCGGAAGGAGTGTGAGGCGTAGGCAGAACCTTCTAAACCCATACTATTTAAGCATTTCCGCAGAACCGCCCCAAATTGGAATCGCGACAGGTATGATCCATCACTGTGCACCAACAATGGGCCCCCAACCTCCGGTCTCACCCCCATGAACTCCCCTACTGCTTTTACTGGGCATACCGCGCAACCTTGTAACCTATGCAACGAAATCAGAACCCCCACACCTTTTTGATCAGTCTTGGACTTTTTTAAATTCACCAGCACCCTGTCACCCAAAACTTCCACGTCCCCCAACATTAAACCTCCCCCTTCCTTTTTTGATGGGCTAACCAACTCACCAATCCGAAATGCCCCGAAAAACGCCAAGGAAAAAGCCGCTGTAAATAATAGCCCCTCGTACCCATCTTTGCACACCCCACTCAACTGCTCCCTTAATGCCAACACATTGGCAAAAGTAATCGGCCGCCTCTCATCCCTTGTCCTGTTTGCTTTGCGATACCCTTTTACTGCCTGTTTCACCCAAAATTCTTTTGTCCAATCCACAATGCCTTGTAACTTGAACAAAAAGGCCAACCCTGCCAACCGTTTTTCAATGGCGGACACTGACCTGCCTTCCTCCATATTTCTGGACACGTAATACAGCACTAACAGCCTAAATTGTGACACATCCTGCCCCACTCCCGATTCCAGCAGCAACTCACCCCACTCCTTCCAGACCTTCTGGTATGCCAACCAAGACGACATACTCACCGACTTCTGGATCCATCCCGCTGCTACCCTAGTGCCAAATCCCAGATCCAGGCCGGGCAAGGAACGCCCTCCTGCTGAGCCTCCGGTGCCAGAGTCCTGAATCTGTCCCACTGGAACCGAGACAAAGAATCAGCCAGCGTGTTCTCTACCCCCGGGATGTGTACCGCATAAAGAAAAATATTCAATTGCATGCAGCGTAACACTAGCTGTCGCATCAGCCGGATGACAGGTTGTGAAGACGCCGACATACTATTGATTATTTGCACTACCCCCATATTATCACAGTTCAATCTAAGCTTTAAATTTTTACAGGCCTTGCCCCACAGCTCCAATGCTACCACCACCGGAAACAACTCCAATAGTGCTAAATTCTTTGTAAACCCCGCCTCCACCCAGGATCGTGGCCATGGTTCCGCACTCCAACACCCTTGGAAGTACGCTCCGTAACCTGTGGATCCTGCGGCGTCGGTAACCAGCTCAACATCGAAATTGCTAACTGGACCCGACATCCAAACCGACCTCCCATTAAACTCCTGCAAAAACCGATGCCACACCTCCAGATCATCCCTGTGCTCCCTCCGAAGCCTAATATAATGTGTGGGAGCTTTCACCCCCGCCGTGGCCGATGACAATCGTCTACAAAAAATTCTCCCCATAGGAATGATTCTGCATGCAAAATTCAACTTTCCCAACAGGGATTGTAACGTGCGCAACTGCACTTTTTTGCACCCATGAATCTCCCTAATTTCCTTTTGTAAGTCCCTCAACTTCTCTTCTGGTAACCTGCATTCCATAGCCATGGAATCGATCACTATCCCCAAAAAACTCAATTCTGTGCGCGGGCCCTCCGTCTTGTCAGGTGCTAACGGCACCCGAAAACTCTCCGCAATGTGCTGCAACGTGGACAACAGTATAGCACACACATTGGAAGCTGGAGGGCCCACGCAGAGGAAGTCATCCAAATAATGGATGACGGAATCAATGCCTGTCACATCCCTAACTACCCATTCTAAAAACGAACTGAACGCCTCAAACATGGCGCACGATATGGAACACCCCATGGGCAAACAACGATCGACATAAAATTGGTCTTGCCAACAGCAACCCAGCAAATGAAAACTGTCTGGGTGCACTGGCAGCAGTCGAAATGCGGATTCCACATCAGACTTTGCCATCAGTGCCCCTCGGCCATATCGCCGTACCCATCGCACCGCAGCATCGAATGACGTGTACGATACCGTGCATGCCTCCGGGTCAATAAAATCATTTACCGATCCCCCTTTTGGGAAAGATAAATGATGTATTAAACGAAACTTGTTGGGTTCCTTTTTGGGAACCACCCCAAGTGGTGACACTACTAAGTCCGTCAACGGCTTAGCCACGAACGGCCCCGCCATCCTACCCAACGCAACCTCCTTGGCTAATTTCTCCGACACAACCTCTGGGTGCAACAATGCTGACCTCAGATTCTTTGCCACCGGAGGAATTTCCGTCAATGTGCACGGGATCCTGAAACCTTCCCTGAACCCCGCACTGAGCAAACCCGCCGCCGCCCTGTCAGGGTACCTATTTAGGAAAGGCTGCATTCTTACCCACATCACCGGCGTCGTCCCTCTTGTTGCCAGGCTCTCCGGCGCGCTTTCCTTTTTTGAAGCATCGCGCCAACGAGTGTCCCCCTCCCCCGCAACCTGAACACTCGTGCTTAAACTTGCACGTGTTTCCAAATTTGCAGGCTCCCTCGTTGAACTGCCAACATATTCCAAATTTCTTTCCGGCTGAGGATCCCGAGGAGTGGCTACCCCCAGCCCCCCCGAGAAATGTCTGTGCCGGCGTCTTTGCCGAAGCCATCAATCTCATCCATAAGCTAATGTCCTTATGGTCCCATCGCAATGCTGGGCGAACCGCCCTGCGCTGCCTAAACTGCTCGTCATATCGCAGCCAAGCTGTCCCTCCATAGACCCTATGCGCCTCCCCTATAGCGTCCATATAGCAGAATAACGCCGAGCAGTGCTCGGGGTTCTTCTCCCCAATTACCCCGGCCAATATGGCGAACGCTTGCAGCCAGTTTGCAAACGTCCGTGGAATTAACCGATACCGCCTCTTCTCCTCATCAGCTTTTTTGGTGTCATCCGGTTTCACCCTGTCTAAATTGAATTTCTCCAATGGCAACAGGGAAAAAATCTCCACATACTCACCCTTCCAGATTTTTTCCCTCACTTCCTGTTTTAAATGGGCCCCCAGGGGGCCCTCGAAGCAAACGTATACCTCACATTTTGCTGCATCTGCCATCCGTACAATGTCGGCCCTTACCACTTGCTCATCCCCACTCTTCTCTGGCGTACTCACCTGCTCTCCTGGGCCCACCGAAGTCGATGCCTCTCCAGCTGTTGTGACCGAAGCCCCGCTTGGGGGGTTCGCTACCCCACCCGCCTTCTCAAAACGCCCCACCAGGGCCCTTAGGCCCTCCAGCAACTCCTGCACCTGACCCCCCGATGGAGACTCACTCCCAGCCCGCGGTTGGTCATGGCTTGCCACCAGCGGAGCCGGAGGCCCTAATTCCCCCCCCCCCCCTGGTACAATTCCCAACAAATTCTGTAAAGCAGTTGTAAAAGAGTTATTACTACTGGACTTACCGGGCCGTCTTGGCACCTCCACCGGGATTACCGGCCTGACATCAACCGACACTTGTGGGCGGCTGGGCACCTCATCTTCTTCGGACAGCTCGCCTTCGGACCTGCTGAACTCCTCCTGCTGAGAGAAAGACGCTGTTCCCCTCGGGGAGGGACTCCTGGACAACTCCCGGCTCCTTCCGATCACCACCCCCGATGTTGCTGCCCCCCCCCCCACCCCACCTCCCTGGCTCCCCACGTCCTGGGCGGCCAGGCCGGACCCGGCACTGCTCCTGCCCACTGGCCTTCTTGCTTCACTTCCTGGTGGCGTCCGCCTACCCTCTGCTGTGTTGGCCCTTCCGGCGGCCCGTCGCGCTGTACTAGCAGACATATGCACCCTACTGTCCTCCCCCCTCGGCTCGTGCAGAGCTGCTGAAGGGTCCGATGCCGCACTCCTCCGGGGTGTATTACCCCCCATCCTGGCTGTTCCTCCAGACTGAGCTGACCGCCCCCCCCTCAACTCGTGCAGAGCTGCTGGGGAGGACGCCGCTGTGGCAAGGGCCGATGTGCTTCCTGACTGCCCCCTCTTCCCGGCTCCCGTCCGCTGTGACCTCCTCTCCGCTGGTTGTCCCCCCGGTCTGTGCAGATCTGCGGGGGCTGGTGGGTCCTGTGAGGGCCCCCTTCTAGCTGCTGGGGATGGAACTCTGAGTAGGCCCGAAGCCCCGCCCCCCGCATGGCGCCCGCGGCGTGCGTTCCGCCTAGGCCCCATCGGGGTCTCTGTCTGGGCCCTCTTGGCAGGTGGTGTGGATAAATCCCCCCTAGGGCTCCTGGCTGGTCTGGATGGGCCTGCAACCCCCCCTGGAGAGTACCTCACAGGTGCCCTGGGCACCCGTTGCTTGATCGGTCACCACCATCCGCCGAACGTCCCTCCGGTCTTCTGCTCTGTCCTCCATGCCTGGATGCTGCTCCAGCAAGTATAGCTGCCACCTGTGCCTGCAGCCATTCGGCCCCATTCGTCTCTGCCGCGGCCCTCAGTCGCTCCACGAGGTCGCTGTCGGCCATTTTAGCTGGATGTAGAGGAGCAGTGAGAAAAACTGCCTCCTCCTGTGAATTCCATACAACGAGTGTTCCCGATTGGCCACGCCCCCTTTTTATAATGCCGCTCCCCCTGCCTCCTATTTGCTGCCCCCTGCTAACCCCTCCCTGCTACATTCCTTTTTGGTGTGTCACTAGACACACAGTCATGTCTGGCCCTCCCTATCCTCATTGCACTCGTTCTGTCCGGCCCTCTCTGACTGAACTTTTGCGTTATTGTGCCCCCATCAATCAGGACTTCTTGCATATTGCATATTGCCTTTTGCTTGTATAGATGGTTGATGTAGGCATGTACTGAAGGGGGTCACTACCCATGTCAGCTTAAGGGGCCACCCCCCATGTTTTGTGTTCTTGCTTCTTCTGTTTCATTTGGATGTATGGTCAGACCAGATATATATCACACATTTGGTTCAACCAAGTTGGGTATAGATTAGCAGTATACGCCCTTAAATATGGAAGTACATGTGAGGTTTGCCTAAAGTGTCAGCACTACACAACTTCCTACCTGTTACAACTCTATCGCATCCCCCAGAAAAATCCTGTTGTCTACACACCACTAGTTGGTGTGACACAAGACCGTGACCCCTGACGGAGACCGAATAGGGGTCCCTCCCCTGACCTGGGGGTGATTTGCACCTTGTTCATACTAGATTGGGATTTTAACACCCTTTTCACCCTTATTATTGTGGTTTTATTTACACTTCTACTATCTAATGGAATTTTCAATCACTTGAATTTTTGTATATACCAGCGGAGTAATCCAGCTGACACCATTCACCTGTAAGGTTAACTATTATACTCCTGGCTCACAATAGTTCCCACAGGCTGTCTTACTCCAGTGGGACCTCATGTGAAAATCAGGGACACTTGATTACCTACCTCAGCGCTGCACTTTTGTACACCGTGTTCTTTACAATTTATGTCTAATTGTTGTGCTAGCAGCTTTTTTCTCCTTTAAGTTTGGCGCAATATTCTCCCACCATTTTTTTAATGTTGGTTAGTGTTGGTTTTCATTTGTTAATGTCGGCCATTTTGCTGTAGTCCGGATTTCATCCACCATTTTGCAGTGGACCGATTTTTGATTGCTGCAACTGCCTTTGTGTTTCTGCTCATTTTAGTCTCGAGCGAAATATAGTCGGTTTTTGTACTGAATTCCATTTCCAGTAGAATCATTTAGTTTTTTTATTCCAGTTGTTTTAGCAAAGTTTATAGTGTAATTCAGTTTCGCGTAGAGAGTGAACAGGAGGCATCCCCATTATTGCTGTATAATCTAGGATGTATAGAAACCACATTTTTAAATTTTGAATAGTGGAGGATTTTCATGGTGTTTTGTAGTTTGTCTGACAAATGCATTTACAGGGCTGACGATAACCAGTTGTAGAGCAGGTAAATGTGAGGAGTAGTACGCTAGCATACCGGGATGCCGTGTATAATAATCGGAATACGCGGGTGCCAGTACTATAAAAATAGTCACTAGGCAGTACTGCTCCAAAAGTTAGTGCAAGGGTGCCCTGGACGCAGGGACCATCATAAGCGATTCAAATTGTCATGGGTAATTACCGTCCATGCTTGGGAACAAACAAATAAGGGTCCCCACCAGTCAGACTTCTGCACAATACATGAAGTCTGGGTTTGGGGCTCGGGCCGTGAGACCCCTTAACCACCTGAGATCCAGGCCAATTCTGACATTTCTATCCTACATGTAAAATTACAAATTATTTTGCTAGAAAATTACATAGAACCCCCAAAAATTATATATGTTTTTTTAGAAAAGACCCTAAAGAATACAATGGCGGTCATTGCAACTTTTTATCTTGCACGGTATTTGCGCAGGAATTTTTCAGAAAAAAAAAACAGTTTCATGCTTTAAAAAAAAAAAAAAAAACAGTAAAGTTAGCCCAATTTTTTTGCATAATGTGAAAGATGAAAATATGCCGAGTAAATAGATACTCAACATGTCACGCTTCAAAATTGCACGCGCTTGTGGAATGGCGACAAACTTTGGTATTTAAAAATTCCGATAGGTGACGCTTTAAAATTTTTTACTGGTTACATATTTTGAGTTACAGAGGAGGTCTAGGGCTAGATTTATTGCTCTCGCTCTAACGTTCGCGGCGATACCTCACATGTGTGGTTTGAACACCGTTTTCATATGTGGGCGGGACTTACATATGCGTTCGCTTCTGCGTACGAGCGTACAAGGGCTCTTTAAATTTTTTTTTTTTTATTGTTAATTTTACTTTATTTTTTTAGTTTGACACTTTAAAAATAAAAATAAAAAAATTGATTATTTTTATTCCTATTACAAGGAATGTAAACATCCCTTGTAATAGGAATATGACACGATCGGACCTATTTACAGTGAGAAATGGGGTCAATAAGAACCCCACATCTTGAATGCAGAGGCCAGGCGTGACGCCATAACATCACGCCCGGCCTCCAAACGATCATAGAGACTCCGGCGACCATCTGGTCTGCCGGAAATCTCTATGATCATCATCCGGGGGCCGGCGGATCCTGTGTCCGGCTCACCGATGGAAGCGGTGAGTCAGAAGAAGCACCGGAGGGCGGCGGCGGAGGGGGCGGGAGGGGGGGGCATCCCCTCCCACCGCCCGTAAGAACGATCAAGCGGTGGAACAGCCGCTATGATCTGTCTTATGGTGCAGGGAATCGCCGGCTGAAAATGGCAATATCTGAATGATGTCTGTAGCTACAGGCATCATTCAGATATACCCCGGGGAAGTAAAAGACGTCATATGACGTATAGTGGGCGCAAGGTGGTTAAAGATTGGCATAGATGGTCAGAGGGTACAGCATGGTGTATTCCTTTGGAAGGGACTTTTGAAACCTGAAGGTGGGAGAAACTCATCACTGAGTATAGAACCAGACTCCAGGCTTGGGGTTTGGGGCTCGGGCTGTGAGACCCCTTAAAGATTGGCATAGATGGTCAGAGGGTACAGCATGGTGTATTCCTTTGGAAGGTACTTTTGAAACCTGAAGGTGGGAGAAACTCATCACTGAGTATAGAACCAGACTCCAGGCTGCAAAGACTTTAGATATAGCTCAGTTGTGGCTTCAGAAGTCTATTATAGTGAACAGGTAGGGTATACAGCAGGCAGTTTCAGTCCGGAAGAAGCGCATTATGTATACCTGGCCAAAGGGGATTGCCGAAACTAGTGATCCAATAAGGGAAACGGAGGAAGACCTCTCTGGGCTAACCCTGCTGAGGATCAGCTGGATCTGAAACTGCTGTTGTCTCTCCTGAATTTCCCACCGTTCCTGCTGTCGCTGACTCTTCTTTCCGTCTCTCTCGCCGGTTTCTCTATCCTGCAGCTTAAAAACTCTTTGCCTGTCTCTCTCCCTCAACCATCTTCTATAACCACTGAAGCTTCTGCTCTCCAGCCTAAAGCTAACCACGATCGGTTTTCTACTGCAGATTTGAACATGTTGTGTGAATCTAGAAGAATCCCTTTTAGGGACAGGAAAAGAGGAGACTATATAAAGACTCTGGAAGAGTATGATTTAGCCGTTCCTACTCATTATCCTTCTCTGGGGAATTATTTATCAGAACCCACTGTAGGTGAAACCGTATATGTTAATTAACTATCAAAACCGCCCCCCCAATATACACCCGCTCTCCACCCTGGGGCATATCCAGTCATGTACAACAATTTGAGGGCGCCCCAATGCAGGACCCGAGGGGAGAGGGTAGTATGGCATGTCCATTTTACCTCCTCAGAGATGAACTGAACTGCCAGACTATAGGACGATCTGCTGGGATTCGCAAGAATGTTTGGTCAGAACCAAGTTAGTTACGGAATGAAGCGGGATGGACTGTGCCAGAATTCTAAGGGCTAAAATAGGAGATGAAATGGCAGAGGCTGTGATGTCTTGTTGTAGCATCACCACACATGAGCAGATGACATCTGGTGGTAAAGAGTTTTCTAAGGCCCTTCTAGGAAAGCTTCCGGAACTGTATGGTGCCACCTCTACCACGGATGTAATGAAATTAAGCCAGAATCATGGAGAGGAATGCGTTTGTTTTTGGCGTCGCCTGAAACAGGCCGCAATTGACGCAGATCTGGAGGTTGGTCCTGATGTACCACCCGAGGGACAAAAGCTCGAAAATAATATCTGATACAGGAAAACCATGGCCAGAATGTCTCCCCATAGCTCTCTACTCCATCAGAAATGCCCCTAGAAAACCTCACGGGTTATCTCCATATGAGATTTTGTTCGGACGCCAACCAAAAACAGGGTTGTACTTTCCTCAGCAGCTGTCGTCTTTACATCCTCAACTGACGGGGTATGTGCAGTCACTGCAACGTGAGCTCAAAAAAATCCATCACAGGGTCCATGAATCCCTTCCAGACCCTGACTCGATAACTGGTTTACATTCTATCCAACCAGGTGACTGGGTCGTTGTAAAGAAACACCAGAAGACGGGACTAGAGTCGAGATACCTCGGCCAATTCCAAGTTCAGCTGACCACGCCGACCTCTCTAAAGCTTGAAGGATGGGACAACTGGATCCACGACAGCCACTGCAAGTAGCTGCTCAACTACACCAAACAGGAGTATCTTTTTTATTTATATTTTTAGTTTAGTGTACTTTAGCAAGGGTAAAGCATCCCAAATTATTGTTTAACCACCTCACTACAGTGCATTTTCACCCCCTTCCTGACCAAGCCATTTTTCAGCTTTCAGCGCTGACGCATTTTGAATGACAATTGCGCGGTCATACTACACTGTACCCAAATTAAATTGTTATCATTTTTTTCCCACAAATAGAGCTTTCTTTTGGTGGTATTTGATCACCTCTGCGTTTTTTATTTTTTGCGCAATAAACAAAAGAAGAGCGACAAATTTAAAAAAAAAAAACAATATTTTTTACTTTTTGCTATACTAAATATCCCCAAAAAATATATAAAAAAACATTTTTTTTCCTCAGTTTAGGCCGATACGTATTCTTCTACATATTTTTGGTAAAAAAATCGCAATTAGCAATCATTGATTAGTTTTGCGCAAAAGTTATAGCGTTTACAAAATAGGGGATAGTTTTATAGCATTTTTATTAATATTTTTTTTTTTTACTAGTAATGGCGGCGGTGATCAGCGATTTTTATTGTGACTGCGACATTATGGCGGACACATCGGACATTTTTGACACATTTTTGGCACCATTGTCATTTATACAGCAATCAATGCTATTTAAATTCATTGATTCCTGTATAAATGACACTGGCAGTGAAGGGGTTAACCACTAGGGGGCGGGGAGGGGTTAATATGTTCCCTAAGAGTGATTCTTACTGTGGGGGGAGGGGACTCACAAGGGGAGGAGACCGATCGGTGTTTCTCTGTACAGAGAACACACCATCGGCTCCTCTCCTCTGACAGGACCGTTGATCTGTGTGTTTACACACACAGATCCACGGTCCCGCTGTGTTACCGGGCAATCGCGGGTGCCCAGCGGACATCGCGGCCGCTGGGCACGCGCATCGGGTGCCCAGTGACACGGCGAGAGCGCGCGCGCGCGCTCCCGGCGGCGCACGCGCTCCCTGGAGTGCACAGAAGGGGAGGGCGTCATATGACGCCCTCCCTGAACGAGAGCTGCGCCGCCTGGCCGTCATTTGACAGCCGGCGGTCGCAAAGCAGTTAAAAAGCACCTCCAACTGTCAAAAACTGCGAACATGACCAACTGCTGGGTATGCTCCAAACCCCCACCAAGCCTTGATACCCCGGCAAAGGCAGCAGTACATGCTCTATATGATGTCCGTATTGGTATGAGGGAATTTGAAAAAAATAGGAAAGACTCCAAACACTTGTCAATAGAACTTAACGATACATTTCTAGAGGGTTAAATTAGTTATAGTTTTAACATTAGCTCTGGCTTTTGCCCCTCCCTCACAAAACCAGTATGGGTATCGGGACAACTAGGTAGCCCACAAGTGTGCTTCAATTTTAGTTTCGGTAGAGGGGATAAATTCGTAGGGTCCACCACCTGTAAGGAAGGTATAACAGTTAATCTAACTAACAAAACCCCCAATTTTTTTTTAATAACACCTCTACACCAGACTCAGTTACTGGGCCTCGAACTAGCCAGTTCCGAGGCTCGGGAACGGACGGATCCCCACCCCAGACCATGAGGGCCTCTGGGGCTGGTCAGGGTGACCATGCTTACGGGGGGCAGTAGACACTCCTGGGCCCAAGACCCCTCGCGGGGTTGGTCCGGACCGGAACCAGGAATCAAAGAACAAGCCGAACCCTGAACACTTGACTTCAGCAACTTAAATACCCCTTCCCAGACTACACAGCGGGGCCAGACGCACCAACTGATTGATTGATAGTAAGATACAATAGGACATTTAACATTATCCAAGTACACATAACAGTAGGACAGTTACCAATCATATCTCAAGATTTCATCAGCTATACGATTGACTATGTTTACATATTGTTGTTCTACTATGGTTGGAACAAGTCATATGATTATGACCACAATGTAAAAGTAACAGTAGGGTAAGTAAATAAAAATGAAGATTAAAGTTTACCACCATTAGTATGTTATTAACCACTACAATACTGGGCACTTTCGCCCCCTTCCTTCCCAGACCAATTTTCAGCTTTCAGCGCTCTCGCACTTTCAGTGACAATTGCGCGGTCATGCAATGCTGTAACCAAATGAATTTTTTATAATTTTGTTCGCACAAATAGAGCTTTAGTTTGGTGGTATTTATTCGCGACTCCGTTTTTTATTTTTTGCGATGTAAGCGAAAACATAGCGGAAATTTTGAAAAAAAAAACAATATTTTCTCCTTTCTTTTTTAAAAGGAATCCAATAAAATCAAATTTTGTCATAAATTTAAGCCAAAATGTATTCTGCTACATGTTTTTAGTAAAAAAAATTCCGTTAAGTGTATAATAATTGGTTCGCGTGATCACGGACATATGTACGCAAATGATCATGTACAGATGTGTGCAGGTGATCACGGACATATGTGTGCAGATAATCATTGTCACATGTGATTTTACTGGGACATATGTGAGGGACATGTGTTTTTATTATTTGGGGACATGTGTTTTTATTTGGGGACATGTGTTTTTATTTGGGGACATGTGTGTTTTTGGGGACATGTGTGTTTACACTGTGGGGACACTACACTGGTGATCAGTGAGTAAAAAGCTGTAAAAAAACAGCTAATACTCACTGATCACCAGCCGGCTGCAGCGATCCGCTCTCCTCTCCTCACCGACGACTTCCGTGTGAGGAGAGGAGAGCCGAGATTGCCTAGCAACCGGCTATTTGCTTACATCACATGACGGCTGTGATTCAACACAGCCGTCATGTGATCAGGAGGGCCAATCACCGAGCCCTCCTGCCGATCCGAGATGCGCCGTGTCCGGGTGACACGAGCGCATCGGGATCGCGTCGCTGCACGGGCACGCGCGCGCGCGATCCCGCTACTTCTGAAGGACGTTCCGGAACGTCCTATCAGAAGTAGACGGCTCCCACCCGGCCGTATATGTACAGTGGCCGGGTGGGAAGTAGTTAAACATCATTACGTTTTATACTGGTTAAAATGCCAGTGTTTCATAGAGGAGCCTCTTGAATCCTTGGCGACCCATAGGAGCCATTTTTCTGAAAATTGGGAGAATATTTTGTAAAGATGCTGGGATTTTACTCTATTTATCGCGTCTGTTACTTTGGGGTGCTTTATCTGTCTTCCAGATTGAGGTAATGGTTAGACGTGCTGCTATGAGGACGTAAGTGTTGTATGGGTATATTATCAATACCAAAGTTAAGTAGGGCTAAAGCGGGTTTGGGAGGGAGGATATTTCCTGTGAGTGTTGCTAACAAGGAGAATATTGAGTTCCAGAAGCTCCTCACGGATTTACATTCCCACATTAAGTGAAATAAAATTCCTTTGGAACCACAGTCCCGCAAAAAGACCAGAAACATCCTTAAGAAGGTATGACAGTCTTACTGGTGTTAAATAACTCCTGTGTAATGCCCCGTACACACGAGCGGAATTTCCATCGGAAAAATCTTGGATGTTTTTTCCGATGGTAAACCGCTGAACCTTGGCTTGCATACACACGGTCACAAAAAATTTTGCTGAACTTTCGACCGTCAAGAACGCGGTGACATACAACACTACGACGAGCCGAGAAAATTAAGTTCAGTGCTTCTGAGCATGCTTTGAATTGTTTCCAAGAATGCGTAGGAATTTTGCGTGTCGGAATTTGTACAGACGATCGTAATTTCTGATCTGAACTTTTTCCGACCGAAAAATTGAGAACATGAGCTCAATCTTTTGCTGGCTGGAATTCCGCCAGCAAAAGTCTGATGGAGCCTACACGTTTTTGGACTAAAAGCTCTCATCTGACTTTTGCTGATGGAATTTCCGCTCGTGTGTACTGGGCATAATAGTTTCAGGGATAAGTCCCAATGGTTTGTGCAATGGGAGTGTTTATAGGTAGATTGTATTGATTTATTCCATTCAGTCAGAGCATATGCTGCATTAAGATCCTTTTCCCAATTAGTCATACTTGAGGTTTTGGTGTGGCTATAATTGTTTTGTAGCTTTTGGTAAAACCATGAAAGGCCTTTAGGTTTGTGAAAAGAAGTGGCCAAGTATCCCCATATGTCTGGTTGTAGAGTGCAGTAGGAATCTGGGTTTTTAATATTGTAAAGGTGTAGTTGGATGTCTGCACAAGATGCAATAGTTGGGCGTTTTGATAATAGCTGTTTATATGTGGTTTCTTTTGTTAAGGATAGACATGTGCACAATAGAAAAATGTGTTTAGTTTCGTTTTGTTTCTTTCGTTTCGTTTCTTTCGTTTCCGTTGATTCGTAACGATTCGTAAATTCGTAAGAGTTATTTTTTCGTTGATTCGTTTTTCCGTTAGTTTAATTTTTCGTTTATTCGAAATTCGGACGCATTCGTATTTTCGTAGATTTAGTTACATTCGTACTTTCGTAAGATTGATTTATTCGTACTTTCGTAACATTGTTTTCGTAGATTCGTAATCGGAGCATAATTCATAATTTTATGTAATGTGTATGCTATTATTACATTTTAAGAGACACGGAAAATTACGAATCGAAAAAAAAAAGTTACGAATGCACAAATGTTTTAGTTCAATCCATTCAAAGCACGTTAAGCAGCGCCATTGTAAGAGACACGGAAAATTACGAAAAAAAAAAAAAGTTACGAATGTACAAATTTTTTCGTTCTATCCATTCAAAGCACGTTAAGCAGCGCCATTGTAAGGGACACGGAAAATTATCAATTCAACAAAAAAAAAAGTTACGAATGTACGAATTTTTTCGTTCATTTTGATTTTCGTTGTTCCTGTTTTCGTTTTTCGGATTTTCTTATTTCGTAGTTTCGTTGTTTCTAACTTGGTTATTTCGGATTTTCGTTGTTTTTCGTAGATTCGTAATCGGAGCATAATTCATAATTTTATGTAATGTGTATGCTATTATTACATTTTAAGAGACACGGAAAATTACGAATCGAAAAAAAAAAGTTACGAATGTACAATTTTTTTCATTCTATCCATTCAAAGCACGTTAAGCAGCGCCATTGTAAGAGACACGGAAAATTACGAAAAAAAAAAAAAAGTTACGAATGTACAAATTTTTTCGTTCTATCCATTCAAAGCACGTTAAGCAGCGCCATTGTAAGAGACACGGAAAATTACGAAAAAAATAAAAGTTACGAATGTACAAATTTTTTCGTTCTATCCATTCAAAGCACGTTAAGCAGCGCCATTGTAAGAGACATGGAAAATGACGAAAAAAAAAAAAAAAAAAGTTACGAATGTACGAATTTTTTCGTTCTATCCATTCAAAGCACGTTAAGCAGCGCCATTGTAAGGGACATGGAAAATTACCAATTCAACAAAAAAAAAAAAGTTACGAATGTACGAATTTTTTCGTTCATTTTGATTTTCGTTGTTCCTGTTTTCGTTTTTCGGATTTTCTTCTTTCGTAGTTTCGTTGTTTCTAACTTGGTTATTTCGGATTTTCGTTGTTTTTCGGATTCGTTCGATTCGAACATTCGTTAAAATTTTTAGCGAATCGTTCGTTTATTCGTACGATAACGAATGAACGAATATAACGAATTTTAACGAAAAACGAAAAAAAAATAAACAAATTGCACATGTCTAGTTTAGGATCCTCTATTCACTTTTAAGGAGGGGATAAGGTATTCGTAAACTCCCAGTGTGAGGTCTTTCCCATGTAAAGGCTTCTTGTGGTTGGTTTGTTCATGTAGAGCTCCCCAAGCAGATATTGTAGCATCGATGGAAGGGAACTTGGTGTAGAATAATGGTCTTTGAGTTAATATTGCTAATAAAAGTGAAGGCAGTTCTCGTTGTGAGACTATTGCTCTTTCTATTTGTACCCATAATTTATCAGTCTCTGGGTCAGACCATGACTTTACCTGATCCAGCAAAGATAATATTTGCGCAAGCTGGGAAACCCTGCTCCCCCTCTTTGTCTTTGTTTAAGTAGTATAGGGTATGAAAGCTTCACTATTTTACCAGCCCATGTAAATTTCCGGAATTTTTTTTTAGACTGTGGTAAAAAAGGATTCGGGCAAACGTATGGGCATAGTGCGGAAATAGTAGATTATTTTTGGCAACAATGACATTTTTAAGGCAGCTATTTTCTCTAACCAGGTAAATTTGTGGAAATAGATATGCTCTAGGTTGTTTTTAATTGTGTTTAATAGGGTAGTTATTTTCATATGTGGTGGAAGGAAAGGCTAATCCCTAGGTATTGAAGATTTTTGGTATCCCATTGAAATGGAAATTTCAGTTGTAATTTGTTTAGAGTTGGGGTGGGCAGGTGTATAGGAAGGATAGAGGATTTGGCAACATTAAGCTTCTAGTACGACACAGACCCAAAGTGATCCAAAAATCGTTGTATCCTATCTAGGGAGGTAATTGGGGAAGTTAGAGTCAATACCACATCATCTGCAAATAGGCCAATTTTGTGGTCCATGTCAGCTACTTGTATGCCCTTGATGAGAGTGACTATCCTAATTGTTTCCGCCAGGGGCTCCATCACCAGTGAGAATATCAAAGGGGATAGAGGGCACCCTTGACGAGCACCATTAGTAATGTAGAATTTATCTGACATAGCATTAGAAGTGTATACACATGCGGTCGGCACAGTATACAGTGCCGAGTAGATAGGTCCTATAAAACTAAATTTGCTGAGTGTGGCTTTCAGGTACCCCCAATGAACCTGATCAAACGCTTTTTCAGTGTCTAGCATCAGGAACACTGTGGGCACCTTACGAGTCTCCGCAATTATGATAAGATTATACATTCTGCGGGTGCCATTTGGGGCCTGCCATCCCTTCACAAATCCAACTTGATCCGCTTTTATTAAATGGGGGGGGGGGGTAATTTCCGCTAATCTGTTGGCCAAGATTTTCGCATAGATTGGGGGGGTGTCTGTTTTTTTCCCCTGGTTTTGGTAGGGCCATTATAACTGCCTGGAGCATCTCTTCAGGGAAGGAGTTGGAGGAGATTGCCTTAGTGAAGAGTTTGCACATGTGTGGGACTAGTATGTTGTTTAAGGCCTTGTAATACTCGGCCGAGAAGCCGTCTGCTCCTGGCGATTTGTTGGGAGGTAGTGAATGAATGGCGTGGAGAATTTCTTTGTCTATTATGTCAGAATTTAAAAACTGCAACATATTAGGATCTATAGGCGTCGCCAGGGGGTGGCTATCGAGGCTGGAGCCCCCGAATCTGGAGCCCATAGCCCCGAGTCTCTGTCCCACCCTGCAGGTGCATTGTTACCCATAATTTTGTTGATTATGTGATAGGTTCTGGCTTATTAGGACCTGCAGCAGTGTGATCATCCAGCACAGCCAGGGATTGGTAGAGAAGCTGGCTGGATGTACACTGTGCAGTCAGGAAGGAAGACTTTGCCTGTCAAATCGAGAGTGTGATGTCGGGTATGGGCGGGACTGCTACCCAGACCGGCCCCTCTGTCATCCAACCAGTGGAGACCCGGAATTCATACATTGCTGGCTGGGACAAAGGGTGTAGTGTAGTGTGAGGAGTTGCAACTGCAACCCTTCCCATGCTTCAGGGGGGCCCTGTGGCTCCCTGTTACATTTGGTTTTATATCTCTGCTGTATGTGGGTAGCGGGCTCGCATGAGGGGTCGGGATGTTACAGACCACTCTCCTCCCCTGTACACAGGTACCATTGGAACGCTGCTGAGTGGAGGAGGCGGGTCATCTGCTAAGGGGCTGTTCTCTTGCTTAGAATAACGCCGCCTCCCAACCCCATGTGCTCCCTATCCTCCGTTAGTTGACCCCGCCCCTCCGTGAGTTGACCCCGCCCCGTAAGTCGACCTTGCCCCCTCCGTGAGTCAGCCCTGCCCCCTCCGTGAGTCGGCCCCGCCCCCTCCATAAGCTGGCCCTGCCCCCTCCATGAGCTGGTCTCCTCCCCTCACCTTTCTCTCCAATTCATTCCCTGCTGATCTCTCCTGGCCTCGTTTTTTCCCTCTCACCCCCACCTGTCCTCAGTAATGGGGGGGTCTGGCCAGGGGAAGTGCTCTCTAAGTGGGTGCAGTAGATCCTACAAGCAAGCATGTTTATGGTGAGAGCAGAGGATGGGGTAAATACATTCTACTGTCCAGGAAAACTGACAGGGCTGGGGGGCTTCTGTTAAAAGGGAGGAGGACTGAGACTTCCCTGGATTACCCCTGGAGTGACAGGAGCCAGCATGTGGAAGGGAAAGTTCTGAACATGCAGGGACTTGTAGTGTGCAGGCAGCAACGGGACCCCTGTGGACAAAATGGCATAGTGCTGGGCCCATGCTCCAGGGGCACGTTCCACCTACCTGTCACATTATGTCAGGGGTGCTCAGCCCCTGGCCCGCAGGCCACATGTGGGTATAGCTGGCTGGCTTGCTGTCCCCCAGGGTGGGTAAAACTGCCTGGGGGACAGCAGCAGCAGCCAGCCATACCCGCCTGGCAAGTTAAAAAGCTGCATCTGGTGACAGGCGACAGTGGCAAGTGATATAATGCATCTGGTGGCAGGAGATGTGGCAAGTAACACACCCAGGGCTCCCACTGATTCTGCATTATGGTGAGTTTAACCACTTCATTATATATTAGAATGTAACAATAGAAACAATGCGCTTCGATCACCCTGACACCATATCAACCATGGTGCCATGATGATTGAAACGCCAACACCAGCCTTTGCCCGAAAAAAAAGCTTACCACCAGCATGCCCCCACCCCCCCTCCCCCGGGCCTGCAAAAAGGGTGGTGACTGCTGCTATGGGCTCTAGCCCCAGATCTTTTGCAGACCAAGCAACACCCCTGTTAGGATCTATAGATGGGAGTTTGACAGATCGAAGGAAGTTAGTATTATCTGTATCGATATGTTGGGGTATTGAGGGATCTAACATTAAGTTATATAGTTGTTTATAGTATTTGCAAAATGCGTTGGCAATGTCTGTAGGGTGGTGTACTGGCTTGGCCGCAGTGGCGGAACTACCGCCATAGCGACACACGCGGCCGCTATGGGGCCCGCAGCCGCTATGGGGCCCCTGGGAGGAGGAGCAATGCATACTGCCGGGGGCCCGGGGGGGGGGGCGAGCACTGCCCGCACGGTCCTCCAGCCAGGGGAAGTGAGGAGAGGAAGAGGCGCGCTGTCCAAGCAGAGCGCTGTGTAATAGCTTTTATTTGAATGTCCTGTGTGTTCCCGGGGCTCACCGTCACATAGCCCCGACTCTTCACCCGGCGCTTTTGATAGACAGAACGCCGGTCCAATACGGGACATGCAACGTCATCAAAGGCGCCGGATGAAGAGGTGGGGCTATGTGACGTTGAGCCCCGGGAACACACAGGACATTCAAATGAAAGCTGTTACAGCTCTCTGCTTGTACGGACAGCGCGCCTCTTCCTCTCCTCACTTCCCATGGCTGGGGGACCGTGCGGGCGGTGCTCGCCCCCCCACTCTGAGACAGCCCCACGCTCGCCAATAGCCATTTGAGGGCTGCTGCAGTCTGGCTCACCTCTTCCACTGCACAGGTGAGGCTGCATTGGGCACGGGGGAGGCTGCATTGGGCACGGGGGAGGCTGCATTGGGCACGGGGAGGCTGCATTGTGCACGGGGAGGCTGCATTGTGCACGGGGAGGCTGCATTGTGCACGGGGAGGCTGCATTGAGCACGGGAGGCTGCATTGGACACGGGAGGCTGCATTGGGCACGGAAGGCTGCATTGGACACGGGAGGCTGCATTGGGCACCGGGGAGGCTGCATTGGGCACCGGGGGAGGCTGCATTGGGCACCGGGGAGGCTGCATTGGGCACCGGTGCAGGGGGCTGCATTGGGCACGGGTCAGGCTGCATTGGGCATGGGCAGGCCACGCTGCATTGGGCAAAGGTGAGGCTGCATTGGGCACTGAACATGCTGCATTGGGCACAGGCAGGTGAGGCTGCATTGGGCACAGGCAGGTGAGGCTGCATTGGGCACTGAACATGCTGCATTGGGCACAGGTGAGGCTGCATTGGGCACAGGTGAGGCTGCATTGGGCACAGGCAGGTGAGGCTGCATTGGGCACAGGCCATACTGCATTGGGCACAGGCCATACTGCATTGGGCACGGGTGAGGCTGCATTGGGCACGGGTGAGGCTGTATTGGGCATGGGCAGGCCACGCTGCATTGGGCACAGGTGAGGCTGCATTGGGCAAAGGTGAGGCTGCATTGGGCACTGAACATGCTGCATTGGGCACAGGCAGGTGAGGCTGCATTGGGCACAGGCCACACTGCATTGGGCACGGGTGAGGCTGCATTGGGCACGGGTGAGGCTGCATTGGGCACGGGTCACGCTGCATTGGGCACGGGTCATGCTGCATTGGGCACAGGTGAGGCTGCATTAGTCACAGGTGAGGCTGTATTGGGCACTGAACATGCTGCATTGGGTACAGGCAGGTGAGGCTGCATTGGGCACAGGTCACACTGCATTGGGCACAGGTGAGGCTGCATTGGGCATTATACACGCTGCATTGGGCACAAATGGGCACAGGTGAGGCAGTATTGGGCACTGGCCACGCTGCATTGGGCACAGGTGAGGCTGCATTGGGCACTGGACACGCTGTATTGGGCACAGACCACGCTGCATTGGGCACAAGTGGGCACAGGTGAGGCAGTATTGGGCATTGGCAGACCACGCTGCATTGGGCACAGGTGAGGATTATTGAAGCGCTAACACCAGGTGTTTGGAGTATCTTTATCTGTTGATTAAACTTTCTGGAATACATATATTGCTATTGTGGTGTAGGATCTGGGCTCTCTTTCTTTCTTTCTTCCTTCTCAGACTCGAACCACACACCCTTTGAGCCCTGCCCTTTAAACCACGCCCACTATTTAATTTAAGCCCCGCCATTTTTTTGTGGGGGGGGGGGGGGGGGGCCCATACAGCATTTTGCTATGGGGCCCTGTGATTTCTAGTTACGCCCCTGCTTGGCCGTGTTGGGATCAATTATATAGAAAATGTTTGTTTTGTGCTGTTTCCTGCGGATATAAGCAGCTACAAATTTGCCAGCTCTATTCCCCTGGGTTGCTTTGAGTGTCTGCAGATATGTCTGGAGATCAGAGGTTAAGTGCATACGAACATCCTGTCTGATTTGGAATAGTGTAGATTAGGGGTAGGGTTGGATTTGTGCTGCATTTCAAGGGATTTGAGTTTAGTTAATAGTGAAGTCAATGTCTGAATTTTCCTCCTCTTTTCCCTTGATGCTGCCTGGAGTAGCAAACCTCTACTATACGCTTTGTGGGCGCACCACAGAGGAAACATAGTTTCTGGTACATCATTGCATAGGAAAATAATCATTGCTCTGATCATGCAGTCGGCCCCGGTATTTTGGGTTTCTCAATATAGCCGTGTTGTTGTGCCACAGATGCACCGGTGCCACACTATTACATTCTTTGATAGTCAGAAAGACCGGTGCATGATCAGACCATGTGATTGAATGAATATTGACTGATATAACATTTTGTAAAAGCGGTCATTCAGAAACAAATAAATCTATTCTTGAATATAATTTATGAGGAACTGAATAATAAGTGAAATCTTTTTTTCCCCAGAGTTGACACAGCGCCACATATCATATAGGTCAGAAGCAGTGTTGGTCATCTTACTTTAAAAAAGTAATTTAGTTAAGTTACAAATTACTTCTCCCAAAAAGTAATTGCGTTAGTAACTCAGTTACTACATTGGAAAAGTAATTAGTTACTGCAAAGTAACTGACTTTTTTTTTTTAAATATTCTATACGTGTAACTAAGGGGCGGGTCTAGTATTACTGTAACCAAGGGGCGCATTTATTATTGTTATATATCGTGTAACCAAGGGGCTGCTCTATTATTACTCTAACCAAGGGGCAGTTCTGTTATAGCGTGTAAGCAAGGGGCGGGTCTATTATTATTATATCGTGTAAGGGGCGGATTTCTACAGAAGAGGGCGAATGTTAAATTAATGGGCAGAGATCGATATATAACAATAATAATAAATGCGCCCCTTGGTTACAGTAATACTAGACCCGCCCCTTAGTTACACGATAGACGCCCCTTGCAGAGTAGCACGAGCATCATGAGGGTGCGGCATCGCCTCGTACAATTACATGTTAACTGCGCCTGTGCTGTGTAGAGTTCACTCAGAGCTGTTTAGGTTCGGCAATTTTCGGAAGCTCCGTAGTCCTTCGTACTGCGCAGTACAGGGGGTCCTTATCCGGCGGGGGAACTTTTTTGGCAGGACACCGGAATTACACTACTGCCATCTAGTGACGGTAGATGTAATTGGGGTAACTAAGCCAAAGTAATGGGAACTGCGTTACCATGAGGGGAAAAGTAATCAGTTAGATTATTCGTTACCCTCTAAAGTAACTGCGTTACGTAACTCAGTTTATTTTAACTCAGTTACTTACATCACTGGTCAGAAGTATGTAGAAAAGGTTGACGTTCACTTCCGTGCAGAACGATGAGGAAGGGAGCAGTCCATTTGTTTGTTGGGTACGCAGTACAGCAGAAAGCTTTTCTTAAGTTTATCTTCTTTTTTTTCAGGGAATGTAGAAAAGGTATTTGTCCATGATTGGGAGCATAAAGGTTAACCAAAGTGTACATAGCATTGTTCAGTTCGCAGATACGTATAATAAATCTCTCCGCTTCGTCCTTGATAATGTAATGTATGTTATGTAATGTCATTCAACAGCATGACTAATGGCGATTAACACCACTTATTTTTCTTATGCCGCATACACACGGTCGGAATTTCCGATGGAAACAGTCCGATGGGAGCTTTTCATCGGATTTTCCGACCGTGTGTATGCCCATCAGTCTTTTTCTGTCTGAATTTCCGACGGACTTTGGATTGAGAACCTGTTCTTAATTTTTCCGTCACAAAACCTTTCTATTGGATTTTCCAATCGTGTGTATGCAACTCCAACACGCAAAATTCCGACGCATGCTCCGAAACAATTCGATGCATGCTCAGAAGCATTAAACTTCCCTTTTACAGTGCAGTCGAATGTGTTTTATGCCGTGGTGTTATTGACCGTCGGAATTTGGTGTGACCATGTGTAGGCAAGACAGTTTGAGCGAAATTCCATCGGAATTCCGACGGGAAAACCATCAGAGCTTTTTCCAAAAAGAATTCCTGTATGTACAAGACATCTCCTTTTAGGGACTTTGCCTCTTGCCACATGACCCTTCACTTGAACGGGCTGTTAAGACCATGAGCATTTATGGACACAAATTTAAGAACCATTTTCCAGTAAATGGGAAATGCTGTGTGGGAGTAGCTTATCCACTTCAGCCCCGGAAGATTTTGCTGCAGAACGACCGGGCCATTTTTTTGCGATTCGGCACTGTGTCGCTTTAACTGACAATTGCGCGGCCGTGCGACGTTGCACCCAAACAAAATTTACGTTTTTTTTTCCGCACAAATAGAGCTTTCTTTTGGTGGTATTTGATGACCTCTGCGTTTTTTTGCGATATAAACAAAAAAAGAGCGACAATTTTGAAAAAAAATAAATATATTTTGTACTTTTTGCTGTAATAAATATGCCCATTTTGTTTTTGAAAAGCTAATTTTTTTCTCAATTTAGGCCAATATGAATTCTTCTACATATTTTTGGTAAAAACAAATTGCAATAAGCATATATTGATTGGTTTGCGCAAAAGTTACAGCGTCTACAAAATAGGGTATAGATTTATAGCATTTTTATTATTATTTTTTTTACTAGTAATGGTGGCGATCTGTGATTTTTATTGTGACTGCGACACAGACAATTTTTTGACACATTTTTGGGACCATTGGCATCAGTGCTATAAAAATGCATTGATTACTGTAAAAATGTCACTGGCAGGGAAGGGGTTAGCACTAGGGGGCGATCAAGGGGTTAACTGTGTTCCCTGGGAGGTGATTCTAACTCAAAGGGGAGTGGACTGACTGGAGGAAGTGACAGATCATGGTTCCTAGCTAATAGGAACACACAATCTGTCATTCCCCTCAGAACAAAACATGGATTTGTGTGTTTACACACTAACTGCCAGGAACAGTGTCATTGCTTGGATCGCCTGCTGGTGTCACTGTTCCTTTCAGCATCAAAGGGTGCAGTTCTGGTGGCCACCAGCGGGGGTTTCCCAGCAGATGGACATGCTTGTGATCAAGCGGCACCTGATGTGGAACTGCTGGGAGTATATAAGCCCGTCCTTCACTGAGGCTCAGCGCTTCAGAATTCCTTCCTGCAAGCCTTGTCCCTGCCTTACCTGATCCTTTGCCTGAAACCTGTTCCTGATCCGCTTCCTGCCCTGCCCTGTCCTGGACTCTGTTTCCTTACCTGGTTCCTGAGACTCGTCCCCTGATTCCTGCCTTGGCTTCCCCTTGCTTCTGCTTCCTCCACCTGGCCCTTCTGTTCCCCTTGTTCTCTTATCACCAGGGGCGGACTGAGAACTCATGGGGCCCCCGGGCCATAGGAGATTATGGGGCCCCCAGACAATCAGAGATTATGGGGCCACACAGTATACACACACGCAGTATACAATCACACAGTATACACATATGTGTGCACACAGTATACACAGACATGTTTCTATTGGCTGAGAAGGTACTGGAGAGGTGGGGCAGCTATAATCTCTGGATTTTTAGACCAAAAGGATGTGGGTAAGGGACATTTCAGAAACAGATGTAAAAAAAAAAACAGATTTTTACATACTGTCCCTGGTTTTACTGAGGCTGGCAACCCTGATGGGGCCCCCTAGTGGCCTGGGGCCCTCGGGAAGTGCCCGAGTGGCCGAATGGTCAGTCCGCCCCTGCTTATCACTGTCTTGTTATATATGTGTTCCACTTCCTTGTGTGTGTTTATAGTTAGTTAGATTAGGGTTTTGGGGTTTGCTGTGTGTTATTTGCTTTTTGCCTGTTCATGGTTTGCTGCGTTTGGTTTTCACGTGTGTCTTTATCCTTTTAATAAATATATATTTTTTTTCACTTACCTTGGAGCCTGATTCCTTTAGTGCAGCCCATTGATCTGTTCACTTGTGCCGGATGCCTGTGTTTAGGCATCTCCCATGACAGAATTCTGAAGCCATACAAACAGATCGGCTGCACTTAGGAATTGGGTCTGGACACTTGTTACTGCCAAGAAAAATGCATCTGGAAGATATTTTGTATCTCTCGCTCCTGGCAACAGATGACAGAGATTTTTGTTATCAGACTTTGGGTGACTATACTAGGGAACAACTACTGGAGTGCATCCGTATAGCCCATGTTTTCGTTGATCAGGGCAGTTTTCTTTTTGAGGACGTGCAGCCTCTGATCCAGATTTGTACCGAGCTGGCCCTGCCCTGTATTCCTGAGGGACATTATGATTTCACTCCCCCTTTTGATATGAATCAGGTTGTATCCCTAGTATGGCTTTTTGAAGATGATCCTGCTGATTTCTGTGAGCACTACGCTGGCTGTTCCCCACAGGTGATTTCTGAATGCATTGTGTCTGCGCAGTCTTTTGTTAGACAGGGAAACTTAAAACCACAGTTTGTACAACCCATACTTTCAGCATGGTCTGACATGATGCAATTAGCCCCAGCCAAACAAACCACTTCTGCCATCAGATACCAGCCTACCCGAATGTATGTTTCCCCATCACCCATACCAAACCCAGTTGCCACCCAGTATACGCTGCTCCCAACCAAATACTCATATCCAGTCTCTGCTCCCTGTACCTATCCTGCATTTAACCCTCCTGCCTCTTCTCAGCTGCCTACAAATCCACAAAAACTTCCCCCAGCTATTGTTACCTCTTCTCTGCCATATCCCAATCCTCCTTTCCTGTCTGCTGCACCCCCCAACTACAGATATTCAGTGACCAAGTCAAAGAAAAAACGAAAGTTTTTCCCAACCAAAACGATCCTGCCAGTAATCCAACCTGCCTCCACACCCACCAATCTGTCCCAGCCTTAAGTGCCAGAGTGTCAGTCTGATGTCCAGTTGCCGGCCTTCCAGCCTGATGTCCCAGCCCTCAAGCCCGATGTCCCAGCCTTCCAGTCTGATGTCCTGGTGCCGGCCTTCCAGCCTGATGTTCCAGCCTTCCAGCCTGACGTTCCAGCCTTCCAGTCTGATGTCCTGGTGCCAGCCTTCCAGCTTGATGTTCCAGCCTTCCAGTCTGATGTCCTGGTGCCGGCCTTCCAGCCTGATTTTCCAGCCTTCCAGTGTGATGTCCTGGTGCCAGCATTCCAGTGTGATGTCCTGGTGCCAGCATTCCAGTGTGATGTCCTGGTGCCAGCATTCCAGTGTGATGACCCTCCGCCAGTTTTCCAGTCTGATGACCCGCCGCCAGTTTTCCAGTCTGATGACCCGCCGCCAGTTTTCCAGTCTGATGACCCGCCACCAGCTTTCCAGTCTGATGACCCGCCACCAGCTTTCCAGTCTGATGACCCGCTGCCTGCCTTCCAGTCTGATGACCCGCTGCCTGCCTTCCAGTCTGATGACCCGCTGCCTGCCTTCCAGTCTGATGACCCGCTGCCTGCCTTCTAGTCTGATGACCCGCTGCCTGCCTTCCAGTCTGATGACCCGCTGCCTGCCTTCCAGTCTGATGACCTGCTGCCAGCTCCCCAGTCTTATGACCCGCTGCCAGCTCCCCAGTCTGATGACCTGCTGCATGCCTTCCATTCTGATGACCCTCGGCCAGCTCCCCAGCCCGATATGTTCCTGTCTGCTGCCCAGCCCGATGTGCCCGCTGCCCAGCCCGATGTGCCTGCTGCCCAGCTTGATGTGCCCGTGCCTGCTGCCCAGCCCGATGTGCCCGTGCCTGCTGCCCAGCCCGATGTGTTCCTGTCTGCTGCCCAGCCCGATGTGCCTGCTGCCCAGCCCGATGTGCCCATGCCTGCTGCCCAGCTTGATGTGCCCGTGCCTGCTGCCCAGCCTGATGTGCCTGCTGCCCAGCCCGATGTGCCTGCTGCCCAGCTTGATGTGCCCATGCCTGCTGCCCAGCTTGATGTGCCCATGCCTGCTGCCCAGCTTGATGTGCCCATGCCTGCTGCCCAGCTTGATGTGCCCATGCCTGCTGCCCAGCTTGATGTGCCAATGCCTGCTCCTGATGTGCCAGCTGCCCAGCCTGATGTGTTCCTGTCTGCTGCCCAGCCTGATGTGTTCCTGTCTGCTGCCCAGCCTGATGTGCCCCTGTCTGCTGCCCAGCCTGATGTGCCCCTGTCTGCTGCCCAGCCTGATGTGTTCCGGTCTGCTGCCCAGCCTGATGTGTTCCGGTCTGCTGCCCAGCCTGATGTGTTCCGGTCTGCTGCCCAGCCTGATGTGTTCCGGTCTGCTGCCCAGCCTGATGTGTTCCGGTCTGCTGCCCAGCCTGATGTGTTCCGGTCTGCTGCCCAGCCTGATGACCCGGTGCCTGCTGCCCAGCCTGATGACCCAGTGCCTGCTGCCCAGCCTGATGACCCGGTGCCTGCTGCCCAGCCTGATGACCCGGTGCCCGCTACCCAGCCTGATGACCCGGTGCCCGCTGCCCAGCCTGATGACCCGATGCCTGCTGCCCAGCCTGATGACCCGGTGCCTGCTGCCCAGCCTGATGACCCGGTGCCCGCTACCCAGCCTGATGACCCGGTGCCCGCTGCCCAGTCTGATGACCCGGAGCCTGCTGCCCTGCCTGTTTTTATCTCCAGATCTAAACTTCCAGACCCTGGTGGTGGGGTACATGTCCTATTGTCGGACTCGGGTGGCACGCCTCCCAGTAGGTTAAAAGACTCTGGCCGGAGAGCGCAAAGAAGTGTGCAGTCACAGGGGAGACTATTTGGGACTTTTCCACATTCACACGCACTGCCAGATCAAAGGCAGAATGGAGTGTCCGGAGGCCACTCCTTAGGGGGGGGGGAACTGTCAGGAACAGTGTCATTGCTTGGATCGCCTGCTGGTGTCACTGTTCCTTTCAGCATCAAAGGGTGCAGTTTTGGTGGCCACCAGCGGGGGTCTCCCAGCAGATGGACATGCTAGTGATCAAGCTGCACCTGATGTGGAACTGCTGGGAGTATATAAGCCCGTCCTTCACTGAGGCTCAGCGCTTCAGAATTCCTTCATGCAAGCCTTGTCCCTGCCTTACCTGATCCTTTGCCTGAAACCTGTTCCTGATCCGCTTCCTGCCCTGCCCTGTCCTGGACTCTGTTTCCTTACCTGGTTCCTGAGACTCGTCCCCTGATTCCTGCCTTGGCTTCCCCTGGCTTCTGCTTCCTCCACCTGGCCCTTCTGTTCCCCTTGTTCTCTTATCCCTGTCTTGTTATATATGTGTTCCACTTCCTTGTGTGTGTTTATAGTTATTTAGTTAGATTAGGGTTTTGGGGTTGCTGTGTGTTATTTGCTTTTTGCCTGTTCATGGTTTACTGTGTTTGGTTTTCACATGTGTCTTTATCCTTTTAATAAATATATATTTTTTCACTTACCTTTGAGGTACCTTTACCTGATTCCTTTAGTGCAGCCCATTGATCTGTTCACTTGTGCTGGATGCCTGTGTTTAGGCATCTCTCATGACACTAACTTCCGTGTTCTGTCCCTCATGCTTACGATTGCTCATCGCCAGCGGTCATCGCAACCGGCGGCCACAAGCATTGGCACCCCCGCTGTGCAGCAGGCACATGCGCGTGCCTCCAGCACTGCGCGCATGCGCCTGCTCTCCTGATCCCGTGAGCCAACGTATAGCTACGGTGGTTCACAGGATCGTGCTGACCTGCCGCAGTATAATGATGGCGGCTGGTCAGCAAGCGGTTAAAGATTAATGACGGGTGCTCATAAACGTGGGTACCTGTAGGTGGTGATCTGAAGTTCTTAGAGTAGATGCAAGGAAGTTCGTACAGTAGGGTACAGTGGTGAGTAGATTCCAGAGGGATGTCATCAAATTTTCCATCGTAGATGGTAGGTGGTGTAGAATAAACAGTGGACCTGTATGGGTCATACATTTTAAAGTTCAGAGAGTGGGCTCAGGTTGCATTTACTTGTCTCCTCGTCACGTGGGTGTAGGCCCCATTTTTTTGGTGAGTTGGAGTCTCTCTTCTAAAGATTTAATAGCATAGGTGCGACAGTCTTTCATTACGAGTAGTTTGGTCGGGAATCCCCGTGAGTATGCCAGGTGGTTGTTTCACAGTAGTTTAGCAAGTAGCACAAATTTTTTGCACGCCATTATAGTGTATTGGGAAAGGTCAGCGTATATGGTGATTCCTGAATATGGAGTAGGTAGCAGAGAATGTTGTCTCGCATTAGGTCTTTCACATGAAAAAAATGTATGCAGGCTATGACGTCACGGGGGATTTGATCTGGACGGTGTTGTGCCTTAGGCAGTCTGTGGGCCTGATCTACGATAACTTCACTAGCTGGTGTATCAGGAAGTAAGTAAATTAACAGTTGCTGCACATATTGCCTAAGATCAGAAGGAGGCACAGATTCCGCCACTCCGCAGAGTTTGACGTTGTTTCTGCGGGACCTGTCCTCCAAGTCCGCCAATTTGCTTTTCAGTACCTCCATTTCTTCATCTTTATCATTGTGTGCATCAACTAGTTCAATGTGGGCCGACGCAAATTCTGCCATCTTGTTTTCAACATGACTGACGCGGTCCCCCACTTCAGCTATATCTGACCTCATTTGTGAGACCCATTCCATCAGATCCCTGTGCATAGATCCCTGCAGGGATACCAGCATCTCTTTCATAATGGTGTCACTAAAGCCAGGTGACTTGTGGATTGTTAAGAGACATTTATACATAAGGATATGTTTGGAGACTCAATACAGCATCTATTTCATGTACAGTTGTGCAAAACTTGAAGGAAAGGTCACCTGGATCCACACCAGACACTGCAATAATTACTAAATTAAAGAAATCTCTGTGTTTGATTTGTTTCCCTCTTGGAATCACAGTCTTGGGTACTATTTAATAAAATACTAATTGTAAGGGAGATATATACATATATATACACACACACATATATATATATATATATATATATATATATATATATATAATAATGTAATTTGAAAAGTAGTTTAGCCATGTTGACGTCATATTTGTCTTTTGTACGTCTTACATTTCATGTAGAATTGTCTGTGTTTACATATGCTGATAAGTCAGCACGCCAACAATTAAGCTAGAAGGCCATTCTGGCCACAGGAGTGTACAGCCAGTACTCTGTAATTATGTCTTATCAATAATTTGACTTTCACAATGAAAAGTCATTTTGTAATGAAAAAAGCTGCTCAGCTATTATATTCTTAACAATGGAGTTTTGCCTCTTTGGCCAGCACTATCTTCAACTAAGCGTGTGGAGGTTCCAGGTTAAAGGTGATAGCAGGTATGGTTAGTGATCAAAATATTGATCAAAAGAGAGGAGACTGTAATGGAAATTTGTAAGTTCTGTATATAATTGTATTCTATTTTGTATGTACAAAATATATTTGGCATGAAGTGGCGGTGTGTGAAATGACCAGTCTATCTCATCCCTATGTAAAATATCTAAAGAAAGGCCTAGTGCACATGACACAGCCCATACCCCTTGGGATGTTAGGTAGATAAACCAGTCAGTATTTGCAAAATTATATATTTATTAGAAAGACATGTCAAACATTGTAAAAAAAAATTGTACAAAAATGCAAGAACATCAGACATAAACAATGTTGTCACATGTACATAGAAGGTCCAGATATGAGAAAAACGTATCACATGTGGTGAGTAAAGGATGACGCCGACATGTTTTGGACTATTCGGTCCTTTTTCATAGGCAATTTATAATCCTCTCAAGCAAATTTGATTTATAAAGCAAATAGATGTCACAATGGGTAGCAGAAAATCAAAAAAATCATTCAATACATTGATATATAGCTGGATACATTGATAGTTAAAGGTATTGGGTGTACTCACATGTCAGAGATCCCCTCTCAGGTAAGCACCATGGATTTAAAAATGCTAAAAAGCATATAGATGTGTAGGCAGCTGTGGGTACAGTGTATAGTGTGCCATTGAATGCACAGCAAAAAGCTCTAAACTTTTGATTGGGCCTGCTGCATGTTGCAGGACCTCCACTGGACAGGTAAACCACCTATGTCAGTATATCCCCGGCTAGATCCAATAAGGTATCTATTTAAAAAAAATAATAATGGATGTAGGTATTAGGGCACAATAGTGCTCGCAAGGTGGAAAATCTGGGTGCTAAAAAGTACTCAAAAACATGGGTATTTACCTGAATGGGAGGTGATGTAAAGCGTACCTGCACGGCCTGGATCCCACAGCGTACTGAACGCCGTGAGTACAGGCTATAAGTAGCCATGTGTGTTAGTTGTATCAGCTGTGGAAAGGCGCCAGAGGCAGCCTCCACAGCTGAAGCTGATGAGATGGACCGCTGCGCCATTGGCTGCAGACGGTCCGTCTATGGAGATCCCTGACGAGGCGGCGCGGGGCGTGGCCCCATCCATGATGGGCGGGACCGCGTCCAGTGTCGATACGTCACTGGCACGTGTAAAAGCCCCCACCCGTCCGCGCTCCATCCTGGAGCGCAAACAGGAAGTGAGCGCAGTGACATACTGAGCTCAGGGGCGGAAGTCCACATGATCCGTGAGGAATGGAAAACGGATTGCAAATACTGACTGGTTTATCTACCTAACATCCCAAGGGGTGTGGGCTGTGCCATGTGCACTAGGCCTTTCTTTATCTATTTTGTATGTATTGCACAATGCCCTCACTGTGCACACGGCACTAATAATGTTTTCTTTACATGTTTGCATTCTTTTGCATACACGCGGTCGCACAAAGTTAGTCTGAAATTCTGAACGTCAAGAACGGGGTGACGTACAACACGTACGACAAGCCGAGAAAAATGAAGTTCAATAGTCAGTGCTGCTCTTCTGCTTGTCTCCGAGCATGCGTGGCACTTTGTGCGTCGGAATTGTCTACACACGATCGGAATTTACGCAAACTGATTTTGTCGTCGGAAATTTGAGAACTAGATGGAAACTGTCCGATGGAGCCTACACATGGTCGGAATTTCCGACAACAAGCTCCGATCGCACATTTGCCGCCGGAAGGTCCGACCATGTGTACGTGGCATAAGTAAAATGTCCTAACTTAAGAAAATATATCTCTGGATATATATTAGAATTAGGATGTGATATTGAGATTATCACTTGAGTATTAATTTCTGATATGAGTTTAACAATTCTATTAATAATATAAATATATTGCAACTGGTTTAGACAACCTTTGGTTGGAAATGAAATCCAGGTTATTGAGGAAATTTGTAAAATGGGATTAGTTTAGATTAAGATAACAATTTTGTAATTTTACATTTAAACAATAAACCCTAAATGGGAGAAAACAAGATTAAGATGAGGTTGTTAATTGGAATACAGCTGCCATAATATTTAACAAAGCCAAGATGGATGGAATACATAAGACGTATTTCTACAAAATGAAATCTAAAGGTCTGATAATAACTTGATGTGCGGTCCATGATGTGAGAGTAATAATAAATAAAATTTAAATATAACAGACCCATCACATCAAGTCCACCCACCCTGTTAGGATAGATCCCACTTGCAGCCAGTTGTATAGTTTTTGATCTGGCTGAGATCTTTCTGTTCTGTAATATACAGATTGCTGATCCTTTTGTTTTTATTTATTTTTATTTTATTTATTTTTGAAATCCAAATCAGAATATGTGGATTGTGAAATGATGTCCCTCTTTTCCTTGTAAGTGCCGTGGTATAAGCAGAAGAATATTTTGGATTTATTGGGCATCTCTACATGACCGCAGGGTATTGTTATCATTTATTATGTTGTGACATCAGGAAAATAATGTCAGATGGAAACTAAGGACTGTTATCTCGCTAAAACTAATCGGTCCAAGATGGACGCTTAATTCCTGCATGCCCGCACACAGGAGCAGCTAAACCAAGCCACAGGATGAAAGACACACTTCCCAGACATGGGAAAGGGAGATCGGAGCTCCTCATGCCACCCACGGCCCCCACGATTCAAACCAGCATCAAAACAGCAACATCCCTGCGATGTTCCGGACACCGCAGGGAGAAGGCCTCACAGCCTCGGCCTCGCCTAAACTATCCAGCCCGTTCAGGGGCCCCTGTCCTAACACGTATGGCGCACATGGAGCTCACAATCATACAACTCAGGCTGTGCAATCCTCAGAGCACACACAAGCCCTATTCCTCTCAGACCTAAAGGCAGTGGCTCTGGATATAAAAGCAACCCTGTCTGCAGCCATCACAGGTCTCAAGGCTGACATACAGGGCATAGCAGCAAGGATGGGATCTGTGGCGCAGGCCACAGCATACTATTCAGACACCATTAAACAGGTACGTAAATCTTCTGACATTCACTCCTCACACATTATTGAAATACATTGTCACTTAGAAGACCTCGACAATCGAGGAAGACGACATAATATAAGAATCAGAGGGGTCCCAGAAAATACTGACTAAAATCCATTAGAACAAACTGCTGCAACAATATTCAATGACTTATTGGATAGACCCCCTGATTCCCCCATTAATTTTGAGAGGATACATAGAGCTCTCAGACCAAGAGGAAGAGATACAGATCCCCCCAGAGACATAATCTGTTGCTTGGTCAATTTTCCCCTGAAGGAAGCCATCCTTAAAAAAGCAAGGGAGAAAAACAGAGTCCTCTTTAATGGTAACAAAATAAAACTTTACCAAGATCTATCAAACATTACACTACAGCAACGCAGAGCTTTACCCCGGATTCTAGATCAATTGTATACCAGAGGCATTCCATACAGATGGAAGTTTCCATTTTGTCTCTCAGCTACATGGAGAGGCCACACAGCACTACTACGTACGCCTGATGATCTTCAACCTTTTTGTGAAACACTGAACATCCCCACAATTGAAGTTCCAGATAGGTACAATTCCTTCATGTTAAATGACACATGGATCGAAGTAACCAACAACTATACGCCAAGAGCCCAAAGAAACAGAAATCAATGTTGCAGATCACCATCTGCTCAACACAACAGAAGAGGAGTACTTCAAGGAAGCCCTGGAATCTCACCACCTAGACACAGAGATCGCATGGATCACCCTGATCAAATGGACTCCTGAAATCTCACAGATTCTCTTTTAACGGTTGCCATTCGGTAAACCTTCTCTCACAACCAACTGATGTACAGCATTCATTCTTTAAAAACATCAGTTGAAACATTAACAAGTTATTTAACAGGCTTGTATCCAACCATTGAGCTAAAAGCTTAGTTTTCAAGGTTAACTGTTTGTTTTTACCCCTCCCCCAGATTTTACTCTTTCTCCATTTACAGCTATGATGCTTACACCAAGCAAGGCAAGTCTACCACTCCCAAGTATTCCTGGTCATCGACAGGATATCTGGTAACCAGTGTTGTAAGTAACGCGATTAAAGTAAACGGCTTTACGTAACGCCGTTACTTTAAAGGGTAACGAGTAATCTAACTGATTACTCTTCCCCTCGCGGTAACGCCGTTCCCATTACTGGGGCGGCGTTACCGCAATTACTCGCCGCGATCCGCGGAGCCTTCCGCGGCCTTAGGAAAGGCCGCGGCTTCGGCCTAGCTCCGGAGCAGCGGCCATCTTGGTGCACCCGTCGGCCGTTTACAATGTGATTGCTCCGTCAAATGACGGAGCGATCACTTGTAAACAAACCGGCGTCAAGATGACACCGGTTCCTCTCTCCCCTCTGTGTACAGATCTGTACAGTGGAGGGGAGAGATCAGATGCCAGCAGCACATACCCTGCCAATACTCTGCAATACCAGCCAATACCCTGACAACACCCTGCAAAACCCAGGTAATACTCTGCAATACTCTGCCAATACCCTGCCAATACCCTGCCAATACTCTGCCAATACTCTGCCAATACTCTGCCATACCCAGCCATACCCAGCCATACTCTGCCATACTCTGCCATACCCCGCAATACCCCGTAATACCCATCCATACTCTGCCATACCCAGCCATACTCTGCAATACCCCGTAATACCTAGCTATACTCTGCAATACTCTGCCATACCCAGCCATACTCTGCAATACACCGTAATACCCAGCCATACTCTGCAATACTCTGTAATACCCAGCCATACTCTGCAATACTCTGCTATACTCGGTAATACCCAGCCATACTCTGCAATACTCGGTAATACCCAGCCATACTCTGCAATACTCGGTAATACCCAGCCATACTCTGCAATACCCAGCCATACTCTGCAATACTCTGCAATACCCAGCCATACTCTGCAATACTCTGCAATACTCGGTAATACCCAGCCATACTCTGCAATACTCGGTAATACCCAGCCATACTCTGCAATACTCGGTAATACCCAGCCAATACTCTGCAATACTCGGTAATACCCAGCCAATACTCTGCAATACTCGGTAATACCCAGCCAATACTCTGCAACACCCTGCCAATACTCTGCAACACCCTGCCAATACTCTGCAACACCCTGCAACACCCTGCCAATACTCTGCAACACCCTGCCAATACTCTGCGACACCCAGCCAATACTCTGCGACACCCAGCCAATACTCTGCAACACCCTGCCAATACTCTGCAACACCCTGCCAATACTCTGCAACACCCTGCCAATACTCTGCCATACCCAGACATACTCTGCAATACACGGTAATACCCAGCCATACTCGGCGATACCCAGCCATACCCAGCCATGCTCAGCCGTACCCAGCCATACTCAGCCAATATTACAGTTGAGGAGATGACGTGGATATTACAGTGGGTGAGATTATGGATATTACAGTGGGGGCTTTATGGTGGTGGAATTTTTACAGGTTTTTGCAAATTCAATTATTATTTGCTGATCCGAAAAATGATCCGATCCGTGACTCTGATCCGAGGAACGATCCGATCCGTGAGTTTGGGGGGGACAGATGTACAGAGGGGGAACAGATATATGTGTGTGGGGGGGGACAGACGTGTAGTGGGGTACAGAGGGGGAACAGATATACGTGTGTGGGGGGGGACAGATGTGTAGTGGGGTACAGAGGGGAAACAGATATATGTGTTGGGGGGGGAACAGACGTGCAGGGGGGTACAGAGGGGAAATAGACGTGCAGGGGGGAACATAGAATATAAAAAAAAAAAAATCACAGTTACTTTTCTGAGTAAATAATTACTTTTCCAATGTAGTAACTGAGTTACTAACTCAATTACTTTTTTGGGAGAAGTAATTTGTAATGTAACTAATTACTTTTTTAAAGTAAGATGACCAACACTGCTGGTAACCTTCATCACTACAATGGTATGATAAATATCCCTGGAACTAAGGTAGAACGCTTGTAAGTACCACATTTGAACTGCACATACAAACAGGCAGTGTACTAAGATGATATGAGCATAAATCTCATAATCACACTTACTCAGACCTAATTATTTCCTAGCCACCACAAACTATAATACCTTCGGTATTCACATACTCTTGATGTCATTTATACCAGATATCTGGATACAGAGCAAGTGGTGCTTAGGACTTGTCACATACCTTACAACGGAGCCTGAGATGATGAGGGTGGCCTCTTGCACGGTTCCGGTCCAAGCACCCCTGGTGGTGGGTACAGGGAGTGCAAGGGCAACAAAAGGGTGCAGGTGCCTGCATGAAAGAGGCTGGAACTTGGAGATACAGGAACCACTGCTGAGGAGATGTGGAAACTGATCACCAGACTTGTTCAGCGGGAGCCAGATCAGGATCAACTGCAGAATCAGGAACAGGCAGGAGTCGGCAACAGGTTGGCAGTGGGGTACCGAATCAGAAGGCAAAACCGTAGTCAGGAACAGGCAGAGGTTGGAAACAGATTGGCATCAGAAGGCAGAGCCATAATCATAAGTCCAAGCCAAGGTCAGTATTGCAGGTAGAGGCAGGTTTAGCAGGCAGGGGAAATCCAAGAGAATGGTCAGAAGATAGCCGGTTTTTCAGGAACAAGGTCAATCAGGCAGAGTAACAACAGGAATACAGGGACAAGCTGAAGATGATCCAGCACTGATGGTAGGCAGACTCGCTGTTTACATAAGGTGCCATGTGCCAGAAATTCGCAGCAGCGTACGTGCGTGCGCACATGCGTGTTAGCACATTAGCGCGCTGGCACTAGTGGGTGTGCGTTAGCACACGCGCGTTCGCATGGAGGTGCCATTGTTCATGCCCACTCTGGATCTCATTTGTCTCTGGCTACGGTTCTGTGCATGCACATTGGCATTAGCTGAACGAGGGTTGGCAGCTGCTGCACGGAGATGGGTGCTTGCTGTGTGAGTTCTCTGACAAGACTTCTTCCCAGATAAGCAGAACTACAACAGAGTAGAACCTGAGCTATGCTTCACAAACTCCTTACTATATAGCCAGAAGAGCAAATACTTTTTTTGTTCAAAAGAAAAGTTCACAATTACAAGATATGGACATATCTGGATCTCTCAGTTATAACCAAAGACAAAAGAATATCAGTTGTTATATACCGTCATTATAAGATTTATCTAAAACAAACGTAAGTGAAAGGCATGGTGGATCATAATAATTACAGTTTAATAATCAGCATATAAACGAATACAATACAAATCTTTACAATTCTCCCTCCATACACTCTAATTGGGTGACGTACAATTATACTAGATAAGCCCCACGACATCAGTTGGGCTTCTTTCAACATTATATAATAGTTTGGGGCTTACCGTGACCACCATGATGCCTTACATATATACCAGTTACTGCTTGAGAAAATAACATTGCAAAGTTTCATAATTAATTTGTATGTTCATCATAAGTTTAAATAGATGCCCCATACACACGGTCGGAAAATCCGACCACAAAATCCATCGGATTTTGTCCGACTGATTTAGTCCGACACTGGTGTAGCATACACACGGTCGGAAAAAGTTGTCGGAAAATCCGATCATTCTGAACGTGGTGACGTTTGTTGCCTACGACGGGACTACGTAGAGGCTAGTAGCCAATAGCTTTGGTCTTGTAATGTGATCTGAGCATGCGTGGCACTTTGTCCGTCGGAATTCGCTACACACGATCGGAATTGGTGTGATGTGATCGGACTTTGTTGTCGGAAAATTTTTAGAGCAGGAGATACAACTTTGTCCGTCGGACAATCCGATGGAAAATGTCCGATGGTGCCTACACACGGTCGGAATTTCCGACAACATTGTCCGATAGGACAGAATCCATCGGAAATTCCGACCGTGTGTATGGGGCTTAAGACTGCTTACCTGAATTTAAATATACCAATAAGCTATGCATTAAGATCTCCTATCTTCGATGAAGTTTACATTTTCTTATACAATGGCTCCCTCTAGTGACCGATCTACATAATTACCCAAGATATTAGAACCAATCTCTATTTGCATAAATTTACATGGTCCAGAAAACAGGATTTATCCCTCTATGGCATGGCTTAATACACAATCACATTAGAGTATAAAATCTCATAACTTTATACCTCACAACATATAATAAAATATACCTTGGCCAACTATTATGTTATCTCTCCCTAAGCTCATTTCACTTCACTTTGAAAATAAATGAAGCTAGCTGCTCCACTGAGCTAGTAAATTCAAAACAAGAAAAAATAAAAGAACCAATCTTTGTCTTTCTCTGTCTCTATGTAGTGCAGGGGTTTTTCACAAAAGCTATTATGTTAATATGCTATTTCTTAAGTAAGGGAATGGCTCCCTCTAGTGTCCTTTTTGTGTTAATGCTGTTAGGACTTTTCTTACAATTTTGAGAGACAGCGCTGCAAAGCATTAAGGGAAATGTAGTTCAATGTTCAAGTGACTCATATACTTGAATCAGTCAAGGAACTACCTACCCACAATGCCCAGTTCACCTACCCACAATGCCAGGCCACAGAAAAGCTTGCTGGGTAGACAAATAAAAGGGACAGGCGCGGTTTATTTTTTCTCTTTCCAGACACCATCTTACAGACAGGAGGAGATCTGTTTATGTGTACCCAGGGCTGGGATAGCCTGCGGCCTATAGCGGAGAGCGGATCGCCCACCCCAGAGGGATCTTTGTGAACGGCCCTGCTGATTGAGCAGGAGGATCGGTCTGCACCTCAGAGCATCTGAAGCCATCTGCCTTTTACAGTCACCGTCCATCTGAAAGAGCAGCGTGGTGGGACGTCGCCAGCTTGGAGCGGGAATGAGATATCAGAAAGGAAGCCTTGCAAGCATCTGGACCTGGTGTGGTGAGCGGGCACTTACCCAGATCAATATAGTGACTGTTACTGTGTGAATTAGCTCCAGGCTGCTGGTGGGATCTGTAGTCCCACAGCAGTGATCTCACTTATCCATAGACTGTGTATAGATTGTGTACAGTGGGACTTCAGGGTTTGCTTCCCCTGTACTGCGAAGTAAATGCTGAGTTGCATCCATCATTGAGGAGGAAGTTTTACAGGTGCCTTATATGCGCAAACACACAGTTACCAGCATGTCAATTTTACTATAGATTGCTACCTACTTGTTTCCTGTATTACAAATAATGCAGTCTAATGAGCTAGCTGAAGAGAAAGAAGACAAGAGACTTTTACCATTTGCTATAAAGCATTTCAACCTCGCTATACACTCTGAGTACTGCATTGCAACCTAGGGGGAGCCCTTGAGCACATGAGATAAATATGTGTATTGTATAGCATTGTACCTAATATTACCCTGCAAACTTTGGTGTGTGTGCTCTGAGGTTGGAGTGGAAAGGTGCTCAATACAAGTGCTTTATAATATTGAGCATTAGTCTCACTTCTTGCCTGTCAGCATATACTTTCCAGGTGACCATTGAGTTCTCAATTTCCTATATACGTTGATTGTTATCGTTTTCATTTTCATATCTAAGTTACCACTGTGTCTATTGTGTTAAACAATTCTTTCAGTAAACTGTTTAAGTGTCTAACTTACAATTTGTGTGAGACTATCTATTACTACAGCTGGTGAAGTGACGAGTACCAAGGTGACGGTAAATATACAGTACAGCGGGTCATTGCTGTGTTTCTCTTTATCACTGGGTCTCACACTAACGCTATCACACGGTTGTGTGCCAGAGGGCTTTAATCTGAATTTGGGGTTGATAGGCGGAGTGCAGGCCCAAAACAATTACTAACAGCTTCTTCGGGGGGTGAGGGCTACATTTATTTTTAGTGACATAGAGAGAGAGAGAGTGATAAATATAAATGAAGAATTGTAGACGGCCACTCACATTGGCTTGTCTAGCTCCGCGCTTAGGATAATTCAAAAAGGTCTATACTAATATTAATGATGTAAACCCAGTACAGCTGCTCCCTATGAAATCTAGATGATTTAATTGGTAGTTTAATTAAATGAGGGGCGCTAGTACCAACAAGAGATACTAAATTAATTAATAGGTTAATTAATTGTATATTCTGAACTGTATAGTAGAGACTAAGAGCTTATTGAAAAAAAAGGTGTGCAGACACAATATAGATCTACCATGAACTAAGCTAATTAATAACTATTTAAAGTGATAATAGTGAACCACATTTGGTTACTCATACATTACAACCATTATAATGTGAATAATAAAAATTGGTTAGAGTGTGTTTATACAAACAATAATAACACCAGACACCTAGCGTGACCCAGTGAGGTATAAATTAATTATTACCCCAAAGATAATTAACACACAAAATAGAGCTGACCGAGCTCTATTTAAATTAAATAATATAAATATAACAGACCCTGTACCTTGTATCACAATGTGTACAACGAAAGTTAATGATCAAGCACTTATGCCCAATCTAATACATAAAAAGTGCAAACCAACAAATTTGGCAAATATCCCAATGTCTTGGGTACATCCAAAAAACGTGAAAAATATTAATATAAATTAGACAGTGTTAATTGATATAACGCAAAGTTCATGTAGTATATAAAAAGTGCAAGCCAACAAAATTGGCAAATAATCCCAATATCTTGGGTGCATCCAAAAAACGTGAAAAATATTAATATAAATTAGACAGTGTTAATTGATATAACGCAAAGTTCATATAGTAGTCCTTGCTGCAAAACGCCACAATCACTCCTGTAGATATAGCTTGTGCACCATCACCAGACAAATTCTCGATCCACCCAATGTGAGAACCAGCAGTATTAAATGGCCTCTTACCAAATGGAGTTGATTACTTTGTTTAGAAGCAATCAAATGCGCTTTCACAGGATTGTGCCTGTACACTGAGTGACACACCCTCACTCAAGGGCTCTCTTCCCTCTATCAGACCAGCTCAGATGGAATGGATTGGAAACATATGTGGGAATATAAAGAGAGGCGCACCTCATAGCGTAATAACGTTTTATTTAAAAAATAGCATAAAAAAACACAGCAGCCAATTGCTCACTTACATTTTCCAGTGCCTACCCGGCACTGAGGCTACTTGCGATATGTTAAAAGATTCGATGGAGCAGCGGATCCTTCCCTCCTGGCGTGCGTCTCTAGCGTGCGTTCCACTCACCAGACAGCCGGAGCCAATATCACAGGAAGTCCAGCAATAGTGCATCCAAAGATACAAAGTGATCAGGTACCGCCTACCGACGTACGTTTCGTGTTTGTCACGTCTTCAGGGTGGCGTACCTGATCACTGAATAACCTGATTAATATACTGATCCTCATTAGTGGCCAACCAATGAGACTAAGTGGTTATATACATTGGACACGATGCAACCTTTAGGGATGAATATAGATTTAGACCTGAATTGCTTCTTGTCCAATGAATAGTTAACTGAGGGAAGGATAATTATAACTAGATGAAAAATTAAGTCGTTTTTATCTACTGTCAACGGTGTTGGGGGGAACTGGCAGGATAATTGTGACAGATTTTGTGCTGTGAGATGGAGGGATTGTTATCGCCCGTCTGTGGAGTGGGTGATCAAAAGATCTGTTCAGATTGCCCCATATGGATTATATCCCATGTATTAACATTTGGTAAAGAGTTAATTAATAGAAAATACACTCATGCATAGAATGGAGGCAGGAGATATATATAAACTGTCTGGAGTGAACATACCATATGTAGTGACATCTTGTGGACCGTATGAGTAATACAGACGCCATATCCCATAGAGAATAATATAAAATTCAATAAATTTAAAAGCAATATGCCACAACAACCAGTTTGTGAGCAGTGAATGGTTTTATATAAAAGTTGATCTAATGACCAAATAGATATATACATCTGCATCTAGGTAATTAAAATAGTCAAATGTTGATTGAGAGGGTGATTTATAAGCTATCCCATCTTACTATATGAAAGATGTGGTTCCATAGATAGTAAGACACAATAGTGACATCTTGTGGATTTAATGAGTACTGCAGATTCTATACGCCATAGAAAAATAAAATAAGCCAACATATAGTTTTTTAATTATAGTTGGTGGTTAGACATGGGCAGGTTTACCTCCGCCCTTTACTAATCAAATAGGACAGAAAAAATCTGTGCCTATTACAAAGATTTATATTAGTCCCAGGATTAGACGTTGAAAAGTTATTTATTTAAAAAGTTATGCAAATGAAGTCCCATATTTAATTAATACCCAGAAATATAAAATAAAGCCCCGTCTGGAGTCAGGGATTAATGAGGCAAAGTAAGATCTAAAACATAGATAATTTATATTCCTAATGTGGGGGTTAATACTTATCCATTATGTATAGATTTTTTTCAGCTGTGTTGTGAGCTTAACTGGGACTGAGGCTGTGCACACACTAAGTCGTCATTGGTTGGCCACTAATGAGGATCAGTATATTAATCAGGTTATTCAGTGATCAGGTACGCCACCCTGAAGACGTGACAAACACGAAACGTACGTCGGTAGGCGGTACCTGATCACTTTGTATCTTTGGATGCACTATTGCTGGACTTCCTGTGATATTGGCTCCGGCTGTCTGGTGAGTGGAACGCACGCTAGAGACGCACGCCAGGAGGGAAGGATCCGCTGCTCCATCGAATCTTTTAACATATCGCAAGTAGCCTCAGTGCCGGGTAGGCACTGGAAAATGTAAGTGAGCAATTGGCTGCTGTGTTTTTTTATGCTATTTTTTAAATAAAACGTTATTACGCTATGAGGTGCGCCTCTCTTTATATTCCCACATATGTTTCCAATCCATTCCATCTGAGCTGGTCTGATAGAGGGAAGAGAGCCCTTGAGTGAGGGTGTGTCACTCAGTGTACAGGCACAATCCTGTGAAAGCGCATTTGATTGCTTCTAAACAAAGTAATCAACTCCATTTGGTAAGAGGCCATTTAATACTGCTGGTTCTCACATTGGGTGGATCGAGAATTTGTCTGGTGATGGTGCACAAGCTATATCTACAGGAGTGATTGTGGCGTTTTGCAGCAAGGACTACTATATGAACTTTGCGTTATATCAATTAACACTGTCTAATTTATATTAATATTTTTCACGTTTTTTGGATGCACCCAAGATATTGGGATTATTTGCCAATTTTGTTGGCTTGCACTTTTTATATACTACATGAACTTTGCGTTATATCAATTAACACTGTCTAATTTATATTAATATTTTTCACGTTTTTTGGATGTACCCAAGACATTGGGATATTTGCCAAATTTGTTGGTTTGCACTTTTTATGTATTAGATTGGGCATAAGTGCTTGATCATTAACTTTCGTTGTACACATTGTGATACAAGGTACAGGGTCTGTTATATTTATATTATTTAATTTAAATAGAGCTCGGTCAGCTCTATTTTGTGTGTTAATTATCTTTGGGGTAATAATTAATTTATACCTCACTGGGTCACGCTAGGTGTCTGGTGTTATTATTGTTTGTATAAACACACTCTAACCAATTTTTATTATTCACATTATAATGGTTGTAATGTATGAGTAACCAAATGTGGTTCACTATTATCACTTTAAATAGTTATTAATTAGCTTAGTTCATGGTAGATCTATATTGTGTCTGCACACCTTTTTTTTTCAATAAGCTCTTAGTCTCTACTATACAGTTCAGAATATACAATTAATTAACCTATTAATTAATTTAGTATCTCTTGTTGGTACTAGCGCCCCTCATTTGATAAATATAAATGCAATAGGATTCCATCTGGACTTACTTAGTCCTCAAACCCACACAAAGTGTGGAATTTTTCTTACCCTTTGAACCAACCAGACCTCTCAATTAAGATAGACTAGCAGGTCTTAACCTACTTCTGGATTAGTTCAACCCCCTCACTTCTATTACCTTTTTTTTTTTTTAACCAAACAAAAAAAATACACAGAGTTTCCTAAATAAAAAACGTATTAAGCACACCACCTCGGAAATTGTTGTTTTAAAAGTACGAAACATGCCCACCCACAATCATCAATCCACTCAACTATCAATAACATTATTTTCAATAAACGCAAAAGGCCTCAACATTCCTGAAAAAAGAACCAAATTTCTTAATGAATTTCATAAACAAAAAGCTAACATCATTTGCATTCCGGAAACTCACTTTATCTTTTTTTTTTTTTTTCTTTAATTCATTATTTTTTTTTTAACTCGGGAACAGAGGTTATCAAAATAAGCATAAACAGAAAGAGAGGATACAGCATGTCATTTTATATATTATGTCCCATTTTTTTCCCTTCATGTTACATACATGCCACCCTTTCATATTCTACCTCTGCAATCAAGTTATTTAATTTTCCTTTTTCCTTTCTCTTTCCCTCCCTCTCCCTCCCCGTTTGCCCAACTCTTTCCCTCAGAAGGTATCACCTTCTTTCCTCCTATACTAGGCCCCCCCACCCCCCTACCAGGGGAAAAAAAACAAAAAACAAACACCCCCCCTCTCCCTCTCCAAGCCTGTTGATATTCTTGTCGAGGTTACTCCCCCATTTCCTCCCCAATCAATCTTTTTCCTTCCTCTGTTTGCAAGAACCTCTCCCAGGGGGCCCATATTTGAGATGTTTGTTCTTTTCTGTTCATTGACATGGGGATCAGATTTTCCATAATCCCTATATCTCTCACTTTATTTAGCCACATGGATATCTGGGGGGCTCTTAAATCTTTCCAACATAAGGTTATACAACTTTTGGCAGCATTCACCATATGGCTTAATAGTGAGTTTTTATATCTCACCATTGGGATTTGTGAAGATTGCAGGAGGAAGAACGCCGGATCCCATGGGATCCGATATTCCGAAAATAGTTAGTAATTTTCTGGACATCCTGCCAAAAATGTTTGATTCTTGGACATGTCCAAAAAATTTCCTTTCTTGACAGCCCCTCCAGCACCTATCCGAACACTCCAATCAGCCGAACAAGAAACCCATACGAATAATTCTTCCCCCCCCAAGTACGAGACGAGGCTCTGTACGGAGGGTCAAACAGACTCTTTATTAGAACCAAAATTACAAGTCTTTATATACAGTTAAAGAGGAGGTTCCTACCTCCTGTTCATATTACTCTAACAATACATCTGTAACCAGAAACCTAATTAACATGAGCTAGTTTACTAAATCATTTACCCAGGCTAGATGACTAAGAGACATGACCTTTAAGACAGACTTGCCGTCTTTTAGCTCAGAAGACACAATCAACATTATCATAAGTATAACAACTTCACACAATAGCAGGAGCTAATTACAATTAACAATACAGTGATCTCCTCCCCTCCTCAGCCTAGTAGGCAACAAAATATAGTAGGAGTAGACTGTCTGGCTCCTACCCAGTTCTAGAGGCCAATGTGATCTCTCAACTAACATGTTGAGTTCAGAATCAAACAACCCAAGAATAGGCTTTACATATATTCTTGAGAGATATTGTTAATGAATATTATATATGTCCCATTTGAAGTAATCCAATCATATTCTCAGAAAAGGGTTGGTTTGGTCAGCTGGTTTGCACTAAATAGGGAGATTAGAGATATGCGTGCCGCATCCAGTAATGATAGAAGAAAAAGGGAGTTTTCCCCTTGGTTTGTGGACTTTTAAGGCACTGCCAATCTTTCCCAAGATAACACAATATGTGAAGTAGTAACAAAATTTATTTTGAACAAATTATATACAAAATTGATTAGCATAGATCATTTTGAACAGAGTTAAAGAGATAAAAAATGCATCAATATATTATATAATATGGCATCAGAACCGACGCGTTTCAGAGTTTATACAAAAGTTTCCTCCTTCTTCAGGGGTCGCAGTGTCAGATGCAGAGCTTAATTCTAAATATAAAGATTACAGTTTTAGTATGACATTATATGCATTTATTTTGAGACAGATGGATCTTTTTGGGGTGTAATTTGGGCAGTGGGGTAGAACGAAAATCAGATATCATGTATGGGTAAACATGACCTGAATAAAAGGCAGCCATATATAGCAACAAACAACATAATATAATACACATAGGTATAGAAATGTATATATATATATAGGGCAAACAAACTTACATATATGGAGATGCATTGGTTGGAAATGTTTCACCGTATTTTAAAAACAAACAGATGTTGCACTAGATTCAGTGTCTTCCATGTGGAGATCCAAAAAGGGGGCCAAAAACAATCTAAGCCTGGATGAGGTGATTGTGTCATACACAGGGTGGAGGCCCTTCCTCAAAAATGTGAGATGGTATCTGATAGCCACACGCAAGGAAGCAGAGGCATAAACGCGAGACTGCTGGGGTCAGCAAAAGGTTATGAAGTCCTCTAAAGGGAAAAAGAAGTGAAAGTTGTAGTAATCTTATAGCTTCATGTGTATATCTAGAAGATTAAAGAGCTGAAAAAAATAATAAATAGACAAACTCTATATAAAGAGATACCTGTCCCATAAAGATCACTAAAAACGAAAAGGGCAGGAAGTAAACCTGCAAGTAGGTAATTGTAATCTGCAAAGGAAGGGAAGTATGGATACAATTAATGTCCTGATTATAGTTGTAGGTCTCATAATGTAGCTCAAAGGTCGAAATACCGTGGCTTGAAGATATATAATATGTATTTCTATATAATGTACACATCCAGATAGGTTTAAGAAAAATTGTAAACATTGATAAGGTCATAATAGACTTTCAATGCTGGGGGGATAAAGTTACCATAGTGGGCTTTCAGGCATAAATACAGGTATAGCCTACATCATGGAGAGGTGCCAAAGCAGCAGCCAAATATCCAGTATTGAATGTTGCAGCAAAAAATGTAGGAGCAACATAATGTATTTATATAGTTGGAGTATATACAGATGTAACAAGCCAAGGCAGTAATTTGAGATATTCCAAAAGGAAGGGGAGCAACAAGAGAGACTAATTAAATGAGACAATAAATAGTAAGTACCTTCAAGGATGGTAAGAAATGAAGAGAAGCACAGCCATCTAGCAGTCCATTGGCATGCAGATGACGCCAGTGTGGAGAGTTCAGGTCGTGTGGGTCTTTTAAATCTCCCGCCCCAATCAGCTGTCTGAACGCAGCTGTTTCTAAGGGGGTAGGAGGACTCCAAATGCGCTGGCCCCCCGAGTGGTGTGTGCGCGGTCAGGTCCCGCGCGACCAATCAGCGGTCGCGCTGCGTGACGTGGCCACGCCCACGTCTCCCGCCGTCACATGAGGCTTCAAACACAGAATGCGCATGTCTGCTGGAGGAGCAAGATGGATGCCGTAGCTCCATCGGCAGACCGCGCATGTCTGCTATGAGAAACCAAAAAGGAAGGAAGACGTCACAAAGGCGTCTCTCCCCTCCGAGCGCCGCACCGCCCATAGGGACGGGCGGCTTTTGTGCCGGGCTGTCCCGCGATGCAATCTACCCAACGGGCGAGTGGCAGATCAGTATTGATACCTATTATAAATCCTGCAGGGAGAGACAATGCAGAAAGGTTAATAGATGAAAATTTAGAAAAAGGAGGCCTCGATCGTGACATAAATAAATATGTTAACACGATGTATGTAACATGGTATATTATATTTTGCTAATAAAGAAGGGGCATCTCAACAGTAGGGAAGACAATGATCTTGTGCACGGATTTCTACGTTACAGTATATCGGTGGCTACATCAAATTGTAACATACATATAATCTGCAGCAATGTTATATAAGTACAAACAATGCATTACAATATATTAATAGCTGTGTGAAGATACATCAAACATATATACCTATATTCATATGCAAGTGAATTTTTTTTTTTTTTATATATATACTTATGTAGAAAAATCTTATTCACCTGGTTTTAGTTATATAAAAACCTTATTTATTTGGTTTTGACTAACAACTATTTTGAGTATGGGGATAATTCATTTTTCCATGCCTCCAGACGAGAAACCTTCTAGAAATGGTTTGAACCAGATGGATTCATTGAGTCTGGGCGCTTGAGTAGCCCGGAGCCTATAAATCCACCTGGATTCAAGTTGGAGGAGGGACTTGTTCCAGTCTCCTCCTCTTGGGTTTGGATGAACTCGATCCAAAATTAGAAATTTAATTTTGGGAAATTTGCCCATATGCACAGAGGTAGGTCAGGATTGCAGGTCTGCATACTGTGTATATGTCTATATGCACGCCTCCAAAATTCTAATTTCGTTTTTCCAACATAAAAGCAGGAGCAATCACATATGAGGAGGTAAATCACCCTTATGGTCTTACAATTGGCAAAGTGTCTGGCTTGAAACTTTTCCCCATTCGGTAGATTTGGACTTTTTTCCACAGCCATATATCGGCAATAGTGGCAAGAGCCACAAATAAATTTATATTTACAATGTTGTTTCCCACTAGTGTTAAATTCACTACTGGTGATTTGATCTTTGATGGATGTCGCCCTCCTGAATGTGAAAAGAGGTTTATCAGGAACAAATTGTCCTAATAAGGGATCATATGTTAGAAGATGCCAGTATTTCTCTACTATCTCTTTCATTTGTCTCTGTTGGTTGTTGAACTTTGAAATAATTCTGAGGGGGTTGGTGTCCTCTCTAGATTTTTTGGAGTAAAGCAGTTGATTTCTGCTCTGAAGGCAGGCCTGTTGGTATGACCTCTTAAGGGAGGCATGAGAATACCCCCTTTGGAGAAGTCGGTCTCGTAAATTGTCTGCTTCTTTTTGAAAAGTTGCATTGTCTGCGCAATTGCGCCTAATGCGTAAATACTGTCCGTAAGGTATAGAGTTGAGGAGGGGTGTTGGGTGGAAACTGCTGGCATGTAGAATAGCATTGCCAGCAGTGTTTTTTTTTATATAAACGAGTTAACAGCTGTCCATCTATATTTTTATATACTTCTACATCCAAGAAGGGGACACAGTTGATGTCGTGAGACATTGTAAAACTTAAATTAAATGTATTTTTGTTCATTCTCAAGAGACACTGTTCCAAAAGAGGAATGGGGCCGTCCCAGACGATGAAGATGTCGTCGATGTACCGGTACCACCCGAGGATGTGGTCCGTGTACATCGACAAGTCTTCATCGTCTAGGAAGGCCTGCTCCCACTCCCCCAGGTACAGGTTGGCGTAGGATGGGGCACAGCATGTCCCCATCGCCACCCCCTGCACCTGGAGGTAGTGGGAGCCATTGAATGTGAAGATTTTGTGTTCAAGAATGAACTCAAGTAAAGTGAGAATAAATTCACCATACGCTGGATCAATTTTACCATCTCTTTGGAGGATGTGTCTAACCGCTGCCACTCCCCTAGTGTGGGGTATGGAGCTGTAGAGAGTTTCCACGTCCACTGTCACCAACAATGCTTCACTAGGAATTGTAAGGCCATCTATGATTTGAAGAAAGTGCGTGGTGTCCTTAACCACTTCAGCCCCGGACCAATTTGCAGCTAAAGGACCAGGCCCCTTTTTGCAATTCGGCACTGCGTCGCTTTAACTAACAATTGTGCGGTCGTGCGACGTGGCTCCAAAACAAAATTGGTGTCCTTTTTTTCCCACAAATAGAGCTTTCTTTTGGTGGTATTTGATCTCCCCTGCGGTTTTTATTTTTTGCGCTATAAACAAAAATAGAGCGACAATTTTGAAAAAAATGCAATATTTTTTGCTTTTTGCTATAATAAATATCCCCAAAAAATATATAAAAAAACATTTTTTTTCCTCAGTTTAGGCCGATACGTATTCTTCTACATATTTTTGGTAAAAAAAAATCGCAATTAGCGATTATTGATTAGTTTGCGCAAAAGTTATAGCGTTTACAAAATAGGGGATAGTTTTATAGCATTTTTATTAATATTTTTTTTTTTATTAGTAATGGCGGCGATCAGCGATTTTTTATTGTGACTGCGACATTTTGGCGGACACATCGGACATTTTTGACACATTTTTGGGACATTTGTCATTTATACAGCAATCACTGCTATTTAAATAGCACTGATTCCTATGTAAATGACAGTTGTAGTTAGGGGGTTAACCACTAGGGGGCGGGGAGGAGTCAGTGTGACGTGTTGTGTTTTTTTTACAGTAGGGGGGCGTGGCTGTACGTCTGACGTCATTGATCGGCGTTCCCGATGACAGGGAACCGCCGATCACTGACAGTCAGTGTAGGAAGCGCGGGGAGAGGTTTGTTTACATAGACCTCTCCCCGTTCTTCAGCTCCGTAACCCGATCGCGGGATACCAGCGGCGATCGGGTCCGCTGGTCCCGCGGCCGGGGGGCCACGGAGCTCCCGACCGGGTCGCGAGCGCGCCGCTAGCGGCGCGCGCGCGACCACGGGCAGGCACATGCACGATCACGTACCGGTACGTGATTCTGCCTGCCCGTGCCATTCTACTGACGTATATATGCAGTGGCCGGTCGGGAAGCGGTTAACGTAAGAAGGAAGTGCTAAAACAATTGGTTTTAGGAAATCGTCAATCAGGCGCTTTCACTAATGGATCCAATTCCCGAAATGATGGGCCTACCAGGGGGATTATTTTTGTCCTTGTGGACCTTTGGGAGTGCATAGAAAGTGGGCACTTTGGGGAAGTCATTTCGAATGTAGGTCCAAAGTTGCGTTGTGATGACATTATAGCGTAGGGCTGAATCGATAAGACGATAAAAATCGACGTGATATTTCTTGACAATGCCAGAAGGCATACGTCGATACCAGTCCTGGTTTTTGAGAATTTCATTACACATTTGTAAGTATTGTTTGTTGTCTAAGAGAACTATATTGCCACCCTTATCGGACGATTTGATTACTATGTCTTTGTTTTCTGCAAGTTGTCTTATGGCTATTCTTTTTTTGTAGAATTAGTTGTTTTTGGTGTGCGAATCTTTAATTTTTCAAGATCCCTATTGACCAAATTTAAAAATGCTGCTGCATTTGGGTTTGTACTGGGTGCTGGGCATACATCTGATTTCTTTTTTAGTTTTAATTTATTGGGATCCACAGTTTGATAGACTGAATCAAGAGCTTGTTGAAGATTGACGCAGTCGATAATGTCGGCCGGGTCATTCTCTTCTAAAAGTGAAACAAGTTGGTCAAGTGCCCGACTCTCTTGTACAGTAAAGTCAGGTGGAATGTTATGTTTTTAAAACATTTTCCTCAAAATTAGTTTACGTATGAATAATTGCAAATCTTTATAAAACTCAAATTTGTCTACGTCTTGGTTTGGGCAAAAGTTCAATACTTTCCTCAACACTGACATTTCGTCATTCGAAAGTGAGTGTGAGGAGAGGTTGATAATATTGTGTTCCATTTCATCATCAAGGGTATAAGGGTTATTCAAAAGGTTATCTGTATGTAGGTGTTGGGGTTCGTTGTGGATGGTTAGAGCCCTGCCAGGATTTTTTCTAAAAAAGAAGGGTCAGTGGGGGGAATTTCCATAATGGTTGTTCCCTCAGCAGTGTTTTGTGTACTCATTTCTCTAAACGGAAGAGTAGTGTTTTCATGTGTCATATCTGCAGTGATAGGAGTGTTGTCTTGATTGAGTGAGGGATTCGCAGTGGAAGTGTTTAGACTAGATTTTTTGGCCTTCTGGCCCTCAGGAGAGTCACTCTGGAACTGACGTTTGGTGGTTGTGTTAGGTTTGTTTTTTTGGGACATATGTGTAGGTAAAGTGGAATGGGGAGTGATATTCTGAGTTTTTTTCTTCAATTTATTTAAATCTAAAGTGTCTTTATTAGAGTTCCCCTTATTGTAGATATGATTATTTTGGGTCCATTTATATGCCCTACCGTCTCTAAATGCGTCTTTGTCGCGACTGAATTTTATACCTTTTTTCTTTAAAATGTTTCTATTAAACAATTCCGAATGATTCTTTAGTCTATCTTCTTGTGGAGTTATAGATTTATATGCTTTAAGTTTTTGGAGTTTGTCACAGATACTGATGATTTCCGTATCTAGTGTTGACGACCTCCTCCTATATTCAACTATTAAGATTTCCATAAGGGTGCGGGAACACGTTCTTAGGGCCTCCTCCCATTTAATTTTGAAGTCAGGGTCCAGGCCTTCCAAAGTCGGGAAGATCTGGACCCTGAGTCCCAAGGGATTAATATCTTCCCTGATATAATTTTCAAAGGATCTGGAATGCCAGAAAAGCATAGATTTCTTCTCCAAAATTCGTGAGAGCCTGGAAAATAATAGAAGTAAATCTGAATCTACCTGTTCCTTGTTGCCGAATTCTTTAAGATAACCCTAAATGAGGGATTCTCATTCAATGCCTGTAAAGCCTGTCATATTGAGAGCAATGATAAAAAACTGTAAAGGTTATTATTCGTTTATAAAAAGAAAAAAAATGAGAAAATGATCAAAAATATTTATCATAGAGCATAAAAGAGGGAGTGAGCAAAGCTGACTCTCTCTTTTTTATTTTGTTTAACCCAAAGCCGTGAACCAACTCGAATGACGAAATGTCAGTGTTGAGGAAAGGATTGAACTTTTGCCCAAACCAAGACGTAGACAAATTTGAGTTTTATAAAGATTTGCAATTATTCATACGTAAACTAATTTTGAGGAAAATGTTTCAAAAACATAACATTCCACCTGACTTTACTGTACAAGAGAGTCGGGCACTTGACCAACTTGTTTCACTTTTAGAAGAGAATGACCCGGCCGACCTTATCGACCGCGTCAATCTTTAACAAGCTCTTGATTCAGTCTATCAAACTGTGGATCCCAATAAATCAAAACTAAAAAAGAAATCAGATGTATGCCCAGCACCCAGTACAAACCCAAATGCAGCAGCATTTTTAAATTTGGTCAATAGGGATCTTGAAAAATTAAAGATCCGCACACCAAAAACAACTAATTCTACAAAAAAAGAATTAATAGCCATAAGACAACTTGCAGAAAACAAAGACATAGTAATCAAATCGTCCGATAAGGGTGGCAATATAGTTCTCTTAGACAACAAACAATACTTACAAATGTGTAATGAAATTCTCAAAAACCAGGACTGGTATCGACGTATGCCTTCTGGCATTGTCAAGAAATATCACGACGATTTTTATCATCTTATCGATTCAGCCCTACGCTATAATGTCATCACAACGCAACTTTGGACCTACATTCGAAATGACTTCCCCAAAGTGCCCACTTTCTATGCACTCCCAAAGGTCCACAAGGACAAAAAGAATCCCCCTGGTAGGCCCATCATTTTGGGAATTGGATCCATTAGTGAAAGCGCCTGATTGACGATTTCCTAAAACCATTTGTTTTAGCACTTCCTTCTTACGTTAAGGACACCACGCACTTTCTTCAAATCATAGATGGCCTTACAATTCCTAGTGAAGCATTGTTGGTGACAGTGGACGTGGAAACTCTCTACAGCTCCATACCCCACACTAGGGGAGTGGCATCGGTTAGACACATCCTCCAAAGAGATGGTAAAATTGATCCAGCGTATGGTGAATTTATTCTCACTTTACTTGAGTTCATTCTTGAACACAACATCTTCACATTCAATGGCTCCCACTACCTCCAGGTGCAGGGGGTGGCGATGGGGACATGCTGTGCCCCATCCTACGCCAACCTGTGCCTGGGGGAGTGGGAGCAGGCCTTCCTAGACGATGAAGACTTGTCGATGTACACGGACCACATCCTCGGGTGGTACCGGTACATCGACGACATCTTCATCGTCTGGGACGGCCCCATTCCTCTTTTGGAACAGTGTCTCTTGAGAATGAACAAAAATACATTTAATTTAAGTTTTACAATGTCTCACGACATCAACTGTGTCCCCTTCTTGGATGTAGAAGTATATAAAAATATAGATGGACAGCTGTTAACTCGTTTATATAAAAAAAAAACACTGCTGGCAATGCTATTCTACATGCCAGCAGTTTCCACCCAACACCCCTCCTCAACTCTATACCTTACGGACAGTATTTACGCATTAGGCGCAATTGCGCAGACAATGCAACTTTTCAAAAAGAAGCAGACAATTTACGAGACCGACTTCTCCAAAGGGGGTATTCTCATGCCTCCCTTAAGAGGTCATACCAACAGGCCTACCTTCAGAGCAGAAATCAACTGCTTTACTCCAAAAAATCTAGAGAGGACACCAACCCCCTCAGAATTATTTCAAAGTTCAACAACCAACAGAGACAAATGAAAGAGATAGTAGAGAAATACTGGCATCTTCTAACATATGATCCCTTATTAGGACAATTTGTTCCTGATAAACCTCTTTTCACATTCAGGAGGGCGACATCCATCAAAGATCAAATCACCAGTAGTGAATTTAACACTAGTGGGAAACAACATTGTAAATATAAAGGAACCTTTATTTGTGTCTCTTGCCACTATTGCCGATATATGGCTGTGGAGAAAAGTCCAACTCTACCGAATGGGGAAAAGTTTCAAGCCAGACACTTTGCCAATTGTAAGACCATAAGGGTGATTTACCTCCTCATATGTGATTGCTCCTGCTTTTATGTTGGAAAAACTAAATTAGAATTTTGGAGGCGTGCATATAGACATATACACAGTATGCAGACCTGCAATCCTGACCTACCGTTAGGGCGGCACGTCAGCTCTGTGCATATGGGCAAATTTCCCAAAATTCAATTTCTAATTTTGGATCGAGTTCATCCAAACCCAAGAGGAGGAGACTGGAACAAGTCCCTCCTCCAACTTGAATCCAGGTGGATTTATAGGCTCCGGGCTACTCAAGCGCCCAGACTCAATGAATCCATCTGGTTCAAACCATTTCTAGAAGGTTTCTCGTCTGGAGGTATGGAAAAATTAATTATCCCCATACTCAAAATAGTTGTTAGTCAAAACCAAATAAATAAGGTTTTTATATAACTAAAACCAGGTGAATAAGATTTTTCTACATAAGTATATATAAAAAAAAAATTTCACTTGCATATGTATATAGGTATATATGTTTGATGTATCTTCACACAGCTATTAATATATTGTAATGCATTGTTTGTACTTATATAACATTGCTGCAGATTATATGTATGTTACAATTTGATGTAGCCACCGATATACTGTAATGTAGAAATCCGTGCACAAGATTATTGTCTTCCCTACTGTTGAGATGCCCCTTCTTTATTAACAAAATATAATATACCATGTTACATACATCGTGTTAACATATTTATTTATGTCACGATCGAGGCCTCCTTTTTCTAAATTTTCATCTATTAACCTTTCTGCATTGTCTCTCCCCGCAGGATTTATAATAGGTATCAATACTGATCTGCCACTCGCCCGTTGGGTAGATTGCATCACGGGACAGTCCGTCCCTATGGGCGGTGCGGCGCTCGGAGGGGATAGACGCCTTTGTGACGTCTTCCTTCCTTTTTGGCTTCTCATAGCAGACATGCGCAGTCTGCCGATGGAGCTACGGCATCCATCTTGCTCCTCCGGCGGACATGCGCATTCTGTGTTTGAAGCCTCATGTGCCGGCGGGAGACGTGGGCGTGGCCACGTCACGCAGCGCGACCGCTGATTGGTCACGCGGGACCTGACCGCGCGCACACCACTCGGGGGGCCAGCGCATTTGGAGTCCTCCTACCCCCTTAGAAACAGCTGTGTTCAGACAGCTGATTGGGGGCGGGAGATTTAAAAGACCCACACGACCTGAACTCTCCACACTGGCGTCATCTGCACGCCAATGGACTGCTAGATGGCTGTGCTTCTCTTCATTTCTTACCATCCTTGAAGGTACTTACTATTTATTGTCTCATTTATTTAGTCTCTCTTGTTGCTCCCCTTCCTTTTGGAATATCTCAAATTACTGCCTTGGCTTGTTACATCTGTATATACTCCAACTATATAAATACATTATGTTGCTCCTACATTTTTTGCTGCAACATTCAATACTGGATATTTGGCTGCTGCTTTGGCACCTCTCCATGATGTAGGCTATACCTGTATTTATACCTGAAAGCCCACTATGGTAACTTTATCCCCCCAGCATTGAAAGTCTATTATGACCTTATCAATGTTTACAATTTTTCTTAAACCTATCTGGATGTGTACATTATATAGAAATACATATTATATATCTTCAAGCCACGGTATTTCGACCTTTGAGCTACATTATGAGACCTACAACTATAATCAGGACATTAATTGTATCCATACTTCCCTTCCTTTGCAGATTACAATTACCTACTTGCAGGTTTACTTCCTGCCCTCTTCGTTTTTAGTGATCTTTATGGGACAGGTATCTCTTTATATAGAGTTTGTCTATTTATAATTTTTTTCAGCTCTTTAATCTTCTAGATATACACATGAAGCTATAAGATTACTACAACTTTCACTTCTTTTTCCCTTTAGAGGACTTCATAACCTTTTGCTGACCCCAGCAGTCTCGCGTTTATGCCTCTGCTTCCTTGCGTGTGGCTATCAGATACCATCTCACATTTTTGAGGAAGGGCCTCCACCCTGTGCATGACACAATCACCTCATCCAGGCTTAGATTGTTTTGGGCCCCCTTTTTGGATCTCCACACGGAAGACACTGAATCTAGTGCAACATCTGTTTGTTTTTAAAATACGGTGAAACATTTCCAACCACTGCATCTCCATATATGTAAGTTCGTTTGCCCTATACATATATATACATTTCTATACCTATGGGTATTATATTATGTTGTTTGTTGCTATATATGGCTGCCTTTTATTCAGGTCATGTTTACCCATACATGATATCTGATTTTCGTTCTACCCCACTGCCCAAATTACACCCCAAAAAGATCCATCTGTCTCAAAATAAATGCATATAATGTCATACTAAAACTGTAATCTTTATATTTATATTTAGAATTAAGCTCTGCATCTGACACTGTGACCCCTGAAAAAGGAGGAAACTTTTGTATAAACTCCGAAACGCGTCGGGACTGATGCCATATTATATAATATATTGATGCATTTTCTATCTCTTTAACTCTGCTCAAAATGATCTATGCTAATCAATTTTGTATATAATTTGTTCAAAATAAATTTTGTTACTACTTCACATATTGTGTTATCTTGGGAAAGATTGGCAGTGCCTTAAAAGTCCACAAACCAAGGGGTAAACTCCTTTTTTCTTCAATCATATTCTCAGGGTTCATTCTTTTCTTGGTCACCCTGCTCCCAACAGTGACTCCCGTCACACTATCACTCGCTCCAAATCCGAACAACATCCACCAAAACAACTATTAGAAGCACACATATCTGTATTTCCCAAAGAAGGTAAAGATCCCAACGAGGTTTCAAATTATAGACCAATTTCCCTGATCAATATTGATGTAAAGGTATACGCCAAGATATTAGCAAATAGACTTCTCTCTCTATTAACTTCCCTTATATCCCTTGATCAAGTGGGATTTATCCCAGGCAGAGAAGGACGTGACAATACGATCAAAGCAATAAACATAAACCACTGGCTTACATCTAAAAAGAAACAAGGCTTTTTTCTTTCCCTTGACGCTGAGAAGGCCTTTGACAGAGTGGCCTGGGACTGTATTGACAAGGTTTTGAACCACATTGGTATCCCACCTCTAATGAGAGCATATATCAGAGCTCTATACTCTAATGCCCCGTACACACGGTCGGAAATTCCGACCACAAAATCCGTCAGATTTTTTCCGACGGATTTTGTCCGACACTGGTGTTGCATACACACGGTCAGACAAAGTTGTCGGAAAATCCGATCATCCTGAAAGTGGTGACGTTCGTTGCGTACGACGGGACTACGTAGAGGCTAGTAGCCAATAGCTTTCTTAGCTTTAGTCTTGTAATGTGATCTGTTCATGTGTGGCACTTTGTCCGTCGGAATTCGCTACACACGATCGGAAAAAGTCTGATAGGACTTTGTTGTCGGAATATTTGAGAGCAGGATCTCAAAAAGTTCGATGGAGCCCACACACGGTCGGAATTTCCGACAACATGGTCCGATAAGACTTTTTCCGTCGGAAAATCCGACCGTGTGTATGGGGCAAAATCCAACAGAAAAAGTTTGTGTGTCAATGGCCACCTGTCGAACACCTTCAACTTGCGCAATGGTAAAAGACAGCAGGCCCGGACTGGGACAAAAAATAGGCCCGGGCATTCTAAGCGGAGCAGCCCATTTAAAAAAAAAAAAAAATTACAAATAATAACGGGTTTCTCGATGTATTTTAGTTATATTTAGCTTGCTTCAGTCACTGTAACTTGTCAATCACTAGGAATTATATAAATATATGATAATAAATGATAGAATGAATGCAATATATAAGGTGAAACATCTTTAACCCCTTGCTGACCGGCTCATGCCGATATACGTCGGCAGAAGGGCAAGTGCAGGCATATTAATGTACCTATATAAAATGAACAACTGCGCTGCAAATAATTGTGCACTGGTGACACAGATTAATATAAACCAACATACATTAGAGTTGACACAGTAATTTTACACCTCCTTGTAACTTAATAGTATCAAGTTCAATGAAGTCCGTGATAACATAAAACAATCGTGTAAAACCAAAAACTGGAAAAGACAATCAATAGTGATCGATTGTTCTTATAAAGATCAATGTGATTTGTGGAAAACACAATAAACATATAAAAAGTTCCAGAGACTCCACAGTGCTCTCATTCAATAGACAGCAGCTCAAAGGGTGATCCAGATGGAAACAAGAAAACACCTCCACCGTCCAGTCACACTGACCCTTACCGGATTGTGCGACCCCCTGTCACAGAGGTCACACTAGCTTGTGGCTTTAATCCCGGCCAGGGAAATCCAGAGACTTTACCAGGTTGCTCAGAATGGATGGTATGGGCTCAGATAAGGTCAAACAGGGAACATGGAACGAAAGAGACAGTCCATAGTGTACCTCTGTATACAGTTTATTAAAAATTAAAAAATTATTGCACTTACAAGATCGTAAATAGATAAAAGCATTTGTAATAGCCGGCCGGCTCGATTTCACTGCCCGTTTGCTTCCGGGATCTGCGTGGTTCGTATGGTGACGTCAGCACGCCGCTCCTCCCTACGCCGTTTCGTCACAACTGACGTCTTCCAGGGGCCCCCGTGCCCCTGGAAGACGTCAGTTGTGACGAAACGGCGTAGGGAGGAGCGGCGTGCTGACGTCACCATACGAACCACGCAGATCCCGGAAGCAAACGGGCAGTGAAATCGAGCCGGCCGGCTATTACAAATGCTTTTATCTATTTACGATCTTGTAAGTGCAATAATTTTTTAATTTTTAATAAACTGTATACAGAGGTACACTATGGACTGTCTCTTTCGTTCCATGTTCCCTGTTTGACCTTATCTGAGCCCATACCATCCATTCTGAGCAACCTGGTAAAGTCTCTGGATTTCCCTGGCCGGGATTAAAGCCACAAGCTAGTGTGACCTCTGTGACAGGGGGTCGCACAATCCGGTAAGGGTCAGTGTGACTGGACGGTGGAGGTGTTTTCTTGTTTCCATCTGGATCACCCTTTGAGCTGCTGTCTATTGAATGAGAGCACTGTGGAGTCTCTGGAACTTTTTATATGTTTATTGTGTTTTCCACAAATCACATTGATCTTTATAAGAACAATCGATCACTATTGATTGTCTTTTCCAGTTTTTGGTTTTACACGATTGTTTTATGTTATCACGGACTTCATTGAACTTGATACTATTAAGTTACAAGGAGGTGTAAAATTACTGTGTCAACTCTAATGTATGTTGGTTTATATTAATCTGTGTCACCAGTGCACAATTATTTGCAGCGCAGTTGTTCATTTTATATTGGTCTTGTTGGTATCTCACATTTACAACTGCAGCAGCCTGTTTAATTTTTAGTTTTCATTTGGTTTTCATTTTTATTTTTCACAATTTTTTCTATAATCAATGTTATGGGATATTATTTATGGTAAATTTTGGGACAGCGCAGTATTCTTCACACTTTTTTTCTTATATTAATGTACCTGTACATTGCCCTTTAGGACGTGGCATTGTGGACGCGCGCGCCCCATGCAAGCTTCGTAAGTGTGATCGGGGGACATTGAGTCTGCGGGGATACCCGCGATAGTCTCACGGAGTGGAAGAACGGGGAAATGCTGATGTAAACAAGCATCGCCCCGTTCTGCCTAGTGACAGGACACTGATCACCGCTCCCTGTAATCGGGAGCGGTGATCAGTGTCGTGTCACACACAGCCCATCCCCCCCACAGTTTGAATCACTCCCTAGCACACACTTAACCCCTCCATCACCACCACCTAGGGCTTTTTTTTTTACCAAATTTTCAGTCTTTTTTGATTTATAGCCCAGCAGTGATTAAATACAACCAAAAGAGAGCTCTATTTGTGTGAAAAAAAAAAGGACAAAAATGTCATATGGGTACAGTGTTGCATGACTGAGTAATTGTCATTCAAAGTGTGAAAATTGGTCTTGTTAGGAAGGGGGTTTAAGTGCCCAGTGGTCAAGTGGTTAAACCCCAAATATCTCCTTTACCTTTAATGCGGCGTACACACGGTCGGAATTTCCGATGGAAACAGTCCGATGGGAGCTTTTCATCGGATTTTCCGACCGTGTGTATGCCCAACGGTCTTTTTCTGTCGGAATTTCCTACGGACTTTGAATTGAGAACCTGTTCTCAATTTTTCCGACGGAAAACCTTTCTATCGGATTTTCCGATCGTGTGTATGCAATTCCGACACGCAAAATTCCGACGCATGCTCGGAAACAATTTGACGCATGCTCGGAAGCATTAAACTTCCCTTTTATAGTGCTGTCGAACGTGTTTTATGCCGCTGTGTTATTGACCGTCAGAATTTGGTGTGATCGTGTGTAGGCAACACAGCTTGAGCGGAATTCCGTCGTAAAAACCGTCAGAGTTTTTTCCGACGAGAATTCCGATCGTGTGTACGCGGCATAAGAGTAAAGATACGATTTTTTTTTATCTATTGCTTTAAAAAAAAAAAAAAAAAATGTTTACTTGTTTCCTATACTAAACCGGAATTGACTTCATGACTTTGTTCTGGTCCTCCAAGACCATAGAGGTGATCAGTATTGAGAGATGGTGTCACCCCTGTATGGAGCTATATTGTCAGTGAACCCACATCCCCAATACAATAGAAGGGATCACTCAAAAAAGAGTGTGTGTCCTCTGGTGGGACTTTGTATTGGGTCACTGACACATTTAATAATAGTATATAGAGTAGGAAAGAGTAGTAATTAAAAAAATATATTTATTATAAAGATAAAATAAATAACTATGACATATACCAGGTTCAACCTCTAAAATGGATGCACATTCATGGGTGTAATTAGACATGTGCACAACAAAAAAATTAGTTAATTTTCGTTTCGTTTTTTTCGTTTCCGTTGATTCGTAACGATTCGTAAATTCGTAAGTCGTCGGTGTTCGTATTCGTAACGATTCGTACATTCGTAAGAGTTATTTTTTCGTTGATTCATTTTTTCGTTAGTTTCATTTTCGTTTATTCGAAATTCGGACGCATTCGTATTTATTCGTACTTTCGTAACATTCGTAGATTCGTAATCGGAGCATAATTCATAATGTTATGTAATGTGTATGCTATTATTACATTTTAAGAGACACGTAAAATTATGAATCGAAAAAAAAAGTTACGAATGTACGAATTTTTTCGTTCAATCCATTCGAAGCACGTTAAGCAGCGCCATTGTAAGAGACACGGAAAATTACGATTCTAAAAAAAAAAAATAAGTTACGAATGTACGAATTTTTTCTTTCAATCTATTCGAAGCACGTTAAGCAGCGCCATTGTAAGGGACACAGAAAATTACCAATTCAACAAAAAAAAAAAAGTTACGAATGTACAAATTTTTTCATTCATTTTCGTTGTTCCTGTTTTCGTTTTTCTGATTTTCTTCATTCGTACATTCGTTGTTTCTAATTAGTTTTTTTCATATTTTCGTTGTTTTTCGGATTCGTTCATCGGATTCGTTCGATTCGAACGATTCGTTATACGTTAAAATTTTTAGCGAATCATTCGTTCATTCGTACGAAAACGAACGAACGAAAATAACGAAAAAAAAAAACGAAACGAATTGCACATGTCTAGAAATAGCCCAATGTTTCGATTTGAAGGTAAACCTCTTCAGGGGTAATGGGTTTTGTAGCGACAAAGTTTACGTCTATGGTTAAAAACGAAAGCGAAATAAGGACAGAGTTTGTAAACATATACAGTGCATAAAAGAATTATTGTATTTTCAACAGACGTAGCCTTGTTAATCATATGTATAATAATCACATTGTACAGAAAAAAAAAAATATATATATATAGATACTGACCTTGTATGTTACATAAAGGGCTTCAAAACATCGAAAGCATCCAATAGGAAATCGGTCAGCTGCAGCTCCACAGGAACCAGGGAACAGCGGGTAGGGGGGGGGGGCAGAAAGAGGGGAAGGAACAAAGAAGGAAGAGGACCAAGATGGCAAAAAAGAGCCCCCAAAAGGTGGACGCTATGTCCCTCAGATGGACAGGGATCCCCAACGGTCACAATAGCTCCACAAAGGCACCCCCAGTGGCACACGCCCCCACTCCGTAAAGGGGTGAAACAGGACCAATTCAAGGTCCACCACCGCTCACAATCACTAGAAAAAAATATAAAAATAATAATAATAATAAATTACCATCTAAAAAACCTGTGTTATTCTCATTAACTAGTGAACTCTATGGATGCATTTATAAATCTAGCAAGCAATGTCTATGGGTGAAAGCACACCTACCCAAAATCCTGGCTCTCAGTTGTATATCTACAGATGGGGGTGGGGGGGGAGAGGGCTTTGCTTGTTTAATCAGTCGGAGACAAGGTGAAGGTTAAATTAAACTTCCTTGTAGTGTATCAGATTAAGCTTTTGAATCTGAAGAAAATCAAACACAAAGGAAACACAGTGTTGGTTCCCAGATCCAATATTAATCCCGTATAAAGCTAATCAAACTAGTTGCAACAGCTAGTCAGAGAATAGCTTACCAGACTGCATCTAGTGCCCCGGGATATCTGTGGTATGCTGCAAGCAGGAAAAATAATTGTGAGACACCTGTTTAAGTATGTGTGTCATACATTGATCAGCCCTATGATAGGCCGACTGGTCTCAGAGGGGAGGTACAGAGAAGGACGTGTTGCCACTGGATAAACGCGCCCCCAGAGTGCAGCGGCACGCAGTGCCACCCCCAACACGCCACCTGAGTACAAGAGGGAGAAGCGGCATCCAAATAGGATGTTGGTTCGCGTGAGTGCGCCACGCCGCCCCGTGCGAAGCGGGGCAGACCCAACGCACAGGTGATGCCACCCCGTGTCAAGGTCTTGCGACGCAGACCCGGCGTGTCAGTCGCCATGGAAACCATGCAAACAGACTGACGGAAATAAAGGAGGCCGAGCGCGCCCATAAGGACATATAACGCCCTCCCCTTGCGCCGAGTGGAAGCTACAGCGACGGCGGTGATAGAGAAAGGGGGGACTAGAAACAGACCCACCCACCTGTAAAATTCCCAGTCTATCAGCAGCTGAAGCAGACCGACTCCCCACATGTCCGGATGAACTGTCACTCAAAAACCATAACAGTCATATACAATTATATGCCAGCAGTACAGTACATTACAGAGTCTGAAAATACATACAGAGTATTGAATACAAACCACATAATCAGAAACAAAAATATATGTAGTCAAGAAATCACTGGAAAAAAAAAAACAAACAAAAAAAAAAAAATATATATATATATATATATATATATATATATATATATATAATATATATATATATATATATATATATTGTAGCAGAGCATCCCAGAGAGAGCCAGGAGAAGTCTTGTTCGGGGTTTATACGTCTCCCAGGCTCCTCTTATACACATTCAGAGGTCTCTGATATAAGATCCAGTTGGGATCTTAGTCCTCTTCCCCAGGCTAATTTAAGCTCACGTGAGCAGACAGCCTTTGCTCTCTGCCTGGGACACACAGACATTTGATGGTTTGTGAGGAGCTAAAGGTTGGTAAAACGCTTAAAAAGTCTATACAGAAACTGACAAGCGGTAGGCTTGCTCAGCCTGGTAGTGAGGGCCGGTGTATGGTATAGTTAGAGCCGAGCTAGCATGTTTGTTTTATACTAAAAAACAGAGTTGGCCACGCCGTGACAAACTAAGCCAAAAGGTCCAGGTTCTGACAGGGAAACCATATCACTTGGGGGGTTCCCACTAAGACCCTCCAGAGGAAAAACCCTCCAAAAAGGGCCTGAAAGACATCATTCCATTCAGGCCGGGTGGTTTAGTCGCATTTAAGGGAAATATCCACCTCTGTTCTAGCTGTAAAAGTAGCTTATTAGTATCACCACCTCGTATCCCCGAATGCATCCTATCCAAAATAAGGAAGGATATCTTCGGGGTGACACCGCCGTGTATGTCTGTGACGTGTCTTCCCATTGGGAGGCTGGGATTGCACGTCTTCATTGACACGATGTGTCGGTAGGCACGATGCCAGAATTGCTGGATCGTCTTGCCTACATAAAAACAAAAACAGTCACTCAGGAGAAGCTACACCACACCTGCTGTCTGACAATTGGCGTGGTGTTTGGGTAAATATCGTTCTCCATTAGGGAGTATCACATTACATTTGGTGGTCATATAGCGACAATAGTTGCAGCCACCACAGGTAAAAGTACCTGGGTATTTGCAAGGATCTTGTTGTCCCAAGTTGTTAAATTTGCTGGAGACCAGATGGTCTTTAACCACTTCCCATCCCGCCCATAGTCATATGACGCCCACAAGGTGGATCTCCCATCCTGGGTGGGCGTCCTATGACGTCCTCTCCTTCCCGGCCACCTGGGGGGGGCGCGCGTGCGCGCCCGCGGCTTCGCTCGGGACCAGGTGCGAGTGCCTGGCGGCCGCGATGTCCGCCGGGCACCCGCGATTGCCCGTTAAAACAACGGGACCGTGGAGCTGTGTGTGTAAACACACAGCTCCACGTCCTGTCAGTGGGAGAGGAGACCGATCATGTGATCCCAGTACGGAGGATCACTGATCGGTCTCCTCCCCTTGTGAGTCCCCTCCCCCCACAGTTAGAATCACTTCTTTAGGGAACACATTAACCCCTGCAGCGCCCCCTAGTGTTAACCCCTTCCCTGCCAGTCACATTTACACAGTAATCAATGCAATTTTATAGCAACGATCGCTGTGTAAATGTGAATGGTTCCAAAAATGTGTCAAAAGTGTCCGAAGTGTCCGCCGCAATGTCGCAGTCATGAAAAAAAATCGCAGATCGCCGGCATTACTAGTAAAAGAAAAAAAATTCAATAAATTTATCCCCTATTTTGTAGACGCTATAACTTTTGCGCAAACCGATCAATATACGCTTATTGTTTTTTTTACCAAAAATATGTAGAAGAATACGTATCGGCCTAAACTGAGTAAAAAAATAGTTTTTTTTTAAAAAAATGGGATATTTATTATAGCAAAAAGTAAAAAAATATTGTGTTTTTTTTCAAAATTGTCGCTCTTCTTTTGTTTATAGCGCAAAAAATAAAAACCGCAGGGGCGATCAAATACCACCAAAATAAAGCTCTATTTGTGGGAAAAAAAAGGACGTCAATTTTGTTTGGGTGTAACGTCGCACGACCGCGCAATTGTTAGTTAAAGCGACGCAGTGCCGAATCGCAAAAAGTGCTCTGGTAAGGAAGGGTGTAAAATGGCCCGGTATTGAAGTGGTTAACTACTTCCCACCCGGCCAATGTACATATACGGCCGGGTGGGAGCCGTCTACTTCTGATAGGACGTTCTGGAACGTCCTTCAGAAGTAGAGGGATTGCGTGCGCGCGTGCCCGCGCAGCGGCGCGATCCCGCTGCGGCCGTGTCACCCGGACACGGCGCATCTCAGATCGGCAGGAGGGCTCGGTGATTGGCCCTCCTGATCACATGACGGCCGTGTCGAATCACAGCCGTCATGTGATGTAAACAAACAGCCGGTTGCTAGGCAATCGGCTCTCCTCACACGGAAGTCGTCGGTGAGGAGAGGAGAGCGGATCGCTGCAGCCGGCTGGTGATCAGTGAGTATTAGCTGTTTTTTTTACAGCTTTTTACTCACTGATCACCAGTGTAGTGTCCCCACAGTGTAAACACACATGTCCCCCACACATGTCCCCAAAACACACATGTCCCCAAAACACACCATGTCCCCAAATAATAACACATGTCCCCAAATAATAAAAACACATGTCCCTCACATATGTCCCAGTAAAATCACATGTGCCAATGATTATCTGCACACATATGTCCGTGATCACCTGCACACATCTGTACATGATCATTTGCGTACATATGTCCGTGATCACGCGAACCAATTATTATACACTTAACGGAATTTTTTTTTACTAAAAACATGTAGCAGAATACATTTTGGCTTAAATTTATGACAAAATTTGATTTTATTGGATCTCTTTTAAAAAAGAAAGGAGAAAATATTGTTTTTTTTTCAAAATTTACGATATGTTTTCCCTTTTATCGCAAAAAATAAAAAACGGAGTCGCAAATAAATACCACCAAACTAAAGCTCTATTTGTGCGAACAAAATGATAAAAAAATCATTTGGTTACAGCATTGCATGACCGCGCAATTGTCACTGAAAGAGCGAGAGCGCTGAAAGCTGAAAATTGGTCTGGGAAGGAAGGGGGCGAAAGTGCCCAGTATTGTAGTGGTTAAGAGATCTCGCCCGTTAATAAATAAACTATGGATTTTTGCTCACAAATGTTGTTTACCTTTGGAACCACTTCCATTTCATCCTCTTTTTGACTTCCTGGATCTCTTTGCCAGATTTTCCAATTATACGCTTTCTGTTCAAGAAAGGCAGTCTGGTCCCTCAGGAGTGACCAGGATGCCCCTATTGAATTGTTCCAAGTGTTCGTTCAGATCATTGTCCAGTTGCAGGAAAGATGCATGTGTTTTGAATGGTATAAGTTGTATGTATAGGGGTTCAAGTTACCTGTCGATTTTTTTTTAATGTTTTTTTTTTTTTTTATATTCTTCTATTAAGATGGACATCATGCCCTCTGAACATGCTGATAGGTTTTTTTCCCCAAGCCTTTTTAAAAGTCGATTCTATATGCTCCATAGTGGGGAAAACCTGTATCTGTAGTCCAAACGGATTGATATTATTTCTGAGATACTGTTCAAAAGAATGTACCGTTTTTTTCGGCGTATAACACGCACTTTTTCCCCCTTAAAATTGGGGGGAAAGTCGTGGGTGCGTGTTATACGCCGATACCCCCCAAAAAAATTACAAAAATGGCAAGCGCCGCCGAAAAATAGCGAGCGTTGCCGAAAAAAACCGAAGCGCGGCCGAAAAAGACCGAATCGCCCCCGGAAAAAGCCGAGCAGACTGTTCGGCTCTGCTCGTAGTCCCGCCTCCCTGCGCTCGCTCCGGAAACAGCAGGGAGGCAGGACCGCGAGCTTAGCCGCCCGAGTCGGCTCGGCCTTTTCCGGGGGCGCTTCGGTCTTTTTCGGCCATGCTTCGGGTTTTTTTCGGCGGCGCACGCGACAGAGCGTCTCGCCGGCGGGAAATTTAAACCTGGAAAAGACTGAAAATGACGCTGGCAAGCTACAATGGCACTGGGCAAGGCTGCAATGACGCTGGGCAAGCTACAATGACGCTGGGCAAGGCTGCAATGACGCTGGGCAAGGCTGCAATGATGCTGGCAAGCTACAATGACGCTGGGCAAGGCTGCAATGATGCTGGGCAAGGCTGAAAATGACGCTGGGCAAGCTACAGTGACGCTGGGCAAGATGCAATTCCGACACGCAAAATTCCGACGCATGCTCGGAAACAATTCGACGCATGCTCGGAAGCATTAAACTTCCCTTTTATAGTGCTGTCAAACGTGTTTTATGCCGCTGTGTTACAGACCGTCAGAATTTGGTGTGACCGGGTGTAGGCAAGACAGTTTGAGTGAAATTCCGTCGGAATTCCGACGGGAAAACATTTAGAGCTTTTTCCGACGAGAATTCCGACCGTGTGTACGCGGCATAAGAATTAAAAAAAAGTTCTGAGTCCTTTTGCTCTTTTCGTGAAAAATTCTTATAGAAACCCGACATGGCATTGTCCCAATTCTTTCTTGCATAATTTGTCATAGTAAATTATGAATGAATACAGCAAATGTATAAGGTACATTTTAGTTTAATATAGCATATAGGGGAGACACCGAGCGAGGATATGGGTATTTCCTACCCGGAATATAAATATTGAATTATGAAGTCTATCCCCGCGGTTGCTGTAGCTTCCACTTGGCGCAGGGGGAGTCGTTGTATGCCCTTATGGGCGTGCTCGGCCTCCTTTATTTCCGTCAGTCTGTCTGCATGGTTTCCATGGCGACGGACATGCCGGGTCTCCGTCGAGAGGCCTTAACACGGGGGGCATCACCCGTGTGTTGGGTCCGCCCGGCGTGACGCACTCACGCGAACCAACGTCCTATTTCTCCCTCTTGTAATCAGGTGGCGTGTTGGGGGTGGCACTGCGTTAGAGTTGCCACCTCATCCCTTTAAACCCGAACACCTTTGAATTACACGGGTTCTGAGGCTAATTAAATGCAGATAAGGCAACAAGTGAGTTTAATTACCACCTTAATCAGCCACAGAACCCGTGTAATTAATATGTGTTCGGGTTTAAAGGGATGAGGTGGCAACTCTAGCGCTGCGCGCCGCTGCACTCGGGAGGTGCTCATCCAGTGGCAACACATCCTTCTCTGTACCTCCCCTCTGAGACCAGTCGGCCTATCATAGGGCTGATCAATGTATGACACACATACTTAAACAGGTGTCTCCCAATTATATTTCCTGCTTGCAGCATACCACAGATATCCTGGGGCACTAGATGCAGTCTGGTAAGCTATTCTCTGACTAGCTGTTGCAACTATTTTGATAATCTTCATACGGGATTAATATTGGATCTGGGAACCAACACTGTGTTTCCTTTGTGTTTGATTTTCTTCAGATTCAAAAGCTTAATCTGATACACTACAAGGAAGTTTAATTTAACCTTCACCTTGTCTCTGACTGATTAAACAAGCAAAGCCCCCTCCCCCCAACCCCCATCTGTGTATATACAACTGAGAGCCAGGATTTTGGGTAGGTGTGCTTTCACCCATAGGCATTGCTTGCTAGATTTATGCATATCATAAATGCATCCATAGAGTTCACTAGTTAATGAAAATAACACAGGTTTTTTAGATGGTAATTTATTTGTAGCGCCCACCACCTTTTAGGTGGGTGTTAGTAGGTAAGTGTTAGATAAATTGCCAGTGCCTTACCCTTTTTTGTTTAGGCCTGGTTGTTTAATTTGGGTTGGGAGTAATAAAATAGAGGGGGGTGTGACCACCTGTACTTTGCCCTGAAAGACCTCCCTTGCTTTCTAAAGAAGTGTTCTGGAAAGTAGGCGGGCTGGGGACTGGGGTGCAGGCAGTTTTTATGGGTAGCCCTGGTCCAATCATTAATTTGTATTGGCCGGGGCGGGACCAGTGGTGGTGCGTGCATAGAGGGCGCAGGAGCGCCGCCCCCCCTCTCCTGCACCGCTCTATCACCAATAGATAGATTCATGCATTGCATGAATCTATCTATTGTCACCGCTGCCGCCCCCTATTCAGGTGTCCGGCCCCTTGTCGGGCGCCGTGCATCTGAATTACAGCGGGGGGGGGGGTGTTTTTTGAAGCGCCCTATTAGAGCTGTAAGCTCTAATAGGGGACCTGATTAGAGCGGTGTGCTCTAATAGGCTTCCATAAGTGTAAACAGCGGGCACAATTGTGTTAGAGAAGCGAATACATCGCTTCCCTAACACAGACCCACCTCTCAGCCAATCAGGTTGCCGGGTCTGTTACCTGTCACCAGATTGGCTGAAGTCACAGGCGCTGGGATTGGATGCTAGGCGTCCAATCATAGCAGAAGACAGGAGGAGCGCGGGAGAAGACATCGGACGATGAGGAGACACCGCTCGTCGCCTGACGCCGTCACCAGCTGCACACCGAGACAAGCTAAGTGCAGAGGGCAGGCAGGGGGCACAGTGGCAGCACTTAAGGGGCACAGTGGCAGCACTTAAGAGGCACAGTGGCAGCTCTTAAGGGGCACAGTGGCAGCTCTTAAAGGGCACAGTGGCAGCACTTAAGGGGCACAGTGGCAGCACTTGGGGCACAGTGGCAGCACTTGGGGCACAGTGGCAGCATTTGATGGGCACAGTGGCAGCGTTTGGGCACAGTGGCAGCATTTGGGCACAGTGGCAGCGTTTAATGGGCACAGTGGCAGCATTTAATGGGCACAGTGGCAGCGTTTGATAGCACAGTGAGGCTGTTTGTTTGCGCCCCCCCCCAAAATTTTGAGCACCAGCCGCCACTGGGCGGGACTGATATATAAACTGAGGTCACATGCTTCCTGGGAGAGATGGGAGAAATCTGAGTCCAGAGAAACAGCCAAAATGTGACTCTAAGGAGCAGGCTTAAAGGCCTGGGGGTTTAGGGACCCCAGCGCTGGAGAGCAGGAACCAAACTGGAAGGCCTGAGGGTTCAGAGACCCCAGCGCTGGATGGTTCAACAACACCAATTCACCAAAGGAAACCCTGGGAGAAGTGAACCAGGCATCCCGGCTGGGATGGTTCTAACCATGAGGAGCGGGAAGTAGCTGCAAAGAGGATGGAGTAGACCGGGATATCATCCGGGACTTTCCTGAACTGACCTGGGAGGATTGCAGGAGTCAAGATAGGCAGGTGAGGCCTGGGGCTTCCAGCATCCACATACCAAGATGCTTTTCAGAGGGGCATTGGTCAGTTCACTAAGGGAAAGGGACTTAACTACTCTCAGGAATTAGAAGGAGGAGGCAGCTCAAATGTTTCCCTGAATATCTGTAGCGGACCGTAACCAGGACAATAAAGTTATCTGTTCAACATTATTGACTGTTGCTGATGTGATTCGTGCAGGGGTGGAAGAACGGAGGTATGTTAACAGTAAAGTATGAACACACTCAGCAGCTCCCAAAGGAGTAGTGCGCTACATATTATTATAATTTTTTTTTTCTAGTGATTGTGAGCGGTGGTGGACCTTTCCTTTTGAATTGGTCCTGTTTCACCCCTTTACGGTTCTTGATGCCCTGTAAGCATTTCGCTCTAATATTAAAAGAAGAAAGTCACCCAGGACACGACAATGATGGGTCTCCACAGTTAGTTCAAAACTGATATTCAGTATCTGTATATATGGGTGGTATTAGTCCTTAGTATGGTGGATGTAGTCCATGCCAACTTAGGTAATTAACAAATTGTTCAGGTGCCAGCAACCCCCAGAGCGTATCCAGAAGAACTCTGTGAGAATTCAAAGAGAGGAAAGGAGGGAGGCGCACCTAAGTGTAGTATTAGAATTGTATGTTTACTGCGCAAAGTAATGCACTTACATATGTAGCGCTGGCTCCTGACGAGCATGCGCTATGTGTTTTTCAAAGTTAAATATTTCTAAAACCACAGTTGGGTTTTGGGGCTAATTGTGCCAAATTATGGTTTCAGTACCAGTCTGGCTAGACTGCACTGAGTCCTACTTGGCCGCAGGTGTCGCTGTCACCGCCAGCAAGTATGGGAACGTTGGGTTAGCTGGGTGTATTGGATGCCCTTCTTTCTCTCGGAACCAGCCCAGTGGGAGTGTTTGCCCTGCTGTGCTTTCTGGGAGAAGGTATTTAAGGTGCTGAAATCACGTGCTTCGGGGTACCGGTCCAGTCCAGAAGATATTTTCTGTCTGTTTGGTCCTGGTCCTCCTGACCAGCCCCCATGGCCCTCCTGGCCTGGGGTGCGGATCCATGCAATTCCGAGTCTAGGAGCTGGATGGCCCCAGGCGAAGCAACTGCAGGGACAGGCCTGAATGGATATCGGGGCCAAATCATCCAAAAGTGGTCCGGTGCCATCTCGTCTAAGGAGAGGCCCAGCAACTTGAGAAGCATCCAGGGGAGGACTCTTCGGGAGAGGGCCATGCACAAGGCTGGTTTCTCTGAAGGAGCCTGGAGGCTCAGTTGAAGGACACTAAATGGATCTACACACATACGGTATCGCCGGACCGGCTGCAAGATACTGGTACCGTATGATAGCTCTCTAAATTTATCTAAGTCCCTCAGTTACATCCAAGTCTGTGGCAGAGACTTTCATTTACTTAGCACCTTACCGGCTGCTAGGCCTAGTGAGAGGAGGTCTATCCGGAGGTGGCGAGAATCCAGCTGTGAAACAGTTATTCTCTGGATTCTTACAATAAGAGACTTTCTATTCTTGCAGTTCCAAAAGTACCTGAACTTTCCTTCTAACCATCTACCCTACATTTAAGAGACTGTGTTATCTTTTGAATAAATAACCCAAAAAGGAAGATCAAGTGTAATTTTCTACATTTCTTTGTGCCATCTACCACGGGAACCCCTAGACGGCGACGAGGTGAAGAAGGTAACGGTAAGCCCAATAAAACCAGCAGCTCCTTCAGGGGTCAGTGCTACACATAAATGCAGAAATCAAAGGTATATCTGTGTAGTAAAATGTCCTCCTCGAGGGGTTCCCAGCAATCGGTTTCCCAGGCATCCAGATGGTGTCAGGAATTGTGTAGAACGCTGATTCCAAACCAGGATGTAGAGAGGATCCAGGCAGCCTAGCGTGGATCGCACAAAGGAAAACAATGTCACTCGGAGGGCGGACCTCGGTCTAAGGAGGACAGGAAGGACATGAAGTAAGGCTACGCCCTCAAAGCATACAGCTCCTTCTCGCAGAGTTCTTCTGGAAACGCTCTAGGAATGGCTGGCACCTGAATATTTGATGGGCACTGATAAGCTGCATTTGATGGGCACTGGGAGGCTACAATTGGTGGGCACTGATAGGCTGCATTTGGTGGGCACTGGTAGGAAACATTTGATGGGCACTGATAAGGCTGAAATTGGTGGGCACTGGTAGGATGCATTTGGTGGGCACTGGTAGGATGCATTTGGTGGGCACTGGTAGGCAATATTTGATGGGCACTGGTAGGTAATATTTGATGGGCACTGGTAGGCTGCATTTAATGAGCACTGAAAGGCTGCATTTGATGGGCACTGATAAGGCTGCATTTGATGGGCACTGATAATCTGCATTTGGTGGGCACTGGCAGGCTGCATTTGATGGGCACTGGTAGGCAACATTTAATGGGCACTGATAAGGCTGCAATTGGTGGGCACTGGTCCTGACCCCTAACCTATATAAAGTGTGTTACATACACCTCCTATGTATTTATCATCTCTACAGTCACTGGTTGCAAAGTAGTTACTAATTATTTTAATGAAGGTCTTCTATAAGGTAGGCTCAGACAAAGTGCTAGTTCTCTGTGTTTATTCTGTGTGCAAAAAAAATACATATATAGTGGAAGAGTTAAAAAAAATGTAATATGATCCTTTGTGCTGAGGTTTATGTCTGTCTTTGACATAAAAAAGCCATGTTGTGTGGATACAAGGACTCCAGAATATATGTTTTGTAGTGTATGAAAAGAGGAGGCTCAAACTCTATTTAAAGGGGTTGCAAGGGTGCTTAAAATGATCAGCTTTTATTTATTTATGTAAAACCTTTATCCCAACAGGAAAAAAAAATACTGTTTGCTGTAACTGATTATAAATTGTGAGCTGGAGTAAGGCTCCCTCCCAGACCCTCCCTCCCAGACTGGCAATGCTGCTGTTTGCTGGGCCTCCTGTACTCCTTCATCCAGACTCAAAGTGTCTTCATTTACTGCTTACTTTTTGCTTTTTGAATGAGTAGGGGAACTATGTACCCCCTACTCATTCACACTGGAGGGTCAGTATCTGGGGGCCCACCATGTTTTAAATGGGGCTTCCTGATTCCAATGAGACCCCTGCCTTCTTTGAATCACGAAGCCCCCTTTAAAAATGAGGAGGCTCTCACAGACACCAGTTTTAAGCCTCCAGTGTTATTTATTTATTTTTCTTTGGTGAATGTGTAGGGGTACTATATACCCCTTACTCATTCACATGAGGGAGGGAAGTATCTGGGACCCCCTTACTTTTAAAGTAAGATTCTGATAAAAACAAACATCTAAAACTAGGCTCCGCTCCAGGGCCTGATGGATTTTCAGCCCCTATTATAAAACATTTGCAACTACTCTTTCCCCGTACTTAGCCCACTTCTTCAATTCCCTCAGGCAAGGAGCTTCTTTGGAAGGATCCCTTAACACAGCATAGATCACCATAATCCCGAAGCCAGAGAAAGACCCTAGCGAAGCCAGTAACTACCGCCCTATCTCTCTTATAAATAATGACTTTAAAATCATGACTAAAATAATCCTAGCGGATCAACTCTCCTCTTTCATTAGCTCATACATACATACGGACCAGGTAGGGTTCATTCCAGGCAGACAGGGCCCAGACCAGATCCAAAAAGCTTTGGACATCATCTCACTCTTGCACTAGGGTTGGGATGGAGGGCAGCCACAAGAAAGTTTCCTTGTATACATCAATCTGCAAAAGGCTGTTGACTCTGTGTCTTGGCCCTTCCTTTTCTCCATCTTAGACCGCTGGGGAATAGGACAACATTTCACTAACATTATCAGAGCCCTCTACTCATCCCATGAAGCCATGGTGAGACTCCAAGGCTTTGTCTCAGAACCCTTCCTGATCTCAAAAGGCAAAAGACAAGGCTGGCCTCTATCCCCACTGATTTTTGCAATGGCGATTGAAACCCTAGCCATCGCCCTTAGGACTAACCCAGACATACAGTTTCATGTGGCTCCCAAACACATAAATGCGCTGTCTGCTAAAATCTTCTCCTCTTCATCACCTCCCCTCTGATTTCACTACGGAACATCTGGCGCCTACTAACTAAATTCAGAAACCTATCAGGCCTGCGTGTTAACATGTTGAAATCTCAAGCCCTGAATCCCTACTCTCCCGACTAAAGACCACTTTGACTTTACACGGCGTGACTCCATGATACCCTACTTGGGAGTCACACTCACTAAGAGAGTGAACCAATTATATTTAGCTAACTACCCTCCACTGATTAAAAAATTTGAATCTGACCTTAGTCGTTGGTCTGAGCTCAATCTCTCATGGCTAGGGCGGATCCACTCAGTCAAGACGACTCTACTCCCACGAATTCTGTATGTTTTTCGATCTCTACCGATACCAGTTAACAAGAATCATTTAAGGTGTTTTCAAACCAAAATTATCTCCTTTGTATGGGGTTCAAAGGGACATCGCTGTTCTACCCAAACTTTTTGGTACTATCGGGCAGCTATAAGTTGGCCCAGATGTCTGTAATATACTTGAGCTACGAAACCAGGTTGGGTGCAAATGGAACGCCAGGCAGTACCCCACTTCACTCTGGATTACCTCATGTGGTGCCCTTCTAAAACTCGCCCGCCAATCATGGCTCCAACGCTTTCTCACTCATTATAAGATGGCCTAAAAAGCCACATGGAATTAATCTCTACACACTGGTGTGCTCAAGCCATCTTGGCTTTCAGAAGAAAAGGAAATCACAGCCTCCATATAAAACTTTATACTTTTTCCTGGTTTGTTGGGTTTATGTGGTGTGTTTTGTCAGTCTATTCGCCTGTGTTTTGGACCACCATAGTGTGTGTGGTACGTTCTCATCCAACATGTACAAAGCTCTGGTGTGAACGAGCCAATCTCTGTGATCTATGAGTCGCTTGCTATGGTTAATTTGAAACCCAACTACATGACAGAATGGGAGAGGGACCTCTCACAAGAATGGACCATAGAGGAATAGAGCGACCTCTAGGGAATATTGAGGAATGTTAAATGTTTCATTAATCAAAGCAGACCTCGAGGTTATAACACAGTGGTATTTAGTTCCTACAGCATCCCCCCTATGTTTCCGAGACTGCTCCCATGTGGGCTCCATAATTCACATCTGGTGGGAATGCCCTAAAATAAGAAGCTTCCGGAACAAGATATGTGCCATGGTCCATAAAGTTACGGGCATACCAGTTGAAAAATCTCCACACATAGCTTTATTAAATTTCCCTATAGAAAGGGCCCCCAGAAATATGGGGAGACTGCTCCACTTCATATTCCTGGGGGCTTAACTGACAATAGCTAGAGCCTGGAAGCGACCCTTTGTCTCCCTTACCATGACGAAAAGGAAGATCTCCTGGATCATGGCTCCGGAGAAGATGATCAGCATACTACAGGATACAGTAAGGAAGTTCAAAGCTACATGGGAACCCTGGGCTGACAATGTACACACTCCTCTACATCATTAATAGGGCTCAATAGCCCATGTTTGCGTTCCACCAAGGCACACTTGACTCTTTACCCATCTATTTCTCACTCTCTTCAGGCTCTCTTGCCCCCCACCCTCTTTATCCCCCCCCTTATCCCTTTTCCTTCTATCTCTATAGTTTCTTTCTTCTTCTATCACAAGCAATCACTCGTGTATGTTTCAGTAAGGTTTCACACCGGATTATACAGAAATGTTGTTCAGAAATGTTAGGAGAAATGGCAGTTGCCCACGCAGCCCATGACACAGCTAGGGGTGTCGGGGGGGGGTCAACTCCGATTCCTCACTTTTATACAACAAACTCTAATGGGGGGGGGGGTATTTTTTTTTTTTTTTTTTATTACGCAAACCTAGTCAACACACTGATGTAGGAGATTCTTATTTCTAATTTTCTGTCCTTGTCCTCATCAAGGATAAGGGTTCTGGCTTGAATTAGGGGGGCCTCCATTTTTGCCAGTAAGAAACTTTTTTTTGTGGGGAGGGGTCCCTTAAAACACATAGCATTTTTTACAAAGAAAACCAAGCTGGCAGGGAAAGGTCACTGTAAACAATATTAAAATCACTACTTTCCACCAAATGGCATTTTTTGTTTTTCAGAGGTACATGCCCCCCATGGCGGTGCTTGCACCCTCCCCTTACCCCCCCCCCCTCTTTAATGCCAATTTCTTGGAAATCTCTTGCCTATTAGCCTTGAAAAGGAGCAGACATGGTTTCATTACATTGACCCTGAGTGAGACATAGAAGAGTGACATCAGAAGATCATTTGGCCAGTGGAATCTGCCCAATTTTTTCCCAGCATTCATCCCAAAAAAGTTTAAATCACAACGATGAGTAGCTTGTTACCTCTGCTGGAAGCCTGTCCTGATCATCTGCCACACTTTCAGTGTTACTCTTGAATTTTACTCCCGCTAGTTTGAGGTCATGTCCCCATGTTCTTCATACCCTCCTGAACCTCCATCACACCCTTAATGGATTTTTTTAGGTGTCAATCATGCCCACCCTTTCTCTTCTTTTCTAAAGTGCTCCCAGGGAATTCATATATAAGGTCTCATGAAGGATGTGCATGAAATTGTGGCTGCTCATTGGTGTACCGAGCAATTCTCTGTTGGTTTGGAGGTTGCCGTTACAGAGCTCCGAATGTCCCTTCTGGTTTAATTCCTTGAGTCAATGTTTGTAAGGAGAAGCAGCGCGTGGATTCTGGGCACGGTGCCCAGTCAGGATTATGTTTGTTAAGTGATTAGAGGAGAATTAGGAGATACATTTCATTTCCTGCTGCCCTTAAGCCCTTTATTGTTGATGACACCACCATAAACGTCTGTACCTGCATCATGTGGACATCAGCAGTGTTGGTCATCTTACTTTAAAAAAGTAATTAGTTAAGTTACAAATTACTTCTCCCAAAAAGTAATTGCGTTAGTAACTCAGTTACTACATTGGAAAAGTAATTAGTTACGCAGCAAAGTAACTGTGACTTTTTTTTAAATATTCTATACATATAACTAAGGGGCGGGTCTAGTATTACTGTAAGCAAGGGGCGCATTTATTATTATTGTTATATATCGTGTAACCAAGGGGCTGCTCTATTATTACTCTAACCAAGGGGCAGATCTGTTATAGCGTGTAAGCAAGGGGCGGGTCTATTATTATTATATCGTGTAAGGGGCGGGTCTATTATTATTATATCGTGTAAGGGGCGGGTCTATTATTATTATATCGTGTAAGGGGCGGATGGCTACAAAAGAGGGCAAATGTTAAATTAATGGGCAGAGATCGATATATAACAATAATAATAAATGCGCCCCTTGGTTACAGTAATACTAGACCCGCCCCTTACTTACACGATAGACGCCCCTTGCAGAGTAGCACGAGCATCAGGAGCGTGTGGCATCGCCTCGTACAATTACATGTTAACTGCGCCTGCGCGGTGAGGAGTTCACTCAGAGCTGTTAAGGATCGGCAATTTTCGGAAGCTCCGTAGTCCTTCGTACTGCGCAAGCCCTGCGCCTGCGCAGTACAGGGGGTCCTTATCCGGCGGGGGAATTTTTTCGGCAGGACACCGGAATTACACTACTGCCATCTAGTGGCGGTAGATGTAATTGGGGTAACTAAGCCAAAGTAATGGGAACTGAGTTACCATGAGGGGAAAAGTAATCAGTTAGATTACTCGTTACCCTCCAAAGTAATTGCGTTAGGTAACTCAGTTTATTTTAACTCAGTTACCCCTCCTCTCAACCCTTGACCCCCTTTTTTTTTTTTTTTTTTTATCTCTTCGCAAGGACTATACAAGAAATTAATGATGGTTTTTGCTGTTAGGGGTCTATACAATGCAATAATAATCTCTTCTCACTGCTGGTATCCCCGTTTAAGGGGTAAGGTAATAAAGGCGTTAGAGGGGGGTAGGGATGGGCCGAGGGGAGGGAAGGCGAATGGGAATAATAAAGGGAGAAAAGGCGTATTATAAGAAGACGAATAAAAGCAAAAGGTCCGGGCGGGGAGGGGGGCTCTAGGATAAGGGTGGGTTAAACTTTAGTATTTTCAATACAATTAGGACGGTCCGGTGGCCGGACTTGTAATCCGCAGTATGCGGATAAAAGGGAGGGGGAGGGAAGGGCAAGGGTTGCCCGAGCAGGGGACCCCCTCTATTAGTGGGCCCGGGATAGGGAAAATGGGCCGAAAGGGAATAGGAAGACAGGCTGTGGAACAGAAACTCTCAGAAAGAAAAGAAAAAAACCCCAAAGGAAAAAAGATAAATAGGAAAACGTATTTCAAAGAAAAACCAGAGGATGGATAAGATGGTGAAAATAATGACATATAATGTGAGAGGGCTGAACTCTCCCAAAAAAAGGGACCGCCTGTGGCACGAGGTGAGTCACCAAGAGGTGGATATAATCTTCCTTCAGGAGACGCACTTCGGGCCAGGACCGATCCCCAAACTACCGGTATTCATATATAATCAATGGTTCCATGCTGTATCCCCAATAGCGAGAGCCAGAGGGGTATCCATAGCCCTCGGGAAAACCTGCCCCATGAGGATAACCGAGGTGCAGGCGGACCCGGAAGGAAGGTTTATATTTATAAAAGGGACTCTTCTGGGATCAATTTACACGTTGGCATCTATATATGCACCAAACGTGGGCACGGCAGAATTTTTATTAAAAACCTGGAAAAAGTTAGACGGGTTTAAGGAGGGCTGTGTGATTCTGGGAGGGGACTATAATATAATTATGGACCCCGACCTCGACACCACATCCCAGAGAACGGGACTACCATTCAAGATATGGAAGCGGGTGAAAGAATATCTGAAACGAGTGCACTGGGTGGATACCTGGAGAATACTCAATGAGGGAAAAAGAGACTACAGTTATTTTTCTAAGACCCACGCAGTGTACTCAAGGCTGGATATCTTGATGGTAGACCAGTATTATTTGGACCACGTACAAGAAGTGAAAATAAAAGCTATAACAATCTCAGATCACGCTCCAGTAGTTATGAGGTTTCGTCCGATATCTGGAGGTCAAAAGGAAAGAATCTGGAGATTAAACGAGTCACTACTAGATGACAACCAGATATCGGAAGAAATAGAAAAAAAACTGGTGGGATATTTCGAAGAAAATAGACCGGGGGAAACATCAGAACAAGTAAGATGGGACGCCCATAAAGCAGTGGTAAGAGGAGTTTTAATAGCCCAAGGAATCAGGAAAAAGAAAGAAAATAAAAAGGAGCTGGAGGAACTAACCAGAAAGATACATAAAATGGAACAGAAACATAAAAGTAGTATGAACCTGGAAGAGGCCAGACAGCTGGAAAAATACAGAGTAGAATATAATTTGTACCTGGATAGGAAAACGCAAAACAAATACAGATATGCGGCGCATAAATTTTATGAAAGCGGGAATAAGTGTGGCAAGTTACTGGCCAACCAACTTAAAAAGCAACAAGAAATTTCCCATGTACACGGTATCCAATCCAGGGACAAATTAATAATAGACACCAAATCAATAGCAAAAGAATTTGAAAATTACTACAAAAAATTATATAACATAAAAATGGAAGGAGGAGATGGGGATAAGAAGGAACAAGCTGAAAAAATTAGGGAGTATATCAGAGAGTCTTCCCTGCCGAACCTGGCACGAGAAGTGGTAGAGGGGATGGAAGTGCAGATAACCGAGGAAGAGGTAAAAAACGCAATAGAAAGTCTCCCTAACGGTAAGAGCCCAGGCCCTGATGGGCTTACGAGTGCATACTATAAAAAATTTAAAAATATATTGGCAACACCGTTAAGCGAATACCTTAATCAGATAACAGTCAATCAGAAAATGTCCCCAGAATCCCTGACAGCCTTTTTGACAGTAATCCCAAAACAAGGAAAAGATCTGAAACATTGCTCTAACTACAGACCCATCTCCCTGTTGAATACAGACACGAAACTGTTAGCAAAGATCTTAGCAAACAGACTACAAGAAAAAATAATTTGGGTGGTGCACTCCGATCAGACAGGCTTTATGGTAGGGAGAGAAGCAAAAGACAACACTATAAGAGCAGTACACCTGCTACATTGGATGCAAAATGGACCCAAAAAGAGCCCAAGAGTCATTCTGTCAATGGATGCCGAAAAGGCCTTTGACAGAGTGAACTGGGGCTTTATGTTAGAGGTATTAAGGGAAATGGGACTGGGAGAACGGATGATGGGATGGGTAACCGCACTATATACCGGACCAAGAGCACGGGTTAAAGTAAACGGAGCACTATCAGAAGGATTCGAAATAACAAATGGAACAAGACAAGGCTGCCCACTATCCCCCTTACTCTTCTCATTGGTACTAGAGCCTTTCCTGTGCAAAATAAGGGAGAATAGGAGGATAAAAGGAGTAGAAATGGGTATCAAGGAATACAAGGTCTCAGCATACGCTGATGATCTACTGTTCTTCCTGTCAGATCCACAAGAGTCAGTGAGAGAAGTGATGGAGGAGGTGAGGAGATTCGGAAATCTCTCAAATTTTAAGATTAACGTAGAGAAATCAATAATACTACCCATACACTTATCCAAAGACCTGAGATCAAAAATACAAACCAATTACCCATTTAAATGGGAAGAAAAATCACTGTTTTATCTAGGAGTACATATCTCAGCAGAAGTAAAAACAATGTTCGAACAAAACTATAGCCCTCTGCTAGTAAAGATAGAAGAAGACCTGAAAAAATGGAAAGGAAAGATAATAACTTTATTTGGTAGAATAAACACGATAAAAATGAATATAGTGCCCAGGCTGTTATACGTCCTATACACACTACCAATCCCAATACCCCAAAATTTTTTAAAAAAAATACGGAAAATATTCATTGCCTTCATATGGGAAAACGGGAGAGCAAGGCTAGCACATAAGACTCTATGTAGGAATAAGGGAGAAGGAGGGGTAGGCTTACCAGACATCTTAAAGTATTATAGAGCAATGACACTAGTGAGAATCTTGAACTGGTGTCACGATCAGGATAATAAAGCATGGGTGTTGCTGGAAAAGAATTTGGCAGGCAGAGATCTAGCAGGGGCACCATGGATACCAACTAAAGATAGGGGGCTATCGGTATGGACATCACCATTAACGAAGAACACGTTGTCGGTGTGGGACAGTATGAATAAAACAGGAAGATACGCCCCGAAAATATCACCCTTAGCCCCACTGGGTGGATACCCATGGTTCCCTCCAGGCGAGGAAAAAGGAGCGTTAGGACCCTGGGAAATAGAAGGAAACACAATGAGTCTAAAATATGCCCCGGAAGGGGTAATCCTGTCACAGAGGGAATTAGAACTAAGGTTTGGAAGCACGAGCTGGACGGGCTGGAGGTATAATCAAATGAAACAGTTTTACAAGAAAATAGATAAACAAACTCGATCACAGGATTCCTTAACGGTGTTCGAGAAAATGTGTATAAATATATTAAAGCCCAACCATTTGTTATCCCAGATGTACAAAATAGTACTCAGTGAGGAAAAAAATACAATACCACACTTCATAAGGGAATGGGAAAGAGAACTAGGGTATAAATTCACGACACTACAAATAAAAAAGGTAATTGAAGCCACCTACTCATCGTCAACAAGCTCAGCCACACAGGAAATGTCATATAAATTTTTAACCAGATGGCATAGAACCCCTGCCCGATTGGCACAAATATACCCAACCGCAGAGAGCTCCTGTTGGAGAGGATGCGGAGAGAAGGGAACTCACCTCCATATATGGTGGACCTGCCCTGAGATAAAGAAATATTGGTGTGAAATAGCCCCATGGATCAGGAAAATGGAAAAAGGAGGGAATGAGATGAAACCAGAAAACTACCTGTTCCATGGGGCTATGAACACCAAGGCAGTATATAAAGAAAATATGATACAGCATTTACTGAACGCAGCCAAGAAACTAATACCAAGAAATTGGAAACAGATCAAGGTCCCAACACTGGAGGACTGGAAAAGAGAGGTGGATAAAATGCAAGAGGCAGAAAGATGGGTATATAAAACAAGAAATGAACAAGAGAAATATGACGCAATCTGGGAGGGATGGGAAGAACAGGCCAAGGTAATAGAAATTGAAATACAAGCTAGGAAAAACGAAGGGGACTGAAGTAAAAAGACGGGGAGGAGACCACAGCCTGGGCAACCTATTCGGGGAAGGTATAAGCTTGTCTTTTTTGCGATGTGTTTTTAAAAATTAGTAATGTACAAGGTAAAGCTGAATACAAACTTGATGGATGCTTGTTGTGGGGGGAGAGGGGCGCTATCGGCGGCCATGGACCATTGGGATGTGGAGCAGATTAAAACCTTTTAAAGGTTTTCCTCCTTTTTTTTTTTTTTTTTATCTCACAAATATAAGACAAATCACACATGATAAGGTAGACATAAGGAAGGGGTATAAGGAGAAAATAAAATAACACATAGATGGAGTGGTGTGCAGGGGAAGGAGGGGTGGGAGGAGGGGAGAAGTAATGGGGTGAGGCTGAGAAGGGAAACTTGAGATAGGAACACGGACGGTGGAAATCGGGACACGCACTTTTCTATAAAAAACACTTAGGGAGGAATGAGTCCCCTCCCCCTAATTAAATAAACACATAGGGATACACGTAGGTGTGCGTATATATATGCATGTATGTGCAGGCGTATGTGTATATGTATGCATATATATATATATATATATATATATATATATATATATGTATATGTGTATATATATATATATATATATATATATATATATATATATACTCATCAAGATATTTATCTTATTTTTTTTTTTTTCACAACAAATTCAAGAAAACCACATTTGAGTAAGAAAGCACAAGGATGGAGCCCTTACACAGAGGGTGGGAGGAGGGGAAGGTTGAGGGGGATGATGGGAGACTTAGAATCGGTAGGGGAAGACTGCAGGACACACACACTTTCATAAGGAATAATTTTAGACACCTTTATTCGGCAGAGGGGATGACACTAAGGACACGTAGGAAAAAACCAACTCCCAACACTTAGGGGAGAGGTATTACAACACCTGAATTAAAGAACTTGAACTTTTTCAGTCTTTTTTTTTTTTTTTTCTCTCCTCTCTCTCTGCCAGCACATCCCTCCGGGGACGGGGGCCGCCGGAAGGGCCAATCTCCAGACCACGGGGGTATTAAATGATGGGACAGACTAATGAAATGTAATCAGCAAAATGTAAATGGTATAAATAAAATTATTAATAAAGACTTAATTATAAAAAAAAAAAAAAAAAACTCAGTTACTTACATCACTGGACATCAGTGATTGGGGTCAACATTGGGGAAAATGAAAATGGGCAGATTCTATTGACCAAATGATATTCTGCTGTCACCCTTGCATGTCTCACTCATGCTATTGAGATACAAATGACTGTATATACTCGTGTATAAGCTGACCCGAATATAAGCCGAGGCACCTAATTTTACCACAAAAAAATGGGAAAACGTATTGACTCGAGTATAAGCCTAGGGTGAGAAATGCGCAGCTACTGTAAGTGGAAAAGAGGGTCAACAATGCCCATTTGCAGCCTCACTGTGCCCATTTGCAGCCTCACTGTGCCCATTTGCAGCCATAGGTTCCCCGAATTGTAAACTTGGTAGTTAAGGGTTCCGAAAAGACATTGCTGCAGATGGACACAGTTAACCGATGTTGGGGCCCCGTATCTCGGGGCCACTTGTCTAGGAACCCCAAATTTGGTGGTGTGCAAACCCAGTGAAACTAGCACTACAACATATCCAAAGATAAGGGGTTCCTAGCACCAAGTGGCCCCAAAGTCGGTTCGGAAAATGTCAAGCACTTTTCTGCAGCAGAGGATGACATTTTCCGAACCGACTTTGGGGCTCCGGGGCCACTTGGTGCTAGGAACCCCATGTTGTAGTGCTAGTTCCACTGGGTTTGCACACCAAAATTTGGGGTTCCTAGCACCAAGTTGCCCCGAGATACAGGGGGCCCCAAAGTCGGGTCGGAAAATGTCATTCTCTGCTGCAGAAAAGTGCTTGACTCTAGTATAAGCCGAGGGGGGCATTTTCAGCACAAAAAAATGTGCTGAAAAACTTGGCTTATACTCGAGTATATACAGTATGTTTTACAGTAAATGTTGTAAATGGCACCCCCAGGCATCTGAGAACTATGCGGCAACAGGTGGTGCAATACATGTTTGGAAAAGGATTTCTCATGCATTGAGCAGCCCATTGAAATTAATGGGTTACCCTACACGCAACTTATAGACGGGGCATCTTCAATATTGATTGGACTCTGGGCAAACATTTTCTTGCCCTCTCCCAATGCTCTTTCACTCTCACATTACACAGGACCCCCTCCCCCCATACTACCCCCATCATTAAACAGGACACCCTCCCCCATACTGCCCCCATCATTACACAGGACCCCCTCCCCCATACTACCCCCCATCATTAAACAGGACACCCTCCCCCATACTGCCCCCATCATTACACAGGACCCCCTCCCTCATACTACCCCCATCATTACACAGGACACCCTCCCCCATACTACCCCCATCATTACACAGGACCCCCTCCTCCATGCTACCCCCATCATTACACAGGACACCCTCCCTCATACTACCCCCATCATTACACAGGACCCCCTCCCCCATACTACCCCCATCATTAAACAGGACACCCTCCCCCATACTGCCCCCATCATTACACAGGACCCCCTCCCCCATACTGCCCCCATCATTACACAGGACCCCCTCCCCCATACTACCCCCATCATTAAACAGGACACCCTCCCCCATACTGCCCCCATCATTACACAGGACCCCCTCCCCCATACTACCCCCATCATTAAACAGGACACCCTCCCCCATACTGCCCCCATCATTACACAGGACCCCCTCCTCATACTACCCCCATCATTACACAGGACACCCTCCCCCATACTACCCCCATCATTACACAGGACCCCCTCCTCCATGCTACCCCCATCATTACACAGGACACCCTCCCTCATACTACCCCCATAATTACAAAGGACACCCTCCCCCATACTACCCCCATCATTACACAGGACACCCTCCCCCATACTGCCTCCATCATTACACAGGACCCCCTCCCTCATACTACCCCCATCATTACACAAGACACCCTCCCCCATACTACCCCCATCATTACACAGGACCCCCTCCTCCATGCTACCCCCATCATTACACAGGACACCCTCCCCCATACTACCCCCATCATTACACAGGACACCCTCCCTCATACTACCCCCATCATTACACAGGACCCCCCTCCTCCATGCTACCCCCATCATTACACAGGACACCCTCCCCCATACTACCCCATTATTACACAGGACACCCTCCCTCCACAGACCCCTGCATTTCTCCCCCCCAGCCGTCTCACCTTGATAGTGTCCATAGGATGGAAGGCGAACACCAGGCACACCCCCCTGAATCCTCTGGTGAAGTTCTTTAGCAGGCCATTGGTCTGTGGCTTGTCGGACATGGTGAGGGAGAGGGGTCAGTGTGACTGTGCCCAGGACTGACAGGCCCAGGACCTTACCGAGCTGGCCAATCACCACACAGGCTGCAGACAGAACACCCAACCAATCAGCAGCACCCCCAACATTCATTTCTGCCCTCATCTCCGGAGTGATAGCCAAATCCACTTATCAACTATTTGCGGGCAATGGCGCAGCTCAGCTGCTTTGGTCCCCACAACATTGACTGGGCCCGGGGAAGCTGCCCCACGTTAAAGAGGACCCTGAGCATTAAAACGTATAGAAAAATGCATGGTGGGAACCTAGCTGTAGAAGTGTGGAGGGCAGCAGGTGCAATAATGTTCTAGGCGTGTCTGTAAAGAGGAACACGATGAGTCAGGATGATCAGGAGAGGACCCGGAGGGATCATTGAGATGGGACTTCTTGTTAGAACGAGATGAGTCTCTGAAGCCGTGTTTCAGTGTGCAACTTCTACAGAGATCACCAGGACTAAATACCTTGTGAGACAGTGGAGACTTTAAAGGTGTCCAAAAAACACAGACTACTTTGTTTAAAAAGTTATATACAATTTTTATCTGCAAGCAAAAAACATACGTTAGACCAGTGCGTCTCAACCTTTTATCTGTCAAGGCACACTTTAAAATTTAGCAAAACCTCGAGGCACCCAATTCTGAAATACAAAAAATTGAAAATTAATAGTTTAGCATAACACTCCAACCTCCAGACATGTAGGACACACAACATGATTTATTCTTCCGAAGCAAATACACCTTTGTACACTGGGAGGCCAACATCCAAGTCAAATCCAGGTACCTACACTCATAGGCAGAAACGGAAGAGGCTGCAGGTTCAGTCTCGGGTCCTGACACTTTGGCTGTTCAGGTATCTGGATGAACGCCTGTTCGGACTACTGTATGGCCGGAGACAGAAATAATATAAAGAAGCGGTGTTTCTACTGCTTCTATAAGTAGAAAATATTTTTTGTGAAATTGTAGGGGTACATTTGTACCCAATTACCAATTCACACGGGGGGCGGGATCTGGGGGTCCCCTTGTTAAAGGGGGCTTCCAGATTCCGATAAGCCCCTTGCAGACCCCCACAACCCTTGCCTGGTGCCCACCTTGCTCAAGGTGCTTTGAGGGGCTACCTCAAAGCACCCTCCCAATGTTGAGGGCATGTGACCTGGTACGGTTCAGGAGGGGGGGTGCTCTCTCATCCCCCCTCTTTTCCTGAAGCCTGCCAGGTTGCGTGCTCAGATAAGGGTCTGGTATGAATTTTTGGGGGACCCCATGCCATTTTTTTTTTTAATTTTGGTGCAGGGTTCCCCTTAAAATCCATACCAGACCTGAAGGGCCTGGTATGGAATTTAGGGGGACCCCCACGCATTTTTTTTTTTTTAATTTTGGTTTGGGGTTTCCCTGTGGGGAAATCCCCATGCTGTTTTTATCAAAGAACTTTTATGTGTATTGCAGATTGACATTCATTGTAGCCGTGAGTAGTTTTAAATTACTTTTTTTTCCTTTAGAAATGTCCTTTTGCTGTCAGACTGTTCTAAACACAGACAACATGCACCCCCTTTACAGGCATACTATACACACCCCCCAGGTACTATTTAAAGGAATATTACACTTTTATTGTTTCACTTTAAGCATTATTAAAATCACTGCTCCCCAAAAAAACTGACATTTTTAAAACTATTTTGCATTGATACATGTCCCCTGGATCAGGACCCAGGTCCCCAAACCTCTTTTATGACAATGCCATGCATATAAGCCTTTAAAATTAGCACTTTTGATTTCTCCCATAGACTTTTAAAGGGTGTTCCGCGGCTTTCGGATTTGCTGCGAACACCCAAATTGTACGCTGTTTGGCGAACTGGCGAACAGCCAATTTTTCGTGTCGAACATGAGTTTGACTCAAACATAAAGCTCGTCCCTGGTCACGGGCAATCCCCCATTCCTCCTAAACAAAGGGTTGGGGAGATCAGTGACATCTCTGCCCAAATATGGACACTGACCAAATTTGGGCAATGATGTCACCACTATCTGTCATTCAACTAGCATCAGGATTGGTCACATGTGCCAGGTCGTTTTTTTTTTTTTTTTTTTTGTCAGCAGGTCAATGGATGACAGGCACTGTGATTGATCATGGATTTATGAGGGACATCTTTGAGCATTTTATTTTATTTTTTAACAAAGGACTTTAAATGTTTGGGTGTCTTTATTTCTAAGTTACAACTTTTTTTTTGACCAAACTGACCAGCCAGGCTCTTTGTTCTGAGTAAGGGTCTTGTATGGATTTTTGGGGGATCTGATATTTTTTTTTTTTTTACATGAGGTAGCTTGCTGCAGAATGCTTTGGTGTAGAATCTTCCAACAACGATGGCTAACGCCTGGGTTCAGATGAACTTGGGCTCGGACGGAACCCAAATCTGAGCCGAAGCCCATCACTGATCAGAAGCACCTTGCACCTTGTTCTGCCTCCATGTTTTATTATTTTACCATCAGGACCTTATTGCCAGTTTTACACTTTACTGGATATTATTTTTTTAGTTTGAGCTTCCTTGATTTAGGAGGTAGTTCAGGCGTACTTTGGTGTTTCATGTAATAATAATAGAGGTGTGTTTTTTTTTTTTTCCAGGGTGTTTTTCCCGGAAGCTCAGCTTGGACATTTTGCCAAACTGGATCAACAACTTCAACTGACCTCATCCTCGTGCAACGAGCAAAATCCCCGGATTTGTGAGTTAAGACAAGTTAAGAAATCCAACATACTGATAAGAGCCAAGGACTGCTAAACAAGAATGTGTTCAGGGAAATTTGCACAGTGAGCTTGCTGGCTTTCTTTTCTTATCGGGATTTGTTTTACAGTATCTTTTATTTTTTATATTATTACATTTCCTGGTTCAATGTTTTTATTGAATTTTCCATAAAAGAAACAAAAAGAAAAACAGTAGAGTATATATAATCATAGATGGGATACTGTCAATAGCAAATAAACTTAGATATATGCATGAATATATTGTAGTTTACAAAATGAATTGCAAACTAAAATAGAAGCAAACCACAGAAATAATCCATGCAGTAAAACAATAGAAAAACAAACATAGCCTCTGGTCAATGTATAGATAACATGCCTCCGGACCACTCTACCACCCCAATTGGGTGCAAACTGTGGGAGAGTGGGGGCATTTAGGTGAAACAGGTGCCACGATGACCAGTGTTGTATTTGAAGTAAAAAAAAAAACAAATAAGGAAATAAAATAAGTACGTAAGTATTCAAAACAGGTTCATATCCTTCTGATTGCAATGTTCGTTTGCTGAAAAGTAAACAGTCAGATAAACATATCATGCTAATTGTAAGTAGACATGTGCACAACAAAAAAATTTGTTTATTTTCGTTTTTTTCGTTTCCGAAAAAAATTTAGTTTTTTTTTCGTTTCGTTTTTTCGTTTCCGTTGATTCGTAACGATTCGTAAATTCGTAAGTCGTCGGTGTTCTTATTCGTAACGATTCGTAAATTCGTAAGTCGTCGGTGTTCTTATTCGTAACGATTCGTACATTCGTAAGAGTTATTTTTTAGTTGATTCGTTTTTTTGTTTAATTTTCGGACGCATTCGTAGATTCGCAATCGGAGCATAATTCATAATTTTATGTAATGTGTATGCCATTATTACATTTTAATAATTTACGAATCGAAAAAAAAAGTTACGAATGTACGAATTTTTTTGTCTAATCCATTCGAAGCACGTTTAGCAGCACCATTGTAAGGGACACGGGAAATTACCAATTCAACAAAAAAAAAAAGTTACGAATTTTTTCGTTGGTTTTCCGGATTTTCTTCATTAGTACATTCGTTGTTTCTAATTATTTTTTTCGTTGTTTTCCGGATTCGTTCGATTCGAATGATTCGTTAATCGGATTCGTACTATTCGAATGATTCGTTACGATTCGTTATTCGGATTCGAATGATTCGTTCATTCGTACGAAAATAACGAAAAAAAACGGAAAAAAAACGAAACTAATTGCACATGTCTAATTGTAAGGTATAGAGAATGAAATGGTAACACGCGAGTATCCCATAAGTATGGGTCACATATAAAAAAAAAAGGTAAAGAAAGAGAGTAGAAAATAAAAAAAAGTGTCCAGAAAAAATAACACTATGAGTTATGTTGCGTAAAGCTAACAGATTATCCATGTAATTCTACTCATAGTGTATGACACTAATAAAGTAAGTCGTAAGAAGTAAGGGTAAAAGCAATAAAATAAAAAGAGAAGAAATAAAGGAAAAAAGATTGAAGAGTCTCTCCAGGTGGTGGTCTGATTTTCAAACAGAAATATTTAGGTAGTCAATAGGAAATTAGGTATACTAATAAGGTAACAGTAATGACTGGTCAAAATCAGAGGAAAAGTAATGCTTAACCCATGGTTGCCATATCTGTGTAAATTTATTAATATTACTGTCCTCTATAGCCGACATTTTAGCATAGATCAAAGCTCTATTCATTCTATGTTTAGCTTCCGCTACTATTAATGTTTGGGACTTCCAAGCTTTTGCAATGGTTTGCTTGGCTGCAGTGCTAAGCTGGAGAAACAATTGAAATTGAACACGAGTTAGCGTTGCTGGTTTCAGGTTAACCATTGCCGACCGGCGCACGCAGATATACGTCTGCAGAATGGCACGGACAGGCAGGAGGGCGTATATATAAGTCCCTCCTTTAGCCTGTCCGTGCCATCGGGAGCGCGCCGGTCGGGACCTCCGTGAGTCTGATCGCGGTCCCCGCGGACGCGATCGCCGCGGGGACCCCCGCGATCGTCTCACGGGGCGGCTGAACGGGGAGATGCCGAGATAAACAGCATCTCCCCGTTCTGCCTAGCAACTAGTGATGCCGATCTCTGCTTCCTGTGATTGGAGCAGAGATCAGCATTCACTAGCTGACAGCCACGCCCCCCCACAGTAAAAAACACACCCCTAGGCACACTTAACCCTTACACTGCCCCCTTGTGGTTAACCCCTTCACTGCCAGTGTCATTTATACAGAAATCAATGCATTTAAATAGCATTAATTGCTGTAAAAATGACAATGGTCCCAAAAATGTGTCAAAAATGTCCGATGTGTCCGCCATAATGTCGCAGTCACAAAAAAAAAATCACAGATCGCCGCCATTACTAATAAAAAAAAAAATTATTAATAAAAATGCTATAAAACTATCCCCTATCTTGTAAACGCTATAACTTCTGCGCAAACCGATCAATAATCGCTTATTGCGATTTCTTTTACCAAAAATATGTAGAAGAATACGTATCGGCCTAAACTGAGGAAAAAAAATTTTTTTATATATTTTTGGGGGATATTTATTATCGCAAAAAATAAAAAATAATGCATTTTTTTCAAAATTGTCGCTCTATTTTTGTTCATAGCGCAAAAAATAAAAACCGCAGGGGCGATTAAATACGACCAAAAGAAAGCTCTATTTGTGGGGAAAAAAAGGATGTCAAATTTGTTTGGGAGCCACGTCGCACGACCACGCAATTGTCAGTTAAAGCGACGCAGTGCCGAATCGCAAAAAGGGGCCTGGTCCTTTGGCTGCCAATTGGTCCGGGGCTGAAAGTGGTTAAGAAGTGCCAAGGCTGGATCTGGAGGAATAGAGCGTTCCAAAGCTTTACCGGCCATTGCAAAAATATTTTCCCAGAATTCTTGGGCCACCGGGCATTGCCACCAGATATGGAAGAGGGTACCTGGGGAAGAACAGCCTCTAAAACAATTAATGGAGTATGTCGGGATATATTTTGCTATTCTGGCTGGTACCAGGTACCATCTTGCTAAGACCTTAAAATTTGTTTCCAGAGCAAAGCAATTTGGAGAGGAACTTTTAGTAGCTAGCCATATGTTGGACCAGTCATTAGTGTCAAACACACGATTCATATCTATAGCCCATTTGTTTGTGTAAGAGGGTAATACATCATTAGGAAGTGCATTAAGTTGCTGGTATAACAAAGAGATTAATCCTCTTACATGTGGGTCACTCTTATGCCGCGTACACACGAAGGGACAATCCCGCGGGATTATCCGCTGGACCGAAGTCCAGCGGATAATCCCCTCGTGTGTGGGCGCCGGCGTACTTTTTTTGGCCAAAGTACGGCGGACTAAAGTTTCAGGTTTTGTTCTCAAATTATCCGCTGGACTTGGCAGTCCAGCGGATAATCCGGTCGTGTGTAGTATGGTCCGGCGTACCAAAAAGGACGCATGCTCAGTAGCTATTATGTCACGGACTCGCTCGGTCTGGTAAAACTAGCCTTCGTTTTGAAGCTCGCACAATCGTCACGCTGTTGTTTTTTTTTTTTTTTTTTTGTTTCTGACAGCGGGATTTGTATGTTATCGTACTTGAAGAATGATTTTGCCTTGCTGCTTGTATATTCACGCAGAGTACTCCCGAACGTTTTTTCTTCAGCATTCTTTAGTGAAGTTATATATTTGTCTATATATATATATATATATATATATATATATAATATATATATATATATATATATATATATATATATATATATATATATATATATATATATATATAGATATAGATATAGATATAGATATCCAAATCACCAAATGAAAAATATATCTATATTTCTCAATAAGGCCAAAAAAATATATATCGATATCTACATAGATATATATATAGATAAATATATATATAGATATATAGATCTATACGTGTCTAAAAATAAAAAAAATATATATATATATATATATATATATATATATATATATATATATCTATTATATATGTACATATATCTCTATATAGATATTTTTTAGGATTTGTTGGTTATCAAAAGGATTAGTTATTACACATGATACAATTGTGGAGTCAGCAGAGCTTGCCCTTAATTCAGATCTTAAACCTCACCTTTCCAGCGACAGCACTTGCAGTTCCCTTGAAGTTGCACTTTACACTTGTATTGTCAAATGAATGTTTAGACATGTACCTGCCTACTCCTAAAGAAACTATGTTTTTGAATATCAAGCACGTATATCATTATTTGATGAAAATAAAATGACCATTTATTCTGGTTAAAACAAACAAGGCAAAACAAAATAGGAAGGCAACACTGGAGCCACTTGTAGATTTTGTGAAGACTTTTTGCCCCAACGGCAGACACCAAGTTTGTGAAGCCAAAAATGAAGCTTGGGCACATTTCATACAATATAGGGAGCACAAGAAGATTGACCAGGAATCAGACAGACCAGGAACAGCAGCAGATGACATCTATGTCCCCAAGCTGTGGCACTACAACAGCCTGTGTCTTATGGGAGACCAGATTGAAGCCAGGCAATCACTTCCGACTCTTCGCACCACGCTTCCCTGCACTCTTCCCTGCAGTCTTCCCTGCACGCTTCCTTGGAGGCTGACTTGTGGTAGGAGGAGGAGTAGGAGGAGGAGGAGGAGGAGGAGGAGAAGGAAGACGAGGAGGAGGAGGAGGAGAAGTTGGTGTCGGGCCTTCATGGGTCAGGCGGGTGGATTCTCGTAATTCACCCCTCAAACCCCCCCTAATTGCCTCAGAAATTAGGCCCTCACACAGGTGCCGTTGGCCCCTCTCCATTTCCAGCAACCTGCTGGACACGTAGCTGGCATAGCCCTCTTCTGGAAGGGGGGGTTTGTCGAGAATCGCACTCGCCTTCCGAATCAGTTCCAGTGATTCCTCCTCCACAATGGTCATCCTCCTGGGCCTTCTTGGGGGTAAGGGCAGGGGTCGAGGTAGACTTCTTAATTGGGTCTGGCTGTCACTCTGGCTCGTGCTGGGCCCAGCCACCTCCTGGCTCTCGCTGGGCATGTCCTCCTCCTCCTCCATACCACTTGTCCCGGCATCATCCTGGGTCAGCTCATCCTGTGTGCAAATAAAAACAAAAATCAAACACCTGTTTTGTGGTTTCTGGCCTACTCAATCATCCAATTGTAAACTTAGGAACGAGCATCTAAATTTTCCAAAAGATCCAAAAGGCTATCATTTGGACCCCTGCATTTTCCAAGCAGATCACCAATGTTGTCTAACGCTTTTTTTGCCACTACTGGATGTATGTATACACTATATATGTATCGATATGTTGCACCAACACTTTTTAGAAGTGTGCATAATTTTTGTCAGTTGTTTTCACAATTCTGAGTTCAGGGTGTTAATTGTTTCACATTTTAACGTTGACAGCATTAATATTCACACAATCACAATTTAGGCTACTAAATATATACCTGGCTCCAGCTGGGCGCATCAGCCTGCTCCAAGGTGGAGGGGTCTTCTCCTTCCGTGGAAGCCTCAGCTGGGGTGGAGGGAAGAGTGGAGGGAAGAGTGGAGGGAAGGGTGGAGGGAAGAGTCGACAGTGATTCCCTGGGTTCCATCTGGTCACCTATAAAAGTCAGTTGGTTGTAGTACCACAGCTTGGGTACATAAACATTCTCTGCTGCTGCTCCTGATCTGACTGATTCCTCAATCTTCTTGCGCTCCCGCTTGTACATGTGCCTTAAACTTGCAATTCTGGCTTCCACAAACTTGGTGTTTGCGTTGGGGACTTTAGTCTTCACAAAAGCCACAAGTGGCCCCAGTGTTGCCTTCCGGACATCCCTATTGCCATACAAAGGGTTCTTGAGCTGCCACAGGTTGGTATTTTTTCTGTACAGGGCAATGAATTCGGACATGAACTCCTGGTCCTTGAATGGATTCAACTGGGGTGCAGCCATGTTTGTTTCTGTTTTGTTAGTAATGGCAATACAAAAGACCAAAAACACAAATGTTACTTAAAAGGCACAACCAGTTTTTCTTAACAAACATTACACAACACACCCACACACAGGCAGCAACACATCCACACAGGCAGCAACCCCTACACACAGGCAGCAACCCCTACACACAGGCAGCAAGCCCTACACACAGGCAGCAACCCCTACACACAGGCAGCAAGCCCTACACACAGGCAGCAACCCCTACACACAGGCAGCAACCCCTACACACAGGCAGCAACACATCCACACAGGCAGCAACCCCTACACACAGGCAGCAACCCCTACACACAGGCAGCAACACACACATATCCTTAAAAAATGCTGGCCCAAAACCCCAAAAAAAACACAGTAATGCATCCTAGAAAACACTTACCTTCGTACAGAGCGCTCGCTACTTCCGTTCGGGAACACGTGGGCCCCTCAAACAGCCTTATATACACTGCGCACGCGTCGAAGTCCGCCTGCGTCCTCCGCGTCGCCCGCCCATGACGTTCCTCATGACGAGTATTCCCCGCCCCGCTTCCCCTCGTTGCATTGTTGGTGAATTAATTGATGAATATGGCGGACACATTCTCAGCCAGTAGCGCGGAGGAAAGCCAAGAAGCCAACACATCTGCATCCAGCAGCAGATATAAGGCCACCAATATGGCCTTTGAAGAGATGGTGGAGATGGTGGACATCCTCCAAAGGGAAGATTACGACGGGGAAAATGGCCCGTACCCTCGTCCCAACTTGCGCAAGGACAAGATTCTCACTACAATCGTCAGCACCCTGGAGCAGAAATTCGGCGTACGAAGGGGCAAGGATCAACTGCGCAAACGATGGTCCGACATCAAATCCAGGGAGCACGATCAATACAGGAGAATTCGAAAAGCCATCAAAAAAAGTAAGTCAAGCACGTGCGCTACTATGGTTATACTTGATATGTCTAATCTTGCGCAGATGTTATTACCATTCGTCCGTGAAACTTGCGCAGATGTTATTACCATTCGTACCTGAAACTTGCGCAGATGTAATTACCATTCGTACGTGAAACTTGCGCAGATGTTATTACCATTCGTCCGTGAAACTTGCGCAGATGTAATTACCATTCGTACGTGAAACTTGCGCAGATGTTATTACCATTCGTCCGTGAAACTTGCGCAGATGTAATTACCATTCGTACGTGAAACTTGCGCAGATGTTATTACCATTCGTACCTGAAACTTGCGCAGATGTTATTACCATTCGTACCTGAAACTTGCGCATATTTGATGAAAGTTCCGTTTGTCTTCATAACGTTTATTGAGTTTACCGGGCTTTGGGTTGTTGGAGTTGTAAGGTTGTTTATTATTGTCACTATCTATACAATTACTGCTGTAGTAAGGGTTTTAGGGGTAACTTACACAGGGACTCCAGAGGCTGTTTGGGGGGGGGGGGATAAATATGTTAAGCAGGGTCTCATGCTCACAATTCCCAAAAAAATGCTCATCATCTCTAAATACTGTAGGTGGTGACTTTTCAAAGAAGTACACTCACCTGTCCCTTGGATGGTGCAGCTACAATCTCTGATCTTGCAATCATGAAATTAATGTTTGCGGCTTCACTTCCCGGGTCACTATTGGGCATGCGCCAGTTGCGCAATGCAATAGGACTGGTCCGCGCAAGCTCGGGGACCCCTGTGTGTCCCAGCAGACAGCACGGTGGGACGGGATGTGGCGTATACTTCTGTGGGAGTCTAGGGCCGGATGTGTGTGCAAATACCTGCCTTACACAGGTATCTGCAACCCATCCCCCCTAAAACGTTAAAAATAAGACACCACAGGGGTGCAGGGATCCAATGAGCGGAAGTTCAAATTTAGGGTTGAAGGGCGCTTTAAGTATTGGAGTTTCATTAGATAGACATTTCAATTCTGTCTTCAAGTAGGATCTTCTAACAAACTGCTAATAATTGGCAAGACTTTTAAACAATGTTTACTAATCCTATTTTGGCACTCAAATATCAGTGTGATTCAAAAGTGTACCTTTTTGTGTTCCATTACCATAGGGGGCAAAAGACTCAGACGTCAGTCCGAACCTACGAGGACCTCCCGGCATCACCAGACTAATTGGGCAGTTAGCCCAAGCCCACGCGTGGATGTGGCGGAACAGGTCGTTGAAGTCGATCAAATCTGCACCCCACCAAGTGAGTGTCTCAGAACACAGATTGAGCTAATAAATTAAGGTCTGCATGTTTTTTACACTTTTTTTCTTGTGTTTTATCTACCCAACTTTTAGGTGATGCTGATCTGTTTGTGGAACGACAAGCTGCGGAGCCATTTACCACTGACAGTGCCCACAGGCTTATTGGCCAGATCATGGCCTGGAATCTGCAGCTGGAAAACATGCAGAAGGAGATGGCCACCATGCAGCAGGGAATGAAGGACATGATTGATGTTTTGGGGAGAATCTAAAGACCCCTTTTACATTTCTTAACATCAATCATGTCCTTCATTCCCCTTTTGAAGCGCTGTTTAACTAATTTTAGAGGCCAAATTTTAAATATGCACACGGTATGTCAACATGTGCTATGTGCCATCAGGGGATCTCAATGGACGCATTTTGTGTTTGCAACCCCTAATGCTAGTAGGTGAGAGGGAAGGGGTTTCACACACAAAACACGTCCATTGATTCCCCATGATGGAACATAGCACATGTTGACATTACCCATTTTCCTGTTAAATTTGTGTGCATATTCAAAATTTGGCTTCTTCTGTTCATGGGTTACCTGTTGAACTTTGTAAGTTCTGGACTTTTACATTGTGTAAATAATTTTAAATGCTAAGCCAAAATGTAAAAAAAATTTTAAACATGTTTTTATGTTTGTTTTAAAAAAGCAATCCCCAAAAAAAACAACAATATGTTGTGAGAAAAAAACCAAAAAAATGTCAAAAAGATAACATAAAAAAAAAAAATAAAAAAATCATGTTCAAAAAAAAAACAAAAAAAAAAAAAAAACTAAAAAATATACCAAAACAAACAAAAAAAAAAAAAAAAAAAAAAAAAAAAAAGGTTTTGGATGTGCACTATAATAAAAAAAAAAATGTTTGCACAAATTCAAAAATGTGTGGCTTCTTCTTTTTAAATACTACCAGTTTGACAAAAACATGTTGTGGTTCATTGACAAAGGGGCTTATTTACTAAACGCTAAACAAGTTTCCCACTATTAAGATGTGCACTAGGACAACATATAAAACAGGCCAAATTAAAAGCAAAACAATACGAAACGACCAATATTTCAAACATAAATAACTGTATTTATTCATTGTAAATGAAAAAGATGGTTTAAGGGTCTGCTGCCATTTCAATGGCCCCCCTACCATTAAAATACTGTAAATAAAGGTCCCGCACTTGCTGGGCTGATTGTGGTGCGGAACCAAGAGGGCGGTTATCCAGCCCTGTCATGTTGCCTTCCACTCCGGCCTCAGGGCCAATTGGTAAGGAGTATGTTCCTGAATGTTTCCGCAAATAATTGTGCATGACACAGCATGCTAGAATAATAGTATTGAGTTTGTACTCTGCCAGATGTAGCGATGTAAGGAGCAATCTGAAACGGTTGGCCATAATACCAAAGGCATTTTCCACCACCCTTCTTGCTCTGGCCAACCGATAGTTAAAAATCCTCCTCTCAGGGGTGAGGGATCGTTGGGGAAATGGCCTCATCAGATGGTCACCCAGACCGAACGCCTCGTCGGCAATGAAGACGAACGGGAGTCCCTCCACATTATCTTCATCTGGTGGCAGCTCCAGCCCACCAGTTTGGAGACGATGACCGAACTCCGTGTGGTTGAAGACTCCTCCGTCCGACATCCGGCCGTTTTTCCCCACATCCACATACAGAAATTCATAGTGTGCCGACACCACCGCCATCAACACGATACTATGGAACCCCTTATAATTCCAATAGTATGACCCCGAATGGGGTGGGGGCACAATTCGCACGTGTTTGCCGTCAATCGCCCCTCCGCAGTTGGGAAAGTCCCAACGGGCAGCAAACTGGGAAGCCACAGTCTGCCATTCCTGTGGCGTGGAGGGACACTGTGAAGTCAAACAGAAAGATACAATTTAAATTATAAACCAGGCAAAACACCAAACTAAATGCAACAAATTAAAAAACAATTTGGAAGAACATATGTATTTATTTTGTAAATCCTTGAAATAAAGCCAAAAGATTAAGGATAAAAGGGACAAATCTCTGATTGATGACCCTCTGATGGACCAGAGAAGATAATAATGGGGATGTGGGTGGGGAGTATATAATGGTAAGGTCACACAATACACATGCAATTAATTAAAGGTGTGTGTGGGGGGGTGGGGCTAATTACAAGCTGACCAAAAACACATGATATTAATTATCAGGGGGTGTGGGGGGGGAGGGGCTAATTACAAGCTGACCAAAAACACATGATATTAATTATCAGGGGGTGTGGGGGGGGAGGGGCTAATTACAAGCTGACCAAAAACACATGATATTAATTATCAGGGGGTGTGGGGGGGGGAGGGGCTAATTACAAGCTGACCAAAAACACATGATATTAATTATCAGGGGGTGTGGGGGGGGAGGGGCTAATTACAAGCTGACCAAAAACACATGATATTAATTATCAGGGGGTGTGGGGGGGGAGGGGCTAATTACAAGCTGACCAAAAACACATGATATTAATTATCAGGGGGTGGGGGGGGGGAGGGGCTAATTACAAGCTGACCAAAAACACATGATATTAATAATCAGGGGGTGTGGGGGGGGGAGGGGATAATTACAAGCTGACCAAAAACACATGATATTAATTATCAGGGGGTGTGGTGGGGGGGGAGGGGCTAATTACAAGCTGACCAAAAACACATGATATTAATTATCAGGGGGTGTGGGGGGGGAGGGGCTAATTACAAGCTGACCAAAAACACATGATATTAATTATCAGGGGGTGTGGGGGGGGAGGGGCTAATTACAAGCTGACCAAAAACACATGATATTAATTATCAGGGGGGTGTGGGGGGGGAGGGGATAATTACAAGCTGACCAAAAACACATGATATTAATTATCAGGGGGGTGTGGGGGGGGAGGGGCTAATTACAAGCTGACCAAAAACACATGATATTAATTATCAGGGGGTGTGGGGGGGGGAGGGGCTAATTACAAGCTGACCAAAAACACATGATATTAATTATCAGGGGGTGTGGGGGGGGGGAGGGGATAATTACAAGCTGACCAAAAACACATGATATTAATTATCAGGGGGTGGGGGGGGGAGGGGGATAATTACAAGCTGACCAAAAACACATGCAATCAATTTAAAAATGAGGGTCAAGGGGGGTGAAAGGGGGGGTGAGTAAAGCTGTACAATGGAGCTGGTAATATACATTTTTAACCAAAGAAAGTGACTAGGCTAGGGGTGTTTAGGGGCCAAGCTTCCATGCTGGGGAGGTTGGTGCAAGCAAATATGCATGTGACCCACTAAATAATACATTCTTAAAAATATTTCGATAACTCAAACATAAAATACTAGACAAAAAAAAAAAACACAAAAAAAAAAGGAATAGGCGACAATCATAGAATAGTCCTATCATGGTAATTAGCTAATGATGACATTGATGCACTACATTAACAAACATACAAGACATAGGTAATTTTAAAAGAGAAGACTTACCTTAATGTATTCCTCCTGCAGGACGTGGATAATGGCAGAACAGGTCTCTGGAATAATGAGCCCCAGAGCCTGGGGGGAGATGCCTGTCGTGAACTTGAGGTCCTGCAAGCTTCTCCCCGTCGCCAAGTAACGCAACGTGGCGACTAGCCTCTGCTCCGCACTGATGGCTTGCCGCATGCAGGTATTCTGCCTGGTAATATAAGGGGACAGCGAAGCCAACAGACGGTGAAAAATGGGGTCCGTCATCCGGAGATAATTCCTGAAATCATCAGGATTATTCTCACGGATCTCACGGAGCAAAGGCATATGCGAGAATTGGTCACGCTGGCGCAACCAATTCTTGGTCCATGAACTCCTCCTCACCCTGTTCATGGACCGGGCTCGTGCCAAGGTGTTAACCGCAACACCGAGCCCCTGCACAGCACGAACTCGTTCCCGAGTACGTCCACACTCCATGGCTTCAAAACGGTCGGCTGATCAAACAAACAACTTAACAGAACGCACTGAAGAACAGCAAGGCCTATGAAGAACGACCTGAAAAACAGGAACGAGCGGACCAGAACGGCCTGAGAACAGGTAGGAACTGATCCACACGCACTGAAAGCCAGATACAAACCTCACAAGCACAAACTGAACGGCAGAAGCGAACGAATTAAGCAGAAGTCTGAGAAGCGCGAATCGTCTCTAACCAAACGTCAACTAACACGCGATACACACGAGATTAGCTGACGGGGCCCAAAGGGTGTCGTTTGGGATCTCGAGCTTCCTTTTTCTAGTCCCGTCGTACGTGCGTACGTCATCGCGTGAACCGCCGGACTTTTTGCGTGATCGTGTGTGGTCAAGTCCGTTCGCTTTTTAGTCCGGCGTACCTAGCGGGAAAGTCCAGCGGATTGTTCGCTGGACTTAGGTCCGCCGGCAAAAGTCCGTACGTGTGTACGCGGCATAACAAATACGTTCAAATTGTGACATTTGATTAAGTACTGAACCAATATTAAGGAAAGGAGTGTAAAAATTTTTGATTTGTAAATATCTAAAGATTTCAGATCTTGGGAGCCCATGGTTATCACAAAGCATTGGGAATGTAAGGATAGTGGAATTATTGCATAATTGGTGAAGTCGAGTTAAATTTGAGGTAGACCAATCAGATATTATTACATTTTCAACCCATAGCGTTCTAACGTTTTAATAAACGTACACTATATTACCAAAGTATTGGGGCACCTGCCTTTACACACACATGAACTTTAATGGCATCCCAGTCTTAGTCCGTAGGGTTAAATTAAGAGTTGGCCCCGCCTTTGCAAATATTACAGCTTCAACGCTTCTGGGAAGGCCGTCCACAAGGTTTAGGAGTGCGTCTATGGGAATGTTTGACCATTCTTCCAGAAGCGCATTTGTGAGGTCAGGCACTGATGTTGGATGAGAAGGCCTGGCTCGCAGTCTCCACTCTAATTCCTCACAAAGGGGTTCTATCGGGGGTTGAGTTCAGGACTCCGTGCAGGCCAGTCAAGTTCCTTCATCCCAAACTCGCTCATCCATGTCTTTATGGACCTTGCCTTGTGCACTGGTGGGCAGTCATGTTGGAACAGGAAGGAGCCGTCCCCAAACTGTTCCCACAAAATTGGAGGCAAGAAATTGTCCAAAATGTCTTGGTGTGCTGACACCTTAAGGGTTCCCTTCACTGGAACTAAGGGGCCAAGCCCAACCCCTGAAAAACAACCCCCACACCATAATCCCCTCTCCACCAAATGATTTGGACCTAGTAAGGTCCATAAAGACATGTATGAGCGAGTTTGTGGTGGAGGAACTTGACTGGCCTGCATTCGCCGCATGGTTTTGCACACGACCGTTTGCACACGTCGATACTGCATTTCTATTTGAATAGATGCATGTGTGTCATTGGTTCTTTTGAATGAATACAAGTGTCTGATTGGCTGATTCTGAAGCCAGCACCCTCTTTTGTTATCCATGTGTTTAGTATAAATAAAAGCAGCTTGGCCATTTCTCTTTAGGATTATACTGAGCTCGAGGTGATACCAGCATCTGTTTGTGTTACTTGGAGAGATACCGTATATACTCGAGTATAGGCCGACCCGAATATAAGCCGAGGCACCTCATTTTACCACAAAAAAATGACTCAAGTATAAGCCTAGGGTGAGAAATGCGCAGCCACTGTAAGTGGAAAAGAGGGTCAACAATGCCCATTTGCAGCCTCACTGTGCCCATTTGCAGCCATAGGTCCCCCAAACTTCAAACTTGGTAGTTAAGGGTTCCTAGATGCCCCCTATCTGCAGCCAAAGGGTCCTGAAATAACATTGCTGCAGATGGACACAGTTAACCGACTTTGGGGCCCCGTATCTTGGGGCCACTTGGTGCTAGGAACCCCAAATTTGGTATGCAAACTCACAACATATGGCACTACAACATATCCAATATCCAAAACATATGGGGTTCCTATTACCCCATAGGAGATACGGGGCCCTAAAGTCGGTTCAGAAAATGTCAAGCACTTTTCTGCAGCAGAGAATGACATTTTCTGAACCGAATTTGGGGCCCCCTATCTCCCCCTATCTCCTATGGGGTAATAGGAACCCCTATCTCAGGGCCACTTAGGGCTAGGAACCCCATCTTTGGATATGTTGTAGTGTCATATGTTGTGAGTTGTGAGCATACCAAATTTGGGGTTCCTAGTACTAGTAAGAGACCCCGAGATATGTCATTTTCTGCTGCAGAAAAGTGATTGACTCTAGTATAAGCCGAGGGGGGCATTTTCAGCACAATAAAATGTGCTGAAAAACTCGGCTTATACTCGAGTATATACGGTAAATGAGTGCGCTTTCCCGGCATTATATAAGAGAGCTGTATTTGTGCTTTTAAGCGAAAAGATATTATTTGCCTATAGGGAGAAGCTTAAATTTTCCCTGACAATCATGGTGGGCCAGAAAGGAAGCCAACAGATCTTCCTAATTCAGCGGACCTTGAGGGGGAAGAGACCTCCAGAACCAGACCAGCAAAGGCCGGCCTATGGTAAGACAACCATACTTAAATTTTTTTTTGAACATTTTTGCTGTTCTGTGTTCGGGATCTTGATTCTCTGTGCGCTGAATGAGGTGAGAGCTGCCAGGCAAAGAACCTTATGTTTTTTTGTCTCTTTCTGTATAATGACGGGACTTTAATTGTAGGTTATATTTTTTTCATTGTAAGTAGGTCTATTAATTGGGGAAGCACCTATATTTAAATCCTCTATAAGTCCCATTTAATACAAAACCTAAAGTGAATGCTGTGCGTGACTGAGCAGGCTGTGTAACTGTATGCTGTGTATTAACCCCTTCAGCCCCGGACCAATTGGCAGCCAAAGGACCAGGCCCCTTTTTGCGATTCGGCACTGCGTCGCTTTAACTGACAATTGCGCGGTCGTGCGATGTGGCTCCAAAACAAAATTGGCGTCCTTTTTTTCCCACAAATAGAGCTTTCTTTTGGTGGTATTTGATCGCCCCTGCGGTTTTTATTTTTTGCGCTATAAACCAAAATAGAGCGACAATTTTGAAGACAATGCAATATTTTTTGCTTTTTGCTATAATAAATATCCCCAAAAAATATATAAAAAAACATTTTTTTTTTTCCTCAGTTTAGGCCGATACGTATTCTTCTACATATTTTTGGTAAAAAAAATCGCAATTAGTGATTATTGATTGGTTTGCGCAAAAGTTATAGCGTTTACAAAATAGAGGATAGTTTTATAGCATTTTTATTAATATTTTTTTTTTATTAGTAATGGGCGGCGATCAGCGATTTTTATTGTGACTGCGACATTTATGGCGGACACATCGGACATTTTTGACACATTTTTGGGACCATTGTCATTTATACAGCAATCAATGCTATTTAAATGCATTGAATCCTGTATAAATGACAGTTGTAGTGAAGGGGTTAACCACTAGGGGGAGGGGAGGGGTTATGGGCTGTGACGTGTGTGTTTTTTTTTACATTAGGGGGCGGGGGCTGACGTCTGACGTCATTGATCGGCTTTCCCGATGACCGGGAACAGCCAATCAATGACAGGCAGAGTAGGAAGCGCGGGGAGAGGTTTGTTTACACAGACCTCTCCCGTTCTTCAGCTCCGTAAACCCGATCGCGGGACACCATCGGCGATCGGGTCCGCTGGTCCCGCGGCCGGGGTCACGGAGCTCCCGACCGAGACCCACAGGCAGGCAAATGCACGATCACGTACAGGTACGTGATTTTGCCTGCCCGTGCCATTCTGCTGATATATGCAGTGGGCGGTCGGGAAGCAGTTAATGAACAGGCTGACACCGTGTGCTAAAATGGCTGCTGCATATGTAATTGGCCATGTGGCTGAACGGGGGTATTGACTTTCCAACTTTTATAACAAAGTTTTGTTTTGTATTTGGGAACAAAAGTGTATGTTTAAGGTGTGTTATTTCATGTTTTATGTAACTTTGGCGTTTTTGGATATATTGTTTAGTTAAATATGCCTATATTTTAGTATGGGTCCTAATTGATATAGCCTAAAGTGTTTTGTCTAGGGATAAGTGTTAATATTGGTGTCTCAATTGTATAGTCTTTTGTAATCTTGGTTAGTGTTGGTTTTCATTTGTTAATGTCGGCCATTTTGCTGTAGTCCGGATTTCATCCACCATTTTGCAGTGGACCGATTTTTGATTGCTGCAACTGCCTTTTTGTTTCTGCTCATTTTAGTCTCGAGCGAAATATAGTCTGTTTTTGTACTGAATTCCGTTTCCAGTAGAATCATTTTAGTTTTTTATTCCAGTTGTTTTAGCAAAGTTTATAGTGTAATTCAGTTTCGCGTAGAGAGTGAACGGGAGGCAGCCCCATTATTGCTGTATCATCTAGGATGGATAGAAACCACATTTTTAAATTTTGAATAGTGGAGAATTTTCATGGGGTTTTTGTAGTTTGTCTGACAAATGCATTTACAGGGCTGCCGATAACCGGTTGTAGAGCAGGTAAATGTGAGGAGTAGTACGCTAGCATACCGGGAGGCCGTGTATAATAATCGGAATACGCCGGTGCCAGTACTGTAAAAATAGTCACTAGGCAGTACTGCTCCAAAAGTTAGTGCCAGGGTGCCCTGGACGCAGGGACCATCATAAGCGATTCAAATTGTCATGGGTAATTGCCGTCCATGCTTGGGAACAAACAAATAAGGGTCCCCACCAGTCAGACTTCTGCACAATACATGAAGTCTGGGTTTGGGGCTCGGGCTGTGAGACCCCTTAACCACCTGAGATCCAGGCCAATTCTGACATTTCTATCCTACATGTAAAATTACAAATTATTTTGCTAGAAAATTACATAGAACCCCCAAAAATTATATATGTTTTTTTAGAAAAGACCCTAAAGAATACAATGGCGGTCATTGCAACTTTTTATCTTGCACGGTATTTGCGCAGGAATTTTTCAGAAAAAAAACAGTTTCATGCTTTAAAAAAAAAAAAAACCAGTAAAGTTAGCCCAATTTTTTTGCATAATGTGAAAGATGAAAATATGCCGAGTAAATAGATACTCAACATGTCACGCTTCAAAATTGCACGCGCTCGTGGAATGGCGACAAACTTTGGTATTTAAAAATTCCAATAGGTGACGCTTTAAAATTTTTTACTGGTTACATCTTTTGAGTTACAGAGGAGGTCTAGGGCGAGAATTATTGCTCTCGCTCTAACGTTCGCGGCGATACCTCACATGTGTGGTTTGAACACCGTTTTCATATGTGGGCGGGACTTACATATGCGTTAGCTTCTGCGTACGAGCTTGCGGGGACAGGGGCGCTTTCATTTTTTTTTTTTTTTTTTATTGTTAATTTTACTTAATTTTTTTAGTTTGACACTTTAAAAAAAAAAAATGGATTACTTTTATTCCTATTACAAGGAATGTAAACATCCCTTGTAATAGGAATATGACACAATTGGACCTCTTTACAGTGAGATATGGGGGGGTCAATAAGACCCGACATATCACCTCTAGGCTGGGAATCCTAAAAAAAAAAAAAAAAAAAAAAAAAAAAAAACGATCACGACTTCCCTGCCTCGGCGCTGTGCCGTTTTTTGAATGCATAGGCCGGGCGTGACGTCATAAGATCGCGCCCGGCCTCCGAACGATCATAGAGACTCCGGTCGACCATCTGGTCCGCCGGAAATCTCTATGATGATCATCCAGGGGCCGGCGGATCCTGTGTCCGACTCACCGATGGAAGCGGTGAGTCGGTAGAAGCACCGGAGGGCGGCGGGAAAGATCAAGCGGCGTAAGAAAGATCAAGCGGCGGAACAGCCGCTATGATCGTTCTTATGGTGCAGGGAATCGCCGGCTGAAAACGGCAATATCAGAATGATGTCTGTAGCTACACCCATCACTCAGATATACCCCGGAGAAGTAAAAGACGTCATATGACGTATAGTGGGCGCAAGGTGGTTAAAGATTAGACATGTGCACAACAAAAAAATTTGTTTATTTTCGTTTCCTTTTTTTCGTTTCCAAAAAAAGAATCGTTTTTTTTTTTTTTTCGTTTCCGTTGATTTGTAACGATTTGTACATTCGTAAGTCGTCGGTGTTCGTATTCGTAACGATTCGTACATTCGTAAGTCGTTGGTGTTCGTATTCATAACGATTCGTACATTCGTAAGAGCTATTTTTTCGTTGAGTCGTTTTTTCGTTAGTTTAATTTTCGGATGCATTCGTATTCATTCGTACATTCGTAACATTCGTAGATTCGTAATCGGAGCATAATTCATAATTTTATGTAATGTGTATGCCATTATTAAATTTTAATAATTTACGAATGGAAAAAAAAAAGTTACGAATCGAAAAAAAGTTACGAATGTACAAATTTTTTTTATTCAATAGAGACACAGAAAATTACAAATCGAAAAAATAAAAAAATAAAAAGTTACGAATCGAAAAAAAAAGTTACGAATCGAAAAAAAAAGTTACGAATCGAAAAAAAGTTACGAATGTACGAATTTTTTTGTTCAATCCATTCGAAGCACGTTTAGCAGCACCATTGTAAGAGACACGGAAAATTACCAATTCAACAAAAAAAAAAAAGTTACGAATTTTCTTCATTAGTACATTCGTTGTTTCTAATTTGTTTTTTTTTCGGATTTTCGTTGTTTTTCGGATTCGTTCGATTCGAATGATTCGTTAATCGGATTCGAACGATTCGTTACGATTCGTTATTCGGATTCGTACGATTCGAATGATTCGTTCATTCGTCCGAAAACGAACAAACGAAAATAACGAAAAAAAACGAAAAACGAAAAAAAACAAAACGAATTGCACATGTCTATTAAAGATTGGCATAGATGGTCAGAGGGTACAGCATGGTGTATTCCTTTTGGAAGGGACTTTTGAAACCTGAAGGTGGGAGAAACTCATCACTGAGTATAGAACCAGACTCCAGGCTGCAAAGACTTTAGATATAGCTCAGTTGTGGCTTCAGAAGTCTATTATAGTGAACAGGCAGGGTATACAGCGGGCAGTTTCAGTCCGGAAGAAGCGCATTATATATACCTGGCCAAAGGGGATTGCCGAAACTAGTGATCCAATAAGGGAAACGGAGGAAGACCTCTCTGGGCTAACCCTGCTGAGGATCAGCTGGATCTGAATCTGCTGTTGTCTCTCCTGAATTTCCCACCGTTCCTGCTGTCGCTGACTCTTCTTTCTGTCTCTCTCTCTCTCGCCAGTTTCTCTATCCTGCAGCTTAAAGCGGTTCTGCACCCATTTCATTTAGTAAATCTCTTTGCCTTCCAAATCAGGCAAAGAGTACTAAATGAAATGTTTTTTTTTTTTTTTTTTTTTTACTTACCTTGTAATTGAAGACTTCCGGTCTTCTCTCTCTGCGGCGGCGGGCGGGTCTCTGCGTCGATCGTCGTCACGGCGCACTGTCTCCTGGGATCTGGTGTCATTGATCCCAGGAGTCAGTGCGGGCATCTTCCGAAATCTCGCGAGATTTCGGCCACATCTTCCGAAATCTCCCGAGATTTCGGCCACATCTGCCGAAATCTCGTGAGATGTCGGCAGATGTGCCGTTACTGCGCACGCGCGAGTAACGGCGGTGCATGCTGGGCCATCTAAAGTTCCTATGGGTGTTTCACATGCCCACAGGCAAGATGGCCCCCAGCACTAAAGAAGAAGACGAGGAACTTCATCGGACGAAAACCGGCGGCGATCGAGATGGAAGATGGAACAGGTGAGTCCCCTAATAAAGGTAAGCATACTTTATATTACGTCCTAAAAAAAAAATTTTTTTTACAGAGTGCAGAACCGCTTTAAACTCTTTGCCTGTCTCTCTCCCTCAACCATCTTCTATAACCACTGAAGCGTCTGCTCTCCAGCCTAAAGCTAACTACGATCGGTTTTCTACTGCAGATTTAAACATGTTGTGTGAATCTAGAAGAATCCCTTTTTAGGGACAGGAAAAGAGGAGACTATATAAAGACTCTGGAAGAGTATGATTTAGCCGTTCCTACTCATTATCCTTCTCTGGGGAATTATTTATCAGAACCCACTGTAGGTGAAACCGTATATGTTAATTAACTATCAAAACCGCCCCCCCAATATACACCCGCTCTCCACCCTGGGGCATATCCAGTCATGTACAACAATTTGAGGGCGCCCCAATGCAGGACCCGAGGGGAGAGGGTAGTATGGCATGTCCATTTTACCTCCTCAGAGATGAACTGAACTGCCAGACTATAGGACGATCTGCTGGGATTCGCAAGAATGTTTGGTCAGAACCAATTTAGTTACGGAATGAAGCGGGACGGACTGTGCCAGAATTCTAAGGGCTAAAATAGGAGATGAAATGGCAGAGGCTGTGATGTCTTGTTGTAGCATCACCACACATGAGCAGATGACATCTGGTGGTAAAGAGTTTTCTAAGGCCCTTCTAGGAAAGCTTCCGGAACTGTATGGTGCCACCTCTACCACGGATGTAATGAAATTAAGCCAGAATCATGGAGAGGAATGCGTTTGTTTTTGGCGTCGCCTGAAACAGGCCGCAATTGACGCAGATCTGGAGGTTGGTCCTGATGTACCACCCGAGGGACAAAAGCTCAAAAATAATATCTGATACAGGAAAACCATGGCCAGAATGTCTCCCTATAGCTCTCTACTCCATCGGAAATGCCCCTAGAAAACCTCACGGGTTATCTCCATATGAGTTTTTGTTCGGACGCCAACCAAAAACAGGGTTGTACTTTCCTCAGCAGCTGTCGTCTTTACATCCTCAACTGACGGGGTATGTGCAGTCACTGCAACGTGAGCTCAAAAAAATCCATCACAGGGTCCATGAATCCCTTCCAGACCCTGACTCAATAACCGGTTTACATTCTATCCAACCAGGTGACTGGGTCGTTGTAAAGAAACACCAGAAGACGGGACTAGAGTCGAGATACCTCGGGCCATTCCAAGTTCAGCTGACCACGCCGACCTCTCTAAAGCTTGAAGGATGGGACAACTGGATCCAGGCCAGTCACTGCAAGTAGCTGCTCAACTACACCAAACAGGAGTATCTTTTTTGTTTATATTTTTAGTTTAGTGTACTTTAGCAAGGGTAAAGATGAAAAGCATCCCAAATTATTGTTTAACCACCTCACTACAGTGCATTTTCACCCCCTTCCTGACCAAGCCATTTTTCAGCTTTCAGCGCTGACGCATTTTGAATGACAATTGCGCGGTCATACTACACTGTACCCAAATTAAATTGTTATCATTTTTTCCCCACAAATAGAGCTTTCTTTTGGTGGTATTTGATCACCTCTGCGTTTTTTATTTTTTTGCGCAATAAACAAAAGAAGAGCGACAAATTTAAAAAAAAAACAATATTTTTTACTTTTTGCTATACTAAATATCCCCAAAAAATATATAAAAAAAACATTTTTTTTTCCTCAGTTTAGGCCGATACGTATTCTTCTACATATTTTTGGTAAAAAAAATCGCAATTAGCAATCATTGATTAGTTTTGCGCAAAAGTTATAGCGTTTACAAAATAGGGGATAGTTTTTATAGCATTTTTATTAATATTTTTTTTTTTTTACTAGTAATGGCGGTGATCAGCGATTTTTATTGTGACTGCGACATTATGGCGGACACATCGGACATTTTTGACACATTTTTGGCACCATTGTCATTTATACAGCAATCAATGCTATTTAAATGCATTGATTCCTGTATAAATGACACTGGCAGTGAAGGGGTTAACCACTAGGGGGCAGGGAGGGGTTAATATGTTCCCTAAGAGTGATTCTTACTGTGGGGGGAGGGGACTCACAAGGGGAGGAGACCGATCGGTGTTTCTCTGTACAGAGAACACACCATCGGCTCCTCTCCTCTGACAGGACCGTTGATCTGTGTGTTTACACACACAGATCCACGGTCCCGCTGTGTTACCGGGCAATCGCGGGTGCCCAGCGGACATCGCGGCCGCTGGGCACGCGCGCGCGCGCTCCCTGGAGTGCACAGAAGGGGAGGGCGTCATATGACGCCCTTCCTGAACGAGAGCTGCGCCGCCTGGCCGTCGGTCGCAAAGCGGTTAAAAAGCACCTCCAACTGTCAAAAACTGCGAACATGACCAACTGCTGGGTATGCTCCAAACCCCCACCAAGCCTTGATACCCCGGCAAAGGCAGCAGTACATGCTCTATATGATGTCCGTATTGGTATGAGGGAATTTGAAAAAAATAGGAAAGACTCCAGACACTTGTCAATAGAACTTAACGATACATTTCTAGAGGGTTAAATTAGTTATAGTTTTAACATTAGCTCTGGCTTTTGCCCCTCCCTCACAAAACCAGTATGGGTATCGGGACAACTAGGTAGCCCACAAGTGTGCTTCAATTTTAGTTTCGGTAGAGGGGATAAATTCGTAGGGTCCACCACCTGTAAGGAAGGTATAACAGTTAATCTAACAAAACCCCCATTTTTTTTTAATAACACCTCTACACCAGACTCAGTTACTGGGCCTCGAACTAGCCAGTTCCGAGACTCGGGAACGGACAAATCCCCACCCCGGACCATGAGGGCCTCTGGGGCTGGTCAGGGTGACCAGGCTTACGGGGGGCAGTAGACACTCCTGGGCCCGGGACCCCTCGCGGGGTTGGTCCGGACCGGAACCAGGAATCAAAGAACAAGCCGAACCCTGAACACTTGACTTCAGCAACTTAAATACTCCTTCCCAGACTACACAGCGATGCCAGACGCGCCCACTGATTGGCTCCGGGAAAGATTGGTACCTAATGGGTCCAACCAGGCCTACGTTCTCAGCCTGTCACAGGTGCCTCACCTCACCTATGACCAGGCAGAACTCCAGTACAGCCCAGCCAAACTGATGCCAAAGTAAATGACCTATACAATTAACCCCCAGAACTCCGTTACAGTTCTGGAAAAACGAAATTTAAAGAATAGCGCACACTTTAGAAAAGTGTCGGCGCTACACGAGTATGCCTTTTGTCTGTATGGACATGTTTTCTGGATGTCCAGTGGCAAAGGCAAAGTGGCAAAGTGGCAAAGGTCACAGTAAAAAGTGTTATCAGAAGTAGTTTGTAAGTACAAAGTGCAGAATCTACAGAGAGTAACAGAGGAAATCATTTTTCATTCAATTATTTTTAGTAGTTTAGTTATTAGTAGAGTTTAGTAAGATACAATAGAACATTTACCATTATCCAAGTACACATAACAGTAGGACAGTTACCAATCATATCTCAAGATTTCATCAGCTATACGATTGACTATGTTTACATATTGTTATTCTACTATGGTTGGAACAAGTCATATGATTATGACCACAATGTAAAAGTAACAGTAGGGTAAGAATGTATATGACTGGGAAATGTCATACCAAGAGGAAAAATCGTAAGAAGTTAAAACAATAAGAATACAGAACAACAGGAAAAAAGTAAATAAAAATGAAGATTAAAGTTTACCACCATTAGTATGTTATTAAACATCATTACATTTTATACTGGTTAAAATGCCAGTGTTTCATAGAGGAGCCTCTTGAATCCTTGGCGACCCATAGGAGCCATTTTTCTGAAAATTGGGAGATTGAGTTAGAGGTATAAACAAAGAATTTTTTCGTAAAGATGCTGGGATTTTACTCTATTTATCGCGTCTGTTACGTTGGGGTGCTTTATCTGTCTTCCAGATTGAGGTAGTGGTTAGACGTGCTGCTATGAGGACGTGAGTGATTATGCATCAGTGTTGTATGGATATACCCTGTTTCCCCTAAAATAAGACCTAGCGTGATTGTCGGTGATGGCTGCAATATAAGCCCTACCCACCAAATAAGCCCTACCCTGTTTCCCCGAAAATAAGCCCTACCCTGAAAACAAGACCTACAAGGACTTTTACTAGGGCTTATTTGGGGGGTAGGGCTTGTATTGCAGCCATCACCGACAATCACGCTAGGTCTTATTTTTGGGGAAACAGGGTATTATCAATACCAAAGTTAAGTAGGGCTAAAGCGGGTTTGGGAGGGAGGATATTTCATGTGAGTGTTGCTAACAAGGAGAATATTGAGTTCCAGAAGCTCCTCATGGATTTACATTCCCACATTAAGTGAAATAAAATTCCTTTGGAACCACAGTCCAGCAAAAAGGCCAGAAACATCCTTAAAGCGGTTGTGCACCCATTTCATTTAGTAAATCTCTTTGCCTTCCAAATCAGGCAAAGAGTACTAAATGAAATGTGTTTTTTTTTCCACTTACCTAGTAATCGCTGACGTCCTTTCATCTGTCCCTTCGGCGGTGGGCTGGGTCTCTGCGTCGATCGTCGTCATGCCGCACTGTCTCCTGGGATCTGGTGTCATTGTTCCCAGGAGTCAGTGCGCACATCTTCCGAAATCTCGCGAGACGTCGGAGAACGTGAGCTGCACTTTGCCGTTACTGCGCACGCGCGAGCTCGGCGCAGTAACGGCGGTGCATGCTGGGCCATCTGAAGTGCCTGTGGGGTTTCACATGCCCACAGGCAAGATGGCACCCAGCAAGAATACATTTTAAAAAAATATTTTATAGGACGAAAACCGGCAGCAATCAATTAAGAACATGGAACACGTGAGTCCCCCAATTTACCTCCTAATCCTATGCATTACATTAAAAAAAAAAAAAAAAAACACACAGTGCAGAACCGCTTTAAGAAGGTGTGACAGTCTTACTGGTGTTAAATAACTCCTGTGTAATGCCCCGTACACACGAGCGGAATTTCTTTAGGAAAAATCTTGGATGTTTTTTCCGACGGTAATCCGCTGAACCTTGGCTTTCATACACACGGTCACACAAAATTTTGCTGAACTTTCGACCGTCAAGAACGGGGTGACATACAACACTACGATGAGCCGAGAAAATTAAGTTCAATGCTTCTGAGCATGCTTTGAATTGTTTCCAAGAATGCGTAGGAATTTTGCGTGTCGGAATTTGTACAGGCGATCGTAATTTCTGATCTGAACTTTTTCCGACCGGAAAATTGAGAACATGAGCTCAATCTTTTGCTGGCTGGAATTCCGCCAGCAAAAGTCTGATGGAGCGTACACATTTTTGGACTAAAAGCTCTCATCTGACTTTTGCTGATTTTCGCTCATGTGTACTGGGCATAATAGTTCCAAGGCTAAGTCCCAATGGTTTGTGCAATGGGAGTGTTTATAGGTAGATTGTATTGCTTTATTACACTCAGTCAGAGCACACGTTGCATTAAGATCCTTTTCCCAATTAGTCATACTTGAGGTTTTGGTGTGGCTATAATTGTTTTGTAGCTTTTGGTAAAACCATGAAAGGTCTTTAGGTTTGTGAAAAGAAGTGGCCAAGTATCCCCATATGTCTGGTTGTAGAGTGCAGTAGGAATCTGGGTTTTTAATATTGTAAAGGTGTAGTTGGATGTCTGCACAAGATGCAATAGTGGGGCGTTTGATAATAGCTGTTTATATGTGGTTTCTTTTGTTAAGGATCCTCTATTCACTTTTAAGGAGGGGATAAGGTATTCGTAAACTCCCAGTGTGAGGTCTTTCCCATGTAAAGGCTTCTTGTGGTTGGTTTGTTCATGTAGAGCTCCCCAAGCAGATATTGTAGCATCGATGGAAGGGAACTTGGGGTAGAATAATGGTCTTTGAGTTATTATTGCTAATAAAAGTGAAAGCAGATCTCTTTTGCCTCATACACACGAAGGGACTATCCCGCGGGATTATCCGCTGTACTCAAGTCCACCGGACAATCCCCTCGTGTGTGGGCGCCGGTGGACTTTTTGGCGCCAAAAGTCCGGCGGACTAGGTTTTAGGTTTTGTTTTAAAATTGTCCGCTGGACTTGGCAGTCCGGCGGACAATCCCGCGGTTAGTAGGCTAGTCCGCCGGACTTTTGAAATGAATGGACTTGCCGCTCATCGGAAAGTCCGTTCATTTAGCACGTGACTTCAGGTAGACGGAGCTAGCGAAGGCAGTGAATGCTGCCGTGCTAGCCCCGTCACCTGGCATGGATTTAAAGGGACTCCCCACGCCGAAAAAACGGCGTGGGGTCCCCCCCAAATGCATCCCAGACCCTTATCCGAGCACGCAGCCCGGCAGGCCAGGAAAGGGGTGGGGACGAGCGAGCGCCCCCCCCTCCTGAGCCATACCAGGCCGCGTTGCCCTCAGCATGGGGGGTGCCCTGGGGAAAGGGGGGCCGTGCGGCTCCCCCACCCCAAAGCACCTTGTCCCCATGTTGATGAGGACAAGGGCCTCTTCCCGACAACCCTGGCCGTTGGTTGTCGGGGTCTGCGGGCGGGGGCTTATCGGAATCTGGTACTTTGTCGCAGTAAGTGGGCTTAAGCACCATATAGCAATATGGTGTGACCAAATCCCCATATTTTTTGATAATGTTTTTTGAAAATGTCTGTCTAGGTGCTTTTAAATAGCCTTGCTGGAGGTAAATGTCAGTTTTGCATGTGTGCGCTGTAATATGTTTGTTCTGTTCCCTTTTATAAGGGGGCCCTCAGATCCCGGCCCCCCACCCTATGTGGATGAGTATGGGGTATGATGTACCCCTACCCATTCACCTAAGGTGTAAAATGTAAAGTAAAAAAAACACAATTTTGAAAAAATATTTTATTGCACTGTTCCGGGGGTCTTCTTCCGTCTTGGGGGGTCTTCTCGCCGGACTCCTCCGCCATTTACCTAGCTCTTTTACCGAGCGGAGGAGGCCGGCTACCTTGTTCGTCGTCGACGCCATCGTGTGGGGGTCTCGATCCGCCTTCGGGGGTCTTCCGGGGTCTCTTCTGTTCTTGCCGCGGTCGTCGTTTTCCGTGCCGCTGGCGCCGCCTTCTTCTTCTTCTTCTTCCGATGTTGACACGTTGCTCTCTCTGGCCGGAATGCCAGAGCCGCGCTGTGCTGGGACTTATATAGGGACAAGGGGACAGGTGACCCCGCCCCCTTGTGATGTCACAGTCCCGGAGGATGCTGGGACTGTGACATCACAGGGGGGCGGGGTCACCATGTGACATGAGCATGTGACCCTGTCTCCTTGTCCCTATATAAGTCCCAGCACATTGCGGCTCTGGCATTCCGGCCAGAGAGAGCGACGGGTCAGAAGAAGAAGAAGAAGACCGAACGTGTGTACGCGGCATTTGTGAGACTATTGCTCTTTCTATTTGTTCCCAATAATTTATCAGTCTCTGGGTCAGACCATGACTTTACCTGATCCAGCAAAGATAATATTTGCGCAAGCTGGGAAACCCTGCTCCCTAGACATGTGCACAACAAAAAAATTTGTTTATTTTCGTTTCGTTTTTTTCGTTTCCGAAAAAAATTCGTGTTTTTTTCGTTTCCGTCGATTCGTACATTCGTAAGTCGTCGTTGTTCGGATTCGTAACGATTCGAACATTCGTAAGAGTTATTTTTTCGTTGATTCGTTTTTTCGTTAGTTTAATTTTCGGACGCATTCGTATTAATTCGTACATTCGTAACATTCGTAGATTCCTAATCGGAGCATAATTCATAATTTGATGTAATGTGTATGCTATTATTACATTTTAATAATTTACGAATCGAAAAAAAAAGTTACGAATCGAAAAAAAAAAAGTTACGAATGTACGAATTTTTTTGTTCAATAGAGACACGGAAAATTACAAATCGAAAAAAAAAAAATAAAAAAAAAGTTACGAATCGAAAAAAAAAGTTACGAATCGAAAAAAAAAGTTACGAATTGAAAAAAAAAAAAAGTTACGAATCGAAAAAAAAGTTACGAATGTACGAATTTTTTTGTTCAATCCATTCGAAGCACGTTTAGCAGCACCATTGTAAGGGACACGGAAAATTACCAATTCAACAAAAAAAAAAGTTACGAATGTATGATTTTTTTTTTGTTTTTCGGATTTTCTTCATTAGTACATTCGTTGTGGTACATGTCAGCTTCTTGTATGCCCTTGATGAGAGTGACTATCCTAATTGTTTCCGCCAGGGGCTCCATCACCAGTGAGAATATCAAAGGGGATAGAGGGCACCCTTGACGAGCACCATTAGTAATGTAGAATTTATCTGACATAGCATTAGAAGTGTATACACATGCGATCGGCACAGTATACAGTGCCGAGTAGATAGGTCCTATAAAACCAAATTTGCTGAGTGTGGCTTTCAGGTACCCCCAATGAACCTGATCAAACGCTTTTTCAGTGTCTAGCATCAGGAACACTGTGGGCACCTTACGGGTCTCCGCAATTATGATAAGATTGTACATTCTAGGGGTGCCATTTGGGGCCTGCCATCCCTTTACAAATCCAACTTGATCCGCTTTTATTAAATGGGGGGGGGGTAATTTCCGCTAATCTGTTGGCCAAGATTTTCGCATAGATTGGGGGGGGGGGGGTGTTTGTTTTTTCCCCTGGTTTTGGATAGGGCCACTATAACTGCCTGGAGCATCTCTTTAGGTAAGGAGTTGGAGGAGATTGCCTTAGTGAAGAGTTTGCACATGTGTGGGACTAGTATGTTGTTTAAGGCCTTGTAATACTCGGCCGAGAAGCCGTCTGCTCCTGGCGATTTGTTGGGAGGTAGTGAATGAATGGCGTGGAGAATTTCTTTGTCTGATATGTCAATTTAAAAACTGCTAAATATTAGGATCCATAGGCGTCGCCAGGGGGTGGCTATCGAGGCCGGAGCCCCCGAATCTGGAGCCCATAGCCCCGAGTCTCTGTCCCACCCTGCAGGTGCATTGTTACCCATAATTTCGTTGATTATGTGATAGGTTCTGGCTTATTAGGACCTGCAGCAGTGTGATCATCCAGCACAGCCAGGGATTGGTAGAGAAGCTGGCTGGATGTACACTGTGCAGTCAGGAAGGAAGACTTTGCCTGTCAAATCGAGAGTGTGATGTCGGGTATGGGCGGGACTGCTACCCAGACCCGCCCCTCTGTCATCCAACCAGTGGAGACCCGGAATTCATACATTGCTGGCTGGGACAAAGGGTGTAGTGTGAGGAGTTGCAACTGCAACCCTTCCCATGCTTCAGGGGGGCCCTGTGGCTCCCTGTTACATTTGGTTTTATGTCTCTGCTGTATGTGGGTAGCGGGCTCGCATGAGGGGTCGGGATGTTACAGACCACTCTCCTCCCCTGTACACAGGTACCATTGGAACGCTGCTGAGTGGAGGAGGCGGGTCATCTGCTAAGGGGCTTTTCTCTTGCTTAGAATAACGCCGCCTCCCAACCCCATGTGCTCCCTATCCTCCGTTAGTTGACCCCGCCCCTCCGTGAGTTGACCCCGCCCCGTAAGTCGACCTTGCCCCCTCCATGAGTTGGCCCTGCCCCCTCCGTGAGTCGGCCCCGCCCCCTCCATAAGCTGGCCCTGCCCCCTCCATGAGCTGGTCTCCTCCCCTCACCTTTCTCTCCAATTCATTCCCTGCTGATCTCTCCTGGCCTCGTTTTTTCCCTCTCACCCCCACCTGTCCTCAGTAATGGGGGGGTCTGGCCAGGGGAAGTGCTCTCTAAGTGGGTGCAGTAGATCCTACAAGCAAGCATGTTTATGGTGAGAGCAGAGGATGGGGTAAATACATTCTACTGTCCAGGAAAACTGACAGGGCTGGGGGCTTCTGTTAAAAGGGAGGAGGACTGAGACTTCCCTGGATTACCCCTGGAGTGACAGGAGCCAGCATGTGGAAGGGAAAGTTCTGAACATGCAGGGACTTGTAGTGTGCAGGCAGCAACGGGACCCCTGTGGACATAATGGCATAGTGCTAGGCCCATGCTCCAGGGGCACGTTCCACCTACCTGTCACATTATGTCAGGGGTGCTCAGCCCCTGGCCCGCAGGCCACATGTGGGTATAGCTGGCTGGCTTGCTGTCCCCCAGGGTGGGTAAAACTGCCTGGAGGACAGCAGCAGCCGCCAGCCATACCCGCCTGGCAAGTTAAAAAGCTGCATCTGGTGACAGGCGAGAGTGGCAAGTGATATGATGCATCTGGTGGCAAGTAACACACCCAGGGCTCCCACTGATTCTGCATTATGGTGAGTTGAACCACTTCATTATATATTAGAATGTAACAATAGAAACAATGCACTTCGATCACCCTGACACCATATCAACCATGGTGCCATGATGATTGAAATACCAACACCAGCCTTTGCCCGCAAAAAATTGCTTACCACCAGCATGCCCCCACTCACCCTGCAAAAAGTGTGGTGACTGCTGCTATGGGCTCTAGCCCCAGATCATTTGCAGACCAAGCAACACCCCTGTTAGGATCTATAGATGGGAGTTTGACAGATCAAAGGAAGTTAGTATTATCTGTATCGGTATGTTGGGGTATTAAGGGATCTAACATTAAGTTATATAGTTGTTTATAGTATTTGCAAAATGCGTTGGCAATGTCTGTAGGGTGGTGTACTGGCTTGGCCGTGTTGGGATCAATTATATAGAAAATGTTTGTTTTGTGCTGTTTCCTGCGGATATAAGCAGCTACAAATTTGCCAGCTCTATTCCCCTGGGTTGCTTTGAGTGTCTGCAGATATGTCTGGTGATCAGAGGTTAAGTGCATACGAACATCCTGTCTGATTTGGAATAGTGCAGATTGTACAATAGGGGTAGGGAATGGATCATGGGCGTCCGCAGGTAAGGGGGAATTGCCCCCCCCCCCCCTTGAATCAGGGATCGGATCAGAAGTGATGACACCCATCACCCCTCTCTGTCACCGCCCCCTCTCTCTTTCACCCCCACCCCTCGCTCTCTGTCACACTGCTCTCTGTCACCCCCTGTCTCTCACTGACAACCCCTCTGTCTTTTTCTGTCACCTCCCTGTCTCTCTCTCTGTCACCCCCCACATGTATGCAGTTTCTGACAGTCTCTTCTGCCATGTCTGCAGTCTATTACAGTCTCTTGAGCCATGTATGCAGTCACTGACAGTCTCTTGGGCCATGTATGTAGTTTCTGACAGTCTCTTGGGCCATGTCCGCAGTCTATTACAGTCTCTTGAGCCATGTATGCAGTCACTGACAGTCTCTTGGGCCATGTATGCCGTCTCTCACAGTCTCTTGTGCCATGTCCACAGTCTCTGACAGTCTCGTGGGCCGTGTCCGCAGTCTCTGACAGTCTTTTGGGCCATGTCCGCAGTCTCTGACAGTCTCGTGGGCCATGTCCGCAGTCTCTGACAGTCTCGTGGGCCATGTCCGCAGTCTCTTGGGCCATGTATGCCGTCTCTCACAGTCTCTTGTGCCATGTCCACAGTCTCTGACAGTTTCGTGGGCCGTGTCCGCAGTCTCTGACAGTCTCTTGGGCCATGTCCGCAGTCTTTGACAGTCTCGTGGGCCATTTCCGCAGTCTCTGACAGTCTCTTGGGCCATGTCCGCAGTCTCTGACAGTCTCTTGGGCCATGTATGCCGTCTCTCACAGTCTCTTGTGCCATGTCCACAGTCTCTTACAGTCTATTGAGCCATGTCTGCAGTCTCTGACCATCACCTGTATTACGTCTGCAGTCTATAACCCGCCGTGATAATGTGATAATGACGAGTCAGAGCATGGGTGACCTTAAAATTATGCCCCCCCCCCTGAAAAAAGTTCTGCGGACGCCCAAGGTAGGGATGGATTTGTGCTGCATTTCAAGGGATTTGAGTTTAGTTAATAGTGAAGTCAATGTCTGAATTTTCCTCCTCTTTTCCCTTGATGCTGCCTGGAGTAGCAAACCTCTACTATACGCTTTGTGGGCGCACCACAGAGGAAACATAGTTTCTGGTACATCATTGCATAGGAAAATAATCATTGCTCTGATCATGCAGTAGGCCCCGGTATTTTGGGTTTCTCAATATAGCCGTGTTGTTGCGCCACAGATGCACCGGTGCCACATTATCACATTCTTTGATAGTCAGCGAGACCGGTGCATGATCAGACCATGTGATTGAATGAATATTGACTGATATAACATTTTGTAAAAGTGGTCATTCAGAAACAAATAAATCTATTCTTGAATATAATTTATGAGGAACTGAATAATAAGTGAAATCTTTTTTTCCCCAGAGTTGACACAGCGCCACATACTGTATCATATAGGTCAGAAGCAGTGTTGGTCATCTTACTTTAAAAAAGTAATTTAGTTAAGTTACAAATTACTTCTCCCAAAAAGTAATTGCGTTAGTAACTCAGTTACTACATTGGAAAAGTAATTAGTTACTCTGCAAAGTAACTGACTTTTTTTTTTTAAATATTCTATACGTGTAACTAAGGGGCGGGTCTAGTATTACTGTAACCAAGGGGCGCATTTATTATTGTTATATATCGTGTAACCAAGGGGCTGCTCTATTATTACTCTAACCAAGGGGCAGATCTGTTATAGCGTGTAAGCAAGGGGCGGGTCTATTATTATTATATCGTGTAAGGGGCGGATTTCTACAGAAGAGGGCGAATGTTAAATTAATGGGCAGAGATCGATATATAACAATAATAATAAATGCGTCCCTTGGTTACAGTAATACTAGACCCGCCCCTTAGTTACACGATAGACGCCCCTTGCAGAGTAGCACGAGCATCATGAGGGTGCGGCATCGCCTCGTACAATTACATGTTAACTGCACCTGCGCGGTGTAGAGTTCACTCAGAGCTGTTTAGGTTCGGCAATTTTCGGAAGCTCCGTAGTCCTTCGTACTGCGCAGTACAGGGGGTCCTTATCCGGCGGGGGAACTTTTTCGGCAGGACACTGGAATTACACTACTGCCATCTAGTGGCGGTAGATGTAATTGGGGTAACTAAGCCAAAGTAATGGGAACTGAGTTACCATGAGGGGAAAAGTAATCAGTTAGATTACTAGTTACCCTCTAAAGTAACTGCGTTACGTAACTCAGTTTATTTTAACTCAGTTACTTACATCACTGGTCAGAAGTATGTAGAAAAGGTTGACGTTCACTTCCGTGCAGAACGATGAGGAGGGGAGCAGTCCATTTGTTTGTTGGGTATGCAGTACAGCAGAAAGCTTTTCTTAAGTTTATCTTCTTTTTTTTTCAGGGAATGTAGAAAAGGTATTTGTCCATGATTGGGAGCATAAAGGTTAACCAAAGTGTACATAGCATTGTTCAGTTCGCAGATACGTATAATAAATCTCTCCGCTTCGTCCTTGATAATGTAATGTATGTTATGTAATGTCATTCAACAGCATGACTAATGGCGATTAACACCACTTATTTTTCTTATGCCGCATACACACGGTCGGAATTTCCGATGGAAACAGTCCGATGGGAGCTTTTCATCGGATTTTCCGACCGTGTGTATGCCCATCGGTCTTTTTCTGTCTGAATTTCCAACGGACTTTGGATTGAGAACCTGTTCTTAATTTTTACGACAGAAAACCTTTCTATCGGATTTTCCGATCGTGTGTATGCAATTCCAACACGTAAAATGCCGACGCATGCTCGGAAACAATTCGACGCATGCTCAGAAGCATTAAACTTCCCTTTTATAGTGCAGTCGAACGTGTTTTACGTCGCGGTGTTATTGACCGTCGGAATTTGGTGTGACCGTGTGTAGGCAAGACAGTTTGAGCGAAATTCCATCGGAATTCCGATGGGAAAACCATCAGAGCTTTTTCCGAAAAGAATTCCGACCGTGTGTACGCGGCATTTGGGCCAGAGGCTGTGAATATCTGGGGGAATAGTTTGTCATAGGGGCTGTTTGTGCTGTGAAAAATTAGTTTCCTGTATGTACAAGACATCTCCTTTTAGGAACTTTGCCTCTTGCCACATGACCCTTCGTTTGAACGGGCTGTTAAGACCATGAGCATTTATGGACACAAATTTAAGAACCATTTTCCAGTAAATGGGAAATGCTGTGTGGGAGTAGCTTATCCACTTCAGCCCCGGAAGATTTTGCTGCAGAACGACCGGGCCATTTTTTTGCGATTCGGCACTGTGTCGCTTTAACTGACAATTGCGCGGCCGTGCGACGTTGCACCCAAACAAAATTGACGTTTTTTTTTTCCGCACAAATAGAGCTTTCTTTTGGTGGTATTTGATGACCTCTGCGTTTTTTTGCGATATAAACAAAAAAAGAGCGACAATTTTGAAAAAAAATAAATATATTTTGTACTTTTTGCTGTAATAAATATGCCCATTTTGTTTTTGAAAAGCTAATTTTTTTCTCAATTTAGGCCAATATGAATTCTTCTACATATTTTTGGTAAAAACAAATTGCAATAAGCATATATTGATTGGTTTGCGCAAAAGTTACAGCGTCTACAAAATAGGGTATAGATTTATAGCATTTTTATTATTATTTTTTTTACTAGTAATGGTGGCGATCTGTGATTTTTATTGTGACTGCGACACAGACAATTTTTTGACACATTTTTGGGACCATTGGCATCAGTGCTATAAAAATGCATTGATTACTGTAAAAATGTCACTGGCAGGGAAGGGGTTAGCACTAGGGGGCGATCAAGGGGTTAACTGTGTTCCCTGGGAGGTGATTCTAACTCAAAGGGGAGTGGACTGACTGGAGGAAGTGACAGATCATGGTTCCTAGCTAATAGGAACACACAATCTGTCATTCCCCTCAGAACAAAACATGGATTTGTGTGTTTACACACTAACTGCCAGGAACAGTGTCATTGCTTGGATCGCCTGCTGGTGTCACTGTTCCTTTCAGCATCAAAGGGTGCAGTTCTGGTGGCCACCAGCGGGGGTTTCCCAGCAGATGGACATGCTTGTGATCAAGCTGCACCTGATGTGGAACTGCTGGGAGTATATAAGCCCGTTCTTCACTGAGGCTCAGCGCTTCAGAATTCCTTCCTGCAAGCCTTGTCCCTGCCTTACCTGATCCTTTGCCTGAAACCTGTTCCTGATCCGCTTCCTGCCCTGCCCTGTCCTGGACTCTGTTTCCTTACCTGGTTCCTGAGACTCGTCCCCTGATTCCTGCCTTGGCTTCCCCTTGCTTCTGCTTCCTCCACCTGGCCCTTCTGTTCCCCTTGTTCTCTTATCCCTGTCTTGTTATATATGTGTTCCACTTCCTTGTGTGTGTTTATAGTTAGTTAGATTAGGGTTTTGGGGTTTGCTGTGTGTTATTTGCTTTTTGCCTGTTCATGGTTTGTTCATTTTTTTCACTTACCTTGGAGCCTGATTCCTTTAGTGCAGCCTATTGATCTGTTCACTTGTGCCGGATGCCTGTGTTTAGGCATCTCCCATGACAGAATTCTGAAGCCATACAAACAGATCGGCTGCACTTAGGAATTGGGTCTGGACACTTGTTACTGCCAAGAAAAATGCATCTGGAAGATATTTTGTACCTCTCGCTCCTGGCAACAGATGACAGAGATTTTTGTTATCAGACTTTGGGTGACTATACTAGGGAACAACTACTGGAGTGCATCAGTATAGCCCATGTTTTCGTTGATCAGGGCAGTTTTCTTTTTGAGGACGTGCAGCCTCTGATCAAGATTTGTACCGAGCTGGCCCTGCCCTGTATTCCTGAGGGCCATGATGATTTCACTCCCCCTTTTGATATGAATCAGGTTGTATCCCTAGTATGGCTTTTTGAAGATGATCTTGCCGATTTCTGTGAGCACTACTCTGGCTGTTCCCCACAGGTGATTGCTGAGTGCATTGTGTCTGCTCAGTCTTTTGTTAGACAGGGAAACTTAAAACCACAGTTTGTACAACCCATACTTTCAGCATGGTCTGGCATGATGCAATTAGCCCCAGCCAAACAAACCACTTCTGCCATCAGATACCAGCCTACCCGAATGTATGTTTCCCCATCACCCATACCAAACCCAGTTGCCACCCAGTATACGCTGCTCCCAACCAAATACTCATATCCAGTCTCTGCTCCATGTACCTATCCTGCATTTAACCCTCCTGCCTCTTCTCAGCTGCCTACAAATCCACAAAAACTTCCCCCAGCTACTGTTACCTCTTCTCTGCCATATCCCAACCCTCCTTTCCTGTCTGCTGCACCCCCCAACTACAGATATTCAGTGACCAAGTCAAAGAAAAAACGAAAGTTTTTCCCAACCAAAACGATCCTGCCAGTAATCCAACCTGCCTCCACACCCACCAATCTGTCCCAGCCTTAAGTGCCAGAGTGTCAGTCTGATGTCCCGTTGCCGGCCTTCTAGCCTGATGTCCCAGCCCTCAAGCCCGATGTCCCAGCCTTCCAGTCTGATGTCCTGGTGCCGGCCTTCCAGCCTGATGTTCCAGCCTTCCAGCCTGACGTCCCAGCCTTCCAGTCTGATGTCCTGGTGCCAGCCTTCCAGCTTGATGTTCCAGCCTTCCAGTCTGATGTCCTGGTGCTGGCCTTCCAGCCTGATTTTCCAGCCTTCCAGTGTGATGTCCTGGTGCCAGCATTCCAGTGTGATGTCCTGGTGCCAGCATTCCAGTGTGATGACCCTCCGCCAGTTTTCCAGTGTGATGACCCTCCGCCAGTTTTCCAGTCTGATGACCCGCCGCCAGTTTTCCAGTGTGATGACCCGCCGCCAGCTTTCCAGTCTGATGACCCGCCACCAGCTTTCCAGTCTGATGACCCGCCACCAGCTTTCCAGTCTGATGACCCGCCGCCTGCCTTCCAGTCTGATGACCCGCTGCCTGCCTTCCAGTCTGATGACCCGCTGCCTGCCTTCCAGTCTGATGACCCGCTGCCAGCTCCCCAGTCTGATGACCCGCTGCCAGCTCCCCAGTCTGATGACCCACTGCCAGCTCCCCAGTCTTATGACCCGCTGCCAGCTCCCCAGTCTGATGACCTGCTGCATGCCTTCCATTCTGATGACCCTCGGCCAGCTCCCCAGCCCGATATGTTCCTGTCTGCTGCCCAGCCCGATGTGCCCACTGCCCAGCCCGATGTGCCTGCTGCCCAGCTTGATGTGCCCGTGCCTGCTGCCCAGCCTGATGTGCCCGTGCCTGCTGCCCATCTTGAGATGCCCGTGCCTGCTGCCCAGCCCGATGTGTTCCTGTCTGCTGCCCAGCCCGATGTGCCTGCTGCCCAGCCCGATGTGCCCATGCCTGCTGCCCAGATTAATGTGCCCGTGCCTGCTGCCCAGCCTGATGTGCCTGCTGCCCAGCCTGATGTGCCTGCTGCCCAGCCCAATGTGCCTGCTGCCCAGCTTGATGTGCCCATGCCTGCTGCCCAGCTTGATGTGCCCATGCCTGCTGCCCAGCTTGATGTGCCCATGCCTGCTGCCCAGCTTGATGTGCCAATGCCTGCTCCTGATGTGCCAGCTGCCCAGCCTGATGTGTTCCTGTCTGCTGCCCAGCCTGATGTGCCCCTGTCTGCTGCCCAGCCTGATGTGTTCCGGTCTGCTGCCCAGCCTGATGTGTTCCGGTCTGCTGCCCAGCCTGATGTGTTCCGGTCTGCTGCCCAGCCTGATGTGTTCCGGTCTGCTGCCCAGCCTGATGTGTTCCGGTCTGCTGCCCAGCCTGATGACCCAGTGCCTGATGCCCAGCCTGATGACCTGGTGCCCGCTGCCCAGCCTGATGACCCGGAGCCTGCTGCCCTGCCTGTTTTTATCTCCAGATCTAAACTTCCAGACCCTGGTGGTGGGGTACATGTCCTATTGTCGGACTCGGGTGGCACGCCTCCCAGTAGGTTAAAAGACTCTGGCCGGAGAGCGCAAAGAAGTGTGCAGTCACAGGGGAGACTATTTGGGACTTTTCCACATTCACACGCACTGCCAGATCAAAGGCAGAATGGAGTGTCCGGAGGCCACTCCTTAGGGGGGGGGGGAACTGTCAGGAACAGTGTCATTGCTTGGATCGCCTGCTGGTGTCACTGTTCCTTTCAGCATCAAAGGGTGCAGTTTTGGTGGCCACCAGCGGGGGTCTCCCAGCAGATGGACATGCTAGTGATCAAGCTGCACCTGATGTGGAACTGCTGGGAGTATATAAGCCCGTCCTTCACTGAGGCTCAGCGCTTCAGAATTCCTACCTGCAAGCCTTGTCCCTGCCTTACCTGATCCTTTGCCTGAAACCTGTTCCTGATCCGCTTCCTGCCCTGCCCTGTCCTGGACTCTGTTTCCTTACCTGGTTCCTGAGACTCGTCCCCTGATTCCTGCCTTGGCTTCCCCTTGCTTCTGCTTCCTCCACCTGGCCCTTCTGTTCCCCTTGTTCTCTTATCCCTGTCTTGTTATATATGTGTTCCACTTCCTTGTGTTTGTTTATAGTTATTTAGTTAGATTAGGGTTTTGGGGTTGCTGTGTGTTATTTGCTTTTTGCCTGTTCATGGTTTACTGTGTTTGGATTTCACATGTGTCTTTATCCTTTTAATAAATATATATTTTTTCACTTACCTTTGAGGTACCTTTACCTGATTCCTTTAGTGCAGCCCATTGATCTGTTCACTTGTGCTGGATGCCTGTGTTTAGGCATCTCTCATGACACTAACTTCCGTGTTCTGTCCCTCATGCTCACGATTGCTCATCGCCAGCGGTCATCGCGACCGGCGGCCACAAGCATTGGCACCCCCGCTGTGCAGCAGGCACATGCGCGTGCCTCCAGCACTGCGCATGCGCCTGCTCTCCTGATCCCGTGAGCCAACGTATAGCTACGGTGGTTCACAGGATCGTGCTGACCTGCCGCAGTATAATGATGGCGGCTGGTCAGCAAGCGGTTAAAAATTAATGACGGGTGCTCATAAACGTGAGTACCTGTAGGTGGTGATCTGAAGTTCTTAGAGTAGATGCAAGGAAGTTCGTACAGTAGGGTACAGTGGTGAGTAGATTCCAGAGGGATGTCATCAAATTTTCCATCGTAGATGGTAGGTGGTGTAGAATAAACAGTGGACCTGTATGGGTCATACATTTTAAAGTTCAGAGAGTGGGCTCAGGTTGCATTTACTTGTCTCCTCGTCACGTGGGTGTAGGCCCCATTTTTTTGGTGAGTTGGAGTCTCTCTTCTAAAGATTTAATAGCATAGGTGCGACAGTCTTTCATTACGAGTAGTTTGGTCGGGAATCCCCGTGAGTATGCCAGGTGTAGGGATGAGCCGAACACCCCCGGGTTCGGTTCGCACCAGAACCTTCGAACCGACCGAAAGTTCGCGCGAATTTTCGAACCCTATACGTTATAATGGATGCGAACGTTCGAAATCAAAAGTGCTAATTACAACGGCCAATATGCATGTTAATGTCATAAAACAGGTTTGGGGACCCGGGTCCTGCCCCAGGGGACATATATCAATGCAAAAAGAACTTTTAAAAACTAACGTTTTTTCGGGAGCAGTCATTTTAATGATGCATAAAGTGAAAAAAAAAGTGAAATTTTCCTTTAAATATGGTACCTGGGGGGTGTCTAAAGTATGCCTGTGAAGTGGCATGTGTTTCCCGTGTTTAGAACTGTCCTTGCACAAAATGACATTTGTAAAGGAAAAAAAGAAGCCATTTAAAACCACTTGCGGCTTTAGGTTTGTTCTTAAGTAGAATCTGAACAGGTACATTATGAAGTGTAGCTCCATCCCAAAAAAAAATCTATTTTTAAGCTTTTTGGAGAACATAGGGAGGGGTTATCACCCCTGTAACATTTGCTGTCTTTGCACATCTGTTCAGAACATGTCACCTCACTTTCCGTCCCAATGACAAATGTTTTTGGAAAGGTGGGGTTTTAATTGAAACAAGGATTGGTGATAAAGTATCAGTAGAGAGGAGATACCTTTTTCCCAACTTAAATCTAACAGGATAGAATTTCCCTTCCTAGGGGTAGATTTCCTCTCACTTCCTGTTTTCTCTTTCCATTTGCAAGTAGGAGTCGTTTGTAAGTTGGATGTTTGAAAGTAGGGGCCTGGCATATATACTCTGCAGAAATTTGCCCTATTAGATGTTCGTGTAGCCACAAGACTGGTGGGCACAGGAATGGGCCCTGCTGTGAGTTAATAGATCAAGATTTGTAATTGCATGCACCTGTTGAACAGGGCAGAAAAATTGGGGGTGGTGGTGGACGGTGTTGCCACAAGACTGTAAGCTCTCACAGTTACTCTTGGTGGGCGCAGGAATGGGCCCTGCTGTGAGTTATTAGATCAAGATTTGTAATTGCAAGCACCTGATGAACAGGGCAGAAAAATTGGGCCTTTGGCGGTGGTGGTGGACGGTGTTGCCACAAGACTGTAAGCTCTCACAGTTACTCTTGGTGGGCGCAGGAATGGGCCCTGCTGTGAGTTATTAGATCAAGATTTGTAATTGCAAGCACCTGATGAACAGGGCAGAAAAATTGGGCCTTTGGCGGTGGTGGTGGACGGTGTTGCCACAAGACTGTAGGCCCTCATAGTTACTCTTGGTGGGCGCAGGAATGGGCCCTGCTGTGAACTATTAGATCAAGATTTGTAATTGCAAGCACCTGATGAACAGGGCAGAAAAATTGGGCCTTTGGCGGTGGTGGTGGACGGTGTTGCCACAAGACTGTAGGCCCTCATAGTTACTCTTGGTGGGCGCAGGAATGGGCCCTGCTGTGATCTATTAGATCAAGATTTGTAATTACCCGCCCCTGTTAAACAGGGGCTGAAAAAATTGTGCCTTAGGCACTGGTGCTGGTGCCACAACACTGCAACCCCTCACAGATACTGTACTTGGAGCACAGCAGTCACACGTGTTGCGAAGCATTTTTTTATAAAAATTGTATGTACACGCCCCTGTTAAACAGGGGCTGAAAAATTGTGCCTTAGGCACTGGTGCTGGTGCCACAACACTGCAACCCCTCACAGATACTGTACTTGGAGCACAGCAGTCACACGTGTTGCGAAGCATTTTTTTAAAAAATTGTAAGTACACGCCCCTGTTAAACAGGGGCTGCAAAATTGTGCCTTAGGCACTGGTGCTGGTGCCACAACACTGCAACCCCTCACAGATACTGTACTTGGAGCACAGCAGTCACACGTGTTGCAAAGCTTTTTTTTATAAAAATTGTATGTACACGCCCCTGTTAAACAGGGGCTGAAAAATTGTGCCTTAGGCACTGGTGTGGTGGCATGGATCATTGAGGAGGACGAAGAGGATAGTCAGTGAACATAAGAGGACAGTCACTCAGCATCAGCATAGGCAGTCTTGAAGGGATGTGACATTATAAATTATTCGGTTATATCCGCTTCAGGTGCCTGGTAGCTGGTGGTGATCCAAGACTGATTCATTTTGAGGAAGGTCAGTCGATCAACCGAGGCGGTGGACAGGCGCACTCTATGATCGGTGACAAATCCTCCAGCAGCACTGAATGTGCGTTCGGAAAGAACGCTGGAGGCAGGACAGGCCAGTAGCTCAATTGCATACTGTGCAAGCTCTGGCCAGTGATCCATCCTCAGGACCCAGTAAGCCAGAGGATTTTCGGTGGGAAAGGTGTCCAAGTCTGACCTTGCCCCAAGGTATTCCTGCACCATGTATATCAGACGCTGGCGATGGTTGCTGGAACCGATCATACCTTGGGGCTGCGGACTAAAAAATTGTCTGAACGCATCGGTCAGACGTCCACCTTCCCCACCGCTCCTTCTGCTACTGACCGAAGCCTCAGCAACTCGTCGCCCAGGACCAGGAGTTTGTAACCTCCCAGTTTCTGGGAACGCGTTGCACAGACCTTTCTGCAAGGCCTCCCTGAGATGTCTCATCCTCTGCTCCCTCTGCGACGGCAAGATAAGGTCCGCAACCTTACCCTTGTACCGCGGATCAAGGAGAGTGGCCAGCCAGTAATGGTCCCTCTCCTTGATCCGAAGAACACGAGGATCCTTCCGCAGGCTTTGCAGGATCAGGGAGGCCATGCAGCGTAGGTTAGCTGAGGCATTCGGTCCGGAGTCTTCTGGGTCACTGAGGATGACATGATCGCCAGCCACCTCCTCCCAGCCACGTACAAGTCCACTGGTTTGTTGGAACTGTACATCATCCCTAAAAGACTGCTGCTGCTGATGCTGAGTGCCAGGCTCCACCTCCATGCTCACACAATCCTCCTCCTCCTCCTCATCCTTTTCCTGTGTGATGGGTGGGACAGAAAGAACACTGTCCGGATAAAGGGGGCCTTGAGAGGCAAGGAAGTCCTCCTCTTCCTGCCTCTGTTCTGCCTCAAGTGCCCTGTCCATTATCCCACGCAGCGTATGCTCCAACAGGTGGACAAGAGGGACAGTGTCACTGATGCATGCACTGTCACTGCTCACCATCCTCGTGGCCTCCTCAAATGGTGAGAGGACAGTGCATGCATCCCTGATCATGCTCCACTGACGTGGGGAAAAAAAACCAAGCTCCCCTGACCCTGTCCTGGTGCCGTAGTCGCAAAGGTACTCATTGATGGTGTAGTGGATATTTCGCCACACTCTTGCGCTAATAAGCGCCTTTCAATCTTATGATATAATGCACCCTCTGATCGTATGCCTCCCTGGATCCCCAGCTCCCAAAAACAGACATTACCAGCAGCTTCACGTCATCCTCTCATCATCAGCATCCAAACCTCACCAGCCAAGCATTGCATACATCACCACCTCAGTCTGGCTGCTTCCCATCTTAGCCCCTGGCTTCCCATTGCCCAGTAAACAGCCATCAACAGCAAGTATTCTTACATGTTCATCTCAGCCTCGGTCAGCATCCTTGCCCTGTCCCAGCTCAGTGAACTCTTTTATTTAGAAAACATTCCAAGCCACACCCTCAGGGGTTTGCCTCCAACAGCTAAACCCCTCCCACAAAGGATGTGGCCTCATCTCATTCACCCAGGATGTGAATGACCATATAAGGAAATACAATACAGGGACTACAATACAGGGACAATTGTTTTCCTTCAAAAGAACCAATCACAGATGTATACATTCAAACAGACTAAACAGTGATGTACAAACCGTCTAAACTGCTTTCAATGACAACGAACAATATAAAACTATGGCTCCGTGGGCCACAATATTTATACCGTTATGCTAAAGTTCCAGTGTACACAGGGATGTTTGCTTGAAGCTATCAATGCCGTCATCGGGAAGTGGCCAGTCTCCCGATGAGGCACAAATGAACTTCCTTAAACCAGCAAACACATCTGTAGTGTCCATAGGAAGGTTTACGCAGCCAATGGTCTTCCGCCAACGTCTTTATGTGCGAATGCGCACAGATGAGCGCATTACAGCAAAACCGACACTGGGGGGCATCTGACAACATACATTAATAAAATTTTCCATGACAGTCCCTCGTTTTTGTCATATCCTCCCATGTGTCTCTTGATGAATTTCGATCTTCTTACACCTGGCCTTACAGTCCATAAAAAGGAAAACACGGCTTGACATGGAGACTCTGTTCTTCAGTAGAGATGACATGGTGAGCTGTTGTAGTCGCTGGTCGGTCTGGGATCCTCTGTCTTGTTTGCAGGTCGGGCATCTTGTTGAGAAAAATGTGGTCATCTGCTCGGGCTCTGGTCACGCGTCCAAATCAGGCAGCAGGAGCACCTCATCACGATATATATAAGGAATAGAAACAAAAACAGCATAAGTAAATATACCCCTACTTCCTTCAACTATGATCCGCTGCAAAAATAAAAATTAAATCACCAAAGATTCCCAGACTTTAGAGAATTCCATTCTTCACTAGCTACAGCTCTGGCTTTGCCTCTCAGGGATCCAAGCCTCATCCATATGGGCCTGAACTTTGTCACTAGTATCCCCGATTCAGGTATAACAATCTTTACTTATGAATTCCCAGGACCCCCCTTTGGATTGTGGGAACTTCCTTGTAGCTTCAACAGTTACATGAAAACATCCCATCCTCAATGGATGATACACTTTTCAATCGTTTCATAAGCTCAAGCCACCACCGTGTACAAGCAATTCCCTTCTAGGTGTCCCTGTCATTCTTACCTTCCCTCGCGCCATCAGATCCTCGCGATCGGCCGCGACATAAGATGCTGGGACGAGATTCACCAGCACACATGAATCTCTTCCATTAGGGGAATTACTTTATAAACCGTAGATCTGAAGCTTTACTTTATAAACTGTGGGCTAGTTATCCCGATACCAAAGCTGGTGAGAACCAGACTTATTGTCAAAATTATAATTAATTTTACCCTCTAGAAATGTATCGAAAAATTCCATTTAGAAATGTCTGTTTGGAGTCTTTACTAGTTTGTCACAACTCCTCACACCAATATATCTATATATCATACATCGCTGTCATCACTGGGGCACCAGAGCTCCGTGGAGACTCAGAGTAGACCCAACCATGTGTCCTGTTCACTTTCTTAGCTAGTTAGGAAATACACTTTAAAAAAATATATAAATAAAGATACTTCTCATCCTTGTTGTCTTGTTCATCAATCTTCTCTGCAACGACCCAGTCACCTGTCACCTGTCACTTGTCACCTGTCACAAACTTGGCTAGAATTAGAGTGGTTAGTATCATTGGTTTAAAAAAAATTGTCACTCAGCCCATCCTCTTCCCCCCCTTTTCCTCATCTTTACAAAGTGGAGGAAAACATACAGGGTTTAGAATGGTGCAGAGCCTCAGAAACTCCTTGGACCTGAAAAGATACTTATACACACACACACACACAAGTTATTAATCTGTCAATCATAAACAATACAACATTCGTGTCCATTGGTAAATTGTCAATGGCATTCGTCGAAACCGATAATAGCTAAACCCTCTACAACCCTTACTTTCACGTTTTTACTAAAATACAACACCCACAACACGATTGTCGCGGTAGGTTCAGACTTATTCTTGTTACCACATAGAACATGACACAACTAAAACTTTAGACAAACATTTTGATACAAATGTGGGGGAGATATTTCATAGTTCCCAAATCAAAAATTAAAATTAAAACCAACCAGATGGAATTCTGCCTTCACTCTTAGCAAAAAAAAAAAAACTACATACAATGGGACAGACATGAGAACATCTCAGAATATTGTATGGACCAGCCACGCAAATTTCTGGAATGTGCATCTGGATTTTAAGCACAGTTCCTCCTCTGAGAATCACAAAAGCATGTACTACACATCCATCAACGCACTCACCATTACAGATTTCTGAAGCCACAACTGAACTACTTCCAAAATATTTTTTTATTCTGGGGTCTCGTACCACCAGACATCAAAAATATCTTCCAAAGGAATACACCTTACTGTACCCTCTGACCATATATGTCACACTTTAAGGGGTCTCATGTCCGGAGCCCCAAACCCAGATCTCATGTGTAAGGCAGCTGTCTGACTGGTGTGGAGCCTTATTTTTTTATCTCCAACGCATGGATGGCCAACATTACCCATGACGATTCGAATCGCTTATGAAGTGTCCCTGCGTCCAGGGCACCTTGCACTAATTTTCGGATCAGTACTGCTTAGCGCCTCATTTTTACAGTACTGGCACCCAGCGTTTTCCGATTATTATACACGGCCTCCTGGTATGCTAGCGTACTAATCCTCACATTTACATGCTCTACTACCGGTTATCGGCAGCCCCATAAATGTGTTGTCAGACAAACTACAAAACACCATGAAATCCTCCACTATTCAAAACAAATATTATGGCTTCTCTCTGTACCTTGATATTACAATAACTTTAATGCCTCCCCAAAACTGTATTACAATATAAACCTTAATTTATTTTAAAAATCAAAAAGATTTTGTCCTAATTCAAAAGACCCCAGGCCCCTCCCATCAACTTCCTGTTGCACACCTGAACAGGAAGAGGGAGGGGGAGGGGGAGTCTTGAATAGCATCATATTTTGTCTATCAAGACATTAGAAAAATCTATGGCTAGCATCAGCAAATAAAAAAACCTTTTTTCCTGGAGTGGGTGGAATTAACCCCCATGTTAAAATCCCCCTTGACTCATATCCCCTGGGAAATCAAACCACAAGTTTTGAGACCAGAATACCACACAACAGTGCAATCAAAGCCTTTCCCTTCCATTGCAGGCCACAAACAATCAAAAGCCCCTCCCCTCCTGTGGATACATCAAAACTCATCAAACTGGTTAATTTAAATATCAATGAAGAGGAAAGAGGGAGGGAGGCTAGATTTTCAAGTGCAGGCTTAAACAATACAAGCCTAAAAAGAACAATGTATAACCATTTGAGACACTCCCATACACTTGCAAAGCTAGTTTCACTATACACAAACCCAGTCTAGATTCAAATGGAAATCAAAATTCAATACAGAAAACGCAAAAGCTTTACTTAAAAATATGTAAAAAGTACAAAAAAATAGAATTCACTTAAAAAGGAAAATCTGCACCAAAGGCTGAACACAGCAGATACAACAAGATGGCCGATGAAAAAAACCATATCAAAGGCCAGACTTCAGCAAGATGGAGTTTTTCCCGCCAAACGAAAACAGCTAGCCTATAATAGCTTACATTAAATGATGCCTAGAAACAAGCACGACAAAGGCTAGGCTACAACATTAGGGTTTTTTTTTCCCGCCGAAACTAGCACATGGTTTCACACACAAAGGAATGATGTTTGCCCCTTCCCCTATAGGAAGGCCCAGCACAACTTAAAACATACACTTTAGGAACAGTTCCACTAAAAAGTATGTAATCTCACCGCATAATTGAGAATGCACACTTAGTAACATATGCTATCCAATGAAACAACAACAGAAGGAAATGGCAGATGAAAGCCAGGGTACAAAATGGCGTCGTTAACGCATGCAAAGCAGTTGTTCCCGCCAAAACTAGCACAAGCTTCCCTACTAGCCAACCCTTCTCCCCACACAATCGGACACAAATGGGACATCACATTTAACGCATAGACAAACACTTTAGGCTAACTCACATTTAAAAGTGTTAGTTACATGAAAAAGCACAACTTAAAACATACACTTCTTGTTAAACGCCTAAAGTTACTCACTGTGGCATCAACTTCCATAACAAGCCAATCCTTCTCCCCACACATACACACGATCACACACATACACACGATCACACACACACACACATACATTCACACACATACACACGATCACACATACATACATACATACATACACACACAGACATACATACATACACACACACACACACACACACACACACACACACACACACACACACACATACGATCAAAATTCCAGCATTATACTGAAAGACAAAACATTAGTTCTTTTTGCAAAGCGAAGTTTTCCCAACGCATCAGGCAGAGAAAACGCACCCCTTTTGTCTCAGGACAACAAACATGTCTTGGACTGTGCTCTGTTCTCTCCCCCTCTCTGCCTGTGTAGAGGAAAAGCCCTGTTTGCCCCTTAAACACCTGACTCGCCATCTAAACTGTAGTGGATATTTCGCCACACTCTTGCGCTAATAAGCGCCTTTCAATCTTATGATATAATGCACCCTCTGATCGTATGCCTCCCTGGATCCCCAGCTCCCAAAAACAGACATTACCAGCAGCTTCACGTCATCCTCTCATCATCAGCATCCAAACCTCACCAGCCAAGCATTGCATACATCACCACCTCAGTCTGGCTGCTTCCCATCTTAGCCCCTGGCTTCCCATTGCCCAGTAAACAGCCATCAACAGCAAGTATTCTTACATGTTCATCTCAGCCTCGGTCAGCATCCTTGCCCTGTCCCAGCTCAGTGAACTCTTTTATTTAGAAAACATTCCAAGCCACACCCTCAGGGGTTTGCCTCCAACAGCTAAACCCCTCCCACAAAGGATGTGGCCTCATCTCATTCACCCAGGATGTGAATGACCATATAAGGAAATACAATACAGGGACTACAATACAGGGACAATTGTTTTCCTTCAAAAGAACCAATCACAGATGTATACATTCAAACAGACTAAACAGTGATGTACAAACCGTCTAAACTGCTTTCAATGACAACGAACAATATAAAACTATGGCTCCGTGGGCCACAATATTTATACCGTTATGCTAAAGTTCCAGTGTACACAGGGATGTTTGCTTGAAGCTATCAATGCCGTCATCGGGAAGTGGCCAGTCTCCCGATGAGGCACAAATGAACTTCCTTAAACCAGCAAACACATCTGTAGTGTCCATAGGAAGGTTTACGCAGCCAATGGTCTTCCGCCAACGTCTTTATGTGCGAATGCGCACAGATGAGCGCATTACAGCAAAACCGACACTGGGGGGCATCTGACAACATACATTAATAAAATTTTCCATGACAATGGCCCTCTGCTGCGTGTGCAGTCGCTGCAGCATGGCCAACGTTGAGTTCCACCTGGTGGGCATGTCACATATTAGGCGGTTCTTGGGCAGGTTCAGCTCCTTTTGCAGCTCAGTCAGCCGAGCACTGGCATTATAAGATCGGCGGAAATGCACACAGACTTTCCTGGCCTGCCTCAGGACATCCTGTAAGCCTGGGAACCTGCCCAAGAACCGCTGCACCACCAGGTTGAGGACGTGAGCCATGCAGGGCACATGGGTGAGCTGCCCCTGTCGCAGGGCGGAGAGGAGGTTGGTGCCATTGTCAGAAACGACCATTCCTGGCTTAAGCTGACGTGGCGTCAACCACCTCTCGGCCTGCCGCTGCAGAGCTGCCAGAACCTCTGGCCCAGTGTGGCTCCTGTCCCCCAAACACACCAGCGCAAGCACGGCATGGCATCTTTTTGCCTGCGTACTTGCGTAGCCCCTTGTACGCCTACGGAGCACCGCTGGTTCCAAGGACAGAGCACTGGAGGAAGAAGAAGAGGAGGGGGTGGAGGAGAGAGGTGTGTCACAACCAGTAGCAGTAGTAGCGTTTTGGAGGCGTGGTGGCGGAACAACCTCCAACACTACTGCACCTTGTCCTGCATCCCTCCCAGCTGCCAATAGAGTGACCCAATGGGCCGTGAAAGAAAGGTACCGTCCCTGTCCATGCCTGCTGGACCATGAGTCAGCGGTAATATGCACCTTACCGCTGACCGCCCTGTCCAGCGAGGCATGGACATTGCCTTCCACATGCCGGTAGAGAGACGGAATCGCCTTCCGTGAGAAAAAGGCGTTTGGGAACCTGCCACTGAGGAACCGCACATTGAACAAACTCACGGAAGGGGGCCGAGTCTACCAACTGAAAAGGCAGCAGTTGAAGTGCTAGCAATTTAGCCAAGCTAGCATTCAACCGCTGGGCATGTGGATGGCTGGGAGTGTACTTCTTTCTACGGTCCAGCAGCTGGGGCAGGGAAATTTGCCTGCTGCAATCCGACGTCGGTGTACTGCAAGTACTTGGTTGTGACACACCTAATTCTACACCTTCAGTCCTCTCAGAGCAGCTTTCAGAGAGCACTGAAGGTGTAGTGGGGATGGAGATCCCAGCTTATGAGGAGCAAGGAGAGGTCCAATTAGTTCTTTGGTGTGGGTCTTTTATGTGTGCCTGCCAACGAGCTGCATGGCAGGTCGACATATGTCTGGTCATGCTTGTGGTGCCCAAGCGGCTGATGTTTTGGCCACGCGAGATACGCTTGAGACAAATATTGCAAATAGCAGTGGTGCGATCTGATGCACTCGTCTCAAAAAAGGCCCACACCAAAGAACTTTTCTGATAACGTGCAGAGGCAGCGCCCTGCACAGGCGGAGCTCTGCGGTGTTTTACAGTTGCTGTGCTGGCCTCTACCTGGCCTCCAGGGGGCATCCTGCCTCGTTGGACATGTGACGCCGCATCCTCCTCCTCCTCCTCCTCCTCCTCCTCGTCCTCCTCCTCATCCTCTCTCCCTTCAGGCACCCACGTGGAGTCAGTGACCTCATCATCCCCTCCCTCTTCACCACTAGAGCAAACCTGGCAGTAAGCTGCAGCTGGTGGAACAGTACTGCCAGATTCCTCAAGCTGGGTATCATCATCCGAGCCTTCGAATCGTTGGGCATCCTCCTGGAGCATGTACCCAACACTGTGCTCAAAGAGTTCGGGGGACTCCTCAGGAGGACATGGTGGGTCTAGGGAAGGGGTGGCTGATGATGCCATTGAGTACGCGTTGGCAGCTGCTCTGCCAGTACCCTGAGCCTGGGTGAGAGAGGATGAGGAGGATGAGGAGGGCTTGGTCATCCATTCTACCAAGCCTTCAGCATGATGCGGCTCCACATGTCCAGCTGCCGAAAACAAAGACGCGCGTGTCCCATGGCCACGTGCTGATGACGATGCACGACCACGTCCACGGCCACGGCCACGTCCACTAGAAACAGAGCCTGCCTGCCCTGTGTTCTTGGCTCTGCACGCTCTGCCTCCCCTTGGCGGTCTTCCAGCCATTGTAGTCGGTAGTCCTGTGGGTGCTGCTGAGAAGAATATATAGGAGCTCTGTGTGATGCCACTAACACACTAGAAGTCCTGTGGGTGCTGCTGAGAAGAAAATATAGGAGCTCTGTGTGATGCCACTAACACACTAGAAGTCCTATGGGTGCTTCTGCAAAGAAAATAGAGGATCTCTGTGTGATGGGACTAACACACTTTAAGTCCTATAGGTGCTTCTGGGAAGAAAATATAGCTCTGTGTGATGGGACTAACACACTTCAAGTCCTATAGGTGCTTCTGGGAACAAAATATATGATCTCTGTGTGATGGGACTAACACACTACAAGTCCTATGGGTGCTTCTGGGAAGAAAATATAGCTCTGTGTGATGGGACTAACACACTTCAAGTCCTATAGGTGCTTCTGGGAACAAAATATAGCTCTGTGTGATGGGACTAACACACTTCAAGTCCTATAGGTGCTTCTGGGAACAAAATATAGCTCTGTGTGATGGGACTAACACACTTCAAGTCCTATAGGTGCTTCTGGGAACAAAATATAGGATCTCTGTGTGATGGGACTAACACACTTCAAGTCCTATAGGTGCTTCTGGGAAGAAAATATAGCTCTGTGTGATGGGACTAACACACTTCAAGTCCTATGGGTGCTTCTGGGAAGAAAATATAGGTCTGTGTGATGGGACTAACACACTTCAAGTGCTATAGGTGCTTCTGGGAACAAAATATAGGATCTCTGTGTGATGGGACTAACACACTACAAGTCCTATGGGTGCTTCTGGGAAGAAAATATAGGTCTGTGTGATGGGACTAACACACTTCAAGTCCTATAGGTGCTTCTGGGAACAAAATATAGGATCTCTGTGTGATGGGACTAACACACTTCAAGTCCTATAGGTGCTTCTGGGAACAAAATATAGCTCTGTGTGATGGGACTAACACACTTCAAGTCCTATAGGTGCTTCTGGGAACAAAATATAGGATCTCTGTGTGATGGGACTAACACACTACAAGTCCTATGGGCGCTTCTGGGAAGAAAATATAGGTCTGTGTGATGGGACTAACACACTTCAAGTCCTATAGGTGCTTCTGGGAACAAAATATAGGATCTCTGTGTGATGGGACTAACACACTTCAAGTCCTATAGGTGCTTCTGGGAACAAAATATATGATCTCTGTGTGATGGGACTAACACACTACAAGTCCTATGGTTGCTTCTGGGAAGAAAATATAGCTCTGTGTGATGGGACTAACACACTTCAAGTCCTATAGGTGCTTCTGGGAACAAAATATATGATCTCTGTGTGATGGGACTAACACACTTCAAGTCCTATAGGTGCTTCTGGGAACAAAATATAGCTCTGTGTGATGGGACTAACACACTTCAAGTCCTATAGGTGCTTCTGGGAACAAAATATAGGATCTCTGTGTGATGGGACTAACACACTTCAAGTCCTATAGGTGCTTCTGGGAACAAAATATAGGATCTCTGTGTGATGGGACTAACACACTTCAAGTCCTATAGGTGCTTCTGGGAAGAAAATATAGCTCTGTGTGATGGGACTAACACACTTCAAGTCCTATAGGTGCTTCTGGGAACAAAATATATGATCTCTGTGTGATGGGACTAACACACTTCAAGTCCAATAGGTGCTTCTGAGAACAAAATATAGCTCTGTGTGATGGGACTAACACACTTCAAGTCCTATAGGTGCTTCTGGGAACAAAATATAGGATCTCTGTGTGATGGGACTAACACACTTCAAGTCCTATAGGTGCTTCTGGGAAGAAAATATAGCTCTGTGTGATGGGACTAACACACTTCAAGTCCTATAGGTGCTTCTGGGAACAAAATATAGGAGCTCTGTTTGCTGCCAGTGCCTGCCTGCCACGAACACACTACAAGTCCTATAGGTGCTTCTGGGAACAAAATATAGGAGCTCTGTTTGCTGCCACTGCCTGCCTGCCACGAACACACTACAAGTCCTATAGGTGCTTCTGGGAACAAAATATAGGAGCTCTGTTTGCTGCCACTGCCTGCCAGTGCCTGCCTGCCACGAACACACTACAAGCCCCTCTTTCTAAATGAATCTTTCTAAATGAATCTATCTAACTAAATCTCTCTAACTAAATCTCTCTAACTAAATATAGCAGAGTGACACAGAATGATCCTGCTCTCTCTAACGCCGGAACGCATGTGACCGGCGCCGACGGCGTGGCGGCCTTTTATAAGAGGGGGCGTGTACTAAAGCCCCTGAGCTCTAATTGGCTACAGGCGTCCTGCCTGTAGCCAATTATGGCTCTTCGAGTTTCCGGCGCTGTGATTGGCCAAGCATGCGGGGTCACAGTGCATGCTTGGCCAATCATCAGCCAGCAATGCACTGCGCCGGCCGCGCCGGCCGCAATGCATTGCGGGGCAGCTCGCATCACACGAACGTGATGCGAGCGGCCAAAATAGTTCTGGGCTCGCCGAGCGAGCGAACACCCGGTGCTCGATGCGAACATGGGTTCGCATCGAGCACCGGGCCCATCCCTAGCCAGGTGGTTGTTTCACAGTAGTTTAGCAAGTAGCACTAATTTTTTGCACGCCATTATAGTGTATTGGGAAAGGTCAGCGTATATGGTGATTCCTGAATATGGAGTAGGTAGCAGAGAATTTTGTCTCGCATTAGGTCTTTCACATGAAAAAAATGTATGCAGGCTATGACGTCACGGGGGATTTGATCTGGACGGTGTTGTGCCTTAGGCAGTCTGTGGGCCTGATCTACGATAACTTCACTAGCTGGTGTATCAGGAAGTAAGTAAATTAACAGTTGCTGCACATATTGCCTAAGATCAGAAGGAGGCACAGATTCCGCCACTCCGCAGAGTTTGACGTTGTTTCTGCGGGACCTGTCCTCCAAGTCCGCCAATTTGCTTTTCAGTACCTCCATTTCTTCATCTTTATCATTGTGTGCATCAACTAGTTCAATGTGGGCCGACGCAAATTCTGCCATCTTGTTTTCAACATGACTGACGCGGTCCCCCACTTCAGCTATATCTGACCTCATTTGTGAGACCCATTCCATCAGATCCCTGTGCATAGATCCCTGCAGGGATACCAGCATCTCTTTCATAATGGTGTCACTAAAGCCAGGTGACTTGTGGATTGTTAAGAGACATTTATACATAAGGATATGTTTGGAGACTCAATACAGCATCTATTTCATGTACAGTTGTGCAAAACTTGAAGGAAAGGTCACCTGGATCCACACCAGACACTGCAATAATTACTAAATTAAAGAAATCTCTGTGTTTGATTTGTTTCCCTCTTGGAATCACAGTCTTGGGTACTATTTAATAAAATACTAATTGTAAGGGAGATATATACATATACACACACACACATATATATATATATATATATATATATATATATATATATATATATATAATAATGTAAAGTAGTTTAGCCATGTTGACATCATATTTGTCTTTTGTACGTCTTACATTTCTTACATTTTATGTAGAATTGTCTGTGTTTACATATGCTGATAAGTCAGCACGCCAACAATTAAGCTAGAAGGCCATTCTGGCCACAGGAGTGTACAGCCAGTACTCTGTAATTATGTCTTATCAATAATTTGACTTTCACAATGAAAAGTCATTTTGTAATGAAAAAAGCTGCTCAGCTATTATATTCTTAACAATGGAGTTTTGCCTCTTTGGCCAGCACTATCTTCAACTAAGCGTGTGGAGGTTCCAGGTTAAAGGTGATAGCAGGTATGGTTAGTGATCAAAATATTGATCAAAAGAGAGGAGACTGTAATGGAAATTTGTAAGTTCTGTATATAATTGTATTCTATTTTGTATGTACAAAATATATTTGGCATGAAGTGGCGGTGTGTGAAATGACCAGTCTATTGCGGCGTACACACGAAGGGACAATCCCGCGGGATTATCCTCTGGACTGAAGTCCAGCGGATAATCCCCTCGTGTGTGGGCGCCGGCGGACTTTTTGGCGCCAAAGTCCGGCGGACTTTTTGGCGCCAAAGTTTTAAGTTTGGTTTTAAAATTATCCGCTGGACTTGGCAGTCCGGCGGACAATCCCGCCGTTAGTAGGCAAGTCCGCGGGACTTTTGAAATGAAAGGACTTGCCGCTCATCGGCAAGTCCGTTCATTTAGCACGTGACTTCAGGTTACGTAGCTAGCATAGGCAGTAAATGCCGCCGCGCTAGCTCCGTGACCTGGCATGGATTTAAAGGGACTCCCCACGCCGAAAAAAAACGGCGTGGGGGTTCCCCCCAAATCCATGTCAGACCCTCGTCCGAGCACGCAGCCTGGCAGGCCAGGAAAGGGGTGGGGACGAACGAGCGCCCCCCCCCCCCCTCCTGAGCCGTACCAGGCCGCGTGCCCTCAACATGGGGGGTGCCCTGGGGAAAGGGGGGGCCATGCAGCCCCCCCCAACCCAAAGAACCTTGTCCCCATGTTGATGAGGACAAGGGCCTCTTCCCGAAACCCTGGCCGTTGGTTGTCGGGGTCTGCGGGCAGGGGCTTATCGGAATCTGGGAGCCCCCTTTAATAAGGGGGACCCCAGATACCGGCCCCCCACCCTATGTGAATGAGTATGGGGTACGATGTACCCCTACCCATTCACCTAAGGTGTAAAATGTAAAGTACAAAAACACACACACACTTTTGAAAAAATATTTTATTGCACTGCTCCGGGGGTCTTCTTCCGTCTTGAGGGTCTTCTCGCCGGACTCCCCCGCCATTTACCAAGCTCTTTTACCGAGCGGGGGAAGTCCGGCTACCTTCTTCGTCGTCGCCGCCGTCGTCTGGGGGGTCTCGATCCGCCTTCGGGGGTCTTCCGGGGGTGTCTTCTGTTCTTGCGGCGGTCGTCGTCTTCTGCGCCGCCGGCGCCGCCTTCTTCTTCTTGTCCTTCTTCTTCCGATGTTGACCCGACGCTCTCTCTGCCCGGAATGCCTGTGCCGCTCTGCGCTGGGACTTATATAGGGGCATGGGGACAGGGTCACATGTTCATGTCACATGGTGACCCCGCCCCCTTGCGATGTCACAGTCCCAGCATCCTCCGGGACTGTGACAACACAAGGGGGCGGGGTCACCATGTGACATGAACATGTGACCCTGTCCCCATGCCCCTATATAAGTCCCAGCGCAGAGCGGCACAGGCATTCCGGGCAGAGAGAGCGTCGGGTCAACATCGGAAGAAGAAGAACAAGAAGAAGGACAAGAAGAAGAAGGCGGCGCCGGCGGCGCAGAAGACGACGACCGCCGCAAGAACAGAAGAGACCCCCGGAAGACCCCCGAAGGCGGATCGAGACCCCCAGACGACGGCGGCGACGACGAAGAAGGTAGCCGGACTTCCCCCGCTCGGTAAAAGAGCTTGGTAAATGGCGGGGGAGTCCGGCGAGAAGACCCTCAAGACGGAAGAAGACCCCCGGAGCAGTGCAATAAAATATTTTTTCAAAAGTGTGTGTGTTTTTGTACTTTACATTTTACACCTTAGGTGAATGGGTAGGGGTACATCGTACCCCATACTCATTCACATAGGGTGGGGGGCCGGTATCTGGGGTCCCCCTTATTAAAGGGGGCTCCCAGATTCCGATAAGCCCCCGCCCGCAGACCCCGACAACCAACGGCCAGGGTTGTCGGGAAGAGGCCCTTGTCCTCATCAACATGGGGACAAGGTGCTTTGGGGGGGGGGGCCGCACGGCCCCCCTTTCCCCAGGGCACCCCCCATGTTGAGGGCACGCGGCCTGGTATGGCTCAGGAGGGGGGGGCGCTCGTTCGTCCCCACCCCTTTCCTGGCCTGCCAGGCTGCGTGCTCGGATGAGGGTTTGACATGGATTTGGGGGGAACCCCCACGCCGTTTTTTTTTCGGCGTGGGGAGTCCCTTTAAATCCATGCCAGGTCACGGAGCTAGCGCGCCGGCACTGCCTACGCTAGCTACGTACCTGAAGTTACGTTCGAAATGAACAGACTGCTCCGTGTGTGGGCAAGTCCGTTCATTTTCAAAAGTCCTGCGGACTTTTGGCCGGCGGATTATCCGCCGGAGAAGTCCGTGCGTGTGTGGGCAAGTCCACACGCTCGGAAAGTCCAGCGGACCTCGGAAAGTCCCGCGGGATTGTCCGCTGGACTAGGTCCGCCGGCAAAAGTCTGCACGTGTGTACGTGGCATATCTCATCCCTATGTAAAATATCTAAAGAAAGGCCTAGTGCACATGACACAGCCCATACCCCTTGGGATGTTAGGTAGATAAACCAGTCAGTATTTGCAAAATTATATATTTATTAGAAAGACATGTCAAACATTGTAAAAAAAAAATTGTACAAAAATGCAAGAACATCAGACATAAACAATGTTGTCACATGTACATAGAAGGTCCAGATATGAGAAAAACGTATCACATGTGGTGAGTAAAGGATGACGCCGACATGTTTTGGACTATTCGGTCCTTTTTCATAGGCAATTTATAATCCTCTCAAGCACATTTGATTTATAAAGCAAATAGATGTCACAATGGGTAGCAGAAAATCAAAAAAATCATTCAATACATTGATATATAGCTGGATACATTGATAGTTAAAGGTATTGGGTGTACTCACATGTCAGAGATCCCCTCTCAGGTAAGCACCATGGATTTAAAAATGCTAAAAAGCATATAGATGTGTAGGCAGCTGTGGGTACAGTGTATAGTGTGCCATTGAATGCACAGCAAAAAGCTCTAAACTTTTGATTGGGCCTGCTGCATGTTGCAGGACCTCCACTGGACAGGTAAACCACCTATGTCAGTATATCCCCGGCTAGATCCAATAAGGTATCTATTTAAAAAAAATAATAATGGATGTAGGTATTAGGGCACAATAGTGCTCGCAAGGTGGAAAATCTGGGTGCTAAAAAGTACTCAAAAACATGGGTATTCACCTGAATGGGAGGTGATGTAAAGCGTACTTGCACGGCCTGGATCCCACAGCGTACTGAACGCCGTGAGTACAGGCTATAAGTAGCCATGTGTGTTAGTTGTATCAGCTGTGGAAAGGCGCCAGAGGCAGCCTCCACAGCTGAAGCTGATGAGATGGACCGCTGCGCCATTGGCTGCAGAAGGTCCGTCTATGGAGATCCCTGACGAGGCGGCGCGGGGCGTGGCCCCATCCATGATGGGCGGAACCGCGTCCAGTGTCGATACGTCACTGGCACGTGTAAAAGCCCCCACCCGTCCGCGCTCCATCCTGGAGCGCAAACAGGAAGTGAGCGCAGTGACATACTGAGCTCAGGGGCGGAAGTCCACATGATCCATGAGGAATGGAAAACGGATTGCAAATACTGACTGGTTTATCTACCTAACATCCCAAGGGGTGTGGGCTGTGCCATGTGCACTAGGCCTTTCTTTATCTATTTTGTATGTATTGCACAATGCCCTCACTGTGCACACGGCTGTCACGTACCTAGTGGCGAGTCTGGCTTGCAGTGGGAGACCTCTCTTACGTCCCAGACTTGCAGCCCCTGATAGTGGAGACAGGGGGCGCAAAAGTCAAAGGAGGCACGAGTGTCTGGCAGGATCAACCAGTTGCGGATGGATGAGCAGGACTTGACAAGGGATGACAGGAACCAGCAGACAGCAGGTGGCAGGAACCAGCAGACAGCAGGTGACAGGAACCAGCAGACAGCAGATGGCAGGAACCAGCAGACAACAGGTGACAGGAACCAGCAGACAGCAGGTGGCAGGAACCAGCAGACAACAGGTGGCAGGAACCAGCAGACAACAGGTGACAGGAACCAGCAGACAACAGGAACCAACAGGCAACAGGAACTGGCAGGTAAGTGGTCGCAGGAACTGGCAGGCAGCGGACTACAGGAACCAGCATGCAGCGGACAACAGGAACCAGCAGACAACAGGAACTGGCAGGTAAGTGGTCACAGGAACTGGCAGGCAGCGGACTACAGGAACCAGCATGCAGCGGACAACAGGAACCAGCAGACAACAGGAACTGGCAGGTAAGTGGTCACAGGAACTGGCAGGCAGCGGACTACAGGAACCAGCATGCAGCGGACAACAGGAACCAGCAGACAACAGGAACTGGCAGGTAAGTGGTCACAGGAACTGGCAGGCAGCGGACTACAGGAACCAGCATGCAGCGGACAACAGGAACCAGCAGACAACAGGAACTGGCAGGTAAGTGGTCACAGGAACTGGCAGGCAGCGGACTACAGGTACCAGCATGCAGCGGACAACAGGAACCAGCAGACAACAGGAACTGGCAGGTAAGTGGTCACAGGAACTGGCAGGCAGCGGACTACAGGAACCAGTATGCAGCGGACAACAGGAACCAGCAGACAACAGGTGACACTTCAGGACAGGTGCACAGAATGGTCAGACAAGCCGGGTTTGGTAACTGTGGAGCACACTGCGGATAAGCCAAGGGGATAAGCAAGAGGATGGTCGTGGGCAAGCCGGGATCGGGGCGGGCAGACAGCAGAGCAGGTGAACAGACAAGCCGGGTCACAGGTGCAGAGACAGAGAAGTTCAGGGTTTAGCAAGCGGAACGCTGTAGATCAGGCAGCAAGGGTTGTATGGAGATGGCTGGTTTAAATAGCCCGCCCGGCGCCAATGACCGTGCGCGCGCCCGTCCGTGCCCGCGCACGCGCACCCGCTCGATTCCGCGCATGCGCAGTAGCTCGCGCACCCGCTCGAACCCGCACACGCGATCGCAGCGGTGAGGAACTACTAGGCCCAGCAGGGCTTTCCTTACATTGCCCCCCCCCCAAGGGGCAGCCTCCGGATGCCCAACTGGGACAGCTTTTCAGGGTGAGATCTCTTGAAGGCCTGGATCAGGTGTTTGGCATGTAAGTTGGCTTTGGGTTCCCATGAGTTTTCTTCTGAACCGTATCCCTTCCACTTGATGAGGTACTGTATCTGGTTATTCCTTTTCCGGCAGTCCACAATTGTTTCCACCTCAAATTCCTCTTCCCCATTGACCATTATAGGAGCTGGAGGATCTGTGGAACGTCCAGGGAAGGAATTGGGAACTGCTGGCTTCAGGAGCGAAACATGAAAAACCGGGTGTACCCGAAGTGAACCCGGCAACTCCAGCTCGTATGCCACCTCGTTGATCTTCCGCTTAACTGCGAAGGGGCCCAAGAATCTGGGGCCTAGCTTCCTAGAAGGGCAAGCAAGCCGGAGATTGATTGTGGACAACCATACTTTGTCTCCAGGTTCCAGGACCAGTTGCCCCCATCTGCCCCTGTCGAAGACTTCCTTATTGAGGTCTTGCGCCCGGGTCATAGTTTCCTGCAACAACTTATTGTTAGACGAAAAGAAATCCACAGTCTCGAGAACAGCAGGGACGGAGCATTCTGGTACTGAGTTAGGCAGGAATGACGGATGGTAACCATAGTTGGCAAAAAACGGGGTCTGCTTGGTAGTGGAATGGGTAGAGTTGTTGTAGGCGAATTCCGCCAATGGCAACAGAGGGAGACAGTCCTGTTGAGAGAAGGATGAGAAACAACGCAGGTATTGCTCAAGTGTCTGGTTCGTTCTTTCTGTCTGCCCGTTCGTCTGTGGGTGGTATGCGGAGGATAAGGACAGTTCGATGCCAAGAGAATTGCAGAGAGCCTTCCAGAACCGGGATGTAAATTGGACGCCCCTGTCTGAGATGATGTTCGCTGGAACCCCGTGAAGTCTAACAATACCTTTAATGAAAGCTTGGGCTGTCTCTGGTGCTGAGGGAGTCCCTTTCATGGGAATGAAATGAGCCATTTTGGATAGCCGGTCCACTACCACGAAGATGGCCGTATGGCCTTCGGAGGGAGGAAGTTCCACAATGAAGTCCATGGTAATTAGTTTCCACGGCCTTTCCGGAGCAGGTAGGGGTTTGAGTAGCCCCCAAGACTTAGTTCTGCAGCTCTTGTTGCGGGTGCAAACAGTGCATGACTCCACATATTTTTGACAGTCCTTTGCCAGTTGGGGCCACCAGAATGTACGCTGGACCAGGTCTGTAGTTTTGGCAATGCCAAAGTGTCCCGCCAGTACATGGTCATGGCAGAGCCCAAGTATAGTGACCCGGAGACTTTCTGGAATGAAAATTTTACCATCGGACCAGAATAGACCATCTTTGGCTGAAACTCCCGACTTGGCAGGTGGCGGGTCCTCTCTGGACGCCTGCTTGATCCGGCTTAATAAGTCTTCCTGAAGAAGAAGGAAATTCTCCGCATTTAGGATGGTGTCAGGTGGGTCAGGCTCCTTAGGGTCGATAAACATCCGTGACAGGGCATCGGGTTTGGTATTCTTGGAGCCCGGCCTATAGGTGACATGAAAAGCGAACCTGGAGAAGAACAGCGCCCACCTGGCCTGACGTGGTTTTAGCCTCTTTGCGGCCTTCAGGTACTCCAGGTTCTTGTGGTCTGTATATATGAGAATTGGGTGGGCCGCACCTTCCAACAGGTACCGCCATTCCTCCAATGCCGCCTTGATTGCTAGCAGTTCTCGATCGCCTACGTCGTAGTTCCGTTCGGGGGGCGTCAGCTTACGAGAGAAGAACCCGACAGGGAACAGAAGGGCCTTGGGGCCTTGTCTCTGAGACAGTATTGCCCCGACAGCAATTTCCGATGCGTCTACCTCCAAGACAAACGGGAGAGCCGGGTCTGGGTGCTTCAGGACGGAGGCAGAAGTGAAGAGCTTCTTGAGGGCGACAAAGGCGGCCTGGGCCTCGGTCGTCCACTGGAACCGAGTCCCTTGTCGGGTTAGTTGTGTGATGGGGGAAATGATGGCCGAGAAGCCCTTGATAAATTTCCGATAGAAATTGGAAAATCCCACGAACCGCTGTACCCCCTTTTTATCCACCGGTGCGGGCCAATCAAGGATAGCGGAGATTTTCTGGGGGTCCATCTTGATGCCTTCGATGGATATGATGAGCTCCAGAAACTGTATGCTCTGTTGCTCAAACTCGCATTTTTCGGGTTTAGCATACAGACCGTGTTGCCGCAGTCGCACCAACACGCATTTGACGTGTTGACGGTGACTGTCAATGGAAGAGGAGAAGATCAGGATGTCATCTAGATAGATGATCACGAACAAGTCCAGGTAGTCTCGAAAAATGTCATTAATGAAATGTTGGAACGTGGCGGGGGCGTTGCAGAGTCCGAAAGGCATCACAAGATATTCGAAGTGCCCGAATCGCGTACGGAAGGCGGTCTTCCATTCGTCGCCCTTCCGGATGCGCACTAGGTTATACGCCCCGCGGAGGTCCAACTTGGTGAAGATGACTGCTGCCCCTAGCCTCTGGAACAGTTCTGGGACTAACGGTAGGGGGTAGCGATTTTTAATAGTCACCTTGTTCAACTCCCTGTAATCGATACATGGCCGGAGGGTGTGGTCCTTTTTCTCTACGAAGAAAATGCCAGCTCCGGCAGGAGATGTGGATGAACGGATGAAGCCTTTTCGAAGATTGTCATCTATGTAGTCCTTAAGGGCGGAGAGCTCCAGTTCGGACAGGGGAAAGATCCTCCCAAAGGGTACTTCCGCTCCGGGGAGAAGCTCGATGGGGCAATCGTAAACCCGATGAGGAGGAAGGGTCTCTGCCCCTTTCTTGCTGAAAACGTCCATAAAGGAGTGATAGGCCCTGGGGACTAACTGACGGGTTTCGCTGTCCAGACACATTAAGGTGGTTGGCAGAGCATCAGTCCTGGGAAGGCAGTGCTGGGAGCAGTAGTGGGAAGAAAAGGTAATCTCCTTGGTGGTCCAGTCAATGCAGGGGTTATGGGCGCGGAGCCAAGGCATGCCCAGAATAACTGGGAACAGTGGGGAAGAAATAATGTCCAGACACAAAAGTTCCTGGTGGAGTTGGTTTATGCATGCCGAGATAGGCTGGGTTTCTTGGGTAACCGGCCCAGACCGAATGGCAGAGCCATCGGCCAGGTGTATCCGCAGTCCCTGGGTCTTGGTTTGCAAGGGGATGCAATGAGCAGAAGCAAAGGCCGAGTCCATGAAACAGCTGCAGGCTCCTGAGTCAATAATGGCGGGGACCGAAATGTTCCTTCCAGGGAGCTGCAACAGAATAGAGAGGGCGAGGTGAGAAGAGGTGTCAGTAACAGCCATAATCTGGTCAACCGAAGGAAGGCGCCACTTACGGGTCTTAGCTGGACAGGATCGCACGTAGTGTCCTGGCTCCCCGCAATACAGACACAGATTGTCCCGACGGCGTCTCTGCCGTTCCTCAGGGGTGAGAGTAGGGCGAAGCATACCCAACTGCATGGGTTCAGTCCCCTCGGTGGAGGCAGAAGGTCGAGCCGACGGTGGACCTCTGGGGAAGTAGGGCACCTTTGGCAACATCCAAGAGGGGCGAGACGGAGCCGAGGCCTTCTCGGACCGTCGCTCACGTAAGCGCCTGTCGATTTGTATGGCCTGGTTAATGAGCTCCTCAAGAGTTGGAGGGACCCCAACCCTAGCAAGTTCATCCTTCAGGGGGTCCGATAACCCCAACCGGAACTGGTAGCGGAGGGCCGCATCATTCCAGCTAGTATCAGCACTCCATCTTCTGAATTCCGCAACATAGTCCTCTGCGGGCCTACGCCCCTGGAGTAGGGCATGGAGGGCAGTCTCTGCCGTGGCACAGAGCTGTGGGTCCTCATACATTCGGGCCATTGCGTCGAAGAAGGTGCTTAGATGGGCGAGTTCGGCGGCTTCCTGTTTAAGCAGACGGTGGGCCCAGAGTTGGGGGTCATTTTGGAGCAGGGAAATCACAAAGCCTACTTTGGTGGCCTCCAAGGAAAATGTTCGGGGTTGCAGGGCAAAGAACAGCTCACAGGCATTACGGAAAGTCCTGAACTTGCTACGCTCACCGGAGAACCTCTCAGGCGTGGGTATTCGAGGTTCCGGGGGTAGCATCACGACTGCCGGTGGAGTAGGCTGGCTGGCCGGAGCACCTGGAGATCCTTGTGCCAGAACATGCTTCTCAAGGCGTGTGTAGCCTTCCTGGAGGTTATTGACCGCTTGGGCCAAACCTGCTAGGTGTAGGCAGAGTTCTTCCATAGGAGAGGCTCCCTGCCCAGACTCGGTCATGGCTGCCTGATACTGTCACGTACCTAGTGGCGAGTCTGGCTTGCAGTGGGAGACCTCTCTTACGTCCCAGACTTGCAGCCCCTGATAGTGGAGACAGGGGGCGCAAAAGTCAAAGGAGGCACGAGTGTCTGGCAGGATCAACCAGTTGCGGATGGATGAGCAGGACTTGACAAGGGATGACAGGAACCAGCAGACAGCAGGTGGCAGGAACCAGCAGACAGCAGGTGACAGGAACCAGCAGACAGCAGATGGCAGGAACCAGCAGACAACAGGTGACAGGAACCAGCAGACAGCAGGTGGCAGGAACCAGCAGACAACAGGTGGCAGGAACCAGCAGACAACAGGTGACAGGATGAAAATGTGTAGGTAGAAAGAATTACAGCGCTAAACTCAAAAAAAACACACAAAGTGTAGCAGCAGCACTAGAATAAGACAAGTATTCAATAAACGGTGGAGGGAGGGGAGTGCAGCGCTAAAAAGTGAATGGTAGTAACACCATTCAGCTGTAAAGGTAAATGGCGGTAATACCCTTCAACTCCTCAAATGATAATTGAGAGAGTAAAAGTATAAACCTGCATATACGTGACAGATATCTGTTCCTCAGTGACAACTATAGGAAATGAACCTGTAAAAAAAAAAAAAAACAACAATGCAAACAGTGGTGGTGGTGCACACAGTGGAAATCACCAATGACATATATTCCTCTGTGATATTTAGAGGAAACACTGTGAACCTAAAACCTAAAACAAAAAAGAATCAACAGCACAAATGGTAATATTTCAAGTGCGCACATTAAAGTCCCAAGAAAAAATCCTCAATAGTGATTGGGGAACAGATTCCTAGATACATTTGAAGTGAAAATCATCATATCAAATAGTGATAAAACAACAAAAGTCCAAAGTGATGAACTATGGATGACTTCAGACCCAGATAGTCCTAAACCGAATCTTCGGATATACACACTTGGATGTGGGAAAGTAAAGATGTATGCTTACCGGAACTGGTGGACTCCCTGTCAGCAACAGGGAGTCAAACGGGCATAAAGAGGCTCTAGGTAGCCTACAATCTCGATGTCCCAAGCAGACAGATGAACTGTGTAGAGTCCCTCACAGCTACGCCAACAGGATGCGGTCAGTCGAGATATGGGCAACTGTCATAGAATCTGGATGTCCCTGGATGGAATGGAAATTCCTGGACGGCCACTTGGTGAGTGGAAAGTGGAATGAGCGGATGGTGAACGCTCACTTACGGATGAAGCGAGAATTAGCTTGGAGTGCTCTCCCAATAGATGTCCAACCATATAGAGAAAAAATGATAAAAAAAAACAATCGGAGGAGACTCCAATAGTATAGATCAATAAAGTAGGTTTTTATTTAAAAAAACCATTTACAAAAACAGATAATAGGATAAAAGTGATCACATTTAAAAGCAGTGTGGGTGTAGGTATGTCCTGGCCCGACGCGTTTCGTCTGTAGTAGACTTCAACTGGGGCATATAACCATTCACCTACACTGCACATATATATATAGATATCTAACATGATTATCATCCAATCAGGGAATGTTAACATGTGACATGATTGTTACCTAATCTGATAGGACCAGATCTGATCATGTGATGGGAAATGTGATCCCACAGGGAATAAGGTGACCAATAGGGTGGAGTTACGGCAAGATGAGAAGCCATGATAGGTGTCAGCCTGACCACACCATCCCCAAACAATTTAACAAAATCACATGTAGAAAATGGCGCCAAAAGGAAAGCCAATGAGTGGTAGGACACAGCCCCTGGGCGGGGTCCACAATCCCCATCAGATCAGAAATGGTTAAGCAAAACATGCTCTGAGCCAATCCAATGACCATAAAAAGCCAATGGGAGGTATCCTTAAACAACCAATAACACAACACATAATAAACATCGAATAGGACCAGGCGTGACAAACAACCAATCCTAACTCTGGGTGAATCTCCATTGAACAGCAACATCCAATGGAGCGGCGCCAACACCGCGCTCATTCACATCCTCCAATGTGTGCACATACGACTGGCCAGATGGCCGGTCCAGTGGGACCGGCCAATGACGCCACAGGAGCCCTACAGTCCAATGGTAGAGCGGGCGTCCAAGTCCGTGAGGATCCCGCGCCGATCATGTGACATGTGGTCACATGACACACAAGAGGTCAGGTGGCTGGTCGGGACAAAGGGGAGGGCGGCGCCAAGGGCGCTATACATCTCAATGGACTGGCAAGCACTCTGAATAACAGAGGGGGCCGTCTTAGAGCCTGTGAAGATCACATGACCAAGCTGAAGCCTAGCGCGTGCGTCATGACGTCACGCGTAAGAGGCTAGATCGTGGACTCAGAATCCAATACGGGGAAACCAAACATTATATCTGGACAGTTAGGTGTATAAAAACACGGCTTTCCTTAAGGAATGCTCCTCCCCTTGTTCCCTAATCCTGGACCAGTGACCTCTGGTGGTAAATGAAAAAATAATAATAAAACAAACAATGAAAAATATAAAAAATAAAGATGACACACTGGCGCCATCTTGTGTAAATTTAACAAAGTGAATAGAAACCCATTCTGAATGTTAAATTTAACGTGGTGAGGACCCATTCTAAATGCATAGTCAGGTGGAATGGGAACAGTGAACGCAAACAGTATGTGAAAAAACCAGCGTGGAGAGTGGACCACTAACTGTATCCACCTATAACTCATATATCTATCTCATGGACATATCTGGAGCCACGGAGAAAAGATGTATGAATAAAAACTAAATAGTGACTCTAAGGACTGAGGCAATAATGGATGAGGGTGTGTATTAAACCAAATCAAGCTGTGTTAATAAAAGAGTTGATATCCCACTCGACATTCAAACCGAATGGCGAGTAGGTACGGAGCTCATAGATCCAGTATGTTTCGAGGCGAGAAACGCCACGCACACGGGACTCTCCTCTCCAATGAGGGACAAATTGGTCAATGACCAGAAATTGTGTTCCAATGGGATCACGCTGGTGACATTCTAGATAATGTCGGGGAACACTATGGTTGGTTTTACCTTTTTTAATGTTATTAATGTGTTCATTAACCCGGATGGAAAAGGTCCTAATTGTGCGTCCAATATACTGTTTTTTACATGGACAGGTCAAAAGGTACACAATGTAGCGAGTCGCACAAGTGGTAAAACATTTCATGGAGTAGATGCGTGAAGTGGTGGAAGACTGGAACGTTTCACTTTTTCTCCTGCCGCTGATGTTATGTAAACACACATTACACCTACGGCAGGGAAAATATCCCTTACATTGAAAGAAGAAGGAGACTTTTTTGGGGGGATCGATAACATTAGGGGCGATCTGGCCCTGTATGGATCTGGCACCCCTGAATATGACACCCGCTTTCTCAGGTATTGCGGAGTTGAAAACTCTGTCATTCTGAAGTACTCCCCAATGTTTTTTTATGATATGTTTAATTTGCATTGACTGTACAGAGAAGGTGGTAAAAAAGGACCATTTGAATTTCATATCAATGGTCTTTTTGGTTTGTGTTTCTAGTAGGGCCTTACGATCTAACTGATAAATACGGTCAATCTCTCCATTAAGATCTTCCGACCTGTAGCCCTTCTCCAAGAAACGTTGTCTAAGTACAGCGGCCTGTCTGGAAAAGTCTTCCACTCTAGTGCAATTCCTCCGTAAACGGAGGAATTGACTGCGTGGTACCGACCTAAGCTATTGGGAATGATGACAACTATCGACCGGAATGTACCCATTCCGGTCGGTAGGTTTGAAATATGTACTAAACTGTAGTTTCTGGTCGACAACTTTGATCTCAAGATCCAAAAAGTTGACACTAACAGAACTGGCCTCATGGCATAGGCGGATGCCCCTGTCATTGGAATTGAGCAGAGATATGAATGTATCAAGCGATTCGCGATTGCCCTTCCACAGGAGGAGGATGTCGTCTATGTACCTCGCCCAGAAGACCAATTCTGGTCTCCTGAGGGCATAGACGACATCCTCCTCCCATTTGGCCATGAACAAGTTCGCGAGGCTGGGCGCAAACTTGGCACCCATAGCCACTCTGCGCTTTTGTAGGTAAAACTTGTTCTGAAACCAGAAGTAATTGTGCTGGGCAGCGAATCTAAGCAGATCCATGATGAAGTTCCGCTGTATAAGTGGTATTGAAACACTCTGAGATAGGTAGTGCTCTACTGCCTCAAAACCTAAATTGTGCGGAATGCACGTGTAAAGTGCGGCCACATCTGCTGTTACTAGTAACGTGTCATCAAGATGGGTAACTACTTCCAATTTTCTGATGGTATCGCCAGTGTCCTTCAAGTATGAAGGCACAAGCTTGACCAACGGTTGCAGGTAGAAATCGACATACTTCCCTATTCTGGCCGTAACGGAGTCAATTCCACTGACTATTGGCCGCCCCGGGGGGTGGACAGGATTTTTATGTACCTTAGGGAGGTAATAGATTGTGGGGATCCGGGGTACTACAGGTATCAAAAAACTTCTCTCTTTCTTATCAAGAATGCCTAGAGAGGAGCCTTCTTCTACAAGGGCGGTCAAATCTCTTTTAAAGAGAGTAGTAGGGTCATTGGGAATGGGAGTGTATGTATCAGTGTCACTCAAGATGGTATCCATTTCCTTAATATAATCGTCCTTGTCAAGGACGACTATACCACCGCCTTTGTCAGCTGGCCTAATGATTAAATTCTTTCGATCACACAATTGCTTCAGTCCCGTTTTAACTTGATTATTAGTATGTACCCTTTTATTGGGTAATCTCTCAAGGTCTTGTAAGACCAGACTGCGAAAAACCTGTAAAGAGGGGGCCATCGCCCCGGGAGGATTGAACAACGAGGGGTTGGATAGTCCTGAATGAACCTGACCATCTGGTACCCTAGCTGTATTATAGGTAGGTGTAGTGAGAAAGTGTCTTTGTATATTAAGTTTTCGGACAAATTTTTGAATATCGATGAATGTGGAAAACTTGTTCAAAGTCCTAGGGGGGACATATTTAAGACCCTTGTCTAGAACAAGCTTTTCTTCATCTGATAAGCAAACAGTACTTAAATTAAATATGCCCGAACTGGTCAGGTCCTTTTTCTTTTGGCTTTGGACCCGCCGGCCACCTCGGGTCCCTCGTTTCCTTTTGAATTTCCCGGGTAGTCCTGCACGGGCCTGGGAAAATCCAAAGGATATGAACGTCCGTCTCCATTTGAATTATACCCATATGGAGAACGGAGATAAGACTCATCATCTCTCCCCATATATCCATATGCATCATAATGTACATCATTCCTTCTAGTCTCTGGAACAGGGAATGGACGTGAGGTTTGTTGAATGGGAGTCCTATAGCCATTCCCTTGGCCGCCATGGTAGTAGTCTTCACGTGAACCATGCCAACCAGTAGAGTGTCCTCTAGGACTGTTATGATGGTAAGTGTCTTTATATGGACCCTGGTAAGCACCTCTATTTTTATTAGGGGGGCCCCTACCTCTAGAGTTTGGAGGTGGATATCCATTTAGATTATACGGTTTCCCCCGGGGTTCAAAACTTTTAGGGGGTACGGGTTTACCTGGTTGGGACACAGGAGGGGGTCGTATAGACCCTTCTATATAATGGGGATCATACATCAATCTCCTGTCAGCACTAGGGTTATCAGACTGTGTAACCTCCATTTCTGGGTTAGCAATGGCAGTGATGACTTTTTTCTGCCAGTTGAAAACAGTCTTGGACTTATAATCCGTAACATCCCTGTTATATTTTTTCTGTTTTTTTATTCTTTGATCTTTCTCCTCTTTCTCCAAATGATTTTTAAGACTGGTAGAAAGGGAGATATACTCAGCAGAGGTTTTGTAAGGACTCAGCTTTTCTTTGAGATCTTTGATCTCCTTATCAATATTAGTGAGTTTCAGTTGCTTTCTTTCAATTAGAAATGTAAGAAGCTGAATGCCCACTTCATTAAAATAGCCAAACCAAATATCGGTGTCCATATCTCCTTGTTGAGGAGAAACATCCCACCTCAAACCTCTGGGAACCATCTTTTCTCTAACATATTGTTCCAGAAAAGCTGTGTCCCATTGGATATGAATCTCTGTGGTCATGAGATTTTTGAGTCTCATGAACATACCGCTAATCTCTGTTTCAGATCCGGTAGAAGAAAAAACCACATCAGTGTTAAGTAACCTGGAGGTTCGATACTCAAAAACGTCCATATTTCTAAAGGCGTATGAGTAGCAGCTATAATAAAAAAGTCAACGTGAAAATGTGTAGGTAGAAAGAATTACAGCGCTAAACTCAAAAAAAACACACAATAAAGTGTAGCAGCAGCACTAGAATAAGACAAGTATTCAATAAACGGTGGAGGGAGGGGAGTGCAGCGCTAAAAAGTGAATGGTAGTAACACCATTCAGCTGTAAAGGTAAATGGCGGTAATACCCTTCAACTCCTCAAATGATAATTGAGAGAGTAAAAGTATAAACCTGCATATACGTGACAGATATCTGTTCCTCAGTGACAACTATAGGAAATGAACCTGTAAAAAAAAAAAAAAACAACAATGCAAACAGTGGTGGTGGTGCACACAGTGGAAATCACCAATGACATATATTCCTCTGTGATATTTAGAGGAAACACTGTGAACCTAAAACCTAAAACAAAAAAGAATCAACAGCACAAATGGTAATATTTCAAGTGCGCACATTAAAGTCCCAAGAAAAAATCCTCAATAGTGATTGGGGAACAGATTCCTAGATACATTTGAAGTGAAAATCATCATATCAAATAGTGATAAAACAACAAAAGTCCAAAGTGATGAACTATGGATGACTTCAGACCCAGATAGTCCTAAACCGAATCTTCGGATATACACACTTGGATGTGGGAAAGTAAAGATGTATGCTTACCGGAACTGGTGGACTCCCTGTCAGCAACAGGGAGTCAAACGGGCATAAAGAGGCTCTAGGTAGCCTACAATCTCGATGTCCCAAGCAGACAGATGAACTGTGTAGAGTCCCTCACAGCTACGCCAACAGGATGCGGTCAGTCGAGATATGGGCAACTGTCATAGAATCTGGATGTCCCTGGATGGAATGGAAATTCCTGGACGGCCACTTGGTGAGTGGAAAGTGGAATGAGCGGATGGTGAACGCTCACTTACGGATGAAGCGAGAATTAGCTTGGAGTGCTCTCCCAATAGATGTCCAACCATATAGAGAAAAAATGATAAAAAAAAACAATCGGAGGAGACTCCAATAGTATAGATCAATAAAGTAGGTTTTTATTTAAAAAAACCATTTACAAAAACAGATAATAGGATAAAAGTGATCACATTTAAAAGCAGTGTGGGTGTAGGTATGTCCTGGCCCGACGCGTTTCGTCTGTAGTAGACTTCAACTGGGGCATATAACCATTCACCTACACTGCACATATATATATAGATATCTAACATGATTATCATCCAATCAGGGAATGTTAACATGTGACATGATTGTTACCTAATCTGATAGGACCAGATCTGATCATGTGATGGGAAATGTGATCCCACAGGGAATAAGGTGACCAATAGGGTGGAGTTACGGCAAGATGAGAAGCCATGATAGGTGTCAGCCTGACCACACCATCCCCAAACAATTTAACAAAAGCACATGTAGAAAATGGCGCCAAAAGGAAAGCCAATGAGTGGTAGGACACAGCCCCTGGGCGGGGTCCACAATCCCCATCAGATCAGAAATGGTTAAGCAAAACATGCTCTGAGCCAATCCAATGACCATAAAAAGCCAATGGGAGGTATCCTTAAACAACCAATAACACAACACATAATAAACATCGAATAGGACCAGGCGTGACAAACAACCAATCCTAACTCTGGGTGAATCTCCATTGAACAGCAACATCCAATGGAGCGGCGCCAACACCGCGCTCATTCACATCCTCCAATGTGTGCACATACGACTGGCCAGATGGCTGGTCCAGTGGGACCGGCCAATGACGCCACAGGAGCCCTACAGTCCAATGGTAGAGCGGGCGTCCAAGTCCGTGAGGATCCCGCGCCGATCATGTGACATGTGGTCACATGACACACAAGAGGTCAGGTGGCTGGTCGGGACAAAGGGGAGGGCGGCGCCAAGGGCGCTATACATCTCAATGGACTGGCAAGCACTCTGAATAACAGAGGGGGCCGTCTTAGAGCCTGTGAAGATCACATGACCAAGCTGAAGCCTAGCGCGTGCGTCATGACGTCACGCGTAAGAGGCTAGATCGTGGACTCAGAATCCAATACGGGGAAACCAAACATTATATCTGGACAGTTAGGTGTATAAAAACACGGCTTTCCTTAAGGAATGCTCCTCCCCTTGTTCCCTAATCCTGGACCAGTGACCTCTGGTGGTAAATGAAAAAATAATAATAAAACAAACAATGAAAAATATAAAAAATAAAGATGACACACTGGCGCCATCTTGTGTAAATTTAACAAAGTGAATAGAAACCCATTCTGAATGTTAAATTTAACGTGGTGAGGACCCATTCTAAATGCATAGTCAGGTGGAATGGGAACAGTGAACGCAAACAGTATGTGAAAAAACCAGCGTGGAGAGTGGACCACTAACTGTATCCACCTATAACTCATATAGGAGGAGGAGGATGTCGTCTATGCCCTCAGGAGACCAGAATTGGTCTTCTGGGCGAGGTACATAGACGACATCCTCCTCCTGTGGAAGGGCAATCGCGAATCGCTTGATACATTCATATCTCTGCTCAATTCCAATGACAGGGGCATCCGCCTATGCCATGAGGCCAGTTCTGTTAGTGTCAACTTTTTGGATCTTGAGATCAAAGTTGTCGACCAGAAACTACAGTTTAGTACATATTTCAAACCTACCGACCGGAATGGGTACATTCCGGTCGATAGTTGTCATCATTCCCAATGGCTTAGGTCGGTACCACGCAGTCAATTCCTCCGTTTACGGAGGAATTGCACTAGAGTGGAAGACTTTTCCAGACAGGCCGCTGTACTTAGACAACGTTTCTTGGAGAAGGGCTACAGGTCGGAAGATCTTAATGGAGAGATTGACCGTATTTATCAGTTAGATCGTAAGGCCCTACTAGAAACACAAACCAAAAAGACCATTGATATGAAATTCAAATGGTCCTTTTTTACCACCTTCTCTGTACAGTCAATGCAAATTAAACATATCATAAAAAAACATTGGGGAGTACTTCAGAATGACAGAGTTTTCAACTCCGCAATACCTGAGAAAGCGGGTGTCATATTCAGGGGTGCCAGATCCATACAGGGCCAGATCGCCCCTAATGTTATCGATCCCCCCAAAAAAGTCTCCTTCTTCTTTCAATGTAAGGGATATTTTCCCTGCCGTAGGTGTAATGTGTGTTTACATAACATCAGCGGCAGGAGAAAAAGTGAAACGTTCCAGTCTTCCACCACTTCACGCATCTACTCCATGAAATGTTTTACCACTTGTGCGACTCGCTACATTGTGTACCTTTTGACCTGTCCATGTAAAAAACAGTATATTGGACGCACAATTAGGACCTTTTCCATCCGGGTTAATGAACACATTAATAACATTAAAAAAGGTAAAACCAACCATAGTGTTCCCCGACATTATCTAGAATGTCACCAGCGTGATCCCATTGGAACACAATTTCTGGTCATTGACCAATTTGTCCCTCATTGGAGAGGAGAGTCCCGTGTGCGTGGCGTTTCTCGCCTCGAAACATACTGGATCTATGAGCTCCGTACCTACTCGCCATTCGGTTTGAATGTCGAGTGGGATATCAACTCTTTTATTAACACAGCTTGATTTGGTTTAATACACACCCTCATCCATTATTGCCTCAGTCCTTAGAGTCACTATTTAGTTTTTATTCATACATCTTTTCTCCGTGGCTCCAGATATGTCCATGAGATAGATTTATGAGTTATAGGTAGATACAGTTAGTGGTCCACTCTCCACGCTGGTTTTTTCACATACTGTTTGTGTTTACTGTTCCCATTCCACCTGACTATGCATTTAGAATGGGTCCTCACCACGTTAAATTTAACATTCAGAATGGGTTTCTATTCACTTTGTTAAATTTACACAAGATGGCGCCAGTGTGTCATCTTTATTTTTTATATTTTTCATTGTTTGTTTTATTATTATTTTTTCATTTACCACCAGAGGTCACTGGTCCAGGATTAGGGAACAAGGGGAGGAGTATTCCTTAAGGAAAGCCGTGTTTTTATACACCTAACTGTCCAGATATAATGTTTGGTTTCCCTGTATTGGATTCTGAGTCCACGATCTAGCCTCTTACGCGTGACGTCATGACGCACGCGCTAGGCTTCAGCTTGGTCATGTGATCTTCACAGGCTCTAAGACGGCCCCCTCTGTTATTCAGAGTGCTTGCCAGTCCATTGAGATGTATAGCGCCCTTGGCGCCGCCCTCCCCTTTGTCCCGACCAGCCACCTGACCTCTTGTGTGTCATGTGACCACATGTCACATGATCGGCGCGGGATCCTCACGGACTTGGACGCCCGCTCTACCATTGGACTGTAGGGCTCCTGTGGCGTCATTGGCCGGTCCCACTGGACCGGCCATCTGGCCAGTCGTATGTGCACACATTGGAGGATGTGAATGAGCGCGGTGTTGGCGCCGCTCCATTGGATGTTGCTGTTCAATGGAGATTCACCCAGAGTTAGGATTGGTTGTTTGTCACGCCTGGTCCTATTCGATGTTTATTATGTGTTGTGTTATTGGTTGTTTAAGGATACCTCCCATTGGCTTTTTATGGTCATTGGATTGGCTCAGAGCATGTTTTGCTTAACCATTTCTGATCTGATGGGGATTGTGGACCCCGCCCAGGGGCTGTGTCCTACCACTCATTGGCTTTCCTTTTGGCGCCATTTTCTACATGTGCTTTTGTTAAATTGTTTGGGGATGGTGTGGTCAGGCTGACACCTATCATGGCTTCTCATCTTGCCGTAACTCCACCCTATTGGTCACCTTATTCCCTGTGGGATCACATTTCCCATCACATGATCAGATCTGGTCCTATCAGATTAGGTAACAATCATGTCACATGTTAACATTCCCTGATTGGATGATAATCATGTTAGATATCTATATATATATGTGCAGTGTAGGTGAATGGTTATATGCCCCAGTTGAAGTCTACTACAGACGAAACGCGTCGGGCCAGGACATACCTACACCCACACTGCTTTTAAATGTGATCACTTTTATCCTATTATCTGTTTTTGTAAATGTTTTTTTTAAATAAAAACCTACTTTATCGATCTATACTATTGGAGTCTCCTCCGATTGTTTTTTTTTTTTATCATTTTTTCTCTATATGGTTGGACATCTATTGGGAGAGCACTCCAAGCTAATTCTCGCTTCATCCGTAAGTGAGCGTTCACCATCCGCTCATTCCACTTTCCACTCACCAAGTGGCCGTCCAGGAATTTCCATTCCATCCAGGGACATCCAGATTCTATGACAGTTGCCCATATCTCGACTGACCGCATCCTGTTGGCGTAGCTGTGAGGGACTCTACACAGTTCATCTGTCTGCTTGGGACATCGAGATTGTAGGCTACCTAGAGCCTCTTTATGCCCGTTTGACTCCCTGTTGCTGACAGGGAGTCCACCAGTTCCGGTAAGCATACATCTTTACTTTCCCACATCCAAGTGTGTATATCCGAAGATTCGGTTTAGGACTATCTGGGTCTGAAGTCATCCATAGTTCATCACTTTGGACTTTTGTTGTTTTATCACTATTTGATATGATGATTTTCACTTCAAATGTATCTAGGAATCTGTTCCCCAATCACTATTGAGGATTTTTTCTTGGGACTTTAATGTGCGCACTTGAAATATTACCATTTGTGCTGTTGATTCTTTTTTGTTTTAGGTTTTAGGTTCACAGTGTTTCCTCTAAATATCACAGAGGAATATATGTCATTGGTGATTTCCACTGTGTGCACCACCACCACTGTTTGCATTGTTGTTTTTTTTTTTTTTTTTTTTTTACAGGTTCATTTCCTATAGTTGTCACTGAGGAACAGATATCTGTCACGTATATGCAGGTTTATACTTTTACTCTCTCAATTATCATTTGAGGAGTTGAAGGGTATTACCGCCATTTACCTTTACAGCTGAATGGTGTTACTACCATTCACTTTTTAGCGCTGCACTCCCCTCCCTCCAACAGGTGACAGGAACCAGCAGACAACAGGAACCAACAGGCAACAGGAACTGGCAGGTAAGTGGTCGCAGGAACTGGCAGGCAGCGGACTACAGGAACCAGCATGCAGCGGACAACAGGAACCAGCAGACAACAGGAACTGGCAGGTAAGTGGTCACAGGAACTGGCAGGCAGCGGACTACAGGAACCAGCATGCAGCGGACAACAGGAACCAGCAGACAACAGGAACTGGCAGGTAAGTGGTCACAGGAACTGGCAGGCAGCGGACTACAGGAACCAGCATGCAGCGGACAACAGGAACCAGCAGACAACAGGAACTGGCAGGTAAGTGGTCACAGGAACTGGCAGGCAGCGGACTACAGGAACCAGCATGCAGCGGACAACAGGAACCAGCAGACAACAGGAACTGGCAGGTAAGTGGTCACAGGAACTGGCAGGCAGCGGACTACAGGAACCAGCATGCAGCGGACAACAGGAACCAGCAGACAACAGGAACTGGCAGGTAAGTGGTCACAGGAACTGGCAGGCAGCGGACTACAGGAACCAGTATGCAGCGGACAACAGGAACCAGCAGACAACAGGTGACACTTCAGGACAGGTGCACAGAATGGTCAGACAAGCCGGGTTTGGTAACTGTGGAGCACACTGCGGATAAGCCAAGGGGATAAGCAAGAGGATGGTCGTGGGCAAGCCGGGATCGGGGCGGGCAGACAGCAGAGCAGGTGAACAGACAAGCCGGGTCACAGGTGCAGAGACAGAGAAGTTCAGGGTTTAGCAAGCGGAACGCTGTAGATCAGGCAGCAAGGGTTGTATGGAGATGGCTGGTTTAAATAGCCCGCCCGGCGCCAATGACCGTGCGCGCGCCCCTCCGTGCCCGCGCACCCGCTCGATTCCGCGCATGCGCAGTAGCTCGCGCACCCGCTCGAACCTGCACACGCGATCGCAGCGGTGAGGAACTACTAGGCCCAGCAGGGCTTTCCTTACAACGGCACTAATAATGTTTTCTTTACATGTTTGCATTCTTTTGCATACACGCGGTCGCACAAAGTTAGTCTGAAATTCTGAACGTCAAGAACGGGGTGACGTACAACACGTACGACAAGCCGAGAAAAATGAAGTTCAATAGTCAGTGCTGCTCTTCTGCTTGTCTCCGAGCATGCGTGGCACTTTGTGCGTCGGAATTGTCTACACACGATCGGAATTTACGCAAACTGATTTTGTTGTCGGAAATTTGAGAACTAGATGGAAACTGTCCGATGGAGCCTACACATGGTCGGAATTTCCGACAACAAGCTCCGATTGCACATTTGCCCCCCGGAAGGTCCGACCATGTGTACGTGGCATAAGTAAAATGTCCTAACTTAAGAAAATATATCTCTGGATATATATTAGAATTAGGATGTGATATTGAGATTATCACTTGAGTATTAATTTCTGATATGAGTTTAACAATTCTATTAATAATATAAATATATTGCAACTGGTTTAGACAACCTTTGGTTGGAAATGAAATCCAGGTTATTGAGGAAATTTGTAAAATGGGATTAGTTTAGATTAAGATAACAATTTTGTAATTTTACATTTAAACAATAAACCCTAAATGGGAGAAAACAAGATTAAGATGAGGTTGTTAATTGGAATACAGCTGCCATAATATTTAACAAAGCCAAGATGGATGGAATACATAAGACGTATTTCTACAAAAATGAAATCTAAAGGTCTGATAATAACTTGATGTGCGGTCCATGATGTGAGAGTAATAATAAATAAAATTTAAATATAACAGACCCATCACATCAAGTCCACCCACCCTGTTAGGATAGATCCCACTTGCAGCCAGTTGTATAGTTTTTGATCTGGCTGAGATCTTTCTGTTCTGTAATATACAGATTGCTGATCCTTTTGTTTTTATTTATTTTTATTTTATTTATTTTTGAAATCCAAATCAGAATATGTGGATTGTGAAATGATGTCCCTCTTTTCCTTGTAAGTGCCGTGGTATAAGCAGAAGAATATTTTGGATTTATTGGGCATCTCTACATGACCGCAGGGTATTGTTATCATTTATTATGTTGTGACATCAGGAAAATAATGTCAGATGGAAACTAAGGACTGTTATCTCGCTAAAACTAACCGGTCCAAGATGGACGCTTAATTCCTGCATGCCCGCACACAGGAGCAGCTAAACCAAGCCACAGGATGAAAGATACACTTCCCAGACATGGGAAAGGGAGATCGGAGCTCCTCATGCCACCCACGGCCCCCACAATTCAAACCAGCATCAAAACAGCAACATCCCTGCGATGTTCCGGACACCGCAGGGAGAAGGCCTCACAGCCTCGGCCTCGCCTAAACTATCCAGCCCGTTCAGGGGCCCCTGTCCTAACACGTATGGCGCACATGGAGCTCACAATCATACAACTCAGGCTGTGCAATCCTCAGAGCACACACAAGCCCTATCCCTCTCAGACCTAAAGGCAGTGGCTCTGGATATAAAAGCAACCCTGTCTGCAGCCATCACAGGTCTCAAGGCTGACATACAGGGCATAGCAGCAAGGATGGGATCGGTGGCGCAGGCCACAGCATACTATTCAGACACCATTAAACATGTACGTAAATCTTCTGACATTCACTCCTCACACATTATTGAAATACATTGTCACTTAGAAGACCTCGACAATCGAGGAAGACGACATAATATAAGAATCAGAGGGGTCCCAGAAAATACTGACTAAAATCCATTAGAACAAACTGCTGCAACAATATTCAATGACTTATTGGATAGACCCCCTGATTCCCCCATTAATTTTGAGAGGATACATAGAGCTCTCAGACCAAGAGGAAGAGATACAGATCCCCCCAGAGACATAATCTGTTGCTTGGTCAATTTTCCCCTGAAGGAAGCCATCCTTAAAAAAGCAAGGGAGAAAAACAGAGTCCTCTTTAATGGTAACAAAATAAAACTTTACCAAGATCTATCAAACATTACACTACAGCAACGCAGAGCTTTACCCCGGATTCTAGATCAATTGTGTACCAGAGGCATTCCATACAGATGGAAGTTTCCATTTTGTCTCTCAACTACATGGAGAGGCCACACAGCACTACTACGTACGCCTGATGATCTTCAACCTTTTTGTGAAACACTGAACATCCCCACAATTGAAGTTCCAGATAGGTACAATTCCTTCATGTTAAATGACACATGGATCGATGTAACCAACAACTATACGCCAAGAGCCCAAAGAAACAGAAATCAATGTTGCAGATCACCATCTGCTCAACACAACAGAAGAGGAGTACTTCAAGGAAGCCCTGGATCTCACCACCTAGACACAGAGATCGCATGGATCACCCTGATCAAATGGACTCCTGAAATCTCACAGATTCTCTTTTAACGGTTGCCATTCGGTAAACCTTCTCTCACAACCAACTGATGTACAGCATTCATTCTTTAAAAACATCAGTTGAAACATTAACAAGTTATTTAACAGGCTTGTATCCAACCATTGAGCTAAAAGCTTAGTTTTCAAGGTTAACTGTTTGTTTTTACCCCTCCCCCTGATTTTACTCTTTCTCCATTTACAGCTATGATGCTTACACCAAGCAAGGCAAGTCTACCACTCCCAAGTATTCCTGGTCATCGACAGGATATCTGGTAACCAGTGTTGTAAGTAACACGATTAAAGTAAACGGCTTTACGTAACGCCGTTACTTTAAAGGGTAACGAGTAATCTAACTGATTACTCTTCCCCTTGCGGTAACGCCGTTCCCATTACTGGGGCGGCGTTACCGCAATTACTCGCCGCGATCCGCGGAGCCGTCCGCGGCCTCGGCCTTAGGAAAGGCCGCGGCTTCGGCCTAGCTCCGGAGCGGCGGCCATCTTGGTGCACCCGTCGGCCGTTTACAATGTGATTGCTCCGTCAAATGACGGAGCGATCACTTGTAAACAAACCGGCGTCAAGATGACACCGGTTCCTCTCTCCCCTCTGTGTAAAGATCTGTACAGTGGAGGGGAGAGATCGGATGCCAGCAGCACATACCCTGCCAATACTCTGCAATACCAGCCAATACCCTGACAACACCCTGCAATAGCCAGGTAATACTCTGCAATACCCTGCCAATACCCTGCCAATACTCTGCCAATACTCTGCCAATACTCTGCCATACCCAGCCATACCCAGCCATACTCTGCCATACTCTGCCATACCCCGCAATACCCCGTAATACCCATCCATACTCTGCCATACCCAGCCATACTCTGCAATACCCCGTAATACCTAGCTATACTCTGCAATACTCTGCCATACCCAGCCATACTCTGCAATACACCGTAATACCCAGCCATACTCTGCAATACTCTGTAATACCCAGCCATACTCTGCAATACTCGGTAATACCCAGCCATACTCTGCAATACTCGGTAATACCCAGCCATACTCTGCAATACTCGGTAATACCCAGCCATACTCTGCAATACCCAGCCATACTCTGCAATACTCTGCAATACCCAGCCATACTCTGCAATACTCTGCAATACTCGGTAATACCCAGCCATACTCTGCAATACTCGGTAATACCCAGCCATACTCTGCAATACTCGGTAATACCCAGCCAATACTCTGCAATACTCGGTAATACCCAGCCAATACTCTGCAATACTCGGTAACACCCTGCCAATACTCTGCAACACCCTGCCAATACTCTGCAACACCCTGCCAATACTCTGCAACACCCTGCAACACCCTGCCAATACTCTGCAACACCCTGCCAATACTCTGCGACACCCAGCCAATACTCTGCGACACCCAGCCAATACTCTGCGACACCCAGCCAATACTCTGCGATACCCAGCCAATACTCTGCAACACCCTGCCAATACTCTGCAACACCCTGCCAATACTCTGCAACACCCTGCCAATACTCTGCAACACCCTGCCAATACTCTGCAACACCCTGCCAATACTCTGCAACACCCTGCCAATACTCTGCCATACCCAGACATACTCTGCAATACTCGGTAATACCCAGCCATACTCTGCAATACACGGTAATACCCAGCCATACTCGGCGATACCCAGCCGTACCCAGCCATGCTCAGCCGTACCCAGCCATACTCAGCCAATATTACAGTTGAGGAGATGACATGGATATTACAGTGGGTGAGATTATGGATATTACAGTGGGGGCTTTATGGTGGTGGAATTTTTACAGGTTTTTGCAAATTCAATTATTATTTGCTGATCCGAAAAATGATCCGATCCGTGACTCTGATCCGAGGAACGATCCGATCCGTGAGTTTGGGGGGGACAGATGTACAGAGGGGGAACAGATATATGTGTGTGGGGGGGGGACAGACGTGTAGTGGGGTACAGAGGGGGAACAGATATACGTGTGTGGGGGGGGACAGATGTGTAGTGGGGTAAAGAGGGGAAACAGATATATGTGTTGGGGGGGAACAGACGTGCAGGGGGGTACAGAGGGGAAATAGACGTGCAGGGGGGAACATAGAATATAAAAAAAAAAGATCACAGTTACTTTTCTGAGTAAATAATTACTTTTCCAATGTAGTAACTGAGTTACTAACTCAATTACTTTTTTGGGAGAAGTAATTTGTAATGTAACTAATTACTTTTTTAAAGTAAGATGACCAACACTGCTGGTAACCTTTATCACTACAATGGTATGATAAATATCCCTGGAACTAAGGTAGAACGCTTGTAAGTACCACATTTGAACTGCACATACAAACAGGCAGTGTACTACCCTGTTTCCCCGAAAATAAGACCTAGCGTGATTGTCGGTGTTGGCTGCAATATAAGCCCTACCCCCCAAATACAGTGGTGTGAAAAAGTGTTTGCCCCCTTCCTCATTTCCTGTTCCTTTGCATGTTTGTCACACTTAAGTGTTTCGGAACATCAAACCAATTTAAACAATAGTCAAGGACAACACAAGTAAACACAAAATGCAATTTGTAAATGAAGGTGTTTATTATTAAAGGTGAAAAAAAATCCAAACCATCATGGCCCTGTGTGAAAAAGTGATTGCCCCCCTTGTTAAAACATACTATAACTGTGGTTGTCCACACCTGAGTTCAATTTCTCTAGCCACACCCAGGCCTGATTATTGCCACACCTGTTCACAATCAAGGCATCACTTAAATAGGAGCTGCTTGACACAGTAAGGTCCACCAGAAGATCCTTAAAAGCTACACATCATGCCGAGACCCAAAGAAATTCAGGAACAATTGAGAAAGAAAGTAATTGAGATCTATCAGTCTGGAAAGGGTTATAAAGCCATTTCCAAAGCTTTGGGAATCCAGCGAACCACAGTGAGAGCCATTATCCACAAATGGCGAAGACATGGAACAGTGGTGAACCTTCCCAGGAGTGGCCGGCCGCCCAAAATTACCCCAAGAGCGCAGCGACGACTCATCCAAGAGGTCACAAAAGACCCCACAACAACGTCCAAGGAACTGCAGGCCTCACTTGCCTCAGTTAAGGTCAGCGTTCATGCCTCCACCATCAGGAAAAGACTGGGCAAAAATGGCCTGCATGGCAGAGTTCCAAGGAGAAAACCACTGCTGAGCAAAAAGAACATCAAAGCTCGTCTCAATTTCTCCACAACACATCTTGATGATCCCCAAGACTTTTGGGACAACATTCTGTGGACCGATGAGACAAAAGTGGTACTCTTTGGAAGGTGTGTGTCCAAGTATATCTGGCGTAGAAGGAACACTGCATTTCAGAAAAAGAACATTATACCAACAGTAAAATATGGTGGTGGTAGTGTGATGGTCTGGGGCTGTTTTGCTGCTTCAGGACCTGGAAGACTTGCCGTGATAAAAGGAACTATGAATTCTGCTGTCTACCAAGAGATCCTGAAGGAGAATGTCCGACCATCTGTTCGTGTACTCAAGCTGAAACGAACTTGGGTTCTGCAGCAGGACAATGATCCTAAACACACCAGCAAGTCCACCACCGAATGGCTGAAGAAAAATAAAATGAAGACTTTGGAGTGGCCTAGCCAAAGTCCTGACCTGAATCCTATTGAGATGTTGTGGTATGACCTTAAAAAGGCCGTTCATGCTCGAAAACCCTCTAATGTAACTTAATTAGGACAATTCTGCAAAGATGAGTGGGCCAAAATTCCTCCAGGACGCTGTAAAAGCCTCATTGCACGTTATCACAAACGCTTGGTTGCAGTTGTTGCTGCTAAGGGTGGCCCAACCAGTTATTAGGTTTAGGGGGCAATCACTTTTTCACACAGGGCCATGATGGTTTGGATTTTTTTTCACCTTTAATAATAAACACCTTCATTTACAAATTGCATTTTGTGTTTACTTGTGTTGTCCTTGACTATTGTTTAAATTGGTTTGATGTTCCGAAACACTTAAGTGTGACAAACATGCAAAGGAACAGGAAATGAGGAAGGGGGCAAACACTTTTTCACACCACTGTAAGCCCTAGTAAAAGTCCTTGTAGGTCTTGTTTTCAGGGTAGGGCTTATTTTCGGGGAAACAGGGTAGGGCTTATTTGGTGGGTAGGGCTTATATTGCAGCCATTACCGACAATCACGCTAGGTCTTATTTTAGGGGAAACAGGGTAAGATGATATGAGCATAAATCTCATAATCACACTTACTCAGACCTAATTATTTCCTAGCCACCACAAACTATAATACCTTCGGTATTCACATACTCTTGATGTCATTTATACCAGATATCTGGATACAGAGCAAGTGGTGCTTCGGACTTGTCACATACCTTACAATGGAGCCTGAGATGATGAGGGTGGCCTCTTGCACGGTTCCGGTCCAAGCACCCCTGGTGGTGGGTACAGGGAGTGCAAGGGCAACAAAAGGGTGCAGGTGCCTGCATGAAAGAGGCTGGAACTTGGAGATACAGGAACCACTGCTGAGGAGATGTGGAAACTGATCACCAGACTTGTTCAGCGGGAGCCAGATCAGGATCCACTGCAGAATCAGGAACAGGCAGGAGTCGGCAACAGGTTGGCAGTGGGGTACCGAATCAGAAGGCAAAACCGTAGTCAGGAACAGGCAGAGGTTGGAAACAGATTGGCATCGGAAGGCAGAGCCATAATCATAAGTCCAAGCCAAGGTCAGTATTGCAGGTAGAGGCAGGTTTAGCAGGCAGGGGAAATCCAAGAGAATGGTCAGAAGATAGCCGGTTTTTCAGGAACAAGGTCAATCAGGCAGAGTAACAACAGGAATACAGGGACAAGCTGAAGATGATCCAGCACTGATGCTAGGCAGACTCGCTGTTTATATAAGGTGCCATGTGCCAGGATTCGCGACAGCGTATGTGCATGCGTGCATTTGCGTTGGCACTAGTGGGTGTGCGTTAGCACGTGCATGTTCACATGGAGGTGCCATTGTTCATGCCCACTCTGGATCTCATTTGTCTCTGGCTACGGTTCTGTGCATGCACATTGGCATTAGCTGAACGAGGGTTGGCAGCTGCTGCACGGAGATGGGTGCTTGCTGTGTGAGTTCTCTGACAAGACTTCTTCCCAGATAAGCAGAACTACAACAGAGTAGAACCTGAGCTTTGCTACACAAACTCCTTACTATATAGCCAGAAGAGCAAATACTTTTTTTGTTCAAAAGAAAAGTTCACAATTACAAGATATGGACATATCTGGATCTCTCAGTTATAACCAAAGACAAAAGAATATCAGTTGTTATATACCGTCATTATAAGATTTATCTAAAACAAACGTAAGTGAAAGGCATGGTGGATCATAATAATTACAGTTTAATAATCAGCATATAAACGAATACAATACAAATCTTTACAATTCTCCCTCCATACACTCTAATTGGGTGACGTACAATTATACTAGATAAGCCCCACGACATCAGTTGGGCTTCTTTCAACATTATATAATAGTTTGGGGCTTACCGTGACCACCATGATGCCTTACATATATACCAGTTACTGCTTGAGAAAATATCATTGCAAAGTTTCATAATTGATTTGTATGTTCATCATAAGTTTAAATAGTTGCACTAAGATTGCTTACCTGAATTTAAATATACCAATAAGCTATGCATTAAGATCTCCTATCTTCGATGAAGTTTACATTTTCTTATACAATGGCTCCCTCTAGTGACCGATCTACATAATTACCCAATATATTAGAACCAATCTCTATTTGCATAAATTGACATGGTCCAGAAAACAGGATGTATCCCTCTATGGCATGGCTTAATACACAATCACATTAGAGTATAAAATCTCATAACTTTATACCTCACAACATATAATAAAATATACCTTGGCCAACTATTATGTTATCTCTCCCTAAGCTCATTTCACTTACCTGAATCCTGAACTTTTTGAAAATAAATGAAGCTAGCTGCTCCACTGTGCTAGTAAATTCAAAACAAGAAAAAAAGAAAACCAATCTTTGTCTTTCTCTGTCTCTATGTAGTGCAGGAGTTTTTCCACAAAAGCTATTATGTTAATATGCTGTTTCTTAAGTAAGGGAATGGCTCCCTCTAGTGTCCTTTTTGTGTTAATGCTGTTAGGACTTTTCTTACAATTCTGAGAGACAGCGCTGCAAAGCATTAAGGGAAATGTAGTTCAATGTTCAAGTGACTCATATACTTGAATCAGTCAAGGAACCACCTACCCACAATGCCCAGTTCACCTACCCACAATGCCAGGCCACAGAAAAGCTTGCTGGGTAGACAAATAAAAGGGACAGGCGCGGCTTATTTTCTCTCTTTCCGGACACCATCTTACAGACAGAAGGAGATCTGTGTATGTGTACCCAGGGCTGGGATAGCCTGCGGCCTAGAGCAGAGAGCGGATCGCCCACCCCAGAGGGATCTTTGTGAACGGCCCTGCTGATTGAGCAGGAGGATCGGCCTGCACCTCAGAGCATCTGAAGCCATCTGCCTTTTACAGTCACCGGCCATCTGAAAGAGCAGCGTGGTGGGACGTCACCAGCTTGGAGCGGGAATGAGATATCAGAAGGGTGGCAGGGACGGGGCCAACCGGGGAAGAGGGGGAGGGACAACCCGAGACGGTCAACAAGTGGATAGACTGGAATAATTTTAAAAATTCCTGGAGGTATTTCCTGGAACTGACGAGTTGAAATTCCCTCACACACTGTAGTGGGAGCCTTATAGTGACAAAAAAAGGAAAAAAATATTAAACCTCGAAGACCACCAAGGCAAGGGGGGGGGGGGGGGGATATATGACGGGATGAAATGTATAAAATGAAGAATGATTTACTGATGTTTGTATATGGAAAATTTTTGAAAAAATAAAGAATTAAAAAAAAAATAAAAAAAAAAAAGGGAAAAAAAAAAAAGAGATATCAGAAAGGAGGCCTTGCAAGCATCTGGACCTGGTGTGGTGAGCGGGCACTTGCCCAGATCAATATAGTGACTGTTACTGTGTGAATTAGCTCTAGGCTGCTGGTAGGATCTGTAGTCCCACAGCAGTGATCTCACTTATCCATAGACTGTGTATAGACCGTGTACAGTGGGACTTCAGGGTTTGCTTCCCCTGTACTGCGAAGTAAATGCTGAGTTGCATCCATCATTGAGGAGGTGCCTTATATGCGCAAGCACACAGTTACCAGCATGTCAATTTTACTATAGATTGCTACCTACTTGTTTCCTGGATTACAAATACTGCAGTCTAATGAGCTAGCTGAAGAGAACGAAGACAAGAGACGTTTACCATTTGCTATAAAGCATTTCAACCTCGCTATACACTGAGTACTGAATTGCAACCTAGGGGGAGCCCTTGAGCACATGAGATAGATATGTGTATTGTATAGCATTGTTGCATTGTACCTAATATTACCCTGCAAACTTTGGTGTGTGTGCTCTGAGGTTGGAGTGGAAAGGTGTAATACAAGTGCTTTATAATATTGAGCATTAGTCTCACTTCTTGCCTGTCGGCATATACTTTCCAGGTGACCATTGAGTTCTCAATTTCCTATATACGTTGATTGTTATCGTTTTCATTTTCATATCTAAGTTACCACTGTGTCTATTGTGTTAAACAATTCTTTCAGTAAACTGTTTAAGTGTCTAACTTACAATTTGTGTGAGACTCTATCTATTACTACGGCTGGTGAAGTGACGAGTACCAAGGTGACGGTAAATATACAGTACAGCGTGTCATTGCTGTGTTTCTCTTTATCACTGGGTCTCACACTAACGCTATCACACGGTTGTGTGCCAGAGGGCTTAAATCTGTTTTTGGGGTTGATAGGCGGAGTGCAGGCCCAAAACAATTACTAACAGCTTCTTCGGGGGGTGAGGGCTACATCTATTTTTAGTGACATAGAGAGAGAGAGAGTGATAAATATAAATGGAAAAAATGGTGCCCCTGGAAGACGTCATCTGTGACGAAACGGCGTAGGGAGGAGCGGCGTGCTGACGTCACCACACAACCACGCAGACCCGGAAGCAACGGGCAGCAAACTAGAGCCGGCCGGCAATCTACTCGATTTTTATTTCTCTGCATTCTGTAAGTGCAAATCCCCTTTTTTATCTATTAAAATTTTAAAAGTGATACACTATGGAGTTCCTTTTTTATTGCATGTCATCCGTTTGATCGTCTTGAGCCTGTGTGTCCTGTATCCTGAGTGACCAGCTATTGTCTTCTGGAGCCCTTGGCCGGGATTAAACCACAAGCTTGTGAAACCTCTGTAATAGGAGGTCTCGCACTCTGGTAAGGGTCAGTGTGTTCATTGGTGGAGGTGTACCCCTTTTCTTACCAGACCACTACTTTCTCTTGGTGTTATTGGATTGATGTCACTTTGAACCACTTTTTGGAGCTGCCTTTTTTTTTTTGTTGAATCATACAACTGTTTTGGGAATCAAAGACCAATATTAAGAACATTTACACCTTGGACTATTGTTATTTGAATTAACACCCTCACTATTTAACAGCTCTTTATTGTTTTTATTGTACTTATTATCTATTCAGGTTCACTACCCAATTGGTACACTGTTATGGTTTAGCCACCATTTTTTATCTGTTTATTGCTTGCAGCGCAGTCGTTTGTTTTTCTATTTGATAAATATAAATGCAATAGGATTCCATCTGGACTTACTTAGTCCTCAAACCCACACAAAGTGTGGAATTTTTCTTACCCTTTGAACCAACCAGACCTCTCAATTAAGATAGACTAGCAGGTCTTAACCTACTTCTGGATTAGTTCAACCCCCTCACTTCTATTACCTTTTTTTTTTTTTAACCAAACAAAAAAAATACACAGAGTTTCCTAAATAAAAAATGTATTAAGCACACCACCTCGGAAATTGTTGTTTTAAAAGTACGAAACATGCCCACCCACAATCATCAATCCACTCAACTATCAATAACATTATTTTCAATAAACGCAAAAGGCCTCAACATTCCTGAAAAAAGAACCAAATTTCTTAATGAATTTCATAAACAAAAAGCTAACATCATTTGCATTCCGGAAACTCACTTTATCTTTTTTTTTTTTTTTTTTCTTTAATTCATTATTTTTTTTTTTAACTCGGGAACAGAGGTTATCAAAATAAGCATAAACAGAAAGAGAGGATACAGCATGTCATTTTATATATTATGTCCCATTTTTTTTCCTTCATGTTACATACATGCCACCCTTTCATATTCTACCTCTGCAATCAAGTTATTTAATTTTCCTTTTTCCTTTCTCTTTCCCTCCCTCTCCCTCCCCGTTTACCCAACTCTTTCCCTCAGAAGGTATCACCTTCTTTCCTCCTATACTGGGCCCCCCCACCCCCCTACCAGGGGGAAAAAACAAAAAACAAACACCCCCCCTCTCCCTCTCCAAGCCTGTTGATATTCTTGTCGAGGTTACTCCCCCATTTCCTCCCCAATCAATCTTTTTCCTTCCTCTGTTTGCAAGAACCTCTCCCAGGGGGCCCATATTTGAGATGTTTGTTCTTTTCTGTTCATTGACATGGGGATCAGATTTTCCATAATCCCTATATCTCTCACTTTATTTAGCCACATGGATATCTGGGGGGCTCTTAAATCTTTCCAACATAAGGTTATACAACTTTTGGCAGCATTCACCATATGGCTTAATAGTGAGTTTTTATATCTCACCATTGGGATTTGTGAAGATTGCAGGAGGAAGAACGCCGGATCCCATGGGATCCGATATTCCGAAAATAGTTAGTAATTTTCTGGACATCCTGCCAAAAATGTTTGATTCTTGGACATGTCCAAAAAATATGCACTATGGTGCCTCTTTCTTGACAGCCCCTCCAGCACCTATCCGATGTCATCTGGGAAGATTTATGCATTAGTGCGGGGATATAATACCACCGTGTTAGTATTTTATAGTTCAATTCCTGAATCTTAGTGCATCTGGATGAGTTTAAGGTTAAATATATTATTTTCTGTTGTTGTTCTGTTGTAAAAATTTGATCCAGGTCTCCTTCCCATTTTCCCAGACTTGACATCCTAAAGTGCTCAGGAGGTGCAGTCAATAGGGCATACATCTTTGAAATACCGTGGGAGAAAAGCCCCTTCCCCTCACAATACCTCATAAAATTTGTCTTTGGGCGACCAAAGCTTTCCTGTGGTCCCAATGTTTCCAGAAAGTGTCTAATCTGCCGTGCCTGCCAGGGGGGTAGTTGAAACTGACCGTCTAATTCCGTAAGTTGATCTATTGTTGGCCAATTATTTCGGATAATAAAACTCACTTTAAAGCTGACAAGATTCCAAAAATTCAAGACAAAAGATTTCCACTAGCATACCACGCAACCAATCCAGAAGGGAAAACACAAGGAGTTTCAATACTAATATCTAAGCAGACCTCATTCCAATTACTAGACTCTATGCTGGATCCTGGAGGAAGATACATATTCCTCAAAGGAAAGATAGGAGCTCATCCCATAACCATAGCAAACACATACACCCCAAACACAAAACAAGTAGCAGTTTTTCGTAAAATAAAAGATTTACTGACCACTTTCGCTTCAGGAATCCTCAACTTGGCTGAGATTTTCTGGGCTTACCGATTACCTCCTCCGTCTTGTAGCTCATCGTTCTTGTCTAGGGGTTCCCAGGGTTTGATACCCAGTAACTGTAGAGACTGTAACTTGAATTCCTTTTTAGGATTTTTATTTGCTTAAAACGTTGAACAGAACACAGTCTCTCAGTTGGGAATAGAGGGTAAGGGTATAGAAGCTCAGGCACTTGGAACTTGCTGACACTTAAATAAATGTCTCTCTTTAGATGATCCAGGGAGTAGCCACTCGCAACTGGATAACTCAACTGTTGGATAAATCCTTGTTTGTAGATCTAGCAGCCAACAAGTGATTTTAGCTTAGCAAAGTCTCTTCCACAGACTTGGTTGTGAAACTTTAGATGAACACAAAGTCTCTCACAGGAACTTAGTTGTAACTGAAGGATAAGGTTAGGAACTTTCTTACAGTACCAGTATCTCGCAGCCGATCCGGCGATACCGTAAGAACTGTGGATTCAGTTAGTGTCCATACAGCTCAGCTTCCAGGCTCATACCGAGCAGCCAGCCTCGTGCGTGGCCCTCTTCCGAAGAGTCCTCCCCTGGTTGCATGTAGAGTTGCTGGGCCTCTCCAATCCTGAGACGGCACCGGAACACTTCAGAATCCTCCTTCCAGTTACTGCGTCTCGAACTAGCCAGTTCCGAGGCTCTGAAACGGATGGATCAGCACCCCAGGCCATGAGGGCCCCCAGGGGCTGGTCAGGAGGAACAGGAACACGGAGTCAGAACGTACTTCTGGACCGGAACCCCATCAGGGGACTGGTTAGGACCGGAACCCAGAACCACGTGACTTCAGCACCTTAAGTACCCTCTCCCGGAATACACAGCGGGACAAACCCAATGCGTCCAACCAGACTGCGTTCTAAGGCCTGTCACAGGTGTGTACCACACCTATGATCAGGCAGAACCTCAATACAGCCCAGCCAAACTGATGCCAAAGCATAACCTAGCACAATTAACCCCTTAGCTATAGTCTTTTAAAAAAATAAATTTAAATGCATAGCGCGTACTTATAAAAAAATACACACTCATAGACACATCAAGTGATACATCGAGCTTTCCTTTTAGAGCACTGAGGCAAATTAAAATACAACTGCTAGACCTAATGCTTCATGATGCCCCGGAGAACTCTAAACCCACAAACTAAAGACTTTACTTACTTCTCCTCTGTCCATCAAAAATACTCTAGAATCTACTATTTATTCTTATCCCAGCCTGACCTCAAATTACTGAACAATTCAACAATTGAAGTTATGACCTTATCCGATCACCACCCAATTTCTATGACACTGACTTTCCCAGAAAAGATTACTAAAACGAAAACATGGAGACTAAACACATCCATCCTGAAAGACCCCATAAACGTACAGTACTTCAATGACACACTAAAAGATTACTTCACACAGAACGAAAATGACAAAACCTCACTACTTACACAGTGGGAAGCACACAAATGTGTCATAAGGGGAGACTTCATTGCCAAACTAGCCAGACAGAAGAAAGAACATCAATCAAGAATAAAATCTTTGGTTGATCAAATCCATCAACTGGAAATAACACACAAATGTACTGTCACGTTGCGACATTACACTCATCTAATAAAGAGATAGCAAAACAGTTTGAACTTTATTACCAGACCCTTTACAATATTCCATCAAACCCTAAATGCCCTCATAATACAGAAAAAAGAACAAAGCTCATACAAGAATTCCTTACAGAAATATAGCCCACCCCAAATAGCAACAAACACGGGCCAAAAACTCGAAGCCCCCATCTCGGACCCAGAATTTGATAAAGCAATCAAGGATATGAAAATGGGTAAAGCCCCAGGTCCAGACGGATTACCCCTACAATACTACAAGACCTCCACTAATATACTAAAGCCTAGATTCCTGAAATCCTTTCTGTAACGCCATCTGAGTATGAATGGGGTTATAGCCGTTTAGGACATTCCATTTCCGAACACAAAGGCAGCTATCAAACACTCCAATCAGCCGAACAAGAAACCCATACGAATAATTCTTCCCCCCCAAGTACGAGACGAGGCTCTGTACGGAGGGTCAAACAGGAATCAGACTCTTTATTAGAACCAAAATTACAAGTCTTTATATACAGTTAAAGAGGAGGTTCATACCTCCTGTTCATATTACTCTAAGGTCGCGTACACACGAGCGGACTTTCCCGCGGGAATGTCCGCTGGACTGGAGTCCGCCGGACATTCCTCCCGTGTGTGGGCGCCTTTTTCCTCCCAAAAGTCTGGCGGACTAAGTTTTAAGTTCAGACTTAAAATTGTCCGCTGGACTCGGCAGTCCGGTGGACAATCCCGCCGTCTGTGTGCTAGTCCGCGGGACTTTTTAAATGAACGGACTTGCCGACACACGATCGGAAAGTCCATTCATTTAGAACGTGACTGCAGGTAGACGGGACTAGCGAAGGCAGTGAATGCCGCCGCGCTAGCCCCGTCACCTGGTATGGATTTAAAGGGGAATCCCTACGCCGAAAAAACAGCGTGGGTGTTCCCCCCAAATCCATCTCAGACCCTTATCCAAGCACGCAGCCCGGCCGGCCAGGAAAGGGGGTGGGGACGAGCGAGCGCCCCCCCCCCCTGAGCCATACCAGGCCGCGTGCCCTCAACATGGGGGGTGCCCTGGAGAAAGGGGGGCCGTGCGCCCCCCCACCCCAAAGCGCCTTGTCCCCATGTTGATGAGGACAAAGGCCTCTTCCCCACAAACCCTGGTCGTTGGTTGTCGGGGTCTGCGGGCGGGGGGCTTATCGGAATCCGGGAGCCCCCTTTAATAAGGTGCCCCCAGATACCTGCCCCCACCCTATGTGAATGAGTATGGGGTACGATGTACCCCTACCCATTCACCTAAGGTGTAAAAGTGTAAATAAAAAAACACACAATTTTTTTAAATATTTTATTGCACTGCTCCTGGGTTCTTCTTCTGTCTTGGGGGGTCTTCTCGCCAGACTCCTCCGCTCTCTTCTGCTTTTTTACCTCTTTCACGAGCGGAGGAGCCTGGCTTTCTTCTTCATCGCCGCCGTCGTCTGGGGGTCTCGTTCCACCTTCGGGGGTCTTCGGGGGTCTCTTCTGTTCTTGCCGCTGTCGCCACCTTCTGCGCCGTCTTCTTCTTCTTCTGATGTTGACTCGTCGCTCTCTCTGGCCGGAATGGCAGAGACACGCGGTGTTGTGACTTATATAGGGACAAGGGGCGGGTCACATGCTCATGTCACATGGTGACCCCGCCCACCTATGATGTCACAGTCCCGGAGGATGCGGGAAAGTCCGCTCGTGTGTACGTGGCCTAAGAGACATGACCTTTAGGACAGACTTGCCGTCTTTTAGCTCAGAAGACACAATCAACATTATCATAAGTTTAACACCTTCACACAATAGCAGGAGCAAATTACAATTAACAATACAGTGATCTCCTCCGCTCCTCAGCCTAGTAGGCAACAAAATATAGTAGTAGTAGACTGTCTGACTCCTACCCAGTTCTAGAGGCCAATGTGATCTCTCAACTAACATGTTGAGTTCAGAATCAAACAACCCAAGAATAGGCTTTACATATATTCTTGAGAGATATTGTTAATGAATATTACTGTCCCATTTGAAGTAATCCAATCATATTCTCAGGGTTCATTCTTTTCTTGGTCACCCTGCGCCCAACAGTGACTCCCGTCACACTTTCACTCCCTCCAAATCCAAACAACATCCACCAAAACAACTATTAGAAGCACACATATCTGTAATACCCAAAGAAGGTAAAGATCCCAACGAGGTTTCAAATTATAGACCAATTTCCCTGATCAATATTGATGTAAAGGTATACGCCAAGATATTAGCAAATAGACTTCTCCCTCTATTAACTTCCCTTATATCCCTTGATCAAGTGGGATTTATCCCAGGCAGAGAAGGACGTGACAATACGATCAAAGCAATAAACATAAACCACTGGCTTACATCTAAAAAGAAACCAGGCTTTTTTCTTTCCCTTGACGCCGAGAAGGCCTTTGACAGAGTGGCCTGGGACTGTATTGACAAGGTTTTGAACCACATTGGTATCCCACCTCTAATGAGAGCATATATCAGAGCTCTATACTCTAATGCCCCGTACACACGGTCGGAAATTCCGACCACAAAATCCGTCAGATTTTTTCCGACGGATTTTGTCCGACACTGGTGTTGCATACACACGGTCGGACAAAGTTGTCGGAAAATCTGATCATCCTGAAAGTGGTAACGTTCGTTGCGTACGACAGGACTACGTAGAGGCTAGTAGCCAATAGCTTTCTTAGCTTTAGTCTTGTAATGTGATCTGTTCATGTGTGGCACTTTGTCCGTCGGAATTCGCTACACACGATCGGAAAAAGTCCGATAGGACTTTGTTATCGGAATATTTGAGAGCAGGATCTCAAAAAGTTCGATGGAGCCCACACACGGTCGGAATTTCCGACAACATGGTCCGATAAGACTTTTTCCGTCGGAAAAAATCCGACCGTGTGTATGGGGCAAAATCCAACAGAAAAAGTTTGTGTGTCAATGGCCACCTGTCGAACACCTTCAACTTGCGCAATGGTAAAAGACAGCAGGCCCGGACTGGGACACAAAATAGGCCCGGGCATTCTAAGCGGAGCAGCCCATTTAAAAAAAAAAAAAAAAATTACAAATAATAACGGGTTTCTCGATGTATTTTAGTTATATTTAGCTTGCTTCAGTCACTGTAACTTGTCAATCACTAGGAATTATATAAATATATGATAATAAATGATAGAATGAATGCAATATATAAGGTGAAACATCTTTAACCCCTTGCTGACCGGCTCATGCCGATATACGTCGGCAGAAGGGCAAGTGCAGGCATATTAATGTACCTGTACGTTGCCCTTTAGGACGTGGAATTGTGGGCGCGCGCGCCCCCTGCAAGCTCCGTGAGTGTGATCGGGGGACATTGAGTCCGCGGGGATACCCGCGATAGTCTCACGGAGAGGAAGAACGGGGAAATGCTGATGTAAACAAGCATTTCACCGTTCTGCCTAGTGACAGGACACTGATCACCGCTCCCTGTAATCGGGAGCGGTGATCAGTGTCCTGTCACACACAGCCCATCCCCCCACAGTTTGAATCACTCCCTAGCACACACTTAACCCCTCCATCACCACCACCTAGGGCTTACATTTACACAGTATTCAATGCATTTTTAATCGCACTGATCGCTGTATAAATGTAAATGGTCCCAAAATAGCACTAAAAGTGTCCGATCTGTCCGCCATAATGTCGGAGTCACAATAAAAATCGCCGATTGCAGCCATTACTAATAAAAAAATAATATCAATAAAAATGCCATAAAACTATCCCCTATTTTGTATAACTTTAGCACAAACCCAATCAAAAAGGCCCCTTTCACACTGGGGTGGGAGCGGCGTCGGCGGTAAAGCAGCGCTATATTTAGCGCTGCTTTACCGTCGTTTTAGCGGCGGCATTCGGTCGCTAGCGGTGCAGTTTTAACCCTGCTAGCGGCCGAAAAAGGGTTAAAACCGCCCGCAAAGCGCCGCTGCTGCGGGGCTTTGCTGTCGGTATAGCTGCGCTGCCCTATTGATTTCCATGGGTAGGAGCAGTTTAGGTGCGGTGAATACACCGCTCCTTCACCGCTCCAAAGGTGCTGCTAGCAGGACTTTTTTGACCATCCTGCTAGCGCACCACTCCGGTGTGAAAGCCCTCCGGCTTTCACACTGTAATAAATGGGGCCGATTTTTTTCAGGCTCTATTTTTAGGGCTGTAGTGCCTGAAAAACGCCTCAGTGTGAAAGGGGCCTAAACGCTTATTGCAATTTTTTTACCAAAAATATGTGGAAGAATACATATCGGCCTAAACTGAGGAAAAAAAAATGTTTTACCGTATTTATCGGCGTATAACACGCACTTTTTTCCCCTTAAAATCAGGGAAAATCGTGGGTGCGTGTTATACGCCGATCCCCGCTGATTTTTTTTTTTTGCGGGGAGCGAGCGGAGCCGATATACCGAAAGCCGAGTGTATTTTCGGCTAGTCTCGGCTCTTCTCGCAGTCCCGCCCACCTCCACTGATTGCGAGAGGAGCCGAGCGCCGACAACATAAAGAAATCCGAGTTCGGATATTTTCGGCTCCTCTCGCAGTCCCGCCCACAGAGCTGAGGCTAGTCGAACTCGGATTTCTCTATGTTGTCGGCGCTCAGCAATCAGTGGAGGTGGGCGGGACTGCGAGAGGAGCCGGCCCGAGACTAGCCGAAAATACACGCGGCTTTCGGTATGTTGTCACGCGGCGCTCGTCCTCTCCACTCGGCGCCAATTTTAAATCAAGGCTGCACTGGGCAAGGCTGCAAAGGCACTGGGCAAGGCTGCACTGGGCAAGGCTGCAAAGGCACTAGGCAAGGCTGCACTGGGCAAGGCTGCAAAGGCACTGGGCAAGGCTTCAAAGACACTGGGCAAGGCTGCAAAGACACTGGGCAAGGCTGCAAAGACACTGGGCAAGGCTGCAAAGGCACTGGGCAAGGCTGCAATGATGGACAAGGCTGCAGATGGACACTGGACAAGGCTGCAATGATGGACAAGGCTGCAGATGGACACTGGACAAGGCTGCAATGATGGGCATTTAAATGTAAGTTTTTTACTTAATATTCCCTCCTAAACTTGGGGTGCGTGTTATACGCCGATAAATACGGTATACATTTTTTGGGGATATTTATTATAGCAAAACTTTAAAAAATATTGTGTTTTTTTCAAAATTGTCGCTCTTTTTTTGTTTATATTAAAAATAAAATCCGCAGAGGTGATCAAATACCACCAAAAGAAAGCTCTATTTGTGGGGGAAAAAGGATGTCAATTTTGTTTGGGAGCCACGTCGCACGACCGCGCAATTGTCAGTTAAAGCGACGCAGTACCGAATCGCAAAAAGTGTTTATAGTATATAAAAGCTGATATAAAATTAACAATTATTAATAAAACAATTCACATCCCAATCGACGTTCATTCCAAAAGGAGTGTAACATTTGAGGTCATAAATCCAGCGGGTTTCTAACCGTGGGATCTCCCTCTTGATCATACTTCCTCTCCAATGGGGATTAAATCTATAGCGATGAAGATAGTTCCAGCTGGATTTTTATTATGGCCCTCTGAGAGCGGCGGATTTTACTATACATCATGATGCCTGTATTCTACAATTACCTGTAAGTGGACTACAATAAATAACAGTTTTTTTTACCTACGGGCGTCACTATTGCTGCCTTATTTTTTTTCCATTTGGGTAATACCGCAGTAACAGGATCTTCTCCCCTAATCTTTTTAGATCATATCACATTTTCTACAGACAGTCTGAGAAGATTTTGGAGAGATTTATCTTGGCTTCCTTCTCACAGATCCAATGAAGTTTTGAAGTACAAGGTTCTGCAGTCAGTTCTTGGGCCAGCTTGGCACAGGTCATGCCCTCTCTGTCATTTCTGACATGGCTGAAAAATAAAAACGTCAGTTTAGGAAGTTCTTTATTCTGAATAACATTGCACCATGTAACATTTAGTGAAGTACTTCTGATATAAGGATTCAGAAGACCCATCAGTCATTCAGAGGGTTTCCTATATGATAGGGAACACATGTGTAATAAAATGGACTTCATAATATAGGGACTTTGCCTTAACCTGCAATGTCTCTAGTTTAAACTCACTTTGGACTTACAGCTAGGTTGTAGCTTGTTTTACTTTTCTATCGGCTCTGTAGCTCAGGGCATTGATTATTTCTACTTGTGGCTATTCTCAAAGGGTCAAAAGCCTAATGCCCCGTACACACAGTTGGACATTCCGACAACAAAATCCATCAGATTTTTTCAGACGGATTTTGTCCGAATCTGGTGTTGCATACACACGGTCGGACAAAGTTGTTGGAAAATCCGATCATTCCGAACGTGGTGACGTTCGTTGCGTACGCCGGAACTACGTAGAGGCTAGTAGCCAATAGCTTGGGTCTCGTAATTTGATCTGAGCATGCGTGGCACGTTGTCCGTCGGAATTCTCTACACGCGATCGGAAAAAGTCCGATCGGATTTTGTTGTCAGAAAAATGTAAAACCTGCTCTCAAATTTTTTTCCGTCTGAAATTCCGACGAAAAAAGTCCGCTAGAGCCCACACGCGATCGGATTTTCCGACAACATAATCCGATTGGACTTTTTCCATCGGAATATCCGACCGTGTGTACGAGGCTTTAGATTGCTTAGAGAAAGATCCACTGATGGGTCAGGGAACAGTGCCTGCTAACAACGGGGTCAAGAGACAATGGATCTTATTTCACAGTTTATTCAGCAATACATTTATGGAAAACACTAAAGTGACTGGCGCCCACATTTTTATTTGATCCCACTATAAACCAAGGTGTCCACCATGAGAAGCACGTGTTAGCCTGTCACACCATCTTGGAGGGCGGTCTGTATTGCCCTCATGGATGAAGCGGTACACTAAAATCTTCATACTCACAATTCAGTGTTGTTATCACTCCAGTACCAGAGAGGCGTCTCATATGTATCCCGACGTTCCTTCACCAGTCCAATCCAGAAATCTTTCTTATTCTTCACTAAGGTCTGACAACGAAATCTCAGGTCAGTTAAAAGTTCAACTCATTGTTCATATAGATGCTGTTTACATATGAAAATATCAGATCTATATAACTGTATTATAAAAATGATAACAGCGTGTGACTGCGAGGGGACATTAGAGTGTAAGCTCTTCTGTACAGACTGATGTGACTGCGAGGGGACATTAGAGTGTAAGCTCTTCTGTACAGAGACTGATGTGACTGCGAGGGGACATTAGAGTGTAAATATTTGTTTATTAAAAATCTTACAAACATAATGTAGCGGCCATAACCCCTGGGGGGCGGCTATGTATCTTCTGGGCTTACCAATTACCTCCTTGTATCTCGTAGACATGTGCACAATAGAAAAATTTGTTTAGTTTAGTTTCGTTTCTGTTCGTTTCCGTTGATTCGTAACGATTCGTAATTTCGTAAGTCGTCGGTGTTCGTATTCGGACTCGTTCGTATTTTCGTAAGAGTTATATTTTCGTTGATTCGTTTTTCCGTTAGTCTAATTTTCGTTTATTCGAAATTCATATTTTCGGAAGAGCTATATTTTCATTGATTTAAAAAGATTCGTATTTCCTTTAATCTAATTTTCGTTGATTCTAAATTCGTATTTTCGTAGATTTAGTTACATTTGTACTTTCGTTAGATTGATTTATTCGTACTTTCGTAACATTGTTTTCGTAGATTCGTAATCGGAGCATAATTCATAATTTTATGTAATGTGTGTGCTGTTTATATGTTTAAGAAACAAAGAATTTCTCTCTCACAAGTCAGAACTTAACCCACATATCCACCAAAACACAGAGCCTCCGACCCAACCACACCCTATCTGGACTCCGGATGGAATATTTCAGAATCAGAACTAACATTTGTTCTTTCGAATTCTCGATCAGCAGAATTTTTGTTATTTCGTATTTTCGTTGTTTTGATTTCCTTTTTCCGAATATTCGGAATTTCGATTTTTTTCGTTCATTTTGATTTTCGTTATTTTTGAATCTTTGTTCGGTATTTTCGTTTTTTGCTTTTCGGATTTTCATTCTTTCGTAGTTTCGTTGTTTCTAATTTAATTATTTCGTATTTTTGTTGTTTTTCATATTCGTTCTTTTCGATAGTTCGTTAATCGTTAGAATTTTTAGTAAACCATTCGTTCATTCGTACGATAACGAATGAACGAATATAACGAATTTGAACGGAAAACGAATTTGTAACTAAACGAATTGCACATGTCTAGTATCTCGTCGTTCGTTGTCTAGGGGTTCCCAGGGTTAGTAAGCAGTAACTTCAGATTCTGACACGCAAAAGTCCTTTTAAGGACTTTTATTTGCAGGGGTAACGTTCAACTATAACACAGTCTCAGGTGGGAATAGAGGGCACGGGTGATAAAACTCAGGCACTTCAGAACTGATGACATCAATTGAATGTCTCTTTAGATAGCCCAGAGCGTAGCCACTCGCAACTGGGCGCTTCACTGCTGGATAAACCTCTAACTGTAGATTTAGCAGCCAACAAGTGACTCAAAAATTTGCAAAGTCTCTGCCACAGACTAGATTGTAACTGAAGATAAATTAGGAACTTTTCCTATGGTACCTGGATCTCTCAGCCGCCTTGGCGATACCGTAAGAAATGCAGATTCACTAGTGTCCATACATCTCAGCTCCCAGGCTCTTACCGAGCAGCCAGCTTGTTGTCCCTCCTCCGAAGAGTCCTCCCCCGGTCGCTTGTACGAGTTGCTTTGTCTCTCCAATGCCGAGAGCACACCGGGACACCTCCGAATCCTCCTTCAGTTACTGGGCCTCGAACTAGCCAGTTCCGAGGCTCAGGAACGGACGGATCCCCACCCCCGACCATGAGGGCCTCTGGGGCTGGTCAAGATGACCAGGCTTACGGGGGCAGCAGACACTCCTGGGCCCGGGATCCCTCACAGGGTTGGTCCGGACTGGAACCAGGAATCAAAGAAGCAGCCAAACCAAGAAACACGTGACTTCAGCATCTTAAATACCCCTTCCCAGACAACACAGCGGGGCCAGACGCGCCCACTGATTGGCTCCGAGAAAGATTGGTACCTAACACGTCCAACCAGGCTTGGTTCTTAGCCTGTCACAGGTGCCTCACCTCACCTATGACCAGGCGGAACCTCAGTACAGCCCAGCCAAACTGATACCAAAGTAAAAGACCTGTACAATTAAGCCCCAGAACTCTGTTATAGTTCTGGAAAAACTAAATTTGCATTATAGCGCACACTTTAGAAAAGTGTCGGCGCTACAATAATAAAAACATATTTACATATATACAAAATAAATTAAAATATATAAACAAAAATGGCTTACATCAGCATAGCAAAAACATAAAGAGAACTAAATATACCAACCTGAACAAAGCCATAACCTCCACCTAAACACACCCTCAGGCTAAGAAACCATTACACATGTAACCCATACATGCAGCCTTTTTTCAAAAATACAATCTTATATAAAAATCTAGGGGACGTGAAAGGACAGAAAGGAGTCTGCACACCCAGAGATGGACAGACAGTCGCTACGGAGACCTGACATTCCTCCACGCCTTTGTCCAGGCCCCTGGCCGCCACCTGTCTTTCCGAAGACCCCAAATCTTCCCAACCTCACCCAGAATGTCTTGCACCACCACCTCAACAGGAAGGACTTTTTTCCGAATGGAAAGCTGACACCGTGCATTCCATGCGACGAAACGGACTACTAAGCTAACTAGAAAAAGTGTCTCAAAATCAAAATCCTGATGTGTCTCAAAGGCCCCGTATGATCACTCCGCATAACTCAAGCGGGAAAGGAAAGGGATACCCAGAGCCCCACCCACCCGTTTGTAGACTTCTATATTGAAGGGGCACTGAAGAAAGAAGTGGTCCATGGTCTCCTCCACCCCACCACATTCCACTCTTGGACAACCATGGTTCTCCACAGAGCAATGCTTCAGGTTGCCCTTTACATAGAGTCTGCCATGAAACGAGCGCCAGGCCGCATCCCGAAACTTTAAAGGGATTCTCTCTAGATTGAGAAAACGCAGACCTTCCCTCATAACATGGCCTGGGTAATCCCTCAAGGCCAGTGGCTCGCTAAAGGCAGATTCAACAACCCTCCTCTCCAGGTCCTTCCTAAGAAGAGACTTAAATTCCTCCGCCATCACTTGCCACTGCCAAAGCATTTTCAGACACGGGGCAACACAAGTCAGGAGCTTACCATGTCGAACCCTCATCCTTTTCACTGGCCTACCATTCTCCCAGCATTACAGAAAAGGCCTAAACCAGGACTGAAAAATGCCAAAAAAATCTGTGGCAAGACTTGAAAATTGCTTTTCACAGACGCTCTCCATCTAATCTGACAGAGCTTGTGATATTTTACAAAGAAGAATGGGCAAAAATGTCCGTCTCTAGATGTGCAAAGCTGGTAGAGACATCCCCAAAAAGACTTGCAGCTGTAATTAGAGTGAAAGGGGGTTATACAAAGTATTGACTCAGGGGGGCGCCATACAAATTTCCCCCCCCCACACTTTTCACATATTTATTTGTATCATTTATCATTTTCCTTCCACTTCACAATTATGTGCCACTTTGTGTTGGTCTATCACATAAAATCCCAATAAAATACATTTACGTCTTTGGTTGTAACATGACAATATGGGGAAAATTTCAAGGGGTATGAATACCTTTTAAAGTCACTGTAAATGTATAATAATAATAGCAGTAATATTATTAATACCAGCAGTCCAGTCTGTGTAGATCTGACGGTAGCCAGCCAGGCCTTGTGCGATTTGCAGAATTTGTCACTCTCATTTCGGGATTCCTTGATGTCTGAGAAGAAGTAACACTTTATATTCTGGAAGATCCAATTCTCTGGGCAAGGATGTATTTCTGAAAAAACTGCAAAACTGAAGATTCAGTTTACATAATTATCTGTAACTTGGAAAGTTGATGAACACATTTACATTGATTTTCTATTGAAATAATGGCGGACATCGGTATGAGGGAGGAAAGCAGGAAAATCCAATAGGACCAGATGTTGCTGTTGGTAAACCGGCCTTTCCTTGGTCTTGAATGAATGAGTGACTTGTATAGCGCTACCTATGCAAACTGAATCGCCTCAGGGCGCTTTTTGCCGCCGGTGTCCATCTGTGGTATAGTGCGGTCCTTGCCCTGTGGGGTCCCGACACGCTTACACTAAGCGTGTCGGGACGCTAAGTGGTCTTGGTCACTTGGCTTGGATGTTTCTTGGTGCCTGCCCTTTATGATGGACATACACAATGTTTTATGCATAGATTTTCTGTATTTTGGATTTTGCATAATGTCATTTTTTCCAATCGTTTGTGGAGAAACACCACAAATAGTGGGCCAGTAGGTAATCAGTGGGTCCACTGAAATGCCACTTCGAGATTGGTGAGTTTGTTTGCTGAACAATTTAAAAAACACAGCACCCAAACCTCATTGAAGCCTATGGAAGCCAAAGCTTGTACATTTTTTTTGGTGGCCTTTACTTGGGGCAATTTGCAAGCTTTTGTTTTAATAAGGAGATGGGTAGAGTTGTGCACTGCCATGGAGGACATGCATCAATGCAAACAATAAAAAAATACATAAATAAAATAATTCATTACATTATTTGGTGAATTAAAATACACAAAGCACAAAGGCTTAAAGGGCAACGTTAAAAATACATACCATATATACTCTAGTATAAGCTGACCCGAATATAAGCCGAGGCAACTAATCTTACCACAAACTAGGAAAACTTATTGACTCGAGTATAAGCCTAGGGTGAGAAATGCGCAGCTACTGTAAGTGGAAAAGAGGGTCAACAATGCCCATTTGCAGCCTCACTGTGCCCATTTGCAGCCCCACTGTGCCCATTTGCAGCCATAGGTCCCCCAAACTTCAAACTTGGTAGTTAAGGGTTCCTAAATGCCCCCTAGTTGCAGCCAAAATTTGGGGTCTCTGGACCCAAAGGGTCCCGAAATGACATTGCTGCAGGTGGACACAGTTGACCGACTTTGGGGCCCTGTTTCTCGGGGTCCCTTAGTGCTAAAAAAAACATCTTTGGATATGTTGTAGTGCTAGTTAGACATGTGCACAACAAAAAAATTTGTTTATTTTCGTTTCGTTTTTTTCGTTTCCGAAAAAAATTAGTTTATTTTCGTTTTCGTTTTTTTTTTTTTTTTGTTTCCGTTGATTCGTAACGATTCGTACATTCGTAAGAGTTATTTTTTCGTTGATTAGTTTTTCGTTAGTTTCATTTTCGGACGCATTCGTAGTTATTCGTACATTCGTAGATTCGTAATCAGAGCATAATTCCAAATTTTATGTAATGTGTATGCCATTATTACATTTTAATAATTTACGAATCGAAAAAAAAGTTACGAATGTACGAATTTTTTTGTTCAATCCATTCGAAGCATGTTAAGCAGCGCCATTGTAAGGGACACGGAAAATTACCAATTCAACAAAAAAAACAGGTACAAATTTTTTTGTTCGTTTTCGTTTTTCGGATTTTTTTCATTAGTACATTCGTTGTTTCTAATAATTTTTTTTCGGATTTTCGTTGTTTTTCGGATTCGTTCGATTCGACTGATTCGTTAATCGGATTCGTACGATTCAAACGATTCGTTATTCGGATTCGTACGATTCGAACGATTCGTTCATTCGTACGAAAACGAACGAACGAAAATAACGAAAGAAAACGAAAAAAAAAAATGAAACTAATTGCACATGTCTAGTGCTAGTTCCACTGGGTTTGAATCCCAAAATTGGGGTACCAAGCTCCAAGTGTCCCCAAGATATGGGGCCCCAAATTCAGGTTGGAAAATATCAAGCACTTTTTTTACGCTCCGTATCTCAGGGCCACTTAGTGCTAGGAACTCCATCTTTTGATATGTTGTAGTGCTAGGACCACTGGGTTGGCATTTGGGGTTCCTAGCACCAAGTGGCCCCAAGATACAGGGCCCCAAAGTCAAGTTGAAAAATGTAATTTTCTGCTGCAGAAAAGTGCTTCGGCTTATACTTGAATATATACGGTAATTCTTTTAAGGAACGTACTTGGGGAATGATTTAAAACTTCACGCAAAATGGCTCCCCTGTACTTCTTTAAAAGTTATATTTAGGGCCCTTTCACACAGTCTGCCTGTTGGTTTTTCAGGTGGACCTCATTGGAAGCTCCATGCAGCTCTATGGACAGGTGTATGTAAACAGCCTTGTGTCCTTTTTACCCCACCTACCTCAGAGTCATCCCAGGTCCAGAAAAACAGTGGGAAAGGACCCCATCCATTTTCCATTTTTTAGGGACCTAACTGTAACGGATCCTTGATATGGGTCTGGTACATATTTAGAGTCAAATTCTAGGCAATAAAACATAAAAACCTCCATGTGGGGTCCTCCCAAAAATGTATACCAGACCCTTAGTGCAGGCATGCAGGATGGCCAGGAATGGGAGGGACAGAAAACCCCTTATTACTCACTTACCATGAATGCAAATAAATACAGTGGAACCTTGGTTAACGAGTAACGCGGTTAATGAGCGTTTTGAAAGACGAGCAACTTTTTCTCTTTAATTCTGACTCGGATTGCGAGTGTTGTCTCACAGAACTCAAGCTAATGGGCTGTGCAGTACCGCATTTGGCCAGAGGTGTGGGGGGCGCCAGTAACACTCGGAATGGTTTCGGAGCCTTTCGGAAATACTCAGAATCACTCGTAAATACTCGGAAATACTCTGTTCCGAATGTTTCTGAGCCTTTCCAAGGCTTTCTGAGTTCAGCCGAGCTGTCACCGAGTATTTCCGAGGCTCTCTGGTGCCCCCGACCTCTGGCCACATGCGGTATTGTATGCAATAGAAGTCAATGCGGAACAAATTATCTTCGTTTCCATTGACTCCTATGGGGAAACTCCCTTTGATATGCAAGTTCTTTGGATTACAAGCATTCTCCTGGAACGGATTTTGCTCGTAATCCAAGGTTCCACTGTACAATCCCACTGTGACAAAGTACTTTTTTAAAACAGTGTCAATTCATTGTCATTTGTGTCATCCCTTCAAAGCACACATGGTGACCTGGGCGATTTCTCCCACTGGGCCCAACACACCCCCCATGTTCGGTTCGCAGCAGAACTCCCGGGAAAGAGGAAAAGTTCTAACCCAAACCGCAAACCCCATTGAAGTCTATGGGAGCCAAAAAAATCGAAAATCCCCCATTTAGAAGGCTTAGATGCAAGCAATTGTCCATAAAAGGGTATGAGCCATAAAAAACGATAGTTTTTGTAGCAGTGATTTTAATGATGCTTAAAGTGCAACGAAAAAAAATAATCCTTTAAATATAGTGCTTGGGGGGGTCTCCTAAATGTGCCTGTAAAGTGGCACATCTGGAGCATGCATAAAACATGATGTTATGCATGTAAAATGATGTTATGTAAAAATGTTATTTCTAAAGAAAAAAAGAATGTGTCAAATCCCATTTAAAATGACTCGCAGTTACAATTGCCGACACCCGGCTATTGATTTTTTTCTCTTTTAAAGGGCGTGGGGTCCCCCCCCCCCCCAGTCCATACCAGGCCCTTTGAGTCTGGTATGGATTTGGAAGGGAACCCCACACCAAAATTAAAAAAAAAACAGCGTGGGGTCCCCCCCAAAGTCCATACCAGACCCTTATCTGAGCATGCAGCCAGGCAGGCCAGGAAAGGGGGAGGAAGAGCGAGCGCCCCCCCCTTAACTGTTCCAGGCCACATGCCCTCAACATGGGGGAGTGGGTGCTTTGGGGCAAGGGGGCTCTGCCCCCAATGGTTGTGGGGGTCTGCGGGCAGGGGCCAAATCTGGAAGCCCCCTTTAACAAGGGGCCCACAGATCCTTTTCGCCACCCTATGTGAATGAGTATCGGGTACATAGTACCCCTACCCATTCACCAAAAAACTGTACAAAAAGTATTAAAAACAAAAGACAGTTTTTAACAAATCCTTTATTAAAAAATAGTGCCCCTCGATGTAAATCCATCATTAATCACACCGCCCGCTGACCCAAATAAAAAAAAACGCTCTGCCTTCTAGGATGGCCTCCCGTCGAATGGCTCCTCTGCGCTTTGACAATTCTTATATAAGTAAGGGGCAGGGCCGCTTGGCTACATCACCTGGTGGCACCACCCCCTTCTGACATCACGGATTGGTACATGCTGGGCCTGTGATGTCACAAGGGGGTGGGTCCACCAGGTAACATTGCCAGGTGGTCCCGCCCCTTATCTACAGTATATAAGAACTGTCAAAGTGCAGAGGAGGCATTCGGAGGGAGGTCGTTCCAGGTCGTACCTCCAGGGATATTGTTTTTTTATTTTTTAATAAAGGATTTGTCGAATGAATGACTTGTATAGCGCTACTTATGCAAACTGAATCGCCTCAGGGCGCTTTGGCTGTCGGGTGTCCATCTGTGGTATAGCGCAGTCCTTTTGCCCCATGGGGTCCCAACACGCTTACAAACACATACACATATTTGGCCAATTTTTAGACAGGATCTAATTAACCTACCAGCATGTCTTTGGAGTGTGGAAGGAAACCGGAGTACCCGGAGGAAACACACGCAGGCACAGGGAGAACATGCAAATTCCAGGCAGATGGTGTTGTGGTTGGGATTTGAACCAGCGACCCTATTGCTGCTAGGTGAAAGTGCTAACCACTACACCACTGTACTGTCAAAAACTTGTCTCTTGTTTTTATAACTTTTTGTACACTTTTTGGTGAATGGGTAGGGTTACTATGTGTCCAATACTCATTTGTATAGGGGGGTGGGATCAGGGGGCCCCCTTGTTGAAGGGGTCTTCCAGATTCCAATAAGCCACCCGCTCGCAGACCCTGACAACCATCGGCCAGGAAGAGGCTCTTGTCCCCATCAACATGGCGCTCACTTGTCCCTCCCCTTTCCTGACCTGTTAGGCTGCGTGCCTGGATAAGGGTCTGGTATGGATTCTGGGGGGGGGGACCCCATGGCGTTTTTAAAAAAAATTTGGCGTGGGGACCCGAAGGGCCTGGTATGAACTGGAGAGGACCCCATGCCATTTTTTTCTTCATTTTTTATTTTTTTTACTCAGCTGTCAGCGGGGAAACCCATTGACAGCTGATGACTCATCGGTTGTTAAGGACGCCGCGGCTGGCTTCCCGGCCGCTCCTTAACAATCAGCTTACACTGCACCCTGATTGGAAAAATCTTTGCCCAATCAGGGCACAAAGTGCCCTGAGCAGTGCTCAGTGCATTGCAGGGTGTTCGTCGGGGTGAACACCCGGCGAACACAATGCAAATTCTGGTGTTTGGCGAACGGCCGAGCAGGCAAATTTTCAGCCGGAACACATGCACGGGCCAAACCGTTCGCCCATCCCTTGTGTTTACTATATGAAACAAGCTGGCAAGTGGAACAAACCCGAAGCTGATTCCTACTTGAGATTAGAATTTTGCGGTAGAAATAAACAAAAATATCAGAAATAGACCAGCCACATTATTTTATGTTCATGACACGCTTGACTTGGCCTTAATACAAATATTAAACATCTTGTATATTCAAGGGTGTTAAAGGTAATTTGGTGTTGAGTACTTTAAACTCACCTTCATAGTCCTGAATTCTTCCAGTCATGCAGTTGAATTTCCTCTCCATCTCCTGCAGTCTGTGTGTCACATTACCCTCTTGGGTGGGACATGTGCAGGAGGAGCCTGAAACATAATTTCATAGATATTATTATCCTCATCACTTAGACCCCTTCCACACTGGAGCGGTGCGCTGGCAGGACGGTAAAAAAAAGTCCTGCTAGCAGCTTCTTTGGAGCAGTGAAGGAGCCGTGTATTCACCACTCCTTCACCGCTCCCACCCATTGAAATCAATAGGGCAGCGCGGCAATACTGCTGGCATAGCGCTGCTGCAGCAACGCTTTGCGGTGGTATTAACCATTTCACGGTCGCTAGCGGGGGGGTTAAAAGTGCCCTGCTAGCGGCCGAATAGCAAAATGATGCGGCGTACACACGGCCGGAATTTCCAATGGAAACAGTCCTATGGGAGCTTTTCATCGGATTTTCCGACCGTGTGTACGCCCATCTGTCTTTTTCTGTCGGCATTTCCGACGGACTTTAGATTGAGAACCTGTTCTTAATTTTTCAGACGGAAAAACTTTTTATCGGAAATTCCGATCGTGTGTATGCAATTCTGACACGCACAATTTCGATGCATGCTCGGAAGCATTAAACTCCCCTTTTATAGTGCCGTTGAAACCATTGTATGTCGCAGTGTTATTGACCGTTGGAATTTGGTGTGACCGTGTGTATGAATGAATGAATGAATGAATGATTTGTATAGCGCTGCAACTGCGAACTGAATCGCCTCGAGGCGCTTGACTGCTCATGTTGGGATGCCATGTATTAGAAGAGGTGGGTCTTGAGTTTTTTCCTGAAGGCCTGATGGTTTTCTTCCATGCGGATGATTGGTGGGTAGAGCATTCCATAGCCGGGGTCCCTGTACTGCGAATCTTCGTTCTCCCTTCGATTTGTAGCGGGCTTTGGGGATGAGAAGGCGATTTTGGTTTGTTGATCGAAGTCTGCGATTCGGTATGTATTTTTCTATTTTCTCACAAAGGTATTGAGGAGCGTTTCCTTGTGTACATTTGTGGATGAGGCAGAGGGTCTTAAATGTGATCCTGTCTTTTACCTTGAGCCAATGGAGCATCCTTAGGGATGGGGAGATGGATTCCCAGGGTTTCTTTCCGGTGACTATTCTTGCTGCTGTGTTTTGGACAATTTGAAGGCGCGCAATCTGGTAATCCGGTAATCCTATGTAGAGTGAGTTTGCGTAGTCGAGCCGTGAATTGATGATCGTTCCTACTACTACCGCTTTTTCCTTTTCCGGGATGAAGGGGATGAGTCTGCGTAGCAGGCGAAGGAGATGGTGGGATCCGCTGATTACGGATCCTATTTGTGCCTCCATTGTCATCTCTGAATCAAAGATGACTCCGAGGCTTTTGGCTTTGTTGCTTGGAAGGATGGTCTGTCCCAAGATGGTTGGTGGTGTGTAGGCAAGACAGTTTGAGCGGAATTCAGATGGGAAAACCATCAGAGCTTTTTCCGACGAGATTTCCGATCGTGTGTACGCGGCATCAGTGGTAAAGCGCCGCTAAAAATAGCAGCACTTTACCGCCGACGCCCCCACCACCCCAGTGTGAAAGGGGTCTTAGCGTCCCGTCAGCACACCGCTCCAGTGTGAAAGCCCTCGGGGAGACACAGGAGTGGCTCTTTCAGGGCGCTTTGCAGGCGCTATTTTTAGCGCTGTGGCGCCTGCAAAGCACCCCAGTGTGAAAGGGGCCTTAGCGAACACCACACCTGCATACTCTGATCAGATAATGAACTGCAGCTTTCAATCTCCCTAAGGCCCCTTTTCACACGATCGGACCGTTCATATCAGATAATGAACTGCAGCTTTCAATCTCCCTAAGGCCCCTTTCACACGATCGGACCGTTCAGATCGTGCAAGCGGAGTCCGCCTCGTGTGAAAGGGGCCTTACAATTTTCTAATCTACTCATCAGGATCTCACCTGAACTAAACCAACCCCATGGAGCATTCTATCTTCAGCTCTCATCTTTTCCCTGAGCTCAATCAATTCCATAGATCCTTCTACTCTCTATTCTCCTCTCCAAGATTTGCCTTGAATTGGACATCTTCTTCCTACTCTTCCATTCAGAATATCTCCTGAGCTAAATAAAATAAAAATAGTGCTGCGCTGTAAAATAAATACCGACCAAGGTGTACTAAAATTATACACAATACAATAGTGCATATAATACAGCCATAGCTAGGCAAATCACAAATAAATTGACAATGTGCAAAAATGCCAGTGATATAAAACACTGAATAAACGTATGTTAAAAAGTGAACAATCAATCGACAACAAATGTCCCTAGTTCCTGATTAATGTTCCTGATGAAGTCACGTGATCGTGATGAACATTTTTTGGGACATACAGGCACCGGAATTGACGTTGGCTCGCTGCTCGTTTTGTTTTGCATTTACATGCATTTTAAATGTGAGTACCTTGATCGTGTTTGCTGTTATTGATAAATACTTTTAAAAACATACTACACTATCAAGCATCCCCCCCCCTCCTGTTCTTCCTTTTATACTTCCTCACGCCCACTCATGAGGTTTGCTGAACTAGCCATGTCTGGCAGAGGGCTATTGGTTACATAGACGGACACACACCAGCAGATACAGAAACTCTAGATCCAGAGGTCGCGGGATACTCAGGTCCATAGCGAACATACCTGTTACCCACAAAGATACACTTATGCCGCGTACACACGTGCGGACTTTTGCCGGCGGACCTAAGTCCAGCGGACAATCCGCTGGACTTTCCAGCTGGCCTCGCCGGACTTTCCGAGCGTGTGACTTGCCCACACACGCACGGACTTCACCGGCGGATAATCCGCCGGCCAAAAGTCTGCGGGACTTTTGAAAATGAACGGACTTGCCCACACACGGAGCAGTCCGTTCATTTAGAACGTAACTTCAGGTTACGTAGCTAGCGTAGGCAGTAAATGCCGCCGCGCTAGCTCCGTGACCTGGCATGGATTTAAAGGGACTCCCCACGCCGAAAAAACGGCGTGGGGGTTCCCCCCAAATCCATGTCAGACCCTTATCCGAGCACGCAGCCTGGCCGGCCAGGAAAGGGGTGGGGACGAACGAGCGCCCCCCCTCCTGAGCCGTACCAGGCCGCGTGCCCTCAACATGGGGGGTGCCCTCATCAACATGGGGACAAAGCACCTTGTCCCCATGTTGATGAGGACAAGGGCCTCTTCCCGACAACCCTGGCCGTTGGTTGTCGGGGTCTGCGGGCGGGGGCTTATCGGAATCTGGGAGCCCCCTTTAATAAGGGGGCCCTCAGATCCCGGCCCCCCACCCTATGTGAATGAGTATGGGGTACAATGTACCCCTACCCATTCACCTAAGGTGTAAATTGTAAAGTACAAAAACACCCACAATTTTGAAAAAATAGTTTATTGCACTGCTCCGGGGGTCTTCTTCCGTCTTGGGGGTCTTCTCGCCGGACTCCTCCGCCATTTACGTAGCTCTTTTACCGAGCGGAGAAGTCCGGCTACCTTCTTCGTCGTCGCCGCCGTCGTCGTCTGGGGGTCTCGATCCACCTTCGGGGGTCTTCCGGGGTCTTCCGGGGGTCTCTTCTGTTCTTGTTGCGGTTGTCGTCTTCCGCGCCGCCGTGCCTTCTTCTTCTTCTTGTTCTTGTTCTTCTTCCGATGTTGACACGTCGCTGTCTCTGCCCGGAATGCCAGAGCCGCGCTTCGCTGGGACTTATATAGGGACATGGGGACAGGGTCACATGCTCATGTCACATGGTGACCCCGCCCCCTTGTGATGTCACAGTCCCGGAGGATGCTGGGACTGTGACATCACAGGAAGACGACGACCGCCGCAAGAACAGAAGAGACCCCCGGAAGACCCCCGAAGGCGGATCGAGACCCCCAAACGACGGCGGCGAAGACGAAGAAGGTAGCCGGACTTCTCCGCTCGGTAAAAGAGCTTGGTAAATGGCGGAGGAGTCCGGCGAGAAGACCCCCAAGACGGAAGAAGACCCCCGGAGCAGTGCAATAAACTATTTTTTCAAAAGTGTGGGTGTTTTTGTACTTTACATTTTACACCTTAGGTGAATGGGTAGGGGTACATCGTACCCCATACTCATTCACATAGGGTGGGGGGCCGGGATCTGAGGTCCCCCTTATTAAAGGGGGCTCCCAGATTCCGATAAGCCCCCGCCCGCAGACCCCGACAACCAACGGCCAGGGTTGTCGGGAAGAGGCCCTTGTCCTCATCAACATGGGGACAAGGTGCTTTGGGGTGGGGGGGCCGCACGGCCCCCCTTTCCCGGGGGCACCACCCACGTTGAGGGCACGCGGCCTGGTACGGCTCAGGGGGGGGGGGGGCGCTCGTTCGTCCCCACCCCTTTCCTGGCCGGCCAGGCTGCGTGCTCGGATAAGGGTCTGACATGGATTTGGGGGGAACCCCCACGCCGTTTTTCGGCGTGGGGAGTCCCTTTAAATCCATGCCAGCTTACGGAGCTAGCGCGGCGGCCAAGTCCAGCGGATAATTTTAAAACCAAACTTAAAACTTTGGTCCGCCGGACTTTGGCGCCAAAAAGTCCGCCGGCGCCCACACACGAGGGGATTATCCGCTGGACTTGGGTTCAGAGGATAATCCCGCGGGATAGTCCCTTCGTGTGTATGCGGCATTAGATGTTGTTACCTTACAGCAGTAAGGTAAGGGGACATTCATATACCACGTATTGCACCGAGGATAGGTAGTCACCATTCATCTGCACTATATAATAAAGTCACCATCAGCTCTGCAACACTTTATTTTGCTTTTTTGCACTGCATATAAAGAAGACACTTTATGGACATAGTTCGGTTGTTTTTTATTTTTCACTGTTCTCATTTTAAGAACAAAATAAGACCCTTGAAGCCAACGGGAAACCCCAAAACCGCAGAGTGGGTCTGGTAGGGTGGTGAAGCATCTTTAACTAGTTTGACAGTTCTGAGTATATATTTTGTATGTTTTTTTTTTGTTAAGCTAAGCTGTGTTTTTCTGTTTGCACATTTTTGAAAATAAAAGAGCTTTTGCTTCTACCAAATACGGCTGGCTGATGTTCCCAAGCTACCTCATATCACACTATTTAAATACTCACAATCTAAAATTACAGCTATTAAACTTGGAGGAGGGTATACGCAGCTGGACTCACCCTCTATCACATGCCATAGCCAAACAATTAGCACAACAATAGTAGTCAGGAGGAGGAAGCCAAATGTGTATGGAGAGTTCCAGAAATGGTTACCTGGAAAGACAGAAAACAGCCAAACTCAGTGATTGGATTCAACCCAACCAACTACCCCTGGAGTCTATAAAGGGGCCAACTATAAACAAATAAAAAACTTTCTAGGTTCAATGATGTTACCAGTTAACAGGAGAGGTGTAAGAAATATTTGACTTTTCTAATTATTATTTGCTTGATCATTGTTCTTGCATAGAAAACGTGGAAGCATAACTGACGTGGCCCTGTATGTGAATCTTAGATTAATATATAACTTTGCAGAGCCAGTGCGCGGCATGTGAGCACTGCAGGGATGGAGCTCCGTCTGTAGGTCCTGGACCCTGACCTGATCCTGCGAGCAGAACGCTCGATCCTGACATTTTCTGCTTGGGTATGAGTGCAGGGAAACCGCTGGCACTTCTGAGGATGGTTAAATACGGGCCACCTCTCCCTAAGATGCCGGGAGACCCCAAGATGGTTCCAGCGGCCGTGCAGAGGAGGAGGAATGGCCCCCGTTTGTGAGGAACTTGGATGCTGCTCTGCCTGTGTTTCTTACGCTTGACCAGATGAGTCCCAGACCCCAAAGGGCCCGTGTGCAACGCAGAGGGAGATCCTTGGACAGATTTGATGCCCGCACAGTGAGAGCAGGCTGGGGGGAGGAAGAGGTGGAGGAACCGTCCCTTAAACAGATCATGGCAGCCATACAGGGATGTCAGACTAAGCTCACTGACCATTTTGAGGCGCTCAAGCTAGAATTTTCGTTCCTAAAGCATGATATGCAGAAGGTCAGTCTGACACACGCAACACCGATCTCTGTAAAGAGCCTCTGACAGAGAGCGTGATCAGCCGTGTCCAATCACGGCTGATCACATTGTAAACAGGAAAAGCAATGTATCGGTTTTCCTCACTCGTGTCTACTCTCGCGAGTAGAGGAGAGCCGATTGGCGGCTCTCCTGACAGGGGATTCTGCGCTGTTTGATTATAAGCACAGCCCCCCCACGGATGCCCACAATGAATGGCCACCAGGTATACCATCCTGGACCACCAGAGAAGAGAGTCTATCAGTGTTCATCAGTATCGCCTATCAGTGCTCATCAGTGCCACTTTTAAAATAAGGACACTTACCTGTCCCAGGGTCCAGCGATGTCGCCACCCGAGGCCAAACCGTCCCTCGGTCCTCGGATGCTGTCGCCGCCATCTTCGGTAAGGGAATCAGGAAATGAAGCCTTGCAGCTTCACTTCCCAGTTCCCTACTGTGCATGCGCGAGTCACTCTGCGCTATCCGAATGGTCCCTGCTGTCTATGGGACTTGTGTGTGTCCCAGCAGACAGCGTGGTGGGACGGGAAGAGGCTTAGACTCCCGTGGGAGTCTATGTCCGGAAGTGGGTGCAAATACCTGTCTTAGACAGGTATCTGCACCCCCCTGAAAGGTGCCAAATTTGACACCGGAGGGTTCCGAAAAGCGGAGGTTCAATTTTTGTGTGAACCTCCGCTTTAAGGCTCTCACCAACTAGTACGCTGTGGTGTAATAGATCTCTGACAGAGTTCTTTAACCACTTCAGCCCCGGACCAATTGGCAGCCAAAGGACCAGGCCCCTTTTTGCAATTCGGCACTGCGTCGCTTTAACTAACAATTGCGCGGTCATGCGACGTGGCTCCAAAACAAAATTGGCGTCCTTTTTTTCCCACAAATAGAGCTTTCTTTTGGTGGTATTTGATCGCCCCTGCGGTTTTTATTTTTTGCGCTATAAACAAAAATAGAGCGACAATTTTGAAAAAAAATGCAATATTTTTTACTTTTTGCTATAATAAATATCCCCAAAAAATATATAAAAAAACATTTTTTTTCCTCAGTTTAGGCCGATACGTATTCTTCTACATATTTTTGGTAAAAAAAAATCGCAATTAGCGATTATTGATTAGTTTGCGCAAAAGTTATAGCGTTTACAAAATAGGGGATAGTTTTATAGCATTTTTATTAATATTTTTTTTTGTTATTAGTAATGGCGGCGATCAGCGATTTTTATTGTGACTGCGACATTTTGGCGGACACATCGGACATTTTTGACACATTTTTGGGACATTTGTCATTTATACAGCAATCACTGCTATTTAAATAGCACTGATTCCTATGTAAATGACAGTTGTAGTTAGGGGGTTAACCACTAGGGGGCGGGGAGGAGTCAGTGTGACGTGTTGTGTTTTTTTTTACAGTAGGGGGCGTGGCTGTACGTCTGACGTCATTGATCGGCGTTCCCGATGACAGGGAACCGCCGATCACTGACAGTCAGTGTAGGAAGCGCGGGGAGAGGTTTGTTTACATAGACCTCTCCCCGTTCTTCCGCTCCGTAACCCGATCGCGGGACACCAGCGGCGATCGGGTCCGCTGGTCCCGCGGCCGTGGTCACGGAGCTCCCGACCGGGTCGGCAAATTAAAGGGGACGTACAGGTACGTCCTTTTGCCTGCCCGTGCCATTCTGTTGATGTATATCTACAGGAGGCGGTCGGGAAGCGGTTAAACTAGAGGATGGCTATATGTGGGCTCAATTCGGAGGAAAGTACCTACATCATATATACCAGGATATATACGCCATCAGATGTATTATACACCGATTAGACTATTTTGTATGCGTAGGAGAGAATCTGCAACTTCTCATGGTGTGGGAGTGTACCAAGATAAGGCCTTTATGGTCTATGGTGACTGAATTTATAGCTGACAATTTTGGTCTCCTAATATATGCTCCCACTTGCGTTGCCTCTTGGGAGTTTTTGACCAAGAGGAATTGGATGTGTATACCAAATTATTCTTTAGGATTCTCTATTTTAGGGTTTGTAGCTCCTGAAGAAGCACTACAGCGAAACATGTAAAACCTAACAGGCATTTATATAGCTTTATATGTTGTTACTTTGTAACTTTGTTTTCTTTGTAAATAACTTTGTGTTAGAATCATAATTTTAGTGTCATTTTAAACAGGACAAGTTATAAAATAACTCCTACTTTAAGGCCCCATGCACACGAGACGCAGATGCAAACTCTGCTGAACGCGTGTTTTAAAAAGCAGAAACCTGCATTTAGAAACGCGCGTTTTGCTGTGTTTTCATGCCACGTTTAGCCACGTTTAGCCGCGTTTGCGTCTATAAGCATTTGTAAAGATAACATCATATAGACCCTCCCCAAGCTCAGAAAGCATGTATTAACTATTTCTGCCATTTTGATCAGAGTGAACAGCAGCAGCAGAGAGAGCCGTTGTACACTTGCATTTGCCTCTCTTTCTGTGTTTTTTTTTTTGGAAATGGATCCCATATTGAATATATGTCAGGAAATGCTCCTGATGTCGCTCTTGATGAGGCAGCAACGTCATCACAAATTTGCATGAGAGGTCCAGAGTCAGAGCTCGTCGATATTGGACCCATCCGTTGATGGTACAGTGAATGTCCGTTGGATATTTCACAAACATGTATACATCAGTGAGTATATACGCTCTATGAACTATCTAAACTAATTACGACATTTTAAACCAATTTTTCTAGTATTTTTTATGGTTTACCATCATATTTCTGAGTTTTCTGGTCCAAAAAATTGGGTTCCTTTTAAAAAGGCTTATAAACGCAAACGCGGCTAATCTCAGGTGCCTGCGTTTAGCCGCGTTTAGCTGTGTTTTGCGTCTGAAACGTGGAAAAGCAAAGTGTCTGAACGCATTTTTTTGCTTCTGGAAAAACGAGGTCAAACGCAACTGCATAAAAAGGGGAAAAAACGAGACTGTGTACATGGACACATAGGATAACATTGCATGCGTTCAGGGGCAGTTGAAAAAAGTGTCCAACTGCCTCTGAACGCCCGTTTAACAGTGTCTCGTGTGCATGAGGCCTAAGAGAAAGATATTTGTATTGTTTAATATTGTGTTATCTTACTTGTTATCTTAAGTAATGCCAAAGGATATTGCTGAATCAATCGGCTCATATCAGAAATGTAAAAATGATTCTGCCCTATAAGGGGTGTATATAGTGAGGGGTGAAGTGTGTAAAAAGCTTCTAGAGGGGTTTGTTATTTTAGATAGAGTTATCATGAATAATGAGCACAGTCATAATAACATAATATATCCTGTCTATAATCATCCAATCATCTGATGATCTATAATTACCAATATCACCTTTTTTATAATAACACAGAATGATTTGTATTCCTTGAAATGTAGAAATAATAAAGCGGACTCATCATACACACATACCTGGACAGCGGGGGGATTTCGGGTGTCTCTCTCCGGGTCTCGGTTGGTATTACATTGAAGTAGATGTTCTGCTCAGCCATGGCGTCAGTATGTCAGTGTGTTAGTTGGTTGGTTTTTATTCAGAGTTGGAACTCCAGGGTTCTTTCTCTTCTGTAGTAGGTTGGCTACAAGTCAGTTCTGAGAAAAACCGAAGACAGATCTGTCTAGTTTTGTAAGCCGGATGAACTTTTACCACTAACCACTGTATGTAGATGGAGGACGTCCGAGGGCTGCTAAGATGAGCTTACTGCAAGATGCTCACACGCAATGCTGGACCTTAAATGGTGACTCTGTAGCTAACTAACTAAAAATTTAAAGGCAGCCAAATGGTGGGCGTCCATCCCTATTGTGAGTTACAGGACAGAAAAGAAGCTTGGGACTTTAAATGAGGCCCGCCATATCATATACAATGAAAAAAGGTACATACATGGGTATATATATATATATATATATATATATATATATATATATATATATATATATTTAGATGATATTATTTATTTATTTATTACAATCTTGAAAAAACCTAGTATCAAATAATTTGGTAGTCACATGACTTATACTGGAATTATACTGCTCATAGCATGGGATACAATGATTGAGTTGACATAATAGACATGAATAGTGAAATAAATACATAGCGGATATATGTGTATACACATAATAATAAACCAGATGTGTCTTGGTATTAAATAGTACTCAACGCGTTTCACGGTGTTACAGCCACTCATCAGGAGCGTAATAGGATAATATACTGTAAAGAAATATCAATTATTAATAGTGCCCTTGTGAACAAAAAATAATATTTTTTGTCAAGAAATGGTAGCAGGTAGTAACTTACACCTCTGTCACATGGCTGGATACAACCTCTGCATGGAAACTGGTGGGGATCTCCGATATGGTGTCTCCCCCGGGGTTGAGAAGGGAAGACCCAAGGACCTGGGAAGGCAGCCAGAGGAAGACCAGATGGCCACAACACAATCAAAATATAATATGTGTGCACTTATCGTGCATTGTAACTAAATGTGGCTCTAACCCCAGGGCTACAAGAAACCCTTTGGCACTCACTGTGTGACCCTTGGGGCCCTTTCATGTATTTAGTTCTTACTAGGGATGAGCCGAACACCCCCGGGTTCCGTTCGCACCAGAACCTTCGAACGGACCGAAAGTTCGCGCAAATTTTCAAACCCTATTCGTTACAATGGACGCGAACGTTCGAAATCAAAAGTGCTAATTACAACGGCCAATATGCATGTTAATGTCATAAAACAGGTTTGGGGACCCGGGTCCTGCCCCAGGGGACATATATCAATGCAAAAAGAACTTTTAAAAACTAACGTTTTTTCGGGAGCAGTCATTTTAATGATGCATAAAGTGAAAAAAAAAAAGAAATATTCCTTTAAATATGGTACCTGGGGGGTGTCTAAAGTATGCCTGTGAAGTGGCATGTGTTTCCCGTGTTTAGAACTGTCCTTGCACAAAATGACATTTGTAAAGGAAAAAAAGAAGTCATTTAAAACCGCTTGCGGCTCTAATGTCATGTCTTGTCCTGGCCATATGGCTGAAAATCTTTGAGAAAAATGGCATGGCTACCCCATTACCCCCCCCCCCTCCGCCCCTTTGGGTCTTGTATGGATATTAAGGGGGACCCCGCACCCAAAATAAAACCCTATACCTACAACCCTATATACTCTGAACAGCAGTATACAGGCGGTGCAAACAAGACACACAGACTGTAGGTTTGTTCTTAAGTAGAATCTGAACAGGTACATTATGAAGTGTAGCTCCATCCCAAAAAAATCTATTTTTAAGCTTTTTGGAGAACATAGGGAGGGGTTATCACCCCTGTAACATTTGCTGTCTTTGCACATCTGTTCAGAACATTTCACCTCACTTTCCGTTCCAATGACAAATGTTTTTGGAAAAGTGGAGTTTTAATTGAAACAAGGATTGGTGATAAAGCATCAGTAGAGAGGAGATACCTTTTTCCCAAATTAAATCTAACAGGATAGAATTTCCCTTCCTAGGGGTAGATTTCCTCTCACTTCCTGTTTCCTCTTTCCGTTTGCAAGTAGGAGTCGTTTGTAAGTTGGATGTTTGAAAGTAGGGGCCTGGCGTATATACTCTGCAGAAATTTGCCCTATTAGATGTTGGTGTAGCCACAACACTATAAGCCCTCACAGTTACTCTTGGTGGGCGCAGGAATGGGCCCTGCTGTGAGTTATTAGATCAAGATTTGTAATTGCATGCACCTGTTGAACAGGGCAGAAAAATTGGGCCTTTGATGGTGGTGGTGGTGGTGGACGGTGTTGCCACAAGACTGTAAGCCCTCACAGTTACTCTTGGTGGGCGCAGGAATGGGCCCTGCTGTGAGTTATTAGATCAAGATTTGTAATTGCATGCACCTGTTGAACAGGGCAGAAAAATTGGGCCTTTGGTGGTGGTGGTGGTGGTGGACGGTGTTGCCACAAGACTGTAAGCCCTCACAGTTACTCTTGGTGGGCGCAGGAATGGGCCCTGCTGTGAACTATTAGATCAAGATTTGTAATTACATGCCCCTGTTAAACAGGGACTGAAAAATTGTGCCTTAGGCACTGGTGCTGGTGCCACAACACTGCAACCCCTCAAAGATACTGTACTTGGAGCACAGCAGTCAGACATGTTGCGAAGCATTGCTTAAAAAATTGTAATTACACGCCCCTGTTAAACAGGGGCTGAAAAATTGTGCCTTAGGCAACTGTGCTGGTGCCACAACACTGCAACCACTCACAGATACTGTACTTGGAGCACAGCAGTCAGACATGTTGCGAAGCATTGCTTAAAAAAATGTAATTACATGCCCCTGTTAAACAGGGGCTGAAAAATTGTGCCTTAGGCAACGGTGCTGGTGCCACAACACTGCAACCCCTCACAGATACTGTACTTGGAGCACAGCAGTCAGACATGTTGCGAAGCATTGCTTAAAAAAAATTGTAATTACACGCCCCTGTTAAACAGGGGCTGAAAAATTGTGCCTTAGGCAATGGTGCTGGTGCCACAACACTGCAACCCCTCACAGATACTGTACTTGGAGCACAGCAGTCACACCTGTTGCGAAGCATTTTTAAAAAAAATTGTAATTACACGCCCCTGTTATACAGGGGCTGAAAAATTGTGCCTTAGGCACTGGTGTGGTGGCACCCAGAAACAAAAATGTTCTTTCAAGCTATCAAGGAATGGATCATTGAGGAGGAGGAAGAGGATAATCAGTGAACATAACAGGACAGTCACTCAGCATCAGCATAGGCAGTCTTGAAGGGATGTGACATTATAAATTATTCAGTTATATCCGCTTCAGGTGCCTGGTAGCTGGTGGTGATCCAAGACTGATTCATTTTTATTAAGGTCAGTCGATCAACCGAGTCGGTGGACAGGCGCACCCTGTGATCGGTGACAAATCCTCCAGCAGCACTGAATGTGCGTTCGGAAAGAACGCTGGATGCAGGACAGGCCAGTAGCTCAATTGCATACTGTGCAAGCTCTGGCCAGTGATCCATCCTCAAGACCCAGTAAGCCAGAGGATTTTCGGTGGGAAAGGTGTCCAAGTCTGACCTTGCCCCTAGGTATTCCTGCACCATGTATATCAGACGCTGGCGATGGTTGCTGGAACCGATCACACCTTGGGGCTGCAGACTAAAAAATTGTCTGAACGCATCGGTCAGACGTCCACCTTCCCCACCGCTCCTTCTGCTACTGACCGAAGCCTCAGCAACTCGTCGTCCAGGACCAGGAGTTTGTAACCTCCCAGTTTCTGGGAACGCGTTGCACAGACCTTTCTGCAAGGCCTCCCTGAGATGTCTCATCCTCTGCTCCCTCTGCGACGGCAAGATAAGGTCCGCAACCTTACCCTTGTACCGTGGATCAAGGAGAGTGGCCAGTCAGTAATGGTCCCTCTCCTTGATCCGAAGAATACGAGGATCCTTCCGCAGGCTTTGCAGGATCAGGGAGGCCATGCAACGTAGGTTAGCTGAGGCATTCGGTCCGGAGTCTTCTGGGTCACTGAGGACGACATGATCGCCAGCCACCTCCTCCCAGCCACGTACAAGTCCACTGGTTTGTTGGGACTGTACATCATCCCTAAAAGACTGCTGCTGCTGAGTGCCAGGCTCCACCTCCATGCTCACACAATCCTCCTCCTCCTCCTCATCCTCTTCCTGTGTGATGGGTGGGACAGAAGGAACACTGTCTGGATAAAGGGGGCCTTGAGAGGCAAGGAAGTCCTCCTCTTCATGCCTCTGTTCTGCCTCAAGTGCCCTGTCCATTATCCCACGCAGCGTATGCTCCAACAGGTGGACAAGAGGTACAGTGTCACTGATGCATGCACTGTCACTGCTCACCATCCTCGTGGCCTCCTCAAATGGTGAGAGGACAGTGCATGCATCCCTGATCATGCTCCACTGGCGTGGGGAAAAAAAGCCAAGCTCCCCTGACCCAGTCCTGGTGCCGTAGTCACAAAGGTACTCATTGATGGCCCTCTGCTGCGTGTGCAGTCGCTGCAGCATAGCCAACGTTGAGTTCCACCTGGTGGGCATGCCACATATTAGGCGGTTCTTGGGCAGGTTCAACTCCTTTTGCAGCTCAGCCAGCCAAGCACTGGCATTATACGATCGGCGGAAATGCACACAGACTTTCCTGGCCTGCCTCAGGACATCCTGTAAGCCTGGGTACCTGCCCAAGAACCGCTGCACCACCAGGTTGAGGACGTGAGCCATACAGGGCACATGGGTGAGCTGCCCCTGTCGCAGGGCGGAGAGGAGGTTGGTGCCATTGTCAGAAACCACCATTCCTGGCTTAAGCTGGCGTGGCGTCAACCACCTCTCGGCCTGCCCCTGCAGAGCTGCCAGAACCTCTGCCCCAGTGTGGCTCCTGTCCCCCAAACACACCAGCGCAAGCACGGCATGGCATCTTTTTGCCTGCGTACTCGCGTAGCCCCTTGTACGCCTACAGAGCACCGCTGGTTCCGAGGACAGAGCACTCAAAGAGGCCATGGAGGAAGAAGAAGAGGAGGGGGTGGAGGAGAGAGGTGTGTCACAACCAGTAGTAGCATTTTGGAGGCGTGGTAGCGGAACAACCTCCAACACTACTGCACCTTGTCCTGCATCCCTCCCAGCTGCCAATAGAGTGACCCAATGGGCCGTGAAAGACAGATAACGTCCCTGTCCATGCCTGCTGGACCATGAGTCAGTGGTAATATGCACCTTACCGCTGACCGTCCTGTCCAGCGAGGCATGGAAATTGCCTTCCACATGCCGGTAGAGAGCCGGAATTGCCTTCCGTGAGAAAAAGTGGCGTTTGGGAACCTGCCACTGAGGAACCACACATTGAACAAACTCACAGAAGGGGGCCGAGTCTACAAACTGAAAAGGCAGCAGTTGAAGTGCTAGCAATTTAGCCAAGCTAGCATTCAACCACTGGGCATGTGGATGGCTGGGAGTATACTTCTTTCGTCGGTCCAGCAGCTGGGGCAGGGAAATTTGCCTGCTACAATCGGACGTCTGTGTACTGCAAGTACTTGGTTGTGACACACCTAAATGTACACCTTCAGTCCTCTCAGAGCAGCTTTCAGAGAGGACTGAAGATATAGTGGGGATGGAGATCCCAGCTGATGAGGAGCAAGGAGAGGTCCGCTTTGTTCTTTGGTGTGGGTCTTTAATGTGCGCTTGCCAACGAGCTGCATGGCAGGTCGACATATGTCTGGTCATGCTTGTGGTGCCCAAGCGGCTGATATTTTGGCCACGCGAGATACGCTTGAGACAAATATTGCAAATAGCAGTGGTGCGATCTGATGCACTTGTCTCAAAAAAGGCCCACACCAAAGAACTTTTGTGATAACGTGCAGAGGCAGCGCCCTGCACAGGCGGAGCTCTGCGGTGTGATTCAGTTGGTGTGCTGGCCTCTAGCTGGCCTCCAGGGGGCATCCTGCCTCGTTGGACATGTGCCGCCGCATCCTCCTCCTCCTCCTCCTCCTCTCTCCCTTCAGGCACCCACGTGAAGTCAGTGACCTCCTCATCCCCTCCCTCTTTACCACTAGAGCAAACCTGGCAGTAAGCTGCAGCTGGTGGAACATTACTGCCAGATTGCTGTCCTTCAGCATCCCCTCTCTCTGCGCGCACACTACTGCCTTCCTCAAGCTGGGTATCATCATCCGAGCCTTCAAATCGTTGGGCATCCTCCTGGAGCATGTACCCAACACTGTGCTCAAACAGTTCAGGGGACTCCTCAGGAGGACATGGTGGGTCTAGGGAAGGGGTGCCTGATGATGCCATTGAGTACGCGTTGGCAGCTGCTCTGCCAGTACCCTGAGCCTGGGTGAGAGAGGATGAGGAGGATGAGGAGGGCTTGGTCATCCATTCTACCAAGCCTTCGGCATGATGCGGCTCAACATGTCCAGCTGCCGAAAACAAAGACAATCGTGTCCCATGGCCACGAGCTGATGACGATGCACGACCACGTCCACGACCAGCACTGTTGTCTCTAGAAACAGAGCCTGCTTGCCCTGTGTTCTTGCCTCGGGAATGTCTGCCTCTCCTTGGCGGTCTTCCAGCCATTGTAGTGGGTAGTGTATATTGTGCTGGAGTCACACAGCACACACACTAACTCCTGCAGATGGATGCCTTAGATGACAGCAACAGGGCCCTATGGCAGATAGAGGCTGCCTTAGATGACAAGAACTGGGCTGACACACACACACACTAACTAGCTCCTATGTGTGCTGACACACACACACACACTAGCTCCTATGTGTGCTGACACACACACACACACACTAGCTCCTATGTGTGCTGACACAAACACACTATAGCTCCTATGTGTGCTGACAACACACTATAGCTCCTATGTGTGCTGACAAAAAAATAGAGCTCCTATGTGTGCTCACAACACACTATAAGTCCTATGGGTGCTGACACAAACACACTATAGGTACTATGTGTGCTGACAAAGAAATAGAGCTCCTATGTGTGCTCACAACACACTATAGGTCATATGGGTGCTGACACAAACACACTATAGGTACTATGTGTGCTGACAAAAAAATATAGGTCCTATGTGTGCTCACAACACACTATAGGTCCTATGGGTGCTGACACAAACACACTAGAGGTACTATGTGTGCTGACGAAAAAAATAGAGCTCCTATGTGTGCTCACAACACACTATAGGTCCTATGGGTGCTGACACAAACACACTATAGGTACTATGTGTGCTGACAAAAAAATATAGGTCCTATGTGTGCTCACAACACACTATAGGTCCTATGAGTGCTGACACAAACACACTAGAGGTACTATGTGTGCTGACAAAAAAATATAGGTCCTATGTGTGCTCACAACACACTATAGGTCCTATGGGTGCTGACACAAACACACTAGAGGTACTATGTGTGCTGACGAAAAAATTTAGGTCCTATGTGTGCTCACAACACACTATAGGTCCTATGGGTGCTGACACAAACACACTATAGGTACTATGTGTGCTGACGAAGAAATAGAGCTCCTATGTGTGCTCACAACACACTATAGGTCCTATGGGTGCTGACACAAACACACTATAGGTACTATGTGTGCTGACGAAGAAATATAGGTCCTATGTGTGCTCACAACACACTATAGGTCCTATGGGTGCTGACACAAACACACTAGAGGTACTATGTGTGCTGACAAAGAAATAGAGCTCCTATGTGTGCTCACAACACACTATAGGTCCTATGGGTGCTGACACAAACACACTATAGGTACTATGTGTGCTGACGAAGAAATAGAGCTCCTATGTGTGCTCACAACACACTATAGGTCCTATGGGTGCTGACACAAACACACTAGAGGTACTATGTGTGCTGACAAAAAAATACAGGTCCTATGTGTGAAATATAGAAAAATAAGCTAAGGGGGGTACCTCGTCCTACTGAATTTACAAAAAAAGGAACAAGAGGGGGTTTAGCCAACCTGACGGACTATCACGGTACCTGCACAAAGTCGGATATTAAGTACTGTATAATTCATGTAAATAAATTTTTATTATAACAAAATAGAAAAATGGTATGTATAAACATTAAAAAGAAAACATTCATTGAATGTATAGCATGCATATAGACATGGTAAGTTACATTGATCTCTCAGATATGCTGGTTACAAGGTGGTTGACGCGTTTCGCCTATGGCTTCATCAGAACCAACGAACAGCAATTCTAATATCTGTGATATAGTCTAAGAAAGAAAAATGAAAATTACTTAAAAGTGAGCCATCAAGCACTTTCGAGAATATTTTGTAGTATATATAATAATGACCTTATGACCAGGTACATACCATATAAATCAATATATACCTTTGAGGTATGTATTCCTGATTGAGGATGTCTACTCAAGTGATGGACATGTAACTTAATGTTGTCACCTGGGATTAAAGAACCAAATTAAATTGCCAGAAAGAACCTTAAAAACATATGGAGATCACAGCACCATCTGAGATAGAAACAATTATAGGGGGAAAAAAGAAAGAGAGAGAAAGAGGGAAAAGGGAATACATCGTCCTTATAGTAGACAGGCTTATGTGGAAATGCAGTAGAGGTAGTTGAATACTCACATCTGGTAAATTAATACGATTATAAGATGAAGTTGATCTTGGTGGGACTGATAAAGATGAAAAATAGTTTCCTGCCTAAGGGCAACGAGTATAACAAATTATTTAATGTGGGTCCTATTTTGAATTGATTTCAAGTAGTTCAGTTTTAGTTCTGTCATACCTGGTGGAGCCTTGAGAAGATTCCTAACCAGAAATGACACAGCAAAGACCCATGTTGGAAAAAAAGAAAAAAAAAATGATGATGGTGCTGTGATCTCCATATGTTTTTAAGGTTCTTTCTGGCAATTTAATTTGGTTCTTTAATCCCAGGTGACAACATTAAGTTACATGTCCATCACTTGAGTAGACATCCTCAATCAGGAATACATACCTCAAAGGTATATATTGATTTATATGGTATGTACCTGGTCATAAGGTCATTATTATATATACTACAAAATATTCTCGAAAGTGCTTGATGGCTCACTTTTAAGTAATTTTCATTTTTCTTTCTTAGAATATATCACAGATATTAGAATTGCTGTTCGTGGGTTCTGATGAAGCCATAGGCGAAACGCGTCAACCACCTTGTAACCAGCATATCTGAAAGATCAATGTAACTTACCATGTCTATATGCATGCTATACATTCAATGAATGTTTTCTTTTTAATGTTTATACATACCATTTTTCTATTTTGTTATAATAAAAATGTATTTACATAAATTATACAGTACTTAATATCCGACTTTGTTCAGGTACCGTGATAGTCCGTCAGGTTGGCTAAACCCCCTCTTGTTCCTTTTTTTGTAAATTCAGTAGGACGAGTTGTTACATAAAACATGGTGTAACATTTGCAAAGGTCTAGGTGTACATTTCAGTATACGACATGTGACCAAACAGAAAAAAAAAACCTTCACATAGAATAATAACACAAGCATATCTCGCTGTTCGCTAAATATTCCTAAAGCCTCCAATAGGGGGCATTGCGGTTGTCGAGCCGTGGTTCGGAATAAGTAAACATTAGCTTGTGTCTTATACCATGGATGTCCAGATTTTCCATTTATTATCAAACTGTTTCTTATTGGAGTTCCTATAAGCTAGCAAGGATTCATATACGTAGTTGTTTTGGGTGGTGGTGAAAACTTCTGCTACACTTGGTGCTAAATTTTGTTTCCAGTGTCTGGTTATTAGGGATCTGGCCACTAGTAGCATGTGGGTAATAACCACTCTGAACTCAGGTGGGAAGAGGTCAATGCCTATATTTAATATGGCTAAGTTGGGATTAGGTCTTGTTATCATCCCCGTCATGCTCGAGATCGACCGAAAGATAGAATTCCAATAGCTGGTAAGGTGCTTGCATGACCAGAACATATGAAGGAGATTGCCAGTTAGGCCACACTGTCTCCAGCACAGCGGGGATAAGTCTTGGGCAAATTTTGAGATTCTGTAGGGAGTAAGGTACCATCTGAGAGCTATCTTCTGGGACAGCTCCCAATGGTTGATGCACTTCGAGGCTCTGTAAATCCACCTGAAGGCATCAGTCCATTGTGAGTCTGTGAAGGAGGTATTGAGATCTGTTTCCCACTTTTGAAAGGGTTTAGCCTTAATGAACTGTAGTTTTTGCTGAAATAGATTGTAGAAGATTGCGGTAGCTTTGCCAGATTGGGAAGCCGGGTCAAAGTAGTGCCAGGCTATCTTGGGAATGCTTATGTTGGAGGACTTGAGGGATTTAAGGAAGTGATATATTTGGTTATACTTATATTGATCTACAGAGGATAGGTTAAAACGGGACTGTAGTAGGGTAAAGGGGATGATGGTGTCTTTTTGGTATAGGTCATGTATATGTACAATTCCTTTGTTATGCCACTCTGTAAGAGCGAGGTTGGGGATTGCCTGTTGGAGCGTCAGTATGGGAACCGGAATAGTGAATTTTTTGGACGCTGGCAGGGGGATTTTTTGAAGTTCTCTCCATGCTAGCAAAGAAGCATGGATCGTAGGAGGTAGTTTGTGTGTGGGGAGAGGCTGAAGAGCGTCCAAGATTAGTAAGTCTTTAAGGGATTTAGTTGGTGCTAATGTGCATTCAATGCTACTCCAGTGGCGGTCACGGTCCTGGTCGAACCATTTCTTAAGTTGTGTAAGAATCGATGCCTTGTAGTAGTCATGTATGTCAACCAGGCCCATGCCGCCAGCGGATCTGTGTTTGAGCAGTAGGGATTTAGCACATCTGGGTTTGGTGGATCTCCAAACAAATTTGGTAAGTAGTAAGTTCAGAGAATTGACATAAGTTTTGGGAATGGGAATAGGGAGTGTTCTGAAGATATATAATATCTGTGGAAGGAGTAACATTTTGAATGTTGCGAGTCTTCCTGACCATGTGAGTTCTGTTTTAGACAGTCTAGTGGCTTCTTTATTAAGTTTGTGAAGGAGAGAGGTGTAGTTAGCTTCTGCTAGATGTTTTGTGTGAGACGTAAGTTTAAGTCCTAGGTATGTTATGTTACTTTGGGCCCAAGTGTAGGGAAATTTCTTTTGTAGGGTATCAGTAAGCTTAGAGGGAAGTCCCAGAGGGAGAATCAGAGATTTGGTACAGTTGACTTTGTAATAAGAGATCTTACTGAACTCTTCAAGGGTGTTATGTGCATGGGTCAGTGAGATTTGTGGAGAGGTGAGGAACAAGATAATGTCGTCAGCAAACAAATTAATATTATGTGAGCTGTTCGGTAGTGTAAATCCTGAGATGAGAGGATGGGAGCGGATTCTCTCTGCTAGGGGTTCGATCAACAGGTTAAAGATCGAGGGGGAAAGTGGGCATCCTTGACGGGTGCCATTAGTTATTTTGAACGTGGTTGACAACATGTTAGAGGTGTATACCTGAGCGCATGGAGAGGAATATAGGGCCAATATGCTTGAGAGTATAGGTCCCGAGAACCCGTATTTTTGTAGAGTAGCCCTCATATATCCCCAGTGGACCCTGTCGAATGCCTTCTCCGCATCCAGGGAAAGGAGCAGAGAAGGCATCCGACAGGACTCCGCATACTGCATAATGCCAAGTACCCTCCTGGTGGCATCAGAAGCCTGCCTGCCCGGCGTAAAGCCAGATTGGTCAGGTCCGATGAGCAGAGGAAGTATTGGAAGAAGCCTGTGTGCGAGTATCTTTGCGTACAGTTTTACGTCTGTGTTGAGTAAAGAGATGGGCCTAAAGTAAGCTGGGGTTGTGGGCTCTCTACCTGGTTTTGGAATAGTGACCACATATGCTTTAAGCATTTCAGAGGGAAACGAGGCAGAGGACATTGCTGCAGAATATACTTTCTGTAGTGTTGGGGTGATATTTCCTTGGAAGGTTTTGTAATAATCATTGGGGACACCATCAGGGCCCGGAGATTTTCCTAGGGGTAGGGACTTAATCAAAAGTCTGATCTCAGGCTCCGAGATCGGTAAGTTCAAAGACTTGAGTTGGTCTTCAGTGAGGGAGGGCAGGTTAACTTTTGCTAGGAATCCCTGTATGCTTTCCTCTGAGGGTTGTGGAGTATTAGGGTCTTTCTCAAGATTGTAGAGTGACGCGTAGTATTCGGCAAAGGAGTCCGCTATTTCTTTGGGATTGTAGATTTTTTGGTTGTTGGATGATCGGACCAGGTGCGGAATTTTGGTTTTGGTTCTGGCCGCCTTAAGTCTTTGGGCTAGAAATTTACCTGCGCGGTTTCCCGAGGAATAGTGCGATAATTTTAGACTTTTTACATGTTTGTCATATTGTTCTAGGAGTAGGAGCCTGAGATCAGCACGGTATTGGGTCAAATTCTGGGCAAGTTGGAGGTTAGCGTTATTTTTATTAAGGGCTTCTAAGGTTTTTATGTTATTGAGGAGTTGGTCAATTTTTTGTGTCCTCTGCCTCTTCTTCCTCGCACATATCTGCAACAACACTCCCCTGATGTAGGCTTTGTGTGCACACCACAGCACCATTGGGTCAGAGACAGAACCATCATTTAGGGCAAAGAATTGCGATATATGCTTAGCAATGGTGCTGGCGTGTACAGAGCTCTGGAAAATGCGAGAGTTCGCTCTCCAGACATAGGCAGGGCCTGGAGTGTTCCCCTCCATCACAGAAATTGAGACAGGAGCGTGGTCGGACCACGTGATGTCGTGGATGATGGAGGAGGACACTGCCTGCAGCAATAGTTTATCTACCGCTATCACATCAATTCTAGAATATATATTGTGCCTGGAGGAAAAAAAAGAATAGTCACGTTCATTTCCATGTTGACATCTCCAAACATCATACACATCTTCAGCATGAAAAAGGTGGTGTAGAGAGGGCGGAATGCGCTTAGCAGTAGACGTAGTGTCAATGGTATGGTCTGGCGTGAGGTTGTGGTCTCCACACACGATCAATGAGCCCCATTTTATGTTGGTTATTTTACTGTATAGTCTTTTCAGAAATCTGAGTTGGTGGGAGTTTGGCGCATACAAGTTGACAATAGTAAAGGGTTTATTGTTGAGTTCCGCCAGTAAAATGATATAGCGGCCGGCTGGGTCAGGGTGAACTTCTTTTAGATTGAAGGCAATTGAGTCCTTTATGGCAATAAGCACCCCCTTCTGTTTAGATGGGCCAGAAGCCATGAAAATGTGAGGGAATTGTCTATGCTTGAAGAGAGGGGTGTTATCAGCCGCAAAATGTGTCTCCTGAATGCACAGAACGTCTGTAGGGAGCTTAAGTGCCTCCTTCCAAACAGAGGCCCTTTTGGCTGGGTGGTTGAGACCGTTAACATTGAAAGAAGTTACGTTAATAGCCATGGGTGTTGGTGAGGTGGTGAGAGTAACAGTACCTTATTCCTTTTGGAGAAAGCTTTATCCATTCAGCTGGTTCACTTCTGGAAGCTTGGCGATATTCCTCTTGCAGGACATTGGTGGAGAGACTGGCATCGACTGGGTCCCATGCAGGAAGAGAAAGAAGGGAGGGGAGGAAATGGAGGGAAGAAAAAGCAAAACAACAAAAATAATACTGTTCTGTAAAAAAAGTAGGTTCACCTGGGAACCTGAGGGCATTTCTTCTGCCCATAGCTTCGGAGGGGGTATAAAGAATGCACTGAGAGCCCTCAGTGCAACAGGAACTGTGTAAAGGTGCGGTTGCATCTTACCGCAGTGTATCCGTTTGGATCAGGTGGTGCGTTTTTTGTTCTTTTTTTTGTTGGTGACAGTTTGCCACTCATGTTGGATATGTGCCTTCTGTGAGGCGTTAGTTGATGGCTCTGTCGGGAGAGCCTCAGGGATGATGTCCAGTATACGGAGCAACTTAAGGCCTTCTTCAATGGAGGTGATAACAGATGTCTTGCCTTCGTGGGTTACTGTGATCTTCACAGGGAAGCCCCATCTGTATGGGATGTTATGGTTCCTGAGGGCTTTAGTCACTGGTAGCAGGCTTTTCCTTTTCTGCATCGTGAATTGTGAAAGGTCAGCAAAAAGTTGCAGGTGTGCATATTCCTCCGGGGGCTGTTGCTGTTTACGAAACGCAGCCATAAGCTGTTCTTTCGTCTGAAAGAAGTGCACTTTCATGAGAACATCCCGGGGAATATTATCAGGAAGAAAGCTAGGTTTCGGCAGTCTGTGGATGCGATCAACCTGCATTTCAGTCTGGGCCACTGTGGGTAGGTAAGTTTTCATCAGATCTTGGGCGAACTGTTGCAACTGTGCTGGGAGGATTGTTTCGGGTACCCCCCTGATTTTAATGTTGTTTCTCCTAGATCGGTCTTCTAAGTCTGCGACTTTGGCTTTAAGCCATGCGACTTCTTCCGCTTGGTCGCTGTGTGCATCTATCAGCTCATTGTGTGAGTGGGCGAACTCCCCCATTTTACCTTCCATATGCTCTACTCTTACCCCCAGCTCACCTACTTCAGTCTTAAAGTTATTTAGGCAGTGCAGCATGTCATTGTGCAGGGAGGTGCGAAGAGAGAGGAGCATGTCCTTTAACACAGTATCTGAGATGGGTTTGTCCGTGGTAGGGAAGGCAGTGAAGGGGTCAATGAGTTCTCTAGTATCCTCCATGGAGTCCTGACACGTGCTATCCTGCAGGGCCTCTGTAGCCATCCGTGGTTTAGACTTAGCTGGGCTACGTGAGAGTGGTGTGGAGGCCTCAGGGGATCTTCGGGGGTCTGTATTCAGAGCCCCCGGGCTAGATGTGGCTGAGCGGGAGCTGCCTGGCGAGGGAGAGGCTGTATCTGAGCCACCGCCGGAGCCGGCGCCATCTTGGTGCGGGCCGCGGCCTGCTTGTATGAGGAAGTTGTCTAGTTTTTGCAGGGGAACGGTACCTTTTCTCTTTCGGGTCATCCCTGAGGCTTGTCCCGGACTTCAGAGAGCCGATGTGAGTCTCCTGGGTCGGCGGAGTAGCGGTAATGTCGTTCTGTTCCCGTTGCTGGAGCGGAGCTGAGCGATCAGACGTCCATCCAGCAGCGCGGTAGCCACGCCCCCCCATTTTTCTATATTTTAAATGTTGTTAGAGCCGAAGAGGCTCATTCTTTAGCTACGGGTCAATCCACCCTTAGCATTTTTTGCTAGGTGGATAGTAACAATTAATGTAAATGTAAGGATAATTATATACTGAAATATTATTCTTGTGCTTTAATTATCTGTCAAACTATATGCTCTGTCCACAGACAGGATGCATCTCCAGATTACCCCCCCCCCCCTTACAGGAGACCGAATAATGACGGACTATACCGGTTCTGAATGGGACGGACTTATGTCAAAATTGCATAAGGAATGTGGTGATGACCATGGAATAGAATTGGAAATAGAGGTACTAATAACCAAGTTGAAACAAGCCCTAGAACGTAAGTCCAACTTATTCTGGCAAGTCAAATTTTTGGAAAGATATATCAAGAAAGGCCTGAATCCTCAGGGTTTGAGAATACAGGTCTTCCCAAACCTCTGGGAAACCAATATAGACTTTAAACAAAAATGGGAATCTAACCTGCAGGAATGCACGTCTAAAATGATGATGGCACTAATTGAACACTACAATAAAGATATTAAGGATTTGGATATTGAAATTATAGAATTCCAAAAACAAAATGTCTCTTTATGTGCTCATCCCAAATTTTTGGAAAAGGATAAATGGTTAAAGGAATATTTGGAAAAATGCAATAAGGATCTCATCTATAAGAAGGATATCAAATTTATTAGAGACAAAATGGCCTTTAATGGTAAATATGCATACAGATGGCCTCAACGGGGAGGAAAACAGGGGAGAAAAAACCCTAAAAGATACGAACAGAATATGGAGAAGACACAGTCACAAAGTGATGGTGATCTAAGGGATGGAACAGATTCCGACTCATCCAACTTCTCCTACTCTGCCCGTCCAGCCCAAGCTCTATTACCAGCACGAGGGAGGGGAAGATCTAGAGGGTCTAGAAAGAGACAAACAACAGGTGATGGTAGTAATAAGGGAGGCAAAGATAAAAGTATAAGGGAATACCCCACGGAGAATTATATTGATAATGAAATAAGAAAAACTAACTTGATGGGAATTGATCCCCGCCAACAAACTATGGGTGAACCCCCTGGACTGGAGCCCCTAACGGGGGCTAACAGAGCCCCCCTACCCCCACTTTTGACTCCATCAGTATACCCCAATACCCCGCGAAATGGAGGTGCCATTTCCAAGAATATAAAAGATAAGGTTTTTCAATTATTTCCCCCCACACAAGATCCCCCCAACCGTCTAACCAACTCGCAGAACCTGGAGAGGTTCGCATACAAGGACCGTTAGAGGATCAGCTTCAGGTTATTAACCTATCATCCAAATTACTGTCACGTACAGAATTAGAGGTCCTAGGCTTGGGTTTAAGCTTATGTCCCTCATCTTATACTGATAGCTTTGAGGTTGTAAAAGACCTCAACCTATTTGCAAGATGATTAACGTATAAATTTATGTTTGATGACGAAAGGAAAAGAAAAAAACAGGAATATATCGAAAGGGAAAAATGGAAAGGATTTACAGTTAGGGATTTTCTCGCCCTTAAAGATCTTATGGATCTTTTGGATGAAAGTGAGGGGTCCCAGGGTGGTCCTGCTGAGGGGGCTCCCCTGCCCGATGCAGGGGACCTCCCTCGAGTAATTCCACCCAAGGAGATACCTAAATTTTTAAATAAATCAACTAATTTTCCATCTCTGAAAAAAATCCTAGCATTTGGACCTTTTTACAGCAAGTAACCAATGATATCAAGAAACTTGACTTTAGGTCACAAAAAATTAGGAACCTCACGTCTGAGCAATCACTTGCTGTATGTCAACTTCAGGACAACAAAGAAATCACCATTAAAATGGCAGACAAGGGGGGAAATGTTGTAGTGATGGACACTGCCAAATACAGGCAAATGTGTTTAGATATTTTATCTAACCAGGAATGGTATAATCTTATCCCTTTTGAAAACATAGTAACCTTTAACGGAGACTATGAAATTCTGATCACACGAGCATTCAACCAAGGAATAATTGATAAAGACATTTTTGAGGCCCTCAAGACAACCTACCCTAGAGTCCGTCCCTCTACTCACTTTCCAAGACTCATAAAAACATCCAAAAACCCCCAGGACGCCCAATTATATCGGGCATAGGGGCAATAAGTGAAAAGGGAAGCAGACTAGTTGATGCTTTCCTGCGCCCATACGTAACACAGCTTCCCTCTTACCTCCAGGACACTCTGGCATTACTCAGGGTTCTGCATAATAAAAAAGTTTCTCCGAATAGCTACTTAGTGGCGATTGATGTAGAAGCCCTATACAGCAGTATCCCGCACAATCTAGGATTGAGGGTTGTTTAAAGTTTTTTCGGTGAAAGTGACCCTATACGAAAACCCTATAATACATTTATTTTAGAGTTATTAGAACACATTTTGACCAAAAATGTCTTCTCCTTTGATGGCTCCCACTACCTCCAGGTACAGGGCGTGGCAATGGGGACATGCTGTGCCCCATCCTAAGCAAACCTGTACCTGGGGGGGTGGGGGTGCTCACTGTTCTCCAATCTCTCCTTGTCGATGTATCTGGCCAGCATATCATGCTGGTACAGATACATCGTCGACATTTTTATGGTCTGGGACGCAAGCTTGGAAGACCTAACTAAATTTATGGAGTTACTATCAATCAATGACTTCAACCTCAGGTTCACGATGGAACATGACCTGAGGTCGTTGCCATTCTTGGATCTTACCATCGTCAAACAAGAGGATGGATCCCTTACCACCTCCCTGTACAGAAAGAAAACCGCCGGAAATACTGTTCTCCACGCAAGTAGCTCGCACCCCCAATCCTTAATTAGGAGCATCCCCTATTCCCAATATTTGCGTCTTAGAAGAAACTGCTCAACAGAAGACATGTTTAGAGCAGAAGCCAATTCACTACAAACACGACTACAAATTAGGGGCTATAGTAAAACCATCTTAAAAAAGGCCTTCAAAAAGGCAATTGACAAGGAAAGAACTGATCTACTTTTTGGAGAGCAACAGAGTAGTACACAAAATAATGTAACACGAGTAATTACTACATACTCAAACAATCATGAAGACATACGAAACATCATTGGCAAACATTGGCATCTACTAACAGGAGATAGAATTGTGGGCAAGTATGTTGGGGATGTTCCCCAAATCACCTACAAGAAATGCCAGTAACTAAAGGATCGATTAGTCCATACTCATTTCCAGGGATCTTTAGAACAAGAAACTGCCCCTGTAGGAATGTTCAGATGTCATGATTGTGAGTATTGTGGTTGGGTACTGGAGGGCTCCTCCTTTCTACTCCCTAATGGGGATACACATAATATCAAATTTTCAGCTACCTGTCAGACCAAAGGAATAGTATACATAGCCTTTTGTAGATGCGGAGCATTCTACATAGGGAAGACCTTTAGAAACTTTTGGAGGAGAATATATGACCATATTTACTACATTAGGAAAAACTTGCTCTATACCCCTATAGGAACGCATGTAGCACTTTATCATAAGAACGATACATCTATGGTATGCTTTACGGCCCTAGAGAGAATAAAAGAGGACCCTAGAGGGGGAAATATTGACCGAAAACTGCTACAGCGAGAAGCTAGATGGATCTTTAAGTTAAACGCCACAACGGCACCAGGCCTTAATGACTCATTGAGTTTCCGTCCTTTTTTATAACAGACCTAATGTATTAAGTCTTAGCCGAAGCTGAAAAATTTAATTTAAATTTTTTTTTTTTTTCTTTTTTTCTTCCCGTCCCTCTGCCTTTTCAATGACCAACAGGATGGGCTATATTAGGGGTAGAATGTAACATGTTTTTTCCTAGTCTCTGAATATGACATAGTTTTGATGACAATAATAAAGCACAATGTAACCATTATTGCTATGTTTGTATATTTGTATATATTATTTTATCTGTATTGAATGTATATATGCTTTAAATACAGGACATGTGAGAAAATTGCAAAAAGTGAGCCGTAAGTATTCCCCCATTTCATCTGGCTCTGTTGGGCCTAGATTATCATTATCTGTTGCCGATACTTTGAATCATATGGGAACCATTTTGAGGGGGTGCGGGGATATGTTATAGCCCCCTCTGGCGTCGATAAGATCGGGAGGATTGGGTTTGGCGTTTTCCATCTATGCCCTCCCCTCCCAGGGTGGTTGGCGCTGCGGTGGAGGGTTCGGAGGGGGTTATTCTCCCATATTCTGCCTCTCTACAATTTCAGCACCATCTGAGCTTTTTCCACTCTTATGTCTTTCCTTTTCCCTTTCTGCCTGTCCTTCTTTCTTTGTCTAAATAATACCCATATATTTTCATTATAAACATTATCCCCTCATTCGGGATTCTCTATACAATACCTGAAGGCCCCTCTAACTGTGATCATTTGGTTTTGGCTTCCACTTGATAGACATCTGGTTTCAGAAGTCTACAATAACCAACTGAAGGTCTGTATCGTATATATAAATAGATATGTTGTCAGCCCTTAGATGGTCTAGCTATTTAGCCATCATAACTGCGTTGCTAGTTTCTCTAACCATCCTTATCTACTTATGGGCTTCACTACCTTAGCTGTAATCTAAGTCCGTATTACCTCTCTCTGCGCATGCACCAAGTTATTATGGACGGCGCGCTACATAGCATTTAGTCTCCATGGTGAGACGTCGGCGACGCCACTAGTCCGGAGCTCTCTCTCCTCTGCGCATGCGCAAGACTGTCCTTAACGGCACGCCAATGCCCAATAGGTCTCCATGGTGAGACGCTACTTAATTCAATAAATTGCGCATGCGCATTGGCATTTGCCGTAGAATACATGCACGCACTGGCGCGGCGGACCTTTCTCTGCCGCAAGCATGCCCACTAAGTCTGGGGCATAGAAACACACGTATTTCCTGAGCCAGCTGTTACACATATCCTTGATCACTATCCGCCCGTTTGTGGCGGCAATCCTCACTATATAACTAGAACTCCTGCAGTACAAAAACTGCAGATGAAGTGCTGGGAAGCTGATTCAATTCATTTCCTTAAGATTGAGGTATGCTTTTGACAACGTTCTTAAAATTGTCATTCTGTTATCTCTATCCCCCGAATTGACCACTGGTGAATTATACCAAAGGGCCATTTGGGGGAATTCTAACATAGATATTATATTTATTGGTCATCCCCTTACCTACTTATCTGTTGTTGCAGACTAATTGCTGGATATTCCAGCTAGTGGGATTTTCCCCCCTAGTCTCCAGGCTGTCCATCCCAGGCAGGGAAGCTTATGACATATATACACAGGTATACTTTTGGGGAGGCTCTATCCGCCCCTATATAAATCTGGCTTTTTCACCTTTTTGAAGAGCCCGACTACTATTAAATATCTCTATCATTATATAAACGTCCTTACTTTTTTTCTTTTCTCTAGTTGAACTCCACACAAGTATTTTCTTGTGAAGGACTTTTTTTTCTGGTTAGGAATCTTCTCAAGGCTCCACCAGGTATGACAGAACTAAAACTGAACTACTTGAAATCAATTCAAAATAGGACCCACATTAAATAATTTGTTATACTCGTTGCCCTTAGGCGGGAAACTATTTTTCATCTTTATCAGTCCCACCAAGATCAACTTCATCTTACAATCGTATTAATTTACCAGATGTGAGTATTCAACTACCTCTACTGCATTTCCACATAAGCCTGTCTACTATAAGGCAATGTATTCCATTTTCCCTCTATCTCTCTCTTTCTTTTTTCCCCCTATATTCGTTTCTATCTCAGATGGTGCTGTGATCTCCATATGTTTTTAAGGTTCTTTCTGGCAATTTAATTTGGTTCTTTAATCCCAGGTGACAACATTAAGTTACATGTCCATCACTTGAGTAGACATCCTCAATCAGGAATACATACCTCAAAGGTATATATTGATTTATATGGTATGTACCTGGTCATAAGGTCATTATTATATATACTACAAAATATTCTCGAAAGTGCTTGATGGCTCACTTTTAAGTAATTTTCATTTTTGTTTCTGTTCTTGCTGTTCGTTGGTTCTAATGAAGCCATAGGCGAAACATGTCAACCACCTTGTAACCAGCATATCTGAAAGATCAATGTAACTTACCATGTCTATATCCATGCTATACATTCAATGAATGTTTTCTTTTTAATGTTTATACATACCATTTTTCTATTTTGTTATAATAAAAATGTATTTACATGAATTATACAGTACTTAATATCCGACTTTGTTCAGGTACCGTGATAGTCAGTCAGGTTGGCTAAACCCCCTCTTGTTCCTTTTTTTGTAGGTCCTATGTGTGCTCACAACACACTATAGGTCATATGGGTGCTGACACAAACACACTAGAGGTACTATGTGTGCTGACGAAGAAATATAGGTCCTATGTGTGCTCACAACACACTATAGGTCCTATGGGTGCTGACACAAACACACTATAGGTACTATGTGTGCTGACAAAAAAAATAGGTCCTATGTGTGCTCACAACACACTATAGGTCCTATGGGTGCTGACACAAACACACTAGAGGTACTATGTGTGCTGACGAAGAAATATAGGTCCTATGTGTGCTCACAACACACTATAGGTCCTATGGGTGCTGACACAAACACACTATAGGTACTATGTGTGCTGAGGACAAAAAAATATAGGTCCTATGTGTGCTCACAACACACTATAGGTCCTATGGGTGCTGACACAAACTCACTAGAGGTACTATGTGTGCTGACGAAGAAATATAGGTCCTATGTGTGCTCACAACACACTATAGGTCCTATGGGTGCTGACACAAACACACTAGAGGTACTATGTGTGCTGACGAAGAAATATAGGTCCTATGTGTGCTCACAACACACTATAGGTCCTATAGGTGCTGACACAAACACACTATAGGTACTATGTGTGCTGACAAAAAAATATAGGTCCTATGTGTGCTCACAACACACTATAGGTCCTATGGGTGCTGACACAAACACACTATAGGTACTATGTGTGCTGACAAAAAAATATAGGTCCTATGTGTGCTCACAACACACTATAGGTCCTATGGGTGCTGACACAAACACACTGGAGGTACTATGTGTGCTGACGAAGAAATATAGGTCCTATGTGTGCTCACAACACACTATAGGTCCTATGGGTGCTGACACAAACACACTATAGGTACTATGTTTGCTGACAAAGAAATAGAGCTCCTATGTGTGCTCACAACACACTATAGGTCCTATGGGTGCGGACACAAACACACTATAGGTACTATGTGTGCTGACGAGGAAATATAGGTCCTATGTGTGCTCACAACACACTATAGGTCCTATGGGTGCTGACACAAACACACTAGAGGTACTATGTGTGCTGACGAAGAAATATAGGTCCTATGTGTGCTCACAACACACTATAGGTCCTATGGGTGCTGACACAAACACACTATAGGTACTATGTGTGCTGACAAAAAAATATAGGTCCTATGTGTGCTCACAACACACTATAGGTCCTATGGGTGCTGACACAAACACACTAGAGGTACTATGTGTGCTGACAAAGGAATATAGGTCCTATGTGTGCTCACAACACACTATAGGTCCTATGGGTGCTGACACAAACACACTAGAGGTACTATGTGTGCTGACAAAGAAATATAGGTCCTATGTGTGCTCACAACACACTATAGGTCCTATGGGTGCTGACACAAACACACTAGAGGTACTATGTGTGCTGACGAAGAAATATAGGTCCTATGTGTGCTCACAACACACTATAGGTCCTATGGGTGCTGACACAAACACACTATAGGTACTATGTGTGCTGACAAAAAAATATAGGTCCTATGTGTGCTCACAACACACTATAGGTCCTATGGGTGCTGACACAAACTCACTAGAGGTACTATGTGTGCTGACGAAGAAATATAGGTCCTATGTGTGCTCACAACACACTATAGGTCCTATGGGTGCTGACACAAACACACTAGAGGTACTATGTGTGCTGACGAAGAAATATAGGTCCTATGTGTGCTCACAACACACTATAGGTCCTATGGGTGCTGACACAAACACACTATAGGTCCTATGGGTGCTGACACAAACACACTATAGGTACTATGTGTGCTGACAAAAAAATATAGGTCTTATGTGTGCTCACAACACACTATAGGTCCTATGGGTGCTGACACAAACACACTATAGGTACTATGTGTGCTGACAAAAAAATATAGGTCATATGTGTGCTGACAACACACACACTAGCTCCTATGTGTGCTGACACAAACACAATATGGCTCCTATAAATCCCTGCCTAGGATGGGACAGAAGGTTGGGACAGAAGTTGGGGTGCAATGCTGTTCTAACAGCACTGTGATTGGTGCTACTGCAATGCTGTACTAACAGCACGCACACACCAGACTAATCCCCAGCAGCAGATAATATCACACTCTGTGCAATCAGCAGCAATGATCAGTAATGATTTGAATGACTCAGGAGTCAGCAATGGTTTAGCAAAGAAGACATCAATCAGCAGACTGCTCTTCTAAAAGCCGGAACACATGTGCCCTGGGCCGACGGCGTGGCGGCCTTTTATAGAGTGGGGCGTGTACTAAAGTCCCTGAGCTTTAATTGGCTACAGGCGTCCTGCCTGTAGCCAATTATTGCTCTCCTAGTTTCCGGCGCTGTGATTGGCCAAGCATGCGGGGTCACAGTGCATGCTTGGCCAATCATCAGCCAGCAATGCACTGCGCCGGCCGCAATGCATTGCGGGCCGCTCGCATCACACGAATGTGATGCAAACGGCCCAAATAGTTCTGGGCTCGCCGAGTGGGCGAACGCCCGGTGCTTGATTCGAACGTGGATTCGAATCGAGCACCGGGCCCATCCCTAGTTCTTACTCAAGCCAGAGAAGGAAAATTATTCTTTAGACCTACTTCTATTTGCTTTTTTCTGTGTTGTCCATACCTTTTCTGTTATGTTTTTTTTTGTACTCTTTGATCTTTAATAATGGATAATGCTGAGACAGCAGGCATGAAACAGGGAATGGTCAAATGTGACATACCGTATATACTCGAGTATAAGCTAAGCACATTTTTTTGTGCTGAATCTGCCCCCCTCGGCTTATACTCGAGTCAAGCACTTTTCTGCAGCAGAGAATGACATTTTGCGACCCTACTTTGGGGCCCCCTATCTCGGGGCCACTTGGTACTAGGAAACCCAAATTTGGTGTGCAAATCCAGTCGAACCAACACTACAGCATATCCAAATGGGGTTCCTAGCACCAAGTGGTCCGAGATAAAGGGCCCCAAAGTCGGTCAACTGTGTCCATCTGTAGCAATGTCATTTCGGGACCCTTTGGGTCCAGAGACCCCAAATTTGTGGCTGCAGCTAGGGGGCATCTAGGAAGTTTGAGGGACCTATGGCTGCAAATGGGCAAAGTGAGGCTGAAAATGGGCATTGTTGACCCTCTTTTCCACTTACAGTAGCTACGCATTTCTCACCCTAGGCTTATTATAGAGTCAATAAGTTTTCCCAGTTTTCCCAGTTTTTTGTAGTAAAATCAGTTGCCTCGGCTTATATTCGGGTTGGCTTATACTCGAGTATATACAATATAAGACATTTTTTTAAGGGAACTGTAGGGAGATAAATGTGGACATATAGATTTGTCAGGGGGCTGTAATAGTAATGATATTAGGCATTCTCACGCAATCTGTTTCTGGATTTATATAGTGCCAACAGTTTGCAACACAAGGGCAGACAGTACAGTTACAATACAATTAAATACAGCAGGAATGAGGAACCTAAAAGGGAGGGCCAATAATACAAAAGGTAATAACCGTAGGGGACGAGTAGTTGTTAGGTAGAGGTGGGATAGTCTTCTTTGAAGAGGTGGGTTTTCAGGGATCGCCTACAAGCAGGCAGAGTAGGACATAGTTGGACTGATTGGGTTCGGGAGTTCCATAGAATGGGAGAGGCTTGGGAGGAGTCATGGAGGTGAGCATGGGAGTAGGTGACTAGGGAGCGAGAGAGCAGGAGGTCTTGGGAGGAATGAAGAGAATGAAGAGAGGGGTAGCAGATGCTGAGCAGTTGGTAAGATGGGCGAGTCTGACAGCAGCATTCATGATGGACTGAAGGGGGATAGCCTGTGTGAAGGTAATCCCGTGATGAGGGAGTTGCCGTAGTCTAAAAGCTTTGTGGTGTCATTGCTTAGGAAGTGGGGTATTTAGCTGATACTGCGTAGGTTTAGAAGGCAAGCTTTGGACAGTGATTGGACATGTGGCCAATATGTTGGGCTAAGATTAGTGTTAGGGCCAGTTGTTACAATTAAGATCTTAGGTGGTTAAATGTTGGGTGTGTTTAAAGGTATGGCTAAGCATTAAGGGCTCAGCGTACACACGGACGGAATTTTTTCCGACAACAAATATTCGATGTGAGCTTGTTGTCGGAAATTCCGACCGTGTGTAGGCTCCATTGGACATTTTCTGTCAGAATTTCCGTCGCACAAAATTTGAGAGCTGGTTCTCAAATTTTCCTACAACAAAATCCATTGTCGGAAATTCCGAGCTGTGTAGACAACCGGCGCACGAAATTAAACACATGTTCGGGATCAAGCAGAAGAGCCTCCATTTTTCTCGGCTCGTCGTACGTGTTGTATGTCACCGCAATCTTGACGTTCGGAATTTCCGACAACATTTGTGTGACCGTGTGTATGCAAGACAAGTTTGAGCCAACATCTGTCAATTTTTTTTTATACCTTGCTTTTGCTTGGTGCTTCGATGAGGCATTGGTAGAGCTTCAATGAGGCTTCGTGGGGCTTTTTTATTACCGGTGGTCATTTTTTTGGGGCGGAGGCAGCAAACAGGCCCCCCGTGTCGGTCGAGTCTGAAGCACTTACCCCATCTATGGTGGGCAGCGTTTCTTCCGTGCTTCACTGGCGGCTTCCCTTGCTCGGCGGTGACAGCTTTCCCTTCCCCTGCTCTCCATGGGCATTCCGTTTCCTCTCTCCTCCTCGGTGGCCAATTGGGACTCTTCTCTTTTTGGTCAATCGGAAAACAGGTCTCAGACCTGCTTCTGATTGGTCCGGATTGAGGATCAGTGTTTCAATACGAATATTCATTTGCTGTTGTAAAACATGGGTGGGCTTATGACGCTCATGGCGCAATGCTCTGCTCACCCTATTTTGAAGACTATTAGAGCCTATGGTTCTAATCAGGTGCTTAAAAAAAACACCCCGCTGCTGTAATTCACACGCCCGGCATCCTGAAAGGGGCCAGACGCATTAAGAGGGGGTGACCGCGGCAGCCGTAGATAGATTCATTCATAGCATGAGCTCTATCTATTCATATAGGAGGTTGCATGGATAGAGGGGGTGGCACCCGGGCCCCCTAATGAATGGACCGCCACTGGTTGGTTGGTCATATGGCCCCTACCCTGACACAGTTTGCTCCTATCTGGGGTGTCGGGGTGGCATGAGACACTGATCACCACCTAATACCTGCTAACTGGAATTGACTCCTATTGTTCATTTTCTTTTTTTCTTTTTTCCCGTTTGCTGTTTGTCTGGACCAAGAATCTTCGGCATTCCAGCTTTTGTGGAACTACACGTCCCATGAGGCATTGTAAAACTCTGACATTCACAGACATGACTAGGCATGATGGGAATTGTAGTTCCTGAATAACTGGAGGGCCATAGTTTGGAGACCCCTGGTCTGGACCATACCACTTCACAATGTATCCTACCATGTATCAACATAGGGTGTACACTGTTCTTTTATTTTTCCTGATAAACTACAATAAAAATATGGTTTAATAATAAAAACATCAATATTAAAGGTTGTGGTCTGGTCAGTTTTGAGTCAAGCAAATTCATATCCAAATTCTGAAGAGGAGTTAAGAAGGTTTCCATTCCTATAACAAGGAATGAAGGGGACAATGCAGTCGGTGGTGTTTTGTCCCGGCTGATCGTTGTCAGGATATTTTAGGCCAGAGAGGTGATCTTCAATCCATGTCTCCAATATTCTGTAAAAGAAGAGTCAACAATTGGAGCATGTGTCTGAGATGTCATTATTCAAATAGAGAAATGAGCTCTTGTGGAAATCTCTGCAGCAATAAATTACCCATTCCTACCAAGACAGTCCAATGCATCTCAAAAAAGAAATGGACCTGTCATGATCCTGGGTCAGGTTCAGAGACCAGTAGCTATAGCAATGGAGTGATTTCCACCAACCAGCAGGATAAGTACACAAGCAGATCACCTTGGCTCACCCGAGACACAGGGTCCCTGGATAGGTCTTGGACGGGCCAAGTCATTCCCTGCATAGGTGTTGGATGCGCCAAGTCAGTCCCTGGCTAGGTCTTGGATATAATAACAATTAGATCGCTCCTTTATAATTTCCTGCTCTGTTCCTGTCCTTTGGAACAACTGGGCACACCAATATCTTCCCTCTAGCTGGTATTCACCAGAGCCCCTGGTGGTGGAGATGGGTTTTTGCTGCATGTTAGTACCAGGTTGCCGTCCTCAGGATCACCCCACCAGGAGGTGAACATGGAGAGGTCTTGGTAGCAGGTGTAGCATGTAGGGATCAAGCAGAAACGCATGCAGTAACAAGCCAAGGGTCTCTAACAAATGGCTGCAGGTTGGGATCAAGCTTAACCATAGTCAAGATACAAGCCAAGGACTGTAAACAAATGGTAGTGAAGATGCAGACGGAAAAGCCTTTTGACGATTTTTACCTCCCTCACTTATTCGCTTAGCGATGTATACCATAAGTGATTACAACCTTTTGTCTATAGAGTCTAGTCAATGCTTTTGCGGCTATAACCAATAAAATCAATAACAAATAACTGTGTAAAAAGAATAATAATCTAATTTATTTAAATTTACTATTATACAAAAAAGAAACTTGTATTAATCAGGTATTACCAAATATGACGTAGCTGGTAAACCTTTAAAAGCAATGATGTTACCAATAAGATACAAAGTAATACAAGAAAAACTATTGTTACAATGTATAAAGTCAAAAGAAACACTGCTCTGATGAAAAACTAAAAATAGCAGCTAACAAAACAAATATATAATTTTGTTTCAAGATAAAAATGATAAGCAAAGTGTAGCGCTGGAGCAATTGAATCAATGGCTTAGCTAAACAAATGCTAAAACCAACATATATGCAAAGTGACAAATGAATGATGACATGTGTATAAAAAACAAATGAATGAAAACTAATCTGGTGATATAAATTTGTGTCAAGCAACAAATGAAATAGTGACTAATATAATGAACATATCATCACACATAATAAAAATATATCCAAAAAAGTTTTTTTGCATCAAAGCAAAAAACGAAAAAACAAAAAAAAAATTATGACATCTCTGTTATATGTCCCTAAATGTATGACATAGGGCCTGTTTTTAGGACTACAGTCAACGGTCTAATATCGGACGGTCATTGGAACGCAGACCATATTACGATATGGAGATGTGGAACACACGCCGGTCGGCCATTTCGGCGTAAACCGGATGTGAGCGTCAGAATCAAACGTTGACACAGGGAGCTGGATTCTCGTCACAGGGGTCAATTTCTTTTAAATGGGAGTAAGGCTGCAGTGGAGGGACACCCCAGACGAAGTCTACTGAGACAAAACTCCACTCAGGACTCCACTGCTGCCACCTTTATTGTAACAAGCGTTTGAAACTATTTTAAAATGTAATTATCCGTACACATGGTCGGAAATTCCAACCACAAAATCCGTCTGATTTTTTCTGACGGATTTTGTCCGACACTGGTGTTGCATACACATGGTCAGACAAAGTTGTCGGAAAATCCAATCATCCTGAACGTGGTGACGTTTGTTGCCTACGACGGGACTACGTAGAGGCTAGTAGCCAATAGCTTTGGTCTTGTAATGTGATCTGAGCATGCGTGGCACTTTGTCCGTCGGAATTCGCTACACACGATCTGAAAAAGTCCGATAGGACTTTGTTGTCGGAAAATTTGAGAGCAGGAGATAAAACTTTGTCCATCAGAAAAGCCGACGGAAAAAGTCCGATGGAGCCCACACACAAACATTGTCCGATAGGACATTTTCCGCCGGAAAATCCGACTGTGTGTATGGGGCATAAGTGTACTACTTTTTAAATAAATCTTTTTTTGTCATCCGGAATTACACTATATGGTCTTCTCTACCCTCTTCCATTTACTGGTTGGAATTTGACACTATATACTCCTGCATGGAGACAGACCTTTCCAAAAGTTTGGGGATGCAACCACCGAGGCCACATTTTAGCTGCTAGCTGACACTATAAGCTTTCTCGACTCATAGAACGTATGTTCTTTTGGGACCGAGCCATCTGGTAAGCTCACATCCTTATAGGCAGTGGTGTTGTCGCACTGGTGGTTGCAAGTCACATCTTTTTACATGGTGGTCTAAGGATTGTTAAAACCCGGATTAAACACTTGGGACATTTTAGCACATTTTCCAAGGACTTTTTTTCACTTTACCTCACATCTCTTGTCACCACTACCAGGGGTGTTAGCAGTAGACATGTGCATTCATTTTCGTCCGAATGCATTTTCGTCTGAATTTCGGGTATTTTAGTTTTAACAAATGATAACGAATGCGCAGAATCCGAAAACCGAAATATCCGACATAAACAAATTATATTAGTTTTCATTGTGACAACAGTTCTATATAGATAGGAGATTCAACATGACGCTGACAATAGTGATCTGTGTCCATCGAACCTGTGGTCGAATGTGCCTAACCTTAGCTCTATTAGTCCAAGATTATTCTACATAGAGAGAAAAGATTTAACATAGAGAGAAAAGATTTGACATAGAGAGAAAAGATTTGACATAGAGAGAAAAGATTTGACATAGAGAGAAAATATTCAACATAGAGAGAAAATATTCAACATAGAGAGAAAAGATTTGATATTATAGAGACAATAGCAAAAAAGGTTGAATGTGCCTAACCTAACTCTATTAGTCCAAGATTATTCTACATAGAGAGAAAATATTCAACATAGAGAGAAAAGATTCGACATAGAGAGAAAATATTCAACATAGAGAGAAAATATTCAACATAGAGAGAAAAGATTCGACATAGAGAGAAAATATTCAACATAGAGAGAAAAGATTTGTCATAGAGAGAAAAGATTCAACATAGAGAGAAAAGATTTGTCATAGAGAGAAAAGATTCAACATAGAGAGAAAAGATTTAACATAGAGAGAAAAGATTCGACATAGAGAGAAAAGATTTGTCATAGAGAGAAAAGATTTGTCATAGAGAGAAAAGATTCAACATGGAGAGAAAAGATTCAACATGGAGAGAAAAGATTTGACATAGAGAGAAAAGATTCGACATTATAGAGACAATAGCAAAAAAGGTTGAATGTGCCTAACCTAACTCTATTAGTCCAAGATTATTCGACATAGAGAGAAAAGATTCAACATGAAGATTCAACGAAGCAGTCACCGCGAGCGGACATTTGTGGTCAAATTCTCCGCCCATAGGCTATAGAAGAATTCTATTGTTGGTTGACTAGTAATAATAATTAATAAATATAGTTATCACTAGTGTCATACAACATTAGAATTCTACTATAGCTTGCAGGCGGAACAGACCGGAAATGTACGATTGCGGCGTCGTACAGTTTAGCCATAAGCCCTTCAAAGATAAATTCGCCATCCAGTTTTCTATATATATATTTGCCGGTAAACTGTATACTTTGACCAGATTCTGTCTGTTTTCATTGCTTCACAAATCTCCTTAGGTAGAGATTTCATGTGCTAAAAGTCTGCTCTGCAACCCCACAACGTTAGTTGTTTTTGTTTTGTCTTTTCTTAATACCTTAATGTCGTTCTTCAACTGTTCTGTCCTACTGACATGTATGCTACGTTCAAAATGTTTTGATCTCGCGCAGTTTCTGTAAAAATGACTGACAATAATCTGTAAATATGTCTTTATATTTTCTTTTACCCAATAAAAACATTTTGGAAAAAAAAAAGATAAATTCGACCTTAAAGCGGTTCTACACTATCAATGATGTTTTTTTTTTTTTTTGTCTAATGTGCAGTACTGCGATTTGAATATTCATCACTCACTTGTTAGACTCTTGAATCTAAATGCTGCCGTTTTTCTTCCGCAATATGAAGTTATAAAACAAGATCATGCCGGCTTCCATCTTCCCTGTGGGCACCTGAAACCACACAGGCCCCTTTCTTCCGGGTTGTTGGCCCACAATTAGCAAGTTCCCGGACATCTTCCGAAATCTTCCGGAAGATGTGACCGAAATCTCACGAGATTTCGGAAGATGTGACCGAAATCTCGCGAGATTTCGGAAGATGTGACCGAAATCTCGCGAGATTTCGGAAGATGTCCGCACTGTCTCCTGGGATCAATGACACCAGATCCCAGGAGACAGTGCGGCGTGACGACAAACGACGCAGAGACCCCGCCCACCGCCGCAGAGACAGAGGACAGGAAGCCAGCGATTACAAGGTAAGTGAAAAAAAAAAAAAAAAAACACATTTCATTTAGTACTCTTTGCCTGATTTGGAAGGCAAAGAGATTTACTAAATGAAATGGGTGCAGAACCGCTTTAATTATTTCGGGTTTTTGGACGAATGCATTTTTTAACAAAACTAAATAAATAAAAACAAATTTCGGGAGTAACTAAATAAATAAATTTTTTTGGATGAAAACGAAATTCCGAAACAAAATATTTCAGTGTGCCCATGTCTAGTTAGCAGTGGTGGCCTGACCATTAGCGGCTAATAGATGCTCTATGATCCACGGCCACTACCCCCTATTCATGCGTCCAGCCTCTTTCAGGATGCCAGGCACATGAATTACAGCGGTAGGAGTGTTTTTTTGAAGCACCTGATTAGAGCCAGAGGTTCTAATAGACTTCAAAATAGGGTGGGCTCGTGTCAGAGCATTGGGCCATGAGCCCACCCAGGTGTTACAACAGTGAATGAATATTCACTGTTGCAACACTGGTCCTCCCGGCCGATCAGGAAGCGGGTCTGATACCCATCACCCGATTGGCTTAAAGGACAGGCAATCCTATTTAATGCCTAGGAGGAGGGGAGGAGATGCACAGCGGAAGCAAGGAGGAGAAGACACAGGAGACGATGCCCGCCACAGCCGGATGTCCACCGATGCCCGATCCCCGCTGCTGCCCGATGTGCCTGCTGATGCCTGATTCCTGTCGCTGCCCGATGTGCCCGATGCCCGATCCGCGCCACTGCCCGCCGATGCTGGATCCCTTCCGCTGCATGATGTGCCTGCTGACTAGATGGGGTAAGTGCCGGTGGACCGGCAGACAATAGGGGCAGTGGTTGTTTGCCCCCCAAACAAAACCACCAGCCGGGGTTAGACAAGAGAAGCTCCCTCTGCAGCTCGATTGGAGTGTTCCAAGAAGAGACAAAGGTTGTGTGTGTGAGAGTTGTAGTGACAATGAGTACTGTATGCGTGCCTAGAGAGAATAGTCCTCCCATTTCACCACCTCTGTCGCCTTACTCCAATTCTCTCCCTCACAGGGGCACCTCAGACAGTACATTCCACACCATTCACACACCAGTCACATCCAAGCTAGAAGCATACAGCCATTAGATGAAAGACGACCCAGAGGGCACCCGGCACTTACTTGTCAATGAAGTTGTGGTGTAAAAAGAAGATGGGGTCATTGGCAGAGAAGGGAAGGTAGGACAACGTCCCTCCAATATACTTGTGGAACATGTTGTGCATGTTTTTGTCTGACGACTTCCCATCAGTCACATTCAGATTTCCTAAAAGAGAGAAAACACAGACAAGTGGGCAGTATGCTACTTCTCTGGTTAGATTAGAGAGTAAGGTCAGTCCACCCAGAAGGGATGTTTGCATTTTACGGATGTTTGGCTTTTAGAGGTGTAGCCTCCTGTTACAGTTGCAATGATATATCATACATTAAAACTTACGAGAGGTAGTAGGAACCTCTCATAATGGCACAGCACGTGTACAGACTTGGGAACTTAGCATAGGAATGACAGGAACACCTCATAATGGGCACAGCGGTTGTACAGACTCTCAAACTTGGTACAGTGATGATTTGAGTCTCTCATAATGGGCACAGCTGGTGTACATACCCTGTAATTCAACAAGGGAATGATGGAAACCCCTCATAATGGGCACAGCTGAAGTTCTGGCCTGGGAATTCAGCTCAGGGATAGTAGAATCCACTCATGGTTACTGAAAGAGTACAGTGCAAGGAACTAACCACTAGGGATGAGCCGAACACCCCCCGGTTCGGTTTGCAGCAGAACATGCGAACATGTAAAAAATTTGTGCGAACACCGTTAAAGTCTATGGCATACGAACATGAATAATCAAAAGTGCTAATTTTAAAGGCTTGTATGCAAGTTATTGTCATAAAAAGTGTTTGGGGACCCGGGTCCTGCCCCAGGGGACATGTATCAATGCAAAAAAAAGTTTTAAAAACGCCTGTTTTTTCAAGAGCAGTGATTTAAAAAAATGCTTAAAGTGAAACAATAAAATTTAAATATTCCTTTAAATTTCATACCTGGGGGGTGTCCATAGTATGCCTGTAAAGGGGCACATGTTTCCCGTGCTTAGAACAGTCTGAGAGCAAAATGACATTTCTAAAGGAAAAAAAGTCATTTAAAAGTACCTGAAGAGTCTGGTATGGGTTTTAAGTGGAACCCCGTGCCAAAATTTAAAAAAATGGCGTGGGGGTCCACCCAAAATCAACTCTAGACCCTTATCCAAGATCGCAACCTGGCAGGCTGCAGGAAAAGAGGGGGACGAGAGAGCACCCCCCTTCTGAACCTTACCAGGTCACATGCCCTCAACATGGGGAGGGTGTTTGGGGGTCTCCCTGTGGATAAGGGCCTCCTTGCAGGTGGTTGTGGGGGTCTGCGGGCGGGCGGCTTATAGGAATCTGGAAGCTTCCTTTAACAAAGGGACCCCCAGATCCTGCCCCCCCCTATGTGAATGGGTATCGGGTACATTGTACCCTTACACTTTCACCAAAAAAAGTGTAAAAATTGTAAAAATTACAGCAGACAGTTTGGGACAAGTCCTTTATTTAAAAAAAAAAAAGTTTCCAGCGATGCAACTTCACCTTTGATGACAGCACCGTCGACCCGAAAAAAAAAAAAAAAAAGAAAAACTCCACCATCATGAGAGGCGTCCCGCGACTGCTGTCTTTTTACAATGACAGCTGTTATATAGCTGAGGGTGGGGCCACCCGGTGACGTAAACGGGTGACCCCGCCCCTTCTGACATCATGTGACATCACGAAGATCGAAGATGAAGTTACGTCACTGGACACTTTTTTTTTAAATAAAGGACTTGTCCCAAACTGTCTCCTGTAATTTTTACCATTTTGACACTTTTTTTGGTGAATGTGTAGGGGTACAATGTACCCGATACTCATTTACCTAAGGTTGGGCCGGGATCTGGGGGTCCCCTTGTTAAAGGGGGCTTCCAGATTCCAATAAGCCCCCTGCCCGCAGACCCCCACAACCACCGGGCAAAGGCTGTGGGGAAGAGGCACTTGTCCCCATCAACACGGAGACAAGGTGTTTTGGGGGGGACCCCAAAATACCTGCCCATGTTGAGGGCATGTGGCCTGGTAAATATGAAGTATTTAAACTGGCAGCCAAGTGGTGAATGGAATTTTCACAAAATTTGCTGCTGTCTTATGAGCAGAGTTTTACCTTCCAAAGCATTGCGGAAGCTGTAATGGGATTGGGCATTGTACGGAGGAGCATCATACTGCTGGAACTGTAATACAGCGCTCACGTCACTTTCATCTGGGATCCGGGCGAAAGGGTTTACACCTGGCATTCTCAGTAATGCCCCTGTCTTATTAATGGTGGCACTCCAGCAGTAGGCATCATCATGGCTAAATCCGGTACAGATGGACTGGGAGACAAAAGGATAAACTGGAGTCAGGACTCTCTGCTGTGGTTGGGTCATGGAAACAACATGGCTAACTTCACCTTTTCCAAAAACAATAGTCAGTAAGGGGGCTTGGGATTGCCTAGCGCCAAGTCTCCAAGCTTCCACCTTGTTTAATCTTGGATAAGACAGGTACCCACCAGCTGGTAGGTAAAATTTTGTGCAGTGCAATAAAAATTCATAATGATAGAAATTCATATATATATACAAACTAATATACACTGTGCAATGACCACAAAAAAAACTGAGAAAAAGTGATGTGAAATTTACACCCAAACTAAAGTCCATGTGCCACCATATAAAGATTTTTAAACCATAAATATAACAGTCCTTGGATAAACGGGGAAAACAGATTATGTAACCAAAAGTGGAATTTCCATGTGACATCGGTGTTGAGGTGAAGACACAAACAATAGAACCACCACCGGTTAGGCTTACCGGAGTAAGAGGACTCAAACGGGCATATACTCATTGAGTCAACAGGGGCATATGGTGTAAACACCAAAGTATGGGACCTCCACATCTGGGCTCCAGATCAAGATGGAAGATAGTCCAATTGGTCAAGAAATGTCAAGCAGTCCTCAGAAGCAGCCAGCTTGTTAGACCAAATCCTCTCAAATGTTCAAAATAGCACGACCAAAAAAAGAAAATACTCCACATAGTGTGAATCCGTATAAACAAAGAAATGTATTAAAAATTGGAAACACTCACATTTAGAAAGTGGATCAAGCGCTTGAAAATAAGGTTTGCGGGTAACGCAATGACATCAGTAGGGTTGCGCCGATGCGTTTTGTCTAAAGAGACGTCATCTGCGGTATGAGCCAGCTGTAGTCACTGCGTTTATATATGTTATGAGGCCCAATAATGAGATTACCAACCTGTGATCATAATTGGTGCCTCCTTCATGTGAACACTGCACTTCCTGGTTTGGACAAAATGGCGCTGAGGCGTGCGTTCCAAGCCTCACTATGAATAGAGTTGAAAAATCCATTGACATGTGAGGAGGCGGGGCTTTGTGAGTCAAGCCTCACTGTGATCCGAATATAAAATAACCGGGGCAGCTGACACAGAGGCGGCTCTCTAATTAGGCAAATTAGGCGGTCGCCTAAGGCCTCGCACTCCTAGGGGCCTCACGGCCGCCTAATTCGCCTGATGTGTTACAGTTGAAGGGAATATCATGCAATTTATACAGTTCATTTCTATTGCTTTAATTATTTTTCCCATTTTGGGCGTGAGTGGGGCCTCATGTCTAAGATTTGCCTAAGGCCTCACAAAGCCTAGAGCCGCCTCTGAGCTGACACACAGAGCGTCCTATGAGGACGTTGATGTAGACCACGCCCCATATACCTATGGATAGCCTGCGGTTCAAGCCTCACTATGGGAGGATAAAGTCAGCAGACACATCCATCACGTCATCAACAGAAAATACAATGAACATCAGCATTGGGCTCGCCACCTACAGGCGTAATGCGGTACAGACCTCAGTCTGAATGAACAGAGAGGTCATTATGTCAATCTAAACAGGAAGTGTGAACGGCAGTGACACCATCGTGTAATTTGAAGAAAAGGGGAAGCAACTGATCATATATTAAACGTAAGAATAAAATAACTTTTAAACATTTTGATCACAGGACTGGACTATATCAAAAATAAATTAAATAATAGCTAAAATTAGATGTAAATACATTACATTAAATTGTTTAAAAAAGTTAATATAAAAAATTATTTGTTAAATGAATATTCAGAAAAACTCATATAAACTACACCTTAGGCTTTATTATTGAATGCATTGATGTCCCATTCAATATTGAGGCCCAAGGGGGAGTGGCATTGGAGCTCGTAAATCCAATAAGTTTCGAGGCGTGACACGCCCCTGGTCATGGCCCCGCCCCTCCAAGGGGGAATGTACCTGTCAATAATTAAAAATTCAGCCCCCGTAGGATCTTTGTTATGAAACTGTCGATAATGTCTTGGGACATTATGTTTTAGTGTCGTCTTTCTTAATGAGCGTTATGTGTTCATTAACTCTCACTGAAAGAGCCTGAATAGTTCTGCCCACATACTGCTTACCGCATGGGCAGGTGAGCAGATATACCCCATTTTTTGTGGCACATGTACAGAAGTGTTTAATGTCGTATAGACGATTGGTGATAACTGATTTGAATTGTAAGGTCTTACACCGTCCTCGTGTGTTGTAAATACACACATTGCACTTCTTACATGGAAAATAGCCAACCGGATTATGAAAAAAATAGGTTCTAACTGGGGGGTTGATGATGTTGCATAGTTACATAGTAGGTGAGGTTGAAAAAAGACACAAGTCCTTCAAGTCCAACCTATGTGTGTGATTATATGTGGGAGCGTCATGGTCTGTGCTGGCTGCATGAGAGCTGCCGGCACTGGGGAGCTACAGATCATTGAGGGAACCATGAATGCCAACATGAACTGTGACATACTGAAGCAGAGCATGATCTCCTCCCTTCAGAGACTGGGCTGCAGGGCAGTATTCCAACGTGATAACGACCCCAAAAACACCTCCAAGATGACCACTGCCTTGCTAAAGAAGCTGAGGGTAAAGGTGATGGACTGGCCAAGAATGTCTCCAGACCTAAACCCTATTGAGCATCTGTGGGACATCCTCAAACGGAAGGTGGAGGAGCGCAAGGTCTCCAACATCCACCAGCTCCGTGATGTTGTCATGGAGGAGGGGAAGAGGACTCCGGTGGCAACCCCCGAAGCTCTGGTGAACTCCGTGCCCAAGAGGGTTAAGGCAGTGCTGGAAAATAATGGCGGCCACACAAAATATTGACACTTTGGGCCCAATTTGGACATTTTCACTTAGGGGTGTACTCACTTTTGTTGCCAGCAGTTTAGACATTAATGGCTGTGTGTTGAGTTATTTTGAGGGGACAACAAATTTACACTGTTATACAAGCTGTACACTCACTACTTTACATTGTAGACAAATGTCATTTCTTCAGTGTTGTCACATGAAAAGATAGAAGAAAAGATTTACAAAAATGTGAGGGATGTACTTACTTTTGTGAGATACTGTAAATGCAGGGCAATGGACGCTTGGATTCCAATGTTTTATTTTTTTTATTTTTTAAGCACATGATTAGAGCCTGAGGCTCTAATTGGCTTCAAAAAAAGGGTGGGCTTGGGGCACAAAGCACTTTACCAGAAGCCCACTCAGTTGTGTGACAATAGCAAATAAATATTCGCTATTGTAACACTGAATCTCCTCCCAGCTTTCTGATTGGCCAAGAGGAGACCTGATCAGATTGGCCAGCAGGAGGAGAGAGGAGGCGCATTGAGGAGAAGAGGGAGAAGACGCAGGGGAACTGAGCCAACAAGCAGCCCAGGGAGAAGACGCAGCCGCCGCCCGTGACTCGACCGACTGGGGGTGGAGAGATGTCTTCGGGTCGCCACCTGGGTGCTGTTGCCACCATTCCTGGTAAGAAAGTGAAGACTACCTGCCCCCCCCCCCCCCGAAAGGTGCCAAATGTAACAGCACAACATGTCAGAATTAAACTGGAGCTGTACCAGACTAAACACTTTAAAATATTTTAATATCCTGATCAAGCAATACAAGATCCTGAAAACAAAACCTGTATTAACTCTTTAGCAGTAGGCATTGTGGAGAAAATCATCTTCAAATTTCACAACTGTAGCACTGGAATCACAGGAGATGCTCTAAGCTTTTAGAAAATATCTAAATCTTGATCTTAAGGTAGTGATGATCAAATAGTTCACTTCAAATGCTGTTTTAAAATTCTACAAACCTGAACTCTTTGGTGAACCTCTATAAAGTCTATTGGGGGGGGGGGGGAGGAATGTATTCATGGGGTTAATAAACAAGTTATCAGCTAATTATAGGCTTTGGATTCTTGGATTCTGGGCACCTGAGACATCTAACAATGGCAGCAAAAAATGCCATAAAGCAAGTAATGGCCATTTTTATGTGTCTTCAAGGGTGACGATGAAATTACACAAATCCTTTAAACGAAAGGCTTGGAGCATGCCTAAAAGCCGTATGTGGTGATAAGGAATAGGGTGTCAAAGGATATGTAGCTTACCAATACAATGCATAGCAGTGGACGCCCACAATGCACGGGCGTTGCCCCCCCATCCCTGCTGCCGCCTCCCTATCATGCACCCGGCCCCTTTCAGGACGCCGGTCGCATTGAACCCTATAGCGGGGGCAGGAGGGGGTGTATAGAGCCAGGGGGTGTATAGAGACTGGCCAGTGTCCCCCCGGGAGGGACACTGGCAGAATTTGATTGGCAGACTGGCAGCATATGATGGGCAAACTGGCAGCATTTGATGGGCACACTGGCAGCATATGATGGGCAGACTGGCAGCATTTTATGGGCACACTGGCAGCATATGATGGGCACAATGGCAGCATTTGATGGGCACACTGGCAGTGTTTGATGGCACAGTGGCAATGTTTGGGCACAGTGGCAGCGTTTGATGGCACAGTGGCAGCGTTTGATGGGCACAGTGGCTGCAATTGATGGCACAGTGGCAGCATTTGAGGGCACAGTGGCAGCATTTCATGGGCACAGTGGCAGCGTTTGATGGGCACAGTGGCTGAGTTTGGGCACAGTGGCAGCGTTTGATGGCACAATGGCAGTGCTTTATGGGCACATTGGCAGCATTTGATGGGCACAGTGGCAGCGTTTGATGGCACAGTAGCAGCGTTTGATGGGCACAGTGGCAGCGTTTGATGGGCACAGTGGCATCGTTTTATGGCACAGTGACAATGCTTGATGGGCACAGTGGCAGCGTTTGATGGGCACAGTGGCTGCAATTGATGGCACAGTGGCAGAATTTGAGGGCACAGTGGCAGCAGTTGATGGGCACAGTGGCAGCGTTTGATGAGCGCAGTGGCTGAGTTTGGGTACAGTGGCAGCGTTTGATGGCACAATGGCAGCGTTTTATGGGCACATTGGCAGCGTTTGATGGTACAGTGGCAGCGTTTGATGGGCACAGTGGCAGCGTTTGATGGCACAGTGGCTGCAATTGATGAAAAAAAAAATGTGCGAACCCCCCCCCCCCCCAATTCAAGCCAAATGTGAATCATGGGGATCGACCATAACCTGAACCTGAGGTGAACTCGAGCTTCATCTCTATTGCAATCTTTGAGGATGAATTACTCCACAACACCTGCAGCTACAGTGGTTAATGATGTATTTTTTTAAAGCTCTTTTACTGTCTGTAAAGAATATGTATTGTAATGTCTATAATCTGGAACAGGTACACTTTAAGCCTGCACTCTTCTTTTTCCTGTTGGAGGTTCGAATTTACAGGGTAATAATCTATGCATTACAGGACTATGCCAGAGCCAACAGTTCATACATTAAAGGTAATAAAGGGTCTCTTACCTTCCATTTAGAAAAGTAGCAGGTCTTATTAAGTTTGCCCTCCCGATCATTGCCACCTACATAGTCATTGCTACAGATTGTACAGACCTTGTCCTTACTCCAGTTATAGAATGGAAGAGAAAAGTCCTCATCTCCCACCAGGCGTTGGATTTCTCTCTCCAGGAAGAGAAGAGCCAGGCGATGCCATACAAGAAATGCAGGACCCTGGTGGGCAAAGTTTCTATCAGTGGTGAATGAGCTATTTATTATAATTGGCTTTACAGAGTAATGGTGCGTCCAAGAGAAGACGTCATAGATGGAGGCATTAATGAAGCGAAAGGTGTCACGGCGGTGCCGGTTGCTGGTCACCAGAATGACATAATCTTCGCTTATCTTGAATTTAGCAAGAGTAAGATAGCTGAAGAGCTTTTCCCTCTCACCGTCGGTCAGATTACGGATCTCTTTTCGAAGCAAGGTCTTCTTGGTTTCACAATTCTTCCCATAGTAACCAAACTTGCATTGCATGCAGTCATATCCACTAAAGTTGTCTTCACAAAGACACGTAAAATTAAAGTAGCATAGTGGCCAGTTCCAACGGTCGTCGGAGGCCTGGAAGGTGCGGCTGTCTTTGGATTGGAAGGGACGCAGATCAGCGCAGGATCCACGCCCCGTACCGCCACACTTCTGTCCATTCACCATGGGGCAGCACTCTGCACTCTGTAGGACATCAGGTGTAGTGCAGACCCGGGGGAACTGACCACCAACGGAGCCCATGCAAAGAGTCAGAAAGACGAAGAGGACAACCATGCTAATTTCAGATATGATTTTCCTGCAAAACAAAAAAAATGTTTAAGGCTCCCCCCAAAATGAGAGAAAATCCAACCTTTGACAGCTTGACTAGGAACCTTTATTTGGGAGATTTTCCTTTGCCTTTCATTTTGGAATTGTCCTAGTTACAATGGTCACCACAACCAGCAGGGGACAGAATGTCCTCAAAGGCGGCACAGAGTTCCTAATCCTTAAACACTGCATAACACTGCATAAAAAGGAACATTTTGGCTGGAGTTCTTCTTTTATCTCAGTGGATACAATGATATAGGTATACTGTATATACAGTATATCTCAGATTCCCACTGTCACTGGTTCTTAATGAGACAATTGCTGATTGTACCCACAGCATTCCTATGGGCCGCCAACATCACTGGGTATCCCATATAAGTGACACCATTGCCCAAATATGGCCATTGTTTAATGATGTCACCACCACCCCTGCCCCTTTCTTTATATAGCTGATGACAGCTTGGGGAGGGGCTTGTCAGGTAGGTGGTCCCTCCTAGCAAGGCATTCCCCCATGCCGGGGGTATGTGGCATGGTTCAGGATGTAGAAGGGGTGTACACACCCCCCCCCCTTTTCCTGGCCTGCCAGATTGCATGCTAAATCATGCTTGATCACATTAGGGGGTCAGGAATGGATTTTTTGGGGGACCTTACACTTATTTTTTAGCATGGAGTCCCCCTTCAAATCCATAGCGGATGGATTACTGGGAAACTATCTGCCGTATCTTGACAGATATCACACAAAGTTCTGTCCCCCCCTACACCGGCATTATCTCTACTGAATCTGTTGATAGAATCGATTCCCATACCCCTCGCACAGGTGGTATTGCATATTCTCCTAGCAGCCAGACTAAGTCTAATGCCGCGTACACACGGTCGGAATTTCCGATGGAAACAGTCCGATGGGAGCTTTTTATCGGATTTTCCGACCGTGTGTATGCCCATCTGTCTTTTTCTGTCGGAATTTCCGACGGACTTTGGATTGAGAACCTGTTCTTAATTTTTCTGACGGAAAACCTTTCTATCGGATTTTCCGATCGTGTGTATGCAATTCTGACACGCAAAATTCTGACGCATGCTCGGAAACAATTTGACGCATGCTCGGAAACATTAAACTTCCCTTTTATAGTGTAGTCAAATGTTTTTTAAGGCGTGGTGTTATTGACCGTCGGAATTTGGTGTGACCGTGTGTAGGCAAGACAGTTTGAGCTAAATTCCGTCGCGAAAACCATCAGAGCTTTTTCCAACGAGAATTCCGACCGTGTGTACGCGGCATAATGGGACTCTGAAAATCTAGCCAGATACCAACTATAGAAAACACTCTTGAAATAGTAAACCTACACTACAGTTATGAATTTGCCGCTTCCCGACCGCCCACTGCATATATACGTCAGCAGAATGGCACGGGCAGGCAAAATCACGTACCTGTACGTGATCCTTTAAATGCCTGCCCGTGGGTCGCGTGCCGGTCGGGAGCTCCGTGACCACGGCCGCGGGATCAGCGGACCCGATCGCCGCTGGTGTCCCGCGATCGGGTCACGGAGCTGAAGAACGGGGAGAGGTCTGTTTAAACAAACCTCTCCCCGCGCTTCCTACTCTGCCTGTCATTGATTGGCTGTTCCCGGTCATAGGGAAAGCCGATCAATGACGTCAGATGTTAGCCCCGCCCCCTAATGTAAAAAACACAACACACGTCACAGCCCATAACCCCTCCCCTCCCCCTAGTGGTTAACTCTTTCGCTACAACTGTCATTTATACAGGAATCAATGCATTTAAATAGCACTAATTGCTGTATAAATGACAATGGTGTCAAAAATGTCCGATGTGTCCGCCATAATGTCGCAGTCACAATAAAAATCGCTGATCGCCGCCATTACTAGTAATAAAAAAAAAATATTAATAAAAATGCTATAAAACTATCCCCTATTTTGTAAATGCTATAACTTTTGCGCAAACCAATCAATAATCGCTAATTGCGATTTCTTTTACCAAAAATATGTAGAAGAATACGTATCGGCCTAAACTGAGGTAAAAAAATGTTTTTTTATATATTTTTTGGGGATATTTATTATAGCAAAAAGCAAAAAATATTGCATTGTTTTCAAAATTGTCGCTCTATTTTTGTTTATAGCGCAAAAATTAAAAACCGCAGGGGCGATCAAATACCACCAAAAGAAAGCTCTATTTGTGGGGAAAAAAAGGAGCCACATCGCACGACCGCGCAATTGTCAGTTAAAGCAACGCAGTGCCGAATCGCAAAAAGGGGCCTGGTCCTTTGGCTGCCAATTGGTCCGGGGCTGAAGTGGTTAATGATGGCCTTCAGCAAGGGCCTGCTCACTAAAGCACAAAATGATTGGCATCCCTGGTCCCAATGGTCTAAAGCACCCCAGATGTTTTGGAACTACATTTCCCATGATGCTCAACTACACTGCAGAGTGCATGAGCATCATGGGAAATATAGTTTCAAAACAGCTGGGGTGCCAAGGTTCTCCATCACTGCTCTCTAGAGCATCAATGTTCATGTAACAATGTTGGAAATACCATGTACTACCCTCCTGATTTCAGTCATGATTATTGAGCTGTATTGTTTGTTCTATGAATTGGAATGTTAACTTTGTTATACATCTTAAAAATCAATAAAAAATATTGCTTAAATAAATAAAAATCTGTATTAGACTCAAATGGCCTGGTATGTATGTTAGGGTGAACTCTATGCACTTTTTTTTTTTTTATATATATTTCAATGTTTTTATTAAAGAATCTGCATGTTACACACATACAATGAGACATAGAGCTGAATAACATTACACACTTGAATTACAGTGTTGAGAATAATGATGTCATTAGTATATAATGAAAATGCAGAAAACAGAAAATCAAGTAGCATCTTGCAAAAAAAAAAAAACATATATCATGTAAGTTTGTAGTATACCTTTGAACTGTAAGGGGACTTGACATTTTTTGGGAGGGTTCTATACATATTTGTATTACAAGTTTTCTTCGTAAGACTGGTTATGTAACCACGCCACCCATGCACCCCTGTTGGGATCTAACTGTGCATGGGTGGGGGCATCACTTATCTGTTTATAAGTTGTTTATAAGTTGTCAACAAGCAGAGAGAGCGTGGTGTCAACATCGGGAGAAGAAGGAAGAAGAAGAAGCAGAAGAAGCAGAAGGCGGCGGCGGCGACAACATCGACGAACCAGAAGACCGGGCCAATGCTAGTAAAAGAGCTGCAAGAAGGAGGCCCGGCAGAAGAAACGAAGAGCGGGACAAGACCCCCGAAGTCGGAAGAAGACCCCCAAAGCTGTCTAATAAAAGTACTTTGAAAAACCTGTGTTGTGTTTTTTTTTTTAACACTTTTTCCCCAGGTGAATGGGTAGGGGTACCATGTACCCCATACTCATTCACATAGGGTGGGGGGCCAGGATCTGGGGGCCCGCTTGTTAAAGGGGGTCCCGGATTCCGATAAGCCCCCCACCCGCAGACCCGGACAACCAATGGCCAGGGTTGTCGGGAAGAGGCCCTTGTCCTCATCAACATGGGGACAAGGTGCTTTGGGGTGGGCGGGCCGCAGGGCCCTCCTTTCCCCAAAGCACCCCCCCATGTTGAGGGCACGTGGCCTGATATGGCTCTGGGGGGGGGGGGCGCTCGCTTGTCCCCATCCCCTTTCCTGACCGGCCGGGCTGCATGCTTGGTTAAGGGTCTGATATGGACCTTGGGGGGACCCCCACACCGTTTTTTCAGCGTAGGGATTCCCCTTTAAATCCATACCAGATGAAGGGGCTAGCAAGGTGTCAATCTCGCCGATGGAGGCGGCGAGATTGACTTCTCGCCGCCTCCCGTGTGTGGGCAAGTCCGTTCATTTCAAAAGTCCCGCGGACTAGCACACAGCCGGACTGCCGAGTTCCGGCGGATAATTTTGAGTGAAGACTTCTTTCTAAGTCCGCCGGACTTTTGGGAAGAAAAAGTCCGCCCAAGCCCACACACGGTCGGATTGTCCGGCGGACTCTGGTCCACCGGATAGTCCGATCGTGTGTACGCGGCATTAGTGTCCCATCTTCCTGGAGACCAACATCTGTGCGTATCTACCGCAAAACAACAAGATATGGAACATATTTTTGTTGTTTACATAGTACGGATGGTGCCCCATTGAGACAACAAATGTAAACACTTGAAGGGTCCCACCAGTATTTGCACTTTACAACATCACAAAAAGCTGTACACCGTAACTGTGCCAGGACAAGGTCAACCCATGCCCAGGGCAAAGATGCCAAACTGCACCCCCCTTGATTTAGGCACCAACAATTGTCTTCTTCAGCTGCAATTTAAGATATTAGCACTACAGAACCATTGCTAAGTGTGCCACTTAGACATTACACCCCACCAATGGAGACATCACTGCCTCACTGCTTGGGCGTCTCCTGTCAGATAGAGCATCCTCCAGACAATAGGATTGGTCATTAAATCTAGAAAGATTGAGGATGGGCTCTCAGCTCAGCTGATTGTACTCTACAGGCAGCTACTTAGCGGGGTTTTCCCCCAACACATAAAGACACTGTGCCAAGGACAGCTCCCTCTCCTGTCCCCCATCCTACCCTAGTTCCAGCGCTGCACAGTATACAATATAAGGAGACCCCAGTTTGAACCCTTAGGAAATTCCTTCTCAACACATACAGTGCTGTGAAAAAGTATTTGCCCCCTTCCTGATTTTTAATTTTTTTGCATATTTCTCACACTTAAATGATTCGGATCATCAAACAAATTTAAATATTACACAAAGATAACCCGAGTGAATCCAAGATGCGGTTTTAAATTATTATTTCATTTATTAAGGGCAAAAAGCTGTTAAAACCTGCCTGGCCCTATGTGAAAAAGTAATTGCCCCCTCCCATGCTGAATCATGAATGAACTGTGATTAACCACAATTTTTTGGAAAGCTGAGTTCAATTTCACTTGCCACACCAAGACCTGATTACTGCCAGACCTGTTGAATCAAGAAATCACCTAAATAGAAGCTGTCTAACAAAGTGAAGCACGCTAACGTATCACAAAAAGCCACACATCATGCCACAATCTAAAAAAAATCAAGAATAGGATAGAAACAAAGTAATGTACATGTATAGGCTTAGGTAGAATTTCAAAGCCATTTCTAAGGCTTTGGAACTCCAGTGAACTACGGGGAGAGCAATTATCCACAAATGGAGATAACATGAAACAGTCATGAACCTTCCCAGGAGTGGCCGGCCTACAAAAATTACTCCAAGAGCACAACGAGGACTCATCCAGGAGGTCATAAAATAACCCAGAACAACATCTAAAGACCTGCAGGCCTCACTTGCCTCAGGAAAGGTCAGTGTTCATGGATTCAACAATAAAAAAGAGACTGGGCAAAAATGGCATCCATGGGAGAGTTCCAAGGCCAAAGCCACTGCTGACCAAAAAGAACACAAGGGTTCATCTCACATTTACCAAAAAACATCTTGATTATCCCCAAGACTTTTAGGCAAATATTCTGTGGACTGATGAGACAAAAATTTACCTTTTTGAAAGGTGTGCGTCCCGTTACATCTGGCATAAAACTAATACAGCATTTCATAACAAGAACATCATACCAACAGTCAGACATGGTGGTGGTAGCGTAATGGTCTGGGGCTGCTTTGCAGTATCAGGATCTGGACGACTTACCATAATCGATGGAACCATGAAATCTGAGCTGTACCAGAAAATCCTGAAGGAGAATGTCCGGCCATCAGTTTGTGACCTCAAGCTCAAGTGCACTTGGGTTATGAAGCAGGACATTGATCCGAAACACAACAAGTCCACCTCCAAATGGTTCAAACAAGGCAAAATTTAGGTTTTGGAGTGGCCTAGTTAATGTCCGGACTTAAATCCAATTGAGATGCTGTATCATGACCTTACACAGGCCATTCATGCTGGAAAACCCTTCAATGTGGCTAAATTAAAACTATTCTGCAAAAAAGAGTGGGCCAAAATTGATCCACAGTGATGTGAAAGACTCATTGCCAGTTATCGCAAACGCTTGATTGCAGTTGTTGCCACCAACCAGTTATTAGATTTAGGGGCAATTACTTTTTCACATAAAGTCAGGCAGGTTTGGATAGCTTTTTTGCCTTAATAAATGAAACTGTCAGGAAGATTCTGCCAGTTACCGGCGCTCCAGGCTCTCTGGCGCGCATTCGCGTGTTGGCGCCAGGCGGGCTATTTAAGCCTTTCTGTCACAGACGGTCCCCGATGTCTGCTCTACAGCGTGCCTTAGGTGATCTGACCTGAGAATTACCTGTTAAAAGACCGGGCTACCTGTTGTGACCGTTCCTACCATCTGCCTGCATCTGACCTTCGGCTTGCCAAGACCATTCTTCTGCCTGATCCCTGGTACCTCTGCTGTCCCCCTGATACCTGACCACCGGCCTGCCTGACTATTCTTCTGCCTGCTCCCTGGTACCTCTGCTGTCCGCCTGATATCTGACCCGGCCTGCCTGACCTCTCTCTGGTGATCCTGCCTGCTGCTGATTCTTGGTTCCAGTCCAGCACTCCGGTCTCCAGCCTATCTGCCTGCTGTTAGTTCTTGGTTCCAGTCCAGCACTCCGGTGTCCAGCCTATCTTCCTGCTGTTAGTTCTTGGTTCCAGTCCAGCACTCCGGTGTCCAGCCTATCTTCCTGCTGTTAGTTCCTGGGTCCAGTCCAGCACTCCGGTGTCCAGCCTATCTGCCTGCTGCTAGTTCTTGGTTCCAGTCCAGCACTCCGGTGTCCAGCCTATCTTCCTGCTGTTAGTTCCTGGGTCCAGTCCAGCACTCCGGTGTCCAGCCTATCTGCCTGCTGCTAGTTCTTGGTTCCAGTCCAGCACTCCGGTGTCCAGCCTATCTGCCTGCTGTTAGTTCCTGGGTCCAGTCCAGCACTCCGGTGTCCAGCCTATCTTCCTGCTGTTAGTTCCTGGTTCCAGTCCAGCACTCCGGTGTCCAGCCTATCTTCCTGCTGTTAGTTCCTGGGTCCAGTCCAGCACTCCGGTGTCCAGCCTATCTTCCTGCTGTTAGTTCCTGGGTCCAGTCCAGCACTCCGGTGTCCAGCCTATCTTCCTGCTGTTAGTTCCTGGTTCCAGTCCAGCACTCCGGTCTTCAGCCTATCTTCCTGCTGTTAGTTCCTGGTTCCAGTCCAGCACTCCGGTCTCCAGCCTATCTTCCTGCTGTTAGTTCCTGGTTCCAGTCCAGCACTCCGGTCTCCAGCCTATCTTCCTGCTGTTAGTTCCTGGTTCCATTTCAGCACTCCGGTGTCCAGCCTATCTGCCTGCTGTTAGTTCCTGGTTCCAGTCCAGCACTTTGGTTCCAGTCTACTCTCCAGTTCCAGTTCCCTGCTTCAGCAAGTGATTCCTGGACTTCTGAAACTGACTGTTGATCCTGCCAGGCGCCCATACCACTCCTTACTCCTGTGCCCTCTGTCCCCATTTCAGGGTGCCATGAGTGGGAGCCGTGGGGGAGATCTCTCTCTGCAATTCAGGCTCAAAACCACCAGGTACATGACAGAAACTATCATTTAAAAACTGAATTTTGTATTTACTCTGGTTATCTTTGTGTAATAATAAAATTAGTTTGAGGATCTGAGTAATTTAAGTGGGACAAATATGCAAAAAAAAATAAAAAATCAGAAAGGGGGCAAATTTCACAGCATTGTAAAACACTGCTCCCAAGGCAGCTGCCCCCCTCCCATTCCAGGTCCTGTGCAGTATAGAATATATGGAGATCCTAGTTTGAACATATAGGAATTCCACCCCAACACATAAAGGCACTGCGCAAAGGGAAGCTGCCCCATCCTTCCCTAGGCTTGTCTAGGTGCTGCACAGTATGGAATATGTGGAGACCTCAGTTTGAACCTATAGGAAATAAGAACCTATAGGAAATTTCCCTCAACACATAATGACACAGCAGACCCTCCCGATCCCCCCCCCCCCCCAGTCCAGGTCAGGCCCTGCACAGTATAGAACATGAGGAGACCCCAGTTTTAAGCTCTAGAAAATTCCTCCCTGGGTGTGTTCTAAGCCCTGAATATGTGACACTCCAATAGCTTAGACACATGCCAATGTTCTCCAATAAGTAAAGAATTGGGGAGAAATATAAACTGAGACTCAGATCTAGGAGACATTTTTTATAGGCCATTTATCTCAGTTTTTTTGTTCATTCTGAAGAATTACATAACATTTAGAGCTAGAGTTTAGACAAGCCATAGACTTAGACATAGATAAATACAATCTATACATACAGTACATGGACTAAATCTATAACATAGACGGTATATCAGGGATACGTACCATATGTAGCTCTCCGGGGAAGTCCTGGGATGGGTGTGTACGGCGGGCTCTGGCCAGGGTATGGAGTCATTGGTTGCAGGTACAGAGCTCTGCTTGCCAGTCGCAATGTAAATCTTTGAGAATAAAAGTTAATATTTGTAAGGATGAGCTGTGACTGGACACTGGGCAGGGTGCCTGATCCTGAGTCTGTTGACTCACTAAATGCAGAGAAATGTTATGTGAATAAAAAGGTGAACGTCGAAAAAAAAAAAAACAGACTGATGCAGCTCAGTATTAATGAATACATAATTTTATGGCATGTTTACATGCATAGGCATAGGTGTGTGCAGCCTATTGCAGCAGGGTGTGCACCCCTAATACACACACACATACAGACACACACACACTCTTTTAAATAAATGTAAACACAAAATTTAAAATGGATTAAAACATTTTTTAATGTTTTAATACATTTTACATCTTATGACTGAGTCGGTCGGAGGGAGAGAGAGGGGGGTGAGAGATAGAGAGCAAAATGTGGGTGAGAGGTAGAAGAGGGAGTGGGAGGGGGGTGAGGGAGGAGGGGGGGGTGTGTGAGAGAAATATAGACGTGGGAGGGGTGAGAAAGAGAAGGAGATAAGAGAGAGAGAGAGGGTTGTGAGAGAGAGGGGGGAGGAGATCGTGAGAGAGAGGGTGATAGAAAGAGGGGGTGAGGGTGAGAGAAAGAGAGAGAAGGGTAAGAGAGTGAGGAGAGGGGGAGTGAGAGAGAGAGGAGGGGTAAGAAAGAAAGAGGGGGAGTGAGAGAGAGAGAGGGGTAGGTGAGAGAGAGAGGAGGGGTAAGAGAGAGGGGGAGTGGGGGTGAGGGGAGGCGAGAGGAAGGGTAAGAGAGAAAAAGGAGGGGTGAGAGAGTGGGAGTGAAAGGAGTGAGAGAGAGAGAGGGAAGAGAGAGAAAGGAGGGGTGAGAGAGTGGGAGTGAAAGGAGTGAGAGAGAGAGAGGGTAAGAGAGAGGAGGGGTGAGAGAGAGTGGGGGGGAGAGAGAGTGGGGGTGAGGAGAGGCGAGAGAGAGGGTAAGAGAGAGAGAGAGAGTAGGGGGTGAGAGAGAGTGGGGGTGAGAGGGGGGTGAGAGAGAGGGTAAGAGAGAGGAGGAGTGAGAGAGAGTGGGGGTGAGGGGGGGCAAGAGAGAGAGAGGAGGGGTGAGAGAGGGGGTGAGGGGGGTTGAGAGAGAGGCTAAGAGAGAGTGGAGGTAGGGGGAGTGAAAGAGAGAGAGTGGGAGTGAGAGAGAGGGGGTGAGAGAGAGAGGGGTGAGAGGGTAAGAGTGAGAGAGGGGTGGGCAGAGAGGAGAGGGAAGGGTTTGAGAGAGGGAAGAGAGAGAGAGAGGTGAGAGATAGAGAGAAGGGGTGTTTTTCAGTATGCCTGCTACTCACAATCATGGCCTCAGGCTGGTCCGCCTGAGGCTCACACTTCTGTACATTGGATGATACACTGGCACCCGGAGTGATTATGGTGTGCCCAGGCACACCCCTGGGCCCAATCATTGTTGTAGGGCCCAAAGCAGCTGAGCTGCGCCATTGCCCGCAAATAGTTGATAAGTGGATTTGGCTATCATTCAGGAGATGAGGGCGGAACTGAATGTTGGGGGTGCTGCTGATTGGTTGGGTGTTCTGTCTGCAGCCTGTGTGGTGATTGGCCAGCTCGGTAAGGTCCTGGGCCTGTCAGTCCCGGGCACAGTCACACTGACCCCTCTCCCTCACCATGTCCGACAAGCCGCAGACCAACGGCCCGCTAAAGAACTTCACCTGGAGGGTTCAGGGGGGTGTGCCTGGTGTTCGCCTTAAATCCTATGGACACTATCAAGGTGAGACCGCTGGAGGGGGGGCAATGCAGGGGTCTGTGGAGGGAGGGTGTCTTGTGTAATGATGGGGGCAGTATGGGAGAGGGTGTCCTGTGTAATGATGGGGGTAGCGTGAAGGAGGGGGGTCTGTGTAATGAGGGGGAAACTATGAGGGAGGGGGTCCTGTGTAATGATGGGGGCAGTATGGGGGAGGGTGTCCTGTGTAATGATGGGGGTAGCATGGAGGAGGGGGGTCTGTGTAATGAGGGGGTAACTATGAGGGAGGGGGTCCTGTGTAATGACGGGGGCGGTATGGGGGAGGGTGTCCTGTGTAATGATGGGGGTAGCATGGAGGAGGGGGGGTCCTGTGTAATGATGGAGGCAGTATGAAGGAGGGGGTCCTGTGTAGTGATGGGGGTAGTATGGGGGGAGGGTGTCCTGTGTAATGATGGGGGTAGCATGGAGGAGGGGGGTCCTGTGTAATGATGGAGGCAGTATGGGGGAGGGTGTCCTGTGTAATGATGGAGGCAGTATGAAGGAGGGGGTCCTGTGTAATGATGGAGGCAGTATGGGGGAGGGTGTCCTGTGTAATGATGGAGGCAGTATGAAGGAGGGTGTCCTGTGTAATGATGGGGGTAGTATGGGGGAGGGTGTCCTCTGTAATGATGGGGGTAGTATGGGGGAGGGTGTCCTGTGTAATGATGGGGGTAGCATGGAGGAGGGGGGTCCTGTGTAATGATGGAGGCAGTATGGGGGAGGGTGTCCTGTGTAATGATGGAGGCAGTATGAAGGAGGGGGTCCTGTGTAATGATGGGGAAACTATGAGGGAGGGGGTTCTGTGTAATGATGGGGGCAGTATGGGGGAGGGGGTCCTCTGTAATGATGGGGGTAGTATTGGGGAGGGTGTCCTCTGTAATGATGGGGGTAGTATGGTGGAGGGGGTCCTCTGTAATGATGGGGGTAGTATGGGGGAGGGGGTCCTGTGTAATGATGGAGGCAGTATGAAGGAGGGGGTCCTGTGTAGTGATGGGGGTAGTATGGGGGAGGGTGTCCTGTGTAATGATGGGGGTAGCATGGAGGAGGGGGTTCTGTGTAATGATGGGGGCAGTATGGGGGAGGGGGTCCTCTGTAATGATGGGGGTAGTATTGGGGAGGGTGTCCTCTGTAATGATGGGGGTAGTATGGGGGAGGGGGTCCTTTGTAATGATGGGGGCAGTATGGGGGAGGGGGTCCTCTGTAATGTGAGAGTGAAAGAGCATCGGGAGAGGGCAAGAAAATGTTTGCCCAGAGTCCAATCAATATTGAATTTGCCCCGTCTATGCGTTGCGTGTAGGGTAACCCATTAATTTCAATGGGCTGCTCAATGCATGAGAAATCCTTTTCTAAACATGTCCTGCACCACATGGTGCCACATAGTTCTCCGATGCCTGGGGGTGCCATTTACAACATATAATGTAAAACATATTTGTATCTCAATATCATGAGTGAGACATAGAAGGGTGACAGCAGAATATCATTTGGTCAATAGAATCTGCCCATTTTCTTTTCCCCAATGTTCACCCCAATCACTGATGTCCACATGATGCAGGTACAGACCTTTATGGTGGTGTCATTAACAATAAAGGGGCCTGCCCCGTGTCTGCTAAAGGGCAGAACATGAAACTAAGCTAATGAAATGAAATGTATCTCCTAATTCTCCTCTAATCACTTAACAAACATAATCCTGACTGGGCACCGTGCCCAGAATCCACGCGCTGCTTCTCCTTACAAACATTGACTCAAGGAATTAAACCAGAAGTGACATTCGGAGCTCTGTAACGGCAACCTCCAAACCAACAGAGAATTGCTCGGTACACCAATGAGCAGCCACAATTTCATGCACATCCTTCATGAGACCTTATATATGAATTCCCTGGGAGCACTTTAGAAAAGAAGAGAAAGGGCGGGCATGATTGACACCTAAAAAAATCCATGAAGGGTGTGATTGAGGTTCAGGAGGGTATGAAGAACATGGGGGCATGACCTCAAACTAGAGAGAGTAAAATTCAAGAGTAACACTGAAAGTGTGGCAGATGATCAGGACAGACTTCCAGCAGAGGTAACAAGCTACTAATCGTGATTTAAACTTTTTTGGGATGAATGCTGGGAAAAAAAAATTGGGCAGAATCCACTGGCCAAATGATCTTCTGATGTCACTCTTCTATGTCTCACTCACGGTCATTGTAATGAAACCATGTCTGCTCCTTTTCAAGGCTAATAGGCAAAAATGGAGGCCCCCCTAATTCAAGCCAGAACCCTTATCCGTAATGAGGATCAATTCAACATACACACAATCAAAAACAGCATGGTGTCCCCCCTCCAAACCCCATGGCAGACCCTAATGCCCCGTACACACAAGCGGAATTTATGTCGGAAAAATCTTGGATGGTTTTTCCGTCGAAATTCCGCTAAAGCTTGGCTTGCATACACACGGTCACACAAAAGTTCTCTGAGCTTTCGACCGGCAAGAACGCGGTGATGTACAACACTAGACATGTGCAATTTGTTTCGTTTTTTTTTTTCATTTTTTATTTTTTTCGTTATTTTCGTTTGTTCGTTTTCGTACGAATGAACGAACGATTCGCTAAAATTTTAACGAATAGCGAATCGTTCGAATCGAACGAATCCGAAAAACAACGAAAATCCGAAAAAAAATAATTAGAAACAACGAATGTACGAATGAAGAAAATCCAAAAAACGAAAACAGGAACAACGAAAATGAAAATGAACGAAAAAATTCGTACATTCGTAACTTTTTTTTTTTTGTTGAATGGGTAATTTTCCGTGTCCCTTACAATGGCGCTGCTTAACGTGCCTCAAATAGATTGAACGAAAAAATTCGTACATTCGTAACTTTTTTTTTTTCGATTCGTAATTTTCCGTGTCTCTTAAGCCCCATACACACGCGCGGATTATCCGAGGACCAGGTCTGTCAGACCATGTCCGTCATACTTTGTCTGATGTTGGTTTTGCGTACACACGGTCGGACAAAGTTGTTGGAAAATCCGATCATTCTGAACGTGGTGACGTTTGTTGCCTACGACGGGACTACGTAGAGGCTAGTAGCCAATAGCTTTGGTCTTGTAATGTGATCTGAGCATGCGTAGCACTTTGTCCGGTCGGACTACCATACACACGATCGGATTTGGTGTGATCGGACCGTATTGTCGGAAAATCGATCCAGCAGGAGATAGGACTTTGTCCGTCGGACAATATGACGTACACTGTCCGATGGTGCATACACACGGTCTGATTTTTCAACAACATTGTCCGATCGGATCCATGCAAAAATCCGACCGTGTGTATGGGGCTTTACAATGGCGCTGCTTAACATGCTTCAAATGGATTGAACGAAAAAATTCGTACATTCGTAACTTTTTTTTCGATTCGTAATTTTCCGTGTCTCTTACAATGGCGCTGCTTAACGTGCTTCGAATGGATTGAACGAAAAAATTCGTACATTCGTAACTTTTTATTTTTTTTTTCGATTCGTAATTTTCCGTGTCTCTTACAATGGCGCTGCTTAACGTGCTTCGAATGGATTGAACGAAAAAAATCGTACATTCGTAACTTTTTTTTTAGAATCGTAATTTTCCGTGTCTCTTACAATGGCGCTGCTTAACGTGCTTTGGATGGATTGAACGAAAAAATTCGTACATTCGTAACTTTTTTTTTCGATTCGTAATTTTCCGTGTCTCTTAAAATGTAATAATAGCATACACATTACATAAAATTATGAATTATGCTCCGATTATGAATCTACGAATGTTACGAACGTACGAATAAATACGAATGCGTCCGAATTTCGAATAAACAAAAATTAAACTAACGAAAAAACGAATCAACGAAAAAATAACTCTAACGAAAATACGAATTGTTATGAATACGAACACCGGCGACTTACGAATTTACGAATCGCTACGAATCAACGGAAACGAAAATAAACAAATTTTTTTCGGAAACGAAAAAAACAAAACGAAAATAAACAAATTTTTTTGTTGTGCACATGTCTATACAACACTACGACGAGCCGAGAAAATGAAGTTCAATGCTTCCAAGCATGCGTTGAATTGTTTTCGAGCATGCGTAGGAATTTTGCGTGTCAAAATTGCTGCAGACGATCGGAATTTACAAACTGAACTTTTTCCAACCGAAAAATAGAGAACCTGCTCTCAATCTTTTGCTAGCGGGAATTCCGCCAGCAAAAGTCCGATGGCTCATACACACGGTCGCAATTTCCGACCAAAAGCTCTCATCGGACTTTTGCTGGCATAATTTCCGCTCATGTGTAAGGGGCATTAGTGTCTGGTTTTGTTTTTTAAGGGGACACCACATCCAAAAAAAAAAAAAAAAGTAAAACAGTGTGGAGTCTCCCCCAAAAATTCATATCAAAGCTACATCTGAGCATGCAGGCTGGCTGTCCAGGAAGAGAGGGGGTGAGCATCTGCTCTCCCCTCTGAACCATATCGGGCACAAGTACTCAATATGGCGAACCCTGCTGGCAAAGTATCTCATCCCCATGTTGACGTGGATGTTGACGTGGTCTTCCAGACAATTCTGGCCCAGTGTTTATAGGAGTCTGCAGTTGGGGGCTTATCAGAATCTTTATTTTCAATAGTTTTTTATTGAGTTTTTCATGAGTAAAAACAAGGTATACATAAGCATTAAATCTTTCCATCTTACAGAAAATTAGAACTAAGAATCTCCTACATCAGTGTGTTGACTAGGTTTGGATAATAAAAAAAAATAAACACAATACTGCCCCCCGTTAGATAGAGTTTGTTGTATAAAAGTGAGGAATTGGAGTTGACCCTCTCGCCCCAGACACCCCTAAAGGGATCAACATGTAAATAAATACTAGAGTATAAATAGTGCGCAATATCAACCTTAGTCTATTTAGATCAGCAGGTGAGGTTTAAAAGACAAATGTCGTGGTATAGTAAAATATATAAGTGCTTGCGTGACAATCCCAAGTGCACAAAAATATATATAAACTTCAAGTTACAATGAGGTTGTAACCAATTTTATAAATAAATAAATACACAATGTGTTAAAAGTAGATACAATGTGTTTTACATAAATAAAGTGCTTCAAAATGTGAGTAAAAATAAGTATGTGTTATAATGTATCAAAGAAAGGAAATATCCAGTTTATGCCAATGATGCATATGGGGATATGTAAATTCCAAAAGCCAATACAGGCTTGACCTGATGGATTAGCCAATTAATTGATGAATTAGTAGGTAAACGGCCGCCAATTAAATATTATATTAATTCCATAGGTGATAACAGTCCATTAAATGAGTTAGATAATTAATGAAATAACTCTTCACATCCACTAATGATATCCGGGACACAATTAGAAATGCAAGAACTGAAAAAAAAGAGAAAGAGAAAACTTCCCTTTATGCTGGGAATGTGGGGCTTTTTTCCTTTTGGTTCCTCCTGATGTCTTGCTCCGGTATGATATAAAGGAGAAAAAGACACAAGCAAAAAACCACTGCGCATTGCTCTATTCAACCATCAAACAAAGAAGATCTTTAGGGGGTTGCCTACAGCTATACAACTCACATGTACCCAGTAGGTATTTGCGCGTTCAAATCCCGCTAATGGTCAGGCTCAGATAGGGGGCTGTCAGCTGTGCTTAGCACCGTCACTTGGGCTTCTCCTCCCGACGCGTATCATCACAGGTCACGTGACTTTCTCAAGGGAGAAAGGGATCAAGCTGTGTCATGGACTGCATGGGCAACTGTCCTTTTTCGGAACATTTCTGAACAACAATGTATTTAAAACTTGGTTTAGGAGTAAATTCCGGTGGGAAACCTTACTGAAACATACACGAGTGATTGCTTATGATAGAAGAAGAAAAAACTATAGTGATAGAAGGGAAAGGGATAAGGGGGGATAAAGAGGGGGGGGGGGGGCAAGAGAGCCGAAGAGAGTGAGAAATAGATAAAGAGTCAAGTGTGCCTTGGCGGAACGCAAGCATGGGCTATTGAGCCCTATTAATGATGTAGAGGAGTGTGTACATAGTCAGCCCAGGGTTCGCTTCAAAACTTCCTTACTGTATCCTGTAGTATGCTGATCATCTTCTCCTCAGCCATGATCCAGGAGATCTTCCTTTTCGTCATGGTAAGGGAGACCAAGGGTCGCTTCCAGGCTCCAGCTATTGTCAGTTAAGCCCCCAGGAATATGAAGTGGATCAGTCTCCCCATATTTTTGGGGGCCTTTTCTATAGGGAAATTTAATAAATCTATGTGTGGAGATTTTTCAACTGGTATGCCCGTAACTTTACGGACCAGGGAAAATATCTTGTTCCAGAAGCTTCTTTTTTTAGGGCATTCCCACCAGATGTGAATCATGGATCCCACATGGGAGCAGTCTCGGAAACATAGGGGGGATGCTGTAGGGTAGAATTTAGCCAGCCTTGTAGGAACTAAATACCACCGTGTTATAACCAGCCAATGTAATATGACGTCCACAAGGTGGATCTACCATCCTGGGTGGACGTCATATGACGTCCTACCATTCCTGTCCACCTAGGGGGCGTGCGCGCGCCCGAGGCGTCGCTCGGGACCCGGTGCGCGTGCCCGGCGGCCGCGATGTCCGCCAGGCACCCGCGATTGCCCGGGAAAACAGCGGGACCGTGGAGCTGTGTGTGTAAACACACAGCTCCATGTCCTGTCAGTGCAGAGGAGACCGATGGTGTGTTCCCAGAACAGAGGAACACCGATCGGTCTCCTCCCCTTGTGAGTCCCCTCCCCTTAAAGTTAGAATCACTAACATAGGGAACATATTAACCCCTGCAGCGCCCCCTAGTGTTAATCCCTTCCCTGCCAGTCACATTTACACAGTAATCAGTGCAATTTTATAGCAATGATCGCTGTGTAAATGTGAATGGTCCCAAAAATGTGTCCGCCGCAATGTCGCAGTCACGAAAAAAAAATCGCAGATCGCCGCCATTACTAGTAAAATAAAAAAAAAATGCAATAAATCTATCCCCTATTTTGTAAGCGCTATAACTTTTGCGCAAACCGATCTATATACGCTTATTGTGATTTTTTTTACCAAAAATATGTAGAAGAATACGTATCGGCCTAAACTGAGTAAAAAAATTGTTTTTTTTTTTAAAGAAAATGGCATATTTATTATAGCAAAAAGTAAAAAAATATTGTGTTTTTTTTCAAAATTGTCGCTCTTCTTTTGTTTATAGAGCAAAAAATAAAAACCGCAGAGGTGATCAAATACCACCAAAAGAAAGCTCTTTGTAGAAAGTGCTTTGGTAAGGAAGGGGGTAAAATCGCCCGGTGCTGAAGTGGTTAAACATTTAAAATTCCTCAAAGGGCCCTAGAGGTCGCCTCTATGGTCCATTCTTGTGAGAGGTCCCTCTCCCATTCTGTCATGTAGTTGGGTTTTGCCCGCGTCATTGAATTTGATTAACAGCAAAGGGAGCCAATGGCTGTGCTGCTATCAATCTATCCAGCCATGACACAAGACTCCGGCTGGAGCTGGTGTGCTTGTTCCCATTGTGGGATTTACAGGGCTCAGGTAAGTATAAAGGGGGGGGGGGCTCGGGGGGCGGCTGCATTACAGGAGGTTTTTCACCTTAATGCACAGAATGCATTAAGATGAAAAATGGTGAGGGTTTGCAGCCCCTTTAAATAGAGTTTGAGCCTACTCCTTGCATACACTACAGAACATGTATGCTGAAGTGCTTGTATCCACACAACATGGCTTTTTTATGTCAAAGACAGACATAAACCTCAGCACAAAGGATCATATTTAAAAAATGAAACTCTTCAATTACATATGTATTTTTTTGCACACAGAATAAACACACTTTATCTGAGCCTACCTTACAGAAGAACTTCATTAAAATAATTAGTACCGTATTTATCGGCGTATAACACGCACTTTTTTCCCCTTAAAATCAGGGGAAAATCCTGGGTGCGTGTTATACGCCGATACCCGCCGATCTCCCGCTGGTTTTTTCGTTAGGGGAGCGAGCGGAGCCGATATTCCGAAAGCCGCGTGTATTTTCGGCTATTTTCAGCTATTTTCGGCTCCTCGCGCAGTTCCGCCCACCTCCACTGATTGCGAGAGGAGCCGAGCGCCGACAACATAAAGAAATCCAAGTTCGGCTATTTTCGGCTCCTCTCGCAGTCCCGCCCCTGTCTGCGAGCAGAGCCGAGACTAGCCGAACTCGGATTCCTGTATGTTGTCAGCGCTCGGCTCCTCTCGCAATCAGTGGAGGTGGGCTGAACTGCGAGAGGAGCTGAAAATAGCCGAAAATACACGCGGCTTTCGATATGTCACGCGGCGCTCGTCCTCGGCGCCAATTTTAAATGGGCAAATATACTGGGCAACGCTGCAAATGTACTGGGCAAGCCTGCAAAGGCACTGGGCAAGGCTGCACTGGGCAAGGCTGCACTGGCAAGGCTGCAATAGCACTGGAAAAGGCTGCACTGGGCAAGGCTGCAAATGCACTGGGCAAGGCTGCACTGGCACTGGGCAAGGCTGCAAATGCACTGGGCAAGGCTGCACTGGGCAAGGCTGCAAGGATGGACAAGGCTGCACTGGGCAAAGCTGCAAGGATGGACAAGGCTGCAGATGGACACTGGACAAGGCTGCAATGATGGGCATTTAAATGTAAGTTTTTTTTCCTTAAACTTCCCTCCTTAAAGTTTTTTTCCTTAATATTCCCTCCTAAACTTGGGGTGCGTGTTATACGCCGATAAATACGGTAACTACTTTGCAACCAGTGACTGTAGAGACGATAAATACATAGGAGGTGTATGTAACACACTTTATATAGTTTAGGGGTCAGGACTATATAATGGAGAATATAATACAGTATATAGAGAAAAGCAGTTAATCTATTCTCTATAAGTCACCCCCCCCCCCTCTAGGAGGTATGATCTGACCACGCTCACTGTTCACAATGATGCACTATGCACACCACGGAGCTACCCATCTCCAATGTGCTCCTGAGTGCCCCAGGTTTTTTACAATCCTAGAAATGCCCCTGTTTGCTGGTGACAGATTATGTGCAGTGACATTAGTAGTTGTGACATTTGTAAAAAGACGAGAAAAGGAGGGAGACAATTTTTCCTCTAAGAGAATGAGATCTTTAATGGAGACATCAACGTCTGTTACCAAGGTAAACACGCAGATAGTAAGATTTAGTTTAACCACTTTCAGCCCCGGACCATTTTGCTGGCTTAAGACCAGACCACTTTTTTCCGATTCGGAACTGCGTCGATTTAACTGACAATTGCGCGGTCGTACGACGTGGCTCCCAAACAAAATTGGCGTCCTTTTATTCCCACAAATAGAGCTTTCTTTTGGTGGTATTTGATCACCTCTGTGGTTTTTATTTTTTGCGCTATAAACAAAAAAAGAGCGAAAATTAAAAAATAAAAACACATAATTTTTTACTTTTTGCTATAATAAATATCCCCCAAAAATATATAAAAACATTTTTTTTCCTCAGTTTAGGCCGATACGTATTCTTCTACATATTTTTGGTAAAAAAAATCGCAATAAGTGGTTATTGATTGGTTTGCGCAAAAGTTATAGCGTTTACAAAATAGGGGATAATAGGGGATAATACCAATAATATGTCCGACGCCGTCAATACCCTTAGCATCTAAAATTGCCGGTGGGTGCCAGAGTATCCACCGCGCACTGCGCTGGGTAACAGACGAAGGCATGTCACGCCACGATTGTCCAGAAAGCATCTGCAGCCTCAAATTGGATGAAACTATAGATGCATGCGGTGCCTTTGAAGTAGCAGGAATCTGCAAAACATGTCGGCCATTCTGCATATCCAATCAGCTTGTTGTTGTTTCTTGTATCAAGTATGACTTATGGTCTATATACAATGATGACTATGTGATTTTTGATGCCATTATGCGATAATAAATGTAATACTTTCTTAACCGGTTCCCGACCGGCGCACGACCATGTACGTCGGCAGAATGGCACACAGGCATAAGGGCGTACAGGTACGTCCCTTTAAGAATGCCGCCGTGCCATCGCATGCGCGCCGCCGGCCGGGACCCCCGTAAATCCGGACGCGGGTCCCGTGGACTTGATCGCTGCGGGGATACCCGCGATCGTCTCATGGGAAGGCTGAACGGGGAAATGCGGAAGTAAACAGCATCTCCCCGTTCTGCCTAGCAACAAGTGACACTGATCTCTGCTCCCTGTGATTGGAGCAGAGATCAGTGTTCACTAAACACACAGCCACGCCCCCCCCACAGTTAGTAACACGCCCCTAGGAACACTTAACCCCTACACTGCCATCCCCTGCCAGTGTCATTTACACAGGAATCAGTGCATTTGTATAGCACTGATTGCTGTATAAATGACAATGGTCCCAAAAATGTGTCAAAAATGTCCGATGTGTCCGCCATAATGTCGCAATCACAATAAAAATCGCTGATCGCCGCCATTACTAGTAAAAAAAAAAAAATATTAATAAAAATGCCATAAAACTATCCCCTATTTTGTAAACGCTATAACTTTTGCGCAAACTAATCAATAATCGCTTATTGAATACACATCGGCCTAAACTGAGGAAAAATTGTATATATTTTTGGGGGATATTTTTTTATAGCAAAAAGTAAAAAAGAATGCCTTTTTTTCTAAATTGTCGGTCTTTTATTGTTTATAGCGCAAAAAAAAAAAACCGCAGAGGTGACCAAATATCACCAAAAGAAAGCTCTATTTGTGGGGAAGAGAAGGACGTCAATGTTGTTTTGGAGCCATATCGCACGACTGCGCAATTGTCAGCTAAAGCGACGCAGTGCCGAATGCAAAAAGTGCTCTGGTCTTTGGCCAGCAAAATGGTCCGGGGCTGAAAGTGGTTAAAATGTCTCTATTATGAAACCCCCTTAAACAGTTTGCGGTTTTATTCTTCATCAATTCTAAAAATATGTCATTTAAGAAAAAAGAAAGAAGAAGAATTACTACCACAGCTTAATTTTTTACTTCTCTACTTTTATTTAGGACTAGACTCTATAGAAAGGACAGAACAATTCTCAAAGCAGTCAATCTATAAAAGATCCAATGATATACGCTATATTACCAAAAGTATTGGGACGCCTGCCTTTACACGCACATGCACTTTAATGGCATCCCAGTCTTAGTCCGTAGGGTTCAACATTGAGTTGGCCCCGCCCTTTACAGCTATAACAGCTTCAACTCTTCTGGGAAGGCCGTCCACAAGGTTTAGGAGGGTGTCTATGGGAATGTTTGACCATTCTTGGCCCCTTAGTTCCAGTGACGGGAACTCTTATGCTGCGTACACATGATCGGAATTCCCGTCGGAAAAAGCTCTGACGGTTTTCCCGACGGAATTCCACTCAAAGTGTCTTGCCTACACACAGTCACACCAAATTCCGACCATCAAGAGCGCAGTGATGTACAACACTACAACGAGCCGAGTTCAATGCTTCCGAGCATGCGTTGAATTGTTTCCGAGCATGCATGTTTCCGAGCATGCGTAGGAATTTTGCGCGTCAGAATTGCTACAGACGATCGGAATTTCCGATAGAAACCTTTTCCGGTGGAAAAATTGAGAACATGCTCTCAATTCTTTGCTGTCGGAAATTCGGCCAGCAAAATTCCGATGGAGCCTACACACGGTCGCATTTTCCGATGAAAAGCTCTCATCGGCCTTTTTCTGGCCGGAATTCCGATCGTGTGTACGCGGCATTAAGGCGTCAGCATACCAATACATTTTGGACAATTTCATGATCCCAACTTTGTGGGAACAGTTTGGGGATGGCCCCTTCCTGTTCCAATATGACTGCCCACCAGTGCACAAAGCAAGGTCCATAAAGATATGGATGAGCGAGTTTGGGGTGGAGGATCTTGACTGGCCTGCACACAGTCCTGACCTCAACCCCCGAAATAACACCTTTGGGATGAAGTGGAGACTGTGAGCTCTTCTGGAACTCTTCAGTGACCAGGCAATTGGACCTGCCATTAATGTTCCCACCGGGCGGACCAAAACACTGCAACACCGCTGGTGGGCGGACATGGAGCCGCTGAGGGGGAAAAATCGCATATCAGCCCAGGGAAAATTGGTCATCAATGTACGAAAGCACAGATGTAATAAAGAATGGCGAAGCCGCAAACTGCTCACAACATCGGGCATAAAGACATGAATGCTGATAATTAAAATTTGGGAAAAAGAATATGAATAGTAAAACAAAAGAAAATTATGATATAGCATAAGGTGGAATCAAACGTTTAAGTGGCTTTGTAGGGGCAACTAAATGAGAACATGCGTGTGTCAGCATTGTGAACAAGTTGGGAATCCTGCACATTCTAGGTCATCTGATGTGATTGAACAATTTTTTATCTCGGTATGTACCCTATATATTTTTTCTATCTCAGTACTTTGGCCTGCCTTCTATAACCACTTGCCTACCAGCCACGAACACCTCCTTCCTGACCAAGCCATTTTTCAGCTTTCAGCGCTGTCGCATTTTGAATGACAATTGCGCGGTCATGCAACGCTGTACCCAAATAAAATTTTTATCATTCTTTCCCCACAGATAGAGCTTTATTTTGGTGGTATTTGATCACCTCTGCGTTTTTTATTTCTTGCGCTATTAACAAAAGAAGAGGGACAAGTTTGAAAAAACATAATATTTTTTACTTTTTATTATAATAAATATCCAATTTTTTTTTTTTTTAAACACATTTTTTTTTCCTCAGTTTAGGCCGATACGTATTCTTCTACATATTTTTGGTAAAAAAATTTGCAATAAGCGTATATTGATTGGTTTGCGCAAAAGTTATAGCGTCTACAAAATAGGGGATAGATTTATAGCATTTTTATTATTTTTTTTTTTTTTACTAGAAATGGCGGCGATTTGCGATTTTTATCGTGACTGCGACATTGCGGCGGACACTTCGGACACTTTTGACTTATTTTTGGGACCATTCACATTTATACAGCGATCCGTGCTATAAAAATGCATTGATTACTGTATAAATGTGACTGGCAGGGAAGGGGTTAACACTAGGGGGCGCTGCAGGGGTTAATGTATTCCCTATCTTGGTGATTCTTACTGTGGGGGGAGGGGACTGACTGGGGGAGGAGACCGATCGGTGTCCCTATGTACAAGGGACACACCATCGGTCTACTCTCCTCTGACAGGACGTGGATCTGTGTGTTTACACACACAGATCCACGTCCTGCTCGATTACCGGGCAATCGCGGGTGCCTGGCGGTCATCGCGACCGCCGGGCACGCGCACCGGGGCCCCAGCTATGCGGCGGGCGCACGCGCGCGCCTCCCGCGGCGCACGCGCGCCCCCCAGTGGCCAAATTGTAGACGACGTCATATGCCGGCGGCCCGCCACAGTAGCTGCACCGTCCCGCCGTCATTTGACAGTGGGCGGTCAGCTAGTGGTTAATATACACACTGGCCAGTCTGTTGTACCCCACGGTATCCTATAGGTGCCCCATATTGATATAATACCTCTTTCACTCCAACCACTTATCTAATTTATGTCTCTCTTGTTGACAGCATTATGATATACCCCTAAGTACCTATCTTACCTTACTCTGGCTCCCATATCAGCCCGGGAACCTGCTCCTGTTATTAGGGGCTCGCAGTCTCACTTGTTCGTTTGCACCCTTTAAATGGTAAGTCGCAATATGCTCTTCTATACACATATGTATAAAATGGATGCAATATAATTACTTTCTCCTTCTTTCTTCACCCCCCATAATTATCCTCCCTGACATGCATTTCTGTGAGTCGGGATGTCGCCGCTTTTCCTGATGGCAGAATCAGGCTGGCGCCTCCTAGGTTGTCTCCAGGTGCATTGTTTATCTTTTTCTACTTTTTCATATTTATATGATATTAACCTTCCTTTAATCTCCCCCTTTCTAGAGACAACCATTCTCCTTTAATATATACTCCCGAAGAAGCGGCCAGTCCGCGAAACATGTTGAGTGCCATCCTGTGACAGTTCTAATATCACTACATTGCTTCCGTTATCAGGGACCAATAATCTAGTGCGGCACTGTTCAATTATAGGAAAGACTCTGTATTGTATTATCTCAATATTGTCTCTTGTTTTTATGTGTCCCCTTGTTTCATTTATTATATGACCTGAATTTTGTTTTCTATTATATTGTTGTAATAAATCTTTATATATTTTTCTATATACATTGTTATGTGAGTCTATATCCGTACCATGAAAGTCCACAGTTGCCTCAATTCTTCTGCCATTTCTATTTATTCCCATAGACACACTCCTAAACCTTGTGGACGGCCTTCCCAGAGGAAGCTGAAGCTGTTATAGTTGCAAAGGGTGGGCCAACTCTAAATTGAACCCTACGGACTAAAGCCCCATACACACGGTCGGATTTTTGCATGGATTCTGTCCGATCGGACAATGTTGTTGAAAAATCAGACCGTGTGTATGCACCATCGGACAGTGTACGTCGGATTGTCCGACGGACAAAGTCCTATCTCCTGCTGGATAGATTTGCCGACAACAAGGTCCGATCACACCAAATCCGATCGTGTGTACGGTTGTCCGACCGGACAAAGTGCTACGCATGCTCAGATCACATTACAAGACCAAAGCTATTGGCTACTAGCCTCTAGGTAGTCCCGTCGTAGGCAACAAACGTCACCACGTTCAGAATGATCGGATTTTCCGACAACTTTGTCTGACCGTGTGTACGCAAAACCAACATCAGACAAAGTATGACGGACATGGTCCGACGGACCTGGTCCTCGGATAATCCGCGCGTGTGTATGGGGCTTAAGACTGGGATGCCATTAAAGTTCATGTGTGTGTAAAGGCAGGTGTCCCAATACTTTTGGTAATATAGTGTATGTTTATTAGAACGTTATGGGTTGAAAATGTAATAATATAAAAAGTGAAAGAAACTGAAAAAATCCTGATAAGAAATGAAAGCCAGCAAGCTCCCTGCATAAATTTCCCTGGACACATTCTTGTTTAGCAGTCCTTGGCTCTTATCAGTATGTTGGATTTCTTGGGTCTCATCTCACAGATCCAGAGATGATAATCGTTGCACGAGGATGAGGTCAGTTGAAGTTGTTGATCCAGTTTGGCGCAATGTCCAAACTGAGTATCCGGGACAAACACCCTGGAGAACAAACCACACCTCTATTAATATTATATGAAACACCAAAGTACGCTTGAATCATAGAAGCTCAAACTAAAAAAAAATGTTCAGTAAAGTGTAGAACTGCCAATAAGGTCCTGATCAGTGGTGGCCCATCCATAGGGGGCGCTTTAAACTGGCCCTTTAAAAAAAAAAATACAAAAAAAAGTTCCTTAAGTGCACTGTGTTCGGACGCCGGACACATTGCCCTTATGGGAAACGCAACGTCTATGCAATCACGAGATTGCAGATGTAGCGCTACATTTGCGGGCGTTTAGCCCGCCTTGCGGCGTTTTCTGAAGTGCCGAGTAGCATCCGCCCAGCCATAGTAACATATACTACAGGCGCCGGGCAGAAGCTACTTCGGCGCTTCAGATTTGATTGACATCTGACCTCAGTTAGATGTTACTCCCTGTCTCCCATTGCGCCCGGGAGTGGAACCAGGAAGTATCATCAGCGCTGCCAGTTGAAGGAGACACCGCAGAAGAGGACAACAGCAAGGTAAGTACAGAGGTTGCATTTAATGGGATTACATTAAGGGGGTGTCTATACTGATGGGGGGTCTGCACTAAGGGGGGTGTCTATACTGTGGGGGTCTGCACTAAGGGGGGATTCTATACTGATGGGGGGGTCTGCACTAAGGGGGGGATTCTATACTGCAGGGGTTTGCATTAAGGGGGTGTCTATACTGATGTGGGGTCTGCACTAAGGGGGGTGTCTATACTGTGGGGGTCTGCACTAAGGTGGATTCTATACTGATGGGGGGTCTGCACTAAGGGGGGGATTCTATACTGATGGAGGGGGTCTGCACTAAGGGGGGATTCTATACTGCGGGGGTTTGCACTAAGGGGGTGTCTATACTGTTGGGGGGGTTGGCACTAAGGGGGGTGTCTATACTGTGGGGGTCTGCACTAAGGGGGGGATTATATACTGCAGGGGTTTGCACTAAGGGGGTGTCTATACTGATGGGGGGTGTCTATACTGATGGAGGGTCTGCACTAAGGGGGGTGTCTATACTGTGGGGGGTCTGCACTAAGGGGGATTCTATACTGATGGGGGGTCTGCACTAAGGGGGGATTCTGTACTGATGGGGGGTCTGCACTAAGGGGGGAATATATATACTGCGGGGGGTTGCACTAAGGGGGTGTCTATACTAAGGGGGTGTCTATACTGCGTGGGTCTGCACTAAGGGGGGGATTCTATACTGATGGGGGGTCTGCACTAAGGGGGGATTCTATACTGATGGGGGTCGGCACTAAAGGAGGGGTGTCTGCACTAAGAGGGGGGATTCTACACTGATGGGGGTGTCTGTACTGAGGGAGGGGGGTCTGCATTTGATGTGACAGAGGCTACATTTGGGGGGACAGAGGCTGCATTTGGGGGGACAGAGGCTGCATTTGATGTGACGGAGGCTGCATTTGATGTGACGGAGGCTACATTAGATGTGACAGAGGCTGCATTTGATGTGACGGAGGCTGCATTTGATGTGATGGAGGCTGCATGTAAGGAGGGACTCTGCTGGGGACGCCTGATGGCATCTGGTTTTAGGCGACGTGGCAAGTAAGTAACACGCTCAGGGCTCCCACTGATTCTGCATTATGGTGAGAATGATTTAATTTTATATTACAATGTAATAAAAAATAATGTGCTTCAATCATCCTGACACCATAACAACCATGGTGCCGGGATGATTGAAGCGCCAACACCAGGTGTTTGGAATATCTTTATCTGCTGAATTGTTAAACTTTCTAGAATACACATTTCTATTGTTGTGTAGGATCTGGGCCCGCTGTCCCTCCATCCCTCTCTCCCTCTCCCTCCATCCCTTGTTCATCTCAGATGCTAACCACACCACCTTAGAGCCACACCCACTATTTTGCTCAAACCACGCCCATTTTCACCAAGTGGGAGGGGCCAAAGAGGAAGGGCGGGGTCTGGCGACCCCATCCTAAAACTTCACCAGCCGCCACTGGTCCTGATGGTAAAATAATAAAACATTGGAGGCAGAACAAGGTGCTCCTTACCAGTGATGGGCTTCAGCTCAGATTTGGGTTCTGTCCAAGTTCATCTGAACCCAGGCGTTAACTGTAGTTGGAAGATTCTACACCAAAGCATACTGCAGCATGCTACCTCATGTAAAAAAAAAATTGAGGTCCCACAAATAGAGCTTTCTTTTGGTGGTATTTGATCACCTCTGCGGTTTTTTTTATTTTTTGCGCTATAAACAAAACAAGAGCCACAAGTTTGAAAAAAAAACAATATTTTTTGCTATAATAAATATCCAATTTTTTTTTTTTTTTAAACAAAAATTTTCCTAGTTTAGGCCGATACGTATTTTTCTACATATTTTTGGTAAAAAAAATTGCAATAAACGCATATTTATTGGTTTGCGCAAAAGTTATAGTGCCTACAAAATAGGGGATAGATTTATTGCATTTTTATTATTAATATTTTTTTTACAAGTAATGGCGGCGATCTGCGATTTTTATCGTGACTGCGATATTGCAGCGGACATATCGGACACATTTGACACATTTTTGGGACCATTCACATTTATACAGTGATCCGTGCTATGAAAATGCATTGATTACTGTATAAATGTGACTGGCAGGGAAGGGGTTAACCACTAGGGGGCGCTGAAGGGGTTAATATGTTCCCTGGGAGTGATTCTAACTGTAGGGGGAGGGGATTGACAAAGGGATCAGTGTTTCTCTGTATTGAGAACACACCATTGGTCTCCTCTCCTCTGACAGGACCGTGGATCTGTGTGTTTACATACACAGATCCACGGTCCTGCTGTGTTACCGGGCAATTGCGGGTGCCCAGCGGACCCCCTGGTGGGCCGAAAAGGCGAGGGCGTCATATGACGCCCTCCCGCCACGAGAGCTGCACCGCCTGGCCGTCAATTGACAGCCGGCGGTCAGCAACCAGTTAAAAAAAAAAATCCCCAAAAATGTCCCTTATAAATCCATCATCAATGCCTGTCATCCATTGACCTGCTGAAAAAAAAACAGGAGTCCGAACAGGCGTTCATCCAGATACCTGAAAAGCCAAAGTGTCAGGACCCGGGACTGAACCTGCAGCCTCTGGTGAAGTCTGTTCTTGCTGAGCTACCTTTGATGCTGGACAGCTCTTTGCCTTGAACCTTGTTTCTCTTGAGCCCTTTGCTCCTACAATGAACTACCTATTTAAGCCACGCTGTGACGGGAGTCACTTTGGGTGGGGGGTTTGTGGAACACAGCTTACCTTGGAGAGCTCTGTTGTATATATGTATATATTGTTTGTTGTCTCATGCTGTTGTGGACTCTTTGCTGTGATTGTTTGGGGTGTGGTTGTATTCCAATGTTCTATTGTGTCTGTCTGCCTTGGATACTATGGGATGTGTATGTAGATTAGCTGTGAGATTGGTGGGGGCAAATTCCTCCAACAGTTCTCCCTGCTGATAAGACTGTTTACTGATGAGAAGTTTGAATACACCTGACCTGTGTGTCTATTGTGATTGGACAGTTTACCCCGCCCTGAATCCAAGGGTAGGGGGTGATTCTGAGTTATATATCTGTTGTAACATGTGCTTCAATAAAGGAGTTTCATGTTGTTCACCCTACACTGTGTTACGGCTGGTAACTGGGTGAGCTAAGGGGTCTTGGATAGTGCTGGTTCTGGACAGAGGAAGCATTTACGGCGGACAGGGGTTCGTCACACATGCCTTCCTGCTTGCCAGATTATTGTACTCTCTCTAGCCGATATCTCACTCTTGTTACTCCTGCTGTTCGTATCTTCACTACCACTAGTTACCGACCTTTGGCTCGTTCCTTAATTTACACTTCTGCCTGATTCCCAACCTGCAACCACTTGTTACTGACCTTTTGGCGTTTACTGACTATGCTTCTGTTTTTTGTTTTTTTTTTACAATTTACAACTTATAACAATACTAATACATACAATACATGCCCACCAAACAACTAAAATTACATTTACAAAAAAAACGCTTCTGCTTGATGCAACCACTTATAACTGATCCTTCGGCTTGTTTACTGACTACGCTTCTGCTTTTTTTTTTTTTTTACAATTTACAACTTATAACAATACTAATACATACAATACATGTCCACCAAACAACTAAAATTACATTTACAAGAAAAAAACTCTTCTGCTTGATCCCTACCTGCAACCACTTATTACTGACATTTTGGCTTGTTTACTGACTAAGCTTCTGCTTTTTTTTTTTTTACAATTTACAACTTATAACAATACTAATACATACAATACATGCCCACCAAACAACTAAAATTACATTTACAAAAAAAACGCTTCTGCTTGATGCAACCACTTATAACTGATCCTTCGGCTTGTTTACTGACTACGCTTCTGCTTTTTTTTTTTACAATTTACAACTTATAACAATACTAATACATACAATACATGTCCACCAAACAACTAAAATTACATTTACAAGAAAAAAACTCTTCTGCTTGATCCCTACCTGCAACCACTTATTACTGACATTTTGGCTTGTTTACTGACTAAGCTTCTGCTTTTTTTTTTTTTTTACAATTTACAACTTGTAACAATACTAATACATACAATACATGCCCACCAAACAACTAAAATTACATTTACAAGAAAAAAACTCTTCTGCTTGATCCCTACCTGCAACCACTTATTACTGACATTTTGGCTTGTTTACTGACTAAGCTTCTGCTTTTTTTTTTTTATAATTTACAACTTGTAACAATACTAATACATACAATACATGCCCACCAAAAAAATAAAATTACATTTACAAAAAAAAAAATGCTTCTGCTTGATCCCTACCTGCTACATCTGCTACTGGACCATGGCTTGCTCACCTCCTGGTGGGCCAATCCTGAGGACCGCATCAACGTGCAGCAAAACCCAACTTCACCATCAGGAGCTCTAGTGAACACCGGTTAGTGCTTAGACCCCACACCTCAGTCGAGCCTGTGTCATCCACCAGAGTGACCTGCTTCAGTACTTATCCAGCTAGTGGGTGGGAGCTTCTCTACTGCTATAGCTACTGGTTTCGGAGCCTGACCCATGACCTTGACATACCGTTCAGTCTGAACCTAGATGAACTGCTGTCTCATCCTTAGTTGGGAGGGTTAAAGGCAGAGATCTCCTCATCTAACATGAATTTTGGACAGACAGGTTTAGCGCTGGACATCTTGTGAACCAACTAAAAGCTGACAAGTCTCTGCAAATTGAATCTGGGTCTAGTGTGTAACCTAGCAAACCTTTTTTACTTGTCTTTATCTGCAACAAGAAGACAAGGATCCAACCGTCTTACCCTTCTGTACCATCAGTCCAGACCCATTGAATAATTGTGTCCCCAGGTCTATTCAACCTTGTCCTCTGCTGTAATCCAATCCAGAATGCTCTGCCCAGATTCCGTATGTAAGACTAAAATGATATAAAAACATTTACACATACAAAATACATGATAAAATAAGAGGAAATAGTTCATATTTTATGTATCCTACAGAAAACGTTACAAACTTAAAACTACATCTAATGCCACGTACACACGTGCGGACTTTTGCCGGCGGACTTAGTCCAGCGGACAATCCGCCGGACTTTCCAGCGGGGCTTCGCCGGACTTTCCGTGCATGTGACTTGACCACACACGCACGGACTTCTCCGGCGGATAATCCGCCGGCCAAAAGTCCGCGGGACTTTTGAAAATGAACGGACTTGCCCACACACGGAGCAGTCCGTTCATTTAGAACGTAACTTCAGGTTACATAGCTAGCGTAGGCAGTAAATGCCGCCGCGCTAGCTCCGTGACCTGGCATGGATTTAAAGGGACTCCCCACGCCGAAAAAAACAGCGTGGGGGTTCCCCCCATATCCATGTCAGACCCTCATCCGAGCACGCAGCCTGGCAGGCCAGGAAAGGGGTGGGGACGAACGAGCCCCCCCCCTCCTGAGCCGTACCAGGCCGCGTGCCCTCAACATGGGGGGTGCCCTGGGAAAAGGGGAGCCGTGCGGCCCCCCCACCCCAAAGCACCTTGTCCCCATGTTGATGAGGACAAGGGCCTCTTCCCGACAACCCTGGCCGTTGGTTGTCGGGGTCTGCGGGCGGGGGCTTATAGGTATCTGGGAGCCCCCTTTAATAAGGGGGCCCCCAGATACCGGCCCCCCACCCTATGTGAATGAGTATGGGGTACGATGTACCCCTACCCATTCACCTAAGGTGTAAAATGTAAAGTACAAAAACACACACACTTTTGAAAAAATATTTTATTGCACTGCTTCGGGGGTCTTCTTCCGCCTTGGGGGTCTTCTCGCCGGACTCCTCTGCCATTTACCAAGCTCTTTTACAGAGCGGAGAAGTCCGGCTACCTTCTTCGTCGTCGCCGCCGTCGTCTGGGGGTCTCGATCCGCCTTCGGGGGTTTTCCGGGGTCTTCCGGGGGTCTCTTCTGTTCTTGCGGCGGTCGTCGTCTTCCGCGCCGCCGGCGCCGCCTTCTTCTTCTTGTCCTTCTTCTTGTTCTTCTTGTTCTTCTTCCGATGTTGACCCGTCGCTGTCTCTGCCCGGAATGCCAGAACCGCGCTGCGCTGGGACTTATATAGGGACATGGGGACAGGGTCACATGCTCATGTCACATGGTGACCCCGCCCCCTTGCAATGTCACAGTCCCGGAGGATGCTGGGACTGTGACCCCCGAAGGCGGATCGAGACCCCCAGACGACGGCGGCGACAACGAAGAAGGTAGCCGGACTTCTCCGCTCGGTAAAAGAGCTTGGTAAATGGCGGAGGAGTCCGGCCAGAAGACCCCCAAGACGGAAGAAGACCCCCGGAGCAGTGCAATAAAATATTTTTTCAAAAGTGTGTGTGTTTTTTGTACTTTACATTTTACACCTTAGGTGAATGGGTAGGGGTACATCGTACCCCATACTCATTCACATAGGGTGGGGGGCCGGATCTGGGGCCCCCTTATTAAAGGGGGCTCCCAGATTCCGATAAGCCCCCGCCCGCAGACCCCGACAACCAACGGCCAGGGTTGTCGGGAAGAGGCCCTTGTCCTCATCAACATGGGGACAAGGTGCTTTGGGGTGGGGGGGCCGCACGGCCCCCCTTTCCCCAGGGCACCCCCCATGTTGAGGGCACGCGGCCTGGTACAGCTCAGGAGGGGGGGGGCGCTCGTTCGTCCCCACCCCTTTCCTGGCCTGCCAGGCTGCATGCTCAGATAAGGGTCTGACATAGATTTGGGGGAAACCCCCACACCGTTTTTCGGCGTGGGGAGTCCCTTTAAATCCATGCCAGCTTACGGAGCTAGCGCGGCGGCATTTACTGCCTACGCTAGCTACGTAACCTGAAGTCACGTGCTAAATGAACGGACTTGCCGACCAGCGGCAAGTCCGTTCATTTAAAAAGTCCGGCGGACTAGCCTACTAACGGCGGGATTGTCCGCCGGACTGCCAAGTCCAGCGGATAGTTTTAAAACAAAACTTAAAACTTTGGTCCGCCGGACTTTGGCGCCAAAAAGTCCGCCGACGCCCACACACGAGGGGATTGTCCGCTGGACTTGAGTCCAGAGGATAATCCCGCGGGATTGTCCCTTCGTGTGTACGCCGCATTAGCAATACCAGCCTATACTGTATACAATGTTATCTGCCTTGCCGATAGAGATAAGGTTTTGGTAATTCCTGTTTGAAATTTAGGGGGGGGGGGGCAGAGATGTGTGTTGACTGAGGAAGGGGTTGAAGAGGAGAGATATGTACTGAGGGGCTGGTGGAGTAGAGATGTGCACTGGGTGTTGGAGGAGAGACCTGTGTAGGAGAGAGTTGGAGGTGAGAAATATGTATGGGGGGGGGGGTGGCAGAGATGGGTACTTGAGAGGGCATAGATGTATACTGGGGGAGGGGGGAGAGATGTGCCATGAGGGGTTGAAGGGTGCTGGGATGTGTACCACAGAGGTTGGTGGGGGGAGACCTGCAGTCTCTGTGTTACTTACTTATGACCTCTGCACTCTGCAATACACACTCTTGACCTCCTACATGCTGGTTTTCGCATACATATGGTTTTGACTCCTACACTATCCGTGGTACACACATATGACCCCCACATTCCGTGTGTTACCAACTCCTGACCCCTGTATTCTGTGTGTTACCAACTCCTGACACCTGTATTCTGTGTGTTACCAACTCCTGACCCCTGTATTCTGTGTATTACCAACTCCTGACCCCTGCACTCAATGTGTTACCTACCCCTGACCTTTTCACCCTGTGTGTTACCTACTCCCAACCCCTGCACTTTGTGTATTACCTAATTCCTGACCCCTGCACTCTGTGTGTTACCTAATCCAGACCACTGCACTCTGTGTGTTACCTAATCCTGACCCCTGCACTCTGTGTGTTTCCTAATCCTGACCCCTGCACTCTGTGTGTTACCTAATCCTTACCTCCTCACTCTGTATGTTACCTACCCCTGACTTCTTTACTCTGTGTGTTACAAACTCCCAACCCCTGTACTCCGTGTGTTACCTGCTCCCAACCCCAGAACTCTGTGTATTACCTACCCCTTACCCCTGCACGCTGTGTGTTCTCTACTCCTGATCCCTGCACTCTCTACAGCATAAACACAGGAGCCCTGAACTGTGTTATACACCCCTTTTCTCTTTATTACCTATTACTGAACCCTACACCCTGCATCCTGTGCAGTATCTACTCCTGACCATTGTACTCTGTGGGTAGGCTTTCACTGACTGTTTTTTGTGAAGTTATTTTGTAAGGTAGGCTGTGTGCAGAAAAGTATCTGTAATACTGGCTGGATGTACACTATACAATCTGATTGTACTGTCCCTGTACAATTTCCTTTAAAGTTAACAAAATTATGTAATTATGTAATAAGCAATGTATCCAATTAGCATCAGGTTAGTCAGTCCCCTGCACCACACAATTGTTGGTAGACTCAAAGGTTTTTGTACAATCAGATTGTTTAGTGTATAGCCATAGCTACAAACTATGATGTAGTACAAGGGCCTGCCTGATTGGCTACAGATTGATCAGACAGTTTAAGTACATCCTCATATTACATATCAGTGATACATCTAAAGGTGATTGTAAAACGATTGTATGGTCAAAATGTAATTTGTTCGGAGAGCCATAGAAAAGTATATATTTTTTAAATTGATTGTGCTGATGTTTATGCGTGTCTGAGTCTGGGACTCTCATAGTAATTAAAAGCAAGCTTTAGGTGTACTAGGACTGTGACCTTCGTCTGCTGTGTATATTTTGAGTAGGCTCAGGTTTAACCCCGCCCCTCATATTGTTAGTGTAATTTGGCCACACCCAACGCTAGGTATGGCACCTACACCCCATACTCTGAGTGACTGAGGGTACCCCAGGTCTTTAACTATCTTAACAATGCCCCTGTAGGGGGGCTTTAGGATTCTGATAAGTTACCCCCTCCCCGTGTCCATTTTTGCGAATAGGGTGTGAGGTTGAGGCTCTTGTCCCTCTATATCCCCGCAATGTTTGGATGAATGTGGGGGTCTGTAGTGAGACTTATCAGAATCTGGAAGCCCCTTTTAGAGTGGGGGGGGGGGGGCCTCAGATATCCTGATATCCCACCTAAGTAAATGAGTAAGGGGTAGCTGGACTGGAGTTATGGGTAGGTGGGCAAACTGGCCAAATGTGACCGGTTTTGCAAACACACTCAGCTCAGGTGGAACTCATGCTCAACCCCAACCTGAAGCCCAGTCCTACTGGACCTGTATATAGTGCAGTGAAGGTCCCATATTATGATACAAACTGCTCTAAATAAATGTCCTGGTCAGTCATCTGGTAATGTAATGATTATGGATCAGGACATCAGAATATATTACCCTCAGCATGGAGTCTGTGTGCCTAACCATGGCCAGCACAGCCCCTTTCTCTGCACAGTTCTTCTCACTGTCCTCTCTCGTCTTCCTTTCATTAGAAAAGAAATAACATTTCTGATCCAACAACGTCCACCCCCGGGGGCACTGATTGGTGTTACCTGCAGTGGGAAGAGAACAGAGGGTACCCCTTACAATACAAAGTTACATAGGTAGTTTCAGTGTTAAGCCCCATACACACGCGCGGATTATCCGAGGACCAGGTCCGTCGGATCATGTCCGTCATACTTTGTCTGATGTTGGTTTTGCGTACACACGGTCGGACAAAGTTGTCGGAAAATCCGATCATTCTGAACGTGGTGACGTTTGTTGCCTACGACAGGACTACGTAGAGGCTAGTAGCCAATAACTTTGGTCTTGTAATGTGATCTGAGCATGCGTAGCACTTTGTCCGGTCGGACAACGCTACACACGATCGGATTTGGTGTGATCGGACTGTGTTGTCAAAAAATCTATCCAGCAGGAGATAGGACTTTGTCCGTCAGACAATCTGATGGAAACTGTCCGATGGTGCATACACACGGTCGGATTTTTCAACAACATTGTCCAATCGGACAGAATCCATGCGAAAATCCGACCGTGTGTATGGGGCTTTAGTCTGGTTGAAAAAGGAAACACGTCAATCAAGTTCAACCGAATATGTTTCTGGTGCTCCAGGGTTTTATAGAAGCCGCTGGACCTGTCATAGGCCCTTATCAACGGTGCCAACTATGCCCCTCCCTTTTCTCCTCCTCCTTCATTCATAGGACAGCTTTTATGAATGGAGGAAAGGGGGGGGGCATGAAAAGGGTGGGCATAGTGAGCAGTAATGTCAAGTCCACATGACTGGTCCAGTGCCTCCTATAACCCCCCCCCCCCCCCCCATTATTTTGTTTTTACATTTTCGGTCTTTTTTCGTTTATATTGCAAAAAATAAAAATCGCAGAGGCGATCAAATACCACCAAAAGAAAGCTCTATTTGTGTGAAAAAAAATTATATCATGTTTATTTGTGTACAGCGTTGCATGACCGCGCAATTACCAGTTAGAGCAGCACAGTGCTAAATAGCAAAAAATGGCCTGGTCATGAGGGGGTGTAAATCTTCTGGACGTCAAGTGGTTAAAAATAGTCATGCAGCAGGCTGATAACTCGGGGCTCAACAAGATTCTAATGCGGCGTACACACGAGCGGACTTTCCCGCGGGAATGTCCGCCGGACTGAAGTCCGCCGGACAATCCGCCCGTGTGTGGGCGCCGGCGTACTTTTTGGCACCAAAAGTCCGGCGGACTAGGTTTTAAGTTTTGTTTTAAAATTGTCCGCTGAACTTGGCAGTCCCGCGATTAGTATGCTAGTCCGCCGGACTTTTGGAAATGAACGGACTTTCCGATCACCCCCCATGTTGAGGGCACGCGGCCTGGTACGGCTCAGGAGGGGGGGCGCTCGCTCGTCCCCACCCCTTTCCTGGCCGGCCGGGCTGCGTGCTTGGATAAGGGTCTGAGATGGATTTGGGGGGACCCCCACGCCGTTTTTTCGGCGTAGGGATTCCCTTTAAATCCATGCCAGGTGACGGGGCTAGCGCGGCGGCAGTCACTGCCTTCGCTAGTCCCGTCTACCTGCAGTTACATTCTAAATGAACGGACTGCTCCGTGTGTGGCAAGTCCGTTCATTTTCAAAAGTCCCGCAGACTTTTTTCCCGCGGATTGTCCGCCGGAGAAGTCCGGGCGTGTGTGGGCAAGTCACACGCTCGGAAAGTCCGGCGAAGCCCCGCTGGTAGGTCCGGCTGTTTGTCCGCCAGACTAGGTCCGGCGGACAATCCCGCCGGAAAGTCAGAGCGTGTGTACGAGGCATCAGTTGGACTGACAAACAGCATGTCCTGGAGCCAATACGTGATGACGTCACTGACAAGTCACGCCCATTATACACTTATTGGGATTCTTTTAGACGTGTAGCAAAATACATTTTGGCCAAAATTTATGAAAAAATTAGATTTTTTTACATTTTCCTTATTGGATATGTTTTATATTTGAAATTAAAAAATATTTTTTTTTTTTCAAAATCTGATCTTTTTTCATTTATATTGCAAAAAATAAAAAACCCAGCGGTGATCAAATACCACCACAAGAAAACTCTATTTGTGTGAGAAAAAATATGATATAAATGTAATTCGGGTACAGGGTTGCATGACCGCGCAATTCTCAGTGCTAAATAGCAAAAAATGGCTTGGTATGAAGGGGGTAAAACCTTCCGGAGGGCAAGTGGATAAGCAAACATACCTTCCTCCATAATGACTCTTTTCAGACATATCCCCCTCTGATTGGCATCTGCCAGCATCTGGGTCAGGTTCTGTTGGTTCTCCAGACTTCTGTTGGCTTCCAGTCTCGGCTCACAGGAGGAATCTCTGGCTAGAACTGAAATACAGGAAACATCGAGGAGTGTAGATGCATTTATCACTCGGGACAAGGTCATCAAGATGCCAAACTGTAACCCCCCCCTTCCCTTAGGGTTAGCAAATGGTGACAAAGCTGTGATCAGCAAGCATAAAGGGCTTTCTAATTATTTGGACAGACCCCCCCCCCCCCCCCCCACACCTTCCCACCCCTCTGGCCTAGTTTTTACAGCACCCTTTAACCACTTAAGGACTGCCTCCTGCACATTTATGTCGGCAGAATGGCACGGCTGGGCACAAGCACGTACAGGTACGTTGCTCTTTAAGAGCCCATCCAAGGGTCGCGCGCGCGACCCGGTCCTGAGGCCTGGGACCGTAGCGACGGGACCCGTTGACCCGATCGCCGCCGGTGTCCCGCGATCGGGTCAGAGAGCTGAAGATTGGGGAGAGGTAAGTGTAAACAATCCTCTCCCCGTGCTTCCTAGTGAGGCTGTCACTGATCGTCTGTTCCCTGTCATAGGGAAAGACGATCAGTGATGTCACACGCCAAGCCACGCCCCCCTACAGTAAAAAAACACATAGGTCACAGTTAACCCCTCCCCGCCCCCTAGTGGTTAACCCCTTCACTGCCAGTGAAATTTTTACAGTAATCAATGCATTTTTTAATCGCACTGATCGCTGTGTTAATGCCAATGGTCCCAAAAATGTGTCAAAATTGTCCGACGTGTCCGCCATAATGTCGCAGTCACAATAAAAAATCACTGATCGCCGCTATTACTAGTAAAAAAAATAAATATTAATAAAAATGCTCCCCTATTTTGTAGACGCTATAACTTTTGCGCAAACCAATCAATAAACGCTTTTTGCGATTTTTCTTATACCAAAAATATGTAGAAGAATACGTATCGGCTAAACTGAGGAAAAACATTTTTTTTATATATTTTTTGGGTATATTTATTATAGCAAAAAGTAAAAAATATTGAATTTTTTTCAAAATTGTCGCTCGACTTTTGTTTATAGCGCAAAAAATAAAAACCACAGGGGCGATCCAATACCACCAAAATAAAGCTCTATTTGTGGGAAAAAAAGGACGCCAATTTTGTTTGGGAGCCACGTCGCACGGACGCGCAATTGTCAGTTAAAGCGACGCAGTGCCGAATCGCAAAAGGGGCCTGGTCCTTTAGCTGCAAATTGGTCCGGGCTAAAGTGGTTAACACCCATATGGGACGGCCATAAGGTGAGGACGGTGTCAACCAGAGTATTGGTGAAAAGAGTTGGGTTTGTGGTCTTACCTTGCATTCCCAGCCACACCGAGACATACAACAGACCGATACAAGTCAGGAGGAGGAGGCCGGATATGTATGGAGAGTTCCAGAAATGGTGACCTGGGAAGACAGGAAACAGCCACAACTTTCATTATGGATTTATTCTATAATGCCCTTCGGGGGCCCCTTAAAGCCACCCAGCAGAACATTTCTTATTCCCTCCTCAGACTCCCCTGGAAAAGGGCTTGATTGGCTTCAGTGAACCCTTGAGAATGAAAGCCCACCCCGAACAAGCAGAAGAGCTGTATTCCCATTGGTTCCAGGAATTGGCTGTTTCAGTGTTGTGTGGTCCCAGTTCTGCTGTGATTAGCAGGTTGAGGACCGTGACAAAGCATCAGCAGTTGGATTTGCCTCTGGCTATTGGTTATGCATGCCCTACTTGGTATCTAGATTTACCAAAACCCTCAGAAGAAAGGGGTAATGGTTCTATCGGGAGACTATGGGCCCCCGATGCTGGCAGGACAGTATTACAGCTATTTAGTCCCACTGGCCAGTGGAGTACGAGTAATTTGGGCTGTTTGAGATAGGCCTGATAGATGCTAGTACATACTAGAGTCAGTTGTCGGCCCATGCTCTGTGGAACTGTACTAGCCTCGGTGACCAAGCCCCAGTGGGCGGGGAGAAACGCATTTCAGTTTTACTAAATCAGCCCCTCTGCAGGACAGCTTGTTCTGTTATGCAAAGTTGAAAAATAAATATAAATATCTACACTGCTCAAAAAAATGAAAGGAACGCTTTGAAAACTCATCAGATCTCAATGGGGAAAAATCTCTGCTGAATATCTACACTGGTATGGACTGGGTAATGTGTTAGGATCTACACTGGTATGGACTGGGTAATGTGTTAGGATCTACACTGGTATGGACTGGGTAATGTGTTAGGATCTACACTGATATGGACTGGGTAATGTGTTAGGATCTATACTGGTATGGACTGGGTAATGTGTTAGGATCTATACTGGTATGGACTGGGTAATGTGTTAGGATCTATACTGGTATGGACTGAGCAATGTGTTAGGATCTACACTGGTATGGATTGAGTAATGTGTTAGGATCTACACTGGTATGGACTGGGTAATGTGTTAGGATCTATCAGGGCCGATCCCAGGCGGGTGCTTGGGGTGCAGTGCACCCGGGCGCCAGAGAGGAGGGGCCGCTATAGTGCTAGAGTGCTCCCCTCCCTCCTCCTCCTCTCCATGTCCAGAGGCGCCTCTTTCTGCCGATCACCGTCGCGGCGTCACCGCCGCTGTGTTTACTTTCCTGCTGAAGCCCGCCCCCCTCCCTCCTCCATTCAGAGAAGGAGAGCAGCCAGAGCGGCTAGTCTCTGCGTGGAGAGAGACCAGCTGCGCGCTGATGTCCCTGGGGGGGGGGGGCACGCTCGCTCCGTGCTTGACACATTGTTCTCCTTCTCTCTCTATCTCTTACTCCCGCCCAAGCCTGTCTCAATCTGTCCTCCACCCGGGCGGCGCGGCTGCACACTGTCCTCTCCTCTTCAGCTGCCGCCCGGGTGTTTTTACGTAAACTAGTGGAGGGGGGGTTGTCCTCCTTGTATTTTTAAAGAGCTCAAATTAAAATCAATAACCTGAACAAAATAATTTGCCATGTTAGTTTTTTTCTTTGTCTTAATAAATTATAAACGGTCTCTGGCACAATCGCCTGGTCTTGTAGAGGTTCTCCCCACATAATGAATCTCACATTTTATATACTGTAGGTTCAAACATAAATAACATATTTAGTGTTGCAGTTGAGAAGTTGTTTTATTGGAAAATACTTCTATGTACTACAAGAGCTAATCAGCCACGAGTCTCCCAAAAACTGAGAACTTCAACACCTAGTTGTGTTACATCGAATCAAACCCAATTTCTCCACGATGTCCTCAGTATTATCACAATATGGCAGCCCTTGGAAATGATCCAATATAAAGATATTCATCTCATTAGCACACAGTACATGTCATGACCCGAAACACTGAAGACATCTCCACTGTGTCAATATTTTGTTCCTTTTTTTTATTTTGTTGATTATAATATTAATTGGTGTAGTGCCATAACCCCTGAAGGCGGCTATGAATTTGCTGGGCTTACCAATTACCTCCTCCTTGTAGCTCGTTGTTCCCAGGGTTAGTACCCAGTAACTTCAGAAGTCCTTTTAAGTATTTTTATTTGCAAGGGGTAACGTTCAACTATAACACAGTCTCTCAGTTGGGAATAGAGGGCACGGGTGATAAAACTCAGGCACTTCAGAACTGCCGACATCAATTGAATGTCTCTTAGATAGCCCAGAGAGTAGCCACTCGCAACTGGGCGCTTCACTGCTGGATAAACCTCTAACTGTGGATTTAGCAGCCAACAAGTGATTCAAAGATCTGTAAAGTCTCTGTCACAGACTAGGTTGTAACTGAAGATAAATTAGGAACTTTTCCCACAGTACCTGAATCTTTCAGCCGCTTGGCGATACCGTAAGAAATGTGGATTCTCTAGTGTCCATACATCTCAGCTCCCAGGCTCTTGCCGAGCAGCCAGCTTCTTGGCCCTCCTCCGAAGAGTCCTCCCCCGGTCACTTGTACGAGTTGCCGTGTCTCTCCAATGCCGAGAGAACACCGGGACACCTCCGAATCCTCCTTCAGTTACTGGGACTCGAACTAGCCAGATCCAAGACTCGGGAATGGACAGGTCCCCACCCCCGACCATAAGGGCCTCTGGGGCTGGTCAATATGACCATGTTCACGGGGACGGCAGACACTCCTGGGCCTGGGACCCCTCACGAGGTTCATCCAGACCGGAACCAGGAATCAAAAGAGCAAGCCGAACCCTCAACACGTGACTTCAGCACCTTAAATACCCCCCCAGACTACACAGCGGGGCCAGATGTGCCCACTGATTGGCTCCGAGAAAGATTGGTACCTAACACGTCCAACCAGGCTTGGTTCTTAGCCTGTCACAGGTGCCTCACTGCACCTATCACCAGGCAAAACTCCAGTACAGCCCAGACAGACTGATGCCAAAGTAAATCTGTACAATTATCCCCCAGAACTCTGTTACAGTTCTGGAAAAATCTAAATTTGCATTTATAGCGCACACTTTATAAAAGTGTCGGCACTACATTGGTTATGATGTTGCCAGTAAATCTGCAACCTGATAAATGTATTAGAAAAAAAAAAAAAAATATTCAGCAGATAAAAACACATACATCTTTAAACATAATTCTTACATACAAAATATTTTAGAAAAAAAAAAAAAAAGAATGATCTCAAGAACGTACCTGCATTTTTTGGAGTCGTAGTTTTCGCTCCCCCGGTTGGCTTTGGGTCACTGAAGTTCACTTTGGCATAGACGATCTCTTCAGCCATTGTTCTCGTGTCTTTATTATACGAGATAGTGTAGAGATGAGATGGTGGTCTCAGTTGTGTGTCTCGTGTGGCTTCAAGTTATATATAAAACCAAAAGGAAAGCTAAAATGTTCAGCCCTTTGTGGGTGAAGTGGACGTGAGAACATCATGAGACCACCATTCTCATCAGTAACCTCTGGTCAGGTGCAAGACTTTGGCCCATGATGGTTTTGTACAAAGTTGCAGCCCACGCACTATAAAAAAATTGCAGGCAGAGAGAGGTGGCAGCTAAGCCACTACACCTATACAGTGCTGTATACATACTATATTCTGTGCTCTATATTGTCAGTCATACTTTGCAGTGAATGGACTGTAAGTCCAACTGCCTTCATTGTGATTTCATAAAACCCAACAGTACTTTTTAGAACTACTTTGTAGTATTTACACAACAACGTTTGTTGCTGTGTTGCTCACCCAAGTACCAAATCCCCCATATTTACAGTAGTTCTTGCTAATAAAGGTAAGGAATAAGCCCCATCTTCAACAGCAACATCATGTCCTACAGGGAGAGACAAAAGTGGTTTCCATGCAGCTATCAGGAGGCAAGCAGCATCCATATCCAAAGGCCAAGACGGTGGTTGGGGTGCAGCATCTAGAGCAGGGGTCTCGAAATGGCGGCCCTCCAGCTGTTGCTAAACTACAAGTCCCATCATGCCTCTGCCTTTGGGAGTCATGCTTGTAACTGTCAGCCTTGCAATGCCTCATGGGACTTGTAGTTTTGCAAAACACCTGGATGGCCGCGGGTTTGAGACCCCTGATCTGGAGGCAGGTCACGTGTGTCTCTATTTTTCTAGTATGTGAAGAAGGTGGTGAAATAGTAGGTGGGGTGCAGCGTGTCCTAGAGACGATAATTCACACAGGCAGGTGCAATGGAACTTGTATTGAAGTAATTCAGCAACTGTTCACAACAAACCCGAAGGGACAGCCACCCAGCCGGTAGAGTTGTGCAAACGGTTCGGACCGAGCATGAGTTCGGGCCAAACATTGGCTGTTTTCCCTGTTCGGGGAACACCCAAATTTGCAGGGTGTTTGCACCGCTGAACAACCTGCAAGGCACTGCTCGCTGTAGAGTGCATTCTGCTCCCTGATTGGGCAAAGCTTTGCCCATTCAGGGTGCTGTAAAAGCTGGTTGGTAAGGAGTGGGGCCAGGAAGCCGGCTGTGGTTGTAGGGGTATGTGGACAGGGGGCTCATTGGAATCTGAATGCGCCCTTTATCCCAGATCCCGACCCCCCATGTGAATGGGTATCGGGTACATAGTACCCCTACCCATTCACCAAAAATGTTTAAAAAAGTAATAAAAACACAGACACAGTTTTTGACAATTCCTTAATAAAAAATTAAAAAATTAAAAAATCGCTCTGCACTCCTTGACGGCCGACTGTCAAATGCCTCCTCCACCGTTTGACAGTTCTTATATAGGTAAGGGCGGGGCCCCCTGGCGATGTCACCTGGTGGCATCACAAACTGGTGCATGCTGGGTCAGTGACATCAAAACGGGGCGGGGCCACCAGGTGACGTCGCCCAGTGGCCCCACCCTTACCTATAAAAGAGCTGTCAAATGGCAAGGAGGCATTCGGCGATCAGCCGTCAATGAATGCGGATCGATTTTTTTTTTCGGGTGCGGCGGGCAGCATGATTAACGATAGATTTATATCGGGGACACTGTTTTTTTATTTTCTATTTTTTAATAAAGGAATTGTCAAAAAATGTCTCTTTTTGACACTTTTTTGGTGAATGGGCGGGGCAGGGGGGGTCGGGATCATCAACATGGGGACAAGGTGTTTTGGGGCAGGGGGCAGGCAGAGCTCGCTCGTCCCTACCCTGATTTGCCAGGCTGCATGCACACTATTGGAGCCTTTTTCTCAGTCCGAGAAATTGGTAGAGATCTTATGGTAAGCTTTGACACCTGCCTTGATGCTGAGGTTAACTGTGGTATATCTATCCGTGCCTGATATATCCATCCCTCTGGTGAGTGTGAACCCCGAAGTGGAGTGTGATACACAGACTTCGGTGTGGGATCTTCTGGGACTTTTTCACACCATCTGTCAACTGCTTTTCTCCTTGTGTGTTGTGTACACATGAAAGCTGATCATAGACTTTATGATAGAAGCGCTGCTATACTGTTGCGTACTAAGTGGGTGGCGGGCCGCACCGGGTGCCACACACTGGGGGAGTGTCAGGCCGGCGCCCCCCCTCTGCGATTGAAGAGGAGACATTGCGGATTTAGGTACCCAAGTGGCACAGTCACAGGCAGTGGCATCGGCAGGTGAGGGGAGGGGGTGTTCTCGCAACGATCCTCTTCTCTCAGCGGCTCTGATCTGTCTCGGCTGTCTCATACAGCCGAGCAGAGTGAAGCCGCCGGCGGCGCCTCCTCCTTGTAATCAGAGGTGCAGGGTGCTGTGTAATGTAAAGGGGTCCAGAGGTGCAGGGTGCTGTGTAATGTAAAGGGGTCCAGAGGTGCAGGGTGCTGTGTAATGTAAAGGGGTCCAGAGGAACAAGGGCTGTGTAATGTAAAGGGGTGCAGGGTGCTGTGTAATGTAAAGGGGTCCAGAGGTGCAGGGTGCTGTGTAATGTAAAGGGGTCCAGAGGTGCAGGGTGCTGTGTAATGTAAAGGGGTCCAGAGGTACAAGGGCTGTGTAATATAAAGGGGTCCAAAGGTGCAGGGTGCTGTGTAATGTAAAGGGGTCCAGAGGTGCAGGGTGCTGTGTAATGTAAAGGGGTCCAGAGGTGCAGGGTGCTGTGTAATGTAAAGGGGTCCAGAGGTGCAGGGTGCTGTGTAATGTAAAGGGGTCCAGAGGTGCAGGGTGCTGTGTAATGTAAAGGGGTCCAGAGGTACAGGGTGCTGTGTATTGTAAAGGGGTGCAGGGTGATGTGTAATGTAAAGGGGTCCAGAGGTACAGGGTGCTGTTTATTGTAAAGGGGTCCAGAGGTGATGTGTAATGTACACAGTAGTGACAAAGAGATATTTAAGGATGCAGAGGTATGCAACGGGCACAGTGGGGTGTTTTTACGTTTTTAAGTGGGGGGGGTGCCAGATATAGGATCCACCCCGGGTGCCAAATGCAGTAGGTACGCCCCTGCTTCTATAACAATTATAGGCACCTGAGATGGTCTTGTGCTAATTTTACTATTGTTATCTTTTTATAATGTATTCCAACACCCCCACTCAACATCTACTCCTTATATTAGTCCCATTTCTGATCTCAGTTCTATAAATCTGCTTCTTGTAAGCGGTTTTGTCTAAGCATCTTCAATCATGTTATTCGTTTATGCCCCGTACACACGGTCGGAAAATCCGACCACAAAATCCATCGGATTTTTTCCGACGGATTTAGTCCGACACTGGTGTTGCATACACACGATTGGACAAAGTTGTCGGAAAATCCGATCATTCTGAAGGTGGTGACGTTTGTTGCCTACGACGGGACTATGTAGAGGCTAGTAGCCAATAGCTTTGGACTTGTAATGTGATCTGAGCATGCGTGGCACTTTGTCCGTCGGAATTCGCTACACACGATCGGAATTGGTGTGATCGGACTTTGTTGTTGAAAAATTTGAGAGCAGGAGATAAAACTTTGTCCGTCGGACAATCCGATGGAAAATGCCCGATGGTGCCTACACACGGTCGGAATTTCCGACAACATTGTCCGATAGGACAGAATCCATCGGAAAATCCGACCGTGTGTATGGGGCTTTACTGTACATATATGTATAATTTGGTTCATCTTCTATGCTAAGAAAGGTTGTGCTCTGAGCTTTTTCGTCTTTCTCTATCCATTCGTCTGAAGGGTGTACCATGTGGAAATTTCACTTAAATTAATCATGGCGGTCCTGGGAAAGGATGCCCATAAAATACAGGTTCAAAACAACCCTGGTCCCATTGTTTATCATCATATTACCTAAGATTCTACTTCTAGGCATTTGTTTTTCTATAGGTTTGTTTAGACATGTGAAAGCGGTGAACTTACTTATTTACAAAATTTTATAACAGAAACAAGAGCAAAACTTTTATTTTTTTCAAAATTTTCGGTGTTTTTTATTTGTTTAGCAAAAAATAAAAACCGCAGAGGTGATCAAATACCACAAAAAGAAAGCTCTATTTGTGGGCAAAAAATTATAAAAATTCTGTTTGGGTACAGCGTAACATGACCGCTCAATTGTCATTCAAAGTGCGACAGCGCTGAAAGCTCAAAATTGGTCTGGGCAGGAAGGTGTATAAGTGCCCCCCGGTATTGAGGTGGTTAAGCACTGTTTGTAGTGTGAAACGTGTCAGCTCTTCTGTCTCTTCCGCTGTGGCATGTATTTTTGTTGATTTTTTTTAAATCAATAAAGGCGAAAATAATTTTTTGGAGCGCGGCTGTCCAGGATTTTTCTCAAACTTCATTGCTATAAGCCCTGCCAGCACCGGTGTCTTCCAGCCCAGAGGAGAGGTTTGTTCCTGATTGACCTGTCTGGAGCGGTGATATTTCTTTCTCAATCCTGCTTGGAAGCCATAGCCCAGTCTGATAAATGTGTCCGGGTTTGTGTACCCCAGTCTGTGTGCCCCAGCTTTAGTAAACCTCCCCTTCTAAAGGTGCCTTCTAGAGTGATCCTGTTCAGGTCGCCTCCTCAGAGAACATTTGACAGGTGGTCGGGAACCATTAGACCCCCTCCTTACTGCCTGCTTCATCTGTCGAAGCCTGAATTGGCACACTACAACTGCATGCACTGCACACTGGTGTGGGGTGCCCACATTAGCTGAACTGGGGTGGTATTTGATGTGTGGTAATGCCCACCAAAAACAACAGCAGGGACAGGGGTCAAGTCCTGGGGAAAAAAGTGTGGGAACTCCCACCCAAGATCCACTCGCCCACCAAAAAAAAAAAAATGATACGCTTATATGCACAAACGATTCAAAAGTGGTATTTTTCACCTAATTTTTTGTATTGTGTGTATGAAGATTAACTGTTAGTACATATAAAAAAAACAATCCTCAATAAACATAAATATGGTAATTCTCTGAATAATCAGCATTCATTCAATTGTGCTTCCATGTAAATGTGACCATCATGTTCTGATCTTTATTGGGGAATGTTATTTTGTATATAGAGTGTTTATGTGGTGAGTTTACACTTTTCATTGGACAGAGTTTGGATAACACAGGGTTAAACGGAAAGGTGATAAATGAACTGCACATTATCTGGACAGAATGCTTGGGGAGATAGTGATGTGTTCCTGCTTAGGAGATGTATGTTAGCTTGGGGGGGGGCTGCAAACTCTGCAGGGCTCCAACACACACTCGCTGCTATTCCAACCCTTCACATATTTCCACATAAACTTCCCTCCTGGCATTAAACTTTGCCAGGTATTGTGCTCAGCTTACCACCCCAAACTGATGTTCCTCCCTCAGCTCACCTCTCTCCCTGCATGTCCTGTGAGCAGAATAGCTGTGCTCCTCCTCTGGGTTCTCTCATCATATTGCACTGAAGATGGAGGAGGGGGGGATTCAGCGGGACACACAGAGCAAGTATGCAGGAGACTGGGGGGGGGGGGATGAGGAGACAGGAAATCAAGAGGGGCCTGCGGGGAGGAGCGCATCACGAGAGGTCTGACTAAATACAATCTCTTAGCAGCAGGGACCTGATCTACCCATCAGCTAGCTGTGATTGACAGGTAGATCGAAGCGGAAGCTGTCATGGGGCCCCCTCCTGGCAATGCCTGAATGGTCAGTTGTGCGGCACTTACTATTGCAAGCTGTGTCTGCGGCTGCTGGTGTAGCACCTGCCACACAGCTCGCATACTTCAAAGTCTTGCAGGACACGGCTGCTAACGGGAACCGAGTTCCTGTTGTGGAAAAAGTACAGGAACTCTGTTCCCATGCGTTCCCGCAGGACTTGAGCCCTGAGCAGGGATCATTTTTGCTGCACCGTGCAGATCATACCTACACCCCCATCTGCTGACTTTACAACCTAATGTACTGTGAGCTGTAAGATATATTCATTATTAGCAGACGTGAACACTAGTTCAAGGGTTCCTGCATGTTAAGTAGACATGTAAGGGCAGCTCTGTTGGGTCCCCCTACTAGCACTGACCAACTCTGATACCAATATAATATAGACACACAGTACTTTATTGTCTCTTAATAGCTTACAGTCATAAAAGAAAACATCCATTGGGGTTAAATTACTAAAGAATTACATTGTAGAATATTTGCTTAGCTTAGTGAATAACATGAAGCTGCAATCATTATATATGCAGAGGAATAAAAAATAAGATTTTTGCTTGCGCAATGTTGATTAAATAAAGTAAAATAGAAATGTCATCCTTCAATAACATAACAATTCATTTGGTTTCCTTTAAAAAAGATCCTCCATATTATTTGCACATTGTAGATCATGGCGGTCAGTGTCCTGTACATCAGTTCTTCCTTCCACCACTAGCAGGCGTTGGCTTTGTCCAGTAAGCTGGCTTTGTTGGGGTTCCTCTCACAGATCCAGGGAAGGAGATCAGTACATGGTGATGACAGGATCGTTTTCCCCATTTTCGCACAGTGTGTAGATGGAATGTTTGCCAGAGAGGACCTGGGGAGAAGAGGGAACACCATCAATTGTCTTATGGGAATTTTGATAGAAAAGCTTCTTGCACTGTAGGAGCAGATGAAAACCCGGTGAATTTCCCTAGCCACCTACAACACCTGTGCAAATATGTCTGGTTGAGTTTCTCACTGCTAGGGCCAGGATCTGAACCCATGACATCTGCAGCATCTGGCAGCAGCTCTCCTTGCTGAGCCATATGAGATGCTGGACACCTCCTTGAACCCTTGGGTAAACTTGCCTTGTACCTTGTGTAACGACACCCCGAGTATGAAAGGGGTTAAAGCCCTTTAGGGCATTCAATACCCGAACACAAAGGCAGCTACTGAACACTCCAATCACCCGAACAAGAAACACATACGAATAATTCTCCCCCAAGTACGAGACGAGGCTCTGTGTTGAGGGTCAAGTAGGAATCTTACTTTATTGGAAAGAATACAGGCCTTATATACAGTAAAGGAGGAGGTGCATACCTCCTGCTCACATTACTCTGAAAATACACCTCTGACCAGAAACTTAATTAACACGAGCTAATTATCTAATCCTTTAGACAGCCTAAGTGACTCAGAGACATGACCTTTAGGATAGACTTCACGTCTCCTAGCTCTCCGACTATAAAATACACATTATCATACATCTCCACACAGAACTCCTTAATTAGCAGCACAATGCATGAAAGACTCTTAGAAGCTGTGTCAAGTCATACTAGACTAATTTACATTATAGCAGACACAGACAGAGACAGGTGGCTGGAATTGACATCAGCATCTCCTATGGTAACAGTATTTGACCCAGCATTATGAATCAGCCACTATTTTTAATATGGCACATTTATGGTTGAAGCCCTTATGGCCGATACGTATCTGAACAAAGACAAACTTACCATAAGATCTATAACATGAAATGGACCTGAAGTGTGCCCTGGTCTAATGGAAGGTATGCCAAAATAAGGGGGCATACCCATAATTAGAATTTAATGTTGATGAGAGCAATGATTTAAGAAATGCCCTAAAAAGGGGGATGGGAGGGTGGGTATCGCGCACAGGAAACCGACAAAGACCACAGGCGAGTGGGCTGGTTAAATACCCCCCAGGCTCCTCCCATACATTCAGGCCACCATACTGGCCTTCCTACATGTATATATATTTTTGGTCACCCTGTGCCCAAAAGTGACTCCTGTCACACCTTGTTTCTGGTGAACCTTGAACTTCCTATTTAAGCCATGTCTCTGCACTTCCTGTTTTCTGAATTATTGTGCTCTCTCCAGCCAATATCTTGCTCCTTTGCAAACCTGCAGCTGTCCATATCTCCACTATAACTCATTACCGATCTTCGGACTATGCTTGCGGTTGATCCCAACCTACCACTTGTTACTGACCTTTGGTTTGTTTACTAACTACACTTCTGCTTGATCCCAACCTGCAACCACTTGTTACCAACTTTTGGCTTGTTTACTGACTACGCTTCTGCTTGATCCCTACCTGCTATATCTGCTCCTAGACCCCCGCTTGCTAAGCTCCTGGTGGGGTGATCCTGAGGACCGTGACCTGATACCAATACACAACAAAACCAATCCCCACCATCAAGAGCTCTGGTGAATTCCAGTTAGTACTTAGACCCCGCACCTCGGTTGAGCCAGCATTATCCTCCAGGGTGACCTGCTGCTGTACTTATCCAGCTGGTCAGTGGGGGCATCTCTTCTGCTATAGCTAATGGTCTCCGAGTCTGACCCCTGACCGTTATACTCATGCTTTGATCCATTATATTTATTCAATTTGAACTGTGGCACGATAGTCCAACTTCCACACTTTACATAGTTACATAGTTAGTCAGGTTGAAAAAAGACACAAGTCCATCCAGTTTAACCATAAAATAAATAAAAAAATATTGTACAATCTAATATACGCCCACACTTGGGTTAAACATTGTGAGCTTGTCCATGCTATGTTGAGTTTAAAGCGTGGTTCACCACGACATAATCGGAGCACTTCCATATGCCTCACACAGATTCCCTTCAGGTTCTTAAATGGAATGTGTCAGCACCAGAAGGTCTTGACAAGTTAATGCCAGGCCCAACCAGTTTCATACATTTTGGGAAGTCCAATTTTGAAAATGTACGCTTTGGAAAAAATTTTGGCGCGGCCGCGTTAGCTTGAAAAAAATCAGCCCCTCTGTGTCAGTGGATGGGATAGAGAGGCAGGCGGTGCCAGGGCAGTTCCAGGGCAGATTTTTACCACCTGATCCCCAACACAGCCATATTAGAGTGAAGCGCTCACAGGACATCAAAAAGAGAAAAATGTGGGCAACTCTGTTGTATATTATTAGAGTAGGACCGTATGGTACAGAAGCCCCTAACATTGTGTGATGCTTCCACAAATCTTGGAATATAATTGCTACCGAGACTTCTGTTCTCTATTAAATGTTAGGAATATGTTTCATTTTTCTGGTCATCTGATCTGAGTTCGGGACCGCTTTTGCACATAGACCAAGCACAACACTCTGCAATATGACATCTTAGCACCGTATATATAAGTCTAATGTATGTACATCATGAGGATGTGAAGGATGATACTCACTCCATTGTGTTATCAGACCAGATCCACTGAGTCCCTGCCACGTCTCCAGTCCATATATTCCTCTTCTGCAATCCAACCCAGAACTCCGCATTCTGACTCTGCATGTGACACTGAAACAAGTCATTAAATAATAATCATTTTTAAGTGTTATTAGAAAATGGGCTCCCATCCCTGGATGGAAAATTGGTGACAAGGCAGAAACCACAGGGAGCTCATAAGTCAGATATTGTGGAAATAGATTGGAGTGCAGTTTTGTGTGAACAGGATAGAACATGATCAGTGTTTATTGTGAATGGAGGGGAGAAAAGGCACTGCAAACAGTGAGGAGAGAGCTGCCAGAGAGTACAGTGCATGAGGTGTTGGGAGAGCTGCGGTTCTTTTTTTACTTTAGTGATACATGTTTTAATATCCATTTATATGTATAGCCATGATTAAGGCCTGATGGCCGAAACGCGCTGGATTTTTCGACTGTTATTCACATGCTATAATAAAACAATGTTTTAACCCACTTCCATGGCACTAGTTTTTCTTCCTTTAGTGCAGGAAGTGGGGGGACAGCTGCAGGAGATTGGAGTGCAGGAGGTGGAGGAGAGCACCTGGAGAGTATAGTGCAGGAGGTTGTGGGGAGATATGCTGCAGGGTATAGTGCAGGAGGTGGGGGAGAGCTCCTGGAGAGTATAGTGCAGGAGGTGGGGGGAGAGATCTTGAGGAGAGCATAGTGCAGAAGATGGGGAGAGAGCTGCAGGAGAGCATAGTGCAGGAGGTGGGGGAAGAGCTGCAGGAGAGCATAGTGCAGAAGGTGGGGGGAGAGCTGCAGGAGAGCATAGTGCAGGAGGTGGGGGGAAGAGCTGCAGGAGAGCATAGTGCAGGAGGTGGGGGGAAGAGCTGCAGGAGAGCATAGTGCAGGAGGTGGGGGGAAGAGCTGCAGGAGAGCATAGTGCAGGAGGTGGGGGGAAGAGCTGCAGGAGAGCATAGTGCAGGAGGTGGGGGAAGAGCTGCAGGAGAGCATAGTGCAGGAGGTGGGGGGAAGAGCTGCAGGAGAGCATAGTGCAGGAGGTGGGGGGAAGAGCTACACGAGAGCATAGTTCAGGCTATGAGGAGAGAGCTGCAAGAGAGCATAGTGCAGGTGGTGATGGGAGAGCTACAGTAGAGCATAGTGCAGGTGTTGGTGGGGGGAGCTGCAGGAGAGCATTTTACAGAATGTTGGGTAGGAGCTGCAGGAGAGTATACTGTATGAGGTGGAAGAGAGCTGCAGGGAGGTATACGGAAGGAGGTGGGGGAGAACTGCAGGAGAGCATAGTGCAAAAGGTGTGGGGGGAGAGCTTCAGGAGAGTATTTTACAGAATGTTGGGGAAAAAGCTGCAGAAGGGCATAGTGCAGAAGATGCAGAGAGAGCTGCAGGAGAGAATAGTGCAGGAGGTGGGGAGAGAGCTGCAGGAGAGCATAGTGCAGAAGATGGAGAGAGAGCTGCAGGAGAGCATAGTGCAGGAGGTGGGGAGAGAGCTGCAGGAGAGCATAGTGCAGGAGGTGGGGGGAGAGCTGCAGGAGAGCATAATGCAGGAGGTGGGGGGAGAGCTGCAGGAGAGCGTAGTGCAGAAGATGGAGAGAGAGCTGCAGGAGAGCATAGTGCAGGAGGTGGGGAGAGAGCTGCAGGAGAGCATAGTGCAGGAGGTGGGGGGAGAGCTGCAGGAGAGCATAGTGCAGGAGGTGGGGGGAGAGCTTCAGGAGAGCATAGTGCAGGAGGTGGGGGGAGAGCTTCAGGAGAGCATAGTGCAGGAGGTGGGGGGAGAGCTTCAGGAGAGCATAGTGCAGGAGGTGAAGGGAGAGCTGCAGGAGAGCATAGTGCAGGAGGTGGGGGAGGGAGAGCTGCAGGAGAGCATAGTGCAGGAGGTGGGGGAGGGAGAGCTGCAGGAGAGCATAGTGCAGGAGGTGGGGAGAGAGCTGCAGGAGAGCATAGTGCAGGAGGTGGGGCTGCTGGAGAGCTGCAGGAGAGCATAGTGCAGGAGGTGGGGCTGCTGGAGAGCATAGTGCAGGAAGTGGGGGAGTGTAAATGAGGTTGTTTTCAATCGCTAGCAGTGCTGAGTGTTGGGGAATTTTTTGCACCCTCCTGATTATATAGGATAAATGGGAAGACTTGGAACATTATTATATTGAAATTAGGGAATATTATATAATGAAGGGCTGGACTGTTATATTATGTTGGTTGTTATTATACTCTTTCCTGTACAATATTCATGAGTCCCGCCCAGCCCAGAATCCTCTCTGGGGACAATACACCATCACATTGACCAATAGGAAGACTGAATTACCTTCAGTATGGAGTCTTTACTCCTCACAGTGGCCAGCACAGCTCTGTTCTCCACACAGAATCGTTCGCTCTCCTCTCTCGTCTTCTTATCAGTGGAGATGAAATAACATTTCTGATTGACTAATGTCCATCCTGGGGGACACTCAGTGGACTGATCTGGGGTACGATAAAAGAGAATACATATAAGAGAGGATGGCGGGTTGCTATCAGAGATGTTTGCTTGTAGGTCAGCTTAGTTATTATTATCATCAGTAATCCATCCATCAGGTGTGTTGGAGAATCTGTGACTAGATCTCCCCTCTAAAATAAATATTTCAACTTTGTTTCTTCCAGAAATAAATAATCTTTGTGTGAGCCGACATACCTGACGCTGATATGGCTCCTCTCAGACATGTAGCTCTCTGATTGGCATCTCGCAGCATCTGGGTCAGGTTCCTTCGGGTGTCCAGACTTCTGCTCAGCTTCTGTCTCAGCTCATCATCTGATATACTGTCTGCAGCTGAAATATAAGGAAGATCCAGAGGATTATGTGGATTTCTCTAATACTCTACTATGATGATGGTGACAAATCACATGGGTCCTCCTGGCTCTTGTGGTAGTCCCCCTAATCTAGATTAGCTTTTATCTGAACAGTTATCACAGCAGTGGGGGGTGAAGACACATCCATCTCAGGTGAACACAATGGCCGCATCATGAAAATGATGACATCCACATATTGTAAGTAGAATGGGAAAAAAATTGTAGGGGCACTTTTGGACTTACCTAGCCATGCCAAGACACAGGGCAAAGTAATACTAGTCAGGAAGAGGAGGCCAAACATGTACGGAGAATTCCAGAAATGGTGACCTGCGAGTAAAGAGAAAAGGCACACTCAGTGATCTGATCCATCCAATTAGGTACCACTGAAACCCTTACATTACACAGTCCCCTGCACCTCTGACCCCCCTTACATTACACAGTTCCCTGCACCTCTAAACCCCCTTACATTACACAGTCCCCCTGAACCTCTGACCCTCCCTTACATTACACAGCTCCCTACACCTCTGACCCCCTCCCCTTGCATTACACCTCTGACCCTCCCTTACATTACACAGTCCCCCTGCATCTCTGACCCACCTTACATTACACAGCTCCCTACACCTCTGACCACCTCCCCTTGCATTACACTGCCCTTGCACCTCTGACTCCCCCTTACATTACACAGTCCCCTTGCACCTCTGCCCCCCCTTACATTACACTGCTCCCTACACCTCTGCCCCCCCTTACATGACACCACCCGTGCACCTCTGACTCCCCCTTACATTACACAGCTCCTGGCACTCCTGACACCCCTAATATTACACAGTCCCCTGCACCTCTGACCCCACTTACATTACATAGCCCCCTGCACCTCTAACTCCCCTTACATTACACAGCCCCCTGCATCTCTGACCCCCTTACATTACAAAGCTCCCTGAACCTCTGACACCCCTTATATTACACAGCCCCTGCACTTCTGACCCCCCCCCTAATTACACAGCCCCCTGCATCTCTGACCCCCCTTACATTACACAACCCCCTGCACCTTTAACCCCCTTACATTACACAGCTCCCTGCACCTCTAACCCCCCTTACATTACACAGCCCCCTGCACCTCTAACCGGCCTAACATTACACATCCCCCTGTACCTCTAACCCTCCTTACATTGCATTTCCCCTGCACCTCTGACCCCCTTACATTACACACCCCCTGCACCTATGCCCCTCTTACATTACACAGCCCCGGCACCTCTGGCCCCCTTTACATTACACAGCTCCCTGAACCTCTGAAACCTCTTATATTACACAGCCCCTAAACTTCTGACCACCCCCCTTACATTACACAGCCCCCTGCATCTCTGACCCCCCTTAGATTACACAGCCCCCTGCACCTCTAACCAGCCTTACATTACACAGTCCCCTGCACCTCTGACGCCACTTACATTTCATAGCCCCCTGCACCTCTAACTCCCCTTACATTACACTGCCCCCTGCATCTCTGACCCCCTTACATTACACAGCCCCTGCACCTCAGCCCCTCTTACTTTACACAGCCCCTGCACCTCTGGCCCCCTTTACATTATATAGCTCCCTTTACATTACACAGCCCCCTGCACATTACACAATCCCCTTCATACTTCACAGTCCTCAGTCTTATTTAGATTACAAGGCCCCTTGGAGCTATTCACCCTCCTTCACATTAAACATCTCCTTACTAACAGTTAACACCTCACACTAACTCTCTAACCTCTCCTTAACACCCTCTACTAACACAAACTCTAACAATCACTCTACTACCTAATTAACCAAACTTTTCTAACTCTACTACATACAAACTCTCTATATCTAACATAACATCTCTCTCTCTACTACATACATACACTAAACTCTCCAAACTCTACTCTAACCTTACCTCTTCTCCCATACCTATCTACACTACTTAACTCTACCTTACCTCCACCTCAAACCCCTTACTAACAGCCCCCTGCTACACATTACTCCTCTGTACTAAACTCTACCTCTTCCTACTCCTCACATTTCTCACAAATAACTCTAACTACTTCTACTCAACTCACCTACTACTAACTACTACTTAACTCTCTCTTCTACTCTCACTCATCTCCTCTCAGACTAACTCATACCCTCTCAACTCCACTACACAATCCCCTTCATACTTCACAGTCCTCAGTCTTATTTAGATTACAAGGCCCCTTGGAGCTATTCACCCTCCTTCACATTAAACATCCCCCTCAACTCTGCTCCTTCTTACCTTACTGGGGCATGCAAAGCAGGAGACACAGCAGCGCTGAACAGAGAGCGGGAGCTGCTGGAGGTAATTCTTCATACTAACAAGCTGGTGATTGGTTGCTAGTATGACCTAGATACTGGACATGCTACACAAACCCCACAAAACATAATTGAAGTGAGCAGGGCATATGAAGTACATCCTATCTGTAAGGAAGGTTGGGTTCTTGTCAGTAGAGGGAAGAACTTGGTCTAGTGCCAGGTACATGATACTCTTCTTCTGTTCTGTCCCACTCCCCCTTGTACTTGCTGACTATTCCCAACTATAAAAAAATGATAGCCAATGCCTTCTGTGTGAGGCTTGGTTCATACTTATGGACAGGTGTGTCCAAGAGCAAGCATGTTTCTGTGTTTTTTTTTGTGTCGCTTTTCTAACACAGCTGAGTGACCTGTGAGCGCCCAGCATGGTCACCTTTTTTGATGCCTATTTGAGCCTATGGTTCTAATAAGGTGCTTAAAAAAAAAAAAACTGCCGCTGTAATTCAGGCACACTGCACCCAAAAAGGGGCCGGGGCCCTGGATAGGGGATGGCAGCGGCAGCCATAGATAGATTCATGCAATGCATGTATTTATCTATTGGTTCTAGAGGGGGGTGGCAGGAGAGAAGGGACAGCGCCCATGTGCCCTTATGGATGCACCGCCACTGCCTGATTCCCTTAATGAGGATGGCAGCGCCTCCACCTGGGAGCCGAGGGACAGATCGGCTTTGGGTGAGGACACCGCGGGCACCCTGGACAGGTAAGTGTCCTAATATTAAAAGACTACTAAAAGTGTTTCAAAAGAAAAACAATCTTTTTGAGAAAATTAAGCATGGTTTTAGGAACATACCTGCTGGTTTGGGGGTTTCATTTTTGGCCCTCCGGGGGGGATCCGGGCAGCTGAGCTTGAGTTTGGCATAGACGACCTCCTCCGCCATCGCTCCTCTATCTGTATGATATGAGATGGAGCAGAATAATGTCCTATTTCTGTGTTGTGGCTTCAAGTCATGTAATACAATATGGATATTCTTAAAAATTCAGCCCTTTGTGGGCGGGACGGACAAAAAAAAGTCACAGTATACAGGAACTTCTTTCTGGGAAACCAACATATTACATCCTGTGGTTCCCATAAATATAAAACTAGCTGTGCTTGTAAAACACGTCTGTGGTTTGTAGTCAAAAATATTTCAGACCAATTTTCAGCTTTCCGTGCTCTCACGCATTGAATGCCAATTACTGCATTAAGTACCTGTCATGCAATTAAGTCATGCAACACTGTACCGAAACAAAATTTTTATTATTTTTTCATACAAATAGAGGTTTCTTTTGGTGGTATTTAATCACCACTGGGTTTTTTTTTTTGCGACATAAGTGAAAAATGAGCGAAAACTTAGAAAAAAATAAAAGTTATTTTTTTGAAAAATCTTTGCAAATAAGTCATTTTTGATCATAAATTTGGGTCAACAGTTATACTGCTACATATCTTTGGTAAAAATAACCCAAATTAGTGGATATTATTTGGTCTTTGTGAAAGTTATAGAGTCTACAAGCTGTGGTGCCAATCATTGAAAATTGATCACACCTGATGCACTGACGGCCAATCTCATTTCATAAGGCCCTGAAATGTCAGAAAAGTACAAATACCCCCCAAATAACCCTTTTTGACAGGTAGACAGTCCAAGGTATTTAGTAAGAGGCATGGTGAGTTTTTTTGAAGTTGTGATTTTTTTCCCACAATTCTTGGGAAAATTATGAATTTTTTTTTCACAAAATTGTCATAATAACAAGTTATATCTCACACACAGCATATGCATACTTACAAAATTACACCCCAAAATACATTCTGCTACTCCTCTTGAGTATGGGGATACCACATGTGTGGGACTTTTACACAGCCTGGCCACACAGAGAGGCCCAACATGCAGGGAGCACCATAAGGGGTTCTAGGAGCATAAATTACACCTCTAATTTCCTAACGACCTATTACATTTTTGAAGGCCCTGGAGCACCAGGACAATAGAATTACCCACAAAATGACCCCACTTTTGAAAGCAGACACCCCAACGTCTATTCTATGAGGCATAATGAGTCTTTTGAACGGTTCATTTTTTTCCACAAGTCTTCGGAAAACGTGGAAAGAAAATTAAAACATATTTTTTTTTTTTTTTTTTCCACTTCAGAAAGAATATTCGTGGGTGAGTGTCAGCTATGCCCGCATCTCCGTCCCTCTATTTGTCTTAGCATCATTAGTGGATTGTTTCATTTTCCCCCTCTCTTTTTTTTTTTTTCCTTCCCCCCGCCCCTCCCTCCTGTCCCCCCCATACCCCCCACCCTCCCCGATCCCGTCCGCTGTTGTGCCCCCACCAATGTCTTCTCCTACCCTTAACGTCTGACTTTCCACGGCTAGATCTCCTTCCGACTTTACCCCCCAGTGGTCGTCAGTTACACGGCTGCACTCGCAGAGCCTCCCTATAGCTCCAAGACCTCTTGAATTTTCTCCAGCTCTCCCACCTGGCCCTTGTGGCCTCTCTGTCCTCCTCCCCAATGTATAACACGCATTCCATCATGTAAGTAGATTCCACCGCATCGACCCATTCCCATAGGGGTGGGCTTTCCTTATCCTTCCACCTTCTTGGAATTACCATTTTAGCCGCATTGAGCAAATGGGGGATCAATGAGCCTTTATATTGGTTGATTCCCTCTGATGTAGCATGCATCAGTACCACCCAAGGGTCATTTTTTACCTCGACCGTTGTTATTTCTTTTATAAATTATAAGATGGTCTCCCAAAATTTTTGGATTTTAGCACACTCCCACCATAAATGGCCCATTGTACCCCTTTGATCACAGCCCCTCCAGCAGTTTGCAGGTGTATCTACCTGAAAACTGCTGATCCTATCCGGAGTTCTGTACCACCTGGCCATGCACTTATAATTTGTTTCCGCAGTTTTCGCATCTACAGCTGACCCATGTGCTAATTTTAAGATTTTCTTACTTGTGCCTATTTCTAATTGTGTTCCTAATTCGCTTTCCCATTTAGTGAGGTATGGCGGCACCTCCGGTCTATCTCTTTCTAATAACAATTTATAGATTCTAGATATTCTTTTTTTTGAACTTTCTGCCGTGAAGATTTTCTCTAATTTTGTTAGGTCCTTAGCCTCCCTTAATGGACCAGGGAGGGAGCCCACAAAATGAGATAGCTGGCGATGCCGCCATCCATCTATGGAAAACGCCTCATTGTTCTGTAACTCGTGCAATGTCATAACCTTCCCCTTACTAATAACTTCCCCTAATCTCGTGCAATCCTTTCTAATCCAATCACCTCCCATTTTCTTTAACCCTGGCGGGAAAATAGGATTTTCTTTAAGTGCTATAAGTGGCGAGTTGTATTTTTTGTTAAATATTTTATATATTTTATCCCAGATTTTTAAAGTCGTGATAGTGATTGTGTGTGTTTTTTCTCCCAGTGTCCGGCCTTTCGGAGGATTCCACACAATCCTCCCCAGGCTAACTCCACTCAGTGCTTCTTCCAATCCAACCCATCTTTTAGTGTTACCTACTTTACCCCATTCTGCGATTCTCAATAGTGCTATGGCGTGGTAGTAGCTTTCTATGTCTGGGACCGCGAGGCCACCCTGACTTTTGTCTTGTTTTAAAACTTGGAGGGAGATTCTATGTTTTTAATAGTTCCATATAAAATTCATTATGATAGCTCTTAATTTGCCTAGGTACTGTTTTGGGAGGGGGAGGGGGAGCATCTGAAATTTGTATGTGATGACTGGTAAGATCATCATTTTTACCGAATTAATCCTGCCCGTCCAGGATAAAATTTTTCCTCTCAGCTCTTGGCATTTTTTTTTTATGTCTTCTAGGAGCGGGATATAGTTTATTTTATATAATTTCCTCGGATTGTTAGCTAATTCTATTCCTAAGTATTTTATCCTTTTTTTCCATGTGAAACTAACTATTTTCTGTAGGTTCTGTTTCTCTATTTTGTTGAGGTTAATATTAAGAATAAATGTTTTTGAGGCATTGATTCTAAAGTTTGTTAGTTCGCCATATTCTTTTAGGATTTTAAGCAGTATAGGGACTGACTTCTGGGGTGAGCTTACGTAAAAGAGGATGTCGTCCGCGAAGGCCGCAAGTTTATGCTCTTCGCTACCGACTTTACAGCCTTCCACCTCTGGGTTTCCGCGAATTGCGGCTAACAACGGTTCCAGAGATAGAATAAAAAGGAGAGGGGAGAGTGGGCAACCCTGCCTAGTTCCATTAAACAGTTCGAACTCATCGGAGGTCGTTGCATTGACCTTGATGTTTGTTTTCGGGGGATTATATAAAGTTTTTATTTTTTGGATAATTCTGGGTCCGAATCCCATCTTCTGTAAGGTGTTGAACATGAACCCCCAGTCTACCCTGTCAAACGCTTTTTCAGCGTCGATTGAAAGAAGCAGACTGGGGGTTCTCGAATCTCCCATCCTCTGTATGGCTAGCAGTGTCCGAATCCCATTATCCCTCCCCTCTCTACCCGGAACGAACCCGACCTGGTCCGGATGGATCAGTGTGCCCAAGTGCCCCTTTATTCGGTCCGCCAATATTTTGGCGTATAATTTTGTGTCGAAATTTAATAGGGAGATAGGTCTATAATTCGAGCACACTGATCCATCCTTCCCATCCTTCCTCAAGAGGGTGATCGTAGCTTTTAGGGCCTCTTCACTCATATCATAGTCTATCCCTAGTCCATTCATGTATCGAAGTAATCTTGGTATGAGGATCCCTTTGTACGTTTTATAGTATGAGGCCGTGAAGCCATCCGGGCCCGGGCTCTTTCCTATTGGTGAGTTATTAATGGCAGCTAAGATCTCCTCCTCGGTTATTGGCCTCTCAAGCTCATCTCTCTCCTCCCCACCTAGAGCCGTTAGCCCTACCCTCCCTAGGAACTCTGAGGTTTTCTGGCTATTTCCAATGCTGTCGTTGTTCCCCTTGGTTTTCACCTCGTAAAGTTCTTTGTAGTACTCTCTGAATGTAGAAGCTATTTCACAAGAGGTAAACTTCATCTCCCCATTTCTTGTTTGGATTTTTTCAATAAAGTTTCTGGTTTTCTTTTTTTGTAATTTCCTTGCTAAATATTTCCCTGGTTTATTTCCCCATATATACTGCTCCCTGGCCAATTTATTAAACTTCTGTCTGACTTCCTGTTCAGCTAGATCCTTTAATTCCTCCCTCTTATCCGTTAGCTCTATGTATATACTCTGGGTAAGCGCCCCCCCAGATTTGTGCTTTTGCTCCAGGCTTTTGATCTCGGCCATCAGAGCCTGCGTTTTTCTCCCTTCCTCCTTTTTTTTCCATGAGGCTTTTGCTATCAGGAGCCCCCTAATGAATGCTTTATGGGCGTCCCATAGTTGGGCCTCTGAAACCTCCCCGTTGTCGTTAATTTGGAAGAACCATTCTAGCTCCTTTTTGATATAGTCCCTAATTTCTTTGTCATGTAGCAATTCTGGGTTAAGTTTCCATCCACTAGAGGGTTGTTTATGTTCGGGGAACCTTAGCCTCATGGATACCGGCGCATGGTCCGAGAGGGTGGCTATTCCAATATCTGATTCCTTGACCCTTTCAAGTATACCATGGTCTATTAAGATATAGTCCAGGCGGGAATACGTCTGGTGGACGGGGAAGAAGAACGAATAGTCTCTTAACTGCGGGTGCTGGATCCTCCATACATCCATCAGTTGATCGTCCGCTAGTTTTTTTTTAATCCGTTTCAGTTGTACGTTGCCCCTCCCCGTTCCACCAGACGTACTGTCCCTCGCGGGGTCCATTCCAAAATTGAGATCCCCCATCAGGATCAGATATCCTTTCCTGAAGACCCTCAGCTTACACAGAATTGCTTCAAGGAATGAGGTAGGTTTGGTGTTGGGAGCATAAACATTGGCCAGTGTGAGTTCTACCCCTAAGAGGGTGCCCCTAAGAAACAGATACCTTCCCTCGGGGTCCGTCATTCTCTCCTCCACCGTGAAATCGATATCCCTCGCGATCCCAATAGCCACTCCTCTTGCCCTGCTTGAAATAGTATCTCCATAAAACCAATTTGGGAGAGCTGGGGAAAACAGTCTAATATTTGAGGTATGTACCAGGTGAGTCTCCTGCAGGAACACTATACCCGCCCCATATCTCTCTACTTCCTCCAAAATTTTGGAGCGCTTGCCGGGTGAGTTTAAGCCTTTCACATTATAAGATAAAAATTTAATTTCAATGTCCTTCATTTATTTTTATTTTTTTTTGGGGTTTTTTTTTTTCCCCCTTTTCTTTCTCTCTGGAGCATTGATGGTGATAACGGCCCAGCAGCGGACGGGGTTGCCTTCCCCCTTTCTCCCATCCCCTCCCCTCCCTTCCCCCCTCCCCCCCCTCCCTCCCCCCCCCCCCCCTTCTCCCCCCCCCCCCTCTCGCCCTCCCCCCCCTCCCCCCTTCTCTTACCCCAACTAGGGTCCCCGGGTCGTTGGGGGCCATCCTTTGCGGCTTCCCTAGGACTCCGGATTCCTGGTGAGGTGGAGTTTGTTTAGCCCTCCCCTCCCCCTCCGCGACCCAGACTCGGGGCGCAGAGGGGGAGGGGGCAGGGCCGATTTGAACAGAATTCTTTTGCAGCTACAAATGGACGTTCACCCCCCCTCCCCCCCCCCCCCCCCGGGATCCCCCAGGCCTTCCATTTCCATCCAGCCCTGCAAGTCCGGGACCAAGATCCCGAGTTTTGTACAAAATCCCTGCACTTCTTCCGGGTACCTCAACCTGGCCGTGCACCCCTCTTTTAACCCTATTAAACATGAGGGGAAACCCCAATTATATCTTATGTTTTCCCTTTTCAGTATTTCCAGCAGGGGTTTCTGGTGTCTCCGTCTTTCGAGGGTTCGGGCCGAAAGATCTGCGTATACTTGAATTTCAGCGTCCTCATGCAATATAGGTGACTTGTTTTTTATTTTAGCCCACAGGTCCTCTTTTTCTTTAAAGTGGCTGAATCTGACAATTATGTCCCGGGTCCGCTCTGTACCCCCCCTTTCGGGTCTGCCTACTCGATGTATCCTTTCTATGTGGGGAAAATGATCTGGGTCCTTGCCACTTATGGGGCCCAAGATTTCCCATAGTTTTCTTTCTAGGTTTCCCCCTCTTTTTTCCGGGACGGCACGCAGCCTCAGGTTTAGCCTCCTGTCCCTATTTTCTTGGTCCTCTATCTTGTAGAGGGTATCTCTCTGAGTGAGATGGGCGCCTTTTAATTGCATTTTCAGCTTCGCGATTTCCGATTCTATAGAGTCCGCTCTCCCTTCCACCGCTTCAACCCTGGACAGCATATGGCCCATATCCTCCCGTAGGGAATTAATTTCAAGTTTGATTACATTTTCCACGCGTAATAACATTGCCTCCATTTCAAGTTTGTTGGGGATATGGGTTCCTGATTGTTGATCCTCTCCCCTACTAGGCTCAATCTCGGTCTCCATTGTGAGGTCCGCTCTGGAGTCGTTGATTTCTCCTACCGCCCCGCCCCTATTTTCCTGTGAGACTCCGGCCTGGGTTTCTTTTCCCGATGTTTTTGGGCTTGCGCCCTGTCTTAAATAGTGTTTGATTGTACTTGTCTCCCCTTTGCTGCCTTTAGATGTTGCTTTCTTAGGCTGTTTGGCTAGATCTTTACTCATATTGGCCTTCTTATTGGGTCTGATTCTCTTCCCCAGTCTTGTTGTATCCCTAGGCCTCCTGGGCCCTTTTCCACCTCCTACCTCTTGCTGAGGTCCTTGCCTTAAGGCTGGCCTTTGCTCCTTGGTAGTTTAGAGTTTTTTTGGGTTCACAGTCTGTACCGGGGTCGTCTGGGGTGTCTGGACTAAGCCCCTCTCTGTATCTCCCCGTCGCCCCGTTGGTTGCCCCTTTGGGTTCTATTTGATCTCTAGTCGGGCGACCTTTTCTGTCTCTCAGAGTCCTATCCAGGCCTCTTGGGGGTGTTATTCGTTACTTATGTCCCCCTGAGCTTTAGGGCCCGGGGCTTCCTTCTGGGTGTCCCTCTAGTGTGTACAGTCACGTTTGCCAAAAACTAGGGGGGTCCTTTTCCACCTGTAGGATCTTTGAGTAGGACACGCCACACGTACGCAGTGGTTGCGGCAGTTATGTTTAAATGGGGGGGTTTATTCGCCCTTCCTGCCCGTTATCTTCACCGAAAGACAGTTTACACCCTTTCAATGTCCCACCCAATAGCTCTACTGGTAGCATCAATAGGTATTTACAATATGTTACAGGGGGTCACTGATTTTGATGGCATGGGCAACATAAAAAACATGTGGGTTTCTAGTTTAACCATAGTTTTAAGAAAAAACACAAAAAAAAAGGGAGGGAGAACCCTGGGGTCTAAACAAAACATACAGAATCTGAGGTATCGGTTTTATTCAGACCTCTGTCGTCCGACTAGGTCCCAATAACCAGTAGGTCTTCATAGGTGCCTATCGAAGTCACACTTTCATTCCAGAGTCTCACTTTCATTCCGTAGTGTAGCCTTTAGAGTGTGATAATCGATCTTCCCAGACACCAATCAAGATCTCACTTTCATTCCATAGTGCCCCTTTTCAGTGTGTGGTAATCGATCTTCCAGGACACCGATCAAAATCTCCTTTTCGTTCCATTGTGCGGCTTTTAGAGTAAATGAGTAAAACTTCATAGGTGCCGATCAGAATCACACTTACAATCTATATTGCAGCTTTTGATGTACGTAGTGTCTGTGTGGCAAATTCAACAGTTTTAATTTCAGACAATTTTCCACCATTAAGGGCAATGATGTCCAAAGTTTTACCAAAGTCATGGGTTTTTAGGGCCCATAGGCCCCCTTGTGGATCTATACTACTTTAGAGGACCACTTTGGGACTGCATTTAAAGGGAACTCTGGAGCCTAGTGCGCCCCGAGGTCTGCCGGGTGCTGTTTGGGTATATGCGCCCGTGATTTTTCGCTCTGCCGTATGTATAGAGAGTGACCGGGGGGGCACACCAGACACCAGCTGCTGCTCCCCTCTTGATATGGGGTCAATATAAGCTATAGCCCGCCTGTCCCCTCTTACAGGAAGGGGGGAGGGAGGTAATCCCCCAGCAAGGGTGGGAGGGAGGGGGAAGACGAGGGCACCCAAACAAGGTAGAGAGGCAGAGGGCCAGATCCAACCCTCCTCCACATGGGTAAAAGAAGGAGGGAGAGGAAAAAAAAAAAAAAAAGAGATTGCACGCTGTGAGATTGCACGCTGTCCTAAAACATTTATGGGGTCCTGAACATATCTTCAGTATGGCACCACAACAGATAGTTTTGTCCTTACCTCCAGGTAGACCGGGTTCCAGCAGGGGTGTAATATATACTCACGGTCGGGGGTCGGGGGTCTTCCCGGCGGCGCTGACCGCATCCATTTAAGCTTCGTTTGCTGAGGCAGGGTGGTGGGGGGGAGAGCCGGGGCAAAACGTCCCGATTATCGCTGTAGGGTCCGCCGGTTATGTGGGTTTTTCCCTATACGGGGGAACCCGCATGTCCTGTGTAGCTTTCCCCGGGGGAACGAGACGGCGAGCAGGCATCCGCATCGTCTCTTCCCCGGCGCGGTCCCGCGTCCTCTCTGGGTGTGCTGCGCGTGATGCGCGTCTGTCCTCCTCGGCCCTCCGGCCGAAACTCCTCCCTCCGTGCAGACGCTACGTCGGCACGTCCGCGTCCATCTCTGAACATATTTTTCTTTTACACAAAGTGGTCAGTTTATATGATATTTCTAACTCAAAGCATGTGCATAGCAAAAATAACACCCTAAAATACATTCTGCTACTCCTCCTGAGTACGGTGATACCACATGTGTGAGACTTTTACACAGCCTCGCCACATGCAGAGGTCCAACATGCAGGGAGCACCGTCAGGGGTTCTAGGAGCATGACCAATGACCTATTACACTTTTGAAGGCCCTGGAGCACCAGGACAGTGGAATTACCCACAAAATTACCCCATTTTGGAAAACAAACACCCCATTGTATATTCTATGAAGCATTATGAGTCTTTTGAACAGTTAATTTTTTTACACAAGTCTTCAGAAAAACGTAGAAAGAAAATGAAAATCTTTTTTTTTTTACACAAAGTTGTCAAGATTGTTAAGATATTTCTAACACATAGCATGTACATGGCAAAAATTACACCCCAATACGCAGCCTGGCCACATACAGAGGCCCAACATTGAAGTAGTACCTCCAGGTGTTCTAGGAGCATAAATTACACATCTCATTTCATTCCTACCTATTACACTTTTGAAAGACCTTGAGCACAAAGACAATGGAATTACCCACAAAAATGACCCCATTTTGAAAAGAAAACACACCAACGTATATTCTATGAGGCATGGGGCTGCAGATAGGTACTCGGGTACTCTGTTGGCCTGGTGACAGGTACTGATGGGCTGCAGATAGGTACTCAGGTACTCTGATGGGCTGGTGACAGGTCCTTGGGTACTCTGATGGGCTGGTGACAGGTACTCGGGTACTCTGATGGGCTGGTGACAGGTACTCGGGTACTCTGATGGGCTGGTGACTGGTACTCGGGAACTCTGATGGCTGCTGACAGGTACTTAGATGGGCAGTGACAGGTACTCAGGTACTTGAGTACTCAGATGGGCTGTGACAGGTACACGCGTAGGCCAGTTTTCTCGATTCTCCAGCCCGAACCAGCACACCCTGGATAGACTAATGCCCTATACACACGGTCGGATTTTCCGATGGAAAAAGTCAGATCGGATTATGTTGTCGGAAAATCCGATCGTGTGTGGGCTATAGCAGATATTGAGCAGTTGATGGTAGATGTGCATGCATGTGGCTGGGTGGAGGGGGCAGTGTGCATGCCTCAAGGGGATGAGACATGTACACTTCTCCCTCCCACTCCTGTGGATGCCCTCCCCTTTAGTGTAATTTCCTGTGTTGACATTCACATCTTGTGTTGTCACATCCGTATTTGGTCATATCCTTATTTGGTCATATCCTGTGAGGTCACATCCTGTGTAGGAGGCGATTAGCTGTTGGAGGCAAGCCTTCCAGTTTGTTACTTCCTGTTTGTGTGTGAATAAAAGAAACAGTGAACTGCTCGGTAGCAGTGATGCTGAGATGATGACGTGATGCTGAGGTAATGTCTGTTTTTTGGGGAAAGGGGGAGACATGAATTATTTCGAGATGCATTATGCTGTAAGGGCGCATGTTAGCGCAGGTGAAATTTTGTATAGCGTATAGCCAATCTCTCCACGACACATGTCATGCTGTGTCTCTGGGTGCAGACAGCGCAGCTAGGGATTAAGCCTGCAGGTGTGCCACAATAGTAAGCGGCTTCCTATCATGGCCCTCTGAGAAGAGGAGTCAGGAGCACTGGCAGGGGACCCTAGAAGAGGAGGATCAGTGCAACTCTGTGCAAAACCATTATACAGAACAGGTAAGAATAACATGTTTATTCATTTAAAAAAAAGAAAAAAGAAAACTCTTTACCATCACTTTAATTACCCTAGAGATAAAGCTTAACAATTTTCAGATATCATTTAATAAAAAGACAAGAGAAATTGTACAAACCAGATATTTACAGAGAGTGATCCTACAAAAATATAGACAACAGCAAAATAAATGGTAATAAGAATAAAAAAATGCTTAATGTTTTGGCTGGTCTGTGGTTCTAGAGTCTAATTCAATGTAACAAAGATCCAGTCTGGTGTATCCGAGTCACTGGCCCTCAAAATATGTATATACAGTATGCTTCATTTAGATGGGAAGTGGAGAGCTGTCAAGCTGCAGTTGCAGCTAATTTTTGTGAACTTTCTAGAGGGCATCATTGAGTCCTTCCCCAATCAAAAGAGCTAATTGATAGGAATTCTTTATCAACCATTCCCTTTTTGTACTTTTCATAAGTACAGCATATAATTATTGCTGATATAACAGAGAATTTGATCACAGGCTGATAGAGACAAATTATGAGATATCTATTATGTGGGATTCCTAAGAAGGAGTAATGTGCCCCATGAGCTTCTTGCACTTCGTAATATATTGGCATCTAGTACCTATATGACCAGTAGTTTCTGATACATTTATACATATTCTTGTTATTAATGTAACATTATCATACCAGGATTTATGAATTATTAAGGATTTAGGCTTTGCAGTGAGAAATAAACAACACAGCTCAATCATATCCCTAGATATCAGGCAAAACTTGAAATTCCGCTTTGGGTTACGCTGGAATCAATAGATTGCGACCCACTTTCAATAACTAACCTTGTATGGTCTAATTCCTCCAACCCTAAAAAAAACCTCAATAAACCTATAACTAAACAAACACTAGCCATTTGGGATAAATTTAAATTAGTAAATGGACTACAATCCCCACATATACCTCTTTTATCATTTCTTAAAAATCCACTTTTCTATCCTGCATGGTCTTCCCTTAAATCTTTTAAAGCATGGACCTCCACTAATCCAACTCAACTCTGTGAACTAGTATCCTCTACTTCATTCAAAACTTTCCCTGACTTATGTGAAAGTCACAAACTTCCTAATTCAGAGCTCTTTCGATGCCTTCAGATTAAAAAAAATGTTATGTCCTTCATACAAGGAAGAATTAATTTAGATTAATTAACGCTCGTTGAAAATATATGTAAACATGACCCACACACTAAGGGACTTCATTTAAATTCTCTACATTCATCTTATTACTAAACTCAACTCAGACCCACCTTCATATGTGGCTAAGTGGGAGATGGATCTTGGGTTTTGGCTGGAAGAAGTGGATTGTGATACGATTTGGATCACAACTAATGCCCCGTACACACGAGCGTATTTTTGTGTGACCGTGTGTATGCAAGCCAAGCTTGAGCGGAATTCCATCGGAAAAAACATCCAAGATTTTTCCAACGGAATTCCGCTCAAGCTTGGCTTGCATACACACGGTCACACAAAACTTTGCTGAACTTTCGGCCATCAAGAACGCGGTGACGTACAACACTACGACAAGCCGAGAAAATGAAGTTCAATGCTTCCGAGCATGTGTCAAATTGTTTCAGAGCATGCGTAGGAATTTTGCGCGTCAGATTTTGTACAGACGATGGGAATTTCCGATCATAACTTTTTACGTCGGAAAAATTGAGAACATGCTCTCAAACTTGTGCTGGCAGAAATTGGGCCAGCAAAGATGGAGCATACACACGGTCGCATTTTCCGACCAAAAGCTCACATCGGTCTTTTGCTGGCTGAAATTCCGATCATGTGTACGCGACATCATTCATCCTGGCAAAATATAACTGCCTTAGAGACAAATTACAAAGTACTCACGCGGTGGTATTTGGTTCCTGTCAGAATTGCAAAATATGCTCCAAATTATTATCTTGTTTTCGTGGCTGTGGTGGCTGGGGTGGGATACTTGGTAGGATTTTTGGCGGTAGCAAAGAATTTCTGTAAAGATGTATTTCTTATGATTTCAACACTACAATAGCACTTTTAAACTTAAAACCGGCCACTCTCTCCTACCGCCAATTCAAACTCCTAGTATAGATCACTACAGCCGCAAAACAAACAATGAATGAATGAATGAATGAATGAATAATTTGTATAGCGCTACAATGCGAACCGAATCGCCTCAAGGCGCTGTAATTAGTGCTTTGTTGTCAAGCTTCTTAGAAGAGGTAGGTCTTGAGTTTTTTCCTGAAGACCTGATGGTTTTCTTCCATGCGGATTTGGCAATTGCCAAAGCTTGGAAACCCCTGTCCTTAATAATTGCTGAAACTAAAAATAGAGTCAATCAAGCAAGGATCCATGCCAAAACAGAGGGGAAACCCGCATCCAATTTGCATAGGTGTGAACACAGCCTATAACTCAAGATAAAATATCCAACATTGAGAATATATGGAATCCCTGGGTGACTCCCTTTTTTGCCTTCCAATTTTGATGCTTCCCTACTAAGACCTTGGTAATCTCCATTTATACTTCCATTCCCTGCATTCATGGTATGTGTTCATTACCATGTACTACCCCGGGGACCCCGACTATCTCTCATTTCTTTATTCCCTATCGTTTTTTTCTTGTACCTAAGATTACTTTTTCTTTTATCTTCTTTCTCTCTTCTACCTTTTCCCCCTATTCCCTCTCTCCTCTTTCAATTTACTCTTTATATAGTTCTGGTAGCAGAACTTTTTATTTCCTTGGTTATCATTATGCCAATTGTACATAGTTCCAATATGTAGTATAAGATTTTAGATTCTATAATAAAAAAAAAAAAATTTAACTATACTCTTGATAATAATTAAGACATTTTTTTTTTTAATCTGAGGACATGTTATATCAACCTGGTCTAAGTTGGTTTTATCCTTTCTTATACAATGTATGACATAATCTTTTGAGTAGTTAGATCTATGCTAAAATTGTTTTAGTTAAACTAGTTTTAGTTTATGTTGGAACTAAAACTCATAATTATTACCATATATGTGATCTTTTTTTTTTTTGCTGCCACCATATATACTTACATATGCTAATTGTTAAAATGCAATAAACACATTTGACAAGAGAAATAAACAACAAGATATGTGGCCTGCTTTCCACTACTTGCTAACATATGTAGCACCCTCTAGTGCGTGCTACTAGTGTTGAGAGTAGGTAAAAGTATATTCTGGCCAGGAATAACCTGAGTCATTGAATTGGGTCAGGGTTAATAGAGGCCAGGGCTGAATGACTCATCCTGGCAGCTCTCTAGTTTCTCCCCCTGGTGTATGGAAGGTTGGAGAAACTTCTAGAACTAGAGGGCGGGGGTTAGGAAGAGCTGCCATTAATATTTATAGGGCCTCAGCCAATCCCCAGATGTGGGCTGGCAGGGGACTGAGACAACCCCATAAATAGACACGGGCCATTTCAGGGGAAGTCGGGAGGAAGATTGAAAAGCAGTGCTGGGGCGGGGGTTCTACCTCGGGCCAGGTGCTCAGGAAATATGACCTGGAAGGATCCTAACACAGGAGTCAGTGGAAGGATTCATGCCGGAGAGGCAGTGGGAAGGAGCAAGGCGAAACCTTGGGTATATCAGCACGGTGCAGGGACAGACAAGGGGAGAGACTGCCAGCTGTAGCAGGTCTCTCTTGAAGACTGTGTATTGCCAGTGTCTTCATCTTGCCCTGGTGGGGCTCCATGTATGTGTGCCAGTCGGTCAGGACAGGGGCAGAAAGTCAGACCCGAGGACTGAGAGGAAGATACACTTCAGTTTAATCATTTTATTGTAGAGTGATCATCAGACCTTCCAGACGAGCCTTGCCCCTAGTTCCACCTGCAGCCTTCCACCTGCAGAATTTTAAAATCGTGCAGCCGAGATACAGAGCCGGATATCCTGTGTATCTTGCGCTCGATAGTTCTCGTCGGCTTTCGGCCGCTCTCATCGGCTATCGGCCGCTTTCGGTCGCTTTCGGCCGTTCTCGGCCGTTTTAGGCCTTTCTCGGCCGACACACGCGGGACTGCGAGAGCCGCAGAGAATGCCCGAAAGCGGGCGAAAGCCTCTGAGAACGGCCGAAAACCGACGAGGGCGGCCGAAAACCTCAGAGAACGCCCAAAAGCCGACGAGAGTGGCCGGAAACCTCTGAGAACGGCCGAAAGCCTTCAAGAGCGTCCGAAAGCCGCAAGAATGCCCTAAAGACTCAGAATCAGCGGGGGATCGGCGTATAACACGCACCCACGATTTTCCCCTGATTTTTGGGGGGAAAAAGTGCGTGTTATACACCGATAAATACGGTAACCATTTAGTGACCAGTGTTGTGGAAAATTTTATGAAGATGTATTGGATGTATTTTAGTATGTATTGTCATAAGTCTCCCTGTGTACGTTCTCCCCTAGCCCGCTCTAAAGAGCTGACTGGGGCAGACTGACGCTGGTTGAGATCCGTTATTTAGTGGAAAACTTCCTGGGATTGGAAAGAGGTGTTTGCAGAGTGGGGGTATGTCCGCCAGCAAAAGAGCCCCTGTGCATTGCACAGACGATTGTCTGAGGGGATATGTTTGCTCTGCAAGGATTGGTTATAAGCCGATGTATGCTCATTGTCTCTGCTGTTTCTGATCTGCACATGTCGATATTCGCAGCGTACATTTGCAGATAACCTTTCATCCACAAGGAAGGGTAGCATAATCTAGGTATGCATTGTTCTCTGGAACAATGTATATTAAGGATTACTATCAGTGGATTTGTAGTCATCATTCATTTTTTTATTGTATAAATTCATTTATTTTGTATCATGTCTTTATTTGGTCATGCCCTTATATGGTCATTTACAATCTGTGTTGTTTATTTTCCTGTGAGGTCACAAACTGTGTAGGAGGGGATTAGCTGTTGGAGGCAACTCCTCCAGGGTGTTGCTTCCTGTTGAGATGTAAATAAAAGCAGATTCATGGGTCAGGAAGACAGAAATGCTGACTGACCATGCTGAGATGAGGACGTACTGGGGAACCAGAGGGGAGACATACGATTAAAAGGCTGCATTATATCATTAGATTAAAGGCCGCTTATTTAGCGCAAAAGTGTGGTGGAATATGTGGTGGAATATCCACGACACCAGTATAGCAGTGGAGAGGCTCTCATCGACCAGCTGGATAAGTAAACAAGCAGGTCACTTTGATGGATGACGCAGGCTCACCTGCACTAACTGGTATTCACCAGAGCTTCTGATGGTGGAGATGGATTTTGCTGTGTGTACCTGGCTGCAATCCTCAGGATCGCCCCACCAGGAGGCGAGCAAACCAGAGTCCAGTAGCAGATAAAGCTGGTTGGGATCAAGAGGAAGTGTAATCCGTATACAAGCCAAAGGTTGGTAACAAATGGTTGCAGGTTGAGTTTGAGTGGAAGTATAGTCAAGGAATAAGCCAAGGTCAGTAATGAGTAGTAGGGAAGATATGGATGGCAGCAGGAGTGACATGAGCAAGATATTGGCTAAAGAGAGCACAATAATGTGGCAAACAGGAAGTACCAAGGCATGGCTTAAATACTATAGGAAGTTCATGGGAGGAGCAAGGAGCCTAAGATTCACCATAAACAAGGCACAAGGCAGGGTTGTCATAAAGATCAGACACATAGTTTTTTTTTTTCTCAGGTGGCTCTGCAAGAAGAGCTCCTGCTGGACGAAGCAGGGGTTGTGGGTTCAGATGCCAGTCCTGACATTTGTAGTCAGTTAGATCAAAATCTTTGTATACAGCTACAGATCACCAGAGGAAACAAGCTGAGAATCTGGAGCTGCTACAAAGGTTCTGGAGTGAAACAGTGGTTACTGGAGGAGGAAAGAATATTCACATAGCTGAAAACATAATGTTAAACTCTGCAAGAACTTAAAAACAAGGCTTTTACTTGGAAATGGTTGACAAGAGTAAAATGGAAGTCTTCGGATGTTATTCTTCATCAATATAACAATGCATATGGCATCAAGTAGAGAAAGCCCCCATATTATTTGTACATTGCAGATCTTGCAGTGAATGATTCTTTCCACCACTAGCAGGCGTTGGCTTTGTCCAGTAAGTAGGATTTGCTGGGTTTACTCTCACAGATCCAGGGAAGGAGATCGGTACACGGAGATAATACGAGAGTTTGTCCCATTTTCACACAGTGAGTAGTTGGTGTGTTTTGCAGAGACAGCCTAGAGAGAAGAGGGGACACCATTATTCCTCTGTGTCAGTAGATGCCAAGCACTATATACTGCAATACAGCATGGAAAGACCTATATGACCCTGTGTACAGTATGTGTAAATTCTATGGTTCTGTGAAGGATACTCACTCTGTTGTGTTATCAGACCAGAACCACTGAGTCACTGCAACGTTTCCAGTCCATGTACTCCTCTGCTGTAATCCAACCCAGAACTTTGCATTCTGACTCTGCATGTGACACTGAAACACATCATAAAATAATATTAATAATAATAATGACCCTTATAGATTTCCAAGTGGTAGTAGTTAATGTATGCCCATTCATGATTGGGCTAGTTGAGGTTGAACAATCTTTGACCCATGGGACTCATAAGACACTGTTATATATCACCACCTAAAAAATACAATATTTTAGATGGTCCTGTATTATCTGAATGATGGAACTGGGACTGATGGAACTGAGATAAGCCTGATGTTCGAGTTGAGCGTAAGTTCGACTCGAACATCAGGTGTTCGCCGAACAGCAAACAATATGCAGTGTTTGCGGCAAATTTGAACGCCGTTATAGTCCATGGGAACATCCGAACAGGCAAAAAATTTGGAAGAAACAATAAAAATGAAATATTCCTTTTAAATATCGTGCCTGGGGGGAGTCTATAGTATGCCTGTAAAGTAGCGCATTTTCCTGTGTTTAGAACAGTACCACAGCAAAATTACATTTCTAAAGGAAAAAATGTAATTTAAAACTGATCGCGGCTGTAATGAATTGTTGGGTCTCAGCAATATAGATGAAAATCATTGAAAAAAATGGCATGGGTCCCCCACAGTCCATTACCAGGCCCTTTGGGTCTGGTATGAATATTAAGGGGAACCCCGCTCCCAAATTAAAAATAAATTGCACGGGGGTCCCCCAAAATCCATACCAGGACCTTCAGTTCTGGTATGGATTTTAAGGGGATCCCGAGCCAAAATAAAAAAAAAAAATGGCGTAGGGGGTCCCCCCCAAAATCCATACCAGACCCTTATCTGATCATGCAACCTGGCAGGCCACAGAAAAAGGGGGGGCGAGAGAGTGCCCCCCTCCTGAACCGTACCAGCATGGGGAGGATGCTTTGGGGTCGCCCCCCAAAGCACCTTGTCCCCATATTGATGAGGACAAGGTCCTCATCCCCACAACCCTTGCCCGGCAGTTGTGGGGGTCTGTGGGTGGGGGGATTATCGGAATCTGGAAGCCCCTTTTAACAAGGGGACCCCCAGATCCCGCCCCCCTATGTGAATGGGTATCGGGTACATCGTACCCCCACACATTCACCCAAAAACGTGTCAAAATGTTAAAAATTACAGTTGTCCATTCATCTTTCGATCACAGGGTCCGACGACCCGATAAAAAAGAAAAAAGGTATGACTCCATGGGAAGCTCCTGTTAACTGAAGCCTCTTCGCAATGACAGCTGTTATATAGCTGAGGGTGGGGCCACCCGGTAATGTAAATGGGTGAGGCAGAGATTTTTCCGTTTTTTTTTTTAATCGGGTCGTCAGACGCTGTAATCGAAAGATGAATAAAAATCATGGGACTGATATGGATTTTGGGGGGGACCCCTACACCATTTGTTTTTAAATTTTGGCTCGGGGTTCCCCTGAAATCCATACCAGACCTGAAGGGCCTGGTATGGATTTTGGGGGGATCCCTACGCCATTTTTTCTTTAAAATTTTGGTGCCGTTTTTTTCCATGAGTTTTATTTATAGGACCAGGGAATAGCCGCGATCAGTTTTAAATTACATTTTTTCCTTTAGAAATGTCATTTTGCTGCGGTACTGTTCTAAACACAGGAAAAATGCGCCACTTTACAGGCATACTATAGACACCCCCAGGTACAATATTTAAAGGAATATTTAATTTTTATTGTTTCACTTTAAGCATTATTAAAATCACTACTCCTGAAAAAAATTCAGTTTTTAAATCTTTTTTTGCATTGATACATGTCCCTTGGGGCAGGACCCGGGTCCCCAAACACTTTTTATGACAATAACTTGCATATACAGTAAGCCTTTAAAATTAGCACTTTTGATTTTTCATGTTCGTGTCCCATAGACTTTGTTTGTGTGTTCTGGCAAATTTTTTGCCTGTTTGCAAGTTCTGGTGTGAACCGAACCGGGGGGGTGTTCGGCTCATCTTTAGAACTGATCATATAGACCTTGGAACAAAGGAAGAAGGGAAGCCAAGTGGTGGCTGAATGTGGACCTGGAAGTGATTGACTTGATAGGGTGGGCAGGGTGGAAGATGTGTAATAAATACTAAAGCGCTGACATAATATAAAAACTAAAACCTCAAAAATAAATAGATAAGATGACTAAATGATATGCTGCACCATTAAAAGTGTATCCCACACTTACAATAATGTGAAAAATATACAGAGAGAGTATAAATAGTGTGCAGAATCAACCTTAATCTAATGGGATCTTGAATAAATGAATAAATGTGACCAATAGCGTGATGAGTCAATAATAAAATAAATAATATAATCCGTGCTCATGTGAAACAATAATTTCCAAAGTGTAGGTGATAAATACTCCAGGTTGCACTTACTCAAAGTGCAACAGCTTGATAAATAAATAGATGAATAAATAAATAAATAGTTAATGTGCTTCAAAACAATGTGTTCCAAAAACAACTCAGTGTTTGCTTAAAAAATATTTTAAATAAGTGACCAGCAGATATTTATGTGGATCCTAAGCCGATGCTAATTCAGCCCTATACACTGACCAATTGGAGATTGGTTAATTGGTGCTAATCCACTGACCGCAGTGAATTAGAGGCTAACATCTTTCACATAGATCCACTGGCAAATCAGCATATCAATCATAAGTATGTTAAGTATGTATTGGGATACAAGCAGAAAGGAAAAATGATGAGAATTATTATAATAAAATATTATGATAAAATATTAGGAGAAGTATATAGATAAAGACTTCCCTTTTAATTTTGCTGATTGGGTGATTTGTGTCTTCATATACTTCTTCCCAGTGTCTTGCTCCGGTTTGACATGTAAATAGAAATGACACAAAAAAAACAACACCATTGCACAGCGCTTCTGGTAAAGATTCAATGAATGCCTAAAATACTCTAGCACTCACATGTACCCAGCGGGTCGGGCGCATATATTATCGCAGATGATCAGGCTCATAGACAGGGCTGTCAGCCCTTCTCCTCCTCACTGTGCTTGTGGCGTCACTAGGGCTCCTCCTCCCGACGCGTTGCGTCACAGGTCACGTGACTTTCTCAAGGGATAATAGCCCTGTGACCAGCGCGGAGGCTTTATAGCAACTGATTTTACGATCGGGTTGCCATAGTGACATTTTTGTTTGAGTCATCATTCCATTCACTTAATCCGCCACACCGGGTACCTATGTGGATGTGATATTAACTCCTTCTCTACTCTACAGGACCATATTTGTCCATGCTTCACATCGTAGCAGAACATAAGGATATTTAGAAATGGGATTTGCAGCCACTTCAATTAAGCCTTCATTAAAAAATGTATTTTAAAATTGGTGTTGAACAAAGACCCCCATCTTTAATCAATTGAATTAAAAATATATTGAATACACATATGAGAAAAAAGAAATATATATATATATATGGAGAAAAAAAAATTAATAAAATAAGATAAGAATTAAAAAAAAAAAAAAATATATAAATATAAATAATAAAAATAAAAAATAAATAAAAAATATAAAGATAAAATATAAATAAAATAAAATAGAAAGTATGCAAGTTGTAGATATATTAATAATACATTTTATGGGGAAAAAAAAAGGTACTCGTATCAGATCAAATAGCGGGAACCCAGAACCTTTACTGTATAATCAGCCGAGCTCCTGCGGAGTCCATAAACATTAAAAATATGCACGGATACTCCGTATAATCCAATGCTTAAGGGGGTAAGAGTGAAACACTTTGTTATAAAGGACCCCATTTGATACACACTCTTCTGACAGAGACCCCATTTAGTATATAATGTTGTGATGTTATATGGAAATGGTTATACAGTGGTGTGAAAAAGTGTTTGCCCCCTTCCTCATTTCCTGTTCCTTTGCATGTTTGTCACACTTAAGTGTTTCGGAACATCAAACCAATTTAAACAATAGTCAAGGACAACACAAGTAAACACAAAATGCAATTTGTAAATGAAGGTGTTTATTATTAAAGGTGAAAAAAAATCCAAACCATCATGGCCCTGTGTGAAAAAGTGATTGCCCCCTAAACCTAATAACTGGTTGGGCCACCCTTAGCAGCAACAACTGCAACCAAGCGTTTGCGATAACGTGCAATGAGGCTTTTACAGCGTCCTGGAGGAATTTTGGCCCACTCATCTTTGCAGAATTGTCCTAATTCAGTTACATTAGAGGGTTTTCGAGCATGAACGGCCTTTTTAAGGTCATACCACAACATCTCAATAGGATTCAGGTCAGGACTTTGGCTAGGCCACTCCAAAGTCTTCATTTTGTTTTTCTTCAGCCATTCGGTGGTGGACTTGCTGGTGTGTTTAGGATCATTGTCCTGCTGCAGAACCCAAGTTCGTTTCAGCTTGAGTACACGAACAGATGGTCGGACATTCTCCTTCAGGATCTCTTGGTAGACAGCAGAATTCATAGTTCCTTTTATCACGGCAAGTCTTCCAGGTCCTGAAGCAGCAAAACAGCCCCAGACCATCACACTACCACCACCATATTTTACTGTTGGTATAATGTTCTTTTTCTGAAATGCAGTGTTCCTTCTACGCCAGATATACTTGGACACACACCTTCCAAAGAGTTCCACTTTTGTCTCATCGGTCCACAGAATGTTGTCCCAAAAGTCTTGGGGATCATCAAGATGTGTTGTGGAGAAATTGAGACGAGCTTTGATGTTCTTTTTGCTCAGCAGTGGTTTTCTCCTTGGAACTCTGCCATGCAGGCCATTTTTGCCCAGTCTTTTCCTGATGGTGGAGGCATGAACGCTGACCTTAACTGAGGCAAGTGAGGCCTGCAGTTCCTTGGACGTTGTTGTGGGGTCTTTTGTGACCTCTTGGATGAGTCGTCGCTGCGCTCTTGGGGTAATTTTGGGCGGCCGGCCACTCCTGGGAAGGTTCACCACTGTTCCATGTCTTCGCCATTTGTGGATAATGGCTTTCACAGTGGTTCGCTGGATTCCCAAAGCTTTGGAAATGGCTTTATAACCCTTTCCAGACTGATAGATCTCAATTACTTTCTTTCTCAATTGTTCCTGAATTTCTTTGGGTCTCGGCATGATGTGTAGCTTTTAAGGATCTTCTGGTGGACCTTACTGTGTCAAGCAGCTCCTATTTAAGTGATGCCTTGATTGTGAACAGGTGTGGCAATAATCAGGCCTGGGTGTGGCTAGAGAAATTGAACTCAGGTGTGGACAACCACAGTTATAGTATGTTTTAACAAGGGGGCAATCACTTTTTCACACAGGGCCATGATGGTTTGGATTTTTTTTCACCTTTAATAATAAACACCTTCATTTACAAATTGCATTTTGTGTTTACTTGTGTTGTCCTTGACTATTGTTTAAATTGGTTTGATGTTCCGAGACACTTAAGTGTGACAAACATGCAAAGGAACAGGAAATGAGGAAGGGGGCAAACACTTTTTCACACCACTGTATATATGATGATGTAAGTAAAACACTGCTTATATGGAACCAAAATAAATATATATGTGGTTAAAACTAATCAATAGTTAAAACCAGACACATAGATGTAGGAATTATGTAATAAAAGACCATAAAAAAAAATATATATAAATATAAAAGGATATACATATAAAAATAAGTAATATTATAAAAGTAATATTCTAAAATATGAATACAATTCTATAATATTTTAAAAATCGGATATAAAACAATTGAGATCAAAGTCAATGTTTAACCCTGCTGGGGCAAAACTATTTATCTCGTATATCCATCTCGATTCGCTTTTACTTAGCTCTCTAACCTTATGGCTTCCCCTCCAGTTGGGTTTGTATTTTTCTATAGCCCAGAACTTCAAGTCACATGGATTTTTTTCATGGCATTGTGCAAAGTGCCTAGATACACTATGTTTAGGGAATCCTGTTTTAATATTTTGCACATGTTCTCGCAGACGCTTCCACAGTGGTCTTTTAGTCCTGCCCACATACTGTAATGAGCAAGAACACTCTAACATGTATACAACTCCTTCCGTTCTGCAGGAAATAAAATCTTTAATCTCATATTCCCTTTTTGTTGCTGTTGAGACAAATTTGTTCCCCTTTTTTCCCTTTTTGCTTGGTTTGTCTACATGCATAGCATTGTTTGCATGGGAAAAACCCTTTTCCTTGAAAGAACGACATGGTTTGGTTAGGTTTCGGAGGGTCTGGTACTATTTTAACTAATAGGTCTCTTAGTGTTGGAGCTTTCCGGTAGATGAATCTTGGTTTGTCTGGTAATACACCTTTCAGTTGCTTATCAGCCTGTAGTAATGGCCAATGTTTTTTGATGATACCCTCAATTTTTTTATATTGAATATTAAAGTTAAAAATCAAAGGAATTTCTGTATATTTCTCATTTTTTCTATTATTGTCCTGTATGAGATTCTCTCTTGGTATTTCTAACACCTCTTGTATTTTTTGTTCAATGAATTCCTCATTATATCCTTTTTTCCTTAAACTTTCCTCCAATTGCATTGGCTTGTTCCAAATATCCTTTTTCCTCACTGCAATTTCGTCTGATCCTGATTAGTTGGCCTTTTGGTATACTAATCCGCCATGGACTGTAATGGCAACTGTCTGTTGGTATGTAGCTGTTTCTTTCGACGGTTTTGAAAAAAGTCCGTGTGCTAAAGCCATTCTCCTCTAATGTAATATCCAGATCCAGAAATGTTATATTCTTATTACTAATATCAAAGGTTAGTTTAATGTTCTTTTGGTTATTATTTAATGTATTAAATAATTCCTCCAGGCTTTTTCTATCTCCTTTCCAGATGATAATACAGTCATCAATGAATCGTTTGAACAGTATCAATTCAGGTGGATAGTTGGAATATAGGGCTTCTTCCTCCCAATGGGACATGAATATGTTTACAACGCTCGGTGCATACTTAGCCCCCATTCCTATGCCATTTAGTTGCCTATAGTATTCTTTGTTGAACCAAAAGTAATTATGTTGGATCCCATATGCTAGGCACCTTAAGATAAATCTTTTTTGTTTAGATATTAAGTTGCTCCATTCGTCCATAGCCCATCTTGTTGCTGTTATTGCATCATTGTGATCGATGATTGTATATAATGATGTCACATCCGCCGTTGCAATTAGGTAATTTTTATTGGCGTCGATTTCCACTTTTTGCAAAACTTGTATCAAGTGTTTAGTATCCCTTATATAAGATTTCGTTTTGGGTACCAATGGCTGTATAAAACTGTCCACATACTCCCCAATTCCTGCATTAATTGATTGTATGCCATTTATTATTGGTCTGCCCAGTGGGGTGATTTGGTTTTTGTGTATTTTTGGTACAGTATATAATACAGGTACTCTACATGTGTCGGGTACTAGATATTTTTCCTCCTTTTTGTTCAATATGTTTTTTTATGCTGCCCCGCATGATCAAGTCTTGCAGTTCTCCTTTATACTCCTTTGTTTGGTGGAAGATGATGACAGTAGATCATGGAGCATTGGTAGAAGCAGTGAAGGGCAGGGAGGATGGAGAAGAGAGGAGATAAGATGTGAGCTGAGTCCCAAACTCAAGAGAGAGAAGGGAGAGAGGAGATGAACATGGGTGGGAGAAAGAGAGTGGGGAAACTTAATGGACAGGGGAGGGATGGCGATAATTGTGATCCTGTAACGGGTCATTGGGAAACGGAGGAGAGAGGAAAAGCTGCACCTCATGGACATTATTTGAACAGGAAAACAATAGATTTTTATTCAAATAGTGCCTACAGATAAGGGTGATATATTCACAGAGTGTTTCCACCAGTTAAATATCAAAAACATGCTTCACAACTCTCTCTGACATTCTTTCCTTCTCTCCCCTCCACAACAACGAGAACTCAACAAAGGATTTTTTGAGTTTTTTAAGTTTTCCAGAACAGTACAAAAAAGAACACTGGAAGGCACACGAAAAGTACAAAGGTGCAATCTGCAAAAGGATCCACCGTGTTACTAGAACTCAGTATGGAGTATAAGGAGGCAACAAACTCCAAAAATTATTCAAGAGGAGTAGGAAACAGACGGTTCTGATGAGGAAAGCTCCATGTTAGTGTAGCACTAACCCCCGAAGGAGCTGCTGGTATTTGATTGGGCTTACCGTTACCTAACCTTTCCACCGTGTACGTCATAGAGGTCCCATTAAAGATTTTTTCTCATAGATTTCAGCTCCAACACTTAGTCCTTTTTTCAACGCTTTATTGACAAAAAGACAGTCCAATAGAGGGATGGAGGGTTAAAGTGAATTCAGGTACCTTATGATTGTGGGTCAGAGGTACTTCTTGATCCAGAGGACAAACCGCTCCATAACTGGATCCAGCAACCACCGGATAGGCCTCTCTCACTGACCTAGCAGCCGATGCGATGCTTGGTCATAGTCTCTGCCACAGACTTTAATATTTAGTAGAACCGTTGCACAATCCTCTGCCACAGGGTTGGGTAACCAGTAACTTTTGCAATGTCAAAAACAGTCACACAGTACCAGTTTCTTTCAGCAGTTCCGGCGATACTGTGAGGTAGATGACCCGGGATGCATCCTCCAACTGAGTCTCCAGAGGTACCAGCCTTGTTGCTCGGTCCTCTCTCTGAAAAGTCCTCCCCTGGGCAATCCAGTCGCTTGGCTTCTTCCCGCAGGCAAGACAGCACAGGACCACCCCTGGATCGGTAGGCCCCAGGAATTCTGGGCCTACCTTTCAGCAACGAAGCCTCGGGCCAGCCGGCCCCGAGACAAATTGGATGGCAGCAGCACACCTTAGGCCAGGAGGGCCATCAGGTCGGAACACACCCTATCACGGGGTCTGCCCCTTAAGTACCCTCTCCCAGAATGCACAGTGGGTAGACCACTCCCACTGACTGTTTCTGGGTAAAGAGGCACTCAATACGCCCAGCTTGTTGCAATTTCCAAGCTTGGCCAACTACGAGGGCGCCACCCCTCAGCCAAAGGGAGAACCATACAACCCAGCCGAGCTGGAACAGAACCAGAATTTTTACATAATCAGTCTGAGCTAAACTACAGCTCAGACAAAACTAAATTTCTATTTATAGCGTCTGCCCATCAGGAGCAGGGGGCGCTGCATTAGCTATCGTAGGCACCTCTAAAAGGTTGGAAGGAGGGGGCATCAAGTACTACGGAATGAGAGCCAAAGAAACAAGTGACTGTTGACCGCATTCCAAAGTAGAAAGGAATAAAAATGTAGCTTTATCGCAAATATAAATCCATTGAGATGACATCGATACAGACACATCAGAGTTTGGCGTGTTGCACGAATCAAATTTACTAAATCATAATCAGATTATGATTAAGCAAATTTGATTCATGAAACACGTCAATCTCTGCTGTGTCTGTATCGATGTCATCTCAATGGATTTATATTTGCAATAAAGTTACATTCTTATTCCTTTATACTTTGGAGTGCGGTCAACATTCACTTGTTTCTTTGGCTATCTACCCAGACCATGGACTGGACCTGCACCTGATTGCTCGAAGGAGGATTGCTCTCACCTGCAGCGGCATAGCTCTGTCTTTTTGTTGGATCTTGCGGAATGACCCCTTATATTTAAAAGTGGGTCAACTAGCTCTTTTCCCCAAGATGACCAATCCATACCGGTCTTCTTCTAATTTCATTAGTATTTTTAAATACCCGTTCACCGCTAGACATGTGCATTCGTTTTCGTCCGAATGCATTTTCATCCGAATTTCGGGTATTTTTGCTATCGTTTTAACCACTTCAGCCCCGGACCAATTGGCAGCCAAAGGACCAGGCCCCTTTTTGCGATTCGGCACTGTGTCGCTTTAACTGACAATTGCGCAGTCGTGCGACGTGGCTCCAAAACAAAATTGGCGTCCTTTTTTTCCCCACAAATAGAGCTCTCTTTTGGTGGTATTTGATCGCCCCTGCGTTTTTTATTTTTTGCGCTATAAACAAAAATAGAGCGACAATTTTAAAAACAATGCAATATTTTTTGCTTTTTGCTATAATAAATATCCCCCAAAAATATATAAAAAACATTTTTTTTTCCTCAGTTTAGGCCGATACGTATTCTTCTACATATTTTTGGTAAAAAAAAATCGCAATTAGCGATTATTGATTGGTTTGCGCAAAAGTTATAGCGTTTACAAAATAGGGGATAGTTTTATAGCATTTTTATTAATATTTTTTTTTTTACTAGTAATGGCGGCGATCAGCGATTTTTATTGTGACTGCGACATTATGGCGGACACATCGGACATTTTTGACACATTTTTGGGACCATTGTCATTTATACAGCAATAAATGCTATTTAAATGCATTGATTCCTGTATAAATGACAGTTGTAGTGAAGGGGTTAACCACTAGGGGGAGGGGAGGGGTTATGGGCTGTGACGTGTGTGTTTTTTTTTTTACATTAGGAGGCGGGGCTGACGTCTGACGTCTTTGATCGGATTTCACGATGACCGGGAACAGCCAATCAATGACAGGCAGAGTAGGAAGCGTGGGGAGAGGTTTGTTTACACATACCTCTCCCCGTTCTTCAGCTCCGTAACCCGATCGCGGGACACCAGCGGCGATCGGGTCCGCTGGTTACGCGGCCGGGGTCACGGAGCTCCCGACCGGGTCGCGAGCGCGCCGCTGGTGGCGCACGCGCGACCCACAGGCAGGCAAATGCACGATCACGTACAGGTACGTGCTTTTGCCTGCCCGTGCGATTCTGCTGACATATATATGCAGTGGGCGGTCGGGAAGCGGTTAACAAACGATAATGAACGTGCAGAATCCGAAAAACCGAAAGATCCGACATAAACAAATGCTTTATTTTCGTTTTTGTTGCAACAGTTCGATATAGACGCTGACAATAGCGATCTGTGTCCATCGAACCTGTGGTCGAATGTGCCTAACCTTAGCTCTATTAGTCCAAGATTATTCTACATAGAGAGAAAAGATTCGACATAGACAGAAAATATTCGACATTATAGAGACAATAGCAAAAAAGGTTGAATGTGCCTAACCTAACTCTATTAGTCCAAGATTATTCGACATAGAGAGAAAAGATTCGACATAAAGATCCGATGAAGCAGTCGCCGCGAGCGGACATTTATGGTCAAATGCTCCGCCCATAGGCTATAGAAGAATTCTAATGTTGGTTGACTAGTAAAAATAATTTATAAATATAATTATCACTAGTGTCATACAACATTAGAATTCTACTATAGCTTGTAGGCGGAACATTCGACCGGAAATGTACGATTGCGGCATTGTACAGTTTAGCTGCTCCGTCTAATCTTCTTAGAACATTCGACAGACACCATAAGCCTTCAATGACAGATTCGACCTTAATTATTTCTGATTTTCAGAAAAAGGCATTTTTTAACGAAACAAAATAAATAAAAACGAATTTCAGGAGTAACTAAATAAATTAATTTTTTGGGCGAAAACGAAATTCCGAAACGAAAAAACATGTCTATTCACTGCAGGAAAAGATAGAAAGTCCAGCATAGCATAAAATCCTTTTTTTTAAAGCTGTCTAACAACAATAAGAAATAAACTCACATTCTGCTGTGCTAAATCCACTCGCTGCAAGAGCGGCTCCCCTTCCATGCAGGATATTGTCTGTAGCTCTACCTAAGGTCAGTGTGGAAACAGTGGTCTCCCTGCAGAGGACCAAGATGCTCTATAGCTCTATTGCTCTCTAATCAACAGGGACCATGACTGACTAGAGAGCTTCAGATATGACTCACCTGTTGGATCTCTGCAGAGACCACTTCTTCTGCATAGAGAGAAAGGCCCCTCCTCTCTATAGCATGCTGGTGGGGAACCAGCTTTTCTACTCAGATTGTAAAAAAGTGAAGAAACATTGGGATTATCCACTGAGAAAAAATTACCTTCAGTATGGAGTCTTTACTCCTCACCGTGGCCAACACAGCTTCGTTCTCCATGCAGAATCGCTCGCTGTCCTCTCTCGTCTTCTTATCAGTGGAGAAGAAATAACATTTCTGATTTACCAATGTCCATGCCAAGGGACATCTACTTGTGTAATCTGGGGTGGAAGAAAGGCAGAATATAACAAGGAAAAAAGGAGGTATGATTATTACAAAAGAGGATTGTAGAAGAGGATGGAAGGACGGAAGCAAAGGACCTATGTACATAAGCTCTGTACATTATTCTAAAAGTCCATCAAAGGAGACACAAATTGAAAATCAATGTATCTATCTCCCAGCCCATATACACTAGTCCGGTGATGGCAAACCTTGGCACCCCAGATGTTTTGGAACTACATTTCCCATGATGCTCAACTTCACTGCAGAGTGCATGAGCATCATGGGAGATGTAGTTCCAAAACATCTGGGGTGCCAAGGTTCACCATCACTGGTCTAGTCTATAAGATGACCCTAAGCATGCGTCATTTTGTATATACATGCATAAAAATATAAAAAAATATATATAAAACCCAATATAAATGGTACACGAATTACATTGAATGATTGATGTCTTTAAAAGTAAAGTGTAAAGTATAAAAACAGGTATAGAGGCACTCATGGGTCTTTCAGCAGAGATAATTTGAAGCAACAGGATTTCAATATCAATGAAATCTCAGTCTGTTAGAGCTCAGTCCATCTTTTTCAAGACCAACATATATATATATATATATATACTGTATACTGATACAGAAAATACTAATGCGCTGAAATAAGTACTTGAACTCAGGTGACTAAAAAATACCTAAATAATTAAGCTGCAATCATACTGCTAGTGATCAGGCACTGCGCTCCAATTAACTTTTCAGTCCGTGTACAATATAAGACAATAGGTGCTATACCAAAAATAATTGTGGAAATATGTAGGGAGAGATCTCACTCACATAACTCCTAGGGATCAGCGATTCACGTAAAAAAAAAATCAGCCGCTTCAAGAGTGGTGGGTCCATACACTCGTCACCGGCTCCTCCTACGCGTTGCGTCACATGTCACGTGACTTTTTCAATGATAGCCTGTATTTAATCATGATTCAACTGTATTTAATCATTGCGCAATGATACATATTTCTGCGTAATTTTATGAAGCTGACTCAAGAGTGGTGAGGCCGATTCAAGAGTGGTGGGTCCATACACTCGTCACCGGCTCCTCCTACGCGTTGCGTCACATGTCACGTGACCTTTTCAAGGATAGCCTGTATTTAACCATGATTCAACTGTATTTAATCCTTGCGCAATGATACAGATTTCTGCTTTATTTTATGAGCGTATCTGCAGCAACATCTGACAACGCTATTAAGATTTTATTCCACAACGGAAACAAGCATTACTTTTCACAGCGGTATATCAGACTGACGTTGGATTTGTTTTGTGGAGTTGGCTGGACAGTGTCAGTTTCAAAATTGCCATTTGGAAATTTGTTTGTCGAATTCATTCTGGATTTATACCCTTTAGATATTTATATGTACTAGTGGATGCATCCGGTGCATATTTTGTTTCTGTCCCTCAGCAACATTGTTGTATCCTATATATTTAGTGGGTGTATTTATTTATCTTATTATATCACGGCAGATGGTGTTTTGGATCACTTCATTTAGCCAATATAATACACTTTTAATTGCTTAGCAATATATCAGCCATTCACATTAGTATTTTGGGCATAGTATTGCAATTATTTTTGGTATAGCACCTATTGTCTTATATTGTACACGGACTGAAAAGTTAATTAGAGCGCAGCATTTTTTCCTGTTATATATACTGTGTACTATTGCTCTTTTATAATTTGTTATTCCTTATGTGCTTTTAGGAATTAAACCATTTGAAGCCAGGTTTTATTTAGAGATGAGCGTCTCAATCCATTGTAAACTCCTCTTGGTGCTGTACCTACCATGTGAGCAAGCCTGTTAAGGGTGAAACCCGTATAAGGGGTAGACATGTGCACAATAGAAAAATTTGTTTAGTTTCGTTTCGTTTCTGTTCATTTCCGTTGATTCGTAACGATTCGTAATTTCGTAAGTCGTCGGTGTTCGTATTCGTAACGATTCGTAAATTCGTAAGTCGTCGGTGTTCGTATTCGTAACGATTCGTATTTTCGTAAGAGTTATTTTTTCGTTGATTCGAAATTCGGACGCATTTGTATTTTCGTAGATTTAGTTACATTCGTACTTTCGTAAGATTGATTTATTCGTACTTTCGTAACATTGTTTTCGTAGATTCGTAATCGGAGCATAATTCATAATTTTATGTAATGTGTATGCTATTATTACATTGTAAGAGACACGGAAAATTACGAATCGAAAAAAAAAGTTACGAATGTACGAATATTTTCGTTCAATCCATTCGAAGCACGTTAAGCAGCGCCATTTTAAGAGACACGGAAAATTACGAATCGAAAAAAAAAGTTACGGATGTACAAATTTTTTCGTTCAATCCATTCGAAGCACGTTAAGCAGCGCCATTGTAAGGGACATGGAAAATTACCAATTCAACAAAAAAGTTACGAATGTATTAATTTTTTCGTTCATTTTGATTTTCGTTGTTCCTGTTTTCATTTTTCGGATTTTCTTCTTTCGTAGTTTCTAATTTGGTTATTTCGTATTTTCGTATTTTTTCATATTCGTTCGATTCGATAATTCATTATTCGTTAAAATTTTTAGCGAATCATTCGTTCATTCGTACGATAACAAATGAACGAATATAACGAATTTTAACGGAAAACAAAACGAATTGCACATGTCTAATAAGGGGTGTAATATGTAATAAAGCACTAATGGCGCGTACACACGAGCGGATTTTCCGTTGGAAAAATCATGGATGTTTTTTCTGACGGAATTCCACTCAAGCTTGGCTTGCATACACACGGTCACACAAAAGTTCGCTGAACTTTCGAGCGCCAAGAACGCGGTGACGTACAACACTACGACGAGTCGAGAAAATTAAGTTCAATGCTTCTGAGCATGCGTCGAATTGTTTCCGAGCATGCGTAGGAATTTTACGCGTCGGAATTGCTACAGACGATCGGAATTTCCGATCTAAACTTTTCCCTACCGAAAAATTGAGAACCTGCTCTCAATCTTTTGCTGGCTGGAATTCCACCAGCAAAAGCCAGATGGAACATACACATTTTCCGACCAAAAGCTCTCATCGGACTTTTGCTGGCGGAATTTCCGATCGCGTGTACGCGGCATAAGAGGAATTTACAATGGGGTGTGACTCTCATCTCTTAACTTTTCAATTTTGGAGCAGAGACAAGCTGTAAGGAGCCAGAGCAGACGCATGGTAAGTGAACATCAGGGGTTGGAGGTTTTGCAGCAGTGTCTTGGATCTGGGTATGCTCTTACTATATTTAGAATGTTATTTTAGTAGGTTTTGGACCTGATACCAGGATGGCTCTTCTCAGGCAGGTCACCCGCTGTTTGGCATCTTCCAGCATTTGAGTCAGGTTCTGCTGGGTCTCCAGACTTCTATTCAGCTCCAGTTTCAGCTCATTATCTGGATTTCTGGTTCCATCTGAAATACAGGGAGAGGCCAGGAGATTAAATACTGTACATCAGGGGTCAAGTCCTGGGGAAAAAAGTGTGGGAACTCCCACCCAAGATCCACTCGCCCACCAAAAAAAAAAAAAAATGATACGCTCATATGCACGAATGCTTCAAAAGTAGTATTTTTCATCCAATTTTCGTATTGTGTGTATGAAGCTTAAATGTTAGTACATGAAAAAAACATTCCTCAATAAACATAAATCCGGTAATTCTCTGAATAGTCAGCATTTATTCAATTGTGCTTCCATGTAATGTGAACATCATGTTCTGATCTTTATTGGGGAATGTTATTTTGTATATAGAGTGTTTATGTGGTGAGTTTACACTTTTCATTGAACAGAGTTTGGATAACACAGGGTTAAACGGAAAGGTGATAAATGAACTGCACATTATCTGGACAGAATGCTTGGGGAGATAGTGATGTGTTCCTGGTTAGGAGATGTATGTTAGCTTGGGGGGGGGGGCTGCAAACTCTGCAGGGCTCCAACACACACTCGCTGCTATTCCAACCCTTCACATATTTCCACATAAACTTCCCTCCTGGCATTAAACTTTGCCAGGTATTGTGCTCAGCTTAACAACCCCAAACTGATGTTCCTCCCTCAGCTCACCTCTCTCCCTGCATGTCCTGTGAGCAGAATAACTGTGCTCCTCCTCTGGGTTCTCTCATCATATGGCACTGAAGATAGAGGGGGGGGGGGGATTCAGAGGGACACACAGAGCAAGTATGCAGGAGAATGGGGGGGGGGGGGGGTGAGGAGACAGAAAATGAGGAGGGGCCGTCGGGGAGGAGCGCATCACGAGAGGTCTGACTAAACACAATCTCTTAGCAGCAGGGACCTGATCTACCTGTCAGCTAGCTATGATTGACAGGTAGATCGAAGCGGAAACTGTCATGGGGCCCCCTACTGGCAATGCCTGAATGGTCAAGTGTGCGCCACTTACTATTGCGAGCTGTGTCGGCAGCTGCTGGTGTAGCACCTGCCACACAGCTCGCATACTTCAAAGTATTGCAGGACACGGCTGCTAACAGGAACCGAGTTCCTGTTGTGGAAAAAGTACAGGAACTCCGTTCCCATGCGTTCCCGCAGGACTTGAGCCCTGCTGTACATCTCTCCCCATATCCTCTCTACATAAACACTCATAAATTAAATTACAGCTATTAGATCTGGAGGATCTGAAGGAAGATGTATGCAGATGGACTCACTCTGTATCACATTCCATAACCAGAAAGCGAGCACAACAAAATAAGTCAGGAGGAGGAAGCCAAATGTGTATGGAGAGTTCCAGAAATGGTGACCTGGAAAGATAGAAAATATTCACAATCAGTGATTAGATGCAAACCAACCAACTACGTCTGTAGACCATAAAGGGTCCAACTATAGACAAATGAAATCCATTTAGAATGAATGTATCATTTATCAGGATATGTGTGAGAAATATTTTAATTTCCTAATGATTATCTGCTTGTTCTTTTTTCTGGAATACAAGACACAGAAATATAACTGACATGGGGGGTAATTTACTAAGATGAATGCGTTGCGGCGGTTCATACCTTAATTTGTGCGCCAGATAAATTATTAATTGAGCGTGTGAACCGGCGCATAATATGCCATTGATAATAGCGCACGCCGTATCATTAACAGTCCATTGTGAACAAGTGACCTTCGCGCTACTCAGATGAAGGACTAGGAATGTGTATTAAACCTACAGATATATATATATATAAATGTGAAGTGATCACAAACAGTGCTAAAGGTGAATAAGCGGTTTTAAAACCTGCTAAAAGTGCTAAAATAATGTAGATAAATCTTACATAAATACCAGCAGTAAATTCTAATAGTGTACACAACACACAAATAAATAAAATGAAATACAAGTGATTTTGCCCATCCGGTAAAAGCGCACACCTACACGTAGTGAAACACATGATAAAAAATAGATATAATAGAACAAAGCGTCTCTTCTTCCTCGTTTCGTTCTCGGGCCGATCCGCGCAATGGGAGGCTCCCGCTGTGTGACGCTTCTCTTCTTCTGACAGTTCTTATATAATGGAACTGGGTGTCAGAGGGGTATATAGGAACTGTCAGAAGGAGGCCGGGATCTGGGGGTCCCCTTGTTATTGGGGGCTTCCAGATTCCGATAAGCCCCCTGCCCGCAGACCCCCACAACCACCGGCCAGGGTTGTGGGGATGAGGCCCTTGTCCTCATCAACATGGGGACAAGGTGCTTTGGGGGGTACCCCAAAGCACCCTCCCAATGTTGAGGGCATGTGGCCTGGTATGGTTCAGGAGGGGGGGCGCTCTCTCGTCCCCCCTCTTTTCCTGCGGCCTGCCAGGTTGTGTGCTCGGATAAGGGTCTGGAATGGATTTTGAGGGGGACCCCCACACCATTTTTTTTTTTGCCGCAGGGTTCCCCTTAAATTTTCATACCAGACCTGAACGGCCTGGTATGCTCTTGGAGGGGAACCCATGCCATTTTTTTTTTTATTAAAGTTGCCTGGCCTTGGGGTAACTTAAAGTCGTATTGTAAGTCGCCCCAAGTCGTGTTGTAAGTCGCCCCAAGTCATGTTGTAAGTCGCCCCAAGACACGCTGGAAGTCGTGTTGCCCCTGTGTGAATGGACTGTTAATGAAATACAAGTGATTTCGCGCATACGGTAAAAGCAAACACCTACACGTAGTAAAACACGTGATAAAAAATAGATATAATAGAACACGTGATAAATCAATAAATGAATAAGTGATATATACAACAGGATCAATAAATATGTGCCAAAAAAGGGTTAAAAGGCTAAAGGCCACTAATTAAATAAATAAATGGGATGAGTCCATAAAAGAAATGAATATGCAAGAGTCCAGGCAAGAATCAGGGAGTCTGTTAACAGTCTCTTTCTATATAATAGATTCTTCTCCTATTTGCTACTGAGGGATTTAGGTGGTTAAACGTGTATAATCCACAAATGTGCTCACAGAACTCTCACCTCAACGTAACTTGGAAACAGCATATATATCCCCAATCTAAGAATGCTCCTCTCCTCCGTTTATCATCCAGGCTTGTTTGTATCACCTTATGTCAGGATAGCCCCTTATGGTGCCGGGTGCTTGTCGTCTAAATGGGTAATGAGCTAATCAACAAAAAAGGGGGATAAAGGAAAAAATGCCTCCAATAGTGAAGTATGTAAAAATAATGGGGAAATTTGTTGAATAAAAGGTAAAAATGGACCCTTACACAAATGCAAATAAGTTAAAGCAAAGAAATGGCGATGAAACGCCAGTCTCACATCACTTCCGGTATCCCAAGGTAAACTTCCACTTCCGGCCACTCCCTACGCGTTACGTCATTCACGTGACTTCTTCAGGGGAGCCAGATTGGCTGCAGTGGACTTGTTTATATTTAGTTGAACACCGGAACTCGTGCGGCGGCCATTTTGCCGTGGTCCATTATAGTAAACAAACAATTGCGGAAATTTTCTAATGGTCCTGCGTGTTCGACGGTGGAGGCCATTTTCGAAAGGTCTACAGCGAACGTACGGCATTGGTGATATTGCAGCTAATAGCTGTTATTGTATACCCCGGCCGGTAATGATTTAGCCATAACTGCATCCATGTGTATAATCAAGAATCACCAATGGTGATCCTAATTAGAACAGATGGATATAATCATTATATTGATAGAGACAGATCTATAAAAATTCATACAATATATGTCAATAGCGAACAAATATTTACCCAGGTGCCATTTTTTAGTGGCCTGTGATGTTAGTAATTCCCCTAACAGGCCCGAGGTGACAGTTCCGGTCCGATGACCAGAGCCAAACAATTCTAACCTTGAATGTGGTTGTAACTGTCAGCACGGAATGTTCTGTACAATAGCAGACACCAAGCATTCTAATATATTATGTAGTAGACTAAAGAAAAATGGCAGTCATCTAACTACTTCACAGGCCACTAAAAAATGGTGCCTGGGTAAATATTTGTTCGCTATTAACATATATTGTATGAATTTTTATAGATCTGTCTCTATCAATATAATTATTATATCCATCTGTTCTAGTTAGGATCACCATTGGTGATTCTTGATTATACACATGGATGCAGTTATGGCTAGATCATTACCTGCCGGGGTATACAATAACAGCTATTAGCTGCAATATCACTGACACCGTAAGTCCACTGTAGACCTTTAGAAAATGGCCACCACCGTCGAACACGTGGGACCATTAGAAAATGGCCGCGATTGTTTGTTTACTATGACGGACCACGGCAAAAAGTTCCGGTTTTCAACCAAATATAAACAAGTCCACTGCAGCTAATCTGGTTCCCCTGAAGAAGTCACGTGGATGACGTAACGCGTAGGGAGTGGCCAGAAGTGGAAGTTTACCTTGCGATACCGGAAGTGATGTGAGACTGGCGTTTCATCGCCATTTCTTTGCTTTAACTTATTTGCATTTGTGTAAGGGTCCATTTTTACCTTTTATTCAATAAATTTCCCCATTATTTTTACATACTTCACTATTGGAGGCATTTTTTCCTTTATCCCCCTCTTTTGTTGGTGAGCTCATTACCCATTTAGACGGCAAGCACCCGGCACCATAAGGGGCTATCCTGACATAAGGTGATACAAACAAGCCTGGATGATAAACGGAGGAGAGGAGCCTTCCTAGATTGGGGATATATATGCTGTTTCCAAGTTACATTGAGGTGAGAGTTCTGTGAGCACATTTGTGGATTATACACGTTTAACCACCTAAATTCCTCAGTAGCAAATAGGAGAAGAATCTACTATATAGAAAGAGACTGTTAACAGAGTCCCTGATTCTTGCCTGGACTCTTGCATATTCATTTCTTTTATGGACTCATCCTATTTATTTATTTAATTAGTGCCCTTTAGCCTTTTAACCCATATTTATTGATCCTGTTGTATTTATCACTTATTCATTTATTATTTTATCACGTGTTTTACTACGTGTAGGTGTGTGCTTTTACCTTATGCGCAAAATCACTTGTATTTCATTAACAGTCCATTCACACATGGGCAACCTGACTTCCAGCGTGGCTTGGGGCGACTTACAACACGACTTGGGGCGACTTACAACACGACTTGGGGCGACTTACAATACGACTTTAAGTCACCCCCAGGCCAGGCGACTTTAATTTAAAAAAAAAATGGCATGGGTTCCCCTCCAAGAGCATACCAGGCCATTCAGGTCAGGGGTCCCCCTCAAAATCCATACCAGACCCTTATCCGAGCACGCAACCTGGCAGGCCGCAGGAAAAGAGGGGGGGGGACGAGAGAGCGCCCCCCCTCCTGAACCGTACCAGGCCACATGCCCTCAACATTGGGAGGGTGCTTTGGGGTACCCCCAAAGCACCTTGTCCCCATGTTGATGAGGACAAGGGCCTCATCCCCACAACCCTGGCCGGTGGTTGTGGGGGTCTGCGGGCGGGGGGTTTATCGGAATCTGGAAGCCCCCAATAACAAGGAGACCCCCAGATCCCGGCCTTCTTCTGACAGTTCTTATATACCCCTCCGACACCTATTATATTCTATTATATAAGAACTGTCAGAAGAAGAGAAGCGTCACACAGCGGGCGCCTCCCATTGAGCGGATCGACCCGAGAACGAAGTGAGGAAGAAGAGACGCCGTTGAGGAAGATGCCGGACGAGAACACCGGAGCAAGAAGAAGAGGATCGCAGGAAGAAGAAGATGGAGGAAGAAGATGGAGGAAGAAACCGAAGGATGAAGGAAAGAAGAAGGAAGAAGATGGAAAGAAGAAGACTTAAATAAAGGAATTGTCACAAACTGTCTCTTGTCATTGTTAACATTTTTGTCACTTTTTTGGTGAAATGGTAGGGAAAGTACCCCCTTACCATTTCACACGGGGGGGGGCAGGATCTGGGGGTGCCCTTGTTAAAAGGGGCTTCCAGATTCCGATAAGCCCCCCGTCCACAGACCCCCACAACCACCGGCCAGGGTTGTGGGGATGAGGCCCTTGTCCTCATCAACATGGGGACAAGGTGCTTTGAGGGGACCCCAAAGCACCCTCCGGATATGGTTCAGGAGGTGGGGTGCTCTCTCATCCCCCCTCTTTTTTTTTTTTTCTTAATTTTTTTTCTTAATGCTAACATGACCTGTGTACAAATAGCCTTAAAAAAAAACATAGAAGTGAACCAGCATAAAAAAAAAGTTGAGAGGTGCGCCCGTTCAACTTATGCAATTGCATTTACGTGGCTTGACATTTACTAAGATTTTGCCGGCGCAGTGAACCAGAGCACTTGGACACGCGCAAATGCCGCTTGCGCATGCGCAGTGCAATAATTGACATCACACAGTTCTAAGTGTACCGTACTTGCAGGCGCAGCAAGCCTGTTCAGGGAAAGTTACTTTCTCATTCTATTTTGGGCATATTTGTAACTTTGACAGTTATTACTATACTTCCTCACATCACCCCACATCACCCCCATAATATTGGCACTTTCTGCTTCTTTAAATTCTGAGTTGAAGATGCCGGACGCCATGTCTATAGTGGTGCACCGATTGCCACCTACCCTGCACCAAGAATATAATAGTAAATGGGGAATTGCGCTGTGTTACAGGCGCAAATGTTTTGTAAATGCAGTTGCGCATAGGCGTGCGCCGCAACTCATGGCGCAAACCGTTCGTAAATCAGCCCCATGGACCTTTATGTGAATATTACTTCACCAAACAATCTGTAAGTCAACAGAGGTACCAAATTATTGGTCCCCTGAAGTTGTCCATTCATTGTTGATGTTGAGAAGCTTCTTCTTGGTTCATAGCACAATCCGCAAGGTCTGGTAAACTACAGATCGTGACTAGGATGAGACAAACATACCTGGGATCGATTTGAAGGACGTTCGACAAACTTTAATCCCAACCCCACTGAGAACTGAATCTTTAATATTAATTCTGATCATTTTCAAGGGTAGGTATTGTCAAACTAGGGGCATAGGGGGCTGTGCACTGCCCTGTGTGGGTGTGCATGAATACAAAAAAAAATAATTCTAATGCAAATACTGTTTGTCGAGGAGAAGAATTTTTAACAATTAAAGTAAAACATTTAAAATAAATGGCCAATTCATTTTAATAGCATGGCAGTGTGATGTACTCAATCGGCCAATGAAATGGCACACTTGTACAATGTATTCACCTTACTACTGCAAAAGTGACAAAAAAAATATTAGAAAAAATATACCATTCAAATTTCTGGAAAAATTGCATTTCCCTGTCCGCTTGTTTTTTAGTAACATTGTTTATAAATATTGTTCAGACATAACATAGAGAGATACAATGTAACATTGTGTATAAACATTGATCAGACAGGAGATAGAGCGATATAAAGTAACATTGTTTATAAACATTGATCAGACGGGAGATAGAGAGATACAAAGTAGCATTGTTTATAAACATTGATCAGACAGGAGATAGAGAGATACACAGTAACATTGTTTATAAACATTGATCAGACAGGAGATATGGCAATAAAAAGTAAAATTGGGATTGTTTAAGCAAATAGACTATGCACTTTGCAGTTGCTACAGAACTTAGTGAATGAGGGGAAGCTCTGCTGTTTTTCAGTGTCCAATCATGTGCACATAAAAATGCTGTTTTTTTTTTTTTTTTAAATCTTCTTTGTATATGATTGAGTATTCTTTGCAAAGTAAAATTGTATTTCATTTACTAAGCTCTGGAGCAATTGCACTTGCAAAGTGCACAGTCTATTTGCCTTTAGAAAATCAATACCATTGTTTATAAACATTGTCCAGATAGAAGATAGAGAGATACAGAGTAACATTGACTTTACATTGGTACATTTAGAAAATCAATACCATTGTTTATAAACATTGGTCAGATGGGCGATAGAGAGATACACATTAACATTGTTTATAAATATTGATCAGACAGGAGATAGAGAGATACAAAGTAACATTGTTTATAAACATTGATCAGACAGGAGATAGAGAGATACAAAGTAACATTGTTTATAAACATTGATCAGACAGGAGATAGAGAGATACAAAGTAACATTGTTTATAAACATTGATCAGACGAGAGATAGAGAGATACAAAGTAACATAGTTTATAAACATTGATCAGACAGGAGATAGAGAGATACAAAGTAACATTGTTTATAAACATTGATCAGACGAGAGATAGAGAGATAAAGAGTATCATTGTTTATAAACATTGATCAGACAGGAGATAGAGAGATACAAAGTAACATTGTTTATAAACATTGATCAGACAGGAGCTAGAGAGATACAAAGTAACATTGTTTATAAACATTGATCAGACAGGAGATAGAGAGATAAAAAGTAAAATTGGGATTGGTTTACTAACAGCCAATAGACTGTGCACTTTGCAAGTGCAGTTGCTCCAGAGCTTAGTAAATACGGGGAAGCTCTGCTGACTTCCAATATCCAATTGTGTGCACATAAAAATACTGTTTTTTTAATTATTTTCCTTGCATTCGATTGGGCTATTTTTCGCAAAGTGAAGCTTCACTTTATTTACTAAGCTCTAGTGCAACTACACTTGTAAAGTGCAGAATCTATTTGCCTTTAGATACAAAGTAACATTGTTTATAAACATTGATCAGACGGGAGATAGAGAGATACAAAGTAACATTGTTTATAAACGTTGATCAGACGGGAGATGGAGAGATACAAAGTAACATTGTTTATAAACATTGATCAGACGGGAGATAGAGAGATACAAAGTAACATTGTTTATAGACATTGATCAGACAGGAGATAGAGAGATACAAAGTAACATTGTTTATAAACATTGATCAGACAGGAGATAGAGAGATACAAAGTAACATTGTTTATAAACATTGATCAGACAGGAGACAGAGAGATACAAAGTAACATTGTTTATAAACATTGATCAGACAGGAGATAGAGAGATACAAAGTAACATTGTTTATAAACGTTGATAGAGAGATACAAAAGCCAGACATATTTCAATAAAAATATGGACAGTTCATCAGGGACCCCCCTAAAGTCTATACCAGATATAAAGAGTCTGATATGCATTTCAGAAAGACTCTTTCTTTCATTCTTGCTATAAAATGTGCTACAGCAAAAGTGCCATATACATATGAAAAAAAAAAGATACAGTTTAACCACATGCTGACCGCCGCATTCACATTTACATCGGCAGAATGGCACCGGCAGGCAACTGCGTGCTGCAGGAGTGTGCCCGTGGGTCCCGTCAACTTAATTTTTTCCTGCGGTCCGCGATTGCGGCTAGGAGAGGCAGAACGGGGAGATGTCTATGTAAACAAGGCATTTCCCTGTTCTGCCTAGCAACATGACAGGGATCTAATTGCTCCCTGCCATCGGGAGCGGTGATCGCTGTCATGTCGTAGTGAGCCCATCCCCCCTGAAGTTAGAACACATCCAGGGAACACACTTAACCCCTTGTTTTTTATATATTTTTGGGGGATATTTATTATAGCAAAATGTAAAAAATATGGCTTTTTTTTCCAAAATTGTCGATCTTTTATTGTTTATAGTGCAAAAAAAAAAAAAAGACGCAGAGGTGATCAAATACCAGCAAAAGAAAGCTCTATTTGTGGGGAAAAAAGTATGTCAATTTTGTTTGGGTACAACTTCGCACGACCGCGCAATTGTCAGTTAAAGCGACGCAGTGCCGAATCGCAAAAAGTGCTCTGGTCAGCAAGGGGGGTAAATCCTTCCGGGGCTGAAGTGGTTAACTAATTGACCTGTGGAAGGTTTTATCCTCTCGATGTCTGGGGCATTTTTTGCTATTTAGCACTACACTACTTTAACTGGTAATTGTACGATCATGCTACACTGTACCCAAATTAAATTTATATCATTTTTTTTTTTTTTTAAATACCTAGATCTTTCTTATGGTGGTATGTGATCACCACTGTGTTTTTATTTTTTTTGCTATATAAATTAAAAAAAATTAAAAATTTTGAAAAAAAAAGTTTTCCAGTTAGAAATTTTGCAAATAAAACATTTTTCTTCATAAATTTAAATATATTCTGCAAAATTTTCTTTAAAAATAACTCAAATCAGTGAATATTATTTATTTTGTTTTAAATTATTTTTATTAAATTATTGTGAACATACATACACGTTCTTCCATATCATTTCCAATACATGAATATAAAACATTCAAATAAAATGCATACACAATACAAATACGAAAACAATAACAGAAAAGAAAAAAAAAAAAAAGTGAATATTATTTAGTCTGTGTGAAATTATAAAACTTTCAGCCCAGAAAGTGGGCATTTTTGGTGTCAGATTAGGCTCCCATAGGTTTCAATGGAGTTTGGGTTCAGAATACGAAGACCTTTGAAGTTCCCCGAGTCCTGTTTGAACCAATTGAGCGATTGAGATTATGAACAATGACAAAAGGACTACACCTGACTCCAGGTACCTCTGTGATATGAGGGGACCCATCACACTGATATCAGTAAACACAGAATGGAGGAGGAAGCCCCCGATAGTGTACTATGGGTTACAATGTGGTAGTAAAATCCATAATTGAAATAAAATATGTTAATAATAGACATGTGCACAACAAAAAAATTAGTTTTTTTTCGTTTCGTTTTTTTCGTTTCCGTTGATTCGTAACGATTCGTACATTCGTAAGTCGTCGTTGTTCGTATTCGTAACGATTCGTACATTTGTAAGAGTTACTTTCCGTTGATTCGTTTTTTCGTTAGTTTAATTTTCGTTCATTCGTTTATTCGAAATTCGGACGCATTCGTATTTATTCATACATTCGTAACATTCATAGATTCGTAATCGGAGCATAATTCATAATTTTATGTAATGTGTACGCTATTATTACATTTTAATAATTTACGAATCGAAAAAAAAAGTTACTAATCGAAAAAAAAGTTACGAATGTACGAATTTTTTGGTTCAATCCATTCATTAGGAATCGAAAAAAAAAAAAAAAATAAAATTACGAATCGAAAAAAAAAAAAAAGTTATGAATCGAAAAAAAAAAGTTACGAATGTACGAATTTTTTTGTTCAATCCATTCGAAGCACGTTAAGCAGCACAATGGTGTAAGGGACACGGAAAATTACCAATTCAACAAAAAAAAAGTTACGAATGTACGAATTTTTTCGTTCATTTTCGTTGTTCCTTTTTTCGTTTTTCAGATTTTCGTTGTTTGGTTTTTCGGATTTCCGTTGCTTTTCGGATTCGTACGAATCGAACAATTCGTTATTCGGATTCGTTCGATTCGAACGATTCGTTCATTCGCACGAAAACGAATGAAAAAAACGAAAATAAACGAATTGCACATGTCTAGTTAATAACCTAAAGCAGATCTGACCAGCTCATCAGCCTCAGTCACACAGGCAGTTTTGTGAATTTATAACATGATGGGCCAGTACAGTGTACAGCAAGGACAGAGCCTCGCCCATCAGAGCTTACAATCTAGAGGCTCCGTGTAATGATCTGGGATATTTTAGAGATAAAGTTACAAATTCATAAAACCATTTCACAAAGTTCCCTGTATAAGCACAGAGTCTTCCTTGAAATATTGACCATTGGTCATTATAACACAGCTGCTGATGTCCTGCCTATAATCACCCAATCAGATTGAAGATCCATGATTATCAGTATTGTCTTTCTGATGAGATAATAATGCAGAATGAGGTTTGTTGCCTGAAATGTAGAAATAATAAAACATTCTTATCATACACACATACCTGGACAGCGGTGGGACTTGGGTTGTCTCTCTCCGGTCACATCTCTCTCGGTTGGGTTAACATTGGAGTAGACGGTCTGCTCAGCCATGGTGTCAGTATGTCGGTGTATCAGCTTGGACTGTATATCTGTATTCAGTGTTGTCTCTGGTATACAGAGAGGTCTCTCTTCTGTAGTAGGTTGGCTAGATGTCAATTCTGAGACAAACCAAAGACAGATCTGTCTAGTTTTGTAAGCCGGAAGAACTTTTACCACTAACCACTGTATGTAGTTGGAGGACATCAGAAGGCCCATGAGATCAGCTCACTGCAAGATTTAGGGCAGGTCGGGTTGTGTTCAGCACAGGAAACTTACAGGGTCAGATTCTAGAGGCGTTCAGTCTGTATGAAGGGTAATGCCCTGTAAACACAACCGGTTTTGCCGTCGGAATAAACTCTGAAGGTTTTTCTGATGGAATTCCAACGGAATTCCGCTCAAGCTGTCTTGCGTACACACGGTCACACCAAATTCCGACCGCCAAGAACGCGGTGACGTACAACACGTACGACGGCACTATAAAAAGGAAGTTCAATAGCCACTGCGTTGGAACAGCATACAGACGGGCGTTTTTTCCGCTAAAAATAGTTTCCGTCTGAAAAATTTAGAACATGTTCTCTATCTAAGTCCATCTGAATTTTCGACGGTAAAATTACGATGGGGCATACACACGGTCGGAATATACGATGAAAAGCTCCCATCTGACTTTTTCTGTCGGAATGTCCGACCGTATGCACACGGCATGAGGCTAGAGTTGGTGTTAGGGTCAGAAGCTACAGTTAGGATTCAGGGGGTAAAGTGTTGGGTTACATTGGCTTATCATTAAAGCAAATGTTTCCATAATAGGTTAGAGGCTGTCTAATAAATACTGGGGTAGAGGCTTATGCCGCGTACACACGAGCGGAATTTCCATCGGAAAAATCTTGGATGTTTTTTCCAACGGAATTCCGCTCAAGCTTGGCTTGCATACACACGGTCGCACAAAAGTCCGTTGAACTTTCGACCTTCAAGAACGCGGTGACGTACAACACTACGACGAGCCGAGAAAATGAAGTTCAATGCTTCCGAGCATGCGTCGAATCGTTTCCGAGCATGCGTAGGAATTTTGCGCGTCGGAATTGCTACAGACGATCGGAATTTTTGCTCTCAATCTTTTGCTGGCTGGAATTCGGCCAGCAAAAGTCCAATGGAGCATACACACGGTCACATTTTCCGACCAAAAGCTCTCATCAGACTTTTACTGGCGGAATTTCCGCTCGTGTGCGGGGCATTAGAGTGTATCTAAAGTCAACATTTCAGGTTAGTGACTTAACACTTTGAGGTATCATGCTCCTGGACACGCTGGTGTTTTTTTTTTTTTTTTCCTGCCTCCAGGCTCCTCTTCTTCTAAACTCCTTAACGCTTATGTGAGCATGGACATATAGGCAAACCCCCCCGTACACACGGTCGGAAATTACGACCACAAAGTCCATCCGTTTTTTTCCGACAGATTTTGCCCGAAACTGGTGTTGCATACAAAAAACACACGGTCAGACAAAGTTGTCAGAAAATCTGATGGCTTCTGAACGTGGTGATGTTCGTTGCGTACGACGGAACTACGTAGAGGCTAGTAGCCAATAGCTTTGGTCTCGTAATTTTATCTGAGCATGCGTGGCACTTTGTCCGTCGGAATTCTCTACACGCAATCAGAAAAAGTCAGATCGGATTTCGTTGTCGGAAAATTTGAGATCCTCTCAAATTTTTTCCGTCAGAAATTCCGATGGAAAAAGTCTGCTAGAGCCCACACATGATCGGATTTTCCGACAACATAATCCGATTTGACTTTTTCCATCGGAATATCCGACCGTGTGTACGGGGCATAACATGCATGGGGCATTTAGTGGCAGAAGGAAAAAATGCCAGATGTCCCTAAGAGCAGCTTTAAAAATGTCCAGTGTGCACGAGGCCTGACTGCCAAGGATGAATTCCACATGTCATAGCAGTTAAAGGGCCAAAACAAGGTCACAGGTGCCATTGCGCTCAGAACATATTTGAAAATCAATCTTCAGGCTTTGACGCATAGATGATCTGGGTGTCTGTAAATCCACTCAATTAGTCACCAAAGTGTGCCTGCCAGGCTCTTCTTATTTCTTTTTGGAGCTCAGGACCACTGCAAATTGCATTAGGATGGGGAATGGGAGAAGATCACTGAACATTTATTCCCCCGATTCCCTCTGCAGTCACTGAACCTGAAATGATTAGCCTTTGTTGTCAAATCTACTCTTATAGGGGCCCGTTTTAAGAGCAGCTTTGTTTATGATAGGTTTAGACACAGTATAAAAGAGTGAGAGATGAGGGCGCTCTGGTGAGGATGGGTATCCGGTCCTTAGTAGCAGTGGAGAGATGGCACTAAAGGCAGCACTACGTAGAGAAGAAGCAGCTCTGAAGGGTCATAAAGGAAAGAGAAAAGCGCCTCTAAGTGCAGTGGTTAAAAGATTTATTACAGGCACAATGGGATTAAAAACACTTACAGCTGTAACGGCCGCTGGAACATCAGATGAAAGTGGTGGGCAGTAACGCGCTTCGGAGCATGCACAGCTTCTTGGCCTGACGAAGGAGCCGTGCATGCTCTGAAACGCGTTACCGCCCACACCTTCACTTGATGTTACAGCAGCCATTCCAGCTTGGTTCCAGAACCCGGGCCACCTCATCGCATCTTCACCTCCTTGCCAATCCACGTCACCAGGGACTCTGTCAGCTGCAGGGCGTCTCTCTCTCTCCCCCAGACAGACAAGGATTACAGCGATCTGCAGGAGGACAAATCATTATATGCCTATGATCTCTTACTATCATGTTACTATCATGTAAGTGTTTTTAATCCCATTGTAGAAAAAAGAAATGTGTAAGTTTATTTTCAGTTTTAAGTTAAAGCAGACCTTCACCCTCATTGTCAAGTCCGCTTGTCCTCTTCAACTCTCCTGCCCTTCTTTACACGTGGATCCCAGGAGTCATAGTCCATCACTAATATAAGAGGAGGGGGGTGGGCCTAGCAGTGCATCATCATGAGGCCTTGTTACTAAACCTAGAAGAGCTGGCGGGCCTCCGGATGACCTCACATAAAAAGATGGTGGCAGGGGGGGGCAGAATGCGGAGAGGATTTTGCAAGACATCGTTGGATCACTGGGTGGGTGAGCATCTGAAATGGTCAAAACTTGCATCAAGGTAGGCAGGGGTTTCAAAAACAAATAGGGAAGGGAGGGCTGTAGAACCACTCTAATGCCCTGTACACACGGTCGGAAAATGTCCTATCGGACCGTGATGTCGGAAATTCCGACCGTGTGTGGGCTCCATCGGACTTTTTCCATCGGAATTTCTGATGGAAAAAGTTTGAGATCCTGCTCTCAAATTTTCCGACAACAAAGTCCTAATGGACTTTTTCCGATCGTGTGTAGCGAATTCCGACGGACAAAGTGCCACGCGTGCTCAGATCACATTAAAAGACCAAAGCTATTGGCTACTAGCCTCTACGTAGTCCCGTCGTACGCAACGAACGTCACCACGTTCAGGATGATCGGATTTTCCGACAACTTTGTCCGACCGTGTGTATGCAACACCAGTGTCGGACAAAATCCGCCGGAAAAAATCAGACGGATTTTGTGGTCGGAATTTCCGACCGTGTGTACGGGGCATAAGAGTTAGGTGCTAAAGGTTGAGGATTAAAATAAATCAGAGCTCCCTTTCATTAATAGAATCCCAATGAGGAAGATACTACTGAGATTGCTGAAGAAGAGGAACCCCTGAAATGGTGAGGGGACCCTTTTAAGACACAAAGTGAGTAGTAAAAATCACATGCAGTTCATGAAGCCTTTGCGCCATTCTCTGCCCAATGCTCTTCTTCTCCTCAAAATATTTTATTCAGCAAATATCCCACTGAGGAATCTGGAGATGAATGAACAAATCTGGGACTCCTCTGGGGTGGAGCCTGTTCGCACTGAAAATATGGGAATATTCTTCTTACCACGCCCCTGCTGTGTTGATATTAACATGAATGCTCTCAGCATCAGGATGAAGTTTATCATGCAATTCATTTGATACATTTTAGATAATCATTTAATTTTCCAGAAAACATTGTAATATAGAACATTTCCATGGACACCTGTCATACACTTCTATGGACATCTTATACACTTCAGTTTAATCATTTTATTGTAGAGTGGTCATCAGACCTTCCAGATGATCCTCTATTGGGCCCCAGCTGACCTCTGCAACAAATCTAATACCAGCGTATTAAAGAACATATGGACTTTATTTATTTATTTATTTTTAATCTCTTACAATCATGAAAGCCTTAATATACAGAGTGACCACACAAAAAGGCAGCACTGCTCCAGCTAAAACATCCACTACACAGTGATCACCTCCAGCAGACAAGTCGCAACTCAATGTCTCAGTTACTGAATGGTCCCTTGGCTCCAGCCAACATGTTTCGTCAGCAACAACTTCATCAGGGTGATGGAGATCCCCTTTAATGTGTTGGCTATGTTTTATCTCACACACCAAAAAAAAGATTACTTTTCTCCATAAGCTGAAGTTTCCAAGACATCTTATCAGATCACAACAGTCCTCTCCAACCTTCACAATCTAAATAGCCATTTAGAGACCAGTAACTATAGCAGTGAAGAGGCTCTCATCGACCAGCTGGATAAGTACACAAGCAGGTCACCCTGGTGGATGAAACAGGCTTACCTGAGGTACAGGGTCTAAGCACTAACTGGTATTCACCAGAGCTTCTGATGGTGGAGATGAATTATGCTGTGTGTACCTGGCTGCAATCCTCTAGACATGTGCACAACAAAAAAATTTGTTTATTTTCTTTTCGTTTCTTTCGTTTCCGTTGATTCGTAACGATTCGTAAATTCGTAAGTCGTCGGTGTTCGTATTCGTAATGATTCGTATTTTCGTAAAAGTTATTTTTTCGTTGATTCGTATTTCCGTTAGTTTAATTTTCGTTTATTCGAAATTCGGACGCATTCGTACTTATTCGTACATTCGTAACATTCGTTACATTCGTAGATTCGTAATCGGAGCATAATTCATAATGTTATGTAATGTGTATGCTATTATTACATTTTAAGAGACACACGAAAAATTACGAATCGAAAAAAAAAAAGTTACGAATGTACAAATTTTTTTGTTCAATCCATTCGAAGCACGTTAAGCAGCACCATTGTAAGGGACACGGAAAATTACCAATTCAACAAAAAAAAATAGTTACGAATGTACGAATTTTTTCGTTCATTTTCATTTTCGTTGTTCCTGTTTTCGTTTTTCGGATTTTCTTCATTTGTACATTCGTTGTTTCTAATTAGTTTTTTCGTTATTTTCGTATTCGAACGATTCGAACGATTCGTTATTTGTTAAAATTTTTAGCGAATCGTTCGTTCATTCGTACGAAAATGAATGAACGAAAAAAAAAAAAAAACGAAAAACGAAAAAAAAACTAAACGAATTGCACATGTCTACAATCCTCAGGATCACCCCACCGGCTATATTAGCAGATAAAGCAGGTTGGGATCAAGAGTAAGCGTAATCAGTAAACAAAGCCAAAGGTTGGTAACAAAATGGTTGCAGGTTGGGATTGAGCGGAAGTATAGTCAAGGAACAAGCCAAGGTCAGTAATGATTAGTAGGGAAGATATGGATGGCAGCAGGAGTGACAAGAGCAAGATATTGACTAAAGAGAGCACAATAATGTGGCAAACAGGAAGTACCAAGGCATGGCTTAAATACTATAGGAAGTTCATGGGAGGAGCAAGGAGCCTAAGATTCACCATAAACAAGGCACAAGGCAGGGTTGTCCTAAAGATCAGACAGAGAGTTTTTTTTTTTCTCAGGTGGCTCTGCAAGAAGAGCTCCTGCTGGACGAAGCAGGGGTTGTGGGTTCAGATCCCAGTCCTGACATTTGTAGTCAGTTAGATCAAAAACTTTGTATACAGCTACAGATCACTAATTAAGGTCCAATCTGTCATTGAAGGCTTATAGTGTCTGTCGAAGGTTCTAAGAAGATTTGACGGAGCAGCTAAACTGTACAAAGCCGCAATCGTATATTTACGGTCGAATGTTCCGCTTACAAGCTATAGTAGAATTCTAATGTTTGACTAGTAATAATTATATTTATTAATTATTATTACTGGTACACCAACATTACAATTTTTCTATAGCCTATGGGCGGAGCATTTGACCATAAATGTCCGCTCGCGGCGACTGCTTCGTCGAATCTTCATGTCGAATCTTTTCTCTCTATGTCGAATAATCTTGGACTAATAGTTAGGTTAGGCACATTCAACCTTTTTTGCTATTGTCTCTATAATGTCGAATCTTTTCTCTCTATGTCGAATCTTTTCTCTCTATGTCGAATCTTTTCTCTCTATGTCGAATCTTTTCTCTCTATGTCGAATCTTTTCTCTCTATGTCGAATCTTTTCTCTCTATGTCGAATCTTTTCTCTCTATGTCGAATCTTTTCTCTCTATGTCGAATCTTTTCTCTCTATGTCGAATCTTTGCTCTCTATGTAGAATAATCTTGGACTAATAGAGCTAAGGTTAGGCACATTCGACCACAGGTTCGATGGTCACAGATCACTATTGTCAGCGTCATGTCGAATCTCCTATCTATATTGAACTGTTGTCGCAAGGAAAACGAAAAAAAAGCATTTGTTTATGTCAGATCTTTCGGTTTTCGGATTCTGCACATTCGTTATCGTTTGTTAAAACGATAATGAAAATACCCGAAATGCACATGTCTACAGATCACCAGAGGAAATGAGCTGCTACAAAAGGTTCTGGAGTGAAATGATGGTTACTGAAGGAGGAAAGAATATTCACATAGCTGAAAACATAATGCTAAACTCTGCAAGAAATTAAAAACAAGGCTTTTACTTGGAAATGGTTGACAAGAGTAAAATGGAAGTCTTCGGATGTTATTCTTCATCAATATAACAATGGATATGGCATCAAGTAGAGAAAGCCCCCATATTATTTGTACATTGTAGATCTTGAAGTGAATGATTCTTTCCACCACTAGCAGGCATCGGCTTTGTCCAGTAAGTTGGATTTGCTGGGTTTACTCTCACAGATCCAGTGAAGGAGATCGTTACACGGAGATAATACGAGAGTTTGTCCCATTTTCACACAGAGTGTAGTTGGCGTGTTTTGCAGAGACAGCCTAGAGAGAAGAGGGGACACCATTATTCCTCTGTGTCAGTAGATGCCAAGCACTATATACTGCAATACAGCATGGAAAGACCTATATGACCCTGTGTACACTATGTGTAAATTCTATGGTTCTGTGAAGGATACTCACTCTGTTGTGTTATCAGACCAGAACCACTGAGTCACTGCAACGTTTCCAGTCCATGTACTCCTCTGCTGTAATCCAACCCAGAACTGACTTTGCATGTGACACTGAAACACATCATAAAAAAATATTAATAATAATAATGACCCTAGTGGTAGTAGTTAATGTATGCCCATTCATGATTGGGATAGTTGAGGCTGAACAATCTTTGACCCATAGGACTCATAAGACACTGTTATATATCACCACCCAAAAAATACAATATTTTAGATGGTCCTGTATTATCTGAATGATGGAACTGGGACTGATGGAACTTATAAGGCAAGCCTGAGGACAGCTCAGGCCTCCCTGATTCTAGACAGGAGGTCTCCGTCAGGGGTCAGAGGTACCCTAGTCAGGATTTGTGAGACAGGTGGTCTCCATCAGCAGGGCTGCTGTTAGAAATCACGGGGCCCCATACAGCCTACCTGGCAGGGCCCCCACCCAATATATCAAGACCATATTTTCGCTAAAAATACACTAAAATCATTATTAGTGGACACAAACATAACAGATAACCTGGGCGAATTAGCCCTTTTTTGTTTGTTTTTTACATTAAAAAAAAAATAAAAAAATCTTTACACAGTGGCAGGCAGAACAGGGAGGGGAATCGGTGTCAGGGAACCAATTACAGGAACGCCCTGTGTCTCTCCCTGCAGCAGCTGAAAGCCAGCAGGAGGGGGAGAAACTGGCTTTCAGCTGCTGCAGAGAGCCGCACAGGGCATCCTTCTGTAACTGCCCCTCTGCCAAACCGCACTAATTCCCCCTGCTGTTTGGGCCCCCCTGTGTGTCTGGGCCCCTTACAGGAGGACTGGTGGTCCCCCCCTATCAGCGGCCCTGGCCATCAGGGGTCAGAAGTGCCACAGTCAGGAATCAGGAAACAGGAGGTATCCATAAGTGTTTAGAGGTGCCACAGGCAGGATTTGGGAGACAGGAGGTCTCTGTCAGGGGTCAGAGGTGCCACAGCCAGGATTCGGGAGACAGGAGTTCTCTGTCAGGGGTCAGAGGTGCCACAGTTAGGAAACAGGAGGTCCCTGTAAGGGGTCAGAGGTGCCACAGCCAGAATTCAGGAGACAGGAGGTCTCCATCAGGGGTCAGAGGGGTCCCAGCCAGGAGTCGGGAGACAGGAGGTCTCTGTAAGGGGTTAGGGATGCCCCAGCCAGGAGTCAGGAGACAGAGGGTCTCCTTCAGGGGTCAGAAGGGTCCCAGCTGGGATTCAGGAGACAGGAGGTCTTCACCAGGAGTCAGAAGTCCCCCAACCATGAGACAGGAGGCCTTATCCCAGGTGACAGATGGGCTCCTATCGGAGTGTCAGGGGAACCATGCAGCAGGAGTGGGCCATGCAGCAGGGTGCTGCAACTAAAGGCTGAGTGAGCCAAGAGAACCAGAAGAGCTGGACAACACAGTCAGAGGGACTGGTAAGAAAAGCAGCGGTGTGTGTCGCTGACAGGGGAACTAGATGGTTCGGCATTTTCAGTTTTCAGTTGACTATTCATGTTGATGTGAAAGAACACGTGTGGCAAATGATTTTCATTGTCATTATTGTGTCGTTATTGTGAATAAAAGTGGGCCATCAAACCCTTAAACAGAACATCTGGGGTGGACTGAACTCACTGGAAAGCCTCTACCACATGAGAAGAATCACCCTAATAACACACATTTTATGATTGTTACTGTAAAATGAAAAAAATACCTGGGTGTGATTCTGTAAAATGTAGTTCCGCTATAATGCTATGTATATGTATAAATATGGTATATAGTATTGTTACAGACATGAGTAGAGGTTCAATGTAGGCCAGAGTAAAACAACATGCACACTCTCATATCTCATATGTCTCAGAGGAAAGGGATTTTGGTTCCTGAAACTATAAGAACTGATGTTCTAATGATCTCTTCACTTCTTTGCAGAGGACTGACGAGCCTGTTGGGTCAGACCTATAGGTCTCTAATTAGCCGGGAGCATGACTAAAGTACTACAAATATGACTCAGTAGGGGTTACTCAGTAGCGTTGGACCTCTGCAGAGAGAACACTCCTTTCACACAGAGAGCAAAGATTATTCTCTACAGTATGCAGAAATGGGACAGGATTTTCTACTTAGGCTGAGGCTGATTTCTAAAGAAAGGTGGAGGACATCGGTCAATGGAATCAAATTACCTTCAGTGTGGAATCTTTACTCTTCACAGTGGCCAACACACCTCCGTTCTCCACACAGAATCGCTCGCTGTCCTCTCTCGTCTTCTTATCAGTGGAGAAGAAATAACATTTCTGATTCACCAAAGTCCATTCTGGGGGACACCTCCTGTTGTAATCTGGGTTAGAAGAAAGTCAGAATATAACATACAAAAAAGGAGATGATTATTACAAGAGAGGACTTTGGCACGGCATAACTAAATGTAGTAGGTGACTTCCTATTAGAGAAATCTCTTTTGGACAAAGTGATTTATTTATTTCAAAACTAATCCTGTTAGTAATTTCCTGTTATCTATTTTAGAAATGCACATTTAATTCGGAGTTCTTTGATATCAAAGTGCTCACAGACTATTCAAAGCTTACTATTACAACAGGCCAGCAATGACTGCTCACTTGTAGACTGCAGTGGACAGAGGGTGCAATGCCAGACTCCTGCAGACAAGCCCATACCTTCATACAGGCTGCAGGGCTTTTGAATGAACTACGAGACCAGCTCATCAGCAACCGAGCGGTCCATTCAGAACTACAAGTCGTCCGCTACAAAGGATAATGGCACTTGTATTTCAAGTCATTCATAGGAAACTGTGAAATAGTGACAGTGGGGAGAAGGACCCCAGCTCACTGTCACTGGGAGGAGGGGGGAGGCTGCTGCTGGTGGGATCTGTTACATGTTCCAAAAGGTGAACTTATCCTTTAAATTTTGCACAAAAAAATAACAAATAAAATAAATTTAAATTTAAAAGAAATATTAAAGGCAGAAAAACAAATCAGTAGACAAATAATAGCTAAGGGGGAAAAGGAAGATTTGAGTTAATTGGGGCTGATTACCTAAGGGGAGGAATAGGAATATGTTTTACTTATTATTAATATTATTATTATTATAATACAGGATTTATATAGCTCCAACAGTTTACGCAGCTCATTACAATATAAAAGGGAGACGATACAGTTACAATAAAATAAAAGGTGGTTAAGAGGGCCCTGCTCAGAAGAGCTTACAATCTAATAGGGTGGGGGAGGTGGTACAAAAGGTTATAAATGTGGGGAATGAGCTGATGGAAGTGGTAAAAGATTAGTTGAAGGTGGGATAGGCCTCCCTGAGGAGATGAGCTTTCAGGGATCACCTGAAGGCAGCTAGAGTAGGAGATAGCCGGACAGGTTGAGGTAAAGAGTACCAGAGGATCCTGGAGACGAGCATGGGAGGAGGAAACGAGAGAGCTTCAGAGTAGGAGGTCTTGAGAAGAGCGGAGAAGACGGTTTGGGTGATATTTGGAGACAAGGTTGGTGATGTAGCTCGGGGGCAGAGTTGTGAATGGCTTTGTATGTTGTGGTTAGTATTTTTAATTTAATTTGCTGGCCGATCGGAAGCCAGTGTAGGAATTGGAGGAGAGGGGAGGCAGACACTGAAAGGTTGGTAAGGTACAGTGGCGGCTGGTGCTCAAAATTTTTGGGGGGGGCGCAAACAAACAGCCTCACTGTGCCATCAAACGCTGCCACTGTGCCCCAAGTGCTGCCATTGTGCCCCAAGTGCTGCCACTGTGCTCCAAACGCTGCCACTGTGCCCCTTAAGTGCTGCCACTGTGCCCCTTAAGAGCTGCCACTGTGCTCCAAACGCTGCCACTGTGCCCCTTAAGTGCTGCCACTGTGCCCCTTAAGAGCTGCCACTGTTCCCCTTAAGTGCTGCCACGGTGCCCCTTAAGAGCTGCCACTGGGCCCCTTAAGAGCTGCCACTGTGCCCCTTAAGTGCTGCCACTGTGCCCCTTAAGTGCTGCCACTGTGCCCCTTAAGTGCTGCCACTGTGCCCCTCAGGTGCTGCCACTGTGCCCCTCAAGTGCTGCCACTGTGCCCCCTGCCTGCCCTCTGCACTTACCTTGTCTCGATGTGCAGCTGGTGACGGCGTCAGGCGGCGAGCGGTGTCTCCTCATCGTCCGATGTCTTCTCCCGCGCTCCTCCTGTCTTCTGCTATGATTGGACGCCTAGCCTAGTGTCCAATCACAGCGCCTGTGACTTCAGCCAATCAGGTGACAGGTAACAGACCCGGCAACCTGATTGGCTGAGAGGCGGGTCTGTGTTAGGGAAGCGATGTATTTGCTTCTCTAACACAACACTGTGTAATCAGTGAACGCACAGCATTGCGTCCGCTGTTTACACTTATGGAAGCCTATTAGAGTCCACCGCTCTAATCAGGTCCCCGGCACCCGACAAGGGGCCGGACACCTGAATAGGGGGCGGCAGCGGTGACAATAGATAGATTCATGCAATGCATGAATCTATCTATTGGTGATAGAGCGGTGCAGGAGAGAGGGGGCGGGGCTCCTGCGCCCTCTATGCACGCACTGCCACTGGTAAGGTAGATGAGTCTGGCAGCACCATTCATGATGTCTATGGAGAGGTAGACCTAGGAGAAGGGAGCTGCAATAAACAAGGCGAGAGATAACAAGGGAGTGAATGAGGAGCTTGGTGGTTTCATTTGTTACAAAGGGGCAAATTTTAGAGATGTTTTATGGAGGTGAAGTCTACAAACTTTTGACAACGATTGGATTTGGGGCTGAAAGGACAAGTCAGAGTCTAGGATTACACCTACATTATTACATGTATCGTTTCTTGATGCCATATGCAGATCAAGGGTCACATCTTTGATACACACATAAACAGGGCTCAAAATTTCAAGTCCTGAGCTACTAGCCAGGCCTCAAGGGTTACTCGCCACCAGTTGCCCCGCCCAACCCCTACCCTGTCCCGCCCCCTAATCCCGCCCCTAAACACGCCCTCATAAATTATCTCATGAAATGATACTTAAATGATTTATGCAGAATTAAGTCATAAAAATAAATATTAACAAAACTTTGTCCACCAATGCAGCCAGCCTGTGTCCCCCCCCCCAGTGCAGCCTGTGCCCCCCCCAGTGCAGCCTGTGTCCCCCCCCAGTGCAGCCTGTGTCCCCCCCAGTGCAGCCTGTGTCCCCCCCCAGTGCAGCCTGTGTCCCCCCCAGTGCAGCCTGTGTCCCCCAAGTGCAGCATGTGTCCCCAGTGCAGCATGTGACCCCTCCAGTGCAGCATGTGTCCACCAGTGCATGTGTCCCCCCAGTGCAGCATGTGTCCCCACAGTGCAGCATGTGTCCCCCCGGTGCAGCATGTGTCCCCCAGTGTAGCATGTGTCCCCCCAGTTCAGCCTTTGTCCCCAGTGTCCCACCAGTGCAGCAGGTGTCCCCCCAGTGCAGCATGTGTCCCCCAGTGCAGTATGTGCCCCCCCAGTGCAGCCTGTGTCCCCAGTGTCCCCCAGTGCAGCAGGTGTCCCCCAGTGCAGCATGTGTCCCCCCCAGTGCAGCATGTGTCCCCCACAGTGCAGCATGTGTCCCCCCCAGTGCAGCATGTGTCCCCCCCAGTGCAGCATGTGTCCCCCACAGTGCAGCATGTGTCCCCCCCAGTGCAGCATGTGTCCCCCCCAGTGCAGCCTGTGTCCCCCAGTGCAGCATGTGGGGAAGAGAGCCGCCGCCGCCGCCTGTTTGATTAGAGCACCAGGGGAACATAACAGCTTTCGTTTCAATAGCTGCGTGTTCCCCGCCGCGCGCCGTCATATACAGCCCCTCCCCCTTGTCCGAGTCACTTTGATAGACAGATCACCAGTCCAATCCTGGGTCAGGTAATCTGTTTATCAAAGATCCCCAGACAAGGGGGAGGGGCTGTATATGACGGCGCGCGGGGGGGGGGGGGGGACACACAGCTATTGAAATGAAAGCTGTTATGTTTGCGCTCTAATCAAACAGGTGGCGGCGGCTCTCCTCCCCTCCGATCCTACACTCGCAAGACCTCAAAATCCACTCGCAAAATGCGAGCAGGCGAGTGGATTTTTTGAGGGCTGAACATAAATGAAATATTGAATCCAATGAAAAATGACATTGTAACATTGTATTTACTCAATGGCACTTGCAGATGCTGTTTTACACAGGAGGGGCTGCACTTTGACGCTCGCTCCTGCTGTGTAATACAAAGCAGTTCCTGGCTGTCATTTTGACAGCCGGTAATTTACATTATTAGAGATAGTGGGATCAGCGGGTGGGGATAAGAGATACGCCCTCAAAGCTTGCTAACATTTTTATGCCATATCTGTTACATTTCAAATACACAAATAGTTAAATAAAAGTCACTTTATTTTTCTCTGTAATGGGGGTGATGGAACACTAATCTCCAAGCTCAGTGGGGGGTTCAGACCGGATGAAGTGATTTCCTTATTGTGGAAACTCACCCCATGCCATGATATCTGCTCAGATACAAGTTTTATTTGTCACTATAAAAATGTCTTTCAAGCATTGACAGCCAACATGATTTGGGGAGTTTACAGCTTTCCCTTTATAAGGGCTAAAATATAACAAAAAATGTTTTATGTAGTAATTCATCAACTCACATACACTATATTACCAAAAGTATTGGGACACCTGCCTTTACACACACATGAACTTTAATGGCATCCCAGTCTAATGCCCCGTACACACGGTTGGATTTTCCGATGGAAAAAGTCTGATCGGATTATGTTGTTGGAAAATCCGATCGTGTGGGCTCTAGCGGGCTTTTTCCGTCTGAATTTCCGACGGAAAAAATTTGAGAGCAGGATCTCAAATTTTCCAACAACAAAATTCCGACGGACAAAGTGCCACGCATGCTCAGATCAAATTACGAGACCAAAGCTATTGGCTACTAGCCTCTACGTAGTCCCGTCGTACGTGTTGTACATCACCATGTACGGAACGATCGGATTTTCCGACAACTTTGTCCGACCGTGTGTATGCAACACCAGTTTCGGACAAAACCCATCGGAAAAAAAACGGACGGATTTTGTGGTCGGAATTTTCCGACCACAAAATCCGTCAGTTTTTTTCCGATGGGTTTTGTCCGAAACTGGTGTTACATACACACGGTCGGACAAAGTTGTCCGAAAATCCGATCGTTCCATACGTGGCTAATGCCCCCGTACACACGATCGGACAACAAAATCCATCAGACTTTTTCCGACAGATGTTGGTTCAAACTCGTCTTGCATACACACGGTCGCACAAAGTTGTCGGAAATTCCGATTGTCAAGAATGCGGTGACGTACAACACGTACAACGGGACTTTAAAGAGGAAGTTCAATAGCCAGTAGCCAATCGCTTCCATCTCGTAATTTATTCTGGGCATGCGTGGCACTTTGTGCTTCGGAATTGTCTACACACGATCGGAATTTACTCGATCAGATTTTGTTGTCGGAAAATTTTAGATCCAGATCTCAAACTTTGTGTGTCGGAAATTCCGATGGAAAAAGTCTGATAGAGCATACACACGGTCAGAATTTCCATCAACGCGCTCCGATTGCACATTTTCCATCGGAAAGTCCGACCGTGTGTACGGGGCATTAGTCCGTAGTGTTCAATATTGAGTTGGCCCTCCCTTTGGAGCCATAACAGCTTAAACTCTTCTGGGAAGGCTGTCCACAAGGTTTAGGAGTGTCTATGAGAATGTTTGACCATTCTTCCAGAAGCGCATTTGTGAGGCCAGGCTCTGATATTGGATGAGAAGGCCTGACTCACAGTCTCCTCTCTAATTCATCCCAAAGGTGTTCTATCGGGTTTAGGTCAGGACTCTGTGCAGGCCAGTCAAGTTTTTCCCCCCCAAACTCTCTCACCCATGTCTTTATGGACCTTGCTGTGTGCACTGGTCCAAATCATTCGGTGGAGGGGGGGGGATTATGGTGTGGGGGTTGTTTTTCAGGGGTTGGGCTTGGCCCCTTAGTTCCAGTGAAGGGAACTCTTAAGGCGTCAGCATACCAAGACATTTTGGGACAATTTCATGATCCCGACTTTGTGGGAACAGTTTGGGGATGACCCCTTCCTGTTCCAACATGACTGCCCACCAGTGTACAAAGAAAAGTCCATAAAGATATATATGATATATAAGGTCCATAAAGACATGCCTTGGTCGCATCTCTAGAGACGCTCTCCTGTGTTCGTTAACCGCTTCAGCCCCGGAAGATTTTCCCCCCTTCCTGACCAGAGCACTTTTTGCTATTTGGCACTGCGTCGCCTTAACTGACAAATTGCGCGGTCGTGCGACGTGGTACCCAAACAAAATTAACGTCCTTTTTTTCCCACAAATAGAGCTTTCTTTTGGTGGTATTTGATTGATTTTTTTTTCCTCAGTTTAGGCCGATACGTATTCTTCTACATATTTTTGGTAAAAAAAAAAAAGCTATAGCGTCTGACATTATGGCGGACACGCCGGACAATTCTGACACATTTTTGGGACCTTTGGCATTTTTACAGTGATTAATGCTATAAAATTGCATTGATTACTGTAAAAATGTCATTGGCAGTGAAGGGGTTAATCACTAGGGGGCAGTGAAGGGGTGAAGTGTGTCCTCGTGTGTGTTCTAACTGAAGGGGGATGGGACTGTGTAGGGGAGATGACAGATCGCTGTTCATACTCTGTATGAACAGACAACCTGTCTGTTCTCCCCTCAGAGAACCGGAAACTGTGTGTTTACACACACAGATCCCGGTTCTCTGTGTGCCCCGAGCGATCGCGGGAGCCCGGCGGTGATCGTGACCGATAGGTACTCGCATCGGCTCTGTGGGCGAGCACCGACGTAACATAACGGCGAATCATGCAGCCGAGCCATGTTGCCGCAGTACAACTGCGGCGGCTAGTCGGCAAGCGGTTAAAGACTTGCTTGGCTGACATTCCTTCTGGCTCCAGATCCTGCTTGCTGTTCTAAACACATCTTTGGCTCCCTGACATTTTGGCTTGTCTGACTATCTGTTCCGGTTCCTGAACTCTGGTTATGTTTTGACTACGTTTACTCTGTTTATTATTATTTAACATGTGTGATTTATCTGTACGTCTGTCTCAGTCTTATTCATGGTTTCTCACAGAAGGCAAAGGAACACACCAGACAGGTCAGGGATAAAGTTGTAGAGAAGTATAAAGCAGGGTTGGGTTATAAAATAATATCCCAAGCTTTGAACATCTCACGGAGCTCTGTTCAATCCATCATCCGATAATGGAAAGAGTATGGCACAACTGCAAACCTACCAAGACATGGCCGTCCACCTAAACTGACCGGGCCGGGCAAGGAGAGCATTCATCAGAGAAGAGCCAAGAGGCCCATGGTAACTCTGGAGGAGCTGCAGAGATCCACAGCTCAGGGGGGAGAGTCTGTCCACAGGACAACTATTAGTCGTGTTCTCCACAAATCTGCCCTTTATGGAAGAGTGACAAGAAGAAAGAGATTGGAGAAAGAAAGTCATAAGAAGTCCTGTTTGTAGTTTGTGAGAAGCCATGTGGGGGACACAGCAAACATGTAGAAGAAGGTGATCTGGTCACATGAGACAAAACTTGAACTTTTTGGCCTAAAAGCAAAACGCTATGTGTGGGGAAAACTAACACTGCACATCACCCTGAACACACCATCCCCACCGTGAAACATGGTGGTGGCAGCATCATATGGTGGGGATGGTTTTCTTCAGCAGGGACAGGGAAGCTGGTCAGAGTTGATGGGAAGAGGGATGGAGCCAAATACAGGGCGATCTTAGAAGAAAACCTGTTAGAGTCTGCTAAAGACTTGAGACTGGGGCGGAGGTTCACCTTCCAGCAGGACAACGACCCTAAAAATGCAGCCAGAGCTAAAATGGAATGGTTTAGATCAGGGATCCTCAAACTACGGCCCTCCAGCTGTTGTAGAACTACACATCTCATGAGGCATTGTAAAACTCTAACATTCACAGACATGACTAGGCATGATGGGAATTGTAGTTCCTAAACAACTGGAGGGCCGTAGTTTGAAGACCCCTGGTTTAGATCAAAGCATATTCATGTGTTAGAATGGCCCAGTCACAGTCTAGACCTAAATCCAATTGAGAATCTGTGGCAAGTCTCCATCCAATCTGAAAGAGCTTGAGATATTTTGCAAAGAAGAATGGGAAAAAAATTCCCTCTCTAGATGTGCAAAGCTGGTAGAGACATCCCCAAAAAGACTTGCAGAGAAAGGGAGTTCTACAAAGTGTTGACTCCGGGGGGCGCCATACAAATCCCCCCCCCCCACCCACACATTTCACATATTTATTTGTATCATTTTCCTTCCACTTCACAATTATGTGCCACTTTGTGTTGGTCTATCACAAAAAATCACCAATAAAATACATTTACGTTTTTGGTTGTAACATGACAAAATGTGGGAAATTTCAAGGGGTATGAATACTTTTTCAGGGCACTGTAACTGTTAAATTTAATATCCAAAACCAGTTAGATAAAAAAAAAAAAAAAAAAAAGCAATCTCTTTGTTTATATTTATTTAATTTTACTGTTTCTGTAGTTGGGGTGATGGATCATTGCATTCCAAGCACAGTGAGGTGCAGATTGGATGAAGTGATTTCTGTATTGTGTGAACTTTAGCTACTTCCCACCCGGCCACTGTACATATACGGCCGGGTGGGAGCCTTCTACTTCTGATCGGACGTTCCTGAACGTCCTTCAGAAGTAGGGGGATCGCGCGCGAATGTGCTCGGCGCAATCCCGATGTGCTCATGTCACCCGGACACGGCGCATCTTGGATTCGCAGGAGGGCTCTGTGATTGGCCCTCCTGATCACATGACGGCCTTGTCCAATCACAGCCGTCATGTGATGTAAGCAAACAGCCGGTTGCTAGGCAATCGGCTCTCCTCTCCTCACACGGAAGTCATCGGTGAGGAGAGCGGATCGCTGCAGCCGGCTGGTGATCAGTGAGTATGAGCTGTTTTTTTTACAGCTTTTTACTCACTGATCACCTGTCTAGTGTAAACACACATGTCCCCAAAACATACATGTCCCCAAAACACACATGTCCCCAAAACACACATGTCCCCAAATAATAAAAACACATGTCCCCAGGGAATGCAACCCAGTTAAGAAAAATTACACTTTTTACTCCCACCCACATAAATAATTTTCTAGAATTGACCACATATTTATCCCAATCGCATCTTCCCCCATATTGCTCCACTCTTCCATACACCCTATCACCTGGTCGGACCATTGTGCAGTTATCACTACGGTCTCTTCCCTCCTCCCTAGATCTGGGGATAGGTCTTGGAGCATGAATGAATCCCTCCTTACTAATCAATCATACTGCATAGACATACAAGCTGCCCTTTCAGAATATCTTCAGCATAATAATACCCCGGAAATCTCCCCCACCCTATTATGGGAAGCCCACAAACCAGTAATCCGAGGCCAATGTATTTCAGTCGCCACACAAATCAAAAGGCTCAAAAAACTCAAACTGCAGCACCTTGAATCTGATTTCCAAGCCTCCCACCTGCAGTTTCAATCCTCCCCCACAGAGGCCAACAAAAATTCCCTTGACAAATGCAAATTAGAATTGGATCTCCTATTGGCTGAATCTGCGGACAAATACATACGCAGGTCTGACCACAAAATATACACCAAAGCCAACAAGCAGGACACATTCCTGGCTCTTCGCCTTCGTCAGCCAGACTGCGTTCATAATCCTATCAGGCTTAAATTGGCCCCCGACAACATCACCAGTAACCCTATCAAGGTACTCTCGGAGTTCCGCAAGCAACTTGCTAAATTATATGAATCAAAGGGCCCATTACCTTCTAACTTATCTGAAACTCTGTTTCATAACCTAGCAATTCCTAAATTGTCGGAGGCCAATAGAGAGTCTATAGACGAACCCATCTCGATCGACGAGGTACTCGCAGCAATCAAAACCCTCAAACCTAATAAGCGCCCTGGCCCAGATGGCCTCCTGGGTGCTTACTACAAAAAATTTGCCCCTACCCTGGCCCCACTCCTTGCCCATTCCTTCAACGCCATATTGAAACAGCAATCTTTTGGCCTCGACACTCTGACTGCTATAATTACCATGATAAACCCAATACAGATCACACTCTCTGGTCCAATTACAGGCCCATATCCTTATTGAATGTGGACATAAAAATCTTGGCCAAGATTCTTGCTCTGAGACTTAACCCAATTATAGGTGACCTGATATCCAAGGACCAGGTTGGCTTTATTCCCCACAGACAAGCCAGTGATAACATCCGCCGCACAGTCCTCCTCCAACACATAGCTAAATCATGCAAAATCCCCATGCACCTCCTGTCCTTGGATATCAGGAAAGCCTTCGACACGGTATCCTGGCCTTATTTGCACTACATCTTGCAGAAATGGGGCTTCGGTCCCAACTTCCTCCAATGGATAACTGCCCTATACACACAACCCCAAGCATACGTGAAATACTCAGGATTCAAATCAGATTGTTTCCCAATTCAAAGGGGTACTAGACAGGGATGCCCTCTATCCCCATTAATATTTGCCCTCATAATTGAGCCCCTAGCCTCCCTGATTAGGTCTAACCAAAATATTTGAGGCATAGAAATAGCTAAGACTTCACACAAGTTGTGCCTCTTTGTAGATGATGCCCTTTTATTTGTCCCCTCCCCTCATACCACCCTTCCTAACCTCTTGCAACTCCTGGAGAGGTTTGCCACGGTCTCAGGGCTAGAAGTCAATCAGGCAAAATCCAGAGCATTGAATGTCTCACTATCCCAACCCGAACTCCAACTCTTGCAAGCTAACTACCCATTTCTCTGGTCCTCTAACTCGATCCTGTACTTGGGGATCAAACTCACGAGCAACCCCTCGCATTTATTCCAAGCGAACTATATGTTGAAAAACGTGACCTCAATGCTTAATACCTGGTTACCACTATGTGTCTCTTGGCTAGGAAGAATAGCAGTGGTGAAAATGTCACTGCTTCCTAAGCTTCTCTACTTATATAGAGTATTACCGATACCGATCCCGGCTTACTTTCACAGGGTGATACAAAACCGGGTATACAAGTACATATGGGGGACTAAGAGACCCAGGATTTCTAGACCAGTTTTACTTCGTAGTAAACTACAGGGAGGCCTAGGGGTACCAAACTTCTCTCACTATTTCCATGCAGCCCAGTTAGCCCAACTAACCCTTTATCATGCTACAACGGAAATCCCACTTTGGGTTGTGCTGGAGGCGATAGATATACACCCTATTTCTATATCCAACCTGCTTTGGCTGCCTTCGATGCATCGGGGGCCTGTAATTAACCCGATCACCCTTCATTCGTTGAAATTATGGGACAAATTATCCAGGACTTTCAAGCTAGCCTCCCCTCACCGGCCACTCCTTTCCTTGATAGGTCACCCGCTATTTTACCCTGCCCACACTGAACCAATTTCTTTTCAGGCCTGGACGCAGGCGGGATTACACCGCTTCCAGGATCTTATTTCTCACGGTACAGTTACACCCTTCCCGACTTTACAGGCTCGTTCACAATTGCCCTCTAGAGAATGCTTCCGATATCTTCAAATCTCCCATTTCATCCACACCAGCCTTGGCCCGAATATAGCCAACACTGGCCTGTCCCCATTCGAAGATGTTTGTAACTCAGACCCGCACGCCCGGGTATAATCTCCAGACTATACACACATTTGACCTCCCCCATCACAACAATGCCCCCCTACGCTCTAGCCTGGTCCAAAGATCTAAATATTGATCTGGACTTAGATGATTGGTCAACCATTTGGACGAACACTAAACTAGCATCCCAGAACATCATTGCCTCAGAAGCCAACTATAAAGTTCTAATGCGCTGGTACTTGGTGCCCGCAAGGATCGCTAAGTTTACTCCATCATACTCTCCATATTGCTTTAGGGGTTGCAAAGAGCAAGGCACACACCTCCACATCTGGTGGACATGCCCGATTGCCCAACGCTTCTGGGCAATCATATTCCAAATGGGTTCAACCTTACTCGGACATACCATTTCCCCAGACCCTACCCTGGCTATTTTAAACCACACCACGCAAGAATTCACCAAGGCGCAATTACGCCTCCTGTTACAACTTACCACAGCCGCTAAACAGACGATTGCAAGGAACTGGAAAACCCCAAATCTTAATATCACTGAAGTCAAGAATAGAGTTACTCGTGCGATAAAACACAGTATGATAGAAGCCAAGGTTTTAGACAGAACCCCTCAACATCTTAAGATCTGGCGCCCCTGGATGGAACATTTCCTACCCCAGGATTTTGACAAACTTCTCTTGGAACCCTAATTTCCGTTCTGACCCCTCTGGATAACAGTGTAAATTCACTGACTTCTGGGAGCCACTCGACCAAACTTATACTTATACTTGAGCTCATTTTCTTTTCCTCTCTTCTCTCTGCTTTCTCTCTCTTCCCTCCTAAGATGGAGGACCCCCTCTAACACTATAGCCTCCTCTAACTGCTCCCTGCTGCCCCCTCTACTATTCACTCTCCCTTTCTCTCCCTCCCCCCGTCCTCCCCTTTTTCTCCTTGAATTCCTGGTAAGGCAGGGGCATTCCAAGCCCTAAGGACCACCACTGTTGCCATAATCTTCTCCTACAGAGCACCTGTAGACCAACGCATGTATGTGTATGTTGGGGCTTGTCCCCGGTTATAGTTACGGGCCACTCACAAATTTGTTACATTCTCACAACATCTTGATGTCCCCTTTTGTTTGCCCCGGGGAACTATTCTTATGTTTGTAACGTGTTGTCACATGCTCTGTATGCCATTGAGATCTACCCGTATGCTGTTTGTAACAGTAACAGTTCTTTTGTATTTTCTGTTGTTATCGTAATCTTGTTTTCAATAAAAATCTTTGAAAAGAAAAACACATGTCCCCAAATAAAAACACATGTCCCCAAATAAAAACACATGTCCCCAAATAATAAAAACACATGTCCCCCACATATGTCCTAGTAAAATAACATGTGCCAATGATTATCTGCACACATTTGTCTGTGATCACCTGCACATGATCATTTGCGTACATATGTCCGTGATCACGCAAACCAATTATTATACACTTAACGGATTTTTTTTTACTAAAAACATGTAGCAGAATACATTTTGGCTTAAATTTATGACAAAATTTGATTTTATTGGATTTCTTTTAAAAAAGAAAGGAGAAAATATAGTTTTTTTTTTAAATTTCCGCAATTTTTTCGCTTATATCGCAAAAAATAAAAAACGGAGTCGTGAATAAATACCACCAAACTAAAGCTCTATTTGAACAAAACGATAAAAATTTCATTTGGGTACAGCATTGTATGACCGCGCAATTGTCATTGAAAGTGCGAGAGCGCTGAAAGCTGAAAATTGGTCTGGGAAGGAAGGGGGCGAAAGTGCCCGGTATTGTAGTGGTTAGAGAGCGAAAGAATGAGATACAATTTAATTTTGTCACAGTAAAAATGTCCTTCAAGAACTGACTGGCAATGTGATTCAAGGGTTCCCATTCATCAAAACTAAAATATAACAAAAATGTTTTATGGAATAATTCTCCCGGTGACACACATGTATAAATATAGGCATTCTATATTTGTATAGCTGGGTCTGGCTAAAGTCATAAAAGTACATAAGACATAAAAAATAAATAAAACAGTGTAAGCTTTAGAGGGTGTTTTGTAAACTAACCATGTTTAGTACATTAGTGTATAAGATTACCATAAGCCTGTGACATTTTGTATATACCGGTACACACATTGAAGTTTAGAAAACATGATCTAAATGGTAAAGGAACTATATTAAATATTTGATCTCTTTAAAAGTAAAAGGTAAAGTAAAAATATATCATTCCAAACCAGGTATAGAGACACCCATGGGTCTTTCAGCGAAGATAAAACAAAGCTGCAGGATTTCATTTATATTCAAGAAATGCCACGCTTGACTATAACTCCTAACCACTTAAGGACCGGGCCTATTTTTCAAACAATTTTTTTGCAAATTAAAATCATTTTTTATTTTTTTTGCTAGAAAATTACTTAGAACCTCCAAACATTATATATTCGTATTTGCGCAGCAGTCTTACAAACACAATTTTTTGGGGAAAAAATTAACTTTTTAACAAAAAAACAAGAAACGGTAAAGTTAGCCCATTTTTTTTCTATATTGTAAAAGATTATGTTTACGTTGAGTAAATTGATACCCATCATGTCACGCTTCAAAATTGTGCCCGCTCGTGGAATAGCGACAAACTTTTGCACTTAAAAATCTCCATTGGCGACAGTTAAAAATTTCTACAGGTTACCAGTTTTTAAGAGGTCTAGTGCTGGAATTATTACTCTCGCTCTAACGATCGCAGCGATACCTCACATGGGTGATTTGAACACCACTTTCATATGTGGGTGCGACTTACGTATGCGTTCGCTTCTGCACATGAGCTCGACGAGACGGAGAGTTTTCCATTTTTTTGTAATGATTTATTTTACTTGTTATTTTTTTTTTTTTACACTGTCCATTTAAGAAAAAAAAATAATGTGTGTCACTTTTATTTCTATTACAAGGAATGAAAGGAATAGAAAAAATGCATGACAGGACCTCTTTAATTATGAGATCTGGGGTGAAAAAAAACTCAGATCTCCCATTTACACTTAAATGCAATAAAAAAATAAAAAATAATCGTCTTTTTTTTCCCTTTAAGACTTCTTCCTTTAAGACTATTGGGCGAAAGTGACTTTGACGTCACTTCCGTCATCCAATGGTATGGAGCCTAATAGGGGCCACCATTCCCTCACTCGACTCCATGCCTTGCAGGGAAAAGCTCCAGTAAGCGTTGCAGACCACCGGGGAGCGGCGGGAGGAGGGGGCACCACTCCCGCCCCTGATAAAAATGATCTTGTGGCGAATTTGTCGCAAAAAACACTTATATCTGAAAGCAGACCACCTGCCATTTAGGAAAAACGGGGGTTATGGCAGCTATCTGCTGCCATAACAATGGTATTCAACGTCAAAGTACCGACGTATAACGACGGAGGACGGTCCGGAAGTGGTTAATACCATGTACCAGATTGAGTGAACAAACTTAAACTGTAAATAATCCACAGTGCAATCTTAGGTAAAAACTATGCAAAAACTAAACACAACACAATACTAAAGGCAATCATGAAACAAATAATTGAAGGTCCAAAGAAGTTATAAAAGTCCAATGCACCCAGTCAAATATAAGGTCCTACACCAATAGAGTCCTTCTATTCCAATAGAATCTCTGTGAATGTGTCAGTTGATTAGGAAAAGACACCCGGTGTTCATAACCAACACCATCCTTGTGAGCTTACCAAATGGTTTGTGACACTTTGTATGAGGAAGAGTCAAATTGCGCTTGTGTATAGCAGTCTGCAAACCACAGCACATCAGAATCTTCCATCCTGAAGAGAATGATACTCCAGGAAGTAAGAAGAAAAAAAGCACCATGCTCCGAAAAGTGTCAAATCCCCTGAAGGATACTATACTACAGTTAAAATGGCCACAGAAAAGTATATAGCAATCGGCACCAAAACAGACTACAATGCCCTCAATGCTGTTCACTTTCACACATGCGTGGTGACGTCACAACTTCCAGGTGGGCCCTACATGTTTTGTCAGAAATGACGTCATCGGGGCACAGCAGGATTCCATTATCAATGTCTTTTTCACAATTTATATATATATATATATATATATATATACTGTATATATATTTTATGGCACTTTTATAATTTGTTATGCTTTATGTGCTTTTATGAAGCCATTTGAAACCATGTCTTATTTAGAGAGTCACAGTGAATTGTAACTCCTCTTGGTGCTATACCTACTCTGTCTATGCGAGAAGGCCTGTTAGAGTGAAACACATATAGAGGGTGTAGTTTGTTAGGTGGAGATATCCAGCTTTTTTATGCACTTAATAAAGCACCACGAGGAATTTACACTGGGGTGAGACTCTTATCTCTTTTATCTCACATTTAGAGCAGAGACAAGCTGTAAGGGACCAGCACCCGAACGATCCGTGAAAGTTGGGATTTGGAGATTTTGGAGGAGTGCCTTGGATCTGGGTATGCTCCTACTATATTTCTTATATATTTTACAGTATACGAATAATGTTTTTATAAGGTTTTGGACCTGACATCAGGATGACTTTTCTCAGGCAGGCCACCCGTTGTTTGGTGTCTTTCAGCATCTGAGTCAGGTTCTTCTGGGTCTCCAGACTTCTGTTCAGCTCCAGTCTCAATTCATCATCATCATCTGGATTTATGGTTCCAGCTGAAATACAGGGAGAGGCAAGGATTAGATACATCTTTCCCTATGTCCTCTCTACCTAAACATGATAACCTGAATTACAGCTATTAGATCTGAAGGAAGATGTATGCAGATGGACTCACTCTGTATCACATGCCATAACCAGAAAGCGAGCACAACAAAATAAGTCAGGAGGAGGAAGCCAAATGTGTATGGAGAGTTCCAGAAAGAGTGACCTGGAAAGACAGAAAATATCCACAATCAGTGATTAGATGCAAATCAACCAACTACGTCTGTAGACCATAAAGGGTCCAACTATAGACAAATGAAATCCATTTAGAATGAATGTATCGTTTATCAGGATATGTGTGAGAAATATTTAAATTTCCTAATGATTATCTGCTTGTTCTTTGTTCTGGAATACAAGAAACAGAAACATAACTGACATGGACCTTTGTGTGAATATTGTGTAAAGTGTCCTTCGTGCTACTATGTTGGTGAGCTTGGAATGTATATAAATAAATTAATTATAAATAAATATGAAGGTGAAATTATCACACAGTGTAAACAATGAATGATCAATAAAATGATAAATCAATGTGCTAAAGTTAAATAGATAAATATATCTTAAAATAAACACCAGCAGCAAAATCCAATGGTGTAAACAACCCACACAATAGATAAATAAAGTAAAAGTGATTTTGCGCATAAGGTAAAAGCATATATCAATAAAAAGACTGAATTAAAATTCAAAACGTAATAGTCCAGGTGATAAATAGCAATGTGTGGGGTTATAAACGTAGTGTCCCACGTGATGGATACAATATATATTATATAAATTAAATTAAATTAAATAAATATATATAAATAAACACATGTGAATTAAAAGTGACACAATCTAGAGTCCGTGCCAAAAATGGATATTATTGATTGAGTCCTTGACGGTATATTAAACAGTCTCTGTTATGTATATAAGTTCAATCTTGTATATAACGCTCTTCTAATATTTGTTCCTGAGGGGTATGAGGTAACAGGCAAACATTTTAGGATTTTATTTGCCTGTTACCTCATACCCCTCAGGAACAAATATTAGAAGAGCGTTATATACAAGATTGAACTTATATACATAACAGAGACTGTTTAACCGCTTCAGCACCGGGCCATTTTACACCGTTCCTTACCAGAGCACTTTTTGCGATTCGGCACTGCGTCGCTTTAACTAACAATTGCGCGGTCGTGCGACGTTACACCCAAACAAAATTGACGTCCTTTTTTTTCCCACAAATACAGCTTTCTTTTGGTGGTATTTGATCGCCCCTGCGGTTTTTATTTTTTGCGCTATAAACAAAGAAGAGCGACAATTTTGAAAAAAAAAAACACAATATTTTTTACTTTTTACTATAATAAATATCCCATTTTTTTTAAAAAAAACGATTTTTTTACTCAGTTTAGGCCGATACGTATTCTTCTACATATTTTTGGTAAAAAAAATCGCAATAAGCATATATTGATCGGTTTGCGCAAAAGTTATAGCGTCTACAAAATAGGGGATAGATTTATTGCATTTTTATTTTTTTTACTGGTAATGGCGGCGATCTGCAATTTTTTTTTCGTGACTGCGACATTGCGGCGGACACTTCGGACACTTTTGACACATTTTTGGAACCATTCACATTTACACAGCGATCGTTGCTATAAAATTGCATTGATTACTGTGTAAATGTGACTGGCAGGGAAGGGGTTAACACTAGGGGGCGCTGCAGGGGTTAATGTGTTCCCTATAGGAGTGATTCTAACTGTGGGGGGAGGGGACTCAAGGGGAGGAGACCGATCAGTGATCCTCCGTACTGGGATCACATGATCGGTCTCCTCTCCACTGACAGGACGTGGAGCTGTGTGTTTACACCCCATCATTACACACACAGCTCCACGGTCCCGCACGGTCCCGTTGTTTTAACAGGCAATCGCGGGTGCCCGGCGGACATCGCGGCCACCGGGCACACGCACCGGGTCCCGAGCGACGCCGCCGGCGCCCCCCAGGCGGCCGGGAATGGGAGGACGTCATATGACGCCCACCCAGGATGGGAGATCCACCTTGTGGGCGTCATATGACTATGGGCGGGTAGGGAAGTGGTTAATATACCGTCAAGGACTCAATCAATAATATCCATTTTTGTCACGGACTCTAGATTGTGTCACTTTTAATTCACATGTGTTTTTTTTTATATATATTTATTCAATTTAATTTAATTTATATAATATATATTGTATCCATCACGTGGGACACCGCGTTTATAACCCCACACATTGCTATTTATCACCTGGACTATTACGTTTTGAATTTTCATTTAACCTTTTTATTGATATCACATATAAGTGTATGCTTTTACCTTATGCGCAAAATCACTTTTACTTTATTTATGTGAATATTAGTTCAAACAATCTGTAAGTCAAAAGAAGCGCCAAATTATTGATCCCCTGAAGTCGTCCATTCTTTGTTGTTGTGGTGAAGTTTCTTCTTGGTTCATAGCAAAATCTGCAAGGTCTGTTATACTAAAGATCATGACTAGGATGAGAGGAAATTCCCTGGGTTTGATTTGAAGGACGTTGCACAAACAGCTTTCAAGTTCGAATTTTAATCCCAACCCCACTTAGAACTGAATCTTTAATATCAATTCTGATGATTTTCAAGGCTATTAGGGTAGGTAACGTCAAACTAGGGGCATAGCGGGCTGGGCACTGCCCAGGGCGGGTGTGCACGAAGGAAAACAAAATAAAATTAAAATACTGTTGGTTGAGAAGCTGAAATTTTAACAATTTACCACTTCAATACCGGGCACTTTGCCACCTTCCTGCCCAGGACATCTTTCAGCTTTCATCGCTGTCGCACTTTGAATAACAATTGCGCGGTCATGTAACACTGTACCAAAAACTAAATTTTTATAATTTTCTTCCCACAAATAGAGCTTTCTTTTAGTGGTATTTGATCACCTCTGTGTTTTTTATTTCTTGCTCTATAAACAAAAAAAACTCATGGGCACTGATAGGCGACACTGATAGGCGGCACTGATAGGCGGCACTAATGGCACTGATGGGCACTGATGAGCACAGATAGGTGGCACTGTATAGGCAGCACTGATGAAGAGCTACTGACAGGCATGACTGAAAGGCATCTGAAGGGCATTGACAGGTATTACTGATGGGGCACTGATTGGCACTGTTATGGGCACTGATTGGCACAAAGCCGCTGATCGGCTCTCCCTGTCAGCGTGAACCAAGGAAAGATGTTTGCCGGCACTTCCTGGTTCACACGGTGATCAGCTGTGATTGGTCACAGCTGATCACTGTTAATTAGGCTCCATACCATGATCAGATTTGCAGTGTTTCAGACTTAAGCCCCATACACACGCTCGGATTATCCGAGGACCAGGTCCGTCTGATCATGTCCGTCGGACTTTGTCCGATGTTGGTGTTGCATACACACTGTCGGACAAAGTTGTCGGAAAATCCGATCATTCTGAACGTGGTGACGTTTGTTGCGTACGACGGGACTACGTAGAGGCTAGTAGCCAATAGCTTTGGTCTTGTAATGTGATCTGAGCATGCGTGGCACTTTGTCCGTCGGAATTCGATACACACGATCGGAATTGGTGTGATCGGACTTTGTTGTCAAAAAATCTATCCAGCAGGAGATAGGACTTTGTCCGTCGGACAATCCGATGGAAACTGTCCGATGGTGCATACACACGGTCGGAATTTCCGACAACATTGTCTGATAGGACAGAATCCATCGGAAAATCCGACCGTGTGTATGGGGCTTAACACGCAGCACCTCGCAGTTTACAGCGCTGCGCTCCGGCTTGTTATCCTGATCATGTCATATGATGTCCGATCAGGATACCTAAATCACTTTGCCGTCGTCATATTACTATATGGCGGGCGGCAAGTGGTTAAAGTAAAAACATAAAAAAAATGCCCAATTATTTAAATAGCATGGCGGGGGGCTGTCCTCAATCTGCCTGTGAAGTGGAACACTTGTACAATGTATTCAACTTAGTACTGCAAAAGTGACATAAAAAAAAACTATTTAAATTGCTGGTGAATGGCATTTCCCCTGCCAGCTTGTTTTTTTTAGTATCAATGTTAATAAACATTGATTAGACAGGAGATAGAGAGATACAAAGTAACATTGTTCATAAACATTGATCAGACAGGAGAGATACAAAGTACCATTGTTTATAAACATTGATTGGACAGGAGATAGAGAGATACAAAAGCCAGCCATGCATAGATCAAAATTTGGCCGGTTAATCAGGGACCCCCCCCCCCCCCCCTAAAGTCTATACCAGAATCAAAGGGTCAAAAACAATTTTTAATTCTTGCTATAAAATCTGCTACAGCAAAAGTGCCATATACAAATGAAAAAAGAAACAGATACAATTTAACCACTTGACCTCTGGAAGGTTTTACCCCCCTTGATATCCGTGGCATTTTTTGCTATTCAGCACTGCGCTACTTTAACTGGTATTTGCACAGTCACGCTACACTATACCCAAATAAAATGTATATCTTTTTTTTTTTTTAAATACCTAGAGATTTCTTTTGGTGGTATTTGATCACCACTGGGTTTTTTATGTTTTGTTATATAAATGAAAACATATTGAACATTTTAAAATAAATTTTTTTCTAGTTTCTGTTATAATATTTTGCAAATAAATAATCTTTCTTTGTGAATTTAAGTGTATTCTGCTACATTTTCTTTAGAAAATTACCCACATGGGTGAATATTATTTAGTCTGTGTGAAAGTTAGAAAACCTTTGTCTTTCAGCCCAGAAAGTGAGCATTTTTGGTGTGTCAGATTAGGCTCCTATGGGTTTCAATGGAGTTTGGCTTCAGAACACGAAGTCCTTTGAAGTTCGCTGAGTCCTGTTTGAACCAATTGAGCAATTGAGATTATGACAAATAACAATGACAATGACAAAACCGCTACACCCGACTCCAGGTACCTCTGTGATATGAGGGGACTCATCATACTGATATCAGTCAACACAGAATGGAGGAGGAAGCCCCCGATAGTGTACTATGGGTTACAATATGATAGTAAAATCCATAAATGAAATAAAATATGTTAATAACCTAAAGCAGATCTGACCATCTCATCAACCTCAATCATACAGGCAGTTTTAGAATCATAACATGATGGGCCAGTACAGTGTAGAGCAAGGACTGAGCCTCGTCCATCAGAACTTACAATCTAGGGGCTCTGTGTAATGATCTGAGATATTGTTACAAATTCATAAAACTATTTGGCAGAGTTCCCTGTATAAGTACAGAGTCTTCCTTGAAATATTGATAAAACAGCTGCTGATGTCCTGCCTATAATCATCCAATCAGATTGAAGATCCATGATTATCAATATTGTTTTTCTGATGATATAATAACTCAGAATGAGGTTTGTTGCCTGAAATGTAGAAATAATAAAACATTCTTATCATACACACATACTTGGACAGCGGTGGGACTTGGGTTGTCTCTCTCCGGTCACATCAGTCTCGGTTGGGTTAACATTGGAGTAGACGGTCTGCTCAGCCATGGTGTCAGTATGTCGGTGTATCAGCTTGGACTGTATATCTGTATTCAGTGTTGTCTCTGGTATATAGAGAGGTCTCTCTTCTGTAGTAGGTTGGCTACAAGTCAATTTTGAGACAAACCAAAGACAGGTCTGTCTAGTTTTGTAAGCCGGATGAACTTTTACCACTAACCACTGTATGTAGTTGGAGGACATCAGAAGGCCCATGAGATCAGCTCACTGCAAGATTTAGGGCAGGTCAGGTTGTGTTCAGCACAGGAAACTTACAGGGTCAGGTTCTGAGGAATTAATTCTGTACTAAACGTAAGGCTAGAGTTGGTGTTAGGGTTGGGAGCTACAGTTAGGATTCAGGGGGTTAAGTGCTGGGTTACGTATAGAGGTATGGCGAAATGTTTCCATAATAGGTTCGATAATAAACACTGTGGTAGAGGCTTAGAGTGCATTTAAATCCAACATATGGGATACCACAAATGAAGACTCTTGTCTAGTTGGGTAAACCAGGAAAAAAGGAAAAAATGTTCCTCATAGCGTAAAAAAATCTTAATTTATTGTTTAAAAAACATCAGTGCAGGTTACCAATAGGCCAATGGCTACATAAAACAAAAAAACAATGAAAAATGGTCTGGGGGTCCTCAGACACTCTGCCTCAGACTAGACTCAGCACATTGTGCATCAAAGCTCGATGCGTTTCGTCATTAATATGATGTCATCAGTAACTTGTTTTTAATTTTATATGACTTTTTTTATCTTCAACACACAGTTTTTTTCTACAGTTGTATTTTATGGTATTTAATATCGTTTGCAAGTTGTCACTGTATTTAGCAAGCGCTGTTAATCACGGAATGTATCCAGTGTTGTCTATCATCTTACTATTCACTAGTTGTAACAGCAGCTGCTCCCATTACACCAATTTATTTCAGTCACTGAGGTGTGACACGGGTGTTATATGGTATTAGCATATATATTTTATCAAAAGCAGTAGTAAGATTAAAGGTGAATAATACTTGGCAAAGTTTACATGTTCTTTGCTTCCATTAAGAGTCCAATTTGCTTACAAAATAAGTCCAATCTGATCTATCAGAGTCGCAGGCTCTCAAAAACCTGACTCTGTATCCAGTGGGTGCCCTATCATTGGTGTCAGTGGGAGGAATATTGTTTTTTAATTATTATTTATTTTCATTATATCAACTCACAAAATGTTTAAAAAAGAAGTTCAAAATTAAAACATGGTTACATTTAATAAGTACTTTTAATTCCCCCCCATGACTCCCACCCACCCACCCAAATTCTAAAGGAAAAAAATTGTCATATAAAACTGATTGCGGCTGTAATGAATTGTCGGGTCTCAGCAATATAGATAAAACTCATTAAAAAAAAAGGCATGGGTCCCCCCCCCCCTCAGTCCATTACCAGGCCCTTTGGGTCTGGTATGGAAATTAAGGGGAACCCTGCGCCAAATGTAAAAAAAAATGGTGTAGGGGTTCCCACCAAAATCCATACCAGACCCTTCAGGTCTGATATGGATTTTAAGGGGATCCCCGCTCCAAAATAAAAAAAATGGCATGGGGGTCCTCCCAAAAATTCCATACCAGACCCTTATCTGAGCACGTAACCTGAAAGGCTGCAGGAAAAGAGGGGTGACGAGAGAGCACCCCACCCTCCTGAACCGTACCAGCCCTCAACATGGGGAGGGTGCTTTGGGGTAGCCCCCCAAAGCACCTTGTCTTCATGTTGATGGGGACAAGGGCCTCATCCCCACAACCCTTGACCGGTGTTTGTGGGGGTATGCGGGCAGGGGCTTATCGGAATCTGGAAGCCCCCTTTAACAAGGGGACCCCCAGATCCTGCCCCCCCAGTGTGAATTGGTAACGGGGTACATTGTACCCCATACCATTTCACAAAAAAAGTGTCAAAAATGGTAAAAAAGACAAGAGACAGCTTGGGACAAGTCCTTTATTAAATAGATACATGATTGGTGTTGCGCTCCTCAGAGAATAGGAAACGTGTTCATAAAAATGGCTTTACCAGTTCATATGTAATACATATAAAGTGCAAATGACCATGTAACAAAAACGCAATTCCCCTCCTCTTCTTCCCCCTCCTAGTCTACCCTCCCCCCTCCCCTCTGGGGTACCCTCATTCCATTCTATATTCCATTACCTCTCCACACTATTCTCTCCTAAAATAGCCCTCCCTCTACCCCTGGACTGAAGTACTGTCCTTCCCATTCCCCCCTCTTTCTTGACTGATGATGTGGGACAGAGTACACTGATTATTTATGTGCCTATTGACTGGAAGATTACGAGCTACTGTGATATCTATAAAACCTGTATGTTGATCATTTGCACTATCTGTCTTGTGTTGTAAACTGACCTGTATGCACTTAATATAAATAAAGTTCACGTTTTGTAAAAAAAAAACGCAATAATAAAGTGCAGAAGTAATGATGATCATCCCCGTTGAAGTCACGTGACAGTGACGGAACGCGTAGGACACAGGCAGACGGACACAGGAAGTGACGCATAGGCAACGAGCTCAGCGCTAGTACTTAGTACTTTTCTATGCTGCAAATGTGAGTAAACCAGTTACTATTTAAAAATAAACTTCAGTTTGGAAATACTACACCATAGAAGGCTCTATATATCCCCCCATTTATGTCCGGACATGTGTGTATTTGAGCGATATCCACTGGTATTGGAATGAAAAGGCGGTATCTGCATACACTGAGGACACTGAGGATACTGAGGACACTTAGGAGGAACGCGCAGGAACCAACCAAACCATCCTATTCCACATTGAGTGATCTGCTCCTTATCTGTTAATGCTGTTTTCCTTACAGCAGTAAGGTAACAATTTAGCACACCCACGGGTGTTGTATACACTGAAGACCCACTCTTCACTGAAAGTCACAGAAATTACTTGCTGCTACTATACAACACCTCCACTTGATGATCCTATAGGACACCTTCACACTGCACTTTGCACTTTGTGCCACATATTCATTTATTCATTTTATTATTTATTTATGTGCCATATACTTATTTATTTATTTACGGTCAGACTGTGGACTTTAGCCAGTTATTTTAAATTCCTTAAATTTTCACATTTTTCACTTGGAATTTTTACATTACTTCTGCACTTTATTATTGCGTTTTTTGTTACATGGTCATTTGCACGTTATATTTATTACATATGAACTGGTAAAGCCATTTTTATGAACACTTTTTCTATTCTCTGAGGAGCGCAACACCAATCATTTATCTATTTACTTACCACGGGTAGTGTTTGACTCCTACGGCGTTTGCAGCAACCTTGTTTCTACTCCCTCTTTCTGGCGCAGGAGTACCTATTGTTATATAAGTCCTTTATTAAAAAAAGTAAAAATGTCCCATGATGTAAATCCACGCCGCCCTAAGAAAAAAAGCCGCAACTGTTGCGCCACCATGGGAGGCTCCCGACGACTAATGCTTAATCTGGGTGACAGTTCTTATATAGCTGAGGGCGGGGCCACCCGGTGATGTAAACGGGTGACCCCGCCCCCCCTCCCTCTGACGCCAAGGGAGCTTCCTTAATATTAATGCATTCACGGCATCGTTTCCTGTTTTCATGTTTGGATTGAGCCCGTTGTTTTGGCTGAAAAGTTTTTCATTCAATGTTTTGGCATGTCAGCGCATTACTTGAATAAACCCTAATTTTAAGGATTTACACCATGTGGCATTTTTATTATAGCAGTGGAGAGGCTCTCATCGACCAGCTGGATAAGTACACTAGCAGGTCACCTTGGTGGATGAAGTAGGCTCACCTGAGGTACAGGGTCTAAGCATTAACTGGTATTCACTAGAGAGCTTCTGATGGTGGAGATGGATTTTGCTGCGTGTACCTAATCATGGGATGCCCAGCTTGAAAATTTTCAAGAACACTGAACCCGGCACATCGTCCTCCTTTTTTTCAAAAAGTCGTCTTCCTTCCTCCTGCACAAACTTGTACCTGGCTGCAATCCTCAGGATCGCCCCACAAGGAGGCGAGCAAGCCAGAGTCCAGTAGCAGATAAAGCAAGTTGGGTTCAAGAGTAAGCGTAATCAGTAAACAAGACAAAGGTTGGTAACAAATGTTTGCAGGTTGGGATTGAGTGGAAGTATAGTCTAGGAATAAGCCAAGGTCAGTAATGAGTTGTAGGGAAGATATGGATGGCAGCAGGAGTGACAAGAGCAAGATATTGTCTAAAGAGAACACAATAATGTGGCAAACAGGAAGTGCCAAGGCATGGCTTAAATACTATAAGAAGTTCATGGGAGGAGCAAGGAGCCTAAGATTCACCATAAACAAGGCACAAAGCAGGGTTGTCCTAAAGATCAGACACAGAGTTTTTTTTTTCTCAGGTGGCTCTGCAAGCAAAGCTACTGCTGGACGAAGGAGGGGTTGTGGGTTCAGATCCCAGTCCTGGCATTTGTAGTCAGTTAGATCAAAAACTTGGTATACAGCTGCAGATCACCAGAGGAAACAAGCTGAGAATCTGGAGCTGCTACAAAGGTTCTTGAGTGAAATTGTGGTTACTGGAGGAGGAAGGAATATTCACAAAGCTGAAAGAATAATGTTAAACTGTGCAAGAACTTAAAAACAAGTCTTTTACTTGGAAATGGTTGACAAGAGTAAAATGGAAGTCTTCAGATGTTATCCTTCATCAATATAACAATGCATATGGCATCAAGTAGAGAAAGCCGCCATATTATTTGTACATTGTAGATCTTGCGGTGAATGATTCTTTCCACCACTAGCAGGCGTTGGCTTTGTCAAGTAAGTCAGATTTGCTGGGTTTACTCTCACAGATCCAGGGAAGGAGATCGGTACACGGAGATAACACGAGAGTTTGTCCCATTTTCACACAGTGAGTAGTTGGTGTGTTTTGCAGAGACAGCCTAGAGAGAAGAAGGATCACCATTATTCCTCTGTGTCAGTAGATGCCAAGCACTATATACTGCAATACAGCATGGAAAGACCTATATAACCCTGTGTACACTATGTGTAAATTCTATGGTTCTGTGAAGGATACTCACTCTGTTGTGTTATCAGACCAGAACCACCGAGTCACTGAAACGTTTCCAGTCCCTGTACTCCTCTGCTGTAATCCAACCCAGAACTGACTTTGCATGTGACACTGAAACACATCATAAAAAAATATTAATATTAATAATGACCCTTATAGATTTCCAAGTGGTAGTAGTTAATGTATACCCATTCATGATTGGGCTAGTTGAGGCTGAACAATCTTTGACCCATAGGACTCATAAGACACTGTTATATATCACCACCCAAAAAATACAATATTTTAGATGGTCCTGTATTATCTGAATGATGGAACTGGGACTGATGGAACTTATAAGGCAAGCCTGAGGACAGCTCAGGCCTCCCTGATTCTAGACAGGAGGTCTCCGTCAGGGGTCAGAGGTACCCTAGTCAGGATTTGTGAGACAGGTGGTCTCCATCAGCAGGGCTGCTGTTAGAAATCACGGGGCCCCATACAGCCTACCTGGCAGGGCCCCCACCCAATATATCAAGACCATATTTTCGCTAAAAATACACTAAAATCATTATAAGTGGACACAAACATAACAGATAACCTGGGTGAATTAGCCCTTTTTTGTTTGTTTTTTACATTAAAAAATAAATAAAAAATTCTTTACACAGTGGCAGGCAGAACAGGGAGGGGAATCGGTGTCAGGGAACCAATTACAGGAACGCCCTGTGTCTCTCCCTGCAGCAGCTGAAAGCCAGCAGGAGGGGGGAGAAACTGGCTTTCAGCTGCTGCAGAGAGCCGCACAGGGCATCCTTCTGTAACTGCCCCTCTGCCAAACCGCACTAATTCCCCCTGCTGTTTGGGCCCCCCTGTGTGTCTGGGCCCCTTACAGGAGGACTGGTGGTCCCCCCCTATCAGCGGCCCTGGCGATCAGGGTCAGAAGTGCCACAGTCAGGAATCAGGAAACAGGAGGTATCCATAAGTGTTTAGAGGTGCCACAGGCAGGATTTGGGAGACAGGAGGTCTCTGTCAGGGGTCAGAGGTGCCACAGCCAGGATTCGGGAGACAGGAGTTCTCTGTCAGGGGTCAGAGGTGCCACAGTTAGGAAACAGGAGGTCCCTGTAAGGGGTCAGAGGTGCCACAGCCAGGATTCAGGAGACAGGAGGTCTCCATCAGGGGTCAGAGGGGTCCCAGCCAGGAGTCGGGAGGCAGGAGGTCTCTGTAAGGGGTTAGGGATGCCCCAGCCAGGAGTCAGGAGACAGGAGGTCTCCTTCAGGGGTCAGAAGGGTCCCAGCTGGGTTTCAGGAGACAGGAGGTCTTCACCAGGAGTCAGAAGTCCCCCAACCATGAGGCAGGAGGCCTTATCCCAGGTGACAGATGGGCTCCTATCGGAGTGTCAGGGGAACCATGCAGCAGGAGTGGGCCATGCAGCAGGGTGCTGCAACTAAAGGCTGAGTGAGCCAAGAGAACCAGAAGAGCTGGACAACACAGTCAGAGGGACTGGTAAGAAAAGCAGCGGTGTCGCTGACAGGGGAACTAGATGGTTCGGCATTTTCAGTTGACTATTCATGTTGATGTGAAAGAACCGTGTGGCAAATGATTTTCATTGTCATTATTGTGTCGTTATTGTGAATAAAAGTGGGCCATCAAACCCTTAAACAGAACATCTGGAGTGGACTGAACTCACTGGAAAGCCTCTACCACATGAGTATAATCACCCCAATAACACACATTTTATGATTGTTACTGTAAAATGAAAAAAATACCTGGGTGTGATTCTGTAAAATGTAGTTCCGCTATAATGCTATGTATATGTATAAATATACAATATACAAAGATTACTCTCTACAGTATGCAGAGAGGGGACAGAATTTTCTACGTAGGCTGTGGCTGATTTCTAAAGAAAGGTGGAGGACATCGGTCAATGGAATGAAATTACCTTCAGTGTGGAATCTTTACTCTTCACAGTGGCCAACACACCTCCGTTCTCCACACAGAATCGCTCGCTGTCCTCTCTCGTCTTCTTATCAGTGGAGAAGAAATAACATTTCTGATTCACCAAAATCCATTCCGGGGGACACCTCCTGGTGTAATCTGGGTTAGAAAAAAGTCAGAATATAACATACAAAGAAGGAGATGATTATTACAAGAGAGGACTTTGGCACGGCATAACTGAATGTAGTAGGTGACTTCCTATTAGAGAAATCTCTTTTGGACAAAGTGATTTATTTATTTCAAAACTAATCCTGTTAGTAATTTCCTCTGTTATCTATTTTAGAAATACACATTTAATTTGGAGTTCTTTGATATCAAAGTGCTCACAGACTATTCAAAGCTTACTATTACAACAGGCCAGCAATGACTGCTCACTTGTAGACTGCAGTGGACAGAGGGTGCAATGCCAGACTCCTGCAGACAAGCCCATACCTTCATACAGGCTGCAGGGCTTTTGAATGAACTACGAGACCAGCTCATCAGCAACAGTGCGGTCCATTCAGAACTACAAGTCGTCCGCTACAAAGGATGATGGTACTTGTATTTCAAGTCATTCATAGGAAACTGTGAAATAGTGACAGTGGGGAGAAGATCCCCAGCTCACTGTCACTGGGAGGAGGGGGGAGGCTGCTGCTGGTGGGATTTGTTTCATGTTCCAAAAGGTGAACTTATCTTTTACATTTTGCACAAAAAAATAACAAATAAAATAAATTTAAATTTAAATGAAATATTAAAGGCAGAAAAACAAATCAGTAGACAAATAATAGCTAAGGGGGAAAAGGAAGATTTGAGTTAATTGGGGCTGATTATGGTTACCTAAGACCCTAAGGGGATGAATAGGAATATGTTTTACTTATTATTAATATTATTATTATAATACAGGATTTATATAGCTCCAATAGTTTACGCAGCTCATTACAATATAAAAGGGAGACAATACAGTTACAATAAAATAAAAGGTGGTTAAGAGGGCCCTGCTCAGAAGAGCTTACAATCTAATAGGGTGGGGCAGGTGGTACAAAAGGTTATAAATGTGGGGAATGAGCTGATGGAAGTGGTAAAAGATTAGTTGAAGGTGGGATAGGCCTCCCTGAAGAGATGAGTTTTCAGGGATCACCTGAAGGCAGCAAGAGTAGGGGATAGCCGGATAGGTTGAGGTACAGAGTACCAGAGGATGGGAGAAGCTCTGGAGAAATCCTGGAAATGTACATGGGAGGAGGAGACGAGAGAGCTTGAGAGGAGGAGGTCTTGAGAAGAGCGGAGAGGACGGTTCGGGTGATATTTGGAGACAAGATTGGTGATGTAGCTCGGTGCAGATTTGTGGATGGCTTTGTAAGTTGTGGATAGTATTTTGAATTTAATTTGCTGGCCGATCGGAAGCCAGTGTAGGGATTGGAGGAGAGGGGAGGCAGACACTGAGCGGTTGGTAAGGTAGATGAGTCTGGCAGCAGCATTCATGATGTCTATGGAGAGGTAGACCTAGGAGAAGGGAGTTACAATAGTCAAGGCGAGAGATAACAAGGGAGTGAATGAGGAGCTTGGTGGTTTCATTTGTTACAAAGGGGCAAATTTTAGAAATGTTTTATGGAGGTGAAGTCTACAAACTTTTGACAACGATTGGATTTGGGGCTGAAAGGACAAGTCAGAGTCTAGGATTACACCTACATTATTATGTGTATCGTTTCTTGATGCCATATGCAGATCAAGGGTCACATCTTTGATACACACATAAACAGGGCTCAAAATTTCAAGTCCTGAGCTACTAGCCAGGCCTCAAGGGTTACTCGCCACCAGTTGCCCCACCCAACCCCTACCCTGCCCCGCCCCTAATCCCAATCAGTGCAGCAGGTCTCCCCCCAGTGCAGCATGTGTCCCCCAGTGCAGCACATGTCCCCCCGAGTGCAGCATGTGTCCCCCAGTGCAGCATGTGTCCCCCCAGTGCAGCATGTGTCCCCCCCAGTGCAGCATGTGTCCCCCAGTGCAGCATGTGTCCCCCAGTGCATGTGTCCCCCCAGTGCAGCATGTGTCCCCCAGTGCAGCATGTGTCCCCCAGTGCAGCATGTGTCCCCCAGTGCATGTGTCCCCCCAGTGCAGCATGTGTCCCCCAGTGCATGTGTCCCCCCAGTGCAGCATGTGTCCCCCAGTGCAGCATGTGTCCCCCAGTGCAGCATGTGTCCCCCAGTGCATGTGTCCCCCCAGTGCAGCATGTGTCCCCCAGTGCAGCATGTGTCCCCCAGTGCAGCATGTGTCCCCCAGTGCATGTGTCCCCCCAGTGCAGCATGTGTCCCCCAGTGCATGTGTCCCCCCAGTGCAGCATGTGTCCCCCCCCCAGTGCAGCATGTGTCCCCCAGTACAGCATGTGTCCCCCAGTGCAGCATGTGTCCCCCCCAGTGCAGCATGTGCCCCCCCCCAGTGCAGCATGTGTCCCCCAGTGCAGCATGTGTCCCCCAGTGCAGCATGTGTCCCCCAGTGCAGCATGTGTCCCCCAGTGCAGCATGTGTCCCCCCAGTGCAGCATGTGTCCCCCAGTGCAGCATGTGTCCCCCCAGTGCAGAATGTGTCCCCTAGTGCAGCATGTGTCCCCCCAGTGCAGCATGTATCCCCCCAGTGCAGCATGTGTCCCCCAGTGCAGCATGTGTCCCCCCAGTGCAGCATGGATCCCCCCAGTGCAGCATGTATCCCCCCAGTGCAGCATGTGTCCCCCAGTGCAGCATGTATCCCCCCAGTGCAGCATGTATCCCCCCAGTGCAGCATGTGTCCCCCAGTGCAGCATGTGTCCCCCAGTGCAGCATGTATCCCCCCAGTGCAGCATGTATCCCCCCAGTGCAGCATGTGTCCCCCAGTGCAGCATGTGTCCCCCCAGTGCAGCATGTATTCTCCCAGTGCAGCATGTGTCCCCCAGTGCAGCATGTGTCCCCCCCAGTGCAGCATGTGTCCCCCATGGCAGCATGTATTCTCCCAGTGCAGCATGTGTCCCCCAGTGCAGCATGTGTCCCCCAGTGCAGCATGTGTCCCCCCAGTGCAGCATGTGTCCCCCCAGTGCAGCATGTGTCCCCCCAGTGCAGCATGTATCCCCCCAGTGCAGCATGTATCCCCCAGTGCAGCATGTGTCCCCAGTGCAGCATGTGTCCCCCCCCAGTGCAGCATGTGTCCCCCCCAGTGCAGCCTCAGTGCAGCATGTGGGGAGGAGAGCCGCCGCCACCTGTTTGATTAGAGCGCCAGGGGAACATAACAGCTTTCGTTTCAATAGCTGTGTGTTCCCCTCCGTGCACCGTCATATACAGCCCCTCCCCCTTGTCCGAGTCACTTTGATAGACAGATCACCAGTCCAATCCTGGGTCAGGTAATCTGTTTATCAAAGATCCCCGGACAAGGGGGAGGGGCTGTATATGACGGCGCGCGGCGGGGAACACACAGCTATTGAAATGAAAGATGTTATGTTCCCCTGGCGCTCTAATCAAACAGGTGGCGGCGGCTCTCCTCCCCTCCGATCCTACACTCGCAAGACCTCAAAATCCACTCGCAAAATGCGAGCAGGCGAGTGGATTTTTTGAGGGCTGAACCTAAATGAAATATTGAATCCAATGAAAAATGACATTGTAACATTGTATTTACTCAATGGCACTTGCAGATGCTGTTTTACACAGGAGGGGCTGCACTTTGACGCTCGCTCCTGCTGTGTAATACAAAGCAGTTCCTGGCTGTCATTTTGACAGCCGGTAATTTACATTATTAGAGATAGTGGGATCAGCGGGTGGGGATAAGAGATACGCCCTCAAAGCTTGCTAACATTTTTATGCCATATCTGTTACATTTCAAATACACAAATAGTTAAATAAAAGTCACTTTATTTTTCTCTGTAATGGGGGTGATGGAACACTAATCTCCAAGCTCAGTGGGGGGTTCAGACTGGATGAAGTGATTTCCTCACACCACACCATGCCATGGATATCTGCTCAGATACAAGTTTTATTTGTCACTATAAAAATGTCTTTCAAGCATTGACAGCCAACATGATTTGGGGAGTTTACAGCTTTCCCTTTATAAGGGCTAAAATATAACAAAAAATGTTTTATGTAGTAATTCATCAACTCACATACACTATATTACCAAAAGTATTAGGACGCCTGCCTTTACACACACATGAACTTTAATGGCATCCCAGTCTAATGCCCCGTACACATGGTTGGATTTTCCGATGGAAAAAGTCTGATCGGATTATGTTGTTGGAAAATCCGATCGTGTGGGCTCTAGCGGGCTTTTTCCGTCTGAATTTCCGACGGAAAAAATTTGACAGCAGGATCTCAAATTTTCGAACAACAAAATTCCGACGGACAAAGTGCCACGCATGCTCAGATCAAATTACGAGACCAAAGCTATTGGCTACTAGCCTCTACGTAGTCCCGTCGTACGTGTTGTACATCACCATGTACGGAACGATCGGATTTTCCGACAACTTTGTCCGACCGTGTGTATGCAACACCAGTTTCGGACAAAACCCATCGGAAAAAAACGGACGGATTTTGTGGTCGGAATTTTCCGACCACAAAATCCGTCAGTTTTTTTCCGATGGGTTTTGTCCGAAACTGGTGTTGCATACACACGGTCGGACAAAGTTGTCGGAAAATCTGATCGTTCCGTACGTGGCTAATGCCCCCATACACACGATCGGACAACAAAATCCATCAGACTTTTTCAGCGGTTAAAGACTTGCTTGGCTGCCATTCCTTCTGGCTCCAGATCCTGCTTGCTGTTCTACGCTCATCTCTAGCTCCCTGACATTTTGGCTTGTCTGACTATCCGTTCCGGTTCCTGAACTCTGGTTATGTTTTGACTAAGTTTACTCCGTTTACCTTTTTATTATTATTAAACAAGTGTGATTTAACTGTACGTCTATCTCAGTCTATAGTTAAAAATAGTTAAAATTTTTTTTAAAAAAGTGGCTAAAGTCATAAAAGCATATAAGCCATAAAAAAATAAATACAACAGTGTAAGCTTTAGAGGGTGTTTTTGTAAACTAACCATATTTAGTACATTAGTGTATAAGATTACCATAAGCCTGTGACATTTTGTATATACCGGTACACGCATTGAAGTTTATAAAACATGATCTAAATGGTAAAGGAACTATATTAAATATTTGATCTCTTTAAAAGTAAAAGGTAAAGTAAAAATATATCATTTTAAAACAGGTATAAAGACACCCATGGGTCTTTCAGCGAAGATAAAACAAAGCTGCAGGATTTCATTTATATTCAAGAAATGTCACGCTTGACTATAACTTCTAACCACTTAAGGACCGGGCCTATTTTTCAAACTATTTTTTTGCAAATTAAAATCTGTTTGTTTGTTTTTTTTTTGCTAGAAAATTACTTAGAACCCCCAAACATTATATATTCGTATTTGCGCAGCAGTCTTACAAGCGCAATTTTTTTAACAAAAAAATAAGAAAACAGTAAAGTTAGCCCAATTTTTTTCTATATTGTAAAAGATAATGTTTACGTTGAGTAAATGGAAACCCAACATGTCACGCTTCAAAATTGTGCCCGCTCGTGGAATAGCGACAAACTTTTGCACTTAAAAATTTCCATTGGCGACGGTTAAAAATTTCTACAGGTTACCAGTTTTTAAGAGGTCTAGTGCTGGAATTATTACTCTCGCTCTAACGATCGCAGCGATACCTCACATGTGTGATTTGAACACCACTTTCATATGTGGGTGCAACTTACGTATGCGTTCGCTTCTGCACATGAGCTCGACGAGACGGAGAGTTTTCCATTTTTTTGTAATGATTTATTTTACTTGTTATTTTTTTTTTTTTACACTGTCCATTTAAGAAAAAAAAATAATGTGGGTCACTTTTATTTCTATTACAAGGAATGAAAGGAATAGAAAAAATGCATGACAGGACCTCTTTAATTATGAGATCTGGGGTGAAAAAAAACTCAGATCTCCCATTTACACTTAAATGCAATAAAAAAATAAAAAATAATCGTCTTTTTTTTCCCTTTAAGACTTCTTCCTTTAAGACTATTGGGCGAAAGTGACTTTGACGTCTCTTCCATCATCCAATGGTATGGAGCCTAATAGGGGCCATCATTCCCTCACTCGACTCCATGCCTTGCAGGGAAAAGCTCCAGTATGCGTTGCAGACCACCGGGGAGCGGCGGGAGGAGGGGGCACCTCTCCCGCCCCTGATAAAAATGATCTTGTGGCGAATTTGTCGCAAAGACCACTTATATCTGAAAGCAGACCACCTGCCATTTAGGAAAAACGGGGGTTATGGCAGCTATCTGCTGCCATAACAATGGTATTCAACGTCAAAGTACCGACGTATAACGACGGAGGACGGTCCGGAAGTGGTTAATACCATGTACCAGATTGAGTGAACAAACTTAAACTGTAAATAATCCACAGTGCAAACTTAGGTAAAAACTATGCAAAAACTAAACACAACACAATACTAAAGGCAATCATGAAACAAATAATTGAAGGTCCAAAGAAGTTATAAAAGTCCAATGCACCCAGTCAAATATAAGGTCCTACACCAATAGAGTTATGGTCTAGAGCCCTACGGACGATATGAGTAACGATGACACACAGCAACAACACAAAACTTACCAACATGAAATAGACCCGAAAGCGTGCCTTGGTCTACCGTATGGTACACCAAAATAAGGGGGCATACCCTAGATAAGGAATGATAAAATAAGTAGTTATGGAATAATGTGAAATGAGTATTCAGTCTGGGGTAAGAATACTTGGAAGAGGCTTTTAAAAAGGGGAGGGTGGGTGGGTATCTCGCACAGGAAACCGACAAAGACCGGCGGCCTTTGGGCTGCTTAAATACCCTCCGGGCTCCTCCCATAACTTCAGGCCGGTACCCGGCCTTCCAATTTATGGTCTAGAGCCCTACGGACGATATGAGTAACGATGACACACAGGAACAACACAAAACTTACCAACATGAAATAGACCCGAAAGCGTGCCTTGGTCTACCGTATGGTACACCAAAATAAGGGGGCAAAAACTTTCAGGTAGGGGATAATTATTTATTAAAGGTAAATGTCACTGAGTAAGTAGGGCAAAGGCCTGAGCCATCTCCAACTGGTTAGGTATGTAGCGAGAGAAGCAGGCCGACTTCCACCGACCTAGTTTCTTGATCACATGGTCCGGAACCCCCTGTCTTGAGGCCGTCGTGGCCGCCCCGATCCGGAATGAATGCCCGGAGTACTGGCTGGGGTCCAATTGAAGATTGCCGAGAAGGACCCGGACATGTTCCACAAACTGTGACGAGTTGAGGGGTTTAACTGGAAAGGGTAAAAGCGGACTGGAACCTGGGCGGTCGGATAGCAGTGCCGTCAACCGGTTTAACACAGTAACTGGGCACCAGTTGTTGTGGGTCCTGTACAGGTGTATATCTGCTCCGGAACCTCGCTGCTGAGTTTTAGACATCGCCAAGTGAAGAACATAGTGATCCTGGTGGCGGCAGAGGTTACTTTTATGTAAGACTGGACCGGCTGGGTGGCTGCGAGTGAACTCGCTGGGCCGTAGAAACCCATAAAATGCCATGTGTATCGCAGCCTGCAGGACGGTGCTGAGGAGGAGACCAAAAGGGGACCTATCCAGGATGTCAGACATCCCCTTAAAGATCTCCCCAGTGATAGGCAGCCGCTTAGGGCTGACTGGCGGCTGGTGTTTCTGAACTCCACGCAGTAGAGCCCTCACTGCGTGGCAGGAGAACACTGAAGGCCTTGCGGGGTCTTGAAGTGACAGGTAGTGCTGCACCCCGGCCACGTACTGGCGTATCGTGCTGTGTGACAGTGCCAAGTGAGAATGGCAATAAGCGATAAACGCCAGAACCTGCTTGACGCTGGAAGATTCACGGGGGCGTTGGGGCAGGAACTTATTAAAAGCCCTCCAGGCCGTCCGGTAGGCCCGCCGGGTGTTGCGGGCGAGCGAAGAGTTGATGATGCTAGTAGCTGACTGTAAATGTGGGGCTAGTCCAAGGTCAGCTGTGTCCAATCCGGGATAGTGGCTGAGAGAGGGTAGGCTCCCGGCATCTGTTCAAAGAAAGAAATAAAGTTAAAACGGGAGTGTGCGTCCGCTGCTGAGTTGAACTTCCCTGGAATGAACGAGCAGTAAACATTAAACTGATGTTGTAGGGATAGCTGGACCAGTCTGCGGAGGAAGGACATGACGGGCCTGGATTTAGACCTGCCCTTGCTGATGATCTCGGCTGTGGCTTGATTGTCTGTCGTAAAAGCCACAGTCTGTCCAGACCAACGGTGACCCCAAAGGTGCGCGGCTGCTACGATGGGGACCAGCTCAAAGAGGGCTGACGTGGTAGTGAAGCCCGGTGTGGCTAGTGCCTGAGGAGGCCAAGGGGCGGCGAACCACAAATGGCCAAAAATGGCGGCGCATCCTGTGGATGCCGCCGCATCTGTCACCACCTGAGGTGACAGCGTGGACACTACTGGGATGAACAGGGACACACCGTTCCAATTACTGAGAAAGTCTTCCCACATGGGCAGATCTGCCCTGGCTGCCGAATCCAGCCTGATGACCTGGTCTGGGTCCTGAGTGTAGGACAGGAAAACCAGCAGCCGGGAAACAAAGGAGCGGCCCTGGGGGATGATCCTCATAGCAAAATTCAACATCCCGAGGAGAGACTGAAGTTGCTTCTGAGTACATCCCCCCACCCGGGTGAACTCTTGTAGAACCGTCCTGATACGGTCCAACTTATCGGCGGGAAGGCTGGCCTGCATGGCTAGAGTGTCAAGGTCGATGCCCAAGAACGTGATCTTGTCCGCCGGGCCGTCAACCTTTTGTTCCGCTATGGGGATGTTCAGATTGTTGAAAACCGTCCTCAACTTTCCAAGGTCCCCTGGGGGAGCCCCGGGTGGTTCTATCAGAAGGAAGTCATCCAAATAGTGGATGACCTCGTGGCACTGTGCCTCGTGGAGAAGGATCCACGCCAGGGTCTCCGCGAACTTATCAAACAACCAAGGACTACTCTTAGACCCGAAGGTCAACTTGGTTGCGAAATAATATCGCTCCCTCCACTTGATGCCGTGCCAGCACCACAGGGAGGGATGTATAGGCAGCAGCTTGAAGGCGTCAGATATGTCCGCCTTCGAGAGCCAAGCACCCACCCCAGCCCTGAGTATGGCCTGGATAGCCATATCTACCGAAGCATACTTCACTGAGAACTCCTCGGAGGGAATGAGCGAGTTGAGACTGGGAACGACGGAAGAATGAGGCGCTGACAGATCATACACCAGATGTTTTTTATTTGAAAATTTTCCCTGTACAAGCCCGATAGGGCTAACCCTTCAGATACTAAAGGGGGACTGACTGAACGGGCCTATCATAAAGTCCCGATCCAACTCCGTCTGAAGAAGGACGTCTATAGCTAGCTCATCTGTTGCTGCTGAGCGCAAGTTCCGACATTCGTGGGTGGTGTGGGGCAGGGTGATGAGCCCGGTATGAAACCCATCGGTGAAACCTCGGATGAGGTAGCTGGCGAGTGACGGAGTGGGGTGTGAGGTCAAGTAAACATCGAGCCAAAGGACATTGACCCGGCTTAGTCACGGTTTCTTCTGCTTGACCTCACACAGGACCCTGGGGTGCGCCCTCTGGCATAGGGTGCAAACGTGCAAGAGCCGGCACTGGCTGAAATTGCAGGAGCCGTAGTTGAAGTTATTGCAAATGGCGGCTCCCCCAACCATCCGCACCGGACGTCCCAACTTGTCCACCTTCTGCCCTTGGGCCGGGGCCTGCTGAGCCTGACTCGTGCTGGTAGAGGCCGTGCTAGCTGTCGGGTGGACAGAGACTATGTTGGCACACCAGACCGCGGTGTGGGATGCTGACTGACAGACAGCACATAGTGGGGACCGTAGACCCGCAAAGTGGCGGCAGAACAACTCGGTGTCCACTCCAGTCCGTTGTCAAATGGAACTGTAAGAATCTGGCCGCGGCTTTGGCCGAGAAGGACCGATGATAATCGTAGAACGCTGAACCACCGTATTTGTGGCCCAGGTCTACGATTAAATGGAGGTAGAGGTCCAGTTCCTCCCGCCTGCCCGGGGAGGCTGAGCACAGCACGTCCCTGAACATGCCGAAAGCGAGCGTGAACTCAGGCACCGTGAGCTTTCTGTTGAGCCTCGGATCCTTTGCCTTCAAAACCACCGAGACGTCCCCCCAGGTGTAGGCCTTGTTCTCCGCCAAATCATGGCCGAGATCATGAGTGAGGCCAGGTTAACGTCTCTGCCCTCTAAAATGTCCTTCCTTACGCTGGGTGGCACCAGGTGGGAAGGATGAATGGTAGATGTGGCAAGCTCACTACCTGCGGCCGGTGCACTGATGGCTGGGACCACCGCGGGGTCTGGAACCGTGGCGGCCGGGCTGGTCTCTAGACGTGTCACCCTGTCCTGGACCTCAATGATCGAGGAAGACAGGGAAGATACGAGGGCGTGTAGCTGAGCGACGGCGGTTGAAATGGATTCCAGGGACGCCTGCTGGCTGCTGGAACTGGCTGCAGCCGGTGGTGGGAAGAGGAGCCTGAATAGCTCCGCCTTCCTGGCCGCGGACGAGAAGGGTATCCCTCTGCGCCTCAGCTCGGCGAACAGCCTGGGAATTGTCCATGCCCTAAGGGACTGGACACTGCCAGCCTCGGAGGCTGACGCCGGAGATAGCGGGGTGGTGAGGTCATCGCTGCCGACTGACGACATGGCGGCTGCCAAGACCCGTTACTTAGGTGACTGGTCACGTGTCTGCAGGCTGGGCCTATAAAGAGGTGACAAGAAATGAGTTTGGACGTGTAACCTATGGTATACGTACCTGCCATGAAAATGCAGGAGCCCCCATCGCCCCCCCGCCCCCACCCCCCCCCCCCCACCCCCCTGCTTTTTTTTTTTTTTTTTACCTGCTGGAACCCTGATCAAGCTGGTGCAGGTGGACCTACTGAATCCGACTGACCTGAGAGAGTGTGAGAGAAAGTACCTATTTAAGAGCCTGAAACTGCTGCCGTCCTGAGCGACGGTACCCAATGTTGATGATAACAACAGGCGATAGTGACTTAAGTCGACTGACGTGACAGCTGTGGAATCAAATGACAGACAACAACACGAATAACTGAAATGACATGTTGCCTTAACTGAAATGAACAACCCGTGACAGGGCCCGGCCCGGTCGTACCGTATGGGGGTGACTGTGAGCCGGACTCTGGAGCACGTACAGAAATGAGACAACCGTGAAATGAGGCCAACTGCCTGGGTACGCTGGGGCCGAACTGTGACATACTGGCTGCCACCGGGTTCGACTCCAAGTGCTACAGCATGCGTTGGAACGCTAGCACTCGTGTGACAGCGACCTCGATCATCATGCCACTGTCTAGTGACTGAACCCCTTATTTTTATTTATTTTTTATTTTTACTGAAATGCGGCCGGCCAAGGGCACGCCGGCGCAAATTCGTACGGGGAAGTGACTAAATTAACGCCGGGGCGTGGTAAGGTGACACAGAAATGACATAACATGACAAGGACAAGAATCAAAAGTTTTTTTTTTTTTTTTTGCGATTCCGTCCCTGGCGCATGTATTGAAATGAGGCCGGCCTAGGGCACGCCGACACGAATTAGTGCGGGGAAGTGACTGCATTCATGCCGGGCGTGGTAAGGTGAGACAGAAATGACATACCATGACAAGGGCAAGAATCAAGAGTGAACGCAACCTGTGATGCGATTCCGCCCTTGGCGCATGTATCGAAATGAGGCCGGGCAGCCGTGCGTCTGGATTGCCCCGATCGGAGCATCTATGGATGCGACCGGACCCACCCAGAGGTATAGTGACCGAAATGAAACCATGACAAAGACTAGATTTCAACAAACCGAGCAATTTGTCACTGAATCTATCTCTGGAGCATGTATCGAAAGGAGGCCGAGCGGCTAGGCGAACCAGTGCGAATCGATGCATCCCGGATGCGACCGGATTCAGACCAATACGTGGCCAATGACCAAAATCATGCCAAAGACTAGACTCGAGCCCGCATCCGTACGAGCGGTGGGCCAATCTCTGAACATGTATGGTAATGCGGCCGTAACCTGGGTACCCCGAGACAAATCCGTGCCTGAGTGCGACATGACTTGAATCTGAGTGCGACCAGGATCGAAATGATGGCATGAACACCCTGTTTAAATGATGCGAAATGACTTAGCATGACCGAATGGCCTGATACGTTAGCCATGTTTGAAATGACGAAATGATTGCCATGCTAATACAATGAAATGTTTCGACACGGTCGAAGTAATTCGTGCAATTAACATGCCAACAGTGACTCGGATCGTAACCAGTGATCCGGCATGCTGCTGGTATAACTGATTTGACCGATTTGACCTGACATGATCGCTGCGTGTGAGTGCGAACGGCACCCGTGAGCGAGCTACGTTTGAACGATTCAAAGCCTGCGTATTCCGACCGCGTAAGGGGAACCCTTGAGTGCCGGATGCGGCATCGGTCGGAGTGTCATGGCGGGCGGCCCTGAATGTGCGTGCCACTAGGTGGCTCCCGATCGTGTACAACCAAAAACGTGCGTGTAGCTGTATGGTGTTTTCGAGACAAGCGGTGCGTGGTTCGTGAGCTACGCAGACCACAGTTTAGTGACATGATAAGCAGTGCATGGGAACGTAAAACATGGGAGCCGAAGCCCTACCTGCGACAGCCGAACCAGACTCTTTGTACGGAACTGCGACTCGGCGACACGAGTGCGACACGAAGGGACAACACGACTTACGAACACGGAACGCGGGACTGCAACAACACAAGGAGACGGACAGACGAAACGGAGCTCACGAACCGGCACCAACAGCGCTTGTCTCGAACGAGTCGGTCCTAGATGTCTGACGTAACAGATATCTCGCACAGGAAACCGACAAAGACCGGCGGCCTTTGGGCTGCTTAAATACCCTCCGGGCTCCTCCCATAACTTCAGGCCGGTACCCGGCCTTCCAATATATATTTTATGGCACTTTTATAATTTGTTATGCTTTATGTGTTTTTATGAAGCAATTTGAAACCATGTCTTATTTAGAGAGTTGGGAGTTGGAGATTTTGGAGGAGTGCCTTGGATCTGGGTATGCTCCTACTATATTTCTTATATATTTTACAGTATACGAATAATGTTTTTAGAAGGTTTTGGACCTGACATCAGGATGGCTTTTCTCAGGCAGGCCACCCGTTGTTTGGTGTCTTCCAGCATCTGAGTCAGGTTCTTCTGGGTCTCCAGACTTCTGTTCAGCTCCAGTCTCAATTCATCATCATCATCTGGATTTATGGTTCCAGCTGAAATACAGGGAGAGGCAAGGATTAGATACATCTTTCCCTATGTCCTCTCTACCTAAACATGATAACCTGAATTACAGCTATTAGATCTGAAGGAAGATGTATGCAGATGGACTCACTCTGTATCACGTGCCATAACCAGAAAGCGAGCACAACAAAATAAGTCAGGAGGAGGAAGCCAAATGTGTATGGAGAATTCCAGAAAGAGTGACCTGGAAAGACAGAAAATATCCACAATCAGTGATTAGATGCGAATCAACCAACTACGTCTGTAGCCAATAAAGGGTCCAACTATAGACAAATGAAATCCATTTAGAATGAATGTATCGTTTATCAGGATATGTGTGAGAAATATTTAAATTTCCTAATGATTATCTGCTTGTTCTTTGTTCTGGAATACAAGAAACAGAAACATAACTGACATGGACCTTTATGTGAATATTGTGTAAAGTGTCCTTCGCGCTACTATGTTGGTGAGCTAGGAATGTATATAAATAAATTAATTATAAATAAATATGAAGGTGAAATTATCACACAGTGTAAACAATGAATGATCAATAAAATGATAAATCAATGTGCTAAAGTTAAATAGATAAATATATCTTAAAATAAACACCAGCAGCAAAATCTAATGGTGTAAACAACCCACACAATAGATAAATAAAGTAAAAGTGATTTTGCGCATAAGGTAAAAGCATATATCAATAAAAAGACTGAATTAAAATTCAAAACGTAATAGTCCAGGTGATAAATAGCAATGTGTGGGGTTATAAACGTAGTGTCCCACGTGATGGATACAATATATATTATATAAATTAAATTAAATTAAATTAAATAAATATATATAAAAAAACACATGTGAATTAAAAGTGACACAATCTAGAGTCCGTGCCAAAAATGGATATTATTGATTGAGTCCTTGACGGTATATTAAACAGTCTCTGTTATGTATATAACGCTCTTCTAATATTTGTTCCTGAGGGGTATGAGGTAACAGGCAAACATTTTAGGATTTTATTTGCCTGTTACCTCATACCCCTCAGGAACAAATATTAGAAGAGCGTTATATACAAGATTGAACTTATATACATAACAGAGACTGTTTAACCGCTTCAGCTCCAGGCCATTTTACCCCCTTCCTTACCAGAGCACTTTTTGCGATTCAGCACTGCGTCGCTTTAACTAACAATTGCGCGATCGTGCGACGTTACACCCAAACAAAGTTGACGTCCTTTTTTTCCCACAAATAGAGCTTTCTTTTGGGGGTATTTGGTCACCTCTGCGGTTTTTATTTTTTGCACTATAAACAAAAGAAGAGCGACGATTTTGAAAAAAAACACAATATTTTTTACTTTTTACTATAATAAATATCCCATTTTTTTAAAAAAACAATTTTTTTACTCAGTTTAGGCCGATACGTATTCTTCTACATATTTTTGGTAAAAAAAATCGCAATAAGCGTATATTGATCGGTTTGCGCAAAAGTTATAGCGTCTGCAAAATAGGGGATAGATTTATTGCATTTTTTTTTTTTTTTACTGGTAATGGCGGCGATCTGCGATTTTTTTTCGTGACTGCGACATTGCGGCGGACACTTCGGACACTTTTGACACATTTTTGGAACCATTCACATTTACACAGCGATCGTTGCTATAAAATTGCATTGATTACTGTGTAAATGTGACTGGCAGGGAAGGGGTTAACACTAGGGGGCGCTGCAGGGGTTAATGTGTTCCCTATAGGAGTGATTCTAACTGTGGGGGAGGGGACTCAAGGGGAGGAGACCGATCAGTGATCCTCCGTACTGGGATCACATGATCGGTCTCCTCTCTGCTGACAGGACGTGGAGCTGTGTGTTTACACACACAGCTCCACGGTCCCGCACGGTCCCGTTGTTTTAACAGGCAATCGCGGGTGCCCGGCGGACATCGCGGCCACCGGGCACTCGCACCGGGTCCCGAGCGACGCCGCCGGCGCCCCCCAGGCGGCCGGGAATGGGAGGACGTCATATGACGCCCACCCAGGATGGGAGATCCACCTTGTGGGCGTCATATGACTATGGGCGGGTAGGGAAGTGGTTAATATACCGTCAAGGACTCAATCAATAATATCCATTTTTGGCACGGACTCTAGATTGTGTCACTTTTAATTCACATGTGTTTTTTTTTATATATATTTATTCAATTTAATTTATGTTTAAATAATATATATTGTATCCATCACGTGGGACACTACGTTTATAACCCCACACATTGCTATTTATCACCTGGACTATTACGTTTTGAATTTTCATTTAACCTTTTTATTGATATCACATATAAGTGTATGCTTTTACCTTATGCGCAAAATCACTTTTACTTTATTTATGTGAATATTAGTTCAAACAATCAGTAAGTCAAAAGAAGCGCCAAATTATTGATCCCCTGAAGTCGTCCATTCTTTGTTGTTGTGGTGAAGTTTCTTCTTCTGGTTCATAGCAAAATCTGCAAGGTCTGTTATACTAAAGATCATGACTAGGATGAGAGGAAATTCCCTGGGTTTGATTTGAAGGACGTTCCAAAAACAGCTTTCAAGTTCGAATTTTAATCCCAACCCCACTTAGAACTGAATCTTTAATATCAATTCTGATGATTTTCAAGGCTATTAGGGTAGGTAACGTCAAACTAGGGGCAAAGGGGGCTGGGCACTGCCCAGGGTGGGTGTGCACGAAGGAAAACAAAATAAAATTAAAATACTGTTGGTTGAGAAGCTGAAATTTTAACAATTTACCACTTCAATATCATGCACTTTCCCACCTTCCTGCCCAGGACATCTTTCAGCTTTCATCGCTGTCGCATTTTGAATAACAATTGCGCGGTCATGTAACACTGTACCAAAAACTACATTTTTATAATTTTCTTCCCACAAATAGAGCTTTCTTTTAGTGGTATTTGATCACCTCTGTGTTTTTTATTTCTTGCTCTATAAACAAAAAAAACTCATGGGCACTGATAGGCGACACTGATAGGCTGCACTGATAGGCGGCACTAATGGCACTGATGGGCACTGATGAGCACAGATAGGTGGCACTGTATAGGCAGCACTGATGAAGAGCTACTGACAGGCATGACTGAAAGGCATCTGAAGGGCATTGACAGGTATTACTGATGGGGCACTGATTGGCACTGTTATGGGCACTGATTGGCACAAAGCCGCTGATCGGCTCTCCCTGTCAGCGTGAACCAAGGAAAGATGTTTGCCGGCACTTCCTGGTTCACACGGTGATCAGCTGTGATTGGTCACAGCTGATCACTGTTAATTAGGCTCCATACCATGATCAGATTTGCAGTGTTTCAGACTTAAGCCCCATACACACGCTCGGATTATCCGAGGACCAGTTCCGTCGGATCCTGTCCGTCGGACTTTGTCCGATGTTGGTGTTGCATACACACTGTCGGACAAAGTTGTCGGAAAATCCGATCATTCTGAACGTGGTGACGTTTGTTGCGTACGACGGGACTACGTAGAGGCTAGTAGCCAATAGCTTTGGTCTTGTAATGTGATCTGAGCATGCGTGGCACTTTGTCCGTCGGAATTCGATACACACGATCGGAATTGGTGTGATCGGACTTTGTTGTCAAAAAATCTATCCAGCAGGAGATAGGACTTTGTCCGTCGGACAATCCGATGGAAACTGTCCGATGGTGCATACACACGGTCGGAATTTCCGACAACATTGTCTGATAGGACAGAATCTAAGGCTTAACACGCAGCACCTCGCAGTTTACAGCGCTGCGCTCCGGCTTGTTATCCTGATCATGTCATATGATGTCCGATCAGGATACCTAAATCACTTTGCCGTCGTCATATTACTATATGGCGGGCGGCAAGTGGTTAAAGTAAAAACATAAAAAAAATGCCCAATTATTTAAATAGCATGGCGGGGGGCTGTCCTCAATCTGCCTGTGAAGTGGAACACTTGTACAATGTATTCAACTTAGTACTGCAAAAGTGACATAAAAAAAAAACTATTTAAATTGCTGGTGAATGGCATTTCCCCTGCCAGCTTGTTTTTTTTAGTATCAATGTTAATAAACATTGATTAGACAGGAGATAGAGAGATACAAAGTAACATTGTTCATAAACATTGATCAGACAGGAGAGATACAAAGTACCATTGTTTATAAACATTGATTGGACAGGAGATAGAGAGATACAAAAGCCAGCCATGCATAGATCAAAATTTGGCCGGTTAATCAGGGACCCCCCCCCCCCCCCCCCCCCCCCCCCCTAAAGTCTATACCAGAATCAAAGGGTCAAAAACAATTTTTAATTCTTGCTATAAAATCTGCTACAGCAAAAGTGCCATATACAAATGAAAAAAGAAACAGATACAATTTAACCACTTGACCTCTGGAAGGTTTTACCCCCCTTGATATCCGTGGCATTTTTTGCTATTCAGCACTGCGCTACTTTAACTGGTATTTGCACAGTCATGCTACACTATACCCAAATAAAATGTATATCTTTTTTTTTTTTTAAATACCTAGAGATTTCTTTTGGTGGTATTTGATCACCACTGGGTTTTTTATGTTTTGTTATATAAATGAAAACATATTGAACATTTTAAAATAATTTTTTTTCTAGTTTCTGTTATAATATTTTGCAAATAAATAATCTTTCTTTGTGAATTTAAGTGTATTCTGCTACATTTTCTTTAGAAAATTACCCACATGGGTGAATATTATTTAGTCTGTGTGAAAGTTAGAAAACCTTTGTCTTTCAGCCCAGAAAGTGAGCATTTTTGGTGTGTCAGATTAGGCTCCTATGGGTTTCAATGGAGTTTGGCTTCAGAACACGAAGTCCTTTGAAGTTCGCTGAGTCCTGTTTGAACCAATTGAGCAATTGAGATTATGACAAATAACAATGACAATGACAAAACCGCTACACCCGACTCCAGGTACCTCTGTGATATGAGGGGACTCATCATACTGATATCAGTCAACACAGAATGGAGGAGGAAGCCCCCGATAGTGTACTATGGGTTACAATATGATAGTAAAATCCATAAATGAAATAAAATATGTTAATAACCTAAAGCAGATCTGACCATCTCATCAACCTCAATGATACAGGCAGTTTTAGAATCATAACATGATGGGCCAGTACAGTGTAGAGCAAGGACTGAGCCTCGTCCATCAGAACTTACAATCTAGGGGCTCTGTGTAATGATCTGAGATATTGTTACAAATTCATAAAACTATTTGGCAGAGTTCCCTGTATAAGTACAGAGTCTTCCTTGAAATATTGATAAAACAGCTGCTGATGTCCTGCCTATAATCATCCAATCAGATTGAAGATCCATGATTATCAATATTGTTTTTCTGATGATATAATAACTCAGAATGAGGTTTGTTGCCTGAAATGTAGAAATAATAAAACATTCTTATCATACACACATACCTGGACAGCGGTGGGACTTGGGTTGTCTCTCTCCGGTCACATCAGTCTCGGTTGGGTTAACATTGGAGTAGACGGTCTGCTCAGCCATGGTGTCAGTATGTCGGTGTATCAGCTTGGACTGTATATCTGTATTCAGTGTTGTCTCTGGTATATAGAGAGGTCTCTCTTCTGTAGCAGGTTGGCTACAAGTCAATTTTGAGACAAACCAAAGACAGGTCTGTCTAGTTTTGTAAGCCGGATGAACTTTTACCACTAACCACTGTATGTAGTTGGAGGACATCAGAAGGCCCATGAGATCAGCTCACTGCAAGATTTAGGGCGGGTCGGGTTGTGTTCAGCACAGGAAACTTACAGGGTCAGGTTCTGAGGAATTAATTCTGTACTAAACGTAAGGCTAGAGTTGGTGTTAGGGTTGGGAGCTACAGTTAGGATTCAGGGGGTTAAGTGTTGGGTTATGTATAGAGGTATGGCGAAATGTTTCCATAATAGGTTAGATAATAAACACTGTGGTAGAGGCTTAGAGTGCATTTAAATCCAACATATGGGATACCACAAACGAAGACTCTTGTCTAGTTGGGTAAACCAGGAAAAAAGGAAAAAATGTTCCTCATAGCGTAAAAAAATCTTAATTTATTGTTTAAAAAACATCAGTGCAGGTTACCAATAGGCCAATGGCTACATAAAACAAAAAAACTATGAAAAATGGTCTGGGGGTCCTCAGACACTCTGCCTCAGACTAGACTTAGCACATTGTGCATCAAAGCTCGATGCGTTTCGTCATTAATATGATGTCATCAGTAACTTGTTTTTAATTTTATATGACTTTTTTTTATCTTCAACACACAGTTTTTTTCTACAGTTGTATTTTATGGTATTTAATATCGTTTGCAAGTTGTCACTGTATTTAGCAAGCGCTGTTAATCACGGAATGTATCCAATGTTGTCTATCATCTTACTATTCACTAGTTGTAACAGCAGCTGCTCCCATTACACCAATTTATTTCAGTCACTGAGGTGTGGCACGGGTGTTATATGGTATTAGCATATATATTTTATCAAAAGCAATAGTAAGATTAAAGGTGAATAATACTTGGCAAAGTTTACATGTTCTTTGCTTCCATTAAGAGTCCAATTTGCTTACAAAATAAGTCCAATCTGATCTATCAGAGTCGCAGGCTCTCAAAAACCTGACTCTGTATCCAGTGGGTGCCCTATCATTGGTGTCAGTGGCAGGAATATTGTTTTTTAATTATTATTTATTTTCATTATATCAACTCACAAAATGTTTAAAAAAGAAGTTCAAAATTAAAACATGGTTACATTTAATAAGTACTTTTAATTCCCCCCCATGACTCCCACCCACCCAAATTCTAAAGGAAAAAAATTGTCATATAAAACTGATTGCGGCTGTAATGAATTGTCGGGTCTCAGCAATATAGATAAAACTCATTAAAAAAAAAGGCATGGGTCCCCCCCCCCTCAGTCCATTACCAGGCCCTTTGGGTCTGGTATGGAAATTAAGGGGAACCCTGCGCCAAATGTAAAAAAAAATGGTGTAGGGGTCCCCGCCAAAATCCATACCGGACCCTTCAGGTCTGATATGGATTTTAAGGGGATCCCCGCTCCAAAATAAAAAAAATGGCATGGGGGTCCTCCCAAAAATTCCATACCAGACCCTTATCTGAGCACGTAACCTGAAAGGCTGCAGGAAAAGAGGGGTGACGAGAGAGCGCCCCACCCTCCTGAACCGTACCAGCCCTCAACATGGGGAGGGTGCTTTGGGGTAGCCCCCCAAAGCACCTTGTCTTCATGTTGATGGGGACAAGGGCCTCATCCCCACAACCCTTGACCGGTGGTTGTGGGGGTATGCGGGCAGGGGGCTTATCGGAATCTGGAAGCTCCCTTTAACAAGGGGACCCCCCAAATCCTGCCCCCCCCAATGTGAATTGGTAACGGGGTACATTGTACCCCCTACCATTTCACAAAAAAAGTGTCAAAAATGGTAAAAAAGACAAGAGACAGCTTGGGACAAGTCCTTTATTAAATAGATAAATGATTGGTGTTGTGCTCCTCAGAGAATAGAAAACGTGTTCATAAAAATGGCTTTACCAGTTCATATGTAATACATATAAAGTGCAAATGACCATGTAACAAAAACGCAATAATAAAGTGCAGAAGTAATGATGATCATCCCCGTTGAAGTCACGTGACAGTGACGGAACGCGTAGGACACAGGCAGACAAACACAGGAAGTGACGCATAGGCAACGAGCTCAGCGCTCGTTTGTACTTTTCTATGCTGCAAATGTGAGTAAACCAGTTACTATTTAAAAATAAACTTCCGTTTGGAAATACTACACCATAGAAGGCTCTATATATCCCCCCTTTTATGTCCGGACATGTGTGTATTTGAGCGATATCCACTGGTATTGGAATGAAAAGGCGGTATCTGCATACACTGAGGACACTGAGGATACTGAGGACACTTAGGAGGAACACGCAGGAACCAACCAAACCATCCTATTCCACCTTGAGTGATCTTCTCCTTATCTCTTAATGCTGTTTTCCTTACAGCAGTAAGGTAACAATTTAGCACACCCACGGGTGTTGTATACACTGAAGACCCACTCTTCACTGAAAGTCACAGAAATTACTTGCTGCTACTATACAACACCTCCACTTTATGATCCTATAGGACACCTTCACACTGCACTTTGCACTCTGGACCTTGGGAAGTGTCCATTTGTGTTTCATTAGCACCTATTTGCACTTTTGCATATGGACTTATTTATTCATTTATTTTTGTGCCACATATTCATTTATTAATTTTAGTATTTATTTATGTGCCATATACTTATTTATTTATTTACGGTCAGACTGTGGACTTTAGCCAGTTATTTTAAATTCCTTAAATTTGCACATTTTGCACTTGGAATTTTTGCATAACTTCTGCACTTTATTATTGCGTTTTTTTACATGGTCATTTGCACTTTATATTTATTAAATATGAACTGGTAAAGCCATTTTTATGAACACGTTTTCTATTCTCTAAGGAGCGCAACACCAATCATTTATCTATTTACTTACCACGGGTAGTGTTTGACCCCTACGGTGTTTGCAGCAACCTTGGTTCTACTCCCCTTTCTCACTGGCGCAGGCGTACCTATTGTTATATAAGTCCTTTATTAAAAAATAAAAATGTCCCACGATGTAAATCCACGCCGCCCTAAGAAAAAAAGTAGCAACTGTTGCGCCACCATGGGGGGCTCCTGCTGACTGATGCTTATTCTGGGTGACAGCTCTTATATAGCTGAGGGCAGGGCCACCCGGTGATGTAAACGGGTGACCCCGCCCCCTCTGACACCAAGGGGGCTTCCTTAATATCAATGCATTCTCAGCATCGATTCCTGTTTTCATGTTTGGACTGAGCCCGTTGTTTTGGCTGAAAAGTTTTTCACTCAATGTTTTGGCATGTCAGCGCATTACTTGAATAAACCCTAATTTTAAGGATTTACACCATGCAGCATTTTTATTATAGCAGTGGAGAGGCTCTCATCGACCAGCTGGATAAGTACACTAGCAGGTCACCCTAGTGGATGACGCAGGCTCACCTGAGGTACAAGGTCTAAGCACTAACTGGTATTCACCAGAGCTTCTGATGGTGGAGACGGATTTTGCTGTGTGTACCTAATTATGGGATGCCCAGCTTGAGAATTTTCTAGAACACTGAACCCGCAAACATCGTCCTCCTTTTTACAAAAAGTCGTCTTCCTTCCTCCTGCACAAACTTGTACCTGGCTGCAATCCTCAGGATCGCCCCACCAGGAGGCAAGCAAGTCAGAGTCCTGTAGCAGATAAAGCAGGTTGGGATCAACAGGAAGCGTAATCAGTAAACAAGCCAAAGGTTGGAAACAAATGGTTGCAGGTTGGGATTGAGTGGAAGTAAAGTCAAGGAACAACCAAGGTCAGTAATGAGTAGTAGTGAAGATATGGATGGCAGCAGGAGTGACAAGAACAAGATATTGGCTAAAGAGAGCACAATATGTGGCAAACAGGTAGTGCCAAGGCTTGGCTTAAATACTATAGGAAGTTCATGAGAGGAGCAAGAAGCCTAAGGTTCACATAAACAAGGCACAATGAAGGGTTGTCCTAAAGATCAGACACAGAGTTTTTTTTTCTCAGGTGGCTCTGCAAGAAGAACTCCTGCTGGATGAAGCAGGGGTTGTGGGTTCAGATGCCAGTCCTGACATTTGTAGTCAGTTAGATCAAAAACTTTGTATACAGCTACAGATCACTGGAGGAAACAAGCTGAGAATCTGGAGCTGCTACAAAGGTTCTGGAGTGAAACAGTGGTTAATGGAGGAGGAAAGAATATTCACGTAGCTGAAAACATAATGCTAAACTCTGCAAGAACTTAAAAACAAGGCTTTTACTTGGAAATGGTTGACAAGAGTAAAATGGAAGTCTTCAGATGTTATTCTTCATCAATATAACATTGGATATGGTATCAAGTAGAGAAATCCCCCATATTATTTGTACATTGTAGATCTTGCAGTGAATGATTCGTTCCACCACTAGCAGGCGTTGGCTTTGTCCAGTAAGTTAGATTTGCTGGGTTTACTCTCACAGATCCAGTGAAGGAGATCGGTACACGGAGATAATACGAGAGTTTGTCCCATTTTCACACAGTGTGTAGTTGGCTTGTTTTCCAGAGACAGCCTAGAGAGAAGAGGGGACACCATTATTCCTCTGTGTCAGTAGATGTCAAGCACTATATACTGCAATACAGCATGGAAAGACCTATATAGCCCTGTGTACAGTATGTGTAAATTCTATGGTTCTGTGAAGGATACTCACTCTGTTGTGTTATCAGACCAGAACCACTGAGTCATTGCAACGGTTCCAGTCCATGTACTCCTCTGCTGTAATCCAACCCAGAACTGACTTTGCATGTGACACTGAAACACATCATAAAATAATATTAATAATAATGACCCTTATAGATTTCCAAGTGGTAGTAGTTAATGTATGCCCATTCATGATTGGGCTAGTTGAGGCTGAACAATCTTTGACCCATGGGATTCATAAGACACTGTTATATATCACCAAGCCTGAGGACAGCTCAGGCCTCCCTGATTGGAGACAGGAGGTCTCTGTCAGGGGTCAGAGGTGCCCCAGCCAGGATTTGGGAGACAGGAGGTCTCCGTCAGGGTTCAGAAGTGCCACAGTTAGGAGTCAGGAAACAGGAGGTATCCGTGATGCCACGTACACGCGATCAGACTTTTCGGCCAGACTATCCGGCGGACTTAGTCCAGTGGACAATCCGCCGGACTTTTCAGCGGAGGTCCCCCGGACTTTCCGAACATGCGGACTTGCCCACACACGCTCAGACTTTTGAAGGAGAAGATAGCGAAGAAGATAGCGGAGGAGTTCGGCGAGAAGACCCCCCAAGACGGAAGAAGACCCCCGGAACTGTGTAATAAAGTATTTTAAAAACTTGTGGTGTGTTTTTTATTTACACTTTTTTCACCAAATGAATGGGTAGGGGTACATTGTACCCCATACTCATTCACATAGGGTGGGGGGCCAGAATCTGGGGGCCCCTTATTAAAGGGGGCTCCCGGATTCCGATAAGTCCCCTTGCCCGCAGACCCCAAAACCAATGGCCAGGGTTGTTGGGAAGAGGCCCTTGTCCTCATCAACATACCATACCAGGTGATGGGGCTAGCGAGGTGTCAATTTCGCCGATGGAGGTGGCGGCATTGACTTCCTTCGCTAGTCCCGTCTACCTGGAGTCACATTCTAAATGAACGGACTTTACTCCGTGTGAGGGGCAAGTCCGTTCATTTCAAAAGTCCCGTGGACTAGCACACAGATGGGCGGATTGTCCGCCGGACTTGGAAGTCAGGCGGATAATTTTGAGTCAAAACTTCTTACTAAGTCCGCCGGACTTTTGGGAAGAAAAAGTCCCACGGACTAGCACACGGTCAGATTGTCCGGCGGACTCTAGTCCGTCGAACAATCCCACCGGAATAGTCCGCTCGTGTGTACGGGGCATGAGGGTTTAGAGGTGCCATGTACTTCTAACCCACCCCACCTTATCAGAAGATATGAATGTACTTCTACTGATCCACTGGGCGGAGTTAGCACATGCAGATAGGTGTGTCCTAATTGGGTGGGTGTCATTTGGTGCATGGGCGCGTGGATATATATAGAGGCATCTGTGTACGCCCTTGAAACGTGTCAGAATTTAGGATATTGTCTGATCCCCACAACAGCAGGTCCGGTTTGCCGGTGTTCAGAGACGCTGTTACACTATTTGACAAGTCTTAACTTCTTGCTCGTTTGTGAGTATAAACATTGTTTTTATGCTTTAAATAAAAATTTGCCATTGGTAATGCACAAAGTTGGTGCGCCCTCCTTTTTTCCTTTTCTTTCCAGTTACAAGAATACCCATTATTCTGAGGAGGGCTGCAAGACTATAGGCATTGCTTGAATGTAAAGAGTTGGTCGCACCACGTATTAGAGACTATACACCAAAGCACAGGAGATTAATACTGTTTTTTAGAGGTGCCACAGCCAGGATTTGGGAGACAGGAGGTCTCTGTCTGGGGTCAGAGGTGCCCCTGCCAAGAGTCGAGAGACAGGAGGTCTCTGTCAGGGGTCAGAAGTGCCACAGTCAGGAAAAAGGAGGTCCCTGTAAGGGGTCAGAGGTGCCACAGCCAGGATTTGGGAGACAGGAGGTCTCCATCAAGGGTCAGAGGTGCCCCCGCCAAGAGTCGGGAGACAGGAGGTCTCCACCAGGAGTCAGAAGTCCCCCATCCATGAGACGGGAGGCCATATCCCAGGTGACAGATAGGCTCCTATCGGAGTGTCAGGAGAACCATGCAGCTAGAGTGGGCCATGCAGCAGGGCGCTGCAACTAAAGGCTGAATGAGCCAAGAGAACCAGGAGAGCTTGACAACACAGTCAGAGGGACTGGTAAGAAAAGCAGCGGTGTAGCTGACAGGGGAACTAGATGGTTCGGAATTTTCAGTTGACTAGTCATGTTGATGTGAAAGAAGCCGTGTGGCAAATGATTTTCTTTGTTGTTATTGTTTCGTTATTGTGAATAAAAGTGGGCCATAAAACCCTTAAACAGAACATCTGGGGTGGACTGAACTCACTGGAAAGCCTCTACCACATGAGTAGAATCACCCCAATAACACACATTTTATGATTGTTACTGTAAAATGAAAAAAAATCTGGGTCTGATTCTGTAAAATTTAATTGCATCCTCACTGTGCCCATCAAATGCAGCTACTGTGCCCATCAATTGCTGCCACTATGCCCATCAAACGCAGCCACTGTGCCAATCAAATGCAGCCACTGTGCCATCAAATGCAGCCACTGTACCCATAAATTGCCACCACTGTGCCCATCAAATGCAGCCACTGTGCCATCAAACACAGCCACTGTACCCATAAATTGCCACCACTGTGCCATCAAGCGCAGCCACTGTAACCATAAATTGCCACCAGTGTGCCCCATCAATTGCTGCCAGTTTGCCCCATTAATTGCCGCCAGTGTGCTCCATCAATTGCCGCAAGTTTGCCCCATCAATTGTCTTTTGATGACGCCCTGGAGGAGGGGCGAAACGCCCCGGCCAAGGATCTAACCACTGACGCCACTTCCTGTTCCCGTGGAGCGCACGCTAAACCAGCTGCAACCGCGGAAGTATCTGAGAAGTTTGCCTTCCTTTATGCATCCTGTAAGTAGCGCAGAGCGCGCATTTTAAAAATCCTTCTACAACACTTTAAAATTTGCTCTCTTCTATTATCGGTACAATATCTCCAAGAACATCACTGTGCCTTGTGTGCATGCATCGCTCCCTGGATCCTCTCATCCCACTGGCTTGTTTATTCAGCTCTGCTTTTGTGCCTACTTGCCGAACCACAGTTTGTCTGCATATCTGCCCTCTGCTTTGCTGCTCTGTCTGTCTGCTAGCCCGGTGAGTCTATTCCAAGAAGGAGCTCATATGTACATTTATTTTGGTTCTTGTTTTTTTGGGACAATAACTGGACTTACTCACATTCTTTTTTTTTTTTTTTTTTTATATATTTTCTTACCACATTGATCACTTATTCAATTTTGGTATCTATGAAATAATTTTATGGTTATTATTCAATCATGTCACTTATGTAATAATTTATCACACATATTATTTGATGCTAGTTTATTTTTTATGGGATTGGTTTGTGTCAGACATGTAACCACTTCACACACATTATTGATGTTTGTCAATTTTGTGGGATCATTTATTATTTTGTCACAATTTTTGTTTGCCAGCGCTGTTTTATTGGTTTGAGCATTTTGCCCCATCAATTGCCACCAGTGTGCCCCATCAATTGCCGCCAGTGTGCCCCATCAATTGCCACAAGTTTTCCCCATCAATTGCCACCAGTTTGCCCCATCAAATGCTGCCAGTGTCCCCCCCACCCGGCACTTACCTGTCTCGGGTCAGCGGCACATTCCTCCACGCTCCCTCCGAGTCCTCGATGTCTTCTCCCATCCTCTCCTGCTATGATTGGACGCCCGCTAGGCATCCAACCACAGCGCCTGTCGCTTCAGCCAATAGCTGTGATCTACAGGCCCCTTGGACCAGTATCATCCTTTCTTGATGACTTCTCTGCCTGGCTACCCTACTTTCTTTCCTCTGAAATCCCCACAATCATTCTCGGGGACTTCAACATCCCTATTAATACTAACACTTCTGCCACTTCCAAACTTCTCAGCCTAACCTCCTCCTTTGACCTGAAGCAGTGGATACCCGCTCCTACTCACTCTGAAGGCAATACCCTTGACCTCGTTTTCTCTCACCTTTGCACTCGATGCAACCTCTCTAACTATCCATTCCCTCTCTCTGATCACCACCTTATTAGTTTCACTCTCTCCCTCTCTTTCACCTCCTCTCTCTCCAACTGCCTTAAAGTTACCCACAGAAACCTACGTCATCTCAACCCTTCTCTTCTCTACTCTGCTATCGACAACCTCTACGACAAAATCTCACCCCTATCCTGCACCAACCTAGCCACTTCTGTCTACAACTAGGGATGAGCCGAACACCCCCGGGTTCGGTTCGCACCAGAACCTTCGAACGGACCGAAAGTTCGCGCGAATTTTCGAACCCTATACGTTATAATGGACGCGAACGTTCGAAATCAAAAGTGCTAATTACAACGGCCAATATGCATGTTAATGTCATAAAACAGGTTTGGGGACCCGGGTCCTGCCCCAGGGGACATATATCAATGCAAAAAGAACTTTTAAAAACTAACGTTTTTTCGGGAGCAGTCATTTTAATGATGCATAAAGTGAAAAAAAAAAAGTGAAATTTTCCTTTAAATATGGTACCTGGGGGGTGTCTAAAGTATGCCTGTGAAGTGGCATGTGTTTCCCGTGTTTAGAACTGTCCTTGCACAAAATGTCATTTGTAAAGGAAAAAAAGAAGCCATTTAAAACCACTTGCGGCTTTAGGTTTGTTCTTAAGTAGAATCTGAACAGGTACATTATGAAGTGTAGCTCCATCCCAAAAAAATCTATTTTTAAGCTTTTTGGAGAACATAGGGAGGGGTTATCACCCCTGTAACATTTGCTGTCTTTGCACATCTGTTCAGAACATGTCACCTCACTTTCCGTCCCAATGACAAATGTTTTTGGAAAAAGTGGGGTTTTAATTGAAACAAGGATTGGTGATAAAGTATCAGTAGAGAGGAGATACCTTTTTCCCAAATTAAATCTAACAGGATAGAATTTCCCTTCCTAGGGGTAGATTTCCTCTCACTTCCTGTTTTCTCTTTCCATTTGCAAGTAGGAGTCGTTTGTAAGTTGGATGTATGAAAGTAGGGGCCTGGCGTATATACTCTGCAGAAATTTGCCCTATTAGATGTTGGTGTAGCCACAAGACTGGTGGGCACAGGAATGGGCCCTGCTGTGAGTTAATAGATCAAGATTTGTAATTGCATGCACCTGTTGAACAGGGCAGAAAAATTGGGGGTGGTGGTGGTGGTGGTGGACGGTGTTGCCACAAGACTGTAAGCTCTCACAGTTACTCTTGGTGGGCGCAGGAATGGGCCCTGCTGTGAGTTATTAGATCAAGATTTGTAATTGCAAGCACCTGATGAACAGGGCAGAAAAATTGGGCCTTTGGCGGTGGTGGTGGACGGTGTTGCCACAAGACTGTAGGCCCTCATAGTTACTCTTGGTGGGCGCAGGAATGGGCCCTGCTGTGAACTATTAGATCAAGATTTGTAATTACCCGCCCCTGTTAAACAGGGGCTGAAAAATTGTGCCTTAGGCACTGGTGCTGGTGCCACAACACTGCAACCCCTCACAGATACTGTACTTGGAGCACAGCAGTCACACGTGTTGCGAAGCATTTTTTTAAAAAATTGTAAGTACACGCCCCTGTTAAACAGGGGCTGAAAAATTGTGCCTTAGGCACTGGTGCTGGTGCCACAACACTGCAACCCCTCACAGATACTGTACTTGGAGCACAGTGTTGCGAAGCATTTTTTTTATAAAAATTGTATGTACACGCCCCTGTTAAACAGGGGCTGAAAAATTGTGCCTTAGGCACTGGTGTGGTGCCACAACACTGCAACCCCTCACAGATACTGTACTTGGAGCACAGCAGTCACATGTGTTGCGAAGCATTTTTTTAAAAAATTGTAAGTACACGCCCCTGTTAAACAGGGGCTGAAAAATTGTGCCTTAGGCACTGGTGCTGGTGCCACAACACTGCAACCCCTCACAGATACTGTACTTGGAGCACAGTGTTGCGAAGCATTTTTTTATAAAAATTGTATGTACACGCCCTGTTAAACAGGGGCTGAATAATTGTGCCTTAGGCACTGGTGTGGTGGCATGGATCATTGAGGAGGAGGAAGAGGATAGTCAGTGAACATAAGAGGACAGTCACTCAGCATCAGCATAGGCAGTCTTGAAGGGATGTGATGTGACATTAAAAATTATTCGGTTATATCCGCCTCAGGTGCCTGGTAGCTGGTGGTGATCCAAGACTGATTCATTTTGATGAAGGTCAGTCGATCAACCGAGGCGGTGGACAGGCGCACCCTATGATCAGTCACAAATCCTCCAGCAGCACTGAATGTGCGTTCGGACAGAACGCTGGAGGCAGGACAGGCCAGTAGCTCAATTGCATACTGTGCAAGCTCTGGCCAGTGATCCATCCTCAGGACCCAGTAAGCCAGAGGATTTTCGGTGGGAAAGGTGTCCAAGTCTGACCTTGCCCCAAGGTATTCCTGCACCATGTATATCAGACGCTGGCGATGGTTGCTGGAACCGATCATACCTTGGGGCTGCGGACTAAAAAATTGTCTGAACGCATCGGTCAGACGTCCACCTTCCCCACCGCTCCTTCTGCCACTGACCGAAGCCTCAGCAACTCGTCGCCCAGGACCAGGAGTTTGTAGCCTCCCAGTTTCTGGGAACGCGTTGCACAGACCTTTCTGCAAGGCCTCCCTGAGATGTCTCATCCTCTGCTCCCTCTGCGACGGCAAGATAAGGTCCGCAACCTTACCCTTGTACCGCGGATCAAGGAGAGTGGCCAGCCAGTAATGGTCCCTCTCCTTGATCCGAAGAACACCAGGATCCTTCCGCAGGCTTTGCAGGATCAGGGAGGCCATGCAGCGTAGGTTAGCTGAGGCATTCGGTCCGGAGTCTTCTGGGTCACTGAGGATGACATGATCGCCAGCCACCTCCTCCCAGCCACGTACAAGTCCACTGGTTTGTTGGGACTGTACATCATCCCTAAAAGACTGCTGCTGCTGATGCTGAGTGCCAGGTTCCACCTCCATGCTCACACAATCCTCCTCCTCCTCCTCCTCCTCCTCCTCATCCTCTTCCTGTGTGATGGGTGGGACAGGAGGAACACTGTCCGGATAAAGGGGGCCTTGAGAGGCAAGGAAGTCCTCCTCTTCCTGCCTCTGTTCTGCCTCAAGTGCCCTGTCCATTATCCCACGCAGCGTATGCTCCAACAGGTGGACAAGAGGGACAGTGTCACTGATGCATGCACTGTCACTGCTCACCATCCTCGTGGCCTCCTCAAATGGTGAGAGGACAGTGCATGCATCCCTGATCATGCTCCACTGACGTGGGGAAAAAAAACCAAGCTCCCCTGACCCTGTCCTGGTGCCGTAGTCGCAAAGGTACTCATTGATGGCCCTCTGCTGCGTGTGCAGTCGCTGCAGCATGGCCAACGTTGAGTTCCACCTGGTGGGCATGTCACATATTAGGCGGTTCTTGGGCAGGTTCAGCTCCTTTTGCAGCTCAGTCAGCCGAGCACTGGCATTATAAGATCGGCGGAAATGCACACAGACTTTCCTGGCCTGCCTCAGGACATCCTGTAAGCCTGGGAACCTGCCCAAGAACCGCTGCACCACCAGGTTGAGGACGTGAGCCATGCAGGGCACATGGGTGAGCTGCCCCTGTCGCAGGGCGGAGAGGAGGTTGGTGCCATTGTCAGAAACGACCATTCCTGGCTTAAGCTGACGTGGCGTCAACCACCTCTCGGCCTGCCCCTGCAGAGCTGCCAGAACCTCTGGCCCAGTGTGGCTCCTGTCCCCCAAACACACCAGCGCAAGCACGGCATGGCATCTTTTTGCCTGCGTACTTGCGTAGCCCCTTGTACGCCTACGGAGCACCGCTGGTTCCAAGGACAGAGCACTGGAGGAAGAAGAAGAGGAGGGGGTGGAGGAGAGAGGTGTGTCACAACCAGTAGCAGTAGTAGCGTTTTGGAGGCGTGGTGGCGGAACAACCTCCAACACTACTGCACCTTGTCCTGCATCCCTCCCAGCTGCCAATAGAGTGACCCAATGGGCCGTGAAAGAAAGGTACCGTCCCTGTCCATGCCTGCTGGACCATGAGTCAGCGGTAATATGCACCTTACCGCTGACCGCCCTGTCCAGCGAGGCATGGACATTGCCCTCCACATGCCGGTAGAGAGACGGAATCGCCTTCCGTGAGAAAAAGTGGCGTTTGGGAACCTGCCACTGAGGAACCGCACATTGAACAAACTCACGGAAGGGGGCCGAGTCTACCAACTGAAAAGGCAGCAGTTGAAGTGCTAGCAATTTAGCCAGGCTAGCATTCAACCGCTGGGCATGTGGATGGCTGGGAGTGTACTTCTTTCTACGGTCCAGCAGCTGGGGCAGGGAAATTTGCCTGCTGCAATCGGACGTCGGTGTACTGCAAGTACTTGGTTGTGACACACCTAATTCTACACCTTCAGTCCTCTCAGAGCAGCTTTCAGAGAGGACTGAAGGTGTAGTGGGGATGGAGATCCCAGCTGAGGAGGAGCAAGGAGAGGTCCGCTTAGTTCTTTGGTGTGGGTCTTTTATGTGTGCCTGCCAACGAGCTGCATGGCAGGTCGCCATATGTCTGGTCATGCTTGTGGTGCCCAAGCGGCTGATGTTTTGGCCACGCGAGATACGCTTGAGACAAATATTGCAAATAGCAGTGGTGCGATCTGCTGCACTCGTCTCAAAAAAGGCCCACACCATAGAACTTTTCTGATAACGTGCAGAGGCAGCGCCCTGCACAGGCGGAGCTCTGCGGTGTTGTACAGTTGCTGTGCTGGCCTCTACCTGGCCTCCAGGGGGCACCCTGCCTCGTTGGACATGTGACGCCGCATCCTCCTCCTCCTCGTCCTCCTCCTCATCCTCTCTCCCTTCAGGCACCCACGTGGAGTCAGTGACCTCATCATCCCCTCCCTCTTCACCACTAGAGCAAACCTGGCAGTAAGCTGCAGCTGGTGGAACAGTACTGCCAGATTCCTCAAGCTGGGTATCATCATCCGAGCCTTCGAATCGTTGGGCATCCTCCTGGAGCATGTACCCAACACTGTGCTCAAAGAGTTCGGGGGACTCCTCAGGAGGACATGGTGGGTCTAGGGAAGGGGTGGCTGATGATGCTCTGCCAGTACCCTGAGCCTGGGTGAGAGAGGATGAGGAGGATGAGGAGGGCTTGGTCATCCATTCTACCAAGCCTTCAGCATGATGCGGCTCCACATGTCCAGCTGCCGAAAACAAAGACGCGCGTGTCCCATGGCCACGTGCTGATGACGATGCACGACCACGTCCACGTCCACAGCCACGTCCACTAGAAACAGAGCCTGCCTGCCCTGTGTTCTTGGCTCTGCACGCTCTGCCTCCCCTTGGCGGTCTTCCAGCCATTGTAGTCGGTAGTCCTGTGGGTGCTGCTGAGAAGAATATATAGGAGCTCTGTGTGATGCCACTAACACACTAGAAGTCCTGTGGGTGCTGCTGAGAAGAAAATATAGGAGCTCTGTGTGATGCCACTAACACACTAGAAGTCCTATGGGTGCTTCTGCAAAGAAAATAGAGGAGCTCTGTGTGATGCCACTAACACACTAGAAGTCCTATGGGTGCTTCTGCAAAGAAAATAGAGGAGCTCTGTGTGATGCCACTAACACACTAGAAGTCCTGTGGGTGCTGCTGAGAAGAAAATATAGGAGCTCTGTGTGATGCCACTAACACACTAGAAGTCCTATGGGTGCTTCTGCAAAGAAAATAGAGGAGCTCTGTGTGATGCCACTAACACACTAGAAGTCCTGTGGGTGCTGCTGAGAAGAAAATATAGGAGCTCTGTGTGATGCCACTAACACACTAGAAGTCCTATGGGTGCTTCTGCAAAGAAAATAGAGGAGCTCTGTGTGATGCCACTAACACACTAGAAGTCCTGTGGGTGCTGCTGAGAAGAAAATATAGGAGCTCTGTGTGATGCCACTAACACACTAGAAGTCCTATGGGTGCTTCTGCAAAGAAAATAGAGGAGCTCTGTGTGATGCCACTAACACACTAGAAGTCCTATGGGTGCTTCTGCAAAGAAAATAGAGGAGCTCTGTGTGATGCCACTAACACACTAGAAGTCCTATGGGTGCTTCTGCAAAGAAAATAGAGGAGCTCTGTGTGATGCCACTAACACACTAGAAGTCCTATGGGTGCTTCTGCAAAGAAAATAGAGGAGCTCTGTGTGATGCCACTAACACACTAGAAGTCCTGTGGGTGCTGCTGAGAAGAAAATATAGGAGCTCTGTGTGATGCCACTAACACACTAGAAGTCCTATGGGTGCTTCTGCAAAGAAAATAGAGGAGCTCTGTGTGATGCCACTAACACACTAGAAGTCCTATGGGTGCTTCTGCAAAGAAAATAGAGGAGCTCTGTGTGATGCCACTAACACACTAGAAGTCCTATGGGTGCTTCTGCAAAAAAATAGAGGAGCTCTGTGTGATGCCACTAACACACTAGAAGTCCTGTGGGTGCTGCTGAGAAGAAAATATAGGAGCTCTGTGTGATGCCACTAACACACTAGAAGTCCTATGGGTGCTTCTGCAAAGAAAATAGAGGAGCTCTGTGTGATGCCACTAACACACTAGAAGTCCTATGGGTGCTTCTGCAAAGAAAATAGAGGAGCTCTGTGTGATGCCACTAACACACTAGAAGTCCTATGGGTGCTTCTGCAAAGAAAATAGAGGAGCTCTGTGTGATGCCACTAACACACTAGAAGTCCTATGGGTGCTTCTGCAAAGAAAATAGAGGAGCTCTGTGTGATGCCACTAACACACTAGAAGTCCTGTGGGTGCTGCTGAGAAGAAAATATAGGAGCTCTGTGTGATGCCACTAACACACTAGAAGTCCTATGGGTGCTTCTGCAAAGAAAATAGAGGAGCTCTGTGTGATGCCACTAACACACTAGAAGTCCTGTGGTGCTGCTGAGAAGAAAATATAGGAGCTCTGTGTGATGCCACTAACACACTAGAAGTCCTATGGGTGCTTCTGCAAAGAAAATAGAGGAGCTCTGTGTGATGCCACTAACACACTAGAAGTCCTGTGGGTGCTTCTGCAAAGAAAATAGAGGAGCTCTGTGTGATGGGACTAACACACTTCAAGTCCTATAGGTGCTTCTGGGAACAAAATATATGATCTCTGTGTGATTGGGACTAACACACTTCAAGTCCTATAGGTGCCTCTGGGAAGAAAATATAGGTCTGTGTGATGGGACTAACACACTTCAAGTCCTATAGGTGCTTCTGGGAACAAAATATATGATCTCTGTGTGATGGGACTAACACACTTCAAGTCCTATAGGTGCTTCTGGGAAGAAAATATAGGTCTGTGTGATGGGACTAACACACTTCAAGTCTATAGGTGCTTCTGGGAACAAAATATATGATCTCTGTGTGATGGGACTAACACACTTCAAGTCCTATAGGTGCTTCTGGGAACAAAATATAAGATCTCTGTGTGATTGGACTAACACACTTCAAGTCCTATAGGTGCTTCTGGGAAGAAAATATATGATCTCTGTGTGATGGGACTAACACACTTCAAGTCCTATAGGTGCTTCTGGGAAGAAAATATATGATCTCTGTGTGATGGGACTAACACACTTCAAGTCCTATAGGTGCTTCTGGGAAGAAAATATATGATCTCTGTGTGATGGGACTAACACACTTTAAGTCCTATAGGTGCTTCTGGGAACAAAATATAAGATCTCTGTGTGATTGGACTAACACACTTCAAGTCCTATAGGTGCTTCTGGGAAGAAAATATATGATCTGTGTGATGGGACTAACACACTTCAAGTCCTATAGGTGCTTCTGGGAACAAAATATATGATCTGTGTGATGGGACTAACACACTTCAAGTCCTATAGGTGCTTCTGGGAACAAAATATAAGATCTCTGTGTGATTGGACTAACACACTTCAAGTCCTATAGGTGCTTCTGGGAAGAAAAATATAGGTCTGTGTGATGGGACTAACACACTTCAAGTCCTATAGGTGCTTCTGGGAACAAAATATATGATCTCTGTGTGATTGGACTAACACACTTCAAGTCCTATAGGTGCTTCTGGGAAGAAAATATATGATCTCTGTGTGATGGGACTAACACACTTCAAGTCCTATAGGTGCTTCTGGGAACAAAATATATGATCTCTGTGTGATTGGACTAACACACTTCAAGTCCTATAGGTGCTTCTGGGAAGAAAATATATGATCTCTGTGTGATGGGACTAACACACTTCAAGTCCTATAGGTGCTTCTGGGAAGAAAAATATATGATCTCTGTGTGATGGGACTAACACACTTCAAGTCCTATAGGTGCTTCTGGGAACAAAATATATGATCTCTGTGTGATGGGACTAACACACTTCAAGTCCTATAGGTGCTTCTGGGAACAAAATATACGATCTCTGTGTGATTGGACTAACACACTTCAAGTCCTATAGGTGCTTCTGGGAAGAAAATATAGGTCTGTGTGATGGGACTAACACACTTCAAGTCCTATAGGTGCTTCTGGGAACAAAATATATGATCTCTGTGTGATTGGACTAACACACTTCAAGTCCTATAAGTGCTTCTGGGAACAAAATATATGATCTCTGTGTGATTGGACTAACACACTTCAAGTCCTATAGGTGCTTCTGGGAACAAAATATAGGAGCTCTGCCTGCCTGCCAGGAACACACTACAAGTCCTATAGGTGCTTCTGGGAACAAAATATAGGAGCTCTGCCTGCCTGCCACGAACACACTACAAGTCCTATAGGTGCTTCTGGGAACAAAATATAGGAGCTCTGCCTGCCTGCCAGGAACACACTACAAGTCCTATAGGTGCTTCTGGGAACAAAATATAGGAGCTCTGCCTGCCTGCCACGAACACACTACAAGTCCTATAGGTGCTTCTGGGAACAAAATATAGGAGCTCTGCCTGCCTGCCACGAACACACTACAAGTCCTATAGGTGCTTCTGGTAACAAAATATAGGAGCTCTGCCTGCCTGCCAGGAACACACTACAAGTCCTATAGGTGCTTCTGGGAACAAAATATAGGAGCTCTGCCTGCCTGCCACAAACACACTACAAGTCCTATAGGTGCTTCTGGGAACAAAATATAGGAGCTCTGCCTGCCTGCCACGAACACACTACAAGCCCCTCTTTCTAAATCAATCTAAATGAATGAATCTATCTAAAGCCCCATACACACGGTCGGACTTTTTCATCAATTTGGTCCGATCGGACAAGGTTGTTGAAAAATCAGACCGTGTGTATGCACCATCGGACAGTGTTCGTCGGTTTGTCCGTCGGACAAAGTCTTATCTCCTGCTGGAAAGATTTCCCGTCAACCCGGTCCGATCACACCAAATCCGAGCGTGTGTACGCTTGTCCGACCGGACAAAGTGCTACGCATGCTCAGATCACATTACAAGACCAAAGCTATTGGCTACTAGCCTCTACGTAGTCCCGTCGTAGGCAACAAACGTCACCACGTTCAGAATGATCGGATTGTCCGACAACTTTGTCCGATCGTGTGTACGCAAAACCAACATCAGACAAAGTATGACGGACATGGTCCGACGGACCTGGTCCACGGATTGTCCGCGCGTGTGTATGGGGCTTAACTCAATCTCTCTAAGTAAATCTCTCTAACTAACTAAATCCAGCAGAGTGTCACAGATCTAGCCTGCTCTATCTGCGCCGGAACAGCATGTGACCGGCGCGGACGGCGTGGCGGCCTTTTATAGGGGGGGGGCGTGTACTACAGCCCCTGAGCTGTAATTGGCTACAGGCGTCCTGCCTGTAGCCAATTATGGCTCTTCGAGTTTCCGGGGCTGTGATTGGCCAAGCATGCGGGGTCACAGTGCATGCTTGGCCAATCATCAGCCAGCAATGCACTGCGCCGGCCGCGCCGGCCGCAATGCATTGCGGGGCCGCTCGCATCACACGAACGTGATGCGAGCGGCCAAAATAGTTCTGGGCTCGCCGAGCGAGCGAACGCCCGGTGCTCGATGCGAACGTGGGTTCGCATCGAGCACCGGGCCCATCCCTATCTACAACACTTCACTTCTTGCCTCACTGGACTCACTGGCCCCCCTCACTACACACAGAATCAAGCCCCAACCTCTTCAACCTTGGCAAACAGATGTTACTAGAAGTCTGAAAAAACGTAGTCATGCTCATGAGCGCCTGTGGCGTAAGACCAAGTCTCAGAGAGATTTCAACCAATATAAATCTGCCCTCCAAAAATACAGTTCCAGCCTCCTCTCTGCCAAGCAGACCTATTTTAGCACTCTCATCAGCAAATTATCATCCCGTCCCCGTCAACTCTTTTCTACCTTCAACTCTCTACTTCGTCCTCCACCGCCTCCTCCCACCAACTCACTCACTGCCCAGGTGATCGCCAATCACTTCAAACAGAAGTTTGATACAATTCGCGCAGAGATCTCTACTGTTCTGATACCCCCCACACTTTACACTTCATGCCCACAGGCACAATCATTACTTCCCTCTTTCAACCCACCACTATAGAAGAAGTTGCTAGACTACTTGCTAATGTCCACCTTACCACCTGCCCTCTGGATCCTGTTCCCTCACAAATGCTACGTTCACCCTCTGGCTCTATGCTACACTCTCTAACCCACATCTTCAATCTCTCCCTCTCTTCTGGCATCTTCCCCAACTCTCTAAAACACGCACTTGTCAGACCCATACTTAAAAAGCCCTCACTGGACCCATCCAATCTTAACAACCTACGCCCCATCTCCTTGCTCCGCTTCTTATCCAAACTCCTTGAACGTCTGGTCTACAACCGACTGAGCGTCTACCTCGCTGATAATAGTCTTCTTGATCCCCTTCAGTCTGGATTTCGTCCTCGACACTCCACGGAAACTGCTCTCCTAAAACTAACAAATGATCTACTAACAGCCAAAACCAATCGACATTATTCTATACTCCTACTCCTGGACCTCTCTGCTGCCTGTGATACGGTTGACCACCCCCTCCTCCTCAAAAAACTCCACACCTTTGGTCTCCGTGACTGTACTCTTCGCTGGTTCTCTTCCTACTTATCCAACCGCACCTTTAGCGTTTCTTACAACTCTACTTCCTCCTCTCCTTTTCCTTTCTCTGTTGGGGTCCCCCAAGGGTCAGTTCTTGGACCTCTTCTATTTTCAATCTACACCTCCTCCCTGGGTCAACTGATAGCCTCCCATGGCTTCCAATACCGCATCTACGCTGACGACACTCAAATCTATTTCTCTACCCCTCAGCTCACTTCCTCTGTCTCCTCACGTATCACTAATCTACTATCGGATATATCCGTCTGGATGTCACACCACTTCCTCAAACTCAATCTACCCAAAACCGAACTTATAATTTTTCCACCCCCATATGCCCCTTCCCCTGATCTCTCTTTCAAAATCGATGACACAACTATCAGCCCATCCCCACATGCCAAGGTTCTAGGTGTAGTCCTGGACTCTGAACTCTCCTTTAAGCAACACATCCAATCACTGTCCAAACCCTGCCGCCTCAACCTCCGCAACATCTCCAAAATACGCCCCTTTCTAACCAATGACACAACAAAGCTCTTAATTCACTCGCTCGTCATCTCTCACCTCGACTACTGCAACTCCCTTCTCATTGGCTTACCTCTACATAGTCTATCACCTCTTCAATCCATCATGAATGCTGCTGCCAGACTCATCCACCTTACCAATCACTCTGTGTCTGCCACTCCTCTCTGTCAATCCCTCCACTGGCTTCCACTCGGCCAAAGAATTAAATTCAAAATACTAACAACTACGTACAAAGCCATCCACAATTTCGCCCCCAGCTATATCACCAGCTTAGTCTCTAAATACCAACCTACTCGTTCTCTTCGTTCCTCTCAAGACCTCCTGCTCTCTAGCTCCCTCATCACTTCCTCCCATGCCCGCCTCCAGGACTTTTCCAAAGCCTCTCCAATCCTATGGAATGCCTTACCCCAATCTGTCTGCTTATCTCCTACTTTATTAGCTTTTAGACGATCCCTGAAAACCCTTCTCTTCAGAGAAGCATATCCTACCCACACCTAACAACAACCGTATTTTCATTTTCTCCATCAGCTCATCCCCCCACAGTATTACCTTTTGTTCCAATTGACCCTCCCTTCTAGATTGTAAGCTCCAACGAGCCGGGCCCTCTGATCCCTCCTGTATTGATTTGTATTGTAATTGTACTGTCTACCCTCATGTTGTAAAGCGCTGCGCAAACTGTCTGCGCTATATAAATCCTGTATAATAATAATAATAATAATCAGGTGACAGGTAACCAGACCCGGTGCACCTGATTGGCTGAGAGGTGGGTCAGTGTTAGAGAAGCGATTTAATTGATTCCCTAACACAGCACTACGTAAGCAGCGAATCAGTGCGCCTGCTGTTTACCAATTTGGAAGCCTATTAGAGCCCACGGCTTTAATCAGGATGCCTATTAGAGCCGACAGCTCTAATCAGGCACTTTCGAAAACACCCACAGATGCCCGGCACCCGACAAGGGGCTGGACACCTAAATAGGGGGCAGCAGCGGCGACAATAGATAGATTTATGCAATGCATTAATCTATCGATTGAAGATTGACGGGTGCAGAAGAGAGGGGGTGGCACTCCTGCGCCCTCTTTGGACTCACTGCCACTGCTCATATGTCTCAGATCAAAGGGATGTTGGTTCCTGAAACTATAAGAACTGATGTTCTAATGATCTCTTCACTTCTTTGCAGAGGACTGACAAGCCGCCTGTTGGGTCAGACCTATACGTCTCTAATTAGCAGGGAGCATGACTAAAGAACTACAAATCTGACTCAGTAGGGGGTTACTCAGTAGCGTTGAACCTCTGTAGAGAGACCACTGCTTTCACACAGAGAGCAAAGATTATTCTCTACAGTATGCAGAGAGGGGACAGAATGTTCTACCCAGGCTGTGGCTGATTTCTAAAGAAAGGTGGAGGACATCGGTCAATGGAATGAAATTACCTTCAGTATGGAATCTTTATTCCTCACCGTGGCCAACACACCTCCGTTCTCCACACAGAATCGCTCGCTGTCCTCTCTCGTCTTCTTATCAGTGGAGAAGAAATAACATTTCTGATTCACCAAAGTCCATTCCGGGGGACACCTCCTGTTGTAATCTGGGTTAGAAGAAAGTCAGAATATAACATACAAAGAAGGAGATGATTATTAGAGAAATCTCTTTAGGACAACATGATTTATTTATTTCAAAACTAATCCTGTTAGTAATTTCCTCTGTTATCTATTTTAGAAATACACATTATATATTAGGGATGGGCTTTATGTTTGGGTCGAACATGAGTTAAACTCGAACATTGGCTGTTTGCCCGTTCGCCGAATAGCAAACAATTTGGGGTGTTCGCGGCAAATTCGAAAGTCGTGGAACACCCTTTAAAAGTCTATGGGAGAAATCAAAAGTGCTAATTTTAAAGGCTAATATGCAAGTTATTGTCATAAAAGGGGACATGTATCAATGGAAAAAATGCAAAAAAAGTTTTAAAAACTGAAGTTTTTTTGGGAGCAGTGATTTTAACCACTTTCAGACCGGACCATTTTATTGGCTTAAGACCAGAGCACTTTTTGCGATTCGGCACTGCGTCGCTTTAACAGACAATTGCACAGTCGTGCGACGTGGCTCCCAAAAAAAATTGACGTCCTTTTTTTCCCACAAATAGAGCTTTCTTTTGGTGGTATTTGATCGCCCCTGCGGTTTTTATTTTTTGCGCTATAAACAAAAAAAGAGTGTAAATTTTGAAAAAAAAACACATTATTTTTTACTTTTTGCTATAATAAATATCCCCCAAAAAAATATATAAAAAAACATTTTTTTTCCTCAGTTTAGACCGATACGTATTCTTCTACATATTTTTGGTAAAAAAAAAAAGCGCAATAAGCGACTATTGATTGGTTTGCGCAAAAGTGAAGCCTTTACAAAAACATTTTATGGCAAACAACGTTTTATGGCATTTTTATTAATAATTTTTTACTAGTAATGGCAGCGATCAGCGATTTTTATTGTGACTGCGACATTATGGCGGACACATCAGACATTTTTGACACATTTTTGGGACCATTGTCATTTATACAGCAATCAGTGCTATACAAATGCACTGATTCTTGTGTAAATGACACTGGCAGTGAAGGGGTTAACCAGGGGGTGGCAGTGTATGGGTTAAGTGTGTCCTAGGGGCGTGTTACTAACTGTGGGGGCGTGGCTGTGTTTTACTGATCACTGATCTCTGCTCAAATCACAGGGATCAGAGATCAGTGTCACTTGTTGCTAGGCAGAACGGGGAGATGCTGTTTACATGCCCTTATGCCTGTTCGTGCCATTCTGCCGACGTACATCATCGTTTGCCGGTCGGGAAGCGCTTAATAATGCTTAAAGTGAAACAATAAAAGTGTAATATTCCTTTAAATTTCGTACCTGGGGGTGTCTATAGTATGCCTGTAAAGTGGCGCATGTTTCCCGTGTTTAGAGCAGTCCAAGAGCAAAATGACATTTCTAAAGGAAAAAAAGTCATTTAAAACTACCTGCGGCTACAATGAATTGTCGGTCCGACAATACACATAAAAGTTCATTGATAAAAACTGCATGGGATTTCCCCACAGGGGAACCCCGAACCAAAAAAAAAAAAAAAATACCCGGTGGTCCCCCTCAAAATCCCTTCAGGTCTGGTATGGATTTTAAGGGGAACCCAAAATCATGCCAAAATAAAAAAAAATGGTGTGGGGTCACCCCAAAAATCAATACCAGGCCCTTATCCGAGCATGCAACCTGGCAGGCCGCAGGAAAAGAGGGAGGGACGAGAGAGCGCCCCCCCCCTCCTAAACCTTGGGAGGGTGCTTTGGGGTAGCACGGGGACTTCCCTATGGCTTCCCTTTGGCTTCCCTATGGCTTTCCCCGTGTTGTCAGAGGGGGGCGGGGTCACCCGTTTACGTAAACGGGCAACCCCGCCCCCTCTGATGCCACAGGGAAAGCCATAGGGAATTCCCCGTGCGTCAGAGGGTGGCGGGGTCACAAGGCCAAAGGAAGACCAGAAGAAAGAAGAAGAAGCGGGGAAAGAAGAAGAATTTAATAAAGGAATTGTAAAAAAACGTCTCTTGTCTTTTTTAAACATTTTTGACACTTTTTTTGTGAAATGGTAGGGGTAAATTTGTACCCCATTACCAATTCACACAGGGGGGTGGGATCTGGGGGTTCCCTTGTTAAAGGGGGCTTCCAGATTCTGATAAGCCCCCCGCCCGCAGACCCCCACAACCACCGGGCAAGGGTTGTGGGGATGAGGCCCTTCTCCCCATCAACATGGGGACAAGGTGCTTTGGGGGGTTACCCCAAAGCACCCTTCCAATGTTGAGGGCATGTGGCTTGGTACGGTTCAGGAGGGGGGGGCGCTCTCTCGTCCTCCCCTCTTTTCCTGCGGCCTGCCAGGTTGCGTGCTCGGATAAGGGTCTAGTATGTATTTTTGGGGGGACCCCACGCCATTTTTTTTTCAATTTTGGCGTGGAGTTCCCCTTAATAACCATACCAGACCTGAAGGGTATGGATTTTGATGGGGACCCTCACACATTTTTTTTTTATTTTGGTTCGGGGTTCCCCTGTGGGGAAATCCCCATGCCGTTTTTATCAATGAACTTTTATGTGTATTTCCGGACCGACAGAGTACTTTTAAATTACTTTTTTCCTTTAGAAATGTAATTTTGCTGTCAGAACGGGGGGTGTTCGGCCCATCCCTAGTATATATACAGTATCTCACACAAGTGAGTACACCCCTCACATTTTTATAAATATTTTCTTCTATCTTTTCATGTGACAACACTGAAGAAATTACACTTTGCTACAATGTAAAGTAGTGAGTGTACAGCTTGTATAACAGTGTAAATTTGCTGTCCCCTCAAAATAACTCAACACACAGCCATTAATGTCTAAACCGATGGCAACAAAAGTGAGTACACCCCTAAGTGAAAATGTCCAAATTGGGCCCAAATTGTCAATATTTTGTGTGACCACCATTATTTTCCAGCACTGCCTTAACCCTCTTGGCTAATTGGGCCCGATTTGGACATTTTCACTTAGGGGTGTACTCACTTTTGTTGCCAGCGGTTTAGACATTAATGGCTGTGGGTTGAGTTATTTTGAGGGGACAGAAAATGTACACTGTTATACAAGCTGTACACTCACTACTTTACATTGCAGCAAAGTGTCATTTCTTCAGTGTTGTGAGATACTGTATATATATATATATATATATATATATATATATACACACACAAATAAATAGAATATAACATAACTATGAATCACTGAATAACGCAAATTTAATCTATAGTTTGATTTGTAACGGGACAAATCATACATGTCTAATGCCTATATGAAAAAAGCAAATTAGAAAAAAAAACTGTAATAATATTTATACACAATGGAACACCCATGTATTTTTTTTTATCCATTATCAACATATATCATTGCACTTTTAGAATTTATTATGCCTTGTGTGCTTTTAATTTTGCCAATTGAAACTATATTTCTTAAAGTTTATTTTATAGCTTCTTTTTTTTTTTTTGTGTAATTATTATTTAAGAAGGTGGACCTGCCATCAGGATGGCTCTTCTCAGGCAGGTCACCCTCTGTTTGGTGGCTTCCAGCATCTGGGTCAGGTTCTGTTGGGTCTCCAGACTTCTGTTAAGCTCCAGTCTCAGCTCATCGTCTGGATTTCTGGTTCCAACTGAAACACAAGGAGCGGCCAGGAGATTAGCTCCATCTCTCCCTATATCCTTCATTCAAACGCCAACATTTTTAAAATACAGCTATGTGGCCTGGGGGAGAATTCCAGGATTGCTTCATGTAGGTGAGCGTTTTCTAGGTATAAATAAACGACTTTGGTATCTAAGTGGTGAAAACTGATTGATACGGATCATCTTTAATGCTGGCTAAGCTTAGCAATGGTTTACTACAGAGATTGGTGTCACCTAGTCCTTAATCTTTTTGTAATGATCTTGGGTGATGAAGGGACACTGTCATCCTGCCCATACAGGACTAGGGGGCAGTGTCTCTGGGCAGGGCATCGCCCAACCCTCATATACTTACCTAAGCTGCACTTCTTTGCAAATCTTTAATTTCTGCATATGGTGCTTGGATTTGCCAGCGACCAAGAAGGACAATGACATCACTCATTGTCATGTGACTGCTACTGGCTACTAGGCATGGGTACCATGACAGGACCCATGATCCTCTATACCCAGGAAGTTATTGTTGCCATATGCAGAGGAGCAAGGGACTGTGAAGAAGTGAGTACAGTGCCTTGAAAAAGTATTCATACCCCTTGAAATTTTCCATATTTTGTCACGTTACAACCAAAAATTATTTTTTTTGGGGGGGATTTTATGTGATAGACCAACACAAAGTGGCACATAATTGTGAAGTGGAAGGAAAATGATAAATGTTTTTAAAAATTCTTTACAAATACATATCTGAAAAGTGTGTGTGTGTGTGTGTGGGGGGGGGGGGGGCATTTGTATTCAGCCGCCTTTACTCTGATACCCCTAACTAAAATCTAGTGGAACCAATTGCCTTCACTTAATTAGTAAATAGAGTCCACCTGCGTGTAATTTAATCTCAGTATAAATACAGCTGTTCTGTGAAGCCCTCAGCATCATGAAGGCCAAGCAACACACCAGACAGGTCAGGGATAAAGTGATAAAGTTGTGGAGAAGTGTAAAGCAGGGTTGGGTTATAAAATAATATCCCAAGCTTTGAACATCTCGTGGAGCTCTTTTCAAGCCATCATCAATGGAAAGAGTATGGCACAACTGCAAACCTACCGAGACATGGCCGTCCACCTAAACTGACCGGCCAGGCAAGGAGAGCATTCATCAGAGAAGAGCCAAGAGGTCCATAGTAACTCTGGAGGAGCTGCAGAGATCCACAGCTCAGGGGGGAGAATCTGTCCACAGGACAACTATTAAGCCCCATACACACGCGCGGATTATCCGAGGACCAGGTCCGTCGGATCATGTCCGTCATACTTTGTCCGATGTTGGTGTTGCATACACACGGTCGGACAAAGTTGTCGGAAAATCCGATCATTCTGAACGTGGGCGGCACAGTGGTGTAGTGGTTAGCACTCTCACCTAGCAGTAAGAAGGGTCGCTGGTTCAAATCCCAACCACGACACTACCTGCCTGGAGTTTGCATGTTCTCCCTGTGCCTGCGTGGGTTTCCGCCGGGTACTCCGGTTTCCTCCCACAATCCAAAGACATGCAGGTAGGTTAATTGGCTTCTGTCCAAAAAAATTGGCCCTAGTATATGAATGGGTACATTGGATTGTGGGCTTCTTGAAGGTAGGGACCGATGTGAGTGTGCGATGTACAGGGATAGGGCCAATTGTAGAAACTCACTCAGGTTGAACTGGATGGACTGATGTCTTTATTCAACCTTACTAACTATGAAACTATGAAACGTGGTGACGTTTGTTGCCTACGACGGGACTACGTAGAGGCTAGTAGCCAATAGCTTTGGTCTTGTAATGTGATCTGAGCATGCGTAGCACTTTGTCCGTCGGAATTCGATACACACGATCGGAATTGGTGTGATCGGACTTTGTTGTCGAAAAATCTATCCAGCTGGAGATAGGACTTTGTCCGTCGGACAATCCGACGTACACTGTCCGATGGTGCCTACACACGGTCGGATTTTCCGACAACATTGTCCGATAGGACAGAATCCATGGGATAATCCGACCGTGTGTATGGGGCTTTAGTCGTGTTCTCCACAAATCTGCCCTTTATGGAAGAGTGACAAGAAGAAAGACATTGGAGAAAGAAAGTCATACGAAGTCCTGTTTGTAGTTTGGTGAGAAGCCATGTGGGGGAGGGGAGCAAACATGTGGAAGAAGGTGATCTGGTCACATGAGACCAAAATTCAACTTTTTGGCATAAAAGCAAAACGCTATGTGTGGGGGAAACTAACACTGCCCATCCCCCTGAACACACCATCCCCACCGTGAAACATGACAACGAGTATAGGCGCATATGTTAAAATATCTCAATAAGTTCTTCCAATTGAATTGAGTATTTGGTATATACAATATATACATAGGTTACAAGTCCATAGATTGAAAAGCTCAGTCCATGTGGGAGGCGAAATCTATGAATGGATCCTGGGGTAAGCATACAGGGCAGCCTTCAAGGTAAAACTGAAACCGTGTTCAGGAACTGTGAAAAGAAACAAATGGAGAGGCGCCTCTGGGTGCAATCGTTTTTTAACAGGGATAACAATTTATTAGTAGCTCAATGGTAAAACTCACATTTTTGTGATAAAATCAGGCATGGTATGCATGTAAGGAAGTGGTATCTCCTGGTGCTGTGCTGTGTCATTCTGTGCTCTGGTTAACTTCCATATAGATGGTAATGCCGGCTCAGGAAGGCAGCCTCAGAACGAGGCTTGAGAAGCAGAAGACAGCTGGCTCAGGGGGATACCGTCATCGGTGTAGGACGCGTTTCTCGAGCATGCGCACTTGGATCTTCTTACAAGTCGCGCTCTTTTCTCAACAAGGCTGACACACATACCAAGTGGGGGCAATTTAAAGTCAAAGGGGGAGGGAAAGAGGGCGGAATCATTTGTTGAACACACTGAATCCCTGGACTCATGTGATTGAAAGGTATGAGACAGGTGATGTGTATGAATTGCTAATGATGGTCTGGAAATACTATGGGATGCCAAATGAAATTAAATGATGAGATGTGGGGAGAAACAATAGGAAAAAAAACATAAGGAATGGTAAATGAATTTGAAAGTAAATAAATAGAAAGAAAAATATTAATGAAGGGAAGCTGAGATAAATAAAATAAAATTTAATTAATTAATTAAATAAAATAAAATTAAATAAATGAAAATGATAGATAAAAGAAAAAAAAAAATAATAAAAAAAAAAAATAAATAAATAAATAAAAATAATAATGATGGAAAAAAAAAGGATAAATGTAAAAATAATAAAAATAAATATAAATAAAATAAAAATAAAATAAAGATAAAAATAAAAATGAAAATAAATGAATATGAAATTGTATGTATGTATATATATACACATATACATACATATACACATAACACAATGAAAAAATATAATGAAAAAATATATTATATAAAAATATGTGATAAATATATATATATATAAAAAGGAAAAAGAGTAGGGGATATACATGTATAAAAAATATATACAAAAAAATTATATATATATACATATGTACATAAAGAAATTAAACAAGAATTATTATGTAAATATATAAAAAAATTGATAAATTAGTGTATATATATAGATGTCGGATAGAACAAAGATGAAAGGTGACGTATATCTATATATGGGGGGGGGGGGGGGGGGGAATATAACTAAATGCATAAATAAGTATAGTATAATATAAATAAGCATACAAAGATGTACTGGAAAGATAAGTATATGCATATGCATATACATATATACACACATATACATATATATACATACATATATACATATATACATACATACACATGCGTGCATAGATATTATACATATATATAGGGACACATAATCACATATATACAAAAAGATGTACATGTACAAAAAATGTGTATATATAAAAAAAAATGCTAGGGAATGAAAAAAAAAAAAAAATATATATATATATATATATAATGGTGAACCATGAAGAAAGGTGAAAAGGATATTTGTATAAGTCTGGTGGAGTTGGGGATGGAAAATGGAAAGAGGTATATGGTGGTGGCAGCATCATGTGGTGGAGATGCTTTTCTTCAGCAGGGACAGGGAAGCTGGTCAGAGTTGATAGGAAGATGGATGGAGCCAAATACAGGACAATCTTAGAAGAAAACCTGTCTGTCGGGTCACCTGAGGCCAGGTGACAGATGCACACCGTTGGGATCAGGAGAGCACCGCAAAGGTAGTGCACCCTACAGCTGACTGCTGTGGATGGGAGTCTGGGTGGTAAAGGAAAGCAATCCTGCTGGAACACCAAGATGGATCCCATAGGGGCTAGAGCGTAACATTCCCTAGGGCGCGGAGTCTAAGAGCGAGCAGGTGTTCACCAGAGCCTCTAGTGGTGTCAGGGAAATACCGTACTTCGGCGCCGGGTTCCAAGAATGCGCACGCGCGGTAGAGCTGCTCAGCAAACAGTGCAGGTACGCCGGGTAGCGGGTGCGCATGCGCGGGTTCACGGCGCTCGGGTATCTGCTACAGCCCATCCAGTGCGGCTCACCGCTATGCGCGGCGCTGACAGAGGACGAGTGCGCATGCGCACTCGTCCGGGTATCCCACCTGACCACTTACCTGGCCTATAAAAGGCCTTCCCTTTCCCTTCTTTAATTGCTGGTTTGTTGTCTCTATTCCCTGAGTCTTGGCTCCAGTCCTTGTATCCTGTACCTTGTATCCTGTACCTTGTATCCTGTACCTGCCTGATTACCTGTGCCTGACCTGGAACCCGCTTGACCACCACTGCTGTTACCTGTGTTTGACCCCCGGCCTGCTTCCTGGATACTCCTCTGCCTGATTACCTGTGCTTGACCCCTGGCCTGCTTCCTGGATACCTCTTCTGCCTGATTACCTGTGCTTGATCCTCGGCCTGCTTGCTGGACATTCTCTGAGTTACTTACCTGTGTTTGACCCCTGGCCTGCTTCCTGGATACCTTGTCTTCCTGATTACCTGTGCTTGACCCTCGGCCTGCTTGCTGGACATTTTCTGAGTTACTTACCTGTGTTTGACCCCTGGCCTGCTTCCTGGATCCTCTTCTGCCTGATCACCTGTGTTTGACCCTTGGCCTGCCTACTGGACATTCTCTGAGTTACCTACCTGTGTTTGACCCCTGGCTTGCTTCCTGGACATTCCTCTGCCTGATCTCTTGTGTTTGACCCTCGGCCTGGCGTTCTGGACTTCCAGTTCTCATATGCACCTCAGGATCTCCCTCCAGTGTATGTTCTGGTACCTATACAGCCTCTGCCTCATCACGGTCCTGCCAGGTGTCTACTTCCAGTGCAGCATCAGCCTCACCTGGTCTACGTCGCTACTGCACACCACCTGCAACACACCTGCTGGCAACCCGTGCATCTTTGTGCCCGGTGTCCTCTGTACCCACTCCAGAGGCATCGTGCACCTAGTCGCAAGGGGAGCAGCTCTCAGCATTTCGGCCCGGGTGAGTACCTGTGACAAGTGGTGAAGATGGACTGGGCTGCAACTGGCTCCAGGTCGCAACCCCCAGGGTCTCCCTGCTCACGGCCACAGTAGGCTACAGGAGGATAGAGCTAGTAAGGGAATAAGCCAAAGTTTGGGGCGACTAGCAGACAAGGATAAACATAGAACACGCCAAAGGTCAGGGTCACAAGTAGACAGGAATAGTCGATAACAAGCCAAGATCGATAACTGGAATCAGACGTAGAAGACACAGCAAGATAGATACGGAAGCTAAACACACAAAGTTGATCAGCAGGGTTGGCTTGCAGTGCACAGGTTAATATAGAGTTCTCCATTAGGGGCTGGGGTGGAGCCATGCTAGAGGAGAGATTATAAAACCAGTCAGGTGAGAGTGGCTGGTCTCTAGAGGTGAACACATGGAGGAAAGGTAAGCTTACAGACAAACACTACTGCTTAACCATGACACTGTCAGAGTCGTCTGCAAAAGACTTGAGACTGGGGCGGAGGTTCATCTTCCAGCAGGACAACGACCCTAAACATACAGCCAGAGCTATAATGGAATGGTTTAGATCAAAGCATATTCATGTGTTAGAATGGCCCAGTCACAGTCCAGACCTAAAGCACATTGAGAATCTGTGACAAGACTTGAAAATTGCTGTTCACAGACGCTCTCCATCCAATCTGACAGAGCTTGAGATATTTTGCAAAGAAGAATGTGCAAAAATGTCCCTCTCTAGATGCGCAAAGCTGGTAGAGACATCCCCAAAAAGACTTACATAGTTACATAGTAGGTGAGGTCGCAAAAAAGACACAAGTCCATCTAGTCCAACCTATGTGTGTGATTATATGTCAGTATTACATTGTATATCCCTGTATGTTGCGGTCGTTCAGGTGATTATCTATTCGTTTTTTGAAACTATCGATGCTTCCCGCTGAGACCACCACCTGTGGAGGGGAATTCCACATCCTTGCTGCTCTTACAGTAGAGAACCCTCTACGTAGTTTAAGGTTAAACCTCTTTTTTTTTATATAATTTTAATGAGTGGCCACGAGTCTTGTTAAACTCCCTTCCGCAAAAAAGTTCTATCCCTATTGTGGGGTCACCAGTCCGGTATTTGTATATTGAAATCATATCCCCTCTCAAGCGTTTTTTCTCCAGAGAGAATAAGTTCAGAGCTCGCAACCTTTCCTCATAACTAATATCCTCCAGACCCTTTATTAGCTTTGTTGCCCTTCTTTGTACTCGCTCCATTTCCAGTACATCCTTCCTGAGGACTGGTGCAATTGCAGCAAAATGTGGTTCTACAAAGTATTGACTCAGGGGGCGCTATACAAATGCCCCCCCACACTTTGCACAGATTTATTTGTATCATTTATAATTTTCCTTCCACTTCACAATTAATGTGCCACTTTGTGTTGGTCTATCATATAAAATCCCAATAAAATACATTCACGTTTTTGGTTGTAACATGACAAAATGTGGAAAATTTCAAGGGGTATGAATACTTTTTCAAGGCACTGTATATGGGGTTCGGGGATGCTCTTTCCAGAGACCTTTTCGATGATATAAAATATAATGATATCAATATATCATCAATATATATATAAAGAAACCTTAAAATTCAGTAGAATATTAATGAATTACAGAACGATGAAATGTGAACATGGGCAGCACCACATGATGGTCATTAACCTTGAGGACTAGCATCCAACTGGTAGCTCATGGATCTAGAAAGAAATACATTTCATGTAAACATGGAACCCATAGAGCAGAGGACATATTCATTCTCATCTAACTGCCATTTAAGAAGAGTTATGTGTGAACCAGTGGCGGCCCGTGCATTGTGGGAGCACGGGCGCCACCCCCCCTATCCCTGCCCCCACCCTCCCTATCCATGCACCCGGCCCCTTTCAGGGATGCATGGACTACTATGGCGGGGCGGGAGAGGGGGTGTTTTTTTTTAAGCACCTGATTAGAGCCAGAGGCTCTAATAGGCTTCAAAATAGGGTGGGCTTGGGGCACAGAGAATGCGCCCTGATCCCACCCAATTGTGTGACCATAGCAAATAAATGTTCGCTATTTTCACACTATAGTGTCTCCCCGCCAAACAGGAAGCAGGTCACTGAGACTTGTTTCCCAATTGGCCAAAGCGCCGGGCTTAGGAAGAGGAGACATGCGCTGGAGGAATGGACACATGGACACCTCCACCACCGCTGCTGCCTGCACTCTTGAGGATACAAAGGAGGAGAGGACACAACAGCCTGGTAAGTGAAGGGCCAGACCTCCGGGGGGCTGCCTTCAGAGTACCGCGAGTATCACAAGCCACGTGGGGGGTTGCCTTCAGAGTACCACGAGCCCCGCGGTGGGGGGGGTGGGGGTAGTTGCCTTCAGAGGGGGGGTTGCTGTCAGTGCCATGAGCCTCCAGCTGCCCATGTCCAACCAAGTCCTGTGGGCTGTTACCAGGTGAGCGCTGTACAGGGACAGGGAGCATGTCCATCCGGACAGGAGAGATTGATTGTAAGCTACCGGGATGGGGTGACATGAGCATGGTGACAGATGACAGGAGCATGGTGACAGGTGACAGGAGCATGGTGACAGGTGACAGGAGCATGGTGACAGGTGACAGGAGCATGGTGACAGGTGACAGGAGCATGGTGACAGGTGACATGAGCATGGTGACAGATGACAGGAGCATGGTGACAGGTGACAGGAGCATGGTGACAGGTGACGGGAGCATGGTGACAGGTGACGGGAGCAATCTGATTGGCACACCACTCATCTCATCCACAGTGTTTACGATCTGTGAGGATGTACTATATACCTTGATCTGCAAGGCTGCGCTATACCATGATCTGTGAGGCTGCACTATATACCAAGATCTGGGAGGCTGCGCTATATACCAAGATCTGGGAGGCTGCGCTATATAACAAGATCTGGGAGGCTGTGCTATATACCAAGATCTGGGAGGCTGCGCTATATCCCATGATCTGTGAGGCTGAGCTATATACCCTGATCTGTGATGCTGAGCTATATACTCTTTCCTGAATGAATGAATGAATGAATGATTTGTATAGCGCTGCAAATGCGAACTGAATCGCCTCAAGGCGCTTGTCTGCCCCTGTTTCCTGCTGTATTAGAAGAGGTGGGTCTTGAGTTTTTTCCTGAATGCCTGATGGTTTTCTTCCAAGCGGATGTCGTTTGGTAGCGCATTCCATAGCCGAGGTCCCTGTACTGCGAATCTTCGTTCTCCCTTCGATTTGTAGCGGGCTTTGGGGATGAGAAGGAGATTTTGGTCTGTTGATCGAAGTCTGCGATTCGGTATGTATTTTCCTATTTTCTCACAAAGGTATTGAGGAGCATTTCCTTGTGTACATTTGTGGGTGAGGCAGAGGGTCTTGAATGTGATCCTATCTTTTACCTTGAGCCAATGAAGGGACCTTAGGGATGGGGAAATGGATTCCCAGGGTTTCTTTCCGGTGACTAATCTTGCTGCTGCGTTTTGGACGACTTGTAGGCGCGCAATCTGGTAATCCGGTAATCCTATGTAGAGGGAGTTTGCGTAGTCGAGCCGTGAATTGATGATGGTTCCTACTACTACTGCTTTCTCCTTTTCTGGGATGAAGGGGATGAGTCTGCGAAGCATGCGGAGGAGATGATGGGATCCGCTGATTACTGATCCTATTTGTGCATCCATGGTCATCTCTGAATCAAAGATGACTCCGAGGCTTTTGGCTTTGGTGCTTGGAAGAATGGTCTGTCCAAGGATGGTTGGTGGGATCCATGGGGTCTTCGTTTTTTTACTTCGGTTAGCGTTGAGGAGCAGTAGTTCTGTTTTCGACCCATTAAGTTTGAGGGAGCTCGTGGTCATCCAGTCATCTATCAATGTGAGACATTTTCCTAGTTCCTGGTATTGGTCTTTTTTTCCGGTGATACGGAAGTATAGTTGAGTGTCGTCCGCATATGAGTGGTAGCATAGATCTGATTTGCTGATAATTTTGAAGAGTGGCCGGATGTAAATGTTGAAGAGTACTGGTGACAATGGTGATCCTTGAGGGACTCCATAAGAAATTGCCTGGGTTTCCGAAGTGAAGGCTCCTAATTTCACTGTCTGCGACCGGTTTCCTAAGAAGGAAGCGAACCATGGCAGATCTCCATCTGTGACTCCTGCCACTTCCTTGAGGCGGCTGAGAAGAGTGTTGTGGTCCACTGTGTCGAACGCCGCGCTAAGATCCAGCAGTACCAGAAGACACGATTCTCCATCATCCGCGGCTTCTAGGGCGTCATCCCATATTTTCAGAAGTGCCGTTTCTGTGCCATGGCCTGGGCGGAAGCCCGATTGTAGTGGGTCCAGGAGCTCCATGGCCTGGGCGGAAGCCCGATTGTAGTGGGTCCAGGAGCTCCATGGCCTGGGCGGAAGCCAGATTGTAGTGGGTCCAGGAGCTTGTGTGTGTCTAGGTGAAGCTGAAGCTGTCTTACTACTGCTTTCTCCATAATCTTGGAGATGGTGTTCAGGCTTGTTACCGGTCTGCGATTGTTTGGATCTTTGGGGTCGAGGTTGGGTTTCTTTAGCAGTGGTTTGATGATGCCTTGCTTGAGGGAAATAGGAACCAACCCTTCTTTGAATGACTGATTTACTAGGTGTGTAATAGCGGGGGCCAGAATGTCGGAGCATTCTTTCAAGAGCTTTGTAGGAATGATGTCGTTTGGCGATGTACTGTCTCGGAGGCTCTTGATGAGATTTTTTGTTTCATCCGTGGTGATGGGGGTAAGCGAAAAATGTGGTGCTTGTGCACTGTGCAAGTAAAATTCCTTACCTTGGTTTGGTTGAGTAGAATTGGTTGTTTTTTTTTGTTGAATTATTTTCTGAATGTTGTCGATTTTGTTGATGAAAAAATCCGATAACTTATTGCAGTATTCTTGGGTTTCGTTTTCTCGGGGCTCAAGGCAGGTGGGGTTCATAGTCTGGGCGACTAGTTTGAACAGTTCACGTGGCCGGTTTAAGGCTTTTGAGAGGGTGTTTGAGACATGTTCTTTTTTCGCTGTGAAAACTGCTTTATGATATTTCTTGGTGAGTATTTTGTAGTATGTGTGATTTTCCTTTGTAGTGTTTCGTCTCCAGGCTCGTTCTGCTCTTCTGTGTTCCCGTTTCAGTAGTGTAAGCGCGCCATTAAACCATCCAGAATTTTTCTTGCGGATGGGTCCTCGATGTTTCGGGGCGACTGCATCTGCTGTTTGTAGTAGTGCCTTGTTTAAGGAGTTGAGTGCTCGTTCGGTTGAGTGGTTTTGATTTCGTGTTGCCATTTTGTTTCTTAGTGTGGTTCTGAAAATTTCCGAGTGTAATTTCTTCTGTGATCTGATCCACTGTGTTGTTGCGGCCGGATTTGGTTGCTGGAGGGTGATGTTAGTGGTGATTTCAAATTTGATAGCGTGGTGGTCTGTCCATGGTAGCGATATGTTGTCTCGTATGTTGATGTCGATATTTTGCTTGAAGATGAGGTCCAGAATGTGACCCGACCCATGTGTGGGAGCATTTACTAGTTGTTGAAGCCCTAGGTCTTCCAGTTGATTGATGCAGGTGGTGGCGATGGGGTCTTCGGTGGAATTTGCCTAGAGGTTGAAATCTCCAAGTACCAGAACCTTGTTGTTTTTCAGGGTGTATGCCGAAATGAATTCCGTGAGTGGTATCGGTAGGTTTGTCTTTGGTCCTGGTGGTCTGTAGCATAGCAGCATGTGGATGGTTTCTTGTGGTGTTGTTTGCATCTGTAGAGTACGTGTCTCCATAAAAGTTGCTGTGTTCTGTACCGTAGGTTTGGCGAGCGCCAGGTGAGCTTTGAAGATCACTGCTAGGCCTCCTCCTTTTTTTCCTTTCCTATGCTCGGTTAGGATCCTGTAGTTTTCTGGCACTAATTCTGTTAGGATGGTGTTGCAGTCGGGTGTTAGCCAGCTTTCCGTGATGAAGAGGCAATCTATGTTGTATTGCGTGATGAAGTCATGGATTTCGTGCCTGTGCTTGACTGCCGATCTGGTGTTAATCAATGCGCATGTTAACTGTTGTGGTTGCAATGTAGTCTTCTTATGTTTGATGGTTGCTAGCGGCCCGATCCTTAGTAGTCGTTCTTTTTGTAATATTTTTTGAATGTAGGTCGGTAGTGTTGCGGTCAAACTTCTTAGTCTGCGGAGAGACTCTGCTGATGCTGAGCTATATACTCTGTGCTGTGATGCTGAGCTATATACTCTGTCCTGTGATTCTGAGCTTTATACTCTGTCCTGTGATGCTGGGGCTATATACTCTGTCCTGTGATGCTGGGGCTATATACTCTGTCCTGTGATGCTGAGCTGTATACTCCTGACACTATGGATGGAAGCAAGTGTAATATAGGGAACGGAGTGGGTGGATTATATAAGGGGTGGGGCTTATGAGAAGTGGGATTGATCAAAAAGGAAGGGCGGGTCTTGTGTTCCCCCATCCTAAATCTTCACCAGCTGCCACTGCTGTGAACAATAGTGTATGTGTAGAGATGGTCTCACCCTTCGTTCCCAGCCATATCAAGACAATAAGTAGAACAATACAAGTCAGGAGGAGGAAGCCAAAGGAGTATGCAGAGTTCCAGAAATGGTGACCTGGAAACACAAAGAACAGACAAACTGATTATTATGGATTTATACCAACCAGATACCTCTGATGTCAATTATAAGGACGGGTGTTAGAAGTGTCTGATTTTGCTACCCAGTTATAAGGATAGGTGTGGGAGGTGTCTGAATTTGCCATCTAGTTATAAGACCCTCAACATTGTTCTGGTGGAACAGATGATCCAAACACATAAAACCTGACCTGGCCCATGTACGAGGCTGTTGTGTGCCCCATACATAAACTGAAAGTCCATCAGAGGAGCCAAATTATTTAATCTCAAGGATGAAAATTGACGCCAAACCACAAGGTGTCATTAATTGTTCGAAATACCCTCACATAAAACCAGCCAATGCATTATGTGCCTCTCTCTTTGGTTGAAGTCTGGTCTTCTACAGCCGATTCCCCCTTTCTCCTTTTGAGCGACAGCTGAGGTAGAGGTGGGCAATCATTTATGCTTTATGTTTTTGTTTTGTTTTTTGTTTTAAAGGGATTGTATTCATGTCATATATAATTGCCATATATGCATTCGTTTTATTGGCTTAAAATATCCATACTCCTTTTTATAGATTGGTGCTCGTGGAGCCCTTATATGACCATCGATACACCATTATCATCTATCTAGAGAATACAGTTTTTTTGCTATATTGCGCTATTGGAGAAATCGTGTGGATGAGTGGGGATTTTGCCTTGGCAATCGTTTCCGGTCACAGTCTTTTGTTTCGCCATTGGTCTAACAGTCAGCGCCTATTTTGTATGCTATGGGTATGTTTTTTACATGCTACATTGTATGTTTTCTCATTATCTGCCACGCTATATGTTCTAGTTTTCAATTGTCAGCCAAGATCATGTGAATTTGTTTGTGTTACTTATCAATGTTTTCTTGAATTTCCTGTTATACAGTATGACCCTCTTCCTGACAAGCGCCCCTGACAAAGGGATACAAATGGTCCCGAAACGCGTCGGTCCGTCCGGATTTATATGAGAATCTATCAATATCATCATCTTTGTTTTTATACTTTTTGAGTATTGTTGGAATTATTTATGTATTTACATATGTATTTTGAATAAAACACATTTTTTATTATCATACACCGTTGCCCTTAAAGTCCCATCCCCTTTTGTTTTGTTTTTTTCTTTTCTAGGAACAACTAAAGACACTCTGGACTCTTTCACTTGGTGGTTTGGTGCCCATTTGTACATCTATTCTTTGAATTACTTCTGGATACCTATTGAGGAAGACCTGTGTGTTTGAAGGCATCTTCCCCAGAGTCAGTGTTTGTTTGAAGATTCCCTTGCATTTTCACCATTGCAAAAATATTGAAATCCCAGCGCCTGTTTAAAAATGTTCTTTCTAGAAATGATTTTATCTACTAGATGTGTCTTCTCAAACCTTGAGGTGGAATGGAAGTTCCAACCACACAATACTTGAAGTTGGCCACGCATGTTGTGATATTTCTTCTTGGTTCACCACACAGTCTGCTAGATATGATGTTCTGGAGAACATGGAGGTGGTGTCATTGCAGGTTTGAATTTTTGGATTTCAGTGTACCTCAAAATCACGGGTAAACACCTGAAAAAATCAGGACTGGCATCTGAACTCACAACCTCTGCCGCAACTGGCAATGGCTCTTCTTGCCGAGTCATCTGAAATGCTGGACAGCTCCCTGTCTGATCCTTTGGAATTTCTTGCCTTGTCTCTTGTTTCGGGTGAACCTCGAACTCTTTGCTCCTTCCATGAACTTCCTGATTTAATCCATATCTCTGTACTTTCTGTTTGCCAGGTTATTGTGCTCTCTGCAGCCAATGCCTTCCTCCTTTGTGTACCTGCAGCTGTACTTATCCCCACTACCGCTCGTTACTGAACTTTGGCTTGTTCCTCGACTATACTTCTGCTTGATCCCAATCCGCAACCACTTGTTACCGACCTTGGTCATGTTTACTGACTACGCTTCTGCTTGATCCCTACCTGCTATATCTGCTACTGGACCCCGGCTTGTCACCTCCTGGTGGGGCGATCCTGAGGACCGCGACCTGGTACTAACACACAGCAAAACTCATCTCCACCATTAGGAGCCCTGGTGATTAGCTAGTTCTTAGGCTCTGCACTTCGGGTGAGCCTGCATCATCCGCCAGGCTGACCTGCTTGTGTATTTATCCAGCTAGTGGGTGGGGGCCTCTCTACTGCTATAGCTACTGGTCTCCAAGCCTGACCCCTCACTCCTGACCATGACAGAAACTTATATCCAGCAAGGTGACTGTGGCTACAACATGTAGTAAGATGCAGCCTTGGCAAAGAAGCAGAAGTCTTGAAATCTTTGAGGTGGGATGGGAAGCTCAGTTGTTTTGTCTGAAGTTCATCATATATGTGGTTGTCGTGCAACTTTTTCTTAAACAATTCTTAAATAATCTCTACATTCTGTTCCAACTGATTGCATCATCCAGATGCAGCCTTTCCGGTTAAGTAGGTCTGTCCCGTAATATGTGTAATGCCCCGTACACACGATCGGACTTTCCGACAACAAAACTGTGGATTTTTGTTCGAAGGTTGTTGGCTCCAAATTGTCTTGCATACACACGGTCACACAAATGTTGGCCAACAATTACAGACGTGGGAACGCGGTGACATACAAGACATACGATGAGCCGATAAAAAGGAAGTTCAATAGTCATGTGATATCTCCATTATGAATGCTAGTTTTACAAGACCGATCGCTTCCGGCTCGTACTTGATTCTGAGCATGCGTGATCTTTTGTGCAACGGACTTGTGTACACGCGATTGGAAAGTCTGACAACAAAGTTTTGTTGGCGGAAATTTGAGAACCTGCTAGCAAACATTTGTTGGCTGAAAGTCCGACAGTAAATGTTTGATGGAGCATACACACGGTCGGACTTTCCGCCAACAAGCTCACATCCAACATTTCCAGTCGGAAAGTCTGACCGTGTGTACGCAGGATAATGCCCCGTACACACGATCAGACATTCCGACAACAAAATGCCATGGATTTTTTCAGACGGATTTTGGCTCAAACTTGTCTTGCATACACACGGTCACACAAAGTTGGTCGGAAATTCCAAACGTCAAGAACGCAGTGAAGTACAACACGTACGACGAGCCGAGAAAAATTAAGCTCAATAGCCTGTGCTGCTCTTCTGCTTGATTCCGAGAATGCGTGGCACTTTGTGTCGGAATTGTGTACACACGATCGGAATTTGCACGAACAGATTTTGTTGTCGGAAAATTTGAGAACCAGATCTCAAATTTTGTGAGATGGAAATTCCGATAGAAACTGTCCGATGGAGCCTACACACGGTCGGGATTTCCGGCAACAAGCTCCGATAGCCCATTTTCCGTCGGAAAGTCCGACCGTGTGTAAGGGGCATTAGACTAACCATAGCAGAGCAGATTTCTGATATGGAGCAGGGATCTGCCGGTCCTTACCGAGATTAGTCAATGCTTCTACATCTCTTATTCCAGTCTTCGCCCATGGTACCTTCTGGAACACACAGTGCTAGGATGATTGTCTTTTCTATAGGTATCATTTACTGAATGCACAGATGGTCCATTATATTGAAAACAGCAATTTTTTTAAGCAGAGGTTATAAAGGTAACAACTTTAACCTGTAAATTGCCACTAAATATCAGTTCCTGGCTGCTTCATTCTGTTTATAAAGAAAAAAAGCTGGGGGGATTCCACTCAACATTAGAGATGAGCCAAACTGCCCCGTGTTCAGTTTGAGCAGAGCTCGGCAAACTTCAAAGCTCAGATCCCGAACTAAAACCCCATTGAAATCAATGGGATGCCAAATCTGGCAAACCAAAAATGCCCATTTACTGGGCTAATAGGCAAGGGGGTGTCAACTGCCTCGGGAGAATATGTATCAGTTCAAAAATAAATTTAATTTGGCAAAGAGGAGTCTTTTTCTTTAACCGGTTCCCGACCGGCGCACAACGATGTACGTCGGCAGAATGGCACGGACAGGCAGGAGGGCATATATATAAGTCCCTCCTTAATGCCGTCCATGCCACCGGGAGCGCGACAGGGGCGGCGCGCCCCCGTGCCGTTTGGGACCCCCATGAGGCCGGTCGCGGGTCCCGCGGACTCGATCGCTGCGGGGGCACCCGTGATCTTCTCACGGGAAGGCTGAACGGGGAGATGCGGAAATACACAGCATCTCCCCGTTCTGCCTAGCAACTAGTGACGCCGATCTCTGCTCCCTGTGATTGGAGCAGAGATCAGCATTCACTAGCTGACAGCCACGCCCCCCCACAGTAAAAAACACACCCCTAGGCATACTTAACCCTACACTGCCCCCTTGTGGTTAACCCCTTCACTGCCAGTGTCATTTATACAGGAATCAAAGCATTTAAATAGCATTGATTTCTGTATAAATGACAATGGTCCCAAAAATGTGTCAAAAATGTCCGATGTGTCCGCCATAATGTTGCAGTCACAATAAAAATCGCTGATCGCCGCCATTACTAATAAAAAAAAATATTAATAAAAATGCTATAAAACTATCCCCTATCTTGTAAACGCTATAACTTCTGCGCAAACCAATCAATAATCGCTTATTGCATTTTTTTTACCAAAAATATGTAGAAGAATACGTATCGGCCTAAACTGAGGGAAAAAAAAGTTTTTTTTATATATTTTTGGGGGATATTTATTATAGCAAAGAATAAAAAAGAATGCATTTTTTTTCAAAATTGTCGCTCTTTTTTGTTTATAGCGCAAAAAATAAAAACCGCAGGGGCGATCAAATACCACCAAAAGAAAGCTCTATTTGTGGGAAAAAAAGGACGTCAATTTTGTTTGGGAGCCACGTCGCACGACCGCGCAATTGTCAGTTAAAGCGACGCAGTGCCGAATCGCAAAAAGGGGCCTGGTCCTTTGGCTGCAAATTGGTCCGGGGCTGAAAGTGGTTAAAGCACGGATATTTACTGTCATGGCTGGGCTCAGCCCTTCCTTCTCAGAGCTGGCCGCTCAGCTGTTGGCTTATTGCAAGCTCCTATATCTCCACCATTACTCAGCTGTTTATGATATCCTGCTCGTCAGTCCTGCCTACTTAAGCCATCCAGCCCAGATAATCTGTGCTTTCCCCTTAGTCAACCACACAGAGACGCTCTCCTGCATTCCTGTTAAAAGACTTGCTTGGCATACAGCATACAGCAAAAACAGCATACAGACCTCTTCAAAGGTCGTCCAAAGGTATTTGGAGGACATTTGGAGGGGTCTGTGTAATATTTGTTGTAATGCTGCATACACACGACCAGTTTTACTGTCGAAATTAAGTCTGAAGGTTTTTTTAACTGAATTCCGACAGAATTCAGCTCAAACTGTCTTGCATACACACGGTCACACCAAATCCTGATGGTCAATAACGCGGTGACGTACAACAAGTATGTACAACACTATAAGAAGGACGTTTAATGCTTCTCAGCATGAGTCAAATTGTTTCCGAACATGCGTCGGAATTTTGCGCGTCGGAATTACATACACACAAACGGAATTTCCGATAGAAACTTTTTCCGTCGGAAAAAATGAGAACCTGCTCTCAATCTTTTGCTGGCCAAAATTCCGCCAGCAAAAGTCCGATGGAGCATACACACCACCGCATTTTCCGATGAAAAGCTCTCATCAGTCTTTTGCTGGCCAAAATTCTGATCGTGTGTACGTGGCATTAGAGTCTTGCAATTAAATCTAATTTTCACTTATATCATATCCTAATCTAGAACTGCACTACTGTCCTAGGAGGCTTCTCCCCTTATGCATCTGCCCCCCCCCTTATCTCTATGTCTGACCCCTTAGGGGGTGGGGGCTCTACAGTGATACACATTGACTACATACTCACACAGAGCTCTAGACTCGCTCACACCCTCACCCCCCTATTCTCTTTTTACATCCTTACTCACATGAAGCATCAACTGGGGCATTGTCTCTCTATTCAAGCTTCAACTCAACATTGGGCCCGGTACCTATCTATCTTAACAGCAATCGTTGATTGCTCTCCGAATGGTTTATGTCATGCATAATCGTTGACATTTGTACACATTTCCTACCCTTGTAAACTCATATTTCTTCTTACTCATCCTGGATGAGGCTGAGGTTCTTCATATGCTTGTTATCTTATGTAAACGATTTATGACGGTTCACAAATGTTTTTGTATCTCCTTGACTTTCTGCACCCAATAAAATTTATTAACAAGAATTTGCTTTCAGTGTAAATGGTATTTGTTTTGCTGTAGCACATTAGCAAGGTGGCCCTTTTTTTTTTTTTTGATGGTAGGGTTCCAGATTCTGATAACCCCAGCCCACCCACCTACCTCCGCCTGCAGACTGTGGGCCAGTGTTGTGGGGAAGAAGCCCTTATCGTCATTAACATGGGAACAAGGTGATTTGGTACCCTTCCATTTGCCCAGGGCATGTGTCCAAGGGGGGGTTCAGGAGGTGTGGGTTTTCCCTTCCTAGTCAGCTAGGCTGCATGCTCAGGTAAGGGTCTGATATTAATTTGTTGGGACTGAAACTGAAAGCTTTTTGTCTTGATTTTTTGCATGGTGTTCCCCCTTAAAAAACACACCAGTACTGAAGAACCTGATATACAATTTGAGGGGACCTCGCGCCTTTTTTCTTGTGTGGTGTCCCCCAGTACAATTCATACCAGGCCTATAGAGGCTGGTATGAATGGAGGGCTACCCTAAGCCATTTTCTGTAAGGGTCCCTCATTAAAATCTAATTTAGGCATGTGCACTGACAAAAAATGTGTTCGTTTTCGTTTCATTTGTTTTTTTTTTTTTCGGAAATTCGAAAATTCGGAAAATTCTAAATTCGGAAATCCAAAAATTCTGATTTTCAAATTTCCGAATTTTCAAATTTCCGAATTTTCAAATTTCCGAATTTTCAAATTTCCGAATTTTCAAATTTCCGAATTTTCAAATTTCCGAATTTCCGAACTGTCCGAATTTCGGAATTTCAACTTTCCAAATTTCCCAATTTCCGAAGTCCGAATTCCGAATTTCCGAACTTTCCGAATTTCGGAATTTCAACTTTCCAAATTTCGGAATTTCCAAAGTCGAATTCCGAATTTCCGAATTTTCGGAATTAGAAAATTCGGAAATTCAGAAGTTCGAAAATCAGAAAATTCTAAAATCTGGAAAAAAAGAAAGAAAATCAGTAAAATTTGAAATAATAACTAACTAATAATAACTAACTATTAAATTATAGGTATTGTAAATTCCTTTCAAATTCAGCTGTTTGTAAACGTAATGAATACAAATTTGCCGCATCTAAACAAATGGAATGGAACAAATGAATAATAAATAATAATAAAAACGTTTTTTATTATTATTATTGTTATTTATTATTATTAGATCGTTACATTCCATTCGTTTAGATACGGCATTCGTTATTTCAGATAATTCGTTCAAATACGTACAGCCGAATTTGAAAGGAAATTCCAATACCTATAATTTAATATTTATTATTAGTTAGTTATTATTTCAGATTTTCCGATTTTCATTCTCTTGAACGTTCTGATTTTCATTCTTATTTTTGTATTCATTTCCAGATTTTTTAATTTTTGTAATTTTCTCATTTTGAATTTTTGAATTTCCGAAATTTCCAATTTCCGAACTTCCGAATTTCCGAGATTTCAAATTTCTGCATTTTCAAATTTCCAAAATTTTCCAATTTCCAAATTTCCGAAATTTTAGAATTTTTGAAAATTCGGAAATTTGGAAATTCGAAAATTCGAAATTCCGAAATTCCGAATTTGGAAATTCGAAATTTGGAAATTCAGAAATTCAAAATTTCTAAAATTGAAAAATTCGGAAATTAACGAATTTGTCAAAATTTTTTAAAAAACTAATTCGGAACTAAACAAATTGCACATACCCCCATGTACGATAAAAGTCTGGTATAGATGAATGGAGTTCTCAGCCACTTTGTTTACAAACAGCATGAATCAGCTGGGAGCCGGCATTTTGCTCACAATTTATTTTTATTTGTTTATTTATTTTATTTATTCATTCTTTTGCTAACAATTTAAACACACTTTTTATTTTTTATTTTTTTTTCAGTTTTTCTGTAGTAGGCTGTATATTTCACAGTCTGGGTACCCCCCTCAGGAATGTTATTTAATGGAATTTTGCATTTTTACAATTTCACATTAAGTAATACTAAAATCATTGTTCTCAGCCATACTGAATTTGTTTAACTTGTTTTTTTTTTTTTGCTTTGGTACATGCCCCCAGGGCAGTGCCCAGCCTCCCCAATGTAATTTCTTTGATAATCCCTTACTCATTAGCCTAGAAAATGGGCAAAACCATTTTTTTTTAACATTTGTCTCCTATTGACTGCAATGGGGTTCGGATTTGGCACCCAAACTTTATTAACATTTGCCTAAACCATTTTAGGTCCAATTTCAAATCAGTGAACCAGGCCGCTGCCGGTACCATGTGATCTAAGTAGTAGAAAGTCTGCACTAAAAGTGCTCTAGGGGCATGCAGCAGATCTATATACCAAAACACACCAATATTTGTGTAGTGCCTGTGAAATAAATAATATTCAGCAGGTGAAGAGCTACCCACTTAATCACTATGTGAGTATAAACAAAATTATCCAAAATGTAATTTTTCAAATAAAAAAAAAATATTTAGAAATGTGTATTTTTTTTTATGCACTGTCATTATTTTACATTTTACTTTTTTCATTTTACAATCGACTGTGAAGAAATATAACGACTTCGAAAAATTTGCCAAGCCTCGTACTGAATACCTCGGACTGTCTACTTTCCAAAAGAGGTAATTTGGGGGATATTTGTACTTTTTAAAAAGAGGTAATTTGGGGGATATATATATATATATACTGTATATCATTTTTCCCCCCTATAAGTACAGACTACAGATTTTAAATATACAGTACAGTAATCAGAGGCTACATCTTATATTAAAATGACTGACATGCTGACCACTAGGTTACTGCCATCAATGAATGTGTTTTGTTTTATAAATAATAATAATACATTCATAATTATTATTATTATCATTGCTGTTCTTTATGAATTTAAAGAATAGTCTAGATTTATTTAAAAAAATAGAATCTGATTAAATGCATTTTGTATTATTATTATTATTATTATTATTGTTATTATTATTGCTCTTTATGAATTTAAAGAATAGTCTAGATTTATTTAAAAAAAAAAATAGAATCTGATTATCAGACAGAGGTCACATCTTATACTCTTAAACTCAACTTACTGACATGCTGGTTACTGGGCTACTGCCATCAGTGAATGTATTTTCTATTCTTCTTCTTCTTCTTCTTCTTCTTCTTCTTCTTCTTATTATTATTATTATTATTATTATTATATTATTATTATTATTATTATTATTATTATTATTATTATTATTATTATTATTATTGTTGCTCTTTATGAATGTAAAGAATAGTCTAGATTTATTTAAAAAAAAATAGAATCTGAGGGCACATCTTTTACTCTTATGCCCCCGTACACACGGTCAGACATTCCGACCACAAAATCCATCTGATTTTTTCAGACGGATTTTGTCCGAAACTTGTGTAGCACACACACGGTTGGACTAAGTTGTTGGAAAATCCGAACGTTCCGAACGAGGTGACATATAAAACGTACGACGGGACTACGTAGAGGCCAGTAGCCAATAGCTTTCGTTTCCAAATTTCTTTTGAGCATGCGTGGCACTTTGTGCGTCGGAATTCTCTACACACGATCGAAAAAAGTCCCATCGGATTTTGTTGTCGGAAAATTTTAGATCCTGCTCTCAAATTTTTCCCGTTGGATATTCCCACGGAAAAAGCCCGCTAGAGACCACACATGGTCAGATTTTCCGACAACATAATCCGATCAGACTTTTTCCATCGGAATATCCGACCGTGTGTACGGGGCATTATACTCAACTTACTGACATGCTGGTAACAGGGCTACTGCCATCAGTGAATGCGTTTTGTATTATTATTATTATTATTATTATTATTGCTCTTTATGAATTTAAAGAATAGTCTAGATTTATAAAAAAATATATAGAATCTGATTATCAGACAGAGGTCACATCTTATACTCTTAAACTCAACTTACTGGCATGCTGGTAACTGGGCTACTGTCATCAGTGAATGTGTTTTGTATTTTTATTATTATTATTATTATTATTATTATTATTTTATTAATAATAATAATAATAATATGCAAGACTATTATTTTTGATTAAACACATATCTAATAAAAATAATAGTATTAATAAATAATAATAATAATAATAATAATAATAACATTATTTGATATGAGTTTAATCAAAAATAATAGTCTTGCATATTATTATTATTATTATTACTATTATTATAAAATGTGCGTTTAATTGAAAAGAGTAGTCTAGATCTATTTAATTTACAAATGCTAATCTTCAATAAAATAATTCAAATTCTGACAATTTACTGAAAAAAACTCCCCCCAAAAAAAAAAAATGAAACAATATAAATAATTTATGTTGAATACACAGTTTATTCCATATATGCAAATACTTTTACAATAAAAAATAAATCATGATCTTACAAACGTACCTGCAGGTCTTGAGGTCTTAGCTTCTGCCCTCTGGGGTGGTGTTGGGTCACCAAGATTCAGTTTGGCATAGACGACCTCCTCAGCCATCGCTCTCCCGTGTCTGTATTATATGAGACGGAGTAGAATAATGTCCTTTTAATGTGTTGTGGCTTCATGTCAGACGTGAGACCAGATGGAAAATAAAAAATGTTCAACCCCTCTGTGGGTGGGGTGGACAAACAAAAAAAAAAAAAAAGTCAAAAGCTGTGTCGACCTCTTTAAGAGACACCAAATTGTGAGGCAGACAACTGTTCGCTGTTTGTAAGTGATTTGAGTTGACAACGAGAATAAACTAAATATTAAGGGTGTAGCTCCGATTTTAATTATAAACACATATATATATATAATTATTTATACACTACATTTCATAAAAAAGGAAAAACAAATCCATATGGTCATTATACACAAGTGTAAAAAAATGTTCTTTCTGCCCACAACAGAGAGGTAGACATATCTATGTACGTATGTCTGCTCTGTAGACCCTTCCCGGTGTTCTCCTACATCCTCCTTCTTCCAACCCACATCTACTCCTGTTGCCTCTCCTCTCCCCCCTTCCATCTCTAGTCAGAAGCTTGGTTTGAGTCCAAGCTTGGGTTCATTCAAACCCAGAAGTAAGCTGTCATTCCTGGGCCAATCAGCTGTAGTCTGTAGAACATTCCCCACCCCATAGCAGCACATACACAAAGGGGTGGGGATTCTTATGACATCATTGGCCTAACATAGCCAAAGGCCAAATCACTCTCCTCTCTATGAGATGCGACATACTTCAGCAGCCTGGGGTTCAGGTCCTGTCCTTTTTTCCTAGGGATCTCGACCATTCCTGTGCGCCTCCTGGGCATTTTCCTGCCTTTTTCCATCAGGTTGAGGTCATTTCCTGTACGCCTCCTGGGCATTTTCCCGCCTTTTTCCATCAGGTTGAGGTCATTTCCTGTGCGCCACCTGAGCATTTTCCTGCCTTTTTCCATCAGGTTGAGGTCACTTCCTGTGCACCTCCTGGGCATTTTCCCACCTTTTTCCATCAGGTTGAGGTCACTTCCTGTGCGCCACCTGGGCATTTTCCTGCCTTTTTCCATCAGGTTGAGGTCATTTCCTGTGCGCCTCCTGGGCATTTTCCCGCCTTTTTCTACCAAGTTGAGGTCATTTCCTGTGCGCCTCCTGGGCATTTCCCCACCTTTTTCCATCAGGTTGAGGTCACTTCCTGTGTGCCTCCTGGGCATTTTCCCACCTTTTTCCATCAGGTTGAGATCACTTTCTGTGCGCCACCTGGGCATTTTCCTGCCTTTTTACATCAGGTTGAGGTCATTTCCTGTACGCCTCCTGGGCATTTTCCCGCCTTTTTCTACCAAGTTGAGGTCATTTCCTGTGCGCCTCCTGGGCATTTCCCCATCTTTTTCCATCAGGTTGAGGTCACTTCCTGTGCCAAATAGGGAGCTCACAAGGTATAAGGATCCTCTGCAGTTTCCATTAAACCACCAATATGCTGCCTCAATTTTAGTGACAAGAGCGATAATTACCATAAAATGAAAACGAGTAGGCACATAATGAAGCCCTAAGAAAAAAAATACATTTATTGATAAAAAAGGCTTACTCACAAATAGGGACGTCGCTAGGTCTACAAAAGATCTGGGGCTAGAGCCCATAGCAGCAAAGTAAAGAGAGTCATACGCTTGGGCGGGCATACACATGTATATACAGTGGTGTGAAAAAGTGTTTGCCCCCTTCCTCATTTCCTGTTCCTTTGCATGTTTGTCACACTTAAGTGTTTCGGAACATCAAACCAATTTAAACAATAGTCAAGGACAACACAAGTAAACACAAAATGCAATTTGTAAATGAAGGTGTTTATTATTAAAGGTGAAAAAAAATCCAAACCATCATGGCCCTGTGTGAAAAAGTGATTGCCCCCCTTGTTAAAACATACTATAACTGTGGTTGTCCACACCTGAGTTCAATTTCTCTAGCCACACCCAGGCCTGATTATTGCCACACCTGTTCACAATCAAGGCATCACTTAAATAGGAGCTGCTTGACACAGTAAGGTCCACCAGAAGATCCTTAAAAGCTACACATCATGCCGAGACCCAAAGAAATTCAGGAACAATTGAGAAAGAAAGTAATTGAGATCTATCAGTCTGGAAAGGGTTATAAAGCCATTTCCAAAGCTTTGGGAATCCAGCGAACCACAGTGAGAGCCATTATCCACAAATGGCGAAGACATGGAACAGTGGTGAACCTTCCCAGGAGTGGCCGGCCGCCCAAAATTACCCCAAGAGCGCAGCGACGACTCATCCAAGAGGTCACAAAAGACCCCACAACAACGTCCAAGGAACTGCCGGCCTCACTTGCCTCAGTTAAGGTCAGCGTTCATGCCTCCACCATCAGGAAAAGACTGGGCAAAAATGGCCTGCATGGCAGAGTTCCGAGGAGAAAACCACTGCTGAGCAAAAAGAACATCAAAGCTCGTCTCAATTTCTCCACAACACATCTTGATGATCCCCAAGACTTTTGGGACAACATTCTGTGGACCGATGAGACAAAAGTGGAACTCTTTGGAAGGTGTGTGTCCAAGTATAGCTGGCGTAGAAGGAACACTGCATTTCAGAAAAAGAACATTATACCAACAGTAAAATATGGTGGTGGTAGTGTGATGGTCTGGGGCTGTTTTGCTGCTTCAGGACCTGGAAGACTTGCCGTGATAAAAGGAACTATGAATTCTGCTGTCTACCAAGAGATCCTGAAGGAGAATGTCCGACCATCTGTTCGTGTACTCAAGCTGAAACGAACTTGGGTTCTGCAGCAGGACAATGATCCTAAACACACCAGCAAGTCCACCACCGAATGGCTGAAGAAAAACAAAATGAAGACTTTGGAGTGGCCTAGCCAAAGTCCTGACCTGAATCCTATTGAGATGTTGTGGTATGACCTTAAAAAGGCCGTTCATGCTCGAAAACCCTCTAATGTAACTGAATTAGGACAATTCTGCAAAGATGAGTGGGCCAAAATCCTCCAGGACGCTGTAAAAGCCTCATTGCACGTTATCGCAAACGCTTGGTTGCAGTTGTTGCTGCTAAGGGTGGCCCAACCAGTTATTAGGTTTAGGGGGCAATCACTTTTTCACACAGGGCCATGATGGTTTGGATTTTTTTCACCTTTAATAATAAACACCTTCATTTACAAATTGCATTTTGTGTTTACTTGTGTTGTCCTTGACTATTGTTTAAATTGGTTTGATGTTCCGAAACACTTAAGTGTGACAAACATGCAAAGGAACAGGAAATGAGGAAGGGGGCAAACACTTTTTCACACCACTGTAATATATGTGTTTGTGTGTATATGGTAAGATTATATATATTTATGTATAGTTTTATATATATATATATATATATATATATATATATATATATATATATATATATATAACATTTTATATTATTACATAAGGATCCTCAAAGCCCCCCTCATTACATCCTGGTAACCAGAGAGCTTGTCACGTCACCTGCCACCAGATGCGGATTGTGTACACAGAGAGGCTGGGTATATACAGAGAGGCTGGGTATACAGAGAGGTTGGTATATACAGAGAGGCTGGGTATACAGAGAGGCTGGGTATACAGAGAGGCTGGTATATACATAGAGGCTGGGTATACAGAGAGGCTGGCATATACAGAGGCTGGGTATACAGAGAGGCTGGTATATACAGAGGCTGGGTATACAGAGAGGCTGGTATATACAGAGAGGCTGGGTATACAGAGAGGCTGGGTATACAGAAAGACTGGTATATACAGAGGCTGGGTATACAGAGAGGCTGGAATATACAGAGGCTGGGTATACAGAGAGGCTGGTATATACAGAGAGGCTGGGTATACAGAGATGCTGGTATATTCAGAGAGGCTGGGTATATACAGAGAGGCTGGGTATACAGAGAGGCTGGGTATATTCAGAGAGGCTGGGTATATACAGAGAGGCTGGGTATATAAAGAGAGGCTGGAATATACAGAGAGGCTGGGTATACAGAGAGGCTAGGTATACAGAGTTTCCCCCCTCCATATGGTCTGCACTTACCAGGTCAGGAGAAATCATGTGAGAAAGTTTCCTCCCGAATCTATGATATGGGCGGAGCAAGGGAGGAGACTGACTCTCACACTGATCTCCGAAATCTGGCTGTGTCACTGAAGCACGGAGTGATAACGCAGTGAGAGTGCCGCGGCTGTGTGCCCAGCAGCCTTCGACTCTCTCACGGTAGGGCTGACCCTGGACTCGGGGCTATGGGCCCCAGATTCAGGGCTCCAGCCTCAATTGCCACCCCTTAACGACGTCACTGCTCACAAACAGTGAACCGTGGTAAAAGGCGCGCTGGCGTCCTGTCTGCGTCAGCTGAAACATCTCAGGTCTGGGTATACAGAGAGGCTGGTATATACAGAGAGGCTGGGTATACAGAGAGGCTGGTATATACAGAGGCTGGGTATACAGAGAGGCTGGTATAAACAGAGGCTGGTATATACAGAGGCTGGGTATACAGAGAGGCTGGTCTATACAGAGAGGCTGGGTATACAGAGAGGCTGGTATATACAAAGGCTGGGTATACAGAGAGGCTGGTATATACAGAGGCTGGGTATACAGAGAGGCTGGGTATACAGAGAGGCTGGGTATATACAGAGAGGCTGGGTATACAAAGAGGCTGGTATATACAGAGAGGCTGGGTATACAGAGAGGTTGGTATATACAGAGTCTGGGTATACAGAGGGGCTGGTATATACAGAGGCTGGGTATACAGAGAGGCTGGTATATACAGAGGCTGGGTATACAGAGAGGCTGGTATATACAGAGAGGTGGGGTATACAGAGATGCTGGTATATTCAGAGAGGCTGGGTATATACAGAGAGGCTGGGTATACAGAGAGGCTGGAATATACAGAGAGGCTGGAATATACAGAGGCTGGGTATATACAGAGATGCTGGTATATACAGAGAGGCTGGGTATACAGAGAGGCTGGTATATACAGAGAGGCTGGGTATACAGAGAGGCTGGGTATATACAGGGAGGCTGGGTATACAGAGAGGCTGGTATATACAGAGAGGCTGGGTATACAGAGAGGCTGGTATAAACAGAGGCTGGGTATACAGAGAGGCTGGTATAAACAGAGGCTGGTATATACAGAGGCTGGGTATACAGAGAGGCTGGTATATACAGAGAGGCTGGGTATACAGAGAGGCTGGGTATACAGAGAGGCTGGTATATACAGAGGCTGGGTATACAGAGAGGCTGGTATATACAGAGGCTGGGTATACAGAGAGGCTGGTATATACAGAGGCTGGGTATACAGAGAGGCTGGTATATACAGAGGCTGGGTATACAGAGAGGCTGGGTATACAGAGAGGCTGGGTATATACAGAGAGGCTGGGTATACAGAGAGGCTGGTATATACAGAGAGGCTGGGTATACAGAGAGGCTGGTATATACAAAGTCTGGGTATACAGAGAGGCTGGTATATACAGAGGCTGGGTATACAGAGAGGCTGGTATATACAGAGAGGCTGGGTATACAGAGAGGCTGGTATATACAGAGGCTGGGTATACAGAGAGGCTGGTATATACAGAGGCTGGGTATACAGAGAGGCTGGTATATACAGAGAGGTGGGGTATACAGAGATGCTGGTATATTCAGAGAGGCTGGGTATATACAGAGAGGCTGGGTATATACAGAGAGGCTGGGTATACAGAGAGGCTGGAATATACAGAGGCTGGGTATATACAGAGAGGCTGGGTATACAGAGAGGCTGGGTATACAGAGAGGCTGGGTATATACAGGGAGGCTGGGTATACAGAGAGGCTGGTATATACAGAGAGGCTGGGTATGCAGAGAGGCTGGTATATACAGAGGCTGGGTATACAGAGAGGCTGGTATAAACAGAGGCTGGTATATACAGAGGCTGGGTATACAGAGAGGCTGGTATATACAGAGAGGCTGGGTATACAGAGAGGCTGGGTATACAGAACGGCTGGTATATACATAGAGGCTGGGTATACAGAGCGGCTGGTATATACAGAGAGGCTGGGTATACAGAGAGGCTGGTATATACAGAGAAGCTGGGTATACAGAGAGGTTGGGTATATACAGGGAGGCTGGGTATACAGAGAGGCTGGTATATACAGAGAGACTGGGTATGCAGAGAGGCTGGTATATACAGAGGCTGGGTATACAGAGAGGCTGGTATAAACAAAAGCTGGTATATACAGAGGCTGGGTATACAGAGAGGCTGGTATATACAGAGAGGCTGGGTATACAGAGAGGCTGGGTATACAGAGAGGCTGGTATATACAGAGGCTGGTATATACAGAGAGGCTGGGTATACAGAGAGGCTGGTATATACAGAGGCTGGGTATACAGAGAGGCTGGTATATACAGAGGCTTGGTATACAGAGAGGCTGGTATATACAGAGAGGTGGGGTATACAGAGATGCTGGTATATTCAGAGAGGCTGGGTATATACAGAGAGGCTGGGTATACAGAGAGGCTGGAATATACAGAGAGGCTGGAATATACAGAGGCTGGGTATACAGAGATGCTGGTATATACAGAGGCTGGGTATACAGAGAGGCTGGTATATACAGAGAGGCTGGGTATACAGAGAGGCTGGTATATACAGAGAGGCTGGGTATACAGAGAGGCTGGGTATACAGAACGGCTGGTATATACATAGAGGCTGGGTATACAGAGCGGCTGGTATATACAGAGAGGCTGGTATATACAGAGAAGCTGGTATATACAGAGAGACTGGGTATGCAGAGAGACTGGGTATACAGAGAGGCTGGTATATACAGAGAGGCTGGTATAAACAAAAGCTGGTATATACAGAGGCTGGGTATACAGAGAGGCTGGTATATACAGAGAGGCTGGGTATACAGAGAGGCTGGGTATACAGAGAGGCTGGTATATACAGAGGCTGGTATATACAGAGAGGCTGGGTATACAGAGAGGCTGGTATATACAGAGGCTGGGTATACAGAGAGGCTGGTATATGCAGAGGCTTGGTATACAGAGAGGCTGGTATATACAGAGAGGTGGGGTATACAGAGATGCTGGTATATTCAGAGAGGCTGGGTATATACAGAGAGGCTGGGTATACAGAGAGGCTGGAATATACAGAGAGGCTGGAATATACAGAGGCTGGGTATACAGAGATGCTGGTATATACAGAGAGGCTGGGTATACAGAGAGGCTGGAATATACAGAGACTGGAATATACAGAGGCTGGGTATACAGAGATGCTGGTATATACAGAGAGGCTGGGTATACAGAGAGGCTGGAATATACAGAGGCTGGGTATATATAGAGATGCTGGTATATACAGAGAGGCTGGAATATACAGAGAGGCTGGGTAAATTCAGAGAGGCTGGGTATATACAGAGAGGCTGGGTATACACAGAGTCTGGAATATACAGAGAGGCTGGTATATACAGTGAGGCTGGGTATACAGAGGCTGGGTATATACAGAGATGCTGGTATATACAGAGATGCTGGGTACACAGAGAGACTGGAATATACAGAGAGGCTGGTATATACAGAGAAGCTGGTATATACAGAGAGACTGGGTATGCAGAGAGACTGGGTATACAGAGAGGCTGGTATATACAGAGAGGCTGGTATAAACAAAAGCTGGTATATACAGAGGCTGGGTATACAGAGAGGCTGGTATATACAGAGAGGCTGGTATATACAGAGAGGCTGGGTATACAGAGAGGCTGGGTATACAGAGAGGCTGGTATATACAGAGGCTGGTATATACAGAGAGGCTGGGTATACAGAGAGGCTGGTATATACAGAGGCTGGGTATACAGAGAGGCTGGTATATGCAGAGGCTTGGTATACAGAGAGGCTGGTATATACAGAGAGGTGGGGTATACAGAGATGCTGGTATATTCAGAGAGGCTGGGTATATACAGAGAGGCTGGGTATACAGAGAGGCTGGAATATACAGAGAGGCTGGAATATACAGAGGCTGGGTATACAGAGATGCTGGTATATACAGAGAGGCTGGGTATACAGAGAGGCTGGAATATACAGAGACTGGAATATACAGAGGCTGGGTATACAGAGATGCTGGTATATACAGAGAGGCTGGGTATACAGAGAGGCTGGAATATACAGAGGCTGGGTATATATAGAGATGCTGGTATATACAGAGAGGCTGGAATATACAGAGAGGCTGGGTAAATTCAGAGAGGCTGGGTATATACAGAGAGGCTGGGTATACACAGAGTCTGGAATATACAGAGAGGCTGGTATATACAGTGAGGCTGGGTATACAGAGGCTGGGTATATACAGAGAGGCTGGTATATACAGTGAGGCTGGGTATACAGAGGCTGGGTATATACAGAGATGCTGGTATATACAGAGATGCTGGGTACACAGAGAGACTGGAATATACAGAGAGGCTGGGAATACAGAGAGGCTGGAATATACAGAGATGCTGGGTACACAGAGAGACTGGTATATACAGAGAGGCTGGGTATAAAGAGAGGCTGGTATATACAGAGAGGCTGGGTATACAGAGAGACTGGTATATACAGAGATGCTGGGTACACAGAGAGACTGGTATATACAGAGAGGCTGGGTATACAGAGAGGCTGGAATATACAGGGAGGCTGGGTATACAGAGAGGCTGGAATATACAGGGAGGCTGGGTACACAGAGAGACTGGAATATACAGAGAGGCTGGGAATACAGAGAGGCTGGAATATACAGAGATGCTGGGTACACAGAGAGACTGGTATATATAGAGAGGCTGGGTATACAGAGAGGCTGGAATATACAGGGAGGCTGGGTATACAGAGAGGCTGGAATATACATAGAGGCTGGGTATACAGAGAGGCTGGGTATACAGAGAGGCTAGGTATACAGAGTTTCCCCCCTCCATATGGTCTGCACTTACCAGGTCAGGAGAAATCATGTGAGAAAGTTCCTCCCGAATCTATGATATGGGCGGAGCAAGGGAGGAGACTGACTCTCACACTGATCTCCGGACTCTGGCTGTGTCAATGAAGCACGGAGTGATGACTCAGTGAGAGTGCCGCGGCTGTGTGCCCAGCAGCCTTCGACTCTCTCACGGTAGGGCCGACCCTGGACTCGGGGCCTGCGTCACTTTAACTGACAATTGCGCGGTCATGCAACCTTGCACCCAAAAAAAATTGATGTCAATTTTTACCCACAAATAGAGCTTTCTTTTGGTGGTATTTGATCACCTCTGCGGTTTTTATTTTTTGCGCTATATACAAAAAAGTAGCGACAATTTAGAAAAAAACACAATATTTTGTACTTTTTGCTATAATAAATATCCCAATTTTTTTGTTTAAAAAGCTAATTTTTTTCTCAGTTTAGGCCGATGTGTATTCTTCTTCTTACATTTTTTTGGTAATAAAAATCGCAATAAGCGTATATTGATTGGTTTGCGCAAAAGTTATAGCGTCTACAAAATAGGGGATAGATTTATAGCATTTTTATTATTATTATTTTTTTTACTAGTAATGGCGGCGATCTGCGATTTTTATCAGAACTGCAACATTATGGCGGACACATCGGATAATTTTCACACATTTTTATTATTATTATTTTTTTTACTAGTAATGGCGGCGATCTGCGATTTTTATCAGAACTGCAACATTATGGCGGACACATCGGATAATTTTCACACATTTTTGGGACCATTGGCATTTATACAGTGATCAGTGCTATAAAAATGCATTAATTACTGTAAAAAATGTCACTGGCAGTGAAGGGGTTAATACTAGGGGGCAATCAAGGGGTTAAATGTGTTCCCTGCTACGTGTTCTAACTGAAGGGGGGAGGGGACTGTCTAGGGGAAGAGATAGATCGGTGTTCATATTTTGAATGAAAACACAATCAGTCTCTTCTCCCCTCAGAGAACCAGGATCTCTGTGTTTACACCCAGAGATCCCGGTTCTCACCGTGTCACGAGCGATGGTGGGAGCCCGGTGGTCATCGCAACCGCCGGGCACTCGCATCGGCTCTGGGGGCGAGCAGCGGGCCCGCCCCTAGTGGCCAAAATAAAAAGCGACGTAAGATGACGGCGATTCGCGCAGCCGTGCCATTCTGCTGCAGTAAAACTGCGGTGGCTGGTCGGCATGGGGTTAATATACTCGGACATATATGCACAATTCCACCAGGACTCTTACCGGGGCCCTTTGCTGATAATACCTGGGTGTACATTGGATGTATGTACTGTTATTATTGTCTTTCTATTGTAGCAGAGCCTCCCAGAGAGAGCCAGGAGAAGTCTTGTTCGGGGTTTATACATCTCCCAGGCTCCTCTCATATACATTCAGAGGTCTCTGATACAAGATCCAGTTCGGATCTTAGTCCTCCTTTCCAGGCTAATTTAAGCTCACCTGAGCAAACAGCCTTTGCTCTCTGCCTGGGACACACAAACAGGGATGGTTTGTGAGGAGCCAAAAGGTTGGTAAAACCCTTTAAAAACTCTTTACAGAAGCTGACAAGCGGTAGGCTTGCTCAGCTTGATAGTTAGAGACGGTGTATGTTATAGTTAGAGCCGAGACACGGCTAGGACTTTTGTTTTGTTATTTCTGTTTTGATGTGTTTTCTGGAAGACTGTGCAGCACCTGTGTATGGACTTGTATTTACATCCAATAAACCCAGCACTGTTTTCACTACCTCAAGTGGATTTGGTATCTGTGCCTAAATAAACAGCTCATCCCAGGGAGCTTTGTACCTGCTACCTGTCCCCCAGGTTACATATGGTGGATTTCAGCGGGCAGCTGTAGTAAGTTACTACTTAAAAGGCCAGTACCTAGAGTGACTAAACATGGAGGAAATCCTAAAACAGTTGATGATATCCAACGCTGCGCAACAGCAAACAAACGCTGCACTGCAGAAAACAAACGCTGAACAGCAGAAAACAAATGCTGCACTACAGCAAGCAAACGATGTACAGCAGAAAACAAGCGCTGCACTCCACGCTGAACAGCAGAAAACAAACGCTGCACTCCACGCTGCACAACAGCAAGCCAATGCTATCGCACAGGAACAAACGCAGAGGCTGTTTGAACAGCTAGCCACTGATGCAAAAGCAGATAGGAAAACCTTGTCTGAGGTTGTGGAGACAATAGCACAGTGGTCACCTGCTAACGTTGATAATGTTGGAGACAAGCCCTCAGCCATCCATGTGGCTCGCTTTTTGTCCAAGATGACTACAGAGGATGATCCAGAGGCCTTTCTGCTAATGTTTGAACGGACCGCTGAGAGGGAAGGTTGGCCTAAAACCCAGTGGGCAGGACTGGTCGCCCCGTTGCTTACTGGGGAATCGCAGAAGGCCTACTATGATTTGGAGTCAGCAGAAGCAGCAGACTATGAAAAGGTCAAACAGGAAATACTGGCACGACTTGGTGTCACTTTGGCAGTTCGAGCACAGCGGGTCCACAGCTGGTCCTTCCAAGACAAAAAGCCCCCAAGATCGCAGATGTTCGACCTAATTCACCTGGTGAGGAAATGGCTACAGCCGGAGTCCCTGTCTGGGCCACAAATAGTGGAGCGTGTGGTCATGGACCAGTTCCTGAGGTCACTACCAATTCCCCTGCAGGAGTGGGTGAGTCAAGGAGACCCCAATTCGGCGAACCACCTGGTGGAACTTGTTGAAAGATATTTTGCTGCAAAGAACCTGGTCACCACCCCTACAGCCGCACGGACTTTCCGCCCAAAGCCACGGTCTCCCCAGGCAACCGGTAAGACTGTTCCAGGGGAAGTGGGTGGTAAGCATGGCAAGGAAATAGGGGGGAGGATTTTTGGTGCCAGGACTGAAGCTTGGCATCCCAAACAATGAAAGCCAGTGCCTGTCAGCAAACCAAACTGGGGAAACGTCAGGTGTTTTCGTTGCCAAGAAATGGGACATGTTGCGGCAAATTGTCCATTGACAGATGAACCAATGCAGTGTGATTTATCTATTAGAAGGCAGTCTATGTTTGCAGCGGGTTTCATGCACTGCAACCCCAAATATGAGAAAACCAATGTGCCAAATGACTGTGAATGATAAGCCTATTACAGCCTTGCTGGACTCTGGAAGTCTAGTGACTTTGGTTACAGCTGAAATGATTGAACCTGTAAATTATCATGCTAAAAATGTTGCTGTGATCTGTATACATGGGAATACCCGGGAGTATCCTGTAACCACTGTTCAGTTTAAAACTGGTTTAGGTACAGTGACCCATCCGGTTGGACGTGTTCCCCACTTGCATGAGGCCATCATTGGTAGGGACTTCCCTAAGTTTTGGGAACTGTGGGATCATCCCAACTCGGTCGCAGTACCCAACTCAGTCGCAGAGCCAGAATTCCTGGCCACTACTGACAATGTGGGTTCAGGGGACTCTTCTCAGGGCTCCCCGGCTTTTCCTCTATTGGTTATGGCAGGAGAGCTGGAGGACCCTGAGGAAGTCCCCACTACCAGTAGAGCCGGACAGCCGTCTGCTGACCCCGAGCCTATGTTACAGTTTGATGACCTTAATGTGCATAAGGAAAATTTTGGTATTGAGCAGAGAAAAGACCATACCCTTTCCAGGGCCTGGGAAAATATAATAGTGATTAATGGTGTACCTGTCGAACCCGGGGACAGGCCCTGTTTTCCTTATTTCAGCAGCAATGAGGATTTACTGTATCGTGTATGTAAAATGAATGATGAAGTGGTTGAACAGTTGGTGGTCCCTAAGCCATACAGACGGCTGGTGTTAGAACTTGCCCATGGGCACTTGCTAGGAGGCCATTTAGGGGTTGAAAAAACGACTGAAAGGGTGTTGCGCAGGTTTTACTGGCCCGGGATACAGAAAGATGTTAAGAATTACTGTCAATCCTGTCCTGTGTGTCAGATGTCAGCCCCACTATCCCACTTCCGAAGTCCTTTAGTGCCCTTGCCTGTCATTGAAGTGCCCTTTGAGAGGATTGCCATGGACCTTGTGGGCCCACTTCCCAAGTCTGCCCGGGGTCATCAGCATATCCTCGTGATCATGGATTATGCTACCCGTTACCCTGAAGCAGTTCCCTTACGTGCCGCATCTGCTAAAAACATTGCCAAAGAACTGTTTATGGTGTTCAGTCGGGTTGGCATCCCAAAAGAAATCCTTACAGACCAGGGCACCCGTTTATGTCGCGAATAACTAGGGAGCTCTGCAATTTATTTAAGGTGACGCAGCTGCGAACCTCAGTGTATCATCCTCAAATGGATGGCTTAGTGGAACGCTTCAATAAGACGTTAAAGAGCATGTTAAAAAAGGTTGTGGACAAGGATGGGAAAAACTGGGACTTCCTGATACCATACTTGATGTTTGCCATCAGGGAGGTTCCCCAGTCCTCTACGGGGTACTCACCATTTGAGTTGCTTTATGGGAGACACCCTCGGGGACTCTTAGACATAGCCAAAGAAACTTGGGAGGGAGAACAGACACCCCATAAAAGTGTCATTGAGCATATTGCCCAAATGCAGGAGAGGATTGCAGCGATCATGCCAGTGGTAAAAGAACACTTACTGCAGGCCCAGGCAGCCCAACAGAGAATATACAACAGGGGGGCCCAACTCCGTGTTTTCTCACCTGGTGACAGGGTCCTGGTGTTAGTTCCCACTGTTGAGAGCAAGTTCCTGGCTAAGTGGCAGGGTCCCTTTGAAGTAATTGAGAGAGTTGGGGAGGTCAACTACAAGGTTTATCAACCAGGAAAAAGGAAGCCCGAACAGGTTTACCATATAAACCTGTTAAAACCCTGGAAAGATAGAATGGCGTTAACTGCGAGGCCTCTCCCAGTAACGCCTACGGGTACTGAGTCCCCTCTCATCCCTGAGGTCACGATTCCAGACACCCTCTCATATTCCCAAAAACAGGACACTAGAGAATTCCTGATAAGGAATAGAGAGAAGTTTTCAGAGTTACCTGGGACGACTTCAGCAGTTCAGCATGATATTGTTACTGAACCTGGGGTATGTGTCAAGCTCAAACCTTACCGAATTCCTGAAGCGAGGAGAAAGGACATCAGCAAGGAAGTTAAAAAAATGTTGGAGCTAGATGTCATTGAGGAATCCAATAGTGACTGGTCTAGCCCCATCGTGCTAGTCCCAAAACCGGATGGCACGTGGAGGTTCTGTAACGACTTCAGGAAGCTTAATGCGGTGACAAAGTTTGACACATACCCAATGCCCAGAGTAGACGAACTTATAGACCGACTTGGCAAGGCTCGCTATCTTACCACTTTGGACTTGACAAAAGGGTATTGGCAAATACCCCTAACTGGTAGCGCCAAAGAGAAGACTGCGTTCGTGACCCCAGACGGTTCCTTTCAATATAAAAAAATGCCTTTTGGGTTGCAAAATGCCCCCGCGACATTTCAGAGGGCCATGGACAGGACCCTAAAACCCCACCGACGATATGCAGCAGCCTATCTAGATGACATAGTGGTACATAGTACTGACTGGGAGTCTCACTTGCCTCGTGTCCAGGCTGTTCTTGATTCCCTCTTCAAAGAAGGTTTTACGGCAAATCCAAAAAAATGTGCCATTGGTCTAGAGGAAGCCAAGTATTTGGGCTATACTATTGGCCGTGGTGTCATAAAACCTCAAGTGAGTAAAATAGCAGCCATCCAGGAATGGCCACGCCCTGCAAACAAAAAGCAGGTCAGGGCCTTTCTTGGTATTGCGGGGTATTATAGAAGATTTATCCCAAATTTTGCAACTATAGCTGCCCCTCTGACAGACCTTACGAAAGGGAAAGACTCTGTAATGGTGAAATGGTCCCCAGTAGCAGAGGAGTCTTTCCAGGTTCTGAAGAAGGCTCTGTGTGCACAGCCAGTACTGTACTCTCCCGATTTCTCCAGAGAGTTTTTGGTTCAGACGGATGTGTCTGATGTTGGTATCGGGGCAGTACTATCACAGGTATACAATGGGGAAGAACACCCTGTCGTATACCTAAGCAGAAAGCTCAATGACCATGAGAGAAAGTATGCAGTCATTGAAAAAGAATGTTTAGCCATAAAATGGGCCCTGGACGCGCTCAGGTACTATTTGTTAGGGCGCCAGTTTGACTTGATAACTGACCATGCTCCCCTGAAATGGATGGCCCAAAAGAAGGAGACTAATAGACGGGTGAACCGGTGGTTTTTGGCTCTACAGGATTACTCCTTCACCGTAAAACACAGGCCAGGTGTGGAGATGGGGAATGTAGATGCCCTGTCCCGTGTTCACTCCTGTTGGGCCACAGGTGTTCCAACCCTGGGGTTGAAACAAGGGGGGAGGATATGTAGCAGAGCGTCCCAGAGAGAGCCAGGAGAAGTCTTGTTCGGGGTTTATACATCTCCTAGGCTCCTCTCATATACATTCAGAGGTCTCTGAGACAAGATCCAGTTCGGATCTTAGTCCTCCTTTCCAGGCTAATTTAAGCTCACCTGAGCAAACAGCCTTTGCTCTCTGCCTGGGACACACAAACAGGGATGGTTTGTGATAGGGTGACCACATTTCCAAACTGCCATTCAGGGACAACCCCCCCCCCTCGCACCCGCCCAAAAAAGAACGGAGGGGGACACGGCGGAAGAACGGAGGGGGACACGGCGGAAGAACGGAGGGGGACAGCAGAACAGAGGGGGACACGGCGGAAAAACGGAGGGGGACACGGCGGAAGAACGGAGGGGGACACGGCGGAAGAACGGAGGGGGACACGGCGGAAGAACGGAGGGGGACACGACGGAAGAACGGAGGGGGACGCGGCGGAAGAACGGAGGGGAACAGCAGAACAGAGGGGGACACGGCGGAAAAACGGAGGGGGACACGGCGGAAGAACGGAGGGGGACACGGCGGAAGAACTGAGGGGGACACGGCGGAAGAACAGAGGGGGACACGGCGGAAGAACGGAGGGGGACACGGCGGAAGAATGGAGGGGGACAGCAGAACGGAGGGGGGGACACGGAGGAAGAACGGAGGGGGACAGCAGAACAGAGGGGGACAGGACAGCAGCAGAATGGAGGGGGGACAGTACACCAAGTCACCAACCTACCTGTCCTGGAAGTTGGTCAATGTCTTCTGCTGTCTTCCTCCGAAATTGACTGCAGGTCAGGACTTTTGCGGATCTCGTGGGCGGGAGGAGCCTGGAGGAGGGCGCGCACGAGGCTCAGGCTGGCTTGGCTGGCTGCTCAGCTCCTGTCTCTCTCTGGTGAGGTGACGACTGGCGTCACTCAGTCTGTGGCTCTGTGCTGGGTGGCAAAGGCAGCTGATCTCCCTGGGGGGTGGGGGGGGGGCTGGGGGCGCGCACGCTGGTCGTAGGGTGCGGGGCTGCGCTGCGGGCGGGTACACTGCCCACACACTGACTTCGGGACGGGAACTGCCCATGTGACTGTCAGCCCGCCCCTGAGTTGACGTCACTGGTTACTAGACGCTGGGCGGCCACTAGCCTAGCAACCGCACAGTGTCAGAGAGAGAGAGAGTCAGACTAATGTTAACTAACGGCGGCGGCCGGCGGGCGGCGGCGGACGGGCGGAAGTCTGGTGGTCTGGTGGACAGTGGTGGGCACTGGGCAGTCAGTCACTGTGTTTTTTTTTTCATTCCGGGACACTGTATTGTCCCGGAATGAAGCTCGCCGGGACACGGGACATTAAACTTAAATCCGGGACAATCCCGGGCAATCCGGGACACGTGGGCACCCTAGTTTGTGAGGAGCCAAAAAGGTTGGTAAAACCCTTTAAAAACTCTTTACAGAAGCTGACAAGCGGTAGGCTTGCTCAGCCTGATAGTTAGAGACGGTGTATAGTATAGTTAGAGCCGAGACACGGCTAGGACTTTTGTTTGGTTATTTCTGTTTTGATGTGTTTTCTGGAAGACTGTGCAGCACCTGTGTATGGACTTGTATTTAGATCAAATAAACCCAGCACTGTTTTCACTACCTCAAGTGGATTTGGTATCTGTGCCTTACTAAACAGCCCATCCCCGTGAGCTTTGTACCTGCTACCTGTCCCCCAGGTTACACTATATAAAGCTTTTTGTATTTCCACACTGGTGTACGTCTATATACTTAAGGGGGTAGGGTAGGAAAGGGGTGAGAGGGTGGAAAAGGGCAGTGTAGGTCATCACATCAAGGCTGTGATGTTATGGAGATCCATACTTGTTGATGGTCTCTTGGTTGGATTACCCCCTCTATTGTCTACATTTATCCTAGTTGCTGTAAGTGCATTATTTTAGCTTTAATAAACCTTTTTGTAAACGTATTATGCGATGAGTCCTCCCTATGTTTAGTCCCCACACATACACCGAGTGGGGAGCATCAAGCGGGTCCAGGCTGGAGTGTGCCGGGCTGGGAAGCCAATTAGGAGGCTGATGGATTCATCCATCGAGGAGGTTGGGTTACATACAGGAGGAATCCACATATCTGTTCACCTCATGCCATATATGATCTCTTAAAACTTGGAGATCATTGGGATCTGATAAGCGGCACATTTACCGGAAATTATATTTGGAAAAACAGATTGAAAATATTCTTTCACTGGAAGTGGTCCACTTGATTTCATAGAAAGATTTGAACATGGATTGAAATGAAAACACCAGGACACTTTATATGCATATTTTTTTTGATGAAAAAATATAATATTTTTTTGATTTTTTTTATGAACTTTTATTTTTTTTGGTGAATAATTTTCTGATGATTTTGATTTACATTATGTTATTATGTTCGTTTAGTCACATGGTGGTCATTTTTGTGATTGTTCCCAATACTTCACTTTATTGATTCACATGAGACAGCGCATATCTTTTATATTTTGAGCACCTCCTCATATTCAAGGAGTAGTAAAAGTGCAGCAGTCTTACCTATATTTAGCGCAAGGTTTTTCTATACTATTCCTGTTTATTCATAAACTGAAACTTTGTTCATTCAGAAAAGGAAGGGCCCAGTAAATTACATATTTGCCGGCCCCTTCCCCTGCACTCCGTCCTGAAGATCCCCATAGCAGTCAGTAGGAGAGGAGAGAATCCAGCAGCACTGAGGGGGCACACAGCGGAGGAAGGCAGCGGGGAGATCCAATAACATACAGGAGAGGGGGATTGGCGTGGTGGGGGGGCATTTACAAGTACCAAAGTACCGATGCCCTGAATGGTTCTGCATGTAAACATAGAAAAACATAGAAAGGAAATTGAGGACACAGCTAAAAGCCACGGGAGGATGAGGAGAAGAAGCAGCTTTTAACTGCTGCATGGAGAGCCATTCAGGGCATTGGTAATTCGGTACTTGTAAATGCCCCCCCTTATGTAAAAATCATCCCCTCCTGTTCCCGGGTTCCTCCAGCTGCAGATGTTTTCTCTGGGTTCAACATACCTGCATTTTTCTGCACCACCCAAAAGCCTATTGTGACAGAGAGGCCACACAGGCCCCCTGGAGCATGGGCTGAGTCACAATTGCGACCCCTACGACCCCCGACACTACACCAGTGAGTTGAAGTGCACTTTTCTAGGGAGAGGTGAGTGATGCCAGCGGTATTGTGCTGAAGTGAAGTCTACATTGTAGGTGGTGACCCGGGAGATAAAACGGTGAAGATCAGACCAGTGGGATTGAAGGAGTGGGCAAGTCCATCAAATGTGTAAGAGTGTGCTTACAGTAGTTCTACGCCACATTGCCAACTTTATTATCAAACACAGTCTTCCACCTAGCGAAGACTGATGATTCTGTCTGTAGGTTCACTAAGCTATAACGTTATTCGTCAGAGCAATCATTATTTTGAGCCATTTGACTACTTTTTTCAGTTTTAATTATCACCACGAGTGAAAAAACAAAACAAAACACAGCTGGCCTTGCTGGGGATAGGGCTAGAGCAGGGATGCCCAACCTTTCAAAGAGTGAGGGCCACTTAAGTGACTTAAGTAACCAGTCGCAGGCCACAATGAGTGGAGGGGGCAGATGACAGGTCTGTGTCCACTCTGCATATAGAGAGCAGACATGGATACAACCCACACTACTCTATGGGCCCTTCGAGGTAGGTGGTGCACAGGGGCGTCGGGAGGGGGTGGCTAGGGGGGCTGAAGCCCCGAATGTGACCCCGAAAAGCCCCGAGTCTATGGAATGCTGCATTCCATTGTTAGCCCCGAGCGCCGTTAGCCGGGACCGATCTGTTCGCGAGTACGGCCGAAAGTGGACGAGTGCGGCCAAAATTAGCCGAGTGCCATAGCGGCCTGAAAGCGGCCTAGTGCCATAGCGCCCGAGTGTGGCTGAAAGTGGCTGAGTGCGGCCGAGTGCCACTGGTCCTGCCTTCTGGAGCCTGCAGCGCCAATGCTAGGACCGCGGGACGTGTGACGTGACGTCCATCTTAGCCTGCAGGCTCCAGAAGGCGGGAACGCTACATCCCCACTCGGGTGGGCGGGCGGTTCGGCTCGGCTCTCCTCTCCTCCTTGGCTCAGCTCCTCTCCTCTCTGGCAGGGAAGAGTAACTGACTGACTGCCTGCTGTGACCGCACACCATGGCTGAGCTGAGGTAGGTCAGACACAGAGTGTGTGTATGTATGTCATTGTCAGTGTCTGTAGGTCAGGCAGGTCAGTGGTCACTGTCAGTGTATGTAGGTCAGGCAGGTCAGTGGTCAGTGTATGTAGGTCAGGCAGGTCAGTGGTCAGTGTATGTAGGTCAGGCAGGTCAGTGGTCAGTGTATGTAGGTCAGGCAGGTCAGTGTATGTAGGTCAAGCAGGTCAGTGGTCAGTGTATGTAGGTCAAGCAGGTCAGTGGTCAGTGTATGTAGGTCAGGCAGGTCAGTGTATGTAGGTCGGGCAGGTCATTAGTCAGTGTATGCATGTAAGGCAGGTCAGTGTATGTAGGTCAGGCAGGTCAGTGTATGTAGGTCAGTGTATGTAGGTCAGTGGTCAGTGTATGTAGGTCGGGCAGGTCATTAGTCAGTGTATGCATGTAAGGCAGGTCAGTGTATGTAGGTCAGTGTATGTAGGTCAGGCAGGTCAGTGTATGTAGGTCAGTGTATGTAGGTCAGTGGTCAGTGTATGTAGGTCAGGCAGGTCAGTGTATGTAGGTCAGGCAGGTCATTAGTCAGTGTATGTAGTTCAGGCAGGTCAGTGTATTTAGGTCAGTGTATGTAGGTCAGGCGGGTCAGTGTAATGGTCAGTGTCAGGCAGGTGTGTTTACTGGTCAGCATTGATGGGCACTGGCAAGTCACACAACCCCACCACACAGGCCCAAAAAAAAAGCCGCTCTCCTGCGATCCTGTTCAAGACTTGCTTTGCTCACATCCCTTCTGGCTCCAGATCCTGCTTGCTGTTCCACTACATCTGATATGATCCGATTACTGAACTTTAGCTATGTTTTGACTACGTTTAATCTTTTTACTTTTATTATTAAACAAGTGTGATTTAACCTCTTCGCGCCCGGGCTATAGCCGAAAGACGTCCTCATGTTTACTTCCGCAATGCACGCTCCTGGGAGCGCGCATCTGGGAAGTTTTGTGCTGGCCGTGTCCCTCGAACACAGCCAGTCACAGATCGCTGTAAACGGCCAATCACAGCGGCCGTTTACAGCGCGATCTGCGTGACCAATGAGAGATGATCTCATATGTAAACATATGAGATCATCTGTCAGTGCCGCTCTTCCTCCTCACACAGAGACAGCGTGTGAGGAGGGAGAGATGAACGGCTGCAGCAGCTGTGAGTAAAAAAAAACAAAACGAAAAAATAAATGTTCCACTTGTCCCCGCTGCCATCTGTCCTCTCTGCCACCTGTCCCCGCTGCCACCTGTCCCCTCTGCCACCTGTCCCCTCTGCCATCTGTCAGTGCCACCTGTCCCCAGTGCCATTTGTCCCCAGTGCCACCTGTCCCCAGTGCCATGTATAAGTGCCATCTGTCATCAGTGCCACGTCAGTGCCACATGTCATCAGTGCCACATAGTGCCATCTGTCATCAGTGCCATATCAGTGGCACATGTCATCAGTGCCACATATTAGTGCCATCTGTCATCAGTGCCACCTGTCAGTGTGACGTGCCATCTGTTATCAGTGTCATGTGTCATCAATGCCACGTATCAGTGCCATCTGTCATCAGTGTCACGTGTCATCAATGCCACGTATCAGTGCCATCTGTCATCAGTGTCACGTGTCATCAGTGCCACGTATTAGTGTCATTTCTCATCAGTGCCACGTATTAGTGCCATCTCTCATCAGTGCCACATGATATCAGTGCCACGTATAAGTGCCATCTGTCATCAGTGCCACATATCAGTGCCATCTATCATCAGTGCCACGTGTCATCAGTGCCCCGTATTAGTGGCATCTGTCATCAGTGTCACATCAGTGTCACATGTCATCAGTGCCACATATCAGTGCCATCTGTCATCAGTGCCACGTCAGTGTCACGTGTCATTGTCCTGGTGCTCCAGGGCCTTTAAAAGTGTACTAGTTAGTCAACAAGTTAGATGTGTAATTTATGCTCCTAGAACACGTGATGGCGCTCCCTGCATTTTGGGCCTCTCTAAGTGGCCAGGCTGTGGAAAAGTCCCACACATGTGGTATTGTAATACTCAGGAGGAGTGGCAGAATTTATTTTGGGGTGTCATTTGTGGTATACGGATGCCATGTGAGAGAAATAACCTATTACAATGACAATTTTGTGGGGAAAAAATAAAAACAAAACATTTATTTTGCAAAGAATTGTGGGAAAAAAATGACAACATCAAAAAGCTCACCATGCCTCTTACTAAATACCTTGGAATGTCTACTTTCAAAAAAGGGGTAATTTGGGGGGTATTTGTACTTTCCTGGCTTGTTCGGGTCGCAAGAAATTATCCACCAGTGCATCAGATGTGATCAATTTTGCATAATTCGCACCACAGTTTGTAGACTCTCTAACTTTCACAAAGACCTAATAATATCCACTAATTTCGGTTATTTTTACCAAAGATATGTAGCAGTATAAATTGTGGCCAAAATTTATGAAGAAAAATTAATAATTTGCTAAATTTTATCACAAAAACTAAGAAAAATTCATTTTTTTTTTCAAAATTTTCGGTCTTTTTTCATTTATAGCGCAAAAAAAACCCAGAGGTGATCACATACCACTAAAAGAAAGCTCTATTTGTGGGAAAAAAAGGACAAAAAAATTCATTTGGGTACAGTGTTGCATGACTGAGTAATTGTCATTCGAAGCTTGAGAGCACCGAAAGCTGAAAATCGGTCTGGGCAGGAAGGGTGTTTAAGTTCCCAGTAAGCAAGTGGTTAACTGTACTCTTGTCTCGACCTGATTTCATGGTTTCTGACATCCACACAGTCTCCACCATGGGACACTTCTGTCAGGTACTCACCAGGGCCGAAATGCTGAGAATGGCTTCCCTTGCAACTGAGTGCGCTATACCCCTGAAGGTGGCACAGAGGGTATCAGGCACAGAGAGGCACGGGTCGCCAGCAGGTGGACGAGGCTTGCGAGGGTATCTTCTGGTGAAGAGAAGGACTGTGCAGAGCGGACTTGACACTGGACCACTAAGGAGATCCTGGAGCAGGATGAGGGTCAAACACAGGATAAGGCAAAGCAAAGTCTTAAGGGCAGGCCTAGGGTCAAACACGGAGAATCAGTAAAAGCAAGTCCTTTGAGCAAGCCAGGGGTCAAACATGGGAGTCAGGCAGAAGCGAAGTCCTTAAGAGAAGCCGAGGGTCAAACACGGAGAAAGACAAGCAGAGAAGTCCTTTGAACAAGCCGAGGGTCAAGTACTGGAGAGATTCAGGGGTGGTCAAGACAATCCGGGTCACAACAGGCAGGCACAGGTACACAGAGTAGAAACAGGAACACTGGAAGCTGAAGAGACAAACCAGCAATTGGCAAGGGGCAGAGCTGCCTTTTATAGGAACGCCAGGGGGATACCACGATGTGCACGCACATGCCCGCGCAGATGCACTGCATCGTGCACCCGCGTGTGCCGGTCCGTCTAATTCGCGCACCTGTATGCGCTGACCCATCAAATCGCGCACCCGTATTTGCTGGCCCATCGAATCGCGCACCCGTATGCGCTGCATTATTCCTCCACTGCGCAGGCGCACAAGGAAGCCCCGATACTGGCAAGCTCAGATTCTGTTATTTCTCTGACAACTTCAATCCTAGAGGAAACTGTGTAAAAAAAAGCTCACCACACTGAGCTAAGATAGCCACCATCCCAGAAACCGTGACATCATCACAAAGGCACAAACACGTTTCATGCACACGCTGATACTAAAAAAAGTCAAATGTGCTCATTTTATAGGCTTATATGCAAGTTATTGCCATAAAAAAGTGTTTGGGGACCCGGGTCCTGCCGCAGGGGACATGTATCAATGCAAAAACAGTTTTTAAAACTGACATTTTTTTTAGGAACAGTGATTGTAATAATGCTTAAAGTGAAACAATAAAAATGAAATATTCCTTTAATTATTATGCCTGGGGGGTGTCCTTAGTCTGCCTCTAAAGTAGCGCATCTTTCCCGTGTATAGAACAATACCACAGCAAAATTTCATTTCTAAAGGAAAAAATGTCATTTAAAACTGATCGCGACTGTAATGGATTTCGGATCCCGATAATATACAGAAAAATCATTGAAAAAAAAACAGCGTGGGTTCCCCCCAGTCCATTACCAGGCCCTTTGGGTCTGTTATGAATATTAAAGGGGAACCCCGCACCAAAATAAAAAATAAAAATTGTGTTGGGGTCCCCCCAAAATCCATACTAGGCCCTCCAGGTCTGGGGGTCCCCCCAAACTACATACCAGGCCCTTATCCAAGCACGCAACCTGGCAGGCTGCAGGAAAAGGGGGTCGAGAAAGCACCTCCTCCCTGAACCGTACCAGGCCACATGCCCTCAACATGAGGAGCGTGTTTTGGGGTCCCCCCAAAACACCTTGTCCCCATGTTGATGAGAATAAGGGCATCTTCCCCACAACCCTTGCCAGGTGGTTGTGGGGGTCTGTGGGCAGGGGGCTTATCAGAATCTGGAAGCCCCCTTTAACAAGGGGACCCCCAGATCCCGCCCCCCATGTGAATGGGTGTCAGGTACATTGTACCCCTACACATTCACAAAAAAAAAAAGTGTCAACATGGTAAAGATTACAGGAGATAGTGTGGGACAAGACCTTTATTAACCACTTACAGACCACACTCCATCATTATACAGTGGCAGTTTGAAGTGGAATATCGTTGTTATGGCAGCAGCTAGCTGCCATAACCCCGGTATCCACTTTTTGACCGGGCGGTCCTCTTTCAGATAAAAGTGGTCTCAGTGGCGGATTCGCACCCCCTCCTGGTGCTCTCTGGTGCCCTCTGCCGGTTGCCGGAGCCGCCTGCAGTGGGAGAGGCGATCGCATCCTCTTCCCTGCTTGGCATGAAGCTGAGTGAGGGGAAGATGTCCCCCGCTCTGCTCCATACAATTGCAGGGCAGAAGCGACGTCAAAACATCACTTCCCCGCGACTTCAGGCTTTTTGCAATGACAGCTGTTATATTGCTGAGGGCGCGGCCACCCAGTGATGTAAATGAGTGACCCCACCCCTTCTGACTTTATGTGACGTCTCCTGTCATTTTTACCATTTTGGCACTTTTTTTGGTGAATATGTAGGGGTACAATATACCCGATACCCATTCACATGGGGGGCGCAGGATCTGGGGGTCCCCTTGTTAAAGGGGGCTTCCTGATTCCGATAAGCCCCCCACCCACAGACCCCAACAACCACTGGGCAAGAGTTGTGGGGAAGAGGATAGCAGTCACCCTTATGCTGCTAGGCAGAAATGCCAATTGGTTCCTGATAACCAAAAAGCCACTGTGTTTAATGCCACAGTGTTTTCTCCATACTGGGCCTGCACTTTAGAAAGTTTTGAAGCATCCCACATCAGATCTCCATAACTGGAGCTGAGGCTGGTCAGATATCCTTGACAGGTCACGTGACATGGTTGTTTCCTTTCAGCTTCATTGGAATGAATTGCACCCGGTTGGCTTCAGAGTTCCAAAGCAAGCATGTAGGTGGGGTGCAGCATGGTGCAGTGGCAATAATTCACACAGATAGGTACAATAAAAAACTTGTATTGAAATATGCAGAAACAGTTCATAACAGAACCCGGAGGGAAGACCACCCAACTGGGTGCACTCAGTTTTCAGCAATGGGAATGGAGAAGGTGAGCGCATGTAAAGAGGACAGAATGCTGTCTGGCTGTCTCGTGCCCAATCAGGAAGATGTCCAGAGAAGTCGAAGACCCTATGCTTTACCTATTTGTCAGGAACCGCTAATACTGTCCCTAGAAGGCGGGGTACCGTTCCCTACACTGCCCACTCGCAAGATGCATGCCAAACCTAGGGAGCCAGGGGCTTAAATTTGCTCTGCCTGACCCAAGATGGACACCAGAGTCACATGGGGTGGCAGCTTCCTCTAGAATAGCTTCCCCAGGAAGCCATAGAGGAACCCTGTTCCTCTCGACTTCCTCTACAACAAAAGTGCCACTCCGGAGAGCAGCACCGACAATGGAGAATGTAGACTGCGCCTGCCTACAAACAGAGTGCAAGGAACATTTCTAAAGCACATCTTTGTACTCTATTGATGTGCCGAAATTATGATTACTTCTTTTTAATCCACCACAGTAAGACCATGTCACTGTTTTATGAATAGAGTGTAAATGATAGTAAATTGTTAGTGATATGCAAATAAGGGGGATTTGCATATCACTAACAATTTACTATCATTTACACTTTTCCCTCTATACATCTAACTACTTAAACTCATAACTACTTAAAACTCTTGATGGATCATGTCAATATTAAATAATATTTTCTGACTGTCCAACAGTCAATGTCAAACATAGACAATATAATAAAACTTTTAACTTATATATGGGTTCTCCATGAGCTAACGCTCTGGTAACTGCTGTAGGTCCTGGCCTCTCCCCCTCTGGAACGCTGTGGTGGGGGACAACCTTTCACGTGTGACTCCTTGAAAGCCGCATTGAGTGGACCCTCATCCCCCTCTTGGTATTTCGTTGTGACATGGAGGCGCACAGAATTGTCTGATAGCTTTGTGGGGGACTCCATGACTGAGAGGCATCTCCAAATACATTGGTAACTATGCACTATAAGTTACTAAACATCTGTTTTAAAAATGTTTTATCTTATATCTTGTTTTTTAACTAATTTGAGATATATATACTATTACAAATTTTTCTTTTCTAGCAAACTCATCCTCTGAAGAGACCCCAAATACTATGGGTCGAAACGCGTCAGAAAATGTCTTGTAACAGTCATTATCATATGCTGTATATGACCCTTATGTTTGCTATTTTATGTATTTGGCATAAATATATTCCTGTTCGAGCTCACATCCTAACACTCATGTAACAACTCATTTTTTCAATAAAGAGAAAAAATGTTTTACTTTTTACCAAACGTTTACTTTTATCATTACCTACACCTAGCTGCCTAAAAACCCCCATGGGGGAAACTTCCGATTTCCTTTACCTATGGAGTAACTCATGGGAATAGATCTGCAGCTGCTATGATGGAACGAACATAGCCTGGAGAAGTTTGTCTCATCCGGGGTTGAGGCAGGAGAACCCAGACCAATGTATGTCCCAATGCCACCCCACCCGAAATCACAGGCGGCTGGGTGGGAGACCACAGGGCCAAACAGCTGGGAAAAGGAGCGAACAACCACAAAAGGATATATTTTCCAGGGATGAAGGCGTGTCTCTGCTATGTTTGGGCTGTCCTTGGTCACTTTCTGTTTTTTATAATATTAGAAATAAAGTGATGCAAAAAAGTCCAATGATCAATAATGAACGATTCTTCACAGTGATGACTCTTCTAATACAACTTTATCCCGAGTGCTCCCACCACCACATGCAATGGCCGCTCACCTCCCTTATGCGACCCCTAGGGGGTCAAATACGCCTTTGCACTTAGTGCCACTTAAGCCCCGTACACACGATCGGAAATCCCGCCAGCAAAAGACCGATGAGAGCTTTTGGTCGGATATTCCGACTGTGTGTAGGCTCCATCGGACTTTTGCTGGCGGAATTTCCGCCAGCAAAAGATTGAGAGCAGATTCTCTATTTTTCCAACGGAAAAAGTTCCGATCTCCTGTAGCAATTCTGACGTGCAAAATTCCTACGCATGCTCAGAAAAAATGTGACGCATGCTCAGAAGCATTGAACTCAATTTTCTCGGCTCGTCGTAGCGCTGTACATCACCGCGTTCTTGACAGTCGAAAGCTTAGAGAACTTTTGTGTGACCGTGTGTATGCAAGCCAAGCTTGAGTGGAATTCCGTCGGAAAAACCATCCAAGATTTTTTCGTCGAAAACTCTGATGGTGTGAACGAGGCATAAGCCTTTCAAGGCATCCTCTGTGATCTTAAATCAAGCGACACCATCATTAGCCGACTTAAGTCTCATCCGCTGTACTGCTTTCACGTTTTAAGACCAGTATTGTGGAAATACATATGAAAAAAAAACAACAAGAAAAAGTGCCTTGTATAGTGCAGTAACCGAGGGGTTAAATGATAAAGCCTCCACCCCAGCTAGCAATAAAACTCACATTTATTAACCACTTCAGCCCCGGACCAATTTGCAGCCAAAGGACCAGGCCCCTTTTTGTGATTCGGCACTGCGTCGCTTTAACTGACAATTGCGCGGTCGTGCGACGTGGCTCCCAAACAAAATTGGCGTCCTTTTTTTCCCACAAATAGAGCTTTCTTTTGGTGGTATTTGATCGCCCCTGCGGTTTTTATTTTTTGCGCTATAAACAAAAATAGAGCGACAATTTTGAAAAAAATGCAATATTTTTTACTTTTTGCTATAATAAATATCCCCAAAAAATATATAAAATAACATTTTTTTTCCTCAGTTTAGGCCGATACGTATTCTTCTACATATTTTTGGTAAAAAAAATCGCAATTAGCGATTATTTATTGGTTTGCGCAAAAGTTATAGCGTTTACAAAATAGTGGATAGTTTTGTAGCATTTTTATTAATATCTTTTTTTTTACTAGTATTGGCTGCGATCAGCGATTTTTATTGTGACTGCGACATTATGGCGGACACATCGGACATTTTTGACACATTTTTGGGACCATTGTCATTTATACAGCAATCAATGCTATTTAAATGCATTGATTCCTGTATAAATGACACTGGCAGTGAAAGAGTTAACCACTAGGGGGCGGGGAGGGGTTATGGGCTGTGACGTGTGTTTTTTTTTTTTAAAATAAGGGGGCGGGGCTGACGTCTGACATCACTGATCGGCGTTCCCGATGACAGGGAACAGCCAATCAATGACAGGCAGTGTAGGAAGCGCGGGGAGAGGTTTGTTTACACAGACCTCTCCCCGTTCTTCAGCTCTGTGACCCGATCGCGGGACACCAGCGGCGATCGGGTCCGCTGGTCCCGCGGCCGTGGTCACGGAGCTCCCGACCATGGGCGCGCGACCCACGGCAGGCCTCTTAAAGGACCACGTACCTATACATGGTTTTGCCTAGCCGTGCCATTCTGCCGACGTATATCGGCGTGAGGCGGTCGGGAAGCGGTTAAAACAATTAAAAGCATGGACTATACAATTAAGAACAGTCTCACTCAGAGTTGATCATTCCACCACCAGGCTCCACCTCAAAATGTATGACGGCAAAATGAACTATCCTATCGGCATCCCACATACCCCTTTCCCCCAACCAAGTTGTAGCTCCCCCAATAAACAAAAACAAAACCAGCAAAAGACAGTTCATTGTCTCTGCCAGTGATATATGGGCGTATGGCAGCGGGGTGAATTGGTGGATGTTTGTTACTAGTGGCAACCACACCACTACATCTGTCCTCTCCTCCTCTCTGCTCCCCTCCACTTTCTCTCTCCTCTTCTCCACTCCCATTCTCTTCTCTCTCCTCTCATGCCCACCACTCAGATCTGTGAACTTCTATCATTTCTTGCTATGTATAGTCCTTGTTGGCCGTTCTCAGAGATGGTGAAATGTTATGTAATGTTTAGAGTGAAACCACATCCTTCGCGCAAGTGAGCTGGAAACTTCTCAGGCATATTAATAGTTCCAGTGACGTTTCTGGGGAAACCACAAAGAGTCCGCTGCAGCGAGACACACAGAAGTGCTTCTATAATGTCAGCAGACTGCACCTCATCCCCCTACCAGCTACAAGAGTACAGAGAATATAGTTTTGTCTGTTGGTTTCTGGCATATAATCAGTTGTAATGCAATGAAAATGATGGAGACGATGATGATGGAGATGATAATGGAGATGATGATAATGATGGAGATGGAGATGATGATGATAATGGAGATGATGATGATAATGGAGATAAGAATGGAGATGATAATGATAATGGAGATGATGATGGAGTTGATAATGGAGATGAAGATGATGATGATGGCGATGATGATGATAGAGATGGAGATGATGATGATGTAGATTATAATAGAGATGATGATGGAGATGATCATGATAATGATCATGATAATGATAAAATTCAGGCTTCTCATCTCTATTCCATACAATTGAATTCATCATTTCTACCTCTAACGTATTCAAAGGAATGCAGGCTTCCCAATCCTATTCCATGTATTAGAATGCAGGCTTCCCAATCCTATTCCATGTATTAGAATGCAGGCTTCACACCCTTAACTCAAACAATGTATTGCAGGCTTCCCTTCCTCAACCAATCCAATGGAATGCAATCTTTCCACCCCTAACCCATCCAACAGAATGCGGGCTTCCCATACCCAACCCATCCAATGGAATGCAGGCTTCTCATACTTAACTGCAATGGAATGTGGGCTTCTGAACCTCAACCCATCCAATAAAATGCAGGCTTCCCATCTCTAACCCATTCATATGAATTCATCCTTCCTTCTCCTAACGTATTCAGCCCAATGCAGGCTTTCAACCCCTAACCCATTTTTCTTTTTAGAAAACCGGCTTCCCACCCTTAACCCATACAATTGAATGCCGGCTTCCCTTTCTTAACGAATCCATTGGAATGCAGTCTTTCAACTCTTTCAAAGGAATGTAGGCTTCCCACCCCTAACCCATCTAATAGAGTGTGTGCTCCCTTTCCCTAACCCATCCAATGGAATGTGGGCTTCCCACCCCTAACCAATCCATAGAAATACAGGCTTCCCACTCTTGGTGCTCCAGTGATTGCACAAGATCCAAGAGAGCTCCTGCTTTTGCTCTTCAGTAAATGGTGCAAAGGGTTGTAGGGTAGTATTTTCCATACCAGTGATGTAATTTTAAGAAATAAAAACGAAAAAAGTTGCACTTATTTGATTGAACCGCTAAAAATAACTGAAATGTGAATGTGGATCAAAATTAATCCAAAGGGTATTGAACCCAAGAGAAGTGAGTATTACTAAATGAGTAATGTGAATAGTCAATTGCACATATAAATAAAAAAAAATGGTACAAATGTGAACGTCTCTGAAAGGTGAAGAAATAATCTTAAATGCAACAGTATAGATATGATAGATCCAGCAAGATAAAATGTTCCAGGACTTTCACCACCACCAAGGAAAGTGATAATCACTCAATGAGTGGGGACTCTTACCGGAAGGAGTGGACCTCCTGTAGCAGCGAGGTCAAAAGCGCCTGCAGATATAGCCCTCTGCAGGGCCAGAAGGTACATCCCGTCTCAAGGATTCACTGACAGTCTGAGGCAGTCTTCCTCGATATCCCGCTACCATCCAGCTCTCTTCCTAAAAATCCCAGCCCTCCAAATATCACGGAGCGTATGAAAGAATAGGAGCTCCAATAGTGTATTAACATAAAAAACATATTTTATTACTTAAAATCCATGGCAACATGATAAAAAACGTTTGCCTGCAAAACAAAAAATTTGAACACCCGCACTTCCTGGGTCACGTGGGGCATGCTGACGTCAGCGAGTAGCTCCACCCGACATGTTTTGTCATATGTGACGTCTTCCAGGCCCCTTCCGATAAGAGTCCCTACTTATTAAGTGATTATTGCACGGGGAGATCTCCATTTTCCTTGGTGGTGGTGAAAGTCCTGGAACATTTCATCTTGCTAGATCTTTCTAATTCAAGAACACTGTTGCATTTAAGATTATTTCTTCACCTTTCAGAGACGTTCACATTTGTACCAATGTTTTTATTTATATGTGCAATTGATTTTTTACATTACTCATTTAGTAATACTCACTTCTCTTGGGAACACTTTGGATTGTTATTTTTGATCCACATTCACATTTCATTCATTTTCAGTGGTTCAATCAAATAAGCGTGACTTTTTTCGTTTTTTTATTATTTCTATTTGCATGATTATATCTCATGTTTTTTATAGCTGCTGTTCAAACATTTAAATTAATTAGCCACTTCCATTTTTTACCAGTGATGTAATTTGCCCAATAAAAAAGTGCCATCCTAACCTGTTACAGTGACTCCATTCCATAAATTAGAATTATAAGACCACACGCCATCACAGAACACTGACTCCTCAAGTGAAGATGAAAAAAAAAAAAGAAGATCTCTGTGTCCATTTTGATAAATTGATAACTAAGATGATAATTATAGATAATATATTCAGTGATTCTGGACTTCTGACCCTTATAATGACACACTGCTAGAACATTCTGGTCTGTAAAATCTCCAACGAGTAAATGCCGCTTGTATCAAAATCATACAGTTTATTCATGTATAGTGGAATACTTACATTAAAATACCAATATAAATATATATAAAAATGAATACATATATATATATATATATATATATATATATATATATATACATATATATATATATTAACCACCTGAGATCCACGCTATAGCCGAATGATGGCTACAGCACGGATCTATATTGCCGGGACTACGTCCTATGACGTCGTCCCATGTACGAGCGGCCTGCGTGCCCCCTGAAGGGCGCGCTTGGCGCGCTCTGTGATCAGCGAGTCTGTGAGACTCGCTGGATCACAGATCTGAGTAAGGGGTCGATCCCGACCCCTTACCACGTGATCAGCTGTCAGCCAATGACAGCTGATCATGTGATATCAACAGAGCCGGCAATCTGCTTTATTTTCCTCCTTGCGCTGACAGCGTGAGGAAAAAAAAAAAAGCCGATCACCGGCGGCAGTGAGAGGGACATTAGTCCCGATCACTGCAATGTGCCCCAGGTCCATGGTACCCACCTGTGCCCTATACCAGTGCCCACCAGCTCCACCTGTCAGTGTCCACCAGCTCCACCTGTCAGTGTCCACCAGCTCCACCTGTCAGTGTCCACCAGCTCAGTGCCCACAGTGCCACCTGTCAGTACCCACAGTGCCATCTGCCAGTGCCCACAGTGCCATCTGCCAGTCCCACCTGTCAGTGCCCATAATAAGTGCCTGAACAGTGCTGCACATCAGTGTCACCTACCAGTGCCCATCAGTGTCACCTACCAGTGCCCATCAGTGCCAACTATCAGTGCCCATCAGTGCCATCTATCAGTGCCATCTATCAGTGCCCATCAGTGCCATCTATCAGTGCCCATCCGTGCCACCCATCTGTGCCACCCATCCGTGCCACCCATCCGTGCCACCCATCAGTGCCATCTTATCTGTGCCCATCAGTACCGACTTATCTGTCCCCATCAGTGCCACCTTATCTGTGCCCATCAGTGCAGCCTATCAGTGCCCACCAGTGCAGCCTATCAGTGCCCACCAGTGCCGCCTCATCAGCACATATCAATGAAGCAGAAAAATTACCTGTTTGCAAAATTTTATAACAAACTATTAAACAAAATTTTCCATCTTTTTTTGTTTGTTTAGCAAAAAATAAAAATCCCAGCTGTGATTAAATACCACCAAAATAAAGCTCTATTTGTGGGGAAAAAAATGATAGAAATATCATTCGGGTACAGTGTTGTATGACCGCGCAATTGTCATTCAAAGTGCGTCAGCGCCGAAAGCTGAAAATTGGCCTGGGCAGGAGGGGGGTTTAAGTGCCCAGTAAGCAAGTGGTTAAAAACTACGTGACATAGAAAATAGGTTACAAAATAAGCAAATACTTCTAGCAAGTGGCAGCGTTGCTCCAGTTCTCTCGGATGCCCAGAGTTGCTCGTAAAAGTCTATTCAAAGCCTTGTGGAACCACCGAAATATTCACACAGTGAATACACAGTAACTGGATCTTCTGAAGTCCTCAGATCATATCACATCGTCTACAGACAGTCCGATAGGATTTCGTAGAAATTTATCTCGGCTTCCTTCTCACAGATCCAATGAAGTTTTGAAGTACAATGTTCTGCAGTCAGTTCTTGGGCCAGCTTGGCACAGGTCATGCCCTCTCTGTCGTTTCTGACATTGCTGAAAAATGAAAACATCGGCTTAGGAGGTTCTAGACATGTGCAATTAGTTTTGTTTCTTTTTGGTATTTCGTTTTTTTTCGTTATTTTCGTTCATTCGTTTTCGTAAGAATGAACGAACGATTCGCTAAAAATTAAAAAATAACAAATTAACGAATAACAAATTGTTCGAATCGAACGAATCCGAAAATAACGAAAACCTGAAAAAAACAAATTAGAAACAACGAAAGTACGAAAGAAGAAAATCCGAAAAACGAAAACAGGAACAACGAACATGAAAATGAACGAAAAAATTTGTACATTCGTAACTTTTTTTTTTTTGTTGAATTGGTAATTTTCGGACATTCGTTACTTTTTTTTTTTTTTTCGATTCGTAATTTTCCGTGTCTCTTACAATGGCGCTGCTTAACGTGCTTTCGAATGCATTGAACGAAAAAATTCGTACATTCGTAACTTTTTTTATTTTTTTTTCGATTCGTAATTTTCCGTGTCTCTTACAATGGCGCTGCTTAACGTGCTTTCGAATGGATTGAACGAAAAAATTCGTACATTCGTTACTTTTTTTATTTTTTTTTCGATTCGGAATGTTCCGTGTCTCTTACAATGGCGCTGCTTAACGTGCTTCGAATGGATTGAACGAAAAAATTTGTACATTCGTAACTTTTTTTATTTTTTTTTTCGATTCGTAATTTTCCGTGTCTCTTACAATGGCGCTGCTTAACGTGCTTCGAATGGATTGAACGAAAAAATTCGTACATTCGTAACTTTTTTTTTCGATTCGTAATTTTCCGTGTCTCTTAAAATGTAATAATAGCATACACATTACATAAAATTATGAATTATGCTCCGATTACGAATCCAAGAATGTTACGAATGTACAAATAAATACGAATGCGTCCGAATTTCGAATAAATGAATAAACTAAAATTAAACTAACGGAAAAAACGAATCAACGAAAAAATAACTCTTACGAATGTACGAATCGTTACAAATACGAACACCGACGACTTACGAATTTACGAATCGTTACGAATCAACGGAAACGAAAAAAACGAAACGAAAATAAACAAATTTTTTTTGTTGTGCACATGTCTAGGAGGTTCTTCACTCTGAAACACATAGCACCATTTATCTGTCTGTGGTATTTCTGATACAAAGACCCAGTAGACCCATCACTGGTTCAGGGTGGGTTCCTGATCGATCGATTATACAGTGGTGTGAAAAAGTGTTTGCCCCCTTCCTCATTTCCTGTTCCTTTGCATGTTTGTCACACTTAAGTGTTTCGGAACATCAAACCAATTTAAACAATAGTCAAGGACAACACAAGTAAACACAAAATGCAATTTGTAAATGAAGGTGTTTATTATTAAAGGTGAAAAAAAATCCAAACCATCATGGCCTGTGTGAAAAAGTGATTGCCCCCCTTGTTAAAACATACTATAACTGTGGTTGTCCACACCTGAGTTCAATTTCTCTAGCCACACCCAGGCCTGATTATTGCCACACCTGTTCACAATCAAGGCATCACTTAAATAGGAGCTGCTTGACACAGTAAGGTCCACCAGAAGATCCTTAAAAGCTACACATCATGCCGAGACCCAAAGAAATTCAGGAACAATTGAGAAAGAAAGTAATTGAGATCTATCAGTCTGGAAATGGTTATAAAGCCATTTCCAAAGCTTTGGGAATCCAGCGAACCACAGTGAGAGCCATTATCCACAAATGGCGAAGACATGGAACAGTGGTGAACCTTCCCAGGAGTGGCCGGCCGCCCAAAATTACCCCAAGAGCGCAGCGACGACTCATCCAAGAGGTCACAAAAGACCCCACAACAACGTCCAAGGAACTGCAGGCCTCACTTGCCTCAGTTAAGGTCAGCGTTCATGCCTCCACCATCAGGAAAAGACTGGGCAAAAATGGCCTGCATGGCAGAGTTCCAAGGAGAAAACCACTGCTGAGCAAAAAGAACATCAAAGCTCGTCTCAATTTCTCCACAACACATCTTGATGATCCCCAAGACTTTTGGGACAACATTCTGTGGACCGATGAGACAAAAGTGGAACTCTTTGGAAGGTGTGTGTCCAAGTATATCTGGCGTAGAAGGAACACTGCATTTCAGAAAAAGAACATTATACCAACAGTAAAATATGGTGGTGGTAGTGTGATGGTCTGGGGCTGTTTTGCTGCTTCAGGACCTGGAAGACTTGCCGTGATAAAAGGAACTATGAATTCTGCTGTCTACCAAGAGATCCTGAAGGAGAATGTCCGACCATCTGTTCGTGTACTCAAGCTGAAACGAACTTGGGTTCTGCAGCAGGACAATGATCCTAAACACACCAGCAAGTCCACCACCGAATGGCTGAAGAAAAACAAAATGAAGACTTTGGAGTGGCCTAGCCAAAGTCCTGACCTGAATCCTATTGAGATGTTGTGGTATGACCTTAAAAAGGCCGTTCATGCTCGAAAACCCTCCAATGTAACTGAATTAGGACAATTCTGCAAAGATGAGTGGGCCAAAATTCCTCCAGGACGCTGTAAAAGCCTCATTGCACGTTATCGCAAACGCTTGGTTGCAGTTGTTGCTGCTAAGGGTGGCCCAACCAGTTATTAGGTTTAGGGGGCAATCACTTTTTCACACAGGGCCATGATGGTTTGGATTTTTTTTCACCTTTAATAATAAACACCTTCATTTACAAATTGCATTTTGTGTTTACTTGTGTTGTCCTTGACTATTGTTTAAATTGGTTTGATGTTCCGAAACACTTAAGTGTGACAAACATGCAAAGGAACAGGAAATGAGGAAGGGGGCAAACACTTTTTCACACCACTGTATCATTCAGGACAAATGTGTAACTAAATGTATCTTTCTAAAATCTTCATACTCACAATTCTGTGTTGTTATCTCTCCAGTACCAGAGAGGCGTCTCATATGTATCCCGACGTTCCTTCACCAGTCCAATCCAGAAATCCTTCTTCATATTCTTCACTAAGGTCTGACAACGAAATCTCAGGTCAGTTAAAAGTTCAACTCATTGTTCATATAGATGCTGTTTACATATGAAAATGTCAGATCTATATAACCGTATTATAAAAATGATAACAGCGTGTGACTGTGAGGGGACATTAGAGTGTAAGCTCTTCTGTACAGAGACTGATGTGGCTGTGGGGGAGGGGACATTAGAGTGTAAGCTCCTCTGTACAGAGACTGATGTGGCTGTGGGGGAGGGGACATTAGAGTGTAAGCTCCTCTGTACAAAGACTGATGTGACTGGCTCAGTGATCTCTGTACAGCACTGCGGTATATGTCAGAGCTATATAAATGTATAGTTATGTAGCGGCCATAACCCCGAGGGGCGGCCTTGACTTTCTGGGTTTACAAGTTACCTCCTCGTGGCTTGTCGGTTGTTGTCTAGGGGTTCCCAGGGTTAGTACCCAGTGGCTTCAGACGCTGACACATAAAAGTCCTTTTTAAGGTTTTTATTTTGTAGGGGTAACTTCCAACATAACACAATCTCGGGTGGGAATAGAGGGCACGGGTGATAAAACTCAGGCACTTTGAACTGCTGACATCCACTGAATGTCTCTAATTAGCTCAGAGAGTAGCCACTCACAGCTGGGCGCTTCACTGCTGGATAAACCTCCAACCAGAGATCTAGCAGCCAACATGTGACCCGGAGACTTAGTAAAGTCTCTGCCACAGACTAGATTGGAACTGAAGAGAAGTAGGAACCTTCCTCACAGTCCCCGGATCTCTCAGCCTTCTTGGCGATACTGTGAGAAGTGTGGATTCTTTAGACCCCTTTTCACACTGGGGGCGTTTTTCAGGCATTTTTCAGGCACTTTAGTGTTAAAAAAAAAGCGCCTGTAAAGCGCTTGAAAGAAGCCTAATCTGCAATCTCAATGTGAAAGCTTTAAGAGCCCTTTCACACTGCCAGTGCCTGAAAAACGCTCATAAAGCGCCGCTTAAACTAGTGACGCTTTACCAGCGTTTTTCGAGCGCTAGTGGGGCGATTTTAACCCCTGCTAGTGGCCAAATAAAGGGTTAAAAGCGCCCACAAAGTGCTGCTGCCATAAGCACTTTGCAGGCGCTTTTCAGGTGCTTTTCAGGCGTTTTGCAGGCGCTTCCCATTGATTTCAATTGGAAGGGGCGCTTTAGGAGCCGTGTATTCACCGCTCCAAAAGCGCTGCAAAGAAGCTGCTTGCAGGACTTTTTTTGATGCCCCGCCAGTGCAGCGCCTCAGTGTGAAAGCACTCAGGCCTTCACATTGGGATTGCAGTTGCGGCTTCTTTCAGGCGCTTTACAGACGCTTTTTTTTAACGCTAAAGCGCCTGAAAAATTCCCCAGTGTGAAAGGGATCTCAGTGTGAAAGCACTCAGGCCTTCACATTGGGATTGCAGTTGCGGCTTCTTTCAGGCGCTTTACAGGCGCTTTTTTTAACGCTAAAGTACCTGAAAAACGCATGAAAAACGCCCCAGTGTGAAAGGGGCCTTAGTGTCCATACATCTCAGCTCCCAGGCTCTTACCGAGCAGCCAGCTTGTTGGCCCTCCTCCGAAGAGTCCTCCCCCGGTCACTTGTGCGAGTTGCCGTGTCCCTCCAATACCGAGAGCACACCGGGACACCTCCGAATCCTCCTTCAGTTACTGGGCCTCGGGCTAGCCAGATCCGTGACTCGGGAACGGACGGATCCCCACCCCCGACCATGAGGGCCTCTGGGGCTGGTCGGATTGACCATGCTTGCGGGACGGCAGACACTCCTGGGCCCTCGCGGGGCTACCCCGGACCAGAACCAGGAATCAAAGCAGCAGCCGAACCCCGAGCACGTGACTTCAGCACCTTAAATACCCCTTCCCAGAATACACAGCGGGGCCAGACGTGCCCACTGATTGGCTCCGGGAAAGATTGGTACCTAACATGTCCAACCAGGCTTGGTTCTCAGCCTGTCATGGGGGCCTCACTGCACCAATCACCAGGCAGAACCTCAGTACAGCCCAACCAGACTGATGCCAAAGTAAATCTGTACAATTATCCCCCAGAACCCCATTACAGTTCTGAGAAAAACTAAATTTGCACTGATAGCGCCCACTTAGTTAAGTGTGACCACTACAGTAATAATAGTGTGTGACTGTGGGGGGGCTTTGGAGTGTAAGCTCTTTTGGTGCAGAGACTGATGTGACTGGCTCAGTGTTCTCTATACACCACTGCGGTATATGTCAGAGTTATATAAATGTATAATAATCATAGCAGTAATGTTAATAATACCAGCAGTTCAGTCTGTGTAGATCTGACGGTAGCCAGCCCGGCCTTGTGTGATTTGCAGAATTTGGCACTCTCATTTCGGGATTCCTCGATGTCTGAGAAGAAGTAACACATTTCATTGTGGAAGATCCAATTCTCCGGACAAGGATGTATTTCTGCTGAGTGAGAAAATTTAGTTTGTAGAATTATCTGTAACTTGGAAACTTGATGAACCCAATTTCATTGATTATCTATTGGAATAATGGTGGACATCAGTATGAGGGAGGAAAGCAGGAACATCCAACAGGACCAGATTTTTAGCCTTGGTCACCTTGTATGGATGTTTCTTGGTGCCTCCCTTTTATGATGTACATACTGTGATATGGGGGTTGCTTAGCTCAGAGTCCACATCATTCAGAACTGTATTTAACCGCTTAAGGACCGCCTCCTGCACATTTACGTCGGCAGAATGGCACGGCTGGGCACATGGACGTACAGGTACGTTGCTCTTTAAGTGCCCAGCCGTGGGTCGCGCGCGTGCCAACGGTGGCACGCTCGCGACCCGGTCCTGAGCTCCGTGACCGTGGCCGCGGGACCCGCTGACCCGATCAGCCGCTGGTGTCCCGCGATCGGGTCACAGAGCTGAAGAACGGGGAGAGGTCTGTGTAAACAAACCTCTCCCCGTGCTTCCTAGTGAGACTGCCACTGATCGTCTGTTCCGTCATCGGGAAAGACGATCAGTGATGTCGAATGCCAAGCCACGCCCCCTTACAGTAAGAAAACACACATAGGGCTCACTTAACACCTCCCCGCCCCCTAGTGGTTAACCCCTTCACTGCCAGTGTCATTTACACAGGAATCAGTGCATTTAAATAGCACTGATTGCTGTATAAATGACAATGGTCCCAAAAATGTGTCAAAAATGTCTGATGTGTCCGCCATAATGTCGCAGTCACAATAAAAATCACTGATTTTACATTACTAGTAAAAACAAATTATTAATAAAAGTGCTATAAAATTATCCCATATTTTGTAAACGCTATAACTTTTGCGCAAACCAATCAATAATCGCTAATTGTGATTTTTTTTTTACCAAAAATATGTTGAAGAATACGTATCGGCCTAAACTAAGGAAAAAAAACTTTTTTTTTATATATTTTTTGGGGATATTTATTATAGCAAAAAGTAAAAAAATATTGATTTTTTTTCAAAATTGTCGCTCAATTTTTGTTTATAGCGCAAAAAAATAAAAGGTGATCAAATACCACCAAAAGAAAGCTCTATTTGTGGGGAAAAAAAGACGCCAATTTTGTTTGGGAGCCACGTCGCACGACCGCGCAATTGTCAGTTAAAACGACGCAGTACCGAATCGCAAAAAGGGGCCTGGTCCTTTGGCTGCAAATTGGTCCGGGGCTGAAGTGGTTAAGGGCATGGCAGCCCAGTTTTATTCAAAAGGGAAAACAAAGTTCACAAACTAGTTGCCCATGTAGGGTTTTTTTCTCCAGAAAATACAAATAAAGAAACTGCTAGCCCACCTGGCTACACTATTACAGCACTGCTTCTATTAGCACTGGCCTCACAGACCACAGGTTTCTCCACCTTACTCAGCCTTCTGGTCACTGTACAAGCCCATTCTTGCCCCCCAGATAGGGTTCTCCGAGCACTTCTAAGGAACTCAGACTTCCTCCAGCCCCCCTGGACTTACTAGTCACCTCAGCTCTCCCGGACTGTCTGGACCCATGTAGCTGTCCTGACTCTTCCAGTCCCTGCAACATAGCATCTCATCTCCCAAGAAGGTCACCCCTCCTGGCTGGAGCACACAGCTATCTTCACACAGAGACTCTATCTCTAAATGGCAGTAACTCCCCTGAGCTACTCTCAGACCTGGCTAATAACGACCCCGCACACCTGTGCACTCACACAGGTCGCAGGCATCTAGCAAAACATGGACATAGGATTGAAGGTTACGTCCTAACCTAGACACTTTTGGAACCTTCAAGGTCAAGGCCCCAGTCCAATAGTACCAAACATGGAGACATGCCAAAGCTTCTAAAACGGCACCTTTGAGAATCCCATGTTATCTTTATATCCATTTCTTAATCTCGCACCATGGCAGAGCCTCGTACACAGTTTCTACAACAATTTGCTGTATTTTGGATTTTGTATAGTGTAATTTCTCCAGCGGTTTGTAGGGGAACACTGCAATCAGCTGTACTGTAAATGCCAATTTGTGTGAAGATGGCAAGACTGGCATTTTGTGGTTGAAATAAATAAAATTCAGAAATAGATGACAACAACCAGCTACATATTTTCACATTGATAACATAGTGCTCGGCCTTTATACAATTACAGTTTTGCATATTCAAAAATGCTGAAGGAAATATTGTGCGGAGTATCCCACTCACCCCCAGGAGAAACATTGTCCTGAATTCTTTCAGTCATGCAGTTGAGTTTTCTCTCCGTATCCTGCAGTCTGTGCGTGACATTTCCCTCATGGGCGGGACAAGTGCAGAAGAAGCCTGAAACATTATTTCATAGATATTATTATCCTCTTCTCTTAGCGCACACTGCACCTGTCCATTGTGATTAGATAATGACCTGAAGCTTTCAATCTCCTGTATGACTACTTTCTACTCTCCTGGCCAGGATTTCACCTGATCTAAACTAATCCCATGGAACTTTCTACGTTCTACTCCCATTTTACTTATACCACCAAGCTTAACCAATTCGATAGAACTCTCCGCCACCTACTCTCCTCTCCAAAACCCAATCTATGAAACATTCTACTTCCTAATATTCTCTCTGGGAGGTGAACACATTACTTAAAATTCTTTAATTTCTACTCTCCTTTCCAGAAAATCTCCAGGACTAAACCTAGTCTATAAAACTTTTATCATTCACTCTACCCTTCTTCAGTTCCCTTGAGTTAAACCTAGTCTATGAACCTTTCTACTTCTTACATTCCTCTCTAGGGTATCTTTTTGTTCAATAGTTTTTTGTGAAGTAATATACAGTAGATAGGATGACAGAGATTAGAACAATCAGGGCCAATATGGAAAAAAAATGTAACATCAATTCCATGGACACCAGAGAGGAAAGTATGCATAAAAAATTAAATAACATTATTAGTCAAGCCATTTGTATAGTCTTCTCAATTCCATTTGTTGGTTTTGAGTAATTGTTTGTGATGTGTACATACTTATAATATGTAACATCCAATTCATTTTAGTTTTTAGACCAGGGGTCTCCAAACTGTGGCCCTCCAGTTGTTCATGAACTATAATTCCCATCATGCCTAGTCATGTCTGTGAATGTCAAGAGTTTTACAATGCCTCATGGGACGTATAGTTCCGCAACAGCTGGAGGGCCGTAGTTTGGAGATCCATGGTCTAGAAACTAAAATGAATCGAATGTTACATATTAGAAGTATGGCACACATCACAAAGAAATTACTCAAAACCAACAAATGGAATTAAGAAGACTATACAAATGGCATCCAAGCAAGAAAGAAGCAAGAAAAAAGAAAGGAGGAAAAATAAGTAAACAAGGAGAGTCATAATAAAGCAAATAGAGAAGGATAGTAAGACTGGAGGGGTACAGAAGGAGGGAGGGAGTATGTATCCCAGGGGTAATCTGAGAATTTGGTCTGCTAAGCAGGATTTCTATGGTATCAAGAGAAAGGCCGTTGAGAGTAGTAACTATGATAGACTCATCCGGGACAGAGGCTTTTGGAGGGGACTGAATGCTAGCCTCTTGTCTACTGACTATGGGCCCTGGTTTGTTAAGAGGAACCTTTTTTTCAGCTCCCCATGCACCTCTTATGTCTAAGTCCCCCTGTGCCTATTAGGGGCACAGGGTGACTGAGAAAATGATGGACAGCTATTTAGTGGACATTGAGAATATGGCTTGGAACAGTAATATGTATCCACAATATCTCCCAGGAAATATACACAGACTATTCCTGGTTTACTTAATTCTGAACTATGCATGTTAATTGTGTGGAGATGCAACCCCATCTCACAGGTGCATATAAACAGTATATGCCTGATTTTGGCAGGTATACTAATTACACACCTGTGGGCTGGGTTCAAAAACATCCCAGGAAGAGAAGTCTGTGCTCAGACTTGGAGACGGCTCCGCCCAGCAGACAGGAAGTCTGGTTAGGAGGTCAGGAGAGTTCCAGGAGGTCTCGGAGCCTAAGATTGCAGGTGGCAGTCTGTGCGTACGTCTGAAGCAGGCAGGTGCAGCCTGTGACTAAAGCAGCACGAAGCTGACAGTGAATAAGCCAGGAGGCTATTGTTTTGGAATACAGTGATGGTGAAACCCCCTGCGAGGGAAGATTTCTGTTGGTTTGAACTTTTTCGTTCCCTTTAAGTAAAAGTGGGCTGCCATGCCCTAAAAACACAAGTCTGGAGTCGCACGTTTCTGGAAAATTGCATGCACCACTTGTAGCTAATCACCCCGGATCGTCACAATTGAAAGAGCTGATCACATTGGCCTCTGTACAATGTGGGAGACAGATAGCCTGCTACTGGGGGCTCCTGCTATTCTGTTAAGGTTTCCTGTGTTTATACTTATGATAATGTGGATTGTGTCACCTAGGCTGGTTAAATGACTAGCTAATTAGATCATGTTAATTTATGTTTCTGGTTACACTTGTATTGTTAGGGTAATATGATCAGGAGGGGGGAATGTCTTTCTCAAGTGTATAAAAGTCTGAATACTTGTTTCAAATAAACAGTTCTATTTCTGGTGTACTCCAAAACTGGTGTTGCCCAGTAAAGATTTGTTAAAATGAGGATATAAGTACTGAATTACTCAAGGTTACCACTCTAGGATATTTTCTGAGCTAAATATAGTCTATAGTACTTTCTGTCTTGCTACTTTCCTTTTCAGGATTTCTCCAGAGTTCAACCTAGCCCATGAAACTCTTTGCTTTCAACCCCTAAACTGAATACATTGCATGGAACTCTCTACCTTCTACTTAACAGGATGTCTCCTGAAGCTTAACCAAATCCATGGTACTCTCCACTTTCATTTCCTCTCCTCAGAATTTCTAGTTGAACCTAGTTTCTACTTTCTACTCTCTTCTCCATGATTTTGCCTGAGCTCAAGCAAGTCAATGGCACCCCCGCGCGCCCAGACACCGGTGCGTACACCAGCACCCAAGGAACATGCAGACCAGTGATCACATGGGCTAGTGCGCACAGGTGCGCGCATTAGCGCGCACAGGCGCACGTGCCCGAACACCAGCGCGCACACCAGGGACAACCGAAGCACGCACGGCAGTGACCACAGGACCGCGTACACCAGCGCGCACATGAACACGCGCACTGGAGCGCACCGGCGCCCATCAGAGTGGCCAGCATATTGCGGGACCAGGTAACCTTTCTGACAATCCAGGATGTCTACTTAGTTTAACCAAATCAATAGAACTCTTTACTCTCTTCTCTTCAGGATTTCTTCTGAGCTTAACCTAGTCCTTGGAACTTTCTGCCTTCTACTGTCCTCTCCAGGATTTCCCCTGCGCTCGAAATAGTCTTTGAAACTCTCTACTTTATACTCTCCCTGAGCTGAATACATTACATTTACTCTCTAGGACGTCTCCTGAGCTGAACCTGTTCCATTAAACTCTCTACCTTTTATTTATCTCTCCAGGATATCTCCTGGACTAAACATTATCTATTGAACTTTCCTCCTTCCACTTCCTTTTCTGTTTTTTACTTGAACTACACCTAGTCAAAGGACCTGAACTAAACAAATCCCATGGAACTCTCCTCTGCAAAACCCAATGGATGTAACATTCTATGTACTAATTTTCTCTCCAGGACTTCCCCTGAGGTGAAAACATTACAAACAACTCTCTAATGTCTACTTTCCTTTCCAAGACATCTCCAGGACTTAACATATTCTATTGCACTTTTATCTTTCACTCTACTCTTTCTTAATTTCCTTAAACCTCCATGATCATTTCTTCTTCCTACTCTCCTCTCAAGAATATCTTCTGAGTTAAACTTAATCTGTGGAACTTTCACTACTCTGCTCTTTTGGATTTAACCTGAGCTGAACCTACTTATGAAAGTCTCTCATTCCTATTTTCAACTCCAGGATTTTCTCTAAAATTAATACATTCCCTGGAAATCTTTACTTCCTACTCTCTAAGATGTCTCTAAGATTAGTTGAACCAATTGGATGGAACTCTCTACTTTCTTCTCTCCTCTTCAGCCTTTTTGAGCTGAGCTGAATCTATTCCATGTAACTTTCTACCTTCTACTTCCTCCCTATGGATTGTTCCTTCTTTATCACTCTCCCTTTCTCTTACATTTGGCCACCTTAGAGGTACAGAAGATGTTTGGCCATCTATAGATAGGATTCTGACAATATGAGTGGACGAATTCACACTTACCTTTCAGTGCCAGGCACACAAATGTAATCCCAAACAGCAGACAAGTCAAAGCCAAAATGAAAAATAAAATGTGTTGCATCCTCGAGCATCGACCTGTATGAGCAAAAATACAGAAAGTTCTATCAAAAGTATCTTACTGAAATGATTGACCAACCATACTATATATCTAGAGCATGGGTGGAATATAACCATGTGTTACTGCAGAGTACCAAAAAATGGACAGGTAGGGCTAGAACCCTGGAGCTGTCCTATTGGTACTGCTATCCCAAAATATAACAGTGGTGTTTGTATATAGTGTCTCGTTTCTAGGCTAGCAGCTTCTATGCACCAAAGGATTCCCACAGTTTCCTTGGTTTATAGTGAAAAAGGAAGGGTCTACGATTAAATCCTCACACCACAAATTATTAATCTAGATACAAATTTATTCCAAAGTAAGGTCAGGTAGAAGACCAAACAAGGAAGCCAACATGTTTCAAAGACCTAAACTCACCTCATTCCTCAGATCTAAGGAAGATACAATGTTAATGGCATTTTAACCAGTAAAAAAGTAAAGGACTCATCAACAGCTGGTTTAGCAGAGAATGGAGACATTCACAGAAAGGAGACCACAGAGAACGTGTCATTGTAGTGTCCTGACCAGGCACAAGGATGAAGACAACAGACCTAGGGATCTTTTTTTTCATTTTGGAATATGAAAAGGGGCTCTACATGATGAGTGAATCTTTGGAGGGTTAATGAAGTAATGCAAAACATAATTGATGGGTGATTAGATGGGTGATTTAATAAGCAGTTTGATGGGTGATTTGATGGATGATTTAATGGGTGGTTTGATGGGTGATTAGATGGGTGATTAGATGGGTGATTAGATGGGTGATTTGATGGATGATTTGATGGGTGATTAGATGGGTGCTTAGATGGGTGATTAGATGGGTGATTAGATGGGTGATTAGATGGGTGATTAGATGGGTGATTAGATGGGTGATTAGATGGGTGATTTGATGGATGATTTGATGGGTGATTAGATGGGTGATTTGATGGGTGATTAGATGGGTGATTTGATGGATGATTAGATGAATGATTTGATGGATGATTAGATGGGTGATTAGATGGATGATTAGATGGATGATTTGATGGGTGATTTGATGGGTGATTAGATGGGTGATTTGATGGATGATTAGATGGGTGATTAGATGGGTGATTAGATGGATGATTAGATGGGTGATTAGATGGGTGATTAGATGGGTGATTAGATGGGTGATTAGATGGGTGATTAGATGGATGATTAGATGGGTGATTAGATGGATGATTAGATGGATGATTAGATGGGTGATTAGATGGGTGATGTCATGGATGATTAGATGGGTGATAAGATGGGTGATTTGATGGGTGATTAGATGGATGATTAGATGGATGATTAGATGGGTGATTAGATGGATGATTAGATGGGTGATTAGATGGGTGATTTGATGGGTGATTTGATGGGTGATTAGATGGGTGATTTGATGGATGATTAGATGAATGATTTGATGGATGATTAGATGGGTGATTAGATGGGTGATTAGATGGATGATTAGATGGGTGATTAGATGGGTGATTAGATGGATGATTAGATGGGTGATTAGATGGGTGATTAGATGGGTGATGTGATGGGTGATTAGATGGGTGATTAGATGGGTTGTTTGATGGGTGATATGATGGATGATTGGGTGGGTGATTAGATGGGTGATGCGATGGATGACTAAATGGGTGATTTGATGGGTAAATTGATGGGTAATTAGATGGGTGATGATGGGGTGATGATTGGGTGGGTGATTAGATGGGTGATGATGATGATGATGATTGGGTGGGTGATTAGATGGGTGATGTGATGGATGACTAAATGGGTGATTTGATGGGTAAATTGATGGGTAATTAGATGAGTATTTAATGGGTGATATTATAGGTAATTAGATGGGTGTTTTGAATGGTAATTTAATGGACAATTTAATAGGTGATTAGATGATTAGAAGGATGATGTGATGGGTGATTAGATGGGTGACTTATTGGGTGACTTGAAGTGTGATTTGATGGGTGATAAGTTAGGTGATTGGATGAGTGATTGGATGGGTGAATTGATGAATGACTTGGCGTGTGATTAGATGGCTGATTTGATGAGTGATTAGATGGATGATGAAATGGGTTATTTGTTGAGTGGATTTATTAATTATTTGATGGGTGATTTGATGGGTAAATTGATGGCTTCTTGCTTACCTGCTCGGACTGGGGGTCTCCCAGACAGTTCATGTGTGCCTTCTCCTCCAAGTTCCAGGATTGTCCTCTCTTCCCTGTATGTGATCCCCTCTGAGCCATAACGATCTACACAATACATCAATGTGTCAATAAATAACATAAGAGCGTAAGCTTCTCTTCTGTCTATGTTAGAGCTATATACTATAAGGTATATTAATAGTGTGTGACTGTGTAGGGAAATTAGAGTGTAAGCTCCTCTGTTGCAGAGATTGGTGTGCCTGGGCCAGTGTTCTCTGTACAGCACTGCGGTATATGTCAGAGCTATATTCATGTACAATAATAATAGTGTGTGACTTTGTGGGGACATTAGAGTGTAAGCTCTTCTGGTACAGAGACTGATGTGACTGGCCCCATGTTCTCTGTACAGCACTGTGGTGTATGTCAGAGCAATATAAATGTATATTAATAATAATGGTGTGTGACTGTAGGGGAGGGGACATTAGAGTGTAACCTCCTTTGGTACAGAGACTGATGTGACTGGCTCAGTGATCTATGTACAGCACTGCGATATATGTCAGAGCTATATAAATGTATAATAATAGTGTGTGATGTTATTGCCACTGTTGGTCTTGCAGTGAACCATAAAAAGAGACCCAATCACCCACATGTGGAGGAGATCGCCTAGGGCATACCCAGGGAGCTTCATTGTGACTAAGCCACATATAGAAATAATAGACTATGTGCTAAAGAAGGGCTCAATGGGTCACACTTCTGAGGATGGTATCATCCAAAGATGGAATACTGCGATCCTCTTACATGGAACAATCAGGTGAACCAAATAAATGCACAATTGTCTGAGCTGAGGCCTTATCGGAGTGCTCTGAGTGTGGTAAGGAAAGCAGGATCATCCATAACCTCTGCGCAAAGACGTGTTCACAAGAACATTGAAGGGTGACAGTCACAAAGACACTCTCTAATGCAAAATAGAAGTCCTTCAACTAATTTCCTCTGAGGAAAGGGAGTCCTTTTTAGTTGAGAAAAAATACATTTTAAAAATTGCTGTTCCAAGAAGCAAAACTTTATATATAAATTCAGAGTAATGTTTTTTTTTTTCTCTGCTCTCTACTATAGACACCTCATTAAACCTCAGAATAATCTCCAGCCAAATGTGTATCAAACAGAGACATCCTGTGGGATAATCTCTGTACATAGATTTTACTCACAATTTCATGGTATGTGTAAAAAAAATCAGCATTAAATGTCAAATTTAGCAAGGAAACCCTCTTTGTGAAATAAGCGATGAATAGTTTAACACATATAATGAAAATGATCAAATAGCGCACAGTAAAGGTCTAACCCCGCTATGTCCCCTCATACAGTATATACTGTTCCCTAGCGCTCCGGTCCTTTTCTGCTTTCCTTCTATGAGGTATCTCAGCCTCTGATCACTACATCATAAATTGTTTCCCTCTGCCTTCTGTAGTTTATCCCAGGGAGTAAATAACCTCTATGACTGTTATAAAGGTACCCTGTACTTGTAGCCAGTTGGACTGCCATTGTTGGCCTTTGTTTTGGTGAGCCTCATTTTCCTGCTCTGCCAATTACAAGTGCCGAATCAAGTGCACATCCTACATAAAGCTGTCACCAGACCAAACCTTGGATTTATGGCTGCCCTACAAATGCCCCAGGACCAGGAGTTCCCAAAACTGAGCACTCATGGGAGCCCTGAAGGTGTTGCCCAGTTGGCCATCAAGCAATGTCTCCCAAACCTGGCCATCATCCATGATAGATCAGAACAAATATGCTATCTGTTGTGTATAACCTTTATGGCATGGGTACCTTGCTTCCTCATTGTAGCCAGTATGACTGCTGTTGTCAGCCTTTGTTTGAGAAAGGTTCATGCCCCTGGCTTGCCAGTTGCAATCAGATGCACATCCTATATAACACAGCCATTGGACAGAGCCTCAGGCCTATTGTGTGCCCTATGGCACCAAACAAGTACAAATCTTGATGCTGGGAAACACAAATGCCCCAAGACCAGGAGTTCCCAGCACTGAACACTTATGGGAGGCTTTTGAAGAGCCCAGGGTTTGCCCAGCTGGCCAGAGGCAAATTTTTCCTAGAGTCTGCCATTACAAAAATGCTGCGTTTTTGTTAGCCCAGTGAGTGCTTTTCTATAGGTACCCTGCCCTGTATTTGCAATCAATTTTACAGCCATTGTTTAAAGTGGAATAAACCCCCCTATCGTTTTCAGCCAAGGAAGCTGCCATCTTTGCCTCTGTTTAATCTTCAACTGCCACAGTGCTGCACATGTGATCCGTTATGACACCAGCCATTGGATGGTTTGACTGTTTGGTTGAGAGCACAGCCAATGTGCAGTTAGCATTCCCGGAATGCCTTTTTTTTTAAACTGTTAAATCGATGGGTTTACTTCCACTTTAAGATTTTCTGCAGATTTTTGTGTTCAGATTTACCAAAACCATATAATATGAGGTCAAATCTTAAGAGTTTCAATTTGTATGCAATCAGCCAGGCCCTTGCCCTACATGGTTTTGGCGAATCCGAAGACAAAAACCTGCAGAATAACCGGATCATCATCGGATGACCTGAGGAAGGAGGCCATACCTCCGAAATGCATTGTCATGGCAACTGTGTGACATTCTCACTCTCCCCCCCCCCCGTATCCTGCTCGTGTGGGTTTGTGTGTTCTTTGAAGAGCAGCGCAGGCTGGACCGGACGCAATCGCATTAGGATCTGCACGTGGAGCATGGTGGTGGATAGCCTCGGATGTGCTGCCAGGATCCGGGCAGCTAGGTTGAACGTCCACGGCTCCCCCTTCCCCTGTCGGGATCTTGAGGTGGTTTTAGGAGTGCGACCCCAGTGGAATCCTTATGCTGTATCTATCTTCACACAATGTGAGTTCGACCATTGTAGTGTTTTTATCTTTACCATATTAAAGCCGAGTTACACTAGGGCCGCTTTGCGATCTCTTCTTTTGTGGCACACCCTAAATAACTTAGACACAACACCCAAACTTAGAGCTATGGCTTCCCTATGACACCAAATAAGTACAAATCCTGGATGCTGGGAACCAAAAAAGTTCAAGGACCAGGATTTTCCAAAACTGACCACTCATGGAAACCTGGGATCCCCTGGGGAGTCCATGGTTTGCTTAGCTGGCCATCAGGTAATGCTTTCCAAAGCCTGCCATGATAGATCAAAACAAAAATACTAGTCTTCATCTGATTCTTCTAAAAGCCAAAATAATCCAAAAATTTGGTTCCACAAGTGCAGAATGTCAAAAACGTCCTGTCAATAATATTCACACCGTAAGATTCTTCCACTGAAATCCATTGAAAGGCCAACCATTCTTACCTCGTGGATGGGCCCTGCTGGGAAGGTCTGGCTTTTGGCCTCTTGAGGTAGGGAGATTGAGTTGAGCGTAATGGACTGGATCAGCCATCATCGAGCATCTGAGCCACCGACTGCTCTATCAATTCTGGTTATAGAATACAGTTCAGTGTAAGTAGGACACCAGCCTGTCACTGCTGGAAAATGAGGCACCCATATCTAAACTGGGGCAGGCTGTCCTAAATCTTATTAGATGATGTAATCACCATATCCGGGTTGGCTACTCAGCTATTTTCAGCATAAAACCCACACAAAAACCACAATGTAGATTTGAGTCCCTGTGAATCTCTGGAACCAGATTGAATATAAAATCCACAGTCATGGGAAGGGATCATAAAAGGTTTAAAGGTTTCCAATTTTTGCAGGAAATATAATTTTGTCTGTTTATTAGGCCGTTCCACCTCTCTGCCCATTATTGGTCCATTCAGCAAGTATTATTTTGTAGATTTTTCCAATTTATAAACCCGGTCAGTTTTCTGATAATTTTGGGAATTTGAATTTTTTTTTTTCAATATATTTGTCAAGTTTTTTTGCAAACATCATTTTTTTTTTTTTTTTATATACTACGCTTTTTAGGTCCAGTTATTATGTATGAAAAAAATATACAAAATTATATGTGTATTATGTCTAATGAGCATTAAAGTGTCACTAAACCCACATCATAAAAAAACGATCAATAAATGGTGTATTCCATGCTGTTCATACTCACTCATCACTATGGGATTCGTTTTCTGTATTCTGCAAAAAAGCTTGTTGATCCTGCTGCTCTCTATCTCCCCCTCCTGTCCATGTCCCCGATGCAGTTGGGGATTTTGCAGCACAGTGTTGACCGCTCTGCACATGCTCAGTTTTCAGTGAGTTTCTATGCTGAGTATTTCCTCCCTATCACATATGAGCAGCCCATGTGACTATAGGGTCACACATGTGGGCGTACACACAGTGGTAAATGACAGCCCACTTCCTCCCTCCTCCTCCATGCCCAGTATTCAACTAAACACAATGGGGGCGGGATATTTCATGTAGATTGATGGAGGCTTCACCTCCCTCTTATTCTAAAACACAAGCTAAAGGAGCAGTGGCGTCGCTAGGGGTGGCTTTTGGAGCTATAGCCACGAATCTGGGGCCCATAGCCCCGAGTCTCTGCAGGGGTCCCCAAGGGGAGGAGAGGCTCTCTGGGGACCCTGATGTAAGTGAGGGGCTCTCTGGGGACCATGATTTAAGGAGGAGGCTCTCTGGGGACCCTGATTTAAGGGGGAGGCTCTCTGGGGACCCTGATGCAAGGGGAGGCTCTCTGGGAACCCTGATGCAAGGGGGAGGCTCTCTGGGGACCCCAATGCAAGGGGAGGCTCTTTGGGAACCCTGATGCAAGGGGGAGGCTCTCTTGGAACCCTGATGCAAGGGGGAGGCTCTCTGGGAACCCTAATGTAAGGGGGGGGGCTCTCTGGGGATATATACACACACACATATATTATATACATGTGTATGCCCGTCCAAGCGTATGACTTTCTTTACTACCTTGCTATGGGCTCTAGACCCAGATCTTTTGTAGACCTAGCAATGCCCCTGTAAAGGGGTATGACACAGCCTAAGATTGGCAGAAATCCGCCCACAACATAATATTGCCAATAAAGATTTGGTTTCAAATATATATTTGTATGACAATTTAAGACAGTTTATTGATATTAATTATCGGCGGGAGATGGACGGCGGCAATCAGTGACCTTACCTTAGGAAGCCGATGCTGCTCCTCGCACCAGCTTGCCGAGGGAAGGCCCGGGTGCCAATGCTTCTCCTCCCAGCCTCCCAGCCTAGCCAAAAGTGGGACCTGAGTCCCAATTGCCTGGGAGTCCTAAGACTCCCTGGCCAATCGGGTTACATAGTTACATATTTACATAGTTATATAGTAGTAGAGGTTGAAAAAAAGACACAAGTCCATCAAGTCCAACCTATGTGTGTGATTATATGTCAGTATTACATTGTATATCCCTGTATGTTGCGGTCGTTCTGGTGCTTATCTAATCGTTTTTTTAAACTATTGATGCCCCCCGCTGAGACCACCGCCTGTGGAAGGGAATTACACACTCTTGCCGCTCTTACAGTAAAGAACCCTCTACGCAGTTTAAGGTTAAACCGCTTTTCTTCTAATTTTAATGAGTGGCCACGAGTCTTGTTAAACTCCCTTCTGCAAAAAAGTTTTCTCCCTATTGTGGGGTCACCAGTACGGTATTTGTATATTGAAATCATATCCCCTCTTAAGCGTCTCTTCTCCAGAGAGAATAAGGTCAGTGCTCATAACCTGATACACGTCTAAGGGCCTTCCTTCACCTAGATGGCAGCTCACCTCCTCATAGAAGGTTAGTAGATTGGTTTGGCAAGAACGATTCTTCATGAATCCATGCTGATTACTGCTAATGATACCCGTTCTCATTACTAAAATCTTGTATATAATCCCTTATCATCCCCTCCAAGAGTTTACATACTATTGATGTTAGGCTAACTGGTCTGTAATTCCTTGTAATAGAAATAAAAGTGATAAAAACATTTTTTTTTCTAAAGAAAGCCTCAAAATAGAAAAATAAAAGCAAAATTAACAATAACAAATTGAAATAAAATGTAAAGCGACCCTGTCCCCGCGTCCTCGCTTGCAGAAATTGGGCTAACTTTACTGTTTTTTGTTTTTTTTTCCCCCAACAAAACGCGTTTGAAAAATTGCTGCACAAATACCATGCAAGATAAAAAGTAGCAATGACTGCCATTTTATTCCCTAGGGTCTCTGCTACAAAAACATATACAATGTTTGGGGGTTCTGAGTAATTTTTTTAGCAAAAAAATTATGATTTTTACATGTAGGAGAGAAGTGTCAGAATTGGCCTGGGTGGCAAGTAGTTAAGGGGATGTGCTACATGGCCTATCCATATTTTGTAAACCCCTTTACATCTATGGGAGCTGGCATTTAAAATTGACAGTGACACCAAAGGGGCTTTAGATCATGCAGAATTGTGATTGGCTGAACAGTGCTGACATCATCATGAGCCCATCTTATTGGTTCCCAGTCACTAGCAGTTGACCGTGAGCCATCATGGCAGCTCAGTCACAGTTTTGGCAATGCCAATGCAGCACCCCCCCCCCGGGAACAAGATATCTTCATACAGTATATTCATGGTGGTTGGGTGTTAAGGTCCACCCTCCCTGCCAATGCATATTTGCATATTGCTGTCATAAAGTTATTAATAATGAATGACGGGCGTCTTTTAAAGCTATGTGATAAATTGTAAAATAATAAAAATCACAATGGACGCCTGGCCCTGGAGGACCGACTCAAGTGTGTTTCTATATTTAGGTTTCCTCTGTACCTCCGACCACCTCTGCATTTGTTTGTTTTTTTGTGGTTTCTGCAAAGTGTCTGCATGCAACATCATCTTCTGCCCTTCATATAAGGTGCAATCCGCCGTAATTAGGACAGCGAGGTTTGGTCTCAGCAGACAGGAAAGGTTTGTGGTCTGTCCGCCGAGCAGCGAGATGACCAGTAATAGCGAGCCGAGCGCAAATGGAAAATTTACCGATACAAACTCTCACAGCTGGTAAAGTGAGACTAGACTGGTAAATCAAGGTCAAGTTCGGACAACAAAAAAGGCATTTAACATACAACATTTTTAACCCTTCACGTCTGATATGGATTTTAACCCTTTTGATGCCAGAGCTGTTTTTGCATTTTTTTTTTACACACCTGTTTAAAAAAGTCATTTCAGGCCAGAAGAATCCACAAAACACCCCAAAATTATACCCCAAAATGATATATTTTCTAAAATCAGACACCCTAGAGCAGGGATATGCAATTAGCGGACCTCCAGCTGTTGCAAAACTACAAGTTCCATCATGCCTCTGCCTCTGGGTGTCATGCTTGCGGCTGTCAGAGTCTTGGCTATGCCTCATGGGACTTGTAGTTCTGCAACAGCTGGAGGTCCGCTAATTGCATATCCCTGCCCTAGTGAATAAAATAGAGGTATTTCCAATTTTTTTATGTTGCATGATATTACCGACAAAGGTCTAGGAAATGCAAAATTTCTGTAAAAAAACACACTAATGTGAATTTTAGGGCAAACAAACGCAATAAACTACCCACTTTTTTGTTAAAATATAAAAGCCGAGTAAATAGATACCCAAGACAAGAGAAAAAAGATGAACCGCTCCAGGTGGTGAACTGAAAGTGACGCCATCCTCAGTGTGGAAGTAAGAAGTGCTGGCTCAGCACAAGCAATAATGGAGAAAAGGAATCTGGACAGCCGCACTCCAATAAAAGCCTTTTTTGTAGCAGAGAATCAAAGTTCATGTGACAACAGAAGCAGGGTAAGAAACCTGACGCGTTTCACAACATCATTATTGCTTAATCCTAGCTAAATGACCACATATTGTTTAGCAAATATATACTGTTGTGGAAATTTGTATTATATGGACTCATGTGGACATTTTATTCTAGGATGTGTTTTCTATAGATTGTCATCTGTCTCCCCGTGTCTGATTTCCAGAGAAGGACTTTGGCCTCCCATGCTCGCCATGCTGTTGCGCGCATGCATGGCGAATTAGCGCTCCGGCGCACCTCGGTGCGCGGCCCGATGGTGCGGCGCGCACCTGTGCATGGTAGCACACGTGTGCTCGCAGTGGCTCGCGAGTGTGCACGATAGCGCACGGATGCGCGCATTGGCTCGCGGATGTGCGCATTGGCGCACGGGTGTGCTATGGCGCACACGCTATGGCGTGGCTATTTTAGACGGCTCTGGTGTCCAAACGGGTTGCTGGTTTGTTGTCAGCTTCCCGTTTGTGCCTGTTACCTGCTGTTTGCCTGATTATCTGTTTTGACCCGGACCGTCCCTGACTACGCCGCTCTCATCCTCGTTTGACCCTTGGCTTGCTTAACGGACCACTCCTGATTTGCCTCACAGACTTTCTGATTGATTTCCTGGATTTGACCTTTGGCCTGCCTTACGGACTTCCTTGCTTGATTTCACGGATCGGACCTTGGCCTGTTTCATGGACTTGCCTATTTCTGCTACCAGATTTCCTGCTACCTCTGGGACTGTTTACCACCACGCACAGGATCATCAGCCAGTTCCTGACCCCCAATCAATCCGCTGCTCAGCTCCTCAGCTCCTTCAGGAACCTACACCTGCTGGTGGCCAGTGCTGCTGCGTGCCACCCGCTCCCTGTATCATCTCTGGGGGGCGGGGTGCGCGTGGTTGCAAGGGCGGACCGCTCTCGGCATCTCGGCCTCAGTGAGTACTTGTTGTGACACTGATTTAACCAAAGAGCGCTCTAGCAGAGCGCACTTGGGTTCAATCGGGACCAGCGGTAAAACCGTCAGTATGAAAACCGTCTCATGGGCTTGGAGACGTGTTCTGTGTGTGTGTGGGCCTTTGTCGGTTTGTAAGTATAAAGCGCAATGCGCTGGACTTCTTGCCTTCAAGTGTCTATGCAAATTAGAGAAGTCCGCATAACAAGAGAAACATATTATATCTCTGTTGTGGCTACGCTATCCCTTTTGGATACATATCTGCTTTTATAAGAGGATATTGATATCTGCCTTGTCGGTGTACTCGTACCGTATATTGACAACAGCAGTAGCAATGTCCCCGCAGATCTTCTCAAGCCTGTAAGAACAAGTAGAATGATCTTACTAGATACTGGTTACTCTGAGCAGTATTGAGTGGGTTCCATGCTGACCAAGATGGTGGATATGGATGTATGTGGCTGGGCAGGGGCAGTGTTCATGCCTTAAGTGGGTGGGACATGTACACTTCCCCCAACTCCTGTGGATGCCCTCCCCTTTACTGTTGTCATTTCCTGTGTTGTCATTCCCTGTGTCGTCATTTCCTGTGTTGTAATTTCCTGTGTTGTAATTTCCTGTGATGTAATTTCCTGTGATGTCATTTTGTATGGAGGAAACGATTGGTTGTTGGGGCTATGACTTCCTGTTTGTCATTCCTTTTGTTGCTGATAAATAAAAACAAAGTGCCTGTACTCGTCAGGGCAGACAGTCGAGCTGTGGAGCTGAGGATGTAAGAATGGTGGACATGTCTGAGTTACTTAGGAAGATACAGGAAACAGGGTTGTACTGAGATGCATTATACCAAAAGGCTGAAAGTGACATGGATTATGCGCAGCGTATAGCGAAATTTCCACGTCAATACTAAGTTGAAATGTATCTTTAATTGCGAACACGTGTGGCCAGAAGAGGTATCAAAACAGTTTCTCGCAGGGCTTCTACTTTGGGCGGATCTTTATCGCCCAGTCTGTTTACCAGTAAGAGCTCCCGTAGTCACTGGTTACGGTTTAAAGGCAATTTTAAATGTGGAATGAGAGGATGTGCTTATTGTCCTCACATCAAAGGAGGCCCTTCGGTCTGTTTAACCACTACTGGTAGAAGTGTTGTTATTTCTTCACTTATCAACTGCAACACCAGGTTTTTGGTATATGCGGTCACTTCCGTGCAACATCCAGTATGTGGGTCGTACAATATGCAGATAGAAGGATCGTCTTTAGGACGACTTACGTCACATTGAGGAAAATCACTCCACAAATGTAGCCAAACCTTGGAACTTAGTCCACAAAAGGATGTTTCTAGTTTGTTTATTCAGGGGATTGAATTAATAGTGTCACAAGCTAGGTGGGGTGACAGATTCAGAGCGCTCTGCAAAAGGGAGGTTTTCTGGATCTTTTCCCTTAATACCAGAAAACCAGCAGGATTAAACTTTGAATGGGACGGCTCACATTATTACAATTTATTATTTATTTAGAGTATACTTCTTATGTTACATAGTTGCATAGTAGGTGAGGTTGAAAAAAGTCCATCAAGTCCAACCTATGTGTGTGATTATATGTCAGTATTACATTGTATATCCCTGTATGTTGCAGTAGTTCAGGTGATTATCTAGTAGTTTTTTGAAACTATCAATGCCCCCCGCTGAGACCACCGTCTGTGGAAGGGAATTCCACATCCTTGCCGCTCTTACAGTAAAGAACCCTCTACGTAGTTTAAGATTAAACCTATTTTCTTCTAATTTTAATGAATGGCCACGAGTCTTGTTAAAGTACCTGCTGCAAAAATGTTTTATCCCTATTGTGGGGTCACCAGTACGGTATTTGTAAATTGAAATCGTATCCCCTCTCAAACGTCTCTTCTCCAGAGAGAATAAGTTCAGTGCTCGCAACCTTTCCTCATAACTAATACCCTCCAGACCCTTTATTAGCTTTGTTGCCCTTCTTTGTACTCGCTCCATTTCCAGTACATCCTTCCTGAGGACTGGTGCCCAGAACTGGACAGCATACTCCAGGTGCGGCCGGACCAGAGTCTTGTAGAGCGGGAGAATTATTGTTTTATCTCTGGAGTTGATCCTCTTTTTAATGCCAATATTCTGTTTGTTTTGTTAGCAGCAGCTTGGTATTGCATGCCATTTCTGAGCCTATCATCTACTAGGACCCCCGGGTCCTTTTCCATTCTAGATTCCCCCAGAGGTCCCCCCCCCCAGTGTATAGATTGCATTCAGATTTTTGCCACCCAAATGCATTTAATATTTTTCTACATTAAACCTCATTTGCCATGTAGTTGCCCACCCCAATAATTTGTTCAGAACTTTTTGCAAGGTTTCCACATCCTGCGGAGAAGTTAAGCCCCATACACACGGTCGGACTTTTTCATGGATTTTGTCCGATCGGACAAGGTTGTTGAAAAATCAGACCGTGTGTATGCACCATCGGACAGTGTTCGTCCGTTTGTCCGACGGACAAAGTCTTATCTCCTGCTGGAAAGATTTGCCGTCAACCCGGTCCGATCACACCAAACCCGATCGTGTGTACGGTTGTCCGACCGGACAAAGTGCTACGCATGCTCAGATCACATTACAAGACCAAAGCTATTGGCTACTAGCCTCTACGTTGTCCCGTCGTAGGCAACAAACGTCACCACGTTCAGAATGATCGGATTTTCCGACAACTTTGTCCGACCGTGTGTACGCAAAACCAACATCGGACAAAGTACGACGGACATGATCCGACGGACCTGGTCTGCGGATTGTCCGACCGTGTGTATGGGGCTTTATTGTCCTGCTTAGCTTAGTATTGTCCGCAAATACAGAGATTGATCTGTTTATCCCATCCTCAAGGTCATTTATGAATAAATTAAATAGGATTGTTTTCAGCACAGAACCCTGGGGGACCCCACTACCCACCCCTGACTATTCCGAGTACTCCCCATTTATCACCACCCTCTGAACTCACCCTTGTAGCCAGTTTTCAATCCACGTACTCATCCTATGGTCCATGCCAATGGACCTTATTTTGTACAGTAAACGTTTATGGGGAACTGTGTCAAATGCTTTTGCAAAATCCAGATACACCACGTCTACGGGCCTTCCTTTATCTAGATACACCACGTCTACGGGCCTTCCTTTATCAAGCTGGCAGCTCACCTCCTCATAGAAGGTTAGTAGATTGATTTGGCAAGAACGATTCTTCATGAATCCATGCTGATTACTGCTAATGATACCGTTCTCATTACTAAAATCTTGTATATAGTCCCTTATCATCCCCTCCAAGAGTTTACATACTATTGATGTTAGGCTAACTGGTCTGTAATTCCCAGGGATGCATTTTGGGCCCTTTTTAAATATTGGTGCTACTGACGTTTTCGTTTTTTTTTTTCCTGCTGCTTATCCTTTGCACTCATGTGTCTGTGGGTTACGTTCCTATGGTTATTCTATGATTGGGTACTCCCATGTCATAGAATTTTATTTTCATCTTCATTTTTATATCAATAATACACCATTGGGATATAGGATAGAAAACATTATACTTTATGCAAGTGACAATAGTTAATAAAAATATGGAATGTCATTTAGCGTGGTCTATATTTATATATCTTCATTCTTATTTCAATTCTATTCTCATCTCCATTTAATGATCCCATAGTACACCATTTTTTGGGGTGTTTTTGGGCTATTGGCGCAGTGTTCACAGCTACCCCATCCTGCCATCAGTAATAGTTAATAATATTCGGACTGACATGAAGAACGGTTTGGTTTTGTGTAGTGATCTTATAGAACGCTGTTATATGAATGTTTTGAGATAATTGGTGCAGCTTTGAAACTGCTCCTTTCCTTTGGTTTTTGTTTTTGTCCTTGTTTTTGCTATTATCAATGCCTCTCTTTGTATTTCTTTGCTCCTTGTCTGAGTTGTCTCTCCATTTTTTGGTGTCCATTAGGGATGAGCCGAACACCCCAGGGTCGGTTCGCACCAGAACCTTCGAACCGACCGAAATTTCGCGCGGATTTTCGAACCCTATACGTTATAATGGACGCGAACGTTCGAAATCAAAAGTGCTAATTACAACGGCCAATATGCATGTTAATGTCATAAAACAGGTTTGATATATGTCCTGCCCCAGGGGACATATATCAATGCAAAAAGAACTTTTAAAAAACTAACGTTTTTTCGGGAGCAGTCATTTTAATGATGCATAAAGTGAAAAAAAAAAAGTGAAATTTTCCTTTAAATATGGTACCTGGGGGGTGTCTAAAGTATGACTGTGAAGTGGCATGTGTTTCCCGTGTTTAGAACTGTCCTTGCACAAAATGACATTTGTAAAGGAAAAAAAGAAGCCATTTAAAACCACTTGCGGCTTTAATGTCATGTCTTGTCCTGGCCGCCATATGGCTGAAAATCCTTGAGAAAACTGGCATGGCTACCCCATCACCCCCCCCCCCCCACCCCCAGCCCCTTTGGGTCTTGTATGGATATTAAGGGGGACCCCGCACCCAAAATAAAACCCTATACCTACAACCCTATATACTCTGAACAGCAGTATATAGGTGGTGCAAACAAGACACGGACTGTAGGTTTGTTCTTAAGTAGAATCTGAACAGGTACATTATTTTTTTTTTTTTTTTTTTTTAAAACAATCTTTTTTTATTGAATTTTTTCAGTTTACAGAGTATAACAATGCAAAGGGAAAATGCATCCAAAACATAAGAGAAAGAGGAGAAAGATAAAAAAAAAAAAAAAGAAGGAAGTACAGTAGATACAACTGTGTATACAGTGAATATCAACTAGGTTCAAACTAGCATAGCCTAAACATAGGTATATAATAGTATAAGTTCTCAAATTTTAAATTTTAAATCTTAAATCTGTCAGTCCATATTTTCCAAGTGCTATCAAATTTCTTGCAGTGAAGTGAGTTGATTGCTATCAACCTTTCAAAAGAGTGATTCCTATTAACTAGTGCGATAACTTCCGATAAGTTTATGGCAGTTGTGCTCTTCCAATTGCGAAGTATAAGATTTCTGGTTGCCAACAATATGTGGGTCACTAACGCCCTATCCCCCTGTGGAAAGGGTTCCAAGCCTATGTGTAATAACGCTAGAGAGGGGTTCGGGGGGGTGAGTATGCCCGTAATGTCGGAGATTAACCACTTTAGCCCCGGACCAATTGTCAGCTTAAGGACCAGAGGTCTTTTTTCAATTTCGCACTGCACTACTTTAACTGGTAATTGCGCGGTCATGCAATTTTGTAACCAAACGAAATTTGCGTCCTTTTCTTCCCACAAATAGAGCTTTCTTTTGATGGTATTTGATTGCCTCTGTGATTTTTATTTTTTTGCGATATAAACGGAAAAGGAGCGAAAATTTTGAAAAAAAAAGAGATTTTCTACTTTTTGTTATAAAAAAAATCTAATAAACTCAATTTTAGTCAAACATTTGGGCCAAAATGTATTCAGCCACATGTCTTTAGTAAAAAAAATGCCAATAAGCGTATATTTATTGGTTTGCGCAAAAGTTATAGCGTCTACAAACTAGAGTACATTTTCTGGAATTTACACGGCTTTTAATTTATGACTACCTATCTCATTTCTTGAGGTGCTAAAATGGCAGGGAAGTACAAAACCCCCCCAAATGACCCCATTTTGGAAAGTAGACACCCCAAGCTATTTGCTGAGAGGCATGTTGAGCCCATTGAATATTTTTTTTTTTAGTCCCAAGGGATTGAATAAAGACAAAAAAAAAAAAAAAAAAGTTGTCACTAAATGATATATTGCTCACACATGCCATGGTTATATGTGGAGATGCACCCCAAAATACATTTTGCTGCTTCTCCCGAGTATGGGGATACCACATGTGTGGGACTTTTTGGGAGCCTAGCCGCGCACGGGGCCCCGAAACCCAATCAACGCCTTCAGGGTTTCTAAGGGTGCAAATTTTTGATTTCACTCCTCACTACCTATCACAGTTTTGAAGGCCATAAAATGCCAAAATAGCACAAAACCCCCCCAAATGACCCCATTTTGGAAAGTAGACACCCCAAGCTATTTGCTGAGAGGCATGTTGAGTACATGGAATATTTTATATTTTGCCACAAGTTGCGGGAATATTACAAACTTTTTTTTTTTTGCCCAAAGTTGTCACTAAATGATATATTGCCCACACATGCCATGGGCATTTGTGGAATTACACCCCAAAATACATTCTGCTGCTTCTCCTGAGTACGAGGATACCACATGTGTGGGACTTTTTGGGAGCCTATCCGCATACGGGACCCCGAAAACCAAGCACCGCCTTCAGGATTTCTAAGGGCATACATTTTTGATTTCACTCCTCACTACCTATCACTACCTATCACAGTTTTGAAGGCCATAAAATGCCAAGATGGCACAAAACCCCCCCAAATGACCCCATTTTGGAAAGTAGACACCCCAAGCTATTTGCTGAGAGGCATGTTGAGCCCATTGAATATTTTTTTTTTTAGTCCCAAGTGATTGAATAAAGACAAAAAAAAAAAAAAAAAAAAAAATGTATTCAAAAAGTTGTCACTAAATGATATATTGCTCACACATGCCATGGTTATATGTGGAATTGCACCCCAAAATACATTTTGCCACTTCTCCTGAGTACGGGGATACCACATGTGTGGGACTTTTTGGGAGCCTAGCCGCGTACGGGGCCCCGAAACCCAAGCACCACCTTCAGCATTTCTAAGGGTGTAAATTTTTGATTTCACTCCTCACTACCTATCACAGTTTCGAAGGCCATAAAATGCCAAAATTGCACAAAACCCCCCCAAATGACCCCATTTTGGAAAGTAGACACCCCAAGATATTTGCTGAGAGGCATGTTGAGTACATGGAATATTTTATATTTTGCCACAAGTTGCGGGAATATTACAAACTTTTTTTTTTTTGCCCAAAGTTGTCACTAAATGATATATTGCCCACACATGCCATGGGCATATGTGGAATTACACCCCAAAATACATTCTGCTGCTTCTCCTGAGTACGGGGATACCACATGTGTGGGACTTTTTGGGAGCCTATCCGCATACGGGACCCCGAAAACCAAGCACCGCCTTCAGGATTTCTAAGGGCATACATTTTTGATTTCACTCCTCACTACCTATCACTACCTATCACAGTTTTGAAGGCCATAAAATGCCAAGATGGCACAAAACCCCCCCAAATGACCCCATTTTGGAAAGTAGACACCCCAAGCTATTTGCTGAGAGGCATGTTGAGCCCGTTGAATATTTTTTTTTTTAGTCCCAAGTGATTGAATAAAGACAAAAAAAAAAAATAAAAAAAATTTATTCAAAAAGTTGTCACTAAATGATATATTGCTCACACATGCCATGGTTATATGTGGAATTGCACCCCAAAATACATTTTGCTGCTTCTCCTGAGTATGGGGATACCACATGTGTGGGACTTTTTGGGAGCCTAGCCGCGTACGGGGCCCCGAAACCCAAGCACCGCCTTCAGGATTTCTAAGGGTGCAAATTTTTGATTTCACTCCTCACTACCTATCACAGTTTCGAAGGCCATAAAATGCCAAAATAGCACAAAACCCCCCCAAATGACCCCATTTTGGAAAGTAGACACCCCAAGCTATTTGTTGAGAGGCATGGTGAGTATTTTACAGCTCTCATGTGTTTTTGAAAATGAAGAAAGTAAAGAAAAAAAATTTTTTTTTTTTTTTTTTCAATTTTCAAAACATTGTGACAAAAAGCGAGATCTGCAAAATACTCACCATACCTCTCAGCAAATAGCTTGGGGTGTCTACTTTCCAAAATGGGGTCATTTGGGGGTGGTTTGTGCCATCTGGGCATTCCATGGCCTCCGAAACTGTGATTGGCAGTGAGGAGTGAAATAAAAAAATTACACCCTTAGAAAGCCTGAAAGCGGTGCTTGGATTTTGGGGTCCCGTACGCGGCTAGGCTCCCAAAAAGTCCCACACATGTGGTATCCCCGTACTCAGGAGAAGCAACAGAATGTATTTTGGGGTGTATCTCCACATATGCCCATGGCATGTTTGAGCAATATATCATTTAGTGACAAGTTTTTGTAAAAAAAAATATTATTTTTTTTTTTTTTCATTATTCAATCTCTTGGGACCAAAAAATAAAATATTTAATGGGCTCAACATTGCTCTCAGCAAATAGCTTGGGGTGTCTACTTTCCAAAATGGGGTCATTTGGGGGGGGTTTGAACTGTCCTGGCATTTTATGCACAACATTTAAAAGCCTATGTCACACGTCACCCACTCTTCTAACCACTTGAAGATAAAGCCCTTTCTGACACTTTTTGTTTACATGAAAACATATTTTTTTTTTGCAAGAAAATTACGTTGAACCCCCAAACACTATATATATTGTTAAAGCAAAGGCCCTACAGATTAAAATGGTGGGTGTTGCATTTTTTTTTTTCCACACAGTATTTGCGCAGCGATTTTTCAAACGCATTTTTTGTGGAAAAAATACACTTTTTTTTATTTTAATGCACTAAAACACACTATATTGCTCAAATTTTTGATGAAATAAAAAATATGATCTTAGGCCGAGTACATGGATACCAAACACGACATGCTTTAAAATTGCGCACAAACACGCAGTGGCGACAAACTACATACATTTTTAAAAGCCTTTAAAAGCCTTTACAGGTTACCACATTAGATTCACGGAGGAGGTCTACTGCTAAAATTACTGCCCTCGATCTGACCTTCGCGGTGATACCTCACATGCATGGTGCAATTGCTGTTTACATATGACGCCAGACCAACGCTTGTGTTCGCCTTTGCGCAAAAGAAGGGGGGGCAGGGGTGCTTTTTTTTTTTTTTTTTTAGTTTTTCTTTTTATTTAGCTTTTTTATTTTATTTTTAAACTGTTCCTTCCATTTTTTTTTTCTTAGTTGTCATTTTTATTGTTATCGCAGGGAATGTAAATATCCCCTATGATAGCAATAGGCAGTGACAGGTACTCTTTTTTTGAAAAAATTGGGGTCTATTAGACCCTAGATCTTTCCTGTGCCCTCAAAGCATCTGACCACACCAAGATCGGTGTGATAAAATGCTTTCCCAATTTCCCAATGGCGCGGTGGGTATGCCCACCATTAGAATACCTCCCTTCATCCACCCACTTCTAATGATGGGCATACATGCACCATTTATATATGCCGAAGCATGGGGGCATCCTCCCGCAAAAAAAGTTATGCCACGTATACATGGTCGAACTTTTTTCGACCGTATGTACGTGGCATTAGGAGCAAAATCGCTCCTCCGCCCTCTGCTGCCCCCATGCTTCGGCATATATGCTCTTTTTTTTAACTGTGGTGGTGAAATCACCTCCTACAGCATTGGAGTCGCGGCTTTATGTATCGTGGGAGCAAACGCTGTTGCTGTCAAGATAAATAAATCCACGCTGCAACTGAATGGCGTACCTGCTAAGCAAATAATGGTTAACATTAAAACAAAGTAACATTACAGTATAACAGTAAGACCTTACCATACCATACCTGCAAAGCAAATACCAAAAAAAAAACATAGTAAAAAATAAAACATTTTGTTAACGCAACCGGTGCCTAAAATATATATATGCCGAAGCATGGGGGCATCCTCCCGCAAAAAAGTTATGCCACGTACACATGGTCGGACTTTTTTCGACCGTATGTACGTGGCATTAGGAGCAAAATCGCTCCTCCGCCCTCTGCTGCCCCCATGCTTCGGCATATATGCTCTTTTTTTTAACTGTGGTGGTGAAATCACCTCCTACAGCGTTGGAGTCGCGGCTTTATGTATCGTGGGAGCAAACGCTGTTGCTGTCAAGATAAATAAATCCACGCTGCAACTGAATGGCGTACCTGCTAAGCAAATAATGGTTAACATTAAAACAAAGTAACATTAGAGTATAACAGTAAGACCTTACCATACCATACCTGCAAAGCAAATACCAAAAAAAAAACATAGTAAAAAATAAAACATTTTGTTAACGCAACCGGTGCCTAAAATATATATATGCCGAAGCATGGGGGCATCCTCCCGCAAAAAAGTTATGCCACGTACACATGGTCGGACTTTTTTCGACCGTATGTACGTGGCATTAGGAGCAAAATCGCTCCTCCGCCCTCTGCTGCCCCCATGCTTCGGCATATATGCTCTTTTTTTTAACTGTGGTGGTGAAATCACCTCCTACAGTGTTGGAGTCGCGGCTTTATGTATCGTGGGAGCAAACGCTGTTGCTGTCAAGATAAATAAATCCGCGCTGCAACTGAATGGCGCACCTGAAAACAAAAAAATGGTTAACAATAAAACATACCTGAAAAGCAAGCATGATAAAACATAATAAAACATTGCAGAATAGAATAGAGTAAAAAAGAGCAACAATAGAGAGAGAACAATAAAACGACAACTATTTTTGGTTTTTTATTTTATATTTTTTTTGGGGTTTTTTTTTTTTTTTGTAATTTTTTTTTTTTTTTTTTTTTTTTAAAATTTTTTTTTAAACTATAACTATAATTTTAACTGTAACGGTCGGGTCTCAAAATGCGATGGCATTCTTGAGACCCTGTAACTATAATTTGAACTGCAACGGTCGGGTCTCAAAATGCGATGGCATTCTTGAGACCCTGTGAAAGTGTATCCTAGCCTGTGAAATGCTGTACCCTACGCTAATACCTCACTAGTTCGTGGTAGCGTTCAAAGCATTCACCAACGCAGAGACCAGGATTGTCAGGACAGCGTGGACAATAATAACGGGTGTCACGCCTAAATCCGCGCTTGCTACAGACACGACATCTTCTTTGGGGGGCTCGTTGGGTAGGGGTACTCTGGAGGACATGAGGATAATGCCTCTCATGCAGCCGGCTTACTGCATTTGGTAGGGGATGGTGAGGTGTGGAATCGCCTGGATACAGGAGTTCCATGACAACCGCTCCCTGGAATTCAAGGAAGGGTAACGTCCCGCCTGAAGCTCCGTATAGCACATGAGCATTCAGCAAAGCCAATTGGAATAAATAAATAGACACTTTTTTGTACCAGCGTCTAGCCTTACGGACAACTAGGTACGGCGCCAACAACTGGTCGTTGAGGTCCACCCCCCCCATATTAAGGTTGTATTCGTGGATACAGAGGGGTTTCGTCACAACACCAGCCGCCGTACGAATTTGGACTGTCGTGTCTGCATGAAGGGAGGTAAGAACGAAAACATTCCTATTATCCCTCCACTTCACAGCGAGCAAGTTATTACACTTCAAGCAGGCTCTCTCCCCCAGCCTAAGACGGGAATCTACAAGCCGCTGGGGAAAGCCCCGGCGATTAGGTCGCACGGTGCCACATGCTCCAATCTGATGATCAAACAAGTGACTAAACAGTGGCACGCTCGTGTAATAATTGTCCACGTACAAGTGGTACCCCTTTCCGAATAAGGGTGACACCAAGTTCCACACTATCTTGCCAGCGCTCCCTATGTAATCTGGACAGTTCTCCGGCTCTACGTGACTATCTTTTCCCTCATAAACCGAAAAGCTCCACGTATAGCCTGTTGCCCTGTCACAGAGCTTGTAGAGCTTGACCCCGTATCTGGCACGCTTGCTGGGAAGGAACTGTTTGAAAGACAAGCGGCCAGAAAACTTAATCAGGGACTCGTCAACGCAGACAACTTGATTGGGCGTAAACAAGGCTGCAAAACATTGGTTGAAGTGGTTTATGAGGGGCCGAATTTTGTAGAGCCGATCAAATTCAGGGTCTCCACGAGGACGACAAAGTTCATTGTCACTGAAGTGCATGAACCGCAAGATCTGTTCGTATCGTGCCCTGGACATGGAGGCAGAGAACACGGGCATATGGTGGTGCGGTGAGGTGGACCAATAAGACCTCAGCGTCGGGAATTTGTGTATGCCCATGTTGAGGGAAAGGCCCAGAAAGGTCTTAAATTCGGAAACCGTAATTGGTTTCCAATCTCTGGCAAGGGAAGGCACTTGGGGATTAGCGGCGATGTGTTGACCAGCGTATATATTACTTTGGTCCACAATAGATCTATAGAGATCTTCCGTGAAAAACAGCGAATAAAAATCGGATGGCTTAAAATCAGCTGTTTCCACCTGAATACCGGGTTGGCCAGTGAATGGGGGAAGTACGGGTTCTGCAGAAGTGGTGGGCACCCAATCAGGATTGGCGAATTCTGCAGGAAGGACACTATGTGATCGACGGGCCTGCCTTTGTCTTCTTCTTGGTGGCAGCGGGACACTACTTGTGCTTGCCACCTCGCCAGCTTGAACTGCACTTATGGGACTCGCCACGTCACCAAGTGTTACTGCAGTGCTGGTTTGACTACGTCCAGGGTGTACTAGGCCGCTGGTGCTTGCCAGTTCACCAGAAGGAATAGCGGCGCTAGTACTTCTCTGCTCCATACGAGAGACCTGCGGTTCCTGCACCTCAACAACATCAGAAGATCGGGATCGGGTACGCCTGACCTTAGCAGGGACCACACCTTCGTCGCCAGAGCTATCTGTCATGGAGCCGCTGTCGTCTACTGGATCGTATTCTGAGCCTGATTCTGACAGATGAGTGACCTCCTCTTCACTATCTGACATACTCAGAAACAAGTAGGCCTGTTCACTAGTGTACTTGCGATTTGCCATTTTGGGCTCTAAATTTAGTAGTACACTAGTGAGATTCACAGGAAAAAAAGCTCCTAGGCTGCTGGCGAATGAATCAAAACGCTACCAAAAAAACTGTTAGCGATCGCAGGGATCAGGCCTGACTCTGCGAACGCTGCAGTTATGTGTGCTTAGTGTTTTGGAAGTGACAGTGATCGATCGATACTGCACTTGGGTGGGCTGGGCTGGGCTGGGCGGAGGGGGAAAACGCAGGTGCTAGCAGGTATCTGGGCTGATCCCGCTAACAATGCGTTTTTTGGAACCCTAAACTGCTGGGACGCTAGTATAGATCTGATCAGATCAGATATTGATCTGTTCAGATACTATACCACTAAGGGAGGTGTATGCTTTGCGCGTGGGTGTTTGCGGTACTGGCACTAACCTGGGGCGACGCAGACCTTATTTGACCCTAACACCTAATTGATATCACCCGCCGGGCGATCAGGGGGTTAAACCGATAGTTGGGTAATAAATGGCGGGTGCCCTGACAGTATAAAAAAACAAGCTAACTAACCAGCGTCACCCGTAACAGTTATACGGTGATCACTGGTGAAAGGGTTAACTAGGGGCAATCAGGGGGTTAAAACCTTTATTAGGTAATATATGGGGGTACCTGACGATATATAAAAACCTGACGGGGAACCTAAATAACTAAATAACTAACTGGCTAACCAGCGTCACCAGTGACACTTATACTGTGATCACTGGTGAAAGAGTTAACTCTAGGGGCAATCAAGGGGTTAAAACCTTTATTTAGGTTGTAATATGGGGGTACCTGACCTATAAACCTATTTATAATCCTATATAAACCTGGCGGTTACCTAAAAAAAAAACTGGCTACCTAGCGGCACCAGTGACACTAATAGAGCGATCAAAATAAACGATCGCTTAGTGACACTGGCAAAAGGGGGTGAAAGGGTTACCTAGGGGGCAATCAAGGGGTTAAACCTTTATTGGGGGGGGGTAGGGGGCTACCTTGGACCTAAAGGGGCCTAAAACTAACTGCCCTGACAGTTATTGCAGTCACACTGACACTAAATGCAGTGATCAGTAAAATAAATGATCACTGCAATCAGTGACACTGTGACAGGGGGGGCAGGGGGTGATCTGGGGGGTGATCAGGGGGTGACAGGGGGGTGAAATGTGTGCCTATGTGTACCTGGTGTCAGTGTAGTGTTTGTGCACTTACTTGATGTCTTCTCCGCTCGGCGTCCCGGTCAGAAAGACCGACACGAGGAGCGTGACATCACTTCCCCTTGCCTGTGTTTACAATTACACAGGAAGGGGAAGGAAGCGGACGAATCCTATTGGCCAGAGCGATCGGGAGGGGGTGGCCAGAAACGACTGGCCGTTACCTCGTCCCGCATCGCTTCTGAAGCGATCCCGACCGTCCCCGCCGGCGGAGGGGGGTCCGATCGGACCCCCCAACCGCCGGAAGAATGTCACGTACAGGTACGTGATTCTGCCTGTACGTGCCATTCTGCCGACGTAAATATACAGGGGGCGGTCGGGAAGTGGTTAAGTGAAATGTTTTGTTCCAAAGGCTAGTTAGACTTGGACAGCTCCAAAGTGTGTGTAATAGGTTACCCACCTGTCCGCATTGTCTCCAGCATAGAGGAGACGTAGATGGAAAGAAAATGGAGAGTCTATATGGAGTGTAATGCACTCTGTTAACAATCTTCAGAGTCATTTCCCAATGATTTACACAGTGTGAGGCTTTTTGAATAGTACGGAATGCGAACAACCATTGGTCTTCAGAGAAAGTAGTGGCTGGGTCCATTTCCCACTTACCGAGGGACGAGGATTTTGAGAAGGAGTGATTATCGTGAATAAGATCATAGAATAATGAAATACCCTTAGTGGTATGGGTGGTGTTGGAATAAAAGTTCCAGGCTTTGGATGGAATGACAATGGTGGGCAGGGGATGTGCCCTCAGGAAGTGGGAAATGCGCATACATGAGAACCATAAGTCCCCTGGTAGGTTATAGTCAGACATAATCTTTTCCGTCATTTTAGGCATGTGGTCATTAAATAAGTCTTGTAAGTAGCAGATGTCATTAGCTTTAAGACGTGCAGTGTTTAGATACGGGATTTTAGCCTCTAGGAGTGCAATCGGGAATTTGTATACTACCTCCTTACGATCTTTAGGAGTTTGTGTCAAGAGAAATCTCCAGGTCTGGAGGGAAACCTGCAGTGTAGGGGGCAAGCCTCCAGGGTCCCATGGGTCCCAGATGTCCCCCATTAGGAATGTAGTGAGGTCATTTGTAGGGCCAAGAGTTTTTTCAATATCCACCCAAATTGGATAGTCTGATTGAGAAAACCAGTGCTTTAATTGGTCAAGTCTAGTAGCCCATAAGTAATCCTGTATGTCCACATAACCTGCTCCGCCTACTGATTTATGGGGTAAAAGGTTGTTGCGTGGGCATCTAGCTCTTTTTCCACCCCAAGTGTATTTCCAAATTGCTGTAGCAATGGATTTAATATAGTGTGCCGGTATGGGGATTGGTAGCGAACGAAAGATGTATAGTATTTGCGGTAATATGGACATCTTGAAGGCCGCTATTCTATCGAGCCACGAGATTTCACTTTTGCTCATGTTTTTGAGTTGTTGCTCAATTCTTATCAAGAGTGGTTTGAAGTTAATGTCCGCTAAGGAAGATGTGGTGTTGGATACTAGAATGCCTAAGTAGGTGATGTGTTTGTTGGTCCATGAGTATGGTAGGGAGCTCTGTAGTTCATGTTTGTCTCGCAGGTGAACTCCTAAATCTAGGATCTGGGATTTGGCGAAATTGACCTTATAGTAAGAAACTGCTCCAAATTCTGTGAGCGTTTTATGAGCCTGTGGGAGGGAATTCAGAGGGTCGGTCAGCAATAGAATGACGTCGTCTGCAAAAAGATTAATAACCTGTTTGTTTCGTCTTATCTGGAAGCCTTTAATGGCGTCATTTGTGCGCATTGATTCTGCTAGTGGTTCAATCATCAGATTGAATATGGTCGGGGAGAGAGGACACCCTTGGCGAGTGCCATTGGATATATCGAACGGCTTGGATAGGAGCCCCGAGGTGTAGACTTGTGCCGAAGGGCAAGAGTAAAGGGCCAGTATCGCATTGAGTATTGATCCCTTAAAACCAAACTTGTCTAGAACAGCTTCCATATACTTCCAGTGCACCCGATCAAACGCCTTCTCTGCATCTATAGATAGGAGCAGAGAAGGCGTTTTTGAGGTCCTGGCATAGTGAATAACGTTGACAATACGTCTTGTGGCATCAGAGGTCTGCCTCCCCCTCACAAATCCCATCTGGTCTTTCGGTATTATAGTGGGAATTATATTCGTTAATCTGTTAGCTAATAGTTTTGCGTAAATTTTAATGTCGGAATTTAGGAGGGAGATTGGTCTGAAATTTGCTGGGGTGGTGGGTTCTTTGCCAGGTTTAGGCAGTGTTATGATGTGTGCTCTCAGCATTTCCTGGGGAAAGGATGAGGTTTCTCCGGCTTTGTTGAAGACTCTTAATAGATGCGGTGATAGTTGCTCTCTGAAGACCTTGTAGTATTCGTTCCCGAAACCATCAGGCCCTGGGGATTTACCGTTTGGCATTGAGGATGTAATTTTAGTAATTTCCTGAACCGTGAACGGTGCGTTAAGTTGTGAGATCTGCTCTACAGATAAGGATGGGAGGTTTATTTTCTGCAAAAAAGCCTGTATGGCATTTGGGGTAGGTTGGGGTGTAGACGTGTCTGCATGCAGGTTATATAAAGCGCCATAAAAATCAGCAAATTGATCTGCAATAGCCTGGGGGTGCGATATCTTAACCTGAGTAGAGGGGTGGAATAGGTGTGCAATTTTGGTTCTTGTGCGAGCAGCTTTTATTCTGCTTGCCAGGTATTTCCCTGCCCTGTTGGCATTTGCGTAGGATTGGAGTTGTAACCTTCTCAGGTGTTTGTCGTATTGGTACGTGAGAAGTTCTCTCAGGGTTTCCCTAAGTTCAGATAGGGTGGTTGCTATGGCTGGAGTGGGGAGTGATTTATTCTGGGTTTCTAGAGTTTGGATTGCGGTCAGTGTATCTTTAAGCTTGGTGTTGTATTTTTTTTTTTCTAATGACCCTAGCTGGATGAAAATACCTCTCATAAACGCTTTGTGAGCGTTCCATATGGAAAATGGATCGGTGTCAGGAGTGTCGTTAGATCGGAAGTAATCTGTTAGGTGCTGAGATATTATAGGGGATAGTTTGGGTTCCTGAAGAAGCCTTACATTGCAGCGCCAGATAGGTGGTGAGGGGGAAGCACCCCCCGTGTTAAGAGACAGCGTAATCGCAGCATGGTCAGACCACCCGATATCATGTATCGTGGTGGACTGAACATGCTGAAGTAACCATTTATCAGTTTTAAACATATCTATCCTAGAGTATGAACAATGTCTTGTAGAAAAAAAGGTATAATTGCGTTCATTCGCATGTAGACATCTCCATGCATCGAACAAGTCATGCGTGTGGAGTATGTTTGATAGGGTGGATGGTCTTCTCGGGTCAGTAGTGGTGGTGTCCAGTTTTGGATCAGCTATCAGGTTAAAGTCACCTCCTATGATGAGACGGCCGTATAACATGGAGTTGATTTTCCTGAGGACTTGTTTAACAAATCGCAGCTGGTGCGTATTTGGTGCATAGAGTGTAACTATGGTGAATGGTTTAGCATCAAAGTCTCCAGTTACGATTATGAATCTACCACTATCTGCGATGAATGAGTTCTTGAGCTGGAAGGAGACAGTGTCTTTAACAGCCACCATAACACCCCCTTTTTTGCCATCAGGTGTGCATGCCAGAAAAACATGCGGGTAGTTCCTGTTCGTGCACGTAGGGGTTTTGTGCTTCTGGAAGTGAGTCTCCTGAATGAGGAGTACATCCGCCTTGTGTTTGCGGGCCTCCTTCCACATTGAGAATCTTTTAGCGGGGTGGTTTAATCCCCTAACATTCAAGGATAGGAAGTTGAGGGCCATTTTTACAATGGGGATCTGAGTGTGTAGCGGGGTGTTTAGTGTACTTACTGAGGTGGTGGCTGTTCCGTCTTAGGTCCATCAACGAAGAATGTGCAGGAGCGAGCGTCGCTTTGCTGTCGGAAAGCAGGTCCTGGATCATGTATTCACTGTAGCTAAAATGAGAGTAAAGAAAAGAAAAAAGGATGCAAAAAATAACAAGGATGGGTTGCGAACGTGTAAAAAGGGATCTGATAACCGATCCGTGTGCAGTCATAGCTGCTGAACTTGTCTTCGGGGTGATAGGAGTCTAGTCATGAACTCCTTCAGCCAGAGAGATTTGGCATAATTTTGTGGAGATTTTATGAGCTACTCCCAGCCAGCTTCCTATTATTGCGTTTGTGTGATACCACCTGCCATTCTTCCTGGAGCTGTTGAGGTTGCGGTGAGAGGTGAACTGCCTGATCAGGGAGAATCCCCCAGTGTTGCAGGGTGGCGATGCCCTCCTCCAGAGTAGTGACTGATTTTGTAACCCCATTGTGCGTGATGATAAGGGTGGCGGGGTACTTCCACTTGTGTGGAATCTTGTGGTTCCTCAGGGCTTTTGTAATAGTGGCCAAATTGCGCCTCCTCTGGAGCGTGTATCTAGAGAGGTCTGGCAGGATTTGCAGATCCGCATATTGTGAGGGAACCGTGCCTTGTTTGCGTGCAGCTTGGAATATCTGTTCCTTCACATGAAAGAAGTGGATTCTTAACAAGGTGTCCCTTGGTGTGCCCTCCGGCAGAAAGGAGGGTTTGGGGATTCTATGGATCCTGTCTATAATTAAGTCCTGAGCAGTGAGGGCAGGCACCAGTGTGGAAAAAAGAGTTTGGGCGTATTGCAGGAGCTGAGGTGCAGGGACAGATTCAGGGATACCCCTCAGTTTAATATTATTGCGTCTGCTTCTGTCCTCAAGGTCCGAGACCTTGTCTTTCAGCCATGCGATATCCTCACCCTGTGCAGCATGTGCGTCCACCATTACTTTGTATGTGGCAGAAAATTCCTCCATCTTGTGTTCAATCCTGTCTACTCTGGCCCCAATAGCTTGCACTTCCTTGTGGCATTGATTTATTCCTTTTACCATGTCAGTGTGCAGTGCAGATCTGAGGGATAGTAACATCTCCTTCAGCATGGTATCTGAGATGGGCCTGTCTGCTGTGGGGAAGTCTGCTATGGGGTCAGGAGTGTGAGGAGAAGCTGCGGCCCCGTGTCCCTGCTGCGCGCTTACCTCCATGTCCTGTGATTCTTGAGGCCTGACAGGGGAGTTAAGCCTGGGTTTTGACTTCGCTGGGCTCCGTGTGGAGGGGCTGGATGTCCCTGATGAGGAGGTGCTCTGGGGGTTGTTGTGCCCCTGTGTAGTGCGTGAGCCGCTACCTCCGTCCCTGAGGTGAGCGGCCTGGTCTGCAGAGCGCAGCGGTGGAGGCGGACCGCCGCCATTTTGCGTATGCCCGCGGGACTTTGCTGCAAAGAACTGGGCCATCTTCTGGGGTTGCGGCGCCGTTTTTCGCCGCTTAGTCATCCCCCGCTGTGTTCCGCCGTCTGCTAGTGCTGTTTGTTGGTGGTATTGAGGGCTGGTGAGCTCGGATGCTGATCGATCTCTCTGGCTGGCGAACAGAGCTCCCAAGCTAAGCGTCCATCTTAGGGCTCGGTCGCCACGCCCCCTGAACAGGTACATTATGAAGTGTAGCTCCATCCCAAAAAAATCTATTTTTAAGCTTTTTGGAGAACATAGGGAGGGGTTATCACCCCTGTAACATTTGCTGTCTTTGCACATCTGTTCAGAACATGTCACCTCACTTTCCGTCCCAATGACAAATGTTTTTGGAAAAGTGGGGTTTTAATTGAAACAAGGATTGGTGATAAAGTATCAGTAGAGAGGAGATACCTTTTTCCCAAATTAAATCTAACAGGATAGAATTTCCCTTCCTAGGGGTAGATTTCCTCTCACTTCCTGTTTTCTCTTTCCATTTGCAAGTAGGAGTCGTTTGTAAGTTGGATGTTTGAAAGTAGGGGCCTGGCGTATATACTCTGCAGAAATTTGCCCTATTAGATGTTGGTGTAGCCACAAGACTGGTGGGCACAGGAATGGGCCCTGCTGTGAGTTAATAGATCAAGATTTGTACTTGCATGCACCTGTTGAACCGGGCAGAAAAATTGGTGGTGGTGGTGGACGGTGTTGCCACAAGACTGTAAGCTCTCACAGTTACTCTTGGTGGGCGCAGGAATGGGCCCTGCTGTGAGTTATTAGATCAAGATTTGTAATTGCATGCACCTGTTGAACAGGGCAGAAAAATTGGGCCTTTGGCGGTGGTGGTGGACGGTGTTGCCACAAGACTGTAAGCTCTCACAGTTACTCTTGGTGGGCGCAGGAATGGGCCCTGCTGTGAGTTATTAGATCAAGATTTGTAATTGCATGCACCTGTTGAACAGGGCAGAAAAATTGGGCCTTTGGCGGTGGTGGTGGTGGTGGTGGTGGTGGTGGTGGACGGTGTTGCCACAAGACTGTAAGCTCTCACAGTTACTCTTGGTGGGCGCAGGAATGGGCCCTGCTGTGAGTTATTAGATCAAGATTTGTAATTGCAAGCACCTGATGAACAGGGCAGAAAAATTGGGCCTTTGGCGGTGGTGGTGGACGGTGTTGCCACAAGACTGTAGGCCCTCATAGTTACTCTTGGTGGGCGCAGGAATGGGCCCTGCTGTGAACTATTAGATCAAGATTTGTAATTACCCGCCCCTGTTAAACAGGGGCTGAAAAATTGTGCCTTAGGCACTGGTGCTGGTGCCACAACACTGCAACCCCTCACAGATACTGTACTTGGAGCACAGCAGTCACACGTGTTGCGAAGCATTTTTTAAAAAAATTGTAAGTACACGCCCCTGTTAAACAGGGGCTGAAAAATTGTGCCTTAGGCACTGGTGCTGGTGCCACAACACTGCAACCCCTCACAGATACTGTACTTGGAGCACAGCAGTCACACGTGTTGCGAAGCATTTTTTTTAAAAATTGTAAGTACACGCCCCTGTTAAACAGGGGCTGAAAAATTGTGCCTTAGGCACTGGTGTGGTGGCATGGATCATTGAGGAGGAGGAAGAGGATAGTCAGTGAACATAAGAGGACAGTCACTCAGCATCAGCATAGGCAGTCTTGAAGGGATGTGACATTATAAATTATTCCGTTATATCCGCTTCAGGTGCCTGGTAGCTGGTGGTGATCCAAGACTGATTCATTTTGATGAAGGTCAGTCGATCAACCGAGTCGGTGGACAGGCGCACCCTATGATCGGTGACAAATCCTCCAGCAGCACTGAATGTGCGTTCGGAAAGAACGCTGGAGGCAGGACAGGCCAGTAGCTCAATTGCATACTGTGCAAGCTCTGGCCAGTGATCCATCCTCAGGACTAGGGATGAGCCGAACACCCCCGGGTTCGGTTCGAACCAGAACCTTCGAACGGACCGAAAGTTCGCGCGAATTTTCGAACCCTATACGTTATAATGGACGCGAACGTTCGAAATCAAAAGTGCTAATTACAACGGCCAATATGCATGTTAATGTCATAAAACAGGTTTGGGGACCCGGGTCCTGCCCCAGGGGACATATATCAATGCAAAAAGAACTTTTAAAAACTAACGTTTTTTCGGGAGCAGTCATTTTAATGATGCATAAAGTGAAAAAAAAAAAAAAGTGAAATTTTCCTTTAAATATGGTACCTGGGGGGTGTCTAAAGTATGCCTGTGAAGTGGCATGTGTTTCCCGTGTTTAGAACTGTCCTTGCACAAAATGACATTTGTAAAGGAAAAAAAGAAGCCATTTAAAACCACTTGCGGCTTTAGGTTTGATCTTAAGTAGAATCTGAACAGGTACATTATGAAGTGTAGCTCCATCCCAAAAAAATCTATTTTTAAGCTTTTTGGAGAACATAGGGAGGGGTTATCACCCCTGTAACATTTGCTGTCTTTGCACATCTGTTCAGAACATGTCACCTCACTTTCCGTCCCAATGACAAATGTTTTTGGAAAAGTGGGGTTTTAATTGAAACAAGGATTGGTGATAAAGTATCAGTAGAGAGGAGATACCTTTTTCCCAAATTAAATCTAACAGGATAGAATTTCCCTTCCTAGGGGTAGATTTCCTCTCACTTCCTGTTTTCTCTTTCCATTTGCAAGTAGGAGTCGTTTGTAAGTTGGATGTTTGAAAGTAGGGGCCTGGCGTATATACTCTGCAGAAATTTGCCCTATTAGATGTTGGTGTAGCCACAAGACTGGTGGGCACAGGAATGGGCCCTGCTGTGAGTTAATAGATCAAGATTTGTAATTGCATGCACCTCTTGAACAGGGCAGAAAAATTGGGGGTGGGGGTGGTGGTGGTGGTGGTGGACGGTTTTGCCACAAGACTGTAAGCTCTCACAGTTACTCTTGGTGGGCGCAGGAATGGGCCCTGCTGTGAGTTATTAGATCAAGATTTGTAATTGCAAGCACCTGATGAACAGGGCAGAAAAATTGGGCCTTTGGCGGTGGTGGTGGACGGTGTTGCCACAAGACTGTAGGCCCTCATAGTTACTCTTGGTGGGCGCAGGAATGGGCCCTGCTGTGAGTTATTAGATCAAGATTTGTAATTGCAAGCACCTGATGAACAGGGCAGAAAAATTGGGCCTTTGGCGGTGGTGGTGGTGGACGGTGTTGCCACAAGACTGCAGGCCCTCATAGTTACTCTTGGTGGGCGCAGGAATGGGCCCTGCTGTGAACTATTAGATCAAGATTTGTAATTACCCGCCCCTGTTAAACAGGGGCTGAAAAATTGTGCCTTAGGCACTGGTGCTGGTGCCACAACACTGCAACCCGGCCCTCACAGATACTGTACTTGGAGCACAGCAGTCACACGTGTTGCGAAGCATTTTTTTAAAAAATTGTAAGTACATGCCCCTGTTAAACAGGGGCTGAAAAATTGTGCCTTAGGCACTGGTGCTGGTGCCACAACACTGCAACCCGGCCCTCACAGATACTGTACTTGGAGCACAGCAGTCACACGTGTTGCGAAGCATTTTTTTTAAAAAATTGTACGTACACGCCCCTGTTAAACAGGGGCTGAAAAATTGTGCCTTAGGCACTGGTGCTGGTGCCACAACACTGCAACACGGCCCTCACAGAGACTGTACTTGGAGCACAGCAGTCACACGTGTTGCGAAGCATTTTTTTAAAAAATTGTAAGTACACGCCCCTGTTAAACAGGGGCTGAAAAATTGTGCCTTAGGCACTGGTGCTGGTGCCACAACACTGCAACACGGCCCTCACAGAGACTGTACTTGGAGCACAGCAGTCACACGTGTTGCGAAGCATTTTTTTAAAAAATTGTAAGTACACGCCCCTGTTAAACAGGGGCTGAAAAATTGTGCCTTAGGCACTGGTGCTGGTGCCACAACACTGCAACACGGCCCTCACAGAGACTGTACTTGGAGCACAGCAGTCACACGTGTTGCGAAGCATTTTTTTAAAAAATTGTAAGTACACGCCCCTGTTAAACAGGGGCTGAAAAATTGTGCCTTAGGCACTGGTGTGGTGGCATGGATCATTGAGGAGGAGGAAGAGGATAGTCAGTGAACATAAGAGGACAGTCACTCAGCATCAGCATAGGCAGTCTTGAAGGGATGTGACATTAAAAATTATTCGGTTATATCCGCCTCAGGTGCCTGGTAGCTGGTGGTGATCCAAGACTGATTCATTTTGATGAATGTCAGTCGATCAACCGAGGCGGTGGACAGGCGCACCCTATGATCAGTCACAAATCCTCCAGCAGCACTGAATGTGCGTTCGGAAAGAACGCTGGAGGCAGGACAGGCCAGTAGCTCAATTGCATACTGTGCAAGCTCTGGCCAGTGATCCATCCTCAGGACCCAGTAAGCCAGAGGATTTTCGGTGGGAAAGGTGTCCAAGTCTGACCTTGCCCCAAGGTATTCCTGCACCATGTATATCAGACGCTGGCGATGGTTGCTGGAACCGATCATACCTTGGGGCTGCGGACTAAAAAAATTGTCTGAACGCATCGGTCAGACGTCCACCTTCCCCACCGCTCCTTCTGCCACTGACCGAAGCCTCAGCAACTCGTCGCCCAGGACCAGGAGTTTGTAGCCTCCCAGTTTCTGGGAACGCGTTGCACAGACCTTTCTGCAAGGCCTCCCTGAGATGTCTCATCCTCTGCTCCCTCTGCGACGGCAAGATAAGGTCCGCAACCTTACCCTTGTACCGCGGATCAAGGAGAGTGGCCAGCCAGTAATGGTCCCTCTCCTTGATCCGAAGAACACGAGGATCCTTCCGCAGGCTTTGCAGGATCAGGGAGGCCATGCAGCGTAGGTTAGCTGAGGCATTCGGTCCGGAGTCTTCTGGGTCACTGAGGATGACATGATCGCCAGCCACCTCCTCCCAGCCACGTACAAGTCCACTGGCTTGTTGGGACTGTACATCATCCCTAAAAGACTGCTGCTGCTGATGCTGAGTGCCAGGCTCCACCTCCATGCTCACACAATCCTCCTCCTCATCCTCCTCCTCCTCCTCCTCATCCTCTTCCTGTGTGATGGGTGGGACAGAAGGAACACTGTCCGGATAAAGGGGGCCTTGAGAGGCAAGGAAGTCCTCCTCTTCCTGCCTCTGTTCTGCCTCAAGTGCCCTGTCCATTATCCCACGCAGCGTATGCTCCAACAGGTGGACAAGAGGGACAGTGTCACTGATGCATGCACTGTCACTGCTCACCATCCTCGTGGCCTCCTCAAATGGTGAGAGGACAGTGCATGCATCCCTGATCATGCTCCACTGACGTGGGGAAAAAAAACCAAGCTCCCCTGACCCTGTCCTGGTGCCGTAGTCGCAAAGGTACTCATTGATGGCCCTCTGCTGCGTGTGCAGTCGCTGCAGCATGGCCAACGTTGAGTTCCACCTGGTGGGCATGTCAGATATTAGGCGGTTCTTGGGCAGGTTCAGCTCCTTTTGCAGCTCAGTCAGCCGAGCACTGGCATTATAAGATCGGCGGAAATGCACACAGACTTTCCTGGCCTGCCTCAGGACATCCTGTAAGCCTGGGAACCTGCCCAAGAACCGCTGCACCACCAGGTTGAGGACGTGAGCCATGCAGGGCACATGGGTGAGCTGCCCCTGTCGCAGGGCGGAGAGGAGGTTGGTGCCATTGTCAGAAACGACCATTCCTGGCTTAAGCTGACGTGGCGTCAACCACCTCTCGGCCTGCCCTGCAGAGCTGCCAGAACCTCTGGCCCAGTGTGGCTCCTGTCCCCCAAACACACCAGCGCAAGCACGGCATGGCATCTTTTTGCCTGCGTACTTGCGTAGCCCCTTGTACGCCTACGGAGCACCGCTGGTTCCAAGGACAGAGCACTGGAGGAAGAAGAAGAGGAGGGGGTGGAGGAGAGAGGTGTGTCACAACCAGTAGCAGTAGTCGCGTTTTGGAGGCGTGGTGGCGGAACAACCTCCAACACTACTGCACCTTGTCCTGCATCCCTCCCAGCTGCCAATAGAGTGACCCAATGGGCCGTGAAAGAAAGGTACCGTCCCTGTCCATGCCTGCTGGACCATGAGTCAGCGGTAATATGCACCTTACCGCTGACCGCCCTGTCCAGCGAGGCATGGACATTGCCCTCCACATGCCGGTAGAGAGACGGAATCGCCTTCCGCGAGAAAAAGTGGCGTTTGGGAACCTGCCACTGAGGAACCGCACATTGAACAAACTCACGGAAGGGGGCCGAGTCTACCAACTGAAAAGGCAGCAGTTGAAGTGCTAGCAATTTAGCAAGGCTAGCATTCAACCGCTGGGCATGTGGATGGCTGGGAGTGTACTTCTTTCTACGGTCCAGCAGCTGGGGCAGGGAAATTTGCCTGCTGCATTCGGACGTCGGTGTACTGCAAGTACTTGGTTGTGACACACCGAATTCTACACCTTCAGTCCTCTCAGAGCAGCTTTCAGAGAGGACTGAAGGTGTAGTGGGGATGGAGATCCCAGCTGAGGAGGAGCAAGGAGAGGTCCGCTTAGTTCTTTGGTGTGGGTCTTTTATGTGTGCCTGCCAACGAGCTGCATGGCAGGTCGCCATATGTCTGGTCATGCTTGTCGTGCCCAAGCGGCTGATGTTTTGGCCACGCGAGATACGCTTGAGACAAATATTGCAAATAGCAGTGGTGCGATCTGCTGCACTCGTCTCAAAAAAGGCCCACACCAAAGAACTTTTCTGATAACGTGCAGAGGCAGCGCCCTGCACAGGCGGAGCTCTGCGGTGTTGTACAGTTGCTATGCTGGCCTCTACCTGGCCTCCAGGGGGCATCCTGCCTCGTTGGACATGTGACGCCGCATCCTCCTCCTCCTCGTCCTCCTCCTCATCCTCTCTCCCTTGAGGCACCCACGTGGAGTCAGTGACCTCATCATCCCCTCCCTCTTCACCACTAGAGCAAACCTGGCAGTAAGCTGCAGCTGGTGGAACTGTACTGCCAGATTCCTCAAGCTGGGTATCGTCATCCGAGCCTTCGAATCGTTGGGCATCCTCCTGGAGCATGTACCCAACACTGTGCTCAAAGAGTTCGGGGGACTCCTCAGGAGGACATGGTGGGTCTAGGGAAGGGGTGGCTGATGATGCTCTGTCAGTACCCTGAGCCTGGGTGAGAGAGGATGAGGAGGATGAGGAGGGCTTGGTCATCCATTCTACCAAGCCTTCAGCATGATGCGGCTCCACATGTCCAGCTGCCGAAAACAAAGACGCGCGTGTCCCATGGCCACGTGCTGATGACGATGCACGACCACGTCCACGTCCACGGCCACGTCCACTAGAAACAGAGCCTGCCTGCCCTGTGTTCTTGGCTCTGCACGCTCTGCCTCCCCTTGGCGGTCTTCCAGCCATTGTAGTCGGTAGTCCTGTGGGTGCTGCTGAGAAGAAAATATAGGAGCTCTGTGTGATGCCACTAACACACTAGAAGTCCTATGGGTGCTTCTGCAAAGAAAATAGAGGAGCTCTGTGTGATGCCACTAACACACTAGAAGTCCTGTGGGTGCTTATGCAAAGAAAATAGAGGAGCTCTGTGTGATGCCACTAACACACTAGAAGTCCTGTGGGTGCTTCTGCAAAGAAAATAGAGGAGCTCTGTGTGATGCCACTAACACACTAGAAGTCCTGTGGGTGCTGCTGAGAAGAATATATAGGAGCTCTGTGTGATGCCACTAACACACTAGAAGTCCTATGGGTGCTTCTGCAAAGAAAATAGAGGAGCTCTGTGTGATGCCACTAACACACTAGAAGTCCTGTGGGTGCTTATGCAAAGAAAATAGAGGAGCTCTGTGTGATGCCACTAACACACTAGAAGTCCTGTGGGTGCTTCTGCAAAGAAAATAGAGGAGCTCTGTGTGATGCCACTAACACACTAGAAGTCCTGTGGGTGCTGCTGAGAAGAATATATAGGAGCTCTGTGTGATGCCACTAACACACTAGAAGTCCTATGGGTGCTTCTGCAAAGAAAATAGAGGAGCTCTGTGTGATGCCACTAACACACTAGAAGTCCTGTGGGTGCTTATGCAAAGAAAATAGAGGAGCTCTGTGTGATGCCACTAACACACTAGAAGTCCTGTGGGTGCTTCTGCAAAGAAAATAGAGGAGCTCTGTGTGATGCCACTAACACACTAGAAGTCCTGTGGGTGCTGCTGAGAAGAATATATAGGAGCTCTGTGTGATGCCACTAACACACTAGAAGTCCTATGGGTGCTTCTGCAAAGAAAATAGAGGAGCTCTGTGTGATGCCACTAACACACTAGAAGTCCTGTGGGTGCTTATGCAAAGAAAATAGAGGAGCTCTGTGTGATGCCACTAACACACTAGAAGTCCTGTGGGTGCTTCTGCAAAGAAAATAGAGGAGCTCTGTGTGATGCCACTAACACACTAGAAGTCCTGTGGGTGCTGCTGAGAAGAATATATAGGAGCTCTGTGTGATGCCACTAACACACTAGAAGTCCTATGGGTGCTTCTGCAAAGAAAATAGAGGAGCTCTGTGTGATGCCACTAACACACTAGAAGTCCTGTGGGTGCTTCTGCAAAGAAAATAGAGGAGCTCTGTGTGATGCCACTAACACACTAGAAGTCCTGTGGGTGCTGCTGAGAAGAATATATAGGAGCTCTGTGTGATGCCACTAACACACTAGAAGTCCTATGGGTGCTTCTGCAAAGAAAATAGAGGAGCTCTGTGTGATGCCACTAACACACTAGAAGTCCTGTGGGTGCTTCTGCAAAGAAAATAGAGGAGCTCTGTGTGATGCCACTAACACACTAGAAGTCCTGTGGGTGCTTATGCAAAGAAAATAGAGGAGCTCTGTGTGATGCCACTAACACACTAGAAGTCCTGTGGGTGCTGCTGAGAAGAATATATAGGAGCTCTGTGTGATGCCACTAACACACTAGAAGTCCTGTGGGTGCTTATGCAAAGAAAATAGAGGAGCTCTGTGTGATGCCACTAACACACTAGAAGTCCTATGGGTGCTTCTGCAAAGAAAATAGAGGAGCTCTGTGTGATGCCACTAACACACTAGAAGTCCTGTGGGTGCTTATGCAAAGAAAATAGAGGAGCTCTGTGTGATGCCACTAACACACTAGAAGTCCTGTGGGTGCTTCTGCAAAGAAAATAGAGGAGCTCTGTGTGATGCCACTAACACACTAGAAGTCCTGTGGGTGCTTATGCAAAGAAAATAGAGGAGCTCTGTGTGATGCCACTAACACACTAGAAGTCCTGTGGGTGCTTATGCAAAGAAAATAGAGGAGCTCTGTGTGATGCCACTAACACACTAGAAGTCCTGTGGGTGCTGCTGAGAAGAATATATAGGAGCTCTGTGTGATGCCACTAACACACTAGAAGTCCTGTGGGTGCTTCTGCAAAGAAAATAGAGGAGCTCTGTGTGATGGGACTAACACACTTCAAGTCCTATAGGTGCTTCTGGGAAGAAAATATAGCTCTGTGTGTGTGATGGGACTAACACACTTCAAGTCCTATAGGTGCTTCTGGGAACAAAATATAGCTCTGTGTGTGTGATGGGACTAACACACTTCAAGTCCTATAGGTGCTTCTGGGAACAAAATATAGCTCTGTGTGTGTGATGGGACTAACACACTTCAAGTCCTATAGGTGCTTCTGGGAACAAAATATAGCTCTGTGTGTGTAATGGGACTAACACACTTCAAGTCCTATAGGTGCTTCTGGGAACAAAATATAGCTCTGTGTGTGTGATGGGACTAACACACTTCAAGTCCTATAGGTTCTTCTGGGAACAAAATATAGCTCTGTGTGTGTGATGGGACTAACACACTTCAAGTCCTATAGGTGCTTCTGGGAACAAAATATAGCTCTGTGTGTGTGATGGGACTAACACACTTCAAGTCCTATAGGTTCTTCTGGGAACAAAATATAGCTCTGTGTGTGTGATGGGACTAACACACTTCAAGTCCTATAGGTGCTTCTGGGAACAAAATATAGCTCTGTGTGTGTGATGGGACTAACACACTTCAAGTCCTATAGGTGCTTCTGGGAACAAAATATAGCTCTGTGGGTGTGATGGGACTAACACACTTCAAGTCCTATAGGTGCTTCTGGGAACAAAATATAGCTCTGTGTGTGTAATGGGACTAACACACTTCAAGTCCTATAGGTGCTTCTGGGAACAAAATATAGCTCTGTGTGTGTGATGGGACTAACACACTTCAAGTCCTATAGGTGCTTCTGGGAAGAAAATATAGCTCTGTGTGTGTGATGGGACTAACACACTTCAAGTCCTATAGGTGCTTCTGGGAACAAAATATAGCTCTGTGTGTGTGATGGGACTAACACACTTCAAGTCCTATAGGTGCTTCTGGGAAGAAAATATAGCTCTGTGTGTGTAATGGGAATAACACACTTCAAGTCCTATAGGTGCTTCTGGGAAGAAAATATAGCTCTGTGTGTGTAATGGGACTAACACACTTCAAGTCCTATAGGTGCTTCTGGGAACAAAATATAGCTCTGTGTGTGTGATGGGACTAACACACTTCAAGTCCTATAGGTGCTTCTGGGAACAAAATATAGCTCTGTGTGTGTGATGGGACTAACACACTTCAAGTCCTATAGGTGCTTCTGGGAACAAAATATAGCTCTGTGTGTGTGATGGGACTAACACACTTCAAGTCCTATAGGTGCTTCTGGGAACAAAATATAGCTCTGTGTGTGTAATGGGACTAACACACTTCAAGTCCTATAGGTGCTTCTGGGAAGAAAATATAGCTCTGTGTGTGTAATGGGACTAACACACTTCAAGTCCTATAGGTGCTTCTGGGAACAAAATATAGCTCTGTGTGTGTGATGGGACTAACACACTTCAAGTCCTATAGGTTCTTCTGGGAACAAAATATAGCTCTGTGTGTGTAATGGGACTAACACACTTCAAGTCCTATAGGTGCTTCTGGGAACAAAATATAGCTCTGTGTGTGTAATGGGACTAACACTTCAAGTCCTATAGGTGCTTCTGGGAAGAAAATATAGCTCTGTGTGTGTAATGGGACTAACACACTTCAAGTCCTATAGGTGCCTCTGGGAACAAAATGAAGGAGCTCTGCCTGCCTGCCACGAACACACTACAAGTCCTATAGGTGCTTCTGGTAACAAAATATAGGAGCTCTGCCTGCCTGCCACGAACACACTACAAGTCCTATAGGTGCTTCTGGTAACAAAATATAGGAGCTCTGCCTGCCTGCCACGAACACACTACAAGTCCTATAGGTGCTTCTGGTAACAAAATATAGGAGCTCTGCCTGCCTGCCACGAACACACTACAAGTCCTATAGGTGCTTCTGGTAACAAAATATAGGAGCTCTGCCTGCCTGCCACGAACACACTACAAGTCCTATAGGTGCTTCTGGTAACAAAATATAGGAGCTCTGCCTGCCTGCCACGAACACACTACAAGTCCTATAGGTGCTTCTGGTAACAAAATATAGGAGCTCTGCCTGCCTGCCACGAACACACTACAAGTCCTATAGGTGCTTCTGGTAACAAAATATAGGAGCTCTGCCTGCCTGCCACGAACACACTACAAGTCCTATAGGTGCTTCTGGTAACAAAATATAGGAGCTCTGCCTGCCTGCCACGAACACACTACAAGTCCTATAGGTGCTTCTGGTAACAAAATATAGGAGCTCTGCCTGCCTGCCACGAGCACACTACAAGCCCCTCTTTCTCAATCAATCTTTGTAACTGAATCTATCTAACTCAATCTCTGTAAGTGAATCTCTCTAACTATCTAAATGCAGCAGAGTGTCACAGAATCTGCCTGCTCAATCTGCGCCGGAACAGCATGTGACCGGCGCAGACGGCGTGGCGGCGTTTTATAGGGGGGGGCGTGTACTACAGCCCCTGAGCTGTAATTGGCTACAGGCGTCCTGCCTGTAGCCAATTATGGCTCTTCGAGTTTCCGGGGCTGTGATTGGCCAAGCATGCGGGGTCACAGTGCATGCTTGGCCAATCATCAGCCAGCAATGCACTGCGTCGGCCGCGCCGGCCGCAATGCATTGCGGGGCCGCTCGCATCACACGAACGTGATGCGAGCGGCCAAAATAGTTCTGGGCTCGCCGAGCGAGCGAACGCCCGGTGCTCGATGCGAACGTGGGTTCGCATCGAGCACCGGGCCCATCCTTACTCAGGACCCAGTAAGCCAGAGGATTTTCGGTGGGAAAAGTGTCCAAGTCTGACCTTGCCCCAAGGTATTCCTGCACCATGTATATCAGACGCTGGCGATGGTTGCTGGAACCGATCATACCTTGGGGCTGCGGACTAAAAAATTGTCTGAACGCATCGGTCAGACGTCCACCTTCCCCACCGCTCCTTCTGCTACTGACCGAAGCCTCAGCAACTCGTCGCCCAGGACCAGGAGTTTGTAACCTCCCAGTTTCTGGGAACGCGTTGCACAGACCTTTCTGCAAGGCCTCCCTGAGATGTCTCATCCTCTGCTCCCTCTGCGACGGCAAGATAAGGTCCGCAACCTTACCCTTGTACCGTGGATCAAGGAGAGTGGCCAGCCAGTAATGGTCCCTCTCCTTGATCCGAAGAACACGAGGATCCTTCCGCAGGCTTTGCAGGATCAGGGAGGCCATGCAGCGTAGGTTAGCTGAGGCATTCGGTCCGGAGTCTTCTGGGTCACTGAGGATGACATGATCGCCAGCCACCTCCTCCCAGCCACGTACAAGTCCACTGGTTTGTTGGGACTGTACATCATCCCTAAAAGACTGCTGCTGATGCTGAGTGCCAGGCTCCACCTCCATGCTCACACAATCCTCCTCCTCCCCCTCCTCCTCCTCATCCTCATCCTCTTCCTGTGTGATGGGTGGGACAGAAGGAACACTGTCCGGATAAAGGGGGCCTTGAGAGGCAAGGAAGTCCTCCTCTTCCTGCCTCTGTTCTGCCTCAAGTGCCCTGTCCATTATCCCACGCAGCGTATGCTCCAACAGGTGGACAAGAGGTACAGTGTCACTGATGCATGCACTGTCACTGCTCACCATCCTCGTGGCCTCCTCAAATGGTGAGAGGACAGTGCATGCATCCCTGATCATGCTCCACTGACGTGGGGAAAAAAACCAAGCTCCCCTGACCCTGTCCTGGTGCCGTAGTCGCAAAGGTACTCATTGATGGCCCTCTGCTGCGTGTGCAGTCGCTGCAGCATGGCCAACGTTGAGTTCCACCTGGTGGGCATGTCACATATTAGGCGGTTCTTGGGCAGGTTCAGCTCCTTTTGCAGCTCAGTCAGCCGAGCACTGGCATTATAAGATCGGCGGAAATGCACACAGACTTTCCTGGCCTGCCTCAGGACATCCTGTAAGCCTGGGAACCTGCCCAAGAACCGCTGCACCACCAGGTTGAGGACGTGAGCCATACAGGGCACATGGGTGAGCTTGCCCTGTCGCAGGGCGGAGAGGAGGTTGGTGCCATTGTCAGAAACGACCATTCCTGGCTTAAGCTGACGTGGCGTCAACCACCTCTCGGCCTGCCCCTGCAGAGCTGCCAGAACCTCTGGCCCAGTGTGGCTCCTGTCCCCCAAACACACCAGCGCAAGCACGGCATGGCATCTTTTTGCCTGCGTACTTGCGTAGCCCCTTGTACGCCTACGGAGCACCGCTGGTTCCGAGGACAGAGCACTGGAGGAAGAAGAAGAGGAGGGGGTGGAGGAGAGAGGTGTGTCACAACCAGTAGCAGGAGTAGCGTTTTGGAGGCGTGGTGGCGGAACAACCTCCAACACTACTGCACCTTGTCCTGCATCCCTCCCAGCTGCCAATAGAGTGACCCAATGGGCCGTGAAAGAAAGGTAACGTCCCTGTCCATGCCTGCTGGACCATGAGTCAGCGGTAATATGCACCTTACCGCTGACCGCCCTGTCCAGCGAGGCATGGACATTGCCTTCCACATGCCGGTAGAGAGACGGAATCGCCTTCCGTGAGAAAAAGTGGCGTTTGGGAACCTGCCACTGAGGAACCACACATTGAACAAACTCACGGAAGGGGCCGAGTCTACCAACTGAAAAGGCAGCAGTTGAAGTGCTAGCAATTTAGCCAAGCTAGCATTCAACCGCTGGGCATGTGGATGGCTGGGAGTGTACTTCTTTCTACGGTCCAGCAGCTGGGGCAGGGAAATTTGCCTGCTGCAATCGGACGTCGGTGTACTGCAAGTACTTGGTTACTTGGACACACCAAGTACTTGGTTACTTGGACACACCTAATTCTACACCTTCAGTCCTCTCACAGCAGCTTTCAGAGAGGACTGAAGGTGTACTGGGGATGGAGATCCCAGCTGATGAGGAGCAAGGAGAGGTCCGCTTAGTTCTTTGGTGTGGGTCTTTTATGTGTGCCTGCCAACGAGCTGCATGGCAGGTCGACATATGTCTGCTCATGCTTGTGGTGCCCAAGCGGCTGATGTTTTGGCCACGCGAGATACGCTTGAGACAAATATTGCAAATAGCAGTGGTGCGATCTGATGCACTCGTCTCAAAAAAGGCCCACACCAAAGAACTTTTCTGATAACGTGCAGAGGCAGCGCCCTGCACAGGCGGAGCTCTGCGGTGTTGTACAGTTGCTGTGCTGGCCTCTACCTGGCCTCCAGGGGGCATCCTGCCTCGTTGGACATGTGACGCCGCATCCTCCTCCTCCTCGTCCTCCTCCTCATCCTCTCTCCCTTCAGGCACCCACGTGGAGTCAGTGACCTCATCATCCCCTCCCTCTTCACCACTAGAGCAAACCTGGCAGTAAGCTGCAGCTGGTGGAACAGTACTGCCAGATTCCTCAAGCTGGGTATCATCATCCGAGCCTTCGAATCGTTGGGCATCCTCCTGGAGCATGTACCCAACACTGTGCTCAAAGAGTTCGGGGGACTCCTCAGGAGGACATGGTGGGTCTAGGGAAGGGGTGGCTGATGATGCCATTGAGTACGCATTGGCAGCTGCTCTGCCAGTACCCTGAGCCTGGGTGAGAGAGGATGAGGAGGATGAGGAGGGCTTGGTCATCCATTCTACCAAGCCTTCAGCATGATGCGGCTCCACATGTCCAGCTGCCAAAAACAAAGACGCGCGTGTCCCATGGCCACGTGCTGATGACGATGCACGACCACGTCCACGGCCACGGCCACGTCCACTAGAAACAGAGCCTGCCTGCCCTGTGTTCTTGGCTCTGCACGCTCTGCCTCCCCTTGGCGGTCTTCCAGCCATTGTAGTCGGTAGTCCTGTGGGTGCTGCTGAGAAGAATATATAGGAGCTCTGTGTGATGCCACTAACACACTAGAAGTCCTATGGGTGCTTCTGCAAAGAAAATATAGGAGCTCTGTGTGATGCCACTAACACACTAGAAGTCCTGTGGGTGCTGCTGAGAAGAAAATATAGGAGCTCTGTGTGATGCCACTAACACACTAGAAGTCCTATGGGTGCTTCTGCAAAGAAAATAGAGGATCTCTGTGTGATGGGACTAACACACTTCAAGTCCTATGGGTGCTTCTGGGAACAAAATATAGGATCTCTGTGTGATGGGACTAACACACTTCAAGTCCTATAGGTGCTTCTGGGAACAAAATATAGGATCTCTGTGTGATGGGACTAACACACTACAAGTCCTATGGGGTGCTTCTGGGAAGAAAATATAGGTCTGTGTGATGGGACTAACACACTTCAAGTCCTATAGGTGCTTCTGGGAACAAAATATAGAATCTCTGTGTGATGGGACTAACACACTTCAAGTCCTATAGGTGCTTCTGGGAACAAAATATAGGATCTCTGTGTGATGGGACTAACACACTTCAAGTCCTATGGGTGCTTCTGTGAACAAAATATAGGATCTCTGTGTGATGGGACTAACACACTACAAGTCCTATGGGTGCTTCTGGGAAGAAAATATAGGTCTGTGTGATGGGACTAACACACTTCAAGTCCTATAGGTGCTTCTGGGAACAAAATATAGGATCTCTGTGTGATGGGACTAACACACTACAAGTCCTATGGGTGCTTCTGGGAAGAAAATGTAGGTCTGTGTGATGGGACTAACACACTTCAAGTCCTATAGGTGCTTCTGGGAACAAAATATAGAATCTCTGTGTGATGGGACTAACACACTTCAAGTCATATAGGTGCTTCTGGGAACAAAATATAGGATCTCTGTGTGATGGGACTAACACACTTCAAGTCTTATAGGTGCTTCTGGGAACAAAATATAGGATCTCTGTGTGATGGGACTAACACACTTCAAGTCCTATAGGTGCTTCTGGGAACAAAATATAGGATCTCTGTGTGATGGGACTAACACACTACAAGTCCTATGGGTGCTTCTGGGAAGAAAATATAGGTCTGTGTGATGGGACTAACACACTTCAAGTCCTATAGGTGCTTCTGGGAACAAAATATAGGATCTCTGTGTGATGGGACTAACACACTTCAAGTCCTATAGGTGCTTCTGGGAACAAAATATAGAATCTCTGTGTGATGGGACTAACACACTTCAAGTCATATAGGTGCTTCTGGGAAGAAAATATAGCTCTGTGTGATGGGACTAACACACTTCAAGTCCTATAGGTGCTTCTGGGAACAAAATATAGGATCTCTGTGTGATGGGACTAACACACTTCAAGTCCTATGGGTGCTTCTGGGAAGAAAATATAGGATCTCTGTGTGATGGGACTAACACACTACAAGTCCTATGGGTGCTTCTGGGAAGAAAATATAGGTCTGTGTGATGGGACTAACACACTTCAAGTCCTATAGGTGCTTCTGGGAAGAAAATATAGCTCTGTGTGATGGGACTAACACACTTCAAGTCCTATAGGTGCTTCTGGGAACAAAATATAGGATCTCTGTGTAATGGGACTAACACACTTCAAGTCCTATGGGTGCTTCTGGGAACAAAATATAGGATCTCTGTGTGATGGGACTAACACACTTCAAGTCCTATAGGTGCTTCTGGGAAGAAAATATAGCTCTGTGTGATGGGACTAACACACTTCAAGTCCTATAGGTGCTTCTGGGAACAAAATATAGGATCTCTGTGTGATGGGACTAACACACTACAAGTCCTATGGGTGCTTCTGGGAAGAAAATATAGGTCTGTGTGATGGGACTAACACACTTCAAGTCCTATAGGTGCTTCTGGGAACAAAATATAGAATCTCTGTGTGATGGGACTAACACACTTCAAGTCCTATAGGTGCTTCTGGGAAGAAAATATAGCTCTGTGTGATGGGACTAACACACTTCAAGTCCTATAGGTGCTTCTGGGAACAAAATATAGGATCTCTGTGTGATGGGACTAACACACTTCAAGTCCTATAGGTGCTTCTGGGAACAAAATATAGAATCTCTGTGTGATGGGACTAACACACTTCAAGTCCTATAGGTGCTTCTGGGAAGAAAATATAGCTCTGTGTGATGGGACTAACACACTTCAAGTCCTATAGGTGCTTCTGGGAACAAAATATAGGATATCTGTGTGATGGGACTAACACACTTCAAGTCCTATGGGTGCTTCTGGGAACAAAATATAGGATCTCTGTGTGATGGGACTAACACACTTCAAGTCCTATAGGTGCTTCTGGGAAGAAAATATAGCTCTGTGTGATGGGACTAACACACTTCAAGTCCTATAGGTGCTTCTGGGAACAAAATATAGGATCTCTGTGTGATGGGACTAACACACTACAAGTCCTATGGGTGCTTCTGGGAAGAAAATATAGGTCTGTGTGATGGGACTAACACACTTCAAGTCCTATAGGTGCTTCTGGGAACAAAATATAGGATCTCTGGGTGATGGGACTAACACACTTCAAGTCCTATAGGTGCTTCTGGGAACAAAATATAGGATCTCTGGGTGATGGGACTAACACACTTCAAGTCCTATAGGTGCTTCTGGGAACAAAATATAGGATCTCTGTGTGATGGGACTAACACACTTCAAGTCCTATGGGTGCTTCTGGGAACAAAATATAGGATCTCTGTGTGATGGGACTAACACACTTCAAGTCCTATAGGTGCTTCTGGGAAGAAAATATAGCTCTGTGTGATGGGACTAACACACTTCAAGTCCTATAGGTGCTTCTGGGAACAAAATATAGGATCTCTGTGTGATGGGACTAACACACTACAAGTCCTATGGGTGCTTCTGAGAAGAAAATATAGGTCTGTGTGATGGGACTAACACACTTCAAGTCCTATAGGTGCTTCTGGGAACAAAATATAGGATCTCTGTGTGATGGGACTAACACACTACAAGTCCTATAGGTGCTTCTGGGAAGAAAATATAGCTCTGTGTGATGGGACTAACACACTTCAAGTCCTATAGGTGCTTCTGGGAACAAAATATAGGATCTCTGTGTGATGGGACTAACACACTACAAGTCCTATAGGTGCTTCTGGGAAGAAAATATAGCTCTGCGTGATGGGACTAACACACTTCAAGTCCTATAGGTGCTTCTGGGAACAAAATATAGGATCTCTGTGTGATGGGACTAACACACTACAAGTCCTATAGGTGCTTCTGGGAAGAAAATATAGCTCTGTGTGATGGGACTAACACACTTCAAGTCCTATAGGTGCTTCTGGGAACAAAATATAGGATCTCTGTGTGATGGGACTAACACACTACAAGTCCTATGGGTGCTTCTGAGAAGAAAATATAGGTCTGTGTGATGGGACTAACACACTTCAAGTCCTATAGGTGCTTCTGGGAACAAAATATAGGATCTCTGTGTGATGGGACTAACACACTACAAGTCCTATAGGTGCTTCTGGGAAGAAAATATAGCTCTGTGTGATGGGACTAACACACTTCAAGTCCTATAGGTGCTTCTGGGAACAAAATATAGGATCTCTGTGTGATGGGACTAACACACTACAAGTCCTATAGGTGCTTCTGGGAAGAAAATATAGCTCTGCGTGATGGGACTAACACACTTCAAGTCCTATAGGTGCTTCTGGGAACAAAATATAGGATCTCTGTGTGATGGGACTAACACACTACAAGTCCTATAGGTGCTTCTGGGAAGAAAATATAGCTCTGTGTGATGGGACTAACACACTTCAAGTCCTATAGGTGCTTCTGGGAACAAAATATAGGAGCTCTGCTTGCTGCCAGTGCCTGCCACGAACACACTACAAGCCCCTCTTTCTAAATGAATCTTTCTAAATGAATCTTTCTAAATAAATCTTTCTAAATGAATCTTTCTAAATGAATCTTTCTAAATAAATCTTTCTAAATGAATCTAGCAGAGTGACACAGAATGAGCCTGCTCTCTCTAACGCCGGAACGCATGTGACCGGCGCCGACGGCGCGGCGGCCTTTTATAAGAGGGGGCGTGTACTAAAGCCCCTGAGCTGTAATTGGCTACAGGCGTCCTGCCTGTAGCCAATTATGGCTCTCCGAGTTTCCGGCGCTGTGATTGGCCAAGCATGCGGGGTCACAGTGCATGCTTGGCCAATCATCAGCCAGCAATGCACTGCGCCGGCCGCGCCGGCCGCAATGCATTGCGGGGCCGCTCGCATCACACGAATGTGATGCGAGCGGCCAAAATAGTTCTGGGCTCGCAGAGCGAGCGAACACCCGGTGCTCGATGCGAACATGGGTTCGCATCGAGCACCGGGCCCATCCTTAGTGTCCATGCATCCAAACCAGCTTTGATGTTTCTGACATTTGGATATTTGTAAGGGTTCTATTATTTTTTTTGTACGCTCATGTGGTCAAAGAGCGGTGGGTCTATGGCAGTTATTATTAACTAATTAGAGTTCTTTTTATTTATTTATGTTCATCCTTTTGATTGTTTATTAGACCCTATAACACTGCGACTTTGTCTTTGAGCCTTTTATGATCGGCACCCCATGAACTGATATTATCACATACAAACATTGTATGTACTGTATGTATGTTTTTACATGTCTTGATAAATGTTTTAGAGATTTATATATACACATAGTTTCATTATTAACCACTTGCCGTCCAGCTGCCGTCATTATACTGCGGCAGGTCGGCATGATCCCACGAACCGTGGTAGCTGTACGCCGGTCCCTTTAAGCGGGATAGCAGGCGCGCACACGCTCGCTTCACAGCGTGGGTGCCGATGCTCCTGACCGGTTGTGCAAGCAACCTTTTTGCATATATATTGTTTAAGATCACATTTCGTCACATACTCACTGGAGTTTATTATGAAGCTTATATTTGAAATTTAGCGCACTATTAGTATTTTTTGTTATTCAATTTTTTTATGTGGTAGCAGAACACTTTTTAAATAGTTACAGCTGTTTTTCATTAATATAATTAGTCACATTATTTTAGTTTTTAGGTTGTTCGTTACTCATATCAGCGCTTTAGTAATATATTTTACATAATGTGTATTAAAAAAACGTTTGTAGCCGTTGCGATACATCTCAGTTTTGGGTATTACCTTATATTTTTCAATTTGGCAGGTAAATTGTTATGCCCCGTACACATGGTCGGATTTTCCAACGGAAAATGTTTGATGGGACCTTGTTGTTCGAATTTCCGACCGTGTGTAGGCTCCATTGGACATTTTCCATCGGAATTTCCGTCACACAAAATTTGAGAGCTGGTTTTCAAATTTTCCGACAACAAAATCCGTTAAATCCGTAAATTTCAATCGTGTGTACACAATTCCGACATACAAAGTGCCCCGCATGCTCGCAATCAAGCAGAAGAGCCGCACTGGCTATTAAACTTAATTTTTTCGACTCGTCGTACATGTTGTACGTCACCGCTTTCTTGACGTTTGGAATTTCTGACCAACTTTGTGTGACCGTGTGTATGCAAGACAAGTTTGAGCCAACATCCGTCGAAAAAAAAACATGGATTTTATTGTCAGAAAATCCTATCGTGTGTACAGGGCATTATTGTAAAGAATACCATCAAAATCATCTGCATTTCAGGGTGTTGGCACTAGGGATGAGTAGAATGTACCGGGTTTGGTTTTACTCAGGTTTTGTCAAACATGACTTAAGTTTTGGTCCTAGATCCTAACCCAATTCATGTCAATAGGAGCCAAATTGTAGCAATCAGTAATGGCCATTTTGTTTGGGCTAATAGATAAGGTATTGCCACACAAAGGGCATGGGATGTTGGGCAGTGGCCTGGAGGACATGCACCAATGAAAAAAATAGATTTATCATTCAGTCTGGAGAGGGTCTTTTCAGGCAACTTGAAGGGCAACATTGAAAATACAAAAATCCTTAAAATGATATACCTTGGGGAATCCTCAATGCTTTACAGAAATTACAGAAATTACAGTTCATCGACAACACTATATTGTGACATTACATAAATTGCATGTGTAATTATTTGGTTTACTTTTATATTTTTCATTGGATAACATACATAAACCCAATATACAATATATATTTTTTAAGTGTAACTTTGCTTTTTTTTTGTGAAATGGTAGGGGTACAATGTACCCATTACCAATTTACATGGGGGGAGGCTGAGATCTGGGGGTCTCCTTGTTAAAGTAGGCTTCCAGATTCCAATAAGCCCCCCTGCCCGCATACCCCCACAACCACCAGGCAAGGGTTGTTCATGTGGCCTGGTACAGTTCAAGCCACATGCACCGGTTCAGGCCACATGCACCGGGCAAGGGTTGTGGGGATGAGGCCCTTCTCCCCATCAACATGGGGACAAGGTGCTTTGGGAGGCTACTCCAAAACACCCTCCCCATGTTGAGGGCATGTGGCCTGGGACAGTTCAGGGGGGGAGGTGCACTCTTGTCTTCCCCTCTTTCAACTTTTGTTGAGGAACAAAAACATTCCCCTCTGGGTGATATTTGTACATTGCAAGGAGTATAACAAACTTTGTTGCAAATTCCTACCTTTTGTTATTCTGAAGAAATCCCTGTGTGTTTCTCTGTGCCCATGTGCTTAGTGGGTCTAATGGGAGTGGTTTCATAATTATCAGTCAGCTGTGACAGCTGCAGGGCACTAATGAGGAAATCTGCGGGGCCTGCATCCCTTTAGACGTGTTCCTATTGAAAATATCTCATAAAAAATTACATTTTTGTTGCAGGGGATGCCTGAAATCTGACTTGTATCTTAGGCAGACTTCTGGGAAAATTGGTGAGCCAATCACACAAGCAGGAAATGATGTTTCTGGGGAGTGGTCAGTACACATTCTGTGTACAGAACAACTCCATGTAGCCATTTTGCACTGCATTCTCAGAAAATTACAGCGGCTGCAGATTGAAAAGGAAAGGTAATGTTTAATAACATTCAATTACAAAATGATTAGTGTTGCAATCATATGCCTATATTATTTTTTCTTTATTTGCATTTTTTTCCCCCAGGAAAGTGGAGTTACCCTTTAAAGAAAGTGATTGGTTGATGTAATAGTGATACACCTTAATTGAGATCTGTAATTAACAGAGACAATATCGCTAAAATATATTGGTGATAATAAAAAAAAAGCTAATGCTGTCAGCTTCATACAATTTGCCAGTGTCAAAAACAAGGTGCATGGGACATGCCAGCGTGAGGCCGCATCTTCGGTGAGCTCCTGCTTCCACCCAGGCCTTCGGCGCTTTCACAGAGGGACACGGCCACCGCACACCCGCCACAGCATGCCCAGCCGTAAGGGAGCCTCCTCGCAGCCAACTGTATTGTTTTACGGAAATTGTCTATGTTTAAAGAAGGCCTCTTAGTTGTGGCAGTGGATTTCATCCTGCCTCCAGACCCTCCCTTTGATATCTCCTCATCTCATTTAAAGCTAGGAAAAACACTTTCAGAAACGACTGTGTTCTCTGCATCTGGTGGATGGCTGGAGGGTGAAACATGCCTCTGAAAAAGATTTTTTTTTTTTTTTGCATAAAAGATTTATTGAAAATTAAGCAAAATACAGATAATTCAGCATGAGTACAGTATCATGAAATAACATAAACATTGAACTTGTGTGAAGTGTCAAATTACATCCAAAGGTAACAGTTGTTCATAGATAAAAGCTCAAAACTATAGTAACTGGCTGACTTAGATTATGTAAAGCCTGCTTGGTAAGCCTTGGAAGTCCCAGCCGCCTCCCAACAGATAGTGGGAATTGTACTCAGAAAGTGGATGAGAATTAGATAAAGAACAGAATTAAAGAGAGGAGGATGTGAGAAGTGGGGGAGGAAGAGATGGGGAATATCCTAAACTTATTGTTGCGTAAGGTTCTAGTAAAGACATTCAGAGTCAATTTAGCACTCTAGGAGTCACCTTTGAGACAAACCGTATAAAAGACTCGTGCTGTTCTCATCCTGATGACCCAATAGTATATTTGTGGATAATTTGACCTCAGGTCTTACTCAGTTAATGTTGTATATTCTTGGGAGAGTCTGAAGCTGAACCAGGGAGACCATGTTTTGAGATAACGCTCAGCGTTTTCCTCAGATTGGGCCTTAGTATCTTCCATTTCACAAAAATGGGAGATTTTGTGTAGCCACTCTCTCGCCGTAGGCACTGAGGTGGCTTTCCAATGTAGTGGAATGAGTGAGTTGGCAGCGTTCAGTAAGTGTTTGGATAGGCAATTTTTATATTTCTGCAAGGAGAAATTGGAGATGTGCAATAGGCAATTTGCTGCGTTCAGAACAAGTCTAGTCTCCGTGATTCTATAGATCAGCTCAGTCACTGTATTCCAGAATGGTGCCAGCTTTTCACACTGCCACCAAATGTGGAATAGAGTGCCTCTTCCCTCACCGCATCGCCAACAAGTGTCGTCAGATTGAGGGAACCATTTGTGAATCTTCACTGGTGTGGCATACCAGTGAGTGAGGATTTTATATGCCGTTTCCTGAGACCTCGTGCTAATCGAGCATTTGTGTGCCATTATGCAAGCTCTCTCCCATTGAGCGTCCGTGATGTCCATGTTTAGGGCAGCTGACCATCTCTCTCTGAACCTGTCCCGAGCGAGTGTGTCCACGTGTTGCAGCCATTCATAGGCCGTAGAGGTAGTTTTGAGCACCTGCTCCCCTTTTAGGCACACCGACTCCATATCCGATAGGGCCCTGGTAAAATGCTTCTTCCGTGTGGGATTGTGAATGTAGGTGCGGATCTGGAAATATGTCCAGAGGGGCAAGGATGGTATATTATTATCTATCTTAAGATCCGAGAAATCTTTAATAGCCCCACCCTTAAGGCAGTGGGAAGCAAGAAGAGGTGAGCGTTTATCATTTAGTTGTAGTTGTCTATTTCCCATGCCTGGTGGGAAGTCTGGGTTATCTAGCAATGGGGTCAGGGGACTTAGTGCGGAAAAAAAGGTCCTTTTTTGTTTAGCGAGGAGGTGGAAGATACCCAAGGTGGTCCCTATCAGGGGGTGAATCTTCAGACCGGCTGGGTACTTGCTTGGTGGGATCCAAGGTGAGTATTTTAAGGGAATCGGGCTTGAGACATTTTCAAGAGACACCCAGTCTTTCAGTTCCCCATGGCAATGCCAGTCCAAGATTCTTGCTATGTGTGTGGCATAGTAGTATGTTTTGTAGTCTGGCACGCCCATGCCTCCCTGAGCCTTGGCTCTTGTCAGTAGAGAGATTTTAATACGTGGCGCTTTGTGTGCCCAAATGAATCTCATTTGAGTAGCCTGGATTGATCTAAAAAAGCTTAGTGGAATTTTAATGGGCAGAGTGCGTAATAAATACAGCACTTTTGGCAGGACGACCATTTTGCATATGGCTGCCCTACCAAACCAGGAAAATAGTTTGGCGTGCCAACGGCATAAATCCTCATCAATTGCTTTGAGCAGTGGTGTGAAGTTGTGTGCAAAGATGTCAGTAATCCTTGGTGTCAACCAGACCCCCAGGTACTTGACCGCCTTGGTGACCCACTTAAAGGAGCTATTGTTCATGGTGGCTTTCAAAGTGGTGTCCGGGAGCGTAATATTCAGCGCTTCCGACTTGGTGTAGTTGATCTTAAGATTAGAGACATAGTTATAGGAGGTGAATTCCTTCATGAGGGAAGGGATGGAGATGTGTGGGTCTGTCAAAAAGAATGCAAGGTCGTCAGCATAGGCTGCCAGCTTGTATTCCTTTCCAGCCACCCGGAAACCGCGTATTGCGCGGTTTGCCAGGATTCTCCTTATGAATGGCTCTAGTGTGATGATGAAGAGTATTGGAGATAGGGGGCACCCCTGCCTGGTTCCGTTTTTTATATCTACCTTGTTAGACAGTGTGCCATTAATTTTAAGTTTAGCTGACGGGTGTTGGTACAGGGATGAGATCCAATTGAGCATCTTCGGGCCTAACCCTGCGTGTTTACAGGTTTCAAACATGTAATCCCAGGCTACTCGATCGAAGGCCTTCTCCGCGTCCGTGGACAGAAGAAGACCCTCGATCTTTCGCTCATGGGCGACATGAATCAAGTTAAGAGCCTTGGTGGCATTGTCTCTGGCCTCTCTGCCAGGCATGAAACCCGCCTGGTCAGGGCCAATCAGTACGTGTAGTAGGGGTTTTAGTCTTGTGGAGATGATTTTCGCCATAAGTTTGACGTCTAGGTTCAGTAGCGAAATTGGTCTATAACTAGAGCAATGTGCTGGGTCCTTGTCAGGTTTCGGTATTACCGTAATATAAGCTAATAAAAAGTCAGGGGAAACTGGCTGTCCATCTGCAAGGGAGTTAAAGGCCGATTGCAGATGGGGGGCCAGTACGTCAGCAAATGTCTTGTAATAAATGGCCGTATAGCCATCTGGGCCGGGACTTTTGTTGGTTTTTAATTCTTTTATGGCCGACTTAATCTCTGCTTGGTCTATGGGCCTATCTAATTCAGAAGAGTCGTCACTTTGTAGTGAGGGTAGATTGGAGTCCTTAAGAAAATCCTGAATCACCTGGAGTCTATGTCCGTGGAGGTCAGGAGGCCTATGTGACGGGGGTAGATTATATAAGTTGGTATAATATTCCTGAAAATGTTGGGCTATTTTGTCGGTTGTCCTATCTAGGTGACCGTCCTTGTCTCGGATGCCCAGGATTGTATTTTTGGTTGTTAAGTCTTTTAATGCCCTTGCCAACATGTGCCCTGCTTTGTCACCATGTTCATAGTATACCTTTTTCTTAAAGAACAGGATACGTTTGGTCTTGGCGTCTAGGAGTTGTTTGAGAGTTCTCCTGGTCTCGAGGAGTTCCGTGGCAGAGCTTACGGATAAGGATTGTTTGTGGAGTGATTCTAGGAACCTGATTCTTTGTGTCAATGCTTGGGTTTCAGTGTCCCTTTCTCTTTTTCTTTGGGCTCCTAGTCTCATTAATAGCCCTCTTATGGTGCACTTGTGGGCCTCCCAAATAGTCAGTGGAGTCATGTCAGGCGTTGTGTTAAGGGCAAAGAATTCCATCAGAGCCGTATGTATTTGCGGTAGCAGGACTGGGTCCGTCAATAAGGAAGAATTTAGTCTCCATTGTGCGGGGCCCCTAGTGGCTGTAGTTGGAGCAAGGTCTATGGAAGTAGGCGCGTGGTCTGAGATTGACTGGATCCCTATTCTAGCCTCAGTAACTGTGTGGAGGTCACGTTGTGTAATGAATATGTAGTCAATCCTTGAGTGGCGATTGTGAGGTACTGAGAAAAAGGAAAAGTCTTTCTCGTCAGGGTGTATATAACGCCAAGTATCCACCAGTTCCAGGGAGTGTAAGAGTTTCTTGATTTGTTTTAGGATTTGGAAGGTAATATACGTCTTCCCAGTGGAAGTGTCCAATAGTGGGTCTAGGGGGATATTAAAATCTCCGCCCAGAATTAGGCGACCTGTGCTGAAGCCCATTAAGTCCCTCACCAGTCCCCTGCAGAATGACAGGTGTCCTGAGTTGGGAAAGTATACATTAGCCAATGTGGTGGGTATGCCCGAGAGAGTTCCCTTAAGGAAGACGTATCTCCCTCCCACATCCGTCAGCTTATCTGTGAGTTCAAATGAGGCATCCTTGCTAAGCAGAATGGATACCCCTTTAGATTTTGAGGTGTCATTCGTGGAGTGATGTGCATCAGTGAAGTAGGAGTCGGTGAGCCTGGGGACATGGTGTGTTTTAAAATGAGTCTCCTGCAAGAAGACAATCTTTGGCTTACCTTTCTTTAATTCGCGAAGTAGAGTAGCTCGCTTCTCAGGAATGTTCAATCCCTGTACGTTGTGAGACACCAGCTTCGGTGTTCTGCCTAGAGCCGAATAGGCCATTGGACAGGCTCAGAGAGAGACGGCACCACACACCTGAAATTACAACTAAGAATGGATATGAGAGCTTTTCACAGTTTATAAACCTACGCCTGATATGTCTCTTCAGGTAGCTATAAGGATAGGATAGTAAGGTGGAAGAGGGGATCGGAAAGAAAGTCAGAGAGATAGGAGAAAAGGAGATTCGGTGTTTGTGACCCCCCTGAACCGCAAGACCGTCCAGGAGGGCAGAATAAATACGCCACAGTGAGGTCAATATCCCTCAGGTGAGTATGTGTATATTTGTGGGGGAACCTGGGAGACACGTGGTCAGAGAGACAACTATGAGACTCTAGTAACAAATAAACAGTAGATTCTCAATAGAAATGGAGGTGTCAAACCCAGGCCCTATGAAGGTAAATTAGCAGTGCTAAAGGAGCTTCACTTTACTTTTCTGCCAAGCAAAAAACAAAAACCAAAAAAAAAAAAAAAATGGTAAGAAAAAAGAAGGTTTTGACTATCGCAAGGTGATCATTAACACAATAGGAACTTATCAACTGAACCACTAAATAGGCATTCCTCTATACCGGGGGCATTAAGGCAAGTCTCAGGGGGGAATGAGAAGCCAAAAACAGAACAGAAACACCTCTCCCCGACAGTGCTTCGTCTATTGCTTGCAAAGCGCTTTTCACAAGGATACCCAGAGTAGACAGTACCAAAAACCTGATTCAGTGGAGCTAGTGGTGGTTGTGAAGCCCCTTTCAGACAGAGCATCACAGGTGGTAATTCAGTGAGTCATGTCTCTGGAGTTTGTGAATGCTCAACCGGTGTCAGTAAGGCCTAATCCACCAAGTAGGTCGGTCCATCAGACCCCGTGACATGACCTCCCGAGTAGACATCTGGGATCAATGAACTCTGATGAGATGGTATTACAGTCTGAGCGGGGGTATGCAGTTGTCAAAGCAGGTAGATGACAGTGATGGACGGGGGTAGCAAGTCAATAGTCGGAGCCTGTATGGCGGTGAATCACCTGTTGCGGTAAGCCGAGGAGTATGTTGCGGGCAGGGTTTTGTTCGCTGACATGAGTATGGAATCCTACTTAGCCCGGTGAAGAGGGTGCCTGCGGTGTAGGTTAGTATCTGTGTGGATTAGTCCTCATAGGCTGCCCTGGAAGAATGGGCTCTGCTGCGAGGTGTACCTGGTCCGGTGTTGTCCTGTCGGTTCTGTCTCAGCTTCTTCGCTTGGTGCTTCTCCGGTGTTGCCAAGGGTGAGTGTGGCGGACTTCTTTCTCTCGGGGGGAGAGCAAATTCCTGGTACCAGTCTGGGAGATCAACGTGGCCCAGGTGTAGGGTGTCACAGAATTCCGGCAGGTCACTCGGCGTGCGGAGGGTATGTTGCTTTCCGTTGTGCGTCACAAGGAGGGCGAAGGGGAAGCTCCACGTATAGCGTAGCTCCTTTTCCCGCAAAACATCCAGTAGGGGGCGCAAAGCCCTGCGGTTCTTTAGCGTAATCTGCGACAGGTCCTGGAAGAGTTTTATGTTTTCGCCATTAAACACTATGTGTTCGTTCCTCCGTGCTTTAAACATAATTTCTTCCTTCAGTGTAAACCTCTGCAGGCAGCAGATGATGTCGCGCGGTGGTAGTGTGTCAGGTCCCCTTGCTCTCAAGGCTCTGTGCGCCCGCACAAATTCGATCTCCGTGTCCTCGGGCCTTTCCAACAGGCTGTTAAAAACTCTCTGGAGGACAGGGGTGATCTGTTCTGCCACAACAGATTCGGGAATACCACGTACTCTGATGTTGTTCCTCCTTCCCCTGTTGTCCAAGTCCTCCAGGTGCCTGTTCATCTCAATAAAATGCATTGTGTGCGAGGCTGCCACCCTGTCCAGTCTGTGTATGTCCTTATCCCTGTTCTTCCCAGCCGCTTCTGCAGTAGCCATTTTTTCGGTAAGGACTAGCAGATTGGTCTTAAGGTCGGTAATGGCTGCCGAAAATGAGGCCTTAATGTCAGCCGCAAAGCCCGACATGTCTGCGTAGGTAAGGGGGTGGTCAGCCCGAGTATTCCTCCTACCGTTCTCCTCCGTAGCTGACTGGGAGTCCTCGGACATGTCCTCCTCGCGGTGCACCGGCGCCATCTTGCCTCCGGCCGAGATACGCTGTATTGCGGCCTGGTTTTTAAAAAGTTCCGTGATGTTTCTCCCCGCGGATGTAGCGGTTGATCGGCGGGACCGGGTGTGTTGAGTAGAGCGGGTCTGCTTGCTCATTATCGGTTAGGGACCGGCAGAAAAGGTGCTTAGGGCCTTAGGTTTGGCGGAGCTCCTCGTTTAGGCTGCCATCTCCGTCGCGCGCCAAGCCACGCTCCCCCTCTGAAAAAGATTTTAGCTATTATTCTGCAGTTCATAACTCTTTTTCTGGATCTCCTTTGCCTGGATCAGTATCATCTCCACCGCCTTGTTGATGCAGATAACCATTTCTGATCATGCTCATGTTTCTCTCACAATCTCTCTTTTAGATCTTGGAAAGAGAGATTGGATGAGGAGGCTTAATGAAAACGTATTAGATGGTAGTCAGGTGCTGGGAGACCTGGAATCCTCGATTAAGTCCTATTTTGAGTTGAGATTCCCCTGACGAGGTCTCCGCACATGTGCAAATATAAAGTGATCTCGCGCGGTAATATGCAGTCACTCTAAAACGTTGAATGGAATCCACTAAGGGATAGATAGAGTGCCAAAATATTAAAATGCCAAAATATTAAAGTGCAAAATAATCGTGTCCCCACAAAGTAGTGTAAACAACGTGTGAGGAAAGAAATATATAAATATATGTAATAAATGTCCAGGTAGCGTTCAAAATCCTGTAAACGAATGGTATACTCGTGAATAGATAGCACTGAAGAACCACTGGATATAGTCCTTCAAAAAGAAATAACGTATTGAGGGAGACTCCAAATATGGAAATAGATATACTCTGTATATGAATAAATTAATGGACAGATGTATAAGTAGTATTGTCCATATATGACTCCACGAATTCTCTCTCACAGAACTCTCACCTTATGCAAATGAAGTAAACCGCATCAATAGGTAACCTGGGCTCTACCCATCATCCTATTGGGACCTTATTTAGTTAACATATACTGCTGATGGGACCATGGGTACTTCACCTGTATATATCCACCACCAAGCAGTCCTAATTCGCTCCGGTATCATCACAGCATAAATGGGGGGAAGGAAAAGAGAAGATGCCTCCACTAGTGTAGTATGCTTAAAAAACTATAGTGACATTTATTAAAGTCTCATATACAGTATCTCACAAAAGTGAGTACACCCCTCACATTTTTGTAAATATTTTATTCTCTCTTTTCATGTGACAACACTGAAGAAATGACACTTTGCTACCATGGGCATCCACAGAACTTTTTTCAGGGGGGGCATCATTTTAGGGTCACCCATGCACCGCCCCTTTTCGACAATGTCATTATCACATTATAATGGTCAGAGACTGCAGACGTAGTACAGTCCCTAGGATAAGTAATGGATAATGGCCAACAGGCCCTCTTACCAGACCCAGTAATACTACAGCAGTGATTCCTCCGGCTGGATGATCGCTCACTCTGGGTTCCCCGGGGGCGACTCTGGTCAGTAGTGTAGAATGTCTGTACCCTGGTAGTGGCTCAGTCTTTCTCTCTCTGGTTGTGCTGAGCAGCGTGGCTCTCTCTCTGGTGGCTCTGAGCAGCATGGCTCTCTCTCTGGCTTCTGCCCAGCACACTCCTCGTTCTTTGTCCTGTAGCATTCTCTCCCTCAGCTTTTTTCAAGGCTGCAGTCTCTCAATCTCTCTCTTGATCGAGCTGTAGCCTCCTCCCTGTGGAAAATGGGGCCGCCAATCTTTGGGACTACATGTCCCATGATGCTCTCCTCTCCTAGTCTCCTTTCATTGGCCCTCAGTTATGGCCAATAGGGAAGGAACGGAGTGGGCAGGAAGCTGGGTGGGGAACCTGGTGAGAGCCGCCGTCTCTTCTCCCTGACAGGGGAAAGGGAGGGCGAGCGGGGGAACCTCTGACAGCCCGCAGCTCGCCTTTCTCCTGTTACAGAGCCGCCGAGTTCTCTGCTGGACTGAGCAGGGAAAAGAGCTGAAGTCACACTACACTGATGGGGGGCTTGACAGCACCTTGATGGTGTCACTCCACTGGCGGGTGGCACCTGGGTGCGGGCTTGCCTGCACCCCGATAGTGAGGCAACTGTGCTGAATTTAAGATCCGATCCCTGGTTCCAGGGGGGGCACTTGACCCCCCTTGCCCCTACCTGCGGACGCCAATGTTTGCTACAATGTAAAGTAGTGAGTGTACAGCTTGTATAACAGTGTAAATTTGCTGTCCCCTCAAAATAACGCAACACACAGCCATTAATGTCTAAACCACTGGCAATAAAAGTGAGTACACCCCTAAGTGAAAATGTCCAAATTGGGCCCAAAGTGTCAATATTTTGTGTGGCCACCATTATTTTCCAGCACTGCCTTAACCCTCTTGGGCATGGAGTTCACCAGAGCTTCACAGGTTGCCACTGGAGTCCTCTTCCACTCCTCCATGGTGACATCACGAAACTGGTGGAAGTTAGAGACCTTGCGCTCCTCCACCTTCCGTTTGAGGATGCCCCACAGATGCTCAATAGGGTTTAGGTCTGGAGACATGCTTGACCAGTCCATCACCTTTACCCTCAGCTTCTTTAGCAAGGCAGTGGTCGTCTTGGAGGTGTGTTTGGGTTTGTTATCATGTTGGAATACTGCCCTGCGGCCCAGTCTCTGAAGGGAGGGGATCATGCTCTGCTTCAGTATGTCACAGTACATGTTGGCATTCATGGTTGCGTCACAATCACCCTAGCTGCACTAGATACTGTATGTACTCAAACCTACATGCCATACAACTTGAAGGGGGCACCAATGAGATCTTACCGATGGCAGTTATCTTTAATAGTGGCTTTTTGACTCCACTCTAAATTTATGGCTGGGAGGCTTCTTTTAAGGTGCGTTTCAGAACAGTTGTAGTTTTGGTTTACTTTTTGTTATTTTGTTTGTTTCTTATCTGGGTCTAGTTGGTCAGGGGCCTAGTTTCCAAATTTTGATCTGTGGATTTCCATCTCCTTATGCGCACATGGGAAGACCTTGCTAAAGTTACCTTCTAGTCATGGCTGTTTATGGGTACTGACTATGTATTTTTCCATATAACTATACGGTCAGCGTATGGTTCAGTGTTGTATAAACTAACCGTTTATGCTCTACTGCCAGATCCCTTTTCTTCTATTGTTTTAAATTCTTCTTTACAACGCTACTGTATGATAATCTAGCTTCTTTTTTTCTGTATTGTGTTTGGTTGACCTGAAATTCAATACATTTTGATTATAAAAAACAAAAAAACAAGGTGCATAGCATTGCTTGTAATCTTCTTTTCACTACCAGACTGTATTGTGTACAAAGTGTAACAAAATGTCAACCCAGAGTGTGCAAAAACACCACAAAACCACAAAACCACACAGATGAGGCGATTGTTAAGGTGAACTAAAAAATGACGATGTCATCTCTCAGAGACAACAGCCAAACATATGGCACAGTGGCTGGTGAGTAGGGATGGGCCGAACAGCCCCCCCCCTGTTCGGTTTGCACCAGAACATGCGAACAGGCAAAAGATTTGTTTGAACACGCAAACACCGTTAAAGTCTATGGGCCACGAACATGAAAAAACTAAAGTGCTAATTTTAAAGGCTTATATGCAAGTTATTATCATAAAAAGTGTTTGGGGACCCGGGTCCTGCCCCAGGGGACATGTATCAATGCAAAAAAAAGTTTTAAAAACTGCAGTTTTTTCGGGAGCAGTGATTTTAATAATGCTTAAAGTGAAACAATAAAAGTGTAATATTCCTTTAAATTTCGTACCTGGGAGGTGTCTATAGTATGCCTGTAAAGGGGCGCATGTTTCCTGTGTTTAGAACAGTCCGAGACCAAAATTACATTTCTAAAGGAAAAAAAGTAATTTAAAAGTACTAGCGCTAGCGGCTATAAAGAATTGTTGGTCCGGCAATACACATATAAGTTCATTGATAAAAACGGCATTGGAATTCCCCACAGGGGAACCCTGAACCAAAAAAAAAAATAAAAATGCGTGGGGTCCCCCCAAAAAATCATACCAGACCCTTATCCAAGCATGCAACCTGGCAGGCCGCAGGAAAAGAGGGGGGGACCAGTCCACATGCCCTCAACATTGGGAGGGCGCTTTGGGGTAGCCCCCCAAAGCACCTTGTCCCCATGTTGATGAGGAGAAGGGCCTCATCCCCACAACCCTTGCCCGGTGGCTGTGGGGTCTGCGGGCGGAGGGCTTATCAGAATCAGTAAGCCCCCTTTAACAAGGGGACCACCAGATCCCACCCCCCATGTGAAATGGTAACGGGTACAGATGTACACCTACCATTTCACGAAAAAATGTGTAAAAATGGTAAAAAAAAGACAATACAAGCCTTGGGACAAATAAAACTGGCCGCACGCCGCCTATGATCTGCCTCCATGGGAGGCACCCACCGTAATTACTGGCCGCTCTCAGGTGACAGCTCTTTTATAACTGAGGGCGGGGCCACGCGATGACGTTGCCGGGTGACCCCGCCCCCTCTGATGCACGGGAACATCCCTATGGCTTCCCCGGGGGCAGATCGGTGGCGATATGCAGATTTTTATTCATTTTTTTGGTCTGTCAGAGCGCAAGAAGAAGACTTCGAGGGACAGTTTGATTTTTTTTTTTTTTTTTATAAAGGACTTGTCCCAAGGCATGTAGTGTCTTTTTTTACCATTTTCACACATTTTTTTTTGTGAAATGGTAGGGGTACATTTGTACCCCATTACCATTTCACACGGGGGCAGGATCTAGGGGTCCCCTTGTTAAAGGGGGCTTCCAGATTCCGATTAGCCCCCCGCCTGCAGACCCCCACAACCACCGGGCAAGGGTTGTTGGGATGAGGCCCTTCTCCCCATCAACATTGGGACAAGGTGCATTGGGGGGCTACCCCAAAGCACCCTCCCAATGTTGAGGGCATGTGGCCTGGCACGGTTCAGGAGAGGGGGGCACTCTCTCGTCCCCCCTCTTTTCCTGCGGCCTGCCAGGTTGCGTGCTCAGATAAGGGTCTGGTATGGATTTTGGTGCACAGTTTGGGGACCCCAGACTGTCAATGCAATGAGCAACAGCAAAGAGCCCAGTGCGAGATTAACCACTTCACATCCTGCCATAGCCGAATGACGGCCTCGGCGCGGATGTGAAATCCCGGGAGGACGTCATATGACGGCCTCCCCTTTCCTCGTTCCCTGTGCGCGCTCACGAGCGCGCAGCAGGGAAATTCTGTGTTGGCCGTGTCCCTCGGACACGGCCAATCACAGATCGCTGTAAACGCCCAATCACAGCGGCCGTTTACAGCGCGATCGGCGTGTCCAATGGGAGATGATCTCATATGTAAACATATGAGATCATCTCTCAGCGCCGCTCCCCCTCCTCACACAGAGACAGCGTGTGAGGAGGGGGAGATGAATATGATAAGATAAAATGAAATGTGCCATCTGTGCCCACTGCCACCACTACAATCTGTCCCCAATGCCATCTGCCAGTGCAATCTGTCCCCAGTGCCATCTGCCAGTGCAATCTGTCCCCAGTGCCATCTGCCAGTGCAATCTGTCCCCAATGCAATCTGTCCCCAATGCCATCTGTCCCCAATGCCATCTGTAGTCATCTGTAGTCAGTGCCATCTGTAGTCAGTGCCACCTGTCGTCAGTGCCACCTGTCATCAGTGCCACATGTCATCAGTGCCACATAGTGCCACATGTCATCAGTGCCACATAGTGCCACCTGTCATCAGTGCCATCTGTCATCAGTGCCATATCAGTGTCACGTGTCATCAGTGCCACATATTAGTGCCATCTGTCATCAGTGTCACGTATTAGTGCCATCTGTCATCATTGTCACGTATTAGTGCCATCTGTCATCAGTGCCACCTGTCATAAATGCCACGTATCAGTGCCATCTGTCATCAGTGTCATCAGTGCCACGTATTAGTGCCGTCTGTCATCAGTGCCACGTATTAGTGGAATCTCTCATCAGTGCCACATATTAGTGCCACGTGATATCAGTGCCACATATAAGTGCCATCTCTCATCAGTGCCACATATTAGTGCCATCTGTCATCAGTGTCACGTGTCATCAGTGCCCCATATTAGTACCATCTGTCATCAGTGCCACATCAGTGTCACGTGTCATCAGTGCCACGTCAGTGTCACGTGTCATCAGTGCCACGTATCAGTGCCACCTGTCATCAGTGCCACGTCAGTGTCACGTGTCATTGTCCTGGTGCTCCAGGGCCTTCAATAGTGTAATAGGTAGTCAACAAGTTAGATGTGTAATTTATGCTCCTAGAACACGTGATGGCGCTCCCTGAATTTTGGGCCTCTCTAAGTGGCCAGGCTGTGAAAAAGTCCCACACATGTGGTATCGTAATACTCAGGAGGAGTAGCAGAATTTATTTTGGAGTGTCATTTGTGGTATACGCATGCCATGTGAGAGAAATAACCTATTATAATGACAATTTTGTGGAAAAAAATAAAAAATAAAAAAATAATTCATTTTGCAAAGAATTGTGGGGAAAAAATGACAACATCAAAAACCTCACCATGCCTCTTACTAAATACCTTGGAATGTCTACTTTCAAAAAAGGGGTCATTTGGGGGGTATTTGTACTTTCCTGACTTGTTCGGGTCACAAGAAATGAGATAGGTCACCAGTACATCAGATGTGATCAATTTTGTATAATTTGCACCACAGCTTGTAGAGTCTCTAACTTTCACAAAGACCAAATAATATCCACTAATTTGGGTTATTTTTTACCAAAGATATGTAGCAGTATAAATTGTGGCCAAAATTTATGAAGAAAAATTAATAATTTCCTAAATTTTATCACAGAAACAAAGAAAAATGCGTTTTTTTTCAAAATTTTCGGTCTTTTTTCATTTATAGCGCAAAAAATAAAAAACCCAGAGGTGATCAAATACCACCAAAAGAAAGCTCTATTTGTGGGGAAAAAAAGGACAAAAAAATAATTTGGGTACAATGTTGCATGACTGAGTAATTGTCAGTCAAAGCGTGAGAGCACCGAAAGCTGAAAATTGGTCTGGATGGGAGGGGGGTTTAAGTGCCCGGTAAGCAAGTGGTTAAACTGGAGGCCTACGAGGAAGGCATATCAGATGCAATAGCTGAAACATTACCTTCCACATAACGTAAAAGGGCAGGAATAGCCTTATGAGTGAAGAAATGGAAGCCAGGAACCTGCCACTGCAGTACAGCACAGGCCAAGAATTCTGGAGACTGGACTGAATCCACCAGCTGGAAAGGCAGCAGCAGTACTTTGCCAAGCTGGTCTTAAGCTGCCATGTGGCTGTGGGCATACTTCTGGAGATGGTAGGATGGGGTTGGCAGGATCAGAGGTGGCAGCCTATGTTTGCCACTACTCTGCAAGGCACCATGCTGACCATCTTTCTTGCTGGAAGGGCCATAAAGGTAGACATCTGACACCCCATGAAAGACTTTTATTCTTATCCCTGGGCCTGCTGATGGGGTGTCTTGCATTGCAGTGGTAGAGGTGGAAACGGAGGAACTGGACAGAGGAGCACTGCCCTTTTCTTGCTGGCAGCTAGCATTCAGTTGCTACTCCCAGTGAGCTGCTTGGTTAGAAAGTCATGTGCCTCTCTACATATTGTACCCAAATAATGAATGGTATTACCATGCTTGATACACTTTAGGTAGAGACTGAGGCAGTTACTACAGTGGTCTACTGCACATGTGTTGAAAAAGGCCCACTTTTTGTTGAACTTTGGGGAGCTACAGTGGCCTTCACCTCAGGAGCTGTGACATCCTTTGGCATAGGATGGCTGTTTCTTCTACCCCTCTGCGACCTGCTTGCGGATGACATCCTATCTCACTGATGTTGTGTGTCTCCCCCATATTCATCCTCTGACTATATGAACTTACCAGTATTAATAGAGATTTCCCTGTTTTTCTGTATTTTAGTGCTGTGATGTCACAAGGAAGAGTTTTATGACCCCTGTGATATCATAGAAAGGTTTAAAATAATAATAAAAAAATTGTAAATTGTCATTAGGACAATGAGGTATTTTCCTGATGCCTAAAATGACAAGTCCATCAGTAGGGCCCAGAGCATGACAAGTGTCCATCACAGGGGTTGAGCATGTCATGTGTTAATCATTAATGACAGTGACCATCACAGGTCCCTTTTGCCCTGCATGGAGATTGTCCATCACTGGGTCCCAGCTTATTGGTGATTAGCATGGCATGTGCCCATCTCTGGGGCCCAGCATGACAGGTGCTCAACACTGATGCCCAGTATGGCATGCGACCCTCATTGAAGTCCATCCTGAGACCCTCTACCTCACTTAGCCAAATTAATTATGACAATTATGTTTTTTTTTTGCTTCTGAACATGGCATGAATAGCTGAATATTTGTATGTTTAGTGCTACCACTTGAGGAAGGAAGGAAGTAATTGGATCCCAGTGGCTGCCTACCCTGTTACCAGTCTCGATATCTCACCAACAAACTCAAGCTCTAGTTGAGAGGGCTCTTTACTGTTGATTGCTGAACACAGTATAGAACTGGAAAGAAGGTGTCATGTACCTTGGCTGGAGGCCAAGATGGCGAGAGAATTCCCCTTGTGGCTCTGGTCTGAGCACCCCTGAATGTGGTGACAGAGGTGCAAGGCTCAAATAAGCATGGGTGCCGGTAGCTTGGTAGCAGGTGATTGCCACAACCAGAGATGTAGTCAAGGTGAGCCAGTGTTATACAGGGTGAGGCAGCAGCATGGTCGGGAAACAGGCTGAGGTCAGTACCAGGGAAGCAGGCAGAGAATAGTCAGAGGTAAGCCATGGGCAATATCTAAAATCCACAGAGCAAGGTCAGGAACGAGTCGGGTCAGCAACAGAAGATCAGTCATCAAAAGAGGGAACACAGGTGTATGGGAAAGCTGAAGAACATCCAGCGATTATCAAAAACCAGAGTCTCCTTTAACACCCAAAGCACAAAAAAAACAGAGGGCATCTTCTTGTGAATTTCAACAGCAACAGGCCCTTTAGTAGCATCCTCAAAGTAGCCGGGTCCTGCCCCAGGGGACATGTATCAATGCAAAAAAAAGTTTTAAAAACTGCAGTTTTTATGGGAGCTGTGATTTTAATAATGCTTAAAGTGAAACAATAAAAGTGTAATATTCCTTTAAATTTCGTATCTGGGGGGTGTCTACAGTATGCCTGTAAAGGGGCGCATGTTTCCTGTGTTTAGAACAGTCCGAGACCAAAATAACATTTCTAAAGGAAAAAAAGTAATTTAAAAGTACTAGCGCTAGCGGCTATAAAGAATTGTTGGTCCGGCAATACACATATAAGTTCATTGATAAAAACGGCATGGGATTTCCCCACAGGGGAACCCTGAACCAAATAAAAAAAATAAAAAATGCGTGGGGCCCCCCAAAAAATCCACACCAGACCCTTATCCGAGCATGCAACCTGGCAGGCCGCAGAAAAAGAGGGGGGGACCAGTCCACATGCCCTCAACATTGGGAGGGCGCTTTGGGGTAGCCCCCCAAAGCACCTTGTCCCCATGTTGATGAGGAGAAGGGCCTCATTCCAACAACCCTTGCCCGGTGGCTGTGGGGTCTGCGGGTGGAGGGCTTATCAGAATCTGGAAGCCCCCTTTAACAAGGGGACCCCCAAATCCCACCCCCCCATGTGAAATGGTAACAGGTACAAATGTACCCGTTACCATTTCACAAAAAAATGTGTGAAAATGGTAAAAAAAAGACAGTACAAGCCTTGGGACAAATAAAACTGTCCGCACGCCGCCTATGATCTGCCTCCATGGGAGGCACCCACCGTAATGACTGACCACTATCAGGTGACAGCTCTTTTATAACTGATGGCGGGGCCACGCGATGACGTTGCCGAGTGACCCCGCCCCCTCTGACGCACGGGGACATCCCTATGGCTACCCCATAGCATCAGAGGGGACGGGGCAACCCGGTTACGTAACCGAGTGACCCCGCCCCCCTCTGACGCCGGTCATTATGCCGTGTGCCTCCCATGGAGGCAGATCGGTGGCGACATGCAGATTTTTATTTATTTTTTTGGTCCGTCGGAGCACAAGAAGAAGAAGACTTCGTGGGACAGTTTGATTTTTTTCATTTTTTTAATAAAGGACTTGTCCCAAGGCATGTAGTGTCTTTTTTTACCATTTTCACACATTTTTGTGAAATGGTAGGGGTACATTTGTACCCCGTTACCATTTCACACGGGGGGCAGGATCTGGGGGTCCCCTTGTTAAAAGGGGCTTCCAGATTCCGATAAGCCCCCCGCCTGCAAACCCCCACAACCACCGGGCAAGGGTTGTTGGAATGAGGCCCTTCTCCCCATCAACATTGGGACAAGGTGCATTGGGGGGCTACCCCAAAGCACCCTCCCAATGTTGAGGGCATGTGGCCTGGCACGGTTCAGGAGAGGGGGGGCACTCTCTCGTCCCCCCTCTTTTCCTGCGGCCTGCCAGGTTGCGTGCTCGGATAAGGGTCTGGTATGGATTTTGGTGCACAGTTTGGGGACCCCAGACTGTCAATGCAATGAGCAACAGCAAAGATCCCAGTGTGAAATTAAACCAGAGGCCTATGAGGAAGGCATACCAGATGCAACAGCTGAAACATTACCTTCCACATAACGGTAAAGGGTAGGAATAGCCTTATAAGTGAAGAAATGGAAGCCAGTAACCTGCCACTGCAGTACAACACAGGCCAAGAATTCAGGAGAGTGAGCTGAATCCAGCAGCAGTACTTTGCCAAGTTGGTCTTAAGCTGCCATGTGGCTGCGGGCATACTTCTTCTGTTCAAGCAGCTGGGGCAGAGAAATGTCTCTGCTGATTGCTACAGTTGGAGATGGTAGGATGGGGTTGGCAGGATCAGAGGTGGCAGCCTATGTTTGCCGCTACTCTGCAAGGCACCATGCTGACCATCTTTCTTGCTGGAAGAGCCATAAAGGTAGACATCTGACACCCCATGAAAGACTTTTATTCTTATCCCTGGGCCTACTGATGTGGTGTCTTGCGTCGCGGTGGAAACGGAGGAACTGGACAGAGGAGCACTGCCCTTTTCTTGCTGGCAGCTAGCATTCAGTTGCTACTCCCAGTGAGCTGCTTGGTTAGAAAGTCATGTGCCTCTCTACATATTGTACCCAAATAATGAATGGTATTACCATGCTTGATACACTTTAGGTAGAGACTGAGGCAGTTACTACAGTGGTCTACTGCACATGTGTTGAAAAAGGCCCACTTTTTGTTGAACTTTGGGGAGCTACAGTGGCCTTCACCTCAGGAGCTGTGACATCCTTTGGCATAGGATGGCTGTTTCTTCTACCCCTCTGCGACCTGCTTGCGGATGACATCCTATCTCACTGATGTTGTGTGTCTCCCCCATATTCATCCTCTGAATATATGAACTTACCAGTATTAATAGAGATTTCCCTGTTTTTCTGTATTTTAGTGCTGTGATGTCACAAGGAAGGGTTTTATGACCCCTGTGATATCATAGAAAGGTTTAAAATAATAATAAAAAAATTGTAAATTGTCATTAGGACAATGAGGTATTTTCCTGATGCCTAAAATGACAAGCCCATCAGTAGGGCCCAGAGCATGACAAGTGTCCATCACTGGGGTTGAGCATGTCATGTGTTCATCATTAATAACAGTGACCATCACAGGTCCCTTTTGCCCAGCATGGAGATTGTCCATCACTGGGTCCCAGCTTATTGGTGCTTAGCATGGCATGTGCCCATCTCTGGGGCCCAGCATGACAGGTGCTCAACACTGATGCCCAGTATGGCATGCGACCCTCATTGAAGTCCATCCTGAGACCCTCTACCTCACTTAGCCAAATTAATTATGACAATTATGTTTTTTTTTGCTTCTGAACATGGCATGAATAGCTGAATATTTGTATGTTTAGTGCTACCACTTGAGGAAGGAAGGAAGTAATTGGGTCCCAGTGGCTGCCTACCCTGTTACCAGTCTCGATATCTCACCAACAAACTCAAGCTCTAGTTGAGAGGGCTCTTTACTGTTGATTGCTGAACACAGTATAGAACTGGAAAGAAGGTGTCATGTACCTTGGCTGGAGGCCAAGCTGGCGAGAGAATTCCCCTTGTGGCTCTGGTCTGAGCACCCCTGAATGTGGTGACAGAGGTGCAAGGCTCAAATAAGCATGGGTGCCGGTAGCTTGGTAGCAGGTGATTGCCACAACCAGAGATGTAGTCAAGGTGAGCCAGTGTTATACAGGGTGAGGCAGCAGCATGGTCAGGAAACAGGCGGAGGTCAGTACCAGGGAAGCAGGCAGAGAATAGTCAGAGGTAAGCCATGGGCAATATCTAAAATCCACAGAGCAAGGTCAGGAACGAGTCGGGTCAGCAACAGAAGATCAGTCATCAAAAGCAGGAACACAGAAACACAGGTGTATGGGAAAGCTGAAGAACATCCAGAGATTATCAAAAACCAGAGTCTCCGTTAACACTTAAAGCACAAAAAAAAACAGAGGGCATCTTCTTGTGAATTTCAACAGCAACAGGCCCTTTAGTAGCATCCTCAAAGTAGCACTGGTACTAAGGGTATGGCCAAGTACCCTATATCTCTGTAGGAGCAGTTAAAGCTATATATAAGTATAACAATAGCACCCTGGCTCAACAGTTTCACAATAACTAAAGTTGTAGGCAATGGGCCTTTCTCACAATTTCCAAGAGGCAACGTTTGGCCAGATCCCCTGCAACACTCCTCAGTAGGAGAACCCTCCTCCAGCCTCAACAGGTGCTTCTTCTTCGTACTTCCAGCCCATAACCCATGCTGGGGCCTAGCACCTTCTCATTCATTGTCCTCTTCCTAGGAGAAGCCCAAGGGGAGCAAGCCCTCTAAACCTTTACCCTCTCCCAAGCCATACCTTCTGAATCCACACTTCATGGGTTCACTGGGTTAGATGAACATCCAAAACTCTAGAGGTGGACCATCCACACTATATGTTGGAACATCCTTCCACCAACAGTCAGGCTCAATACACTAGGTTTATGTAGAACATGTAGAACCCTGGAGAAATTGATCTCAGCTGAGCTGGTTACAGCTAAGAGGTAAACACACTAAACCTTATTATTGGTACTACATACCATTTATTATATTCCTTTATAACTTCCTTTAGCACAGTGAAGACATTTTAGTTCCTTTTGACTCACCTCACTAGTTATAGATTTAAAAAAGGTGATGGCGTTTCATAGAAATGGGAGGGCAGAGATGAAGAATGGGTTTGCCTTCCTATATAAATAGAAAGACCAGCTTCCTGTCATGTCAGTTAATCTCTAACACTTTGACCACATCTGCTGGTCCCGTATGGTCTATGAACCTGGCCGACTATGGTGGACTCTGTGACTTACGCTGATCTTCAGTTCAAAGCTGGCACAGGTAAAGGTGATTTCTTTGACCATTTTCTATTTTGAGTCACGTAGGAAAATATCACATTTACAGTAAAGTACCACCCCCCACCACCAAAACAAAAAATCCAAAGAACTCTAAACCCAGAGTTGATCCAGAGGATCGCAAGAAAACCTTTAAAAGCTGTGAGCGAAATTGCTCCTACTGGGAAAAAAATACGTTTAACTCCAGCTACTCTCTGGATCAACAAATAATAAGAATTTGAATAGCCAGATGTCTGGTGAATTTCTTAAACACATCCAGCCTTTACAAAACCAATTTACAGAGCTGGGACTAGAAGCAATCCATGCATGATATAAAAATATGTTATATTATATAATCATTTATATTATAATTATATTATAGAATATGTATATTATATAATTTTTATATTTATTTTTATATTTTATATTATATTTATATTTTATTTTATTTTATATATATTTTTATATTTTATTTATTTTTATATTTATATATCAAATGTATTTTAATATATAAATAATACATCTAAAAATATGTTTTATTTTAAATAGATTTATGTTATAAATGATAAATAATAATTAGATATAATAGTTTTTGGTATTATACATGTATATAATATAATAGATATGATATTAAACTTGCACTGAAAACAAAAAACTTTATAAAAAATATAAATATAAAACAAATGTAAATATATTTAGACATATTTTATTAAATTAAAATGAAGGCTAAAAACGAAAAAAAAATATACAATATTAATAAATATATATATATATATATATATATATATATATATATCTATATATATATATATATATATATATATATTTTTTTATTAAAAAAAAATAAAAATTTTATATCTTTATGTTTGAAGCCTGAAATGTGGCAAAAGGTTGAAAAGTTCAAGGGGCCGAATACTTTCGCAAGGCACTGTATACCTGTGTCTCTGCCTCTCTCTCTCTCTGTCTCTCTCTCTCTCTAACTTCTTTCATTCTCCCTTTTTCTTTCTCTTTCTTTATCTCTCACACTCTCTCTTTCCTTTAAATATATTTTTATATTGATATATATATATATATATATATATATTATTTTTATTTTATATAATATAGATTTTATTTTAAATACATATATTTCATGACAAATAAATAATAATAATCATAAGTATATTTTTTATTTTTATAAACTTACATTATATTAAAATTAAACTGAAAAAGAAAGATATAAAATATTTATAAAGATATATATATAAATATTTTATTAAAACAATATGAAAACTAAAAACTGAAAAATGTAAAATACATTTTATATATATAATCACATATACAATCAATCAAAAACATCCACAGAGAAATAATGACTTTGATAAAAAGAGAGAGAAAGTATATATATATATACATACATTCACACTGTATACAGGGGCGGACTGACAACTCATGGGGCCCCCGGGCAATAGGAGATTATGGGGCCCCCAGGCAATCAGAGATTATGGGGCCACACAGTATACAATCACACAGTATACACAGACATGTTTCTATTGGCTGAGAAGGTACTGGAGAGGTGGGGCAGCTATAATCTCAGGATTTTTAGACCAAAAGGATGTCGGTAAGGGACATTTCAGAGACAGATGTAAAAAAACACAGATTTTTACATCCTGTCCCTGGCTTTACTGAGGCTGGCAACCCTGATGGGGCCCCCTAGTGGCCCGGGGGCCCACGGGAAGTGCCCGAGTGGCCGAATGGTCAGTCCGCCCCTGACTGTATATATACTTTCTCTCTCTTTTTATCAAAGTCATTATTTCTCTGTGGAAGTTTTTGATGGATTTTATGTGTAATTTACTATTTTGTGAATATACAGTATAGATCTGGTGCTCAGTCTTTGGTACTTGCTATGTAGACCTCTCCAGTAGTGGAGGGGATTGCATTGATTTTTCGGAGGGGCTGTGATGACAATAATCTCTAGCAGTCTCATATCACACATTCTCATTCTTTGACTGTCTTCTGTAGCAGAATTCCAGTCTCCAGCAACACCTGAAACATCTCTCTAGTCTCTGACCATCTCCTCTATTATGTCTGCAGTAGGGATGAGCCGGACTGCCCTGGGTCCGGTTCGGTAGGGATTCTACGAACTTCAAAGTTCTGATTCTGAATCCCGTCTCTACTGAAATCAACTGGAGCCAAATCTGTCCAATTTTAAAATGCCCATTTTCTGGACCCATAAGCAAGGGGGTGTCAAAATAGCCGTACCCTCGTGAACATGCACCAATGCAAATTTTTTATATATTTTTTTTTTCTAAATCCATTTGGCCATTTGATGAAGGCTTCTTAGCCGAAACGCGTCAGTCTATAGCCTGTAACAAATAAAGTACTTTTATTCAAGAGCATCCGAGGAGCCAGCCTTCCTGATTTAAGTATCGGATCCGTGGGGCCGGAACATCCTGCCTAGAGCACCGAATCACAGTTCCTGGACTTTTATATTGACGGTGGAGCTGGGGGTAACAATTTGTTTCTCATTTGGCCAGGAGTAGTGATTGTTTTTTAAATGCTTAAAGTGAACCATTAAAAATGTCCAATTCCAATTTATTGTCATTGTAAAACAAATCACAATAAAATTACATTTCTACTCCAAACATTATTCATACATCACAATTTTGAACCATGCATTTACCACATAGGATTTATTTATACCAAAAAGTGTATAATATATATAAATCTATAAAAGCGTACCCATATTATAAAGGTAGCTGCCATAAACCCCGGTATCCTCTTTTTCAGCGGGTGGTCCGCTTCAAGATAAAAGTGGTCTCTGCGGCAGATTCGCTGCAAGATCACTTTTATCGGTGGCGGGAGAGGGGCACCCCTCCTTTCACGCTCCAGTGCTCTCCGTCGCTTACCGGAGCCTCCGGCATCAGTGGAGGCGATCAGGTCTGCTCTCCTGCTTGGTATGGAGGCGAGTGAGGGGGAAGATGGCCCCCACCCGTCTCCATATCATTGTAGGTCTTATAGCTCTTAAAGGGACTTATTATTTATTTTATTTTTTTATTGCATTTTAGTGTAAATATGAGATGTGAGGTCTTTTTGACCCCAGATCTCATATTTAAGAGGTCCTGTCATGCTTTGTTTATATAACAAGGGGTTTACATTCCTTGTAATAGGAATAAAAGTGATCTATTTTTTTTTTTTTTAAAAAGAACAGTGTAAAAATAAAAAATAAAAGGTAAAATAAATAATAAAAAAAAATAAAACATTTTAACGTGCCCTGTCCCGCCGAGCACGTGTGCAGAAGCGAAGGCATACGTGAGTAGCGCGCGCATATGAAAACAGTGTTCAAACCACACATGTGAGGTATCGCCGTGATTGGTAGAACGAGAGCAATAATTCTGGCCCTAGACCTACTCTGTAACTCAAAACATGCAACCTGTAGAATTTTTTAAATGTCGCCTATGGAGATTTTTAAGGGTAAAAGTTTGTCGCTATTCCACCAGTGGGCGCAATTTTGAAGCATGACATGTTGGGTATCAATTTACTCATTATCTTTCACAATATAAAAAAAAATCGGGCTAACTTTACTGATGTCTAATTTTTTAATTCAAAAAAGTGTTTTTGCGCAAATACGGTGTGACAGAAAGTATTGCAACGACCACCATTTTATTCTGTTAGAAAATGTTTTTATAAAATGTATAATGTTTGGGGGTTCTAAGTAATTTTCGAGCAAAAAAAAATGATTTTAACTTGTAAACACCAAGTCTGAAAAATTGGCCTGGTCCTTAAGTGGTTAAGTGGGCTCAAATCACACCGAATTGCAGGTACATGTACTTTTTTTTGTAGCTGCACTGCAACCAGATCGCATTGTTGTTTTGTACCAGGGTTGGGACAAGGGGTGGACAGGAGGGGCCACTAGCCTGGGTGCAATGGTTTACTTTTGGGATCCTTCTGTTACAAGGCTGACAGGAGTAGTGACAGCGGTTGTGTTTTTAACAAGTGAGTCACCGGTGGGTGGGAGAGGGGGCGCAGCTTGGCGTCTTTGCCCTGCATGACCTTGTCACAGCATTCAAGGGAGAAGAAAGGTAATCCCTGATGCTGCACATCCAGGGCCGGGCGCACTATTGGACCCAGGTAGCACTTTGAGTGGAGCGGCAATTTGATGCCCAAGATTTTTTTCCAGCAGTTTTGTGTATCATCCAGGGGTGGACTGGGCCGGGGGGCAGGGTGACAACTGCCCCATAAAAAGGCCACCCTGCTTCCCCCTCAACACGCATACTCATAGTTGCCGGGCACTCTCAGACGGTCTAACACCAGCTGTTAAACATCCGAGCACACATGAAGAGCCTTCCCCACCAGCTCAGTAGCCAATGTTCGAGTGCAGCCTGCAAGGCTTGCATTTCTATTGGGTGGAACTGGAGGAGGGGGTGCCACCGGCCTTGCGCCGGGCCCGCCTTCTGCTCTGGTGCATGCATGAGGCTAGGCACTGAAGACTGAAGGGGGCAGCATTTCATTCTTGGACCCAGGCAGCACAATGTCTTGGGCCAGCCCTGTGCACATCCATGTAGTCCTATGGTAGTGATGAGAGTGACAACCTCAGCCTGGACTCCAACCTAGCCACGGCCCCAATGTGTTTCGCTGCGCCCCGGGAGCTTAATCATCATGCATCATCTGGCACTGGCTGAGACCACCGGCGGGTGACCCCAGAAGAGGAGGTTCAGGGTCACTCTGTTCAATACCATTGCACGGAGCCGGTAAGTATAAACCTGGTTATTATTTTATTTAAAAACACACAAGACTTTACAATCACTTTAGAACTTGAGGAATGGTGGATTATGCATTGCTCACTTGCTACATAATAATGGTATTTGTATTGATATGAGATAAAATTCACTGAAGATTCGTTCTGAAATGTCCGTGCCCCTTCCTTCCTTCCCCCCGGGAACTCCCCAGCCAGGTGTAAAGCATCCCAGAGTCCGGTAGGTCCAGAAGATGTGACTGAAGATCTTCCCAGACACAGAAGAAGACACAGAGGTATTTCCGGTGGCTCCATTTACTTGCTCATATTAATTGTGGACCTGAAGAGAAGCCACACCAATATTCCATTGTTCTTCATTTGCAGATATTCAGATCATGAGATGTGTCATTGTGGTCCTCAGTCTTCTCTGCCTGCTGCTTCTCATACCCATCGGAATAATGTTGAAGGGTAAGTGTGTGGCCAAAGTATACATTCCTGGGAGGAGATGGGTGAAGGGGTGGAGGGCTCTGTGATAATACATACTGCAGCAATGTTCTACTAAAAAATACATAATACAAAAGCAAAATAAAAGTCTGACTCTAAAGTAGAGCTGCACGATTCTGGCTAAAATGAGAATCACAATTTTTGTGCTTAGAATAAAGATCACGATTCTCATGGCGTAATATCATCTTTGGGCAAACTTTACTATTTTGTTTTTTTAAAATTCATTAAAGTGTAAAAATTGTGTTTGAAAGACCGCTGCGCAAATACAGTGTGACATAAAATATTGCAACAACCGCCATTTCATTCCCTAGGGTCTCTGCTATAAATATATATATATATATATATATATATATATATATAGCGCTGGCTCCTGACTAACAGGCGCTATTGTTTTTCAAAAATTAAGTTGCCTGAATCCGCAGTTGGGCTTCAGGATAATTTCTCTAAATTTCTGGTTTCAGTACCAGTCCAGCTGGGTTGCACTGGGTTCTCCTTGACCGCAGGTGTCGCTGTCACCGTCGGCAAGAGTAGAAAAGCAGTCTAGCTGGATGCATTGAATGCCACTTATCTCTCGGAACCAGCCCAGTGGGAGTGTTTCTTCCGCTGTGCATTCTGGGGGGTGGTATTTAAGGTACCGACGCCATGTTGGCGGGGGGGATTTTTCTGTCTGTTTGGTTCTGGTGGTCCTCCTGACCCAGCCCCATGGCCCTCCTGGCCTGGGATGCGGAACTGTGCCTCCTGTGTCTCGATGCAACTGAAGGGATAGGCCCAAAAGAATTTCGGAGCCTACTGATCCAAGGAAGGTCCGGTGCCGTCTCATTTGAAGGGAGAGGCCCAACAACTGAAGAACCCCAGGGGAGGACTCTTTCAGGAGAAGACCGTGCGCAAGGCTGGTTTCTCTGAAGGAGCCTGGAGGCTTAGTTGAAGGACGCAACCTGGATCAACACTCATACGGTATCGCCGGATCGGCTGAGAGAAACTGGTACCGTATGTCAGTTCTTTAAATTCATCCAAATCCCTCAGTAACGCTCAAGTGTAACTCACAAGTCTGTGGCAGAGACTTTACCGAGCATCCCCCCGGTTGCTAGGCCTAGTGAGAGAGGCCTATCCAGCGGTTGTTGAATCCAGTTTGTGGAACAGTTTTATCCTCTGGATTCTTCTAATACCTTCACCCCGCAATTTAAGTGCCTGAACTCATCCCTAACCCTCTACCCTTTATTAAGAGACTTTGTCCCTTTTCTAAATAAAAAACCCAAAAGAGGTTTCAGTGTCAGTTTCAACATTCTTTGGGCCACTTTCCACGGGATCCCCAAGACGGAGAAGCAAGCAAGTGAGGTAACAGTAAGCCCAAATAAAACCAGCAGCTCCTTCGGGGGTTAGTGCTAAATATATATATATATATATATATATACAGTGTGTCCCCTCTGGCAACCACTAGGTGGAAGACATGGGGGAGGATATAAATGTTTGGATAGGGGCCTGGTGAACTCTCTTCCCCCAGGGCTGGGGCCTGGGGAGATGTGTGCAGTGATATATGTTGAGTTGGATAGGACCTGTATGGGGCCCGGCTCAGAGTCCTTAAGCATAGCTACCCTGCCTGGTCTCGGAGAGTAAAGCACCCAAGGTGGAGAGCCAATGAATGGAAGTCTTGCTGGAGGGGGATTGTAGAGTGCCCATAGAGGACCCTGGCACTCCATTGGACCAATAGAGGACCTCACACACTTTTTTTTTTTTTTTTCTTGTTTCTTATCTTTTTTCCACCCCCATGGACCAATAGAGGACCTCACACTTTTTTTTTTTTTTTTCTTGATATGGTACCTGTACATTTATATAGGGCCATACTATGAGCAAACTACGTCGCTTCCGGTATGCAAATTTTAAACCAGGACAATTCTAACCAGGATTTTTCCCACACTAGGAAAGGGCTCACCCCCACGGACTGTTCTTGCACTTTTGCATTACTTATTTATTGATTGTATTCAATTTTTTTTGGCTATGCTTACCTTTTACACATCCTTATCCACCTAGTTGGTTTTATGCACCGATGCAATTTTTATTGCGACTATTTATGTGTCATATTTTTTAATCACTTGTACTTGACCGCAGCACTCTATGCATGCCCATCACAGATTCACCTTATTTTAATGTGACGCTTGATGCAACTTTATGCGATTTTTATGCGCTTCTATGCAATTTTAAGAGATGTCATTTGTATATGATTTTATGTGATTTACCCACATCAGTCTCACTTGATACACCTCTGCACACCTCTCACGGATTTATCCTTTGAATATGATGTTTTATGCGATTTCATGCGATTTTATGCAATTTTAAGCTATGTCACGTTTATGCGATTTTATGTGATTTATGCACAAAAATTCACACCTTTTATGGATTTATCCTTTGAATATGATGTTTTATGCGATTTCATGCAATTTTATGCAATTTTAAGCTATGTCACGTTTATGCGATTTTATGTGATTTATGCACAAAAAAAAATTCACACCATCCTCTATCTTCTGCATAATCAGCACTTGTGTGCATACCTATTTAATATACCTTAGTCTCTACAGCTTTATTTTTATTTTTTTATAACAATATATTTTTATTAAGTTTTTCCAAGAAACATATACAGAAGGGAAAAAGATATCAGAAACATTGTAAAGTACAATTACCATATGCAATATCAGTGTAGGTACAGAATCAACTTATAACGTAGTAAACAATAACTGGAGTAGTTTAATGACACTAAAAGATTGGTCTGTTATACTCTTGATGATATCGTAAGAGGTAAGCCACCGAACCTCCCCCCTCAACACCCCCACTGGGCTCACACTGTGTCATACGGGAGAAGATCCAATAGCCCCCCCCCCCCCCCCAAAATTGGGATTCTAAATGAGTCTAGCAGCCACTGGAACTCTATTACTCCATGTAGTAGGATGCTACCAATGTCGCCAAGAGGCACAGTATTGTACACGCCTCCACAAATGAAAATATGAGTGAAGGTAAGAATAACAATAGAAATAAAGAAAAAAAAAGAAAAAACTGAATAAACAAGAAATGAAATTAAATTACACTAGTCAAGATGTTTGCTCTTGATGCCTTTCAAGCTCCAAGAAAATGCTTTCCTATTGTTCATTTACCTATCAGATTTTTTTTGTACCAATCGTTCCAAGGATCCCACAGGTTCTGTGTAGTGGTGTATTTCCCCATTGTTGAGGCGTGCATTACCTCGAATGTGCCATTAACATTTATAAGCTGTGCTACTTCAGTGATTGTCGGAACCGTCGCAGTCTTCCAGTGTCTCAGTATGGTCAGTCTGGTAGCCAATAGAATGTGGGACACTACAACTCTATATATTGTGGGGATAGAATGCAATTCCAAGGATAGGAGAGCCATCTCTGGGGATAGCGTCTGACAGGTACCTATGATTTCTGAAATTAGCCCCTCCACCCAGGTCCATAATGGCTTTAAGATGGGACATGACCATAGTATATGCATTAGTGTTCCTACGTTTCCACATTCTCTCCAACAATTCGGAGAGGCACCTGGAAACATCTTTGCAATACGATGGGGTGTCAAGTACCATCTGAGTAGGATTTTTTGTTGCATTTCCCCCAGGTTAGTGCTTTTGGTGGAAGAGTACGTCAGTCTTAATGATTTTTCCCAGTTTGAGGTCGTGAATTCCTGTCCTATGTCCTTCTCCCAAGCTACCATAGACGTAGATTTAGTACATATATTTTTTTCCTGCAAACTTAGGTAGATAATTGATATACCTTTGCTTCTCCCTGAGGACGATGAAAATAGTTGTGTCAGTTTCTTTGGTAGCTCTATAGTAAGATGTGGGTGTTGCTTGACTAAGTGGACTATTTGAGAATGTTTGTAGATTTCTGCGTTGGGAAGTTGGTATTCGTTTTGCAGTCTGGTGAATTCTTTGACTTTGTTATCATCCATTATATCACATAACCACCTTATTCCCCCCTCTTCCCACCTGGAAAGATTGAAGTCAGGTATCATGTGTGTTAGTGCAGAAAGTGGGAATTTCACCGGCGCGGTCTCGCCAATCCATTCCCGACCCCTACATAAGTGTGTCCACGCTCTAACTGATGCTAGGATTGGGGGCGATAGTTTCTTATGCAGTGATTGGTTGTGTTGGGCAGTCAGTATAAAGTCCCTAAGGTTCCCTTTCGGGACTTGTGTGCTCTCAATGTCTTTCCATATATTGTTGGAGTCTTCCCTCATCCAGTGCTGGAGTTGGGCAAGGATTGTAGCGAAATAGTAATCCTGCACATGAACATGTCCTATCCCTCCCGCTTTTTTGTGTTTGGTCAATCTGCTGAAGGCACATCTCGCCCTCCTGCCCGCCCACAAGAATCCATTAATGGTGGATTGTAAAGCGCGGAAATAAGAGTTGGGAAGTGGAATCGGCAATGTTCTAAACAAATATAGCAGCTGCGGAAGAATTTGCATTTTAAATGCAGCTAATCTGCCAAGCCACGACAATTCACCAAGGGCTATCTTGGAAAGTTTACTTGCCAAGGTGTTCAAGCAGGGGGTATAATTTGCAGAAATCAGATCATCTGTCTTAGGGGTAATAATGACCCCTAGATATTTGATGCCCTCCGTTTCCCAGGTATATGGTAGGTTTTGTTTTAATTTTTGACATACCCCTTCTGGTGTGCCTAGATTCAATATGTATGATTTTGTTTCATTGACTTTATAATATGACACACTGCTAAATAGTAGCAGAGCTTCATGTACACTGGGGAGGGAAACACCTGGGTTGGAGAGCATCAAAATTATGTCGTCGGCAAAGAGGCTAATGGTATGAGTTCTCTTGCCGATTTTAATGCCTGTTATAGTGGGGTGTGTGCGAATATAAGTAGCGAGTGGCTCTATCAGCAGATTGAAAATTAACGGAGATAGGGGGCACCCCTGTCTAGTTCCATTCGAAATCTCAAATGGAGTAGACAGGGCCCCTGAGATATAGACCCTTGCCGATGGGCAGGAGTAAAGCGCCATTATTGCATCGTACATAAAGCCTGTGAACCCATATTTCTTCAACACCATCGCTAGGAACTCCCAGTGGATCCTGTCGAACGCCTTCTCCGCATCCAAAGCTAGGACAGAGAAGGCGTCCGACCGTCCCCACACACATGAACAACATCAATAAGCCGCCTAGTGGCATCGGCAGTCTGTCTGCCTTTGGTGAACCCAGATTGGTCCATATCTATAAGAGAGGGTAGTACGTCCACCAACCTTTTCGCCAAAAGCTTAGCATATAACTTAATATCATTGTTTAGCAATGAAATGGGGCGGAAGTTCTGCGGTACATCAGGTTCCTTACCCGGTTTCGGCAACTCAACAATCAAAGCTTGCAACATCTCTTCAGGAAAGGAGGAGGAAGCAACAGCAGCATCAAAGACTCTTGCCAAATGTGGCACCAATACGTCTTGAAATGTCTTATAATATTCCCCAGTAAACCCATCGGGGCCTGGGGATTTATTAGAAGGGAGTGTCTTTACAATTTGTTTGATTTCTTCTAGATTTATTGGGGAATTTAGTACTGTGAGATGATCTTGTGACAAAGTGGGAAGATTAATTAGTTTCAGGAATTGTTGAATGGATTCCTGTGAAGGTTGTGTTGTTGTTTTATCGTCTTTAATGTTATACAATGATCTGTAATAGTGACTAAATGCATCAGCTATATGTTGTGGGTGATATTGTTTATCATGCGTGGTGGGATGTTTCACAAAGGGAATCTGGGTTTTGTACCTATGGCCCTTGATTTTATTGGCAAGTAACTTCCCCGCCTTGTTGCCACTAGTGTAGTATGTCAGTTTGAGCCTTCTATGTGCCTTTTCATAGTCATCCATAAATAATAATCTCAGGTCATTTCTGAGTAGGGATAATTTTTCAGTGAGGGTATGGGAAGTACAGGATTTGTTTTGTTTTTCAATTTCATCTATTTGGGTCACCAATTCCACAACCCGCTGTTGCCTTCTCCTCCGGAGCCTAGCTCCTTGTTGGATCAATAGACCCCTAGCAAACGCTTTATGAGCATTCCATACAGTGTAGGGGCTCGATACTGAACCCACATTATTATCAAAGAATTCTTCTAATTTTTTTAGAATGTGTCCCTTGGTGGCCTTGTCTTGAAGAATAGTAGGATTGACTCTCCACACTAAGGGAGAACCACGCGTAGAGAGATCGCCCACCACTAAGCTCACAGAAGCATGGTCGGACCATGTAATACTGCTAATAGTAGCAGACTTGCATTGAAACAAGATTCTCTTGTCCACTAAAAATAGGTCAATCCTGCTGTAGGACTGGTGAGCGCTTGAAAAAAAAGAGAAGTCTTTCTCTGAGGCGTTAATACATCTCCATGCATCATACAGTTCATGAGATCTTATGGCGGACTTCAGTGAGGGAGGTGACCGCTTCGGGTTAGATGTTGAGTCAATCTTTGGGTCTGGGGTGATGTTAAAATCCCCGCAGACCAGCAGCAAACCTTTTTTTTCTGATTGTATCTTCTTCATAGTCCTATGAAAGAACCTTATTTGCCTGGTGTTAGGGGCGTATATATTGGCAATCGTGTAGGTGGTGGTGTTGATGTCGCAAATCAAGACGATGTATCTCCCTTGAGGATCACATATGACTTTTTGGAGTTTGAAAGCCACTGAGTCTTTTATGGCTATCATCACTCCTTTTCTCTTGGATTCAGCATTAGCTGAGAATATAAATGGAAATTTGGGGTGGGTACACCTAGGAGGTGATGTGGTGCTAAAATGTGTTTCCTGGACACATAATATATCACAATTGCTCTGTATAGCCTCCCTCCATAGAGACCTACGCTTCGCAGGGTGATTAAGGCCCTTGGCGTTGACAGTCAGGAACTTAACAGCCATTGGGTGGGTCTTGAGGATAATGTGTGGTGCCGGAATATTGTATTCCACTTACTTTAAACGCTGTATGGCAACTTGCCTGGATACTTGTAGAGATTCTGAGTTTCCTGCGACTTAAACCCTTGGAACTTCTGGTATTTGAGAGGTGAACCTTGACTAGGAAAGGAAAAAAAAAGTCAACTTTCGTGCAACAAAAAAGCAAAACCCGGGCTTTCAGCCCAACTGTAGAAAGAAAGGAATGGGTGTGACTCATGGTCACTCAGTAAGCAGTAGGGGTAAGGTGGTCCGACTGACCAACAACTAGGAGAGCCGAACAGAGAAAAGGTGACTCGCCCCACAGCGGGTAATAATGTTCACTTTTACCACCGACCCCCGTCATTTGTGGGAGCGGGCGTTTTTGTTATTCACCATGTGCCATCCGGAATCGCGAGTGTTGGACTTGGAGGTGATGTTAGGTGCATCTTCCTGCTCGGGTATGATGCCCCAGGATTCTAGAAGGGCCATGCCTTTAGCCAATGAATCCATATTGTACTCTTTGCCTTCCCTCGTGACGATTAGCTTTGTAGGGAAACCCCATTTGTAGCTCAGCTTGTGGTTTCTGAGTGCTTTCGTAATGGTGTTTAGATTCCTACGTTTTTGGAGCGTGTACTGGGACAGGTCAGCGAATATTTGCAGATCCGCGTACGGTGAAGGGACATGCTCCTTCTGGCGGTAGACTTGCATCAGTTTTTCTTTGGTATGGTAGAAGTGTAGCCTCAATATAACATCCCTAGGTACACTTGCTGGAAGGTGTGTGGGCTTGGGCAGGCGGTGAATTCTGTCTACCGTAAAGTCAAGTGCGGTCATTTCTGGAAGGACCGTGTTGAAAAGCTGACTAGCATAGTCACGGAGGTCATGTTGCAGGACTGATTCTGGTATCCCGCGTATCTTAACATTGTTCCTCCTGGCCCTATCTTCCATGTCCGCCATTTTGGCTTTTACGCCTTCTATATCATGCTCATTATCCTCATTTGCGTCTACCAGGGCATTGATAGTAGCAGCAAACTCCCCCATCTTATTCTCTGTATGTGTCACTCTCTCTGATACTGCATTTAGTTCTTTACTGAATGAGTGCATACAGGACACCATGTCCGAGTGCAGGGAGCTCCTTAGGGACACCAGCATCTCCTTGAGCACAGTATCAATTACTGGCTGGTTGTTAGTTGGGAAATGATCTATAGAGTCAGATCTATAGAGTCAGGCAACTCTCTTGTATCCTCAGCCCTTGAAATCATGGTGCAGAGCTCACCTCATTGTCTGCCTCTGCTGCATCCATCCGCACTCTTGCCTTCTCAGGGCTGCCTGATGATGGTGTAGCTGGTGGGGATAGCGAGGTCCTCTGTGGATTCCTTCGCTTGTGCGCCTTGCTTTGCCGCAGTATTCCATTAGCCCTATTTATTCACCAGGCAAGCGCAGAGATACATACTATACCATATATACAGTGTGTCCCCTCTGGCAACCACTAGGTGGAAGACATGGGGGAGGATATAAATGTTTGGATAGGGGCCTGGTGAACTCTCTTCCCCCAGGGCTGGGGCCTGGGGAGATGTGTGCAGTGATTTATGTTGAGTTGGATAGGACCTGTATGGGGCCCGGCTCAGAGTCCTTAAGCGTAGCTACCCTGCCTGGTCTCGGAGAGTAAAGCACCCAAGGTGGAGAGACAAAGAATGGAAGTCTTGCTGGATGGGGATTGTAGAGTGCCCATAGAGGACCCTGGCACTCCATTGAATGGAGAAGTGTGGTGGAGTCTGGAACCCATGTTGCTTGAGAAGCATGATATTCCACCACCCCATGGACCAATGGAGGACCTCACACTTTTTTTTTTTTTTTCTTGTGGGGTACCTGTAGGGTTTGGCATGCATTATGTTTTTTTTTTTTTTTTGTGACACACACATAACCCCCAAAGGTCCTCCATATCTGTACATAACAGAGATGTGCCCCTTCACAAGCAGGATTAGGACACCCCTCTCCCAGCCCACAGGCATGTTATTTAAAGGAATTTTACATTTTTCTTTAACTTTAAACATTTCTTTTTTAAATCACTGCTCCTGGTTGAATGGTACCATTAAAGGCTAAGCCTTTGATGCAACTTCAACTTTTTGCCACCTAAATTGTTGGCAGGATGTTCGAAGGAGGCCTCATTGGTACATATTGCCCAGGGCAACTCACACCCCCTTGACATTTTTTTCAACCGCCCCCCAACCCCCCCCCACCCCTGCCTGTTAGCCCAGAAAATTATAATTTTTTTAGTTGACAGATTTGTTTCTCATGAATTTCAATGGGGTTTAGAGTCGGCATTGAAGTCTGTGAGACCTGTTTCCCGAGTGGCCAAAGCGTCAGGTGATCCCATTGGATGCCTAGCGCTTTGGCGGGAGCTGGAGGAGCGGACACCGGAGCCACCATGGCCGCCGCCTGCACTCTAGAAGAGGACACCACAGCCGCCACACAAGAAAGTTCAAATTTGCAGTTCACCAAACAATGCTTGAACTGAACTCGGGGGGGGGGCACTTCTGTTCCTCCCTAGTGAACATATAGAATGAGGGGGGAATATCTGTATTATGTGAAAGTACAGAACATTTTTCAGCATGTGGCAGTAGAGAACAGGAGACAGATATTGGAAGGGAGTCATGTTAATATTATTATTATTATTATTATTATTATTATTATATGAAGAAAGATAGAATTAATATAACCTGTATAGTGTCTCCTATACAATGCTATATATTTCTTTTTTGTATAGGTAACTCATCCATCAGGGAAGATGAATGTATTTCAGGTTATGGTAATGTACTCATATTATATATATCATTGTCACTCTTTTGGTGATTTTGTTGCCTATGTAACCCCCCAAAGCCCCATAATTCCTACAGAGGTGATTGGCTTCTATAGGTAAATCTATACATCAGTCTCATGAGATCAGTGTTTCTGCATTCACTCTTCACACAGCCAGTCACTGTAAAGCCTCATACACAGGATCGGACTTTGTACAAACTTTCCAGTGGATTTTTGTACAAAGGGCGTTGGCCGTGAACTTGTATTGCATACACACAGCAGGACTTTTTCAGCCAACTTTCACCAAATCACGTGTTTTTTCTGCTCTTTACCACCACTTTTGGTCAACTTTGCAAATGACCTGTTTAAGGGCAACATCCGACCGTGCGTACGCTCCATCGGACAAACTTTTTCGGTTTTCATTGGACAAATGTTGGCTGTGCAAACAGACAAACTTTCCGGCAACAAAAGTCCTATGGTGCAAAATCCTATCGTGTGTACACAAGTCCATAGGACTTTAGTCCAAAGTACAAACACGCATGATCAGAACCAATGCAAAAGATCAGACAACAATACAGAAGTTGACCAAAGGGTGGCGGTAAAGAGCTGAAAAACCATGTGATTTGGTGAAAGTTGGCTGAAAAAGTCCTGCCGTGTGTATGCATACCAAGTTCACGGCCAACGCCCTTTGGACAGAAATCCACGGAAAAGTTTGTTTGAAGTCCGATCGTGTGTACGAGGCTTTAGAGATTGTAATTGGGTATATGCAGCTCCACACTTATATCTTCGCCCTTTCTCTCCCCTGCAGACCAGGAATGTGATTGAAAGCTATTAAGGGCGTCCATGGGGCACAGACATCCCTCCATGGGTTGAAGGCACAGGATTAAACTTCTTACATAATGACAGATGACTGTGTGCCCTATACAAGAGCTCACTACTACTCGCTACTTGTGAACCTGTGATTGAAGGTGGGATTTCCTACCGTGGATCACTGACATTAGGGAAGTGTTAAGGGGGTTATTTGAATTCTTTATTGTACCCCTCCCCACCAAGATCTTCATCAATGCTGGTAGAATGTTTACCAAATGTCCTCTAATATTGATGATGCGCACAGGACCTAACTAGTACCCGGGTCATGATGGAGAACCATGGAATTTATGAAACAGGTCCAAATGGTATTCATTAAATGTTATGGCTGCAAGATAGAAGGTAAATATTATATCTTGATTAAGGGTATATGTCAGGAATCAAGGTATGTGTAATTTAGTCTTTGATGGATTTCTCTAGAAGGAGGGCACACACATCTTTTGTTATAAGATAGCGACAAAAGTCTGTTAGCGCCTGATGAAAACTGAGGACCGTGTCCAAGAAACGCATTGAGAGGAAAGACTATGTCGTATAAATCGCTGCAATGGTTGGAAATGACTGTTTTATAATTGCATTTTATTATAAACTGTTATTAGATGTGCCCCTTCACAAGCAGGGGCTAGGGATTAGGACACCCCTCCCCCAGCCAACAGGCATGTTATTTAAAGGAATTTGACATTTTTCTTTAACTTAATTTTTTTTTTTTTTAAATCACTGCTCCTGGTTGAATGGTACCATTAAAGGCTAAGCTTTGGATGCAACTTCAACTTCTTGCCACCTAAATTGTTGGCAGGATGTTCAAAGGAGGCCTCATTGGTACATATTGCCCAGGGCAACTCAAACCCCCTTGACATTATCCCAGAAAATAATAATTTTTTAGTTGACAGATTTGTCTCATGAATTTCAATGGGGTTTAGAGTCAGCATTGAAGTCTGTGAGACCTGTTTCCCGAGTGGCCAAAGCGTCAGGCGATCCCATTGGATGCCTAGTGCTTTGGCGGAAGACACGCGATGGAGGAAGCTGGAGGAGCGGACACCGGAGCCACCATGGCCGCCGCCTGCACTCTAGGAGAGGACACCACAGCCCGCCACACAAGAAAGTTCAAATTTGCAGTTCACCAAACAATGCTTGAACTGAACTCGGGGGGCAATTCTTTTCCTCCCTAGTGAACATATAGAATGAGGGGGAATATCTGTATTATGTGAAAGTACAGAACATTTTTCAGCATGTGGCAGGAGAGAACAGGAGACATATATTGGAAGGGAGTAATGTTATTATTATTATTATTATTATTATTATTATTATATGAGCAAAGATAGAATTAACATAACCTGTATAGTGTCTCCTTTTTTGTATAGGTAACTCATCCATCAGGGAAGATGAATGTATTTCAGGTTATGGTAATGTACACATATTTATATTCTATGGTTTGCAGACAACATATTATATTTTTCATTGTGACTCTTTTGGTGATTTTGTTGCCTATTTAACCCCCAAAGCCCCATCATTCCTACAGAGGTGATCGGCTTCTATAGGTAAATCTATACATCAGTCTCATGAGATCAGTGTTTCTGCAATCATTAACTCTTCACACAGCCAGTCACTGTAATGCCGCGTACACGCGATCGGACTTTCCCGCGGACTTGGTCTGGCGGACAATCCGACGGACTTTGCAGCTGAGGTCCGCCGGACTTTCAAATGAATGGACTTGGCCACACACGATCACTCCAAAAGTCTGCCGGATTCCAACGTGATGACGTAGAATAAGGAAGTTCATAGCCAGTAGCCAATAGCTGCCCTAGCGTCGGTTTTAGTCCATCGGAATACCACACAGACGACCGGATTCCGGCGGATAATTTGGAGTCAAAACTTCTTTCTAAGTCTGCCGGACTTTTGGGAAGAAAAAGTCCGCTGGAGCCCACACGCGATCGAATTGTCCGCTGGACCCTGGTCCGTCGGACTAAGTACGCCGGATAATCCGATCGTGTGTATGCGGCATAAGAGATTGTAATTGGGTAAATGCAGCTCCACCCTTAAAGATCCACCCTATCACTTACCTGCAGACCAGGAATGTGATTGAAAGCTATTAAGGGCATCCATGGGGCACAGACATCCCTCCATGGGTTGAAGGCACAGGATTAAACTTCTTACATAATGACAGATGACTGTGTTCCCCATCCAAGAGCTCACTACTACTCGCTACTTATGAACCTGTGATTGAAGGTGGGATTTCCTACCGTGGATCACTGACATTAGGGAAGTGTTAAGGGGGTTGTTTGAATTCTTTATTGTACCCCTCCCCACCAAGCTCTTCGTCAATGCTGGTAGAATGTTTACCAAATGTCCTCTAATATTGATGATGCGCACAGGACCTAACGAGTACCGGGGTCATGATGGAGAACCATGGAATTTATGAAATCCATCCAATTGGTATTCATTAAATGTTATGACTGCAAGATAGAAGGTAAATATTATATCTTGATTGGGGGTATATGTCTAGAATCAAGGTATGTGTAATTTAGTCTTTGATGGAATTCCCTGGAAGGAGGGCACACATTGTTATAAGATAGCGACTCTGTTAGCACCTGATGAAGACTGAGGCCCATGTCCAAGAAACGCATTGAGAGGAAAGACTATGTCGTATAAATCGCTGCAGTGGTTGGAAATTACTGTTTTATAATTTAATGAAATTAAATACAATTTTATATTTTTTACTAAAATGCTGTGCCTCAAAAGTCTTACTATGATTATAGTTTTCATGCACCAAATCTGGGGATGTGGCATAGAAATTGACCTACCTTTTGATCGAATTTGGTATTCATGATTTAATTGCATCCAAGTATTTTGTATATCATCAGCTTTTTATATACTATACATTCCCCTCGATCCCCGCCCTCAAGGAGCTTACAATCTAAGGTCCCTACCTCACATTCATACATACTAGAGCGAATTTAGACAGGAGCCAATTAACCTTCCATTGTGTCTTTGGAGTGTGGGAGGAAACCCATGCCGGTAGAGGAAGAACAGTCATACTCCAAGGGGATGGTGTCCTGGCCCAAATTTTTTTCTGATAACCTCTAGTGATTGGCCGAACATACCTGGGTTCAGTTCCAGCAGTGTCTGGCGAACGTGGCTAAAGTTTGGGTGCTGAATACAAATCTCATTTAAGTCAATGGGAGCCAGATGTTAAAAAAAAACAAAAAAAAACAGCAATGGTCATTTTCTAGGCTAATAGGCAAGGGATTGTAAAACAAACAGTATTGAGAGGCAGGGTACTGCCCTGGGGTCATGTATGAAAGCAAAAAGTAACTTTTAGCCAGACGTTTGAACACTTTTAGCCAGACGTTTGATCAACAGCCATAAATCTAAGGCGTCTCTTTTCCATACTACAGTCAAAAGGCCCAGACCTAGATACCCGGGTGGTGGTGTCATTGGATACGCATAAAGCGTTTGACTCTATTGAATGGCCATATTCAAGGGATCCCTTGATAAAGTCACGTGTTTGTGACGCAACGCGTTGGGAGGAGGAGCCTAGTGACGTCACCGAGATTACACGGAGTGAGGACGAACAGGGCATTAAGCCCACACACAGTGCCTGACAGCTTTCGGCTACCGCGCGCAATTACCGGGTGTTTGTGAGTAGACCAGCACCCATCTGCTACATTTATACAAGTATATCTAGCAGTGCTGCGCAATGTGTTGTATCTTTTTGCATCCATATGTACACATATCTGGAGAAGAAAGAAAATAAGAAAGAGAGGAAGAGAGCATCTAGAAGTGTCAGCAATAGAAAAGGAAAGTGACACTTGCATTTCTTTCTCTTCTTTCTTTTTTACACATTAGTGAGCGGTATCTCTCATCTATGGTATTCACACATAATTAGTGGTATTTGTTCCTAATTATAGTAAGGAGGAATGAGGTATCCATTGTTTGATTATTTAATTATTTAATTAATGAGTAGCTATACAAGCAGCCGTATGACTTTTAAATAGCGGCATACTATATCACTCATTTAATTAATTTATTTGTGGCTTTATTTATTCAACTAATTTTAACCTTAATCTATTTAATTTATTTCACTAATTGGCACATATATTGGACTGAAATAAGTAACTGGACCATTGTATTACCATTTGCCAGTGGATTCAAGCAAGGTTAATACTTTAAGTGCCATACATCTGTTTCCAATTAATTTACCAAGATTGTTTGCACTGATTGATTAATTTATCACACACGTTAATCAATCAATCACTAATTGTATGGGGTTCATGCGATTTGCAGTCATCAATACCTCATTAATTTTTGAAAGAATTTTTTTATAATACACTGTATTTTTATATAATACACTGCATTTATATTTTATTTTCACATCAACTATATTTATATATCACGCACATATATTTATATATCACACACTATTGTTCATGTTTTGCACAGAGGTTTCTTAAGGTCTATTTTATTGATTTTTAAGGTTGATTTAAGCGCACCCATTACACAACATTGTGTACTTTTTTTAATACCCCGAGGCTACCCTTGGAAGCTCCGCTAAAAATAGTATCAAAATTTAAATACTTGGGGATCGAGGTCCAGCTCCCACTGAATTTGTATGTGTCCAACAACCTGACTCCCCTTTGGAGACGGTTGAGGGACAGTGTGCAGACGTGGGCTAAGCTGCCCCTCGGCCTCTTTGGAAAGATCAATATCTTTAAAATGATATATTTGCCTAGATTTCTGTATGTGCTATGGCATGCACCGATATACATCCCTAAAAAATGGTTCACTGAAGTTAATAAGACAATCTCATCATTCCTATGGGGCTCTAAACCACCGAGGGTCTCCTTCGAGACCCTTCAACTACCTATAAGGGCAGGAGGGTTGGCTTTGCCAAACCTTCAATGCTACTATCTTGCGGCACAACTGACGCATGTACACTGGTGGGACTTCCCCCAGGTGAACAGGGCCTCGGTGGCAACACAGGCAGCCCAGGTTCATTCACATGAAGCACTGAGTAACATCCTATATAAGAATGGCCCATATCCAGAGCAGGGATCTGACACCCTTAAGATGTCATATAAGATTTTCCATATTTGTAACACTAAAATGGGGGGTACCAGTCTAACATTATCCCCCAATGCACCTCTGTGGTGCAATAATCAACTTAAAGAGATGGCCAAGGTCCCAGATGGAGTATGCTGGGAGGCATATGGATTAAAACACGCCCATCAGCTGTTTAAGGACGGTATATTTAGAACATTTCAAGACTTAAAATCAGAATACGGGGTTCCGAATGCATTTTTTTTCAGATATCTGCAGCTGCGACACGCAGCCAGAGCACAATACGGTGGGGGAGAGGTTGCCCTTGTCACCTCAAAAACCGAAAAAATGTTAGCTGAAGAGGATCATTCCAAACTGATTTCCAAATACTATTTCGCTTTGCTAACAACCTCTTCTCCTAGGATGGAGAGGGTGGAGGCACAGTGGAGAACTGACATTCCCTCCCTAGGGGAGGACTCCTGGTCTGAGATATTAGACTCACTATTGCCCTCGGTGGTGTCTGCAAGGGATAAAATGCTCCAGTTTAATTTTCTTCACAGAATTTATTACACTCCTAAACGGATGCACAGGATGGGTAGGGGGGAGTCTCCAGAGTGTCCTCGCTGCAGGGCGGAGGAGGGGGACTTCTTCCACATGATATGGAGGTGCCCGAAGATATCAGTATACTGGAGATCAATATTAACATTTTTGGAGGATACTCTGGAGATCCCAAATATATATTCCCCAGCCAGGTGTCTGTTGGGAGACCTGGATGAGGAAGACATACCCACATCAAGAAAGATTCTCCTGAGAGTAGTATTCTGCTATGCTAAGAAAGCAATAGCCCTGAAATGGAAAAGCCGGACCCCACCTACGGTAGGGGAATGGCTGAAACTAGTTAACAACGCTTTACCACTGCTTAAACTCACGTATCAGGCGAGAGGAAGTATGAAAAAGTTTGATAAAGTTTGGGGTACATGGACCGAAAAGGTGGCAGGAGAGACATTGAATTAACAAGGATTATTATGACAGGTAAAAATGCATTGGAGCGTATAGGGAATACATGCAGTAGAAGCTACATCATAGTATTAGAAATGGTACCTAGAATGAACGAACCAAAGAGTCTGAATAGTGTTGACCAATATCTGTGATTTATTTTGAGAATTGAATGCTTGTATTAGGCAGTTATACAGTTTTTCAAAAAAGAAAAAAAAAGGAAATAGATAAAGTTACTATACAATGTACAAAAATGGCTTTGTAAAGATATTGCCTGTGACTATGTTGTAATTGTACATGTCTGAGTTTTCAATAAAATTTACCCTTTAAAAAAAAAAATGTATGAAAGCAAAAAGTAAATAAAAACGCAACATCTGTTTGGCTGGGAGCAGAGGTTTTTAGTAATGCTTAAAGTTAAACGTTAAAATTGCTAAATTCCTTTAACCACTTAGGCCCCTTTCACACTGGGGCGTTTTTCAGGCGGTACAGCGCTAAAAATAGCGCCTGTTCACCGCCTGAAAAAATGTTCAACCCTTTTTCGACCGCTCGCGGGGGGTAAAACCGCACCGCGAGCGGCCGAATACCGTGGTTAAAACGACGGTAAAGCAGCTCCCCGCCCCAGTGTGAAAGGGGCCTTAGCCGCTTTGCCGACTAGCGCACGACAATATCATTTTTGTAATTTTTGTTTTCCCAATTTTTTTTTTACTCTTTAAGAGCATTGGGTGGAAGTGACGTTTGACGTTGCTTCCGACATCCAATGGTGTGGAGCCGAGTGGGGGCCATCTTTCCCTCACTTGGCTCCAGGCTATGGACATGACAGGACCTGATCGTTTCAACCGCTACCGGAGGGGTCCCTCTCCTGTCCCCAATAAGTGATCTTGCGCCGAATCCGCAGCTGGGACCACTTTTATCTGAAAGTGGAACACCCCATGAAGAAGAGGATACGGGGGTTATGGCAGCTATCTTCTGCCATAACAATGGTATTCCTCTTCAAACAGCTGTGGTATAATGATGGTGGGTGGTCTGTAAGTGGTTAAGTAGCATGTCGGGGGGGGTACCCTGACCCTGCCTGTGAATTGCTTGATCTGTATGATGTATACAACCTACTACAGCAACACTGACAATGACAAAAAATAGAGTGTATAAATAGTGGAGAAAATTACAGCTCTGACAAAGCAGCCCCGGAAATCCATTTATCTACGGATAACAGCTGATGTATTCAAAGGGGCAGGTCTCCCAGATAGCGTCATCGACCATATGCCCATATTTGGTCAATAACGTCACTCCAGAGATCCTCCCCTTTGCATATATTAGCTGTCATCTTCCAGACCTGAGGGTGAAGTGATTGAATGGTGAATGTGCATCATGGCATTTTTTTATTTAACGTTAAAAGCTATATTTTTTTTTGTTTTGTTTTTTACTGTTTATATTGTTGGTAGTGAATAGAGGGGTATGTGTATCTGGGAGCCCCATTATTTTTAAAGGGGGTTTTCAGATTCCAATAAATCCCCTAGCCCAGGGTTGCGGGGAAGAGGTCCTGGTCCTCATCAACATGGGGACAAAGCACTTTGCCAGTTCGGGTCTGTAGTATGGGTCTAGATTCATATATAACTTTAGTTATTGAATTACAAGAAACTTAGTAATCACTTCTATCTATATACAACATGTTTAATGCATGAGACATCAGCTTCATTATGCTATGGGAAGTTGGGAACCTTTGACCTTTTCTTTTCATCAGTTGTAGCTATTGTTTTCCCTACCATATAAATATGGCTGGGAGACCAGTCCGGAGTTTGAGGTTTGATTCAAGATTGAGAGTCTGAATCATGTTGTTGACTATCATCTCCAGGTATCTCATTTTTTGAGGTAACGATTTCCCTGGATTGAATATGCTGAATTTATCCTGTATTGTATCATCTGTAATTCATCTTTAACTGAATCTAAGTAAATCTCCTTTTTATTACATTCTTTGTGTGTGTTTTAATCCTTGCATTTACTGACCACATATCTGAAAGGGTAAATATATGAATGAACTTGTAAATAAATGTAACACAGGATTTAATCCCACCTGGCAAGGTACCCCCCCACCCACGTTAAGGGCATGTGGCCTGGTATGGTTCACAAGGGGTGGGCCGCACGCTCTTCCACCCTTTCCTGGCCTGTGAGGCTACAGGCTTAGATACGGGTCTGCTATGTGTTTTTGAGGGAAGCCTCTGCTCCACTTAAAATCCATGTCAAACCCAAGGTCTGGTAAAGAATGGGGGGGGGGGGGGCTTATGCTGTTTTTTTTACGGGGTCTCCCTTTAAAATTGATAACAGACCCAAATATCCTGGTATGAATAATGGGGTAACCTCTGCAGCATTGTTTTGTTGACGACTCACCTGTCATGTATAATAGTGGTAGTAATATCACACATGACATTTGGCTCACCTTCAGGTCCCTCAGAATATCGCCTGGAGAGATGGTGTCATCTGAGGAGGTCATGTGAAGCGCCAGCTTTACCTATATGGGGAAATCTTCCAGCAATTCATCCGTTCCAAATGTGCTGCTGTGCTGTGTCTTCAGCCAGGCTGCCCCTGTCTACCTGGGTGACCTCTTTTTAAACTCCTCTCCTCCTCTGGTGTTCTTCCAGGTAAGCTGTGCCCGGAAGGCTGGATTTACCTGGATTCTGCCTGCTATTACTTTTCTTCTGAGAAGATGGATCACTCCAACAGCTCAGATGATTGCCGCACCAAGAACTCCCAGCTGGCCCATGTTGACCGACATACAAAATCCCTGCAGGTATGTAATACTGTAAATGGGGATCATAGAGAAATCTAACCAGATGTTTTTACTAGATGAGATGGCACTCACGTGCTCCGACCTGCCAAAACCCTATACATTCTGTTCAGGTTTTTCTACCTGACATAAATGATTCTTCATCACATACTAGGCATTGGTGTGACCAGGTCCATAGGTCGCCCTCCATGCAGAAATACTTCTATACTGTGAGGATCATAGCAGGACAGGTATCTTGATCTAAAACCAATAGGTATGTTTATGTGTTATACATATTCAGCAAACCTTGGTCTTTAATGTTATGTAACTGATGATATTTAGCAGAACCCATCTAAACCATACAAGGAATATGTTGTATATTGCAGGATAAGTCTAAGAACATTTGCAGCAAGTACAGAAAACACAGGTTAATCCTGATAGAAATGCTGTGTTCTTATCACTTTCTGTGAGCTAAAAAAGCATCCTTAACTGTGTTATCTTTCTTTCTTTCTTTCTCTATCTAAACTACTAATCCAATCAAACCACCACATAATGGAGATGGTCAAAGGCAGGTGTCAGGAACAGGTTTACCTGCTGGTGGCACTGTGCTTCTCAGACCTGAAGGTTGTTATTCCAGTATCCAACAGTGGGTGTCTCCCAGCTTTCAGCAGTTTCTTACAATTAGTCTTTATCTGATGCTGGCTACTGGGAGGGTATTTAGTCCCTCCTCTGTTATTCCATTTTGCTTCAGTGCTTTGCCTGCTAGCCATATACAGTACTTGCCTGCCATTTCCTGCTTTCTCCTATACCTTATATTCAGTACCATGTATCCTGTTACCCTCTCTCTGCTCCCCTTATTCTCAGTCCTGCTAATGCCCGGGTATATCAGCTCTCCTCCATTTGTACATAGCGTATTATAGTTAGGTTGTTGGTTTGGTTTTGCTTCCCTGTCAAACTTATTTTTCACTTTTGCTTTGATTATGGTTTGTTGGTATTGAATTGGTGTTGTGTGCATTAATAAACCTTATTGTATTCATACTCAGTCTGATCCCAGTATCACAAGTGCAGCTACACAGATCTGGTTACCCCTGCCACTGGATGCCTGCATTCAGTATCCTGTATACTGTACAAAAGACATGCCTATAATCTTTAAATGTATTGCAACCCTAAACATGAAAATCCTTGCAAGCACTCACAAAAGTGAGTACACCCCTCACATTTTTGTAAATATTTTATTATATCTTTTCATGTGACAACACTGAAGAAATGACACTTGTGTACAGATTGTATAACAGTGTCAATTTGTTGTCCCCTCAAAATAACTCAACACACAGCCATTAATGTGTAAACCGCTGGCAACAAAAGTGAGTACACCCCTAAGTGAAAATGTCCAAAATTGGGCCCATAGTGTCAATTTTTTGTGTGGCCACCATTAATTTCCAGCACTGCCTTAACCCTCTTGGGCATGGAGGTCACCAGAGCTTCACAGGTTGTCACTGGAGTTCTCTTCCCCCCCTCCATGGAGACATCACGGAGCTAGTGGATGTTAGAGACCTTGCACTCCTACACCTTCCATTTGAGGATGCCCCACAGATGCTCAGTCCATCACCAGTCCATCACCTTTACCCTCAGCTTCTTTAGTTGCCACTGCGGTCATACTGTAGCATTGTGAAAAGTATGCAAAAATACAAAGTAACAATACAACCAAACAACTGTTGTTAAAAAAAAAATCTGAAAAGAAACAAAGTATACAGATCATCAAGAATGGGGAGAGTAGAAAGAATGTAACATGATTACATTAGCTTCTGTCCTCTGGACTAAACTTGTTTGTTCATATGCTTTATTCACCTTGTACCACCATTTATTTTTGAAAATAAAACTTTTATGGAAAAAGGATGGGGAGAGCAGAGAGCATCATATCATAGAATACTGAGCCTCCAGACCCTCATTAAAGCAGAGCTTCACCCTAATTATAAATGTATCGCCAGCCTTCTCCCCCCTCCCTCTCTCACATTCAGATGTAATTTTTCTTAACTATATAGGATTTTTTATGTTGCATTTCAGGCAGCCTAGACAAGAACGACGTTCACCCCTCCAGAATCTGGCCAAGCACATGAAAGCTCTTTTCCAGCTTGTTAGAAATGTATAGATAATTGATTGTCCATAGTCTGGGCACAGGGTCACTTTAGGAATATGACTTTATTTTTTTCAGACCGTCATACATGCAACATCTGCTGAGTTCTGGGTCAGATTAGACAAAGTCAATGAAAACACCAGCCGCAGGTATGTACAGTATGTAAAGTCATAGGTCACATCTAGTAATGGGGGGAATCTAATGCCGCGTACACACGATCGGAATTCCTTCCAGAAAAAGACCGATGAGAGCTTTTCATCGGAAAATGCGACTGTGTGTAGGCTCCATCGGAATTTTGCTGGCCGAATTTCCGACAGCAAAGAATTGAGAGCATGTTCTCAATTTTTCCGACGGAAAAGGTTTCTATCGGAAATTCCGATCGTCTGTAGCAATTCTGATGTGCAAAATTCCTACGCATGCTCGGAAACAATTCAACGCATGCTCGGAAGCATTGAACTCGGCTTGTTGTAGTGTTGTACGTCACCGCGTTCTTGACGGTCAGAATTTGTGTGACCGCGTGTAGGCAAGACTTTTTGTGCGGAATTCCATCGGGAAAACTGTCAGAGCTTTTTCCGACGAGAATTCCGATTGTGTGTACGCGGCATAAGAGTGTACCTATACCCATAGCAGTCCATGCAGATATGAGTTGATATGAGTGGTTTGTTTAATGCAAGGAATGCATTTTGTAAAAAACTTTTAGACTTTACAATTACTTTTAGGTATTCAGTATAGCTGCCTAGATGATATTGCATATCAAACAGTCACAAAGCCAGGCTATGAGGAATTCAGGAATTTACGGATACAACTTCACATTTGAGCCACTTACTATTGATGAACCACACCATCTTATGCCGCGTACACACGGTCGGAATTTCCGATGGAAACAGTCCGATGGGAGCTTTTCAACGGATTTTCCGACCGTGTGTATGCCCATCGGTCTTTTTCTGTCGGAATTTCCGACGGACTTTGGATTGAGAACCTGTTCTCAATTTTTCAGACGGAAAACCTTTCTATCAGATTTTCCGATCGTGTTTATGCAATTCTGACACGCAAAATTCCGACGCATGCTTGGAAACAATTTGACGCATGCTCGGAAGCATTAAACTTCCCTTTTATAGTGCTGTCTAACGTGTTTTATTCCGCTGTGTTACTGACCGTCGGAATTTGGTGTGACCGTGTGTAGGCAAGACAGTTTAAGCGAAATTCCGTCGGAATTCCGACGGGAAAATCATCAGAGCTTTTTCCGACGAGAATTCCGAGCGTGTGTATGAGGCATTAGTCTCCAGCCTTTGAATGATGTATTGGTGTTGTGTAGATAAGTATGTAAAATTCTCACCAAAGGCTGCAGAAGGCTCTCAACTAAGGATAGGCCGTACACCCCCCCTCCCCCGGTTCGGTTTGCAGCAGAACTCCTGAACAGAGGAAATGTTCTAACCCAAACAGCGAACCCCATTGAAGTCTCTGGGAGTTGGTTTAGGAGATATTTGGAGATATTTGAAGATATTTGGAGATATACACAGTTTAGCTGTCTGCGGCGCACAGGCGCACTGAGCACGCCGCTGCTAACGGTGATATGCCGCTTGTGGCGGCTCCCATGCGCTTGCGCGGGAGTGACGTCATCGCAGCTCCGGCGAACCACAGCGCCGGAGCCACAAGACCCGGATGTCACTCAGGGATACATGGCAGCGGCAGAGATGAAGAAGGAGGACCGCTTCGGGGGCTTCGTTCTCAGGTAAGTTATTCATAATGAGCTAGTATGCTATGCATACTAGCTCATTATGCCTTTGCCTTGCAGGGTTTATTTTTATAAACTTTTTTGTTAGGGGTTAACTTCCTCTTTAAGGACGCCAAGGCCGGCTTCCTGGTTCTACTGCTTAACAACCAGCGAACAAAGCTTTGCCCAATCAGGGCACAGAATGCCCTGTGCAGCGCTCACCCGGTGAACACCCTGCAAATTTGGGTGTTCTGCGAATGGCCGAACGGGCAACTGTTGCTCGAGTCGAACCGTTCACCCATCCCTACTCTTAGCTAGGGATGAGCCGAACACCCCCCCCGTTCGGCTCGCACCAGAACCCGCGAACGGACCTAAAGTCCGTGCGAGCTTTAGAACCCTATTAGTTATAATGGATGCGAACGCTCAAAATTAAAAGTGCTCATTTTAAAGGCTAATATGCATGTTAATGTCATAAAAAAGTGTTTGGGGACCTGGGTCCTGCCCCAGGGGACATGTATCAATGCAAATTTTTTTTTTTAAAACGGCCGTTTTTTCAGGAGCAGTGATTTTAATAATGCTTAAATTGAAACAATAAAAGTGTAATATTCCTTTAAATTTCGTACCTGGGGGGTGTCTATAGTATGCCTGTAAAGGGGCGCATGTTTCCCGTGTTTAGAACTGTCTCTGCACAAAGTGTCATTTTTGAAAGTAAAAAAGCTATTTAAAATCACTCGCGGCTAATGTTAATTCACGGCTCCCGTAACACAGAGAACAGTGATTCATTGAAACTCATTCATAAAAAAAAGTCATTGATAAAAAATAAAAAAAATGAAAAAAAAAAGCGTAGGGGTCCCCCCAAATTCAATAACCAGGCCCTTCAGGTCTGGGATGGATATTAAGGGAAACCCCAGCCAAAAAAAAAATAAATAAATGGCGTAGGGTCCCCCTCAAAATCCATACCAGACCCTTGAGGTCTGGTATGGATTTTAAGGGGAACCCTAGCCAAAAAAAATGGCGTGGGGTCCCCCTCAAAATCCATACCAGACCCTTATCCGAGCACGCAACCTGGCAGGCCGCAGGAAAAGAGGGGGGGACGAGAGCGGCCCCCCCTCTCGCCTGAACCGTACCAGGCCACATGCCCTCAACATTGGGAGGATGCTTTGGGGGTCTAAGACCCCCAAAGCACCTTGTCCCCATGTTGATGAGGACAAGGGCCTCTCCCCACAACCGTGCCCGGTGGTTGTGGGGGTCTGCGGGCGGGGGGCTTATCGGAATCTGGAAACCCCCTTTAACAAGGGGACCCCCAGATCCCGGCCCCCCCTGTGTGAAATGGTAAGGGGGTACAAAAGTACCCCTACCATTTCACCAAAAAAGTGGCAAAAATGGTAAAAATGACAGGAGACAGTCTTTGACAATTCCTTTATTAAAATCTTCTTTCTTCTTTCTTCATCCTTCGGTTTCTTCATCTTCTCCTTCCTTCATCTTCTTCCATCTTCTTCTTCCATTTTCTTCTTCCTCCGATCCGCTTCTTCTTGCGCTGGTCTTCTCGTCCTTCTCGTCCGGCATCTTCTTCCGTCGGCGTCGGCGTCAGCTTCGGTGTCGGTGTCTTCTTGGGCCGCTCCGCGCAATGGGAGGCTCCCGCTGTGTGAGGCTCCGCTCCATCTGACAGGTCTTTTAAAACGGAGGGCACCTGGTGACCCCGCCCACCTCTGACGTCATGGGGAAAGCCATCATGACGTCCCTGTGCGTCAGAGGGGGCGGGGTCACCAGGTGCCCTCCATTATAAAAGACCTGTCAGAAGGATGAAGAAAGAAGAAAGAAGATTTTAATAAAGGAATTGTCAAAGACCGTCTCCTGTCATTTTTACCATTTTTGCCACTTTTTTGGTGAAATGGTAGGGGTACTTTTGTACCCCCTTACCATTTCACACAGGGGGGGGCCGGGATCTGGGGGTCCCCTTGTTAAAGGGGGCTTCCAGATTCCGATAAGCCCCCTGCCCGCAGACCCCCACAACCACCGGGCACGGTTGTGGGGAAGAGGCCCTTGTCCTCATCAACATGGGGACAAGGTGCTTTGGGGGTCTTAGACCCCCAAAGCATCCTCCCAATGTTGAGGGCATGTGGCCTGGTATGGTTCAGGCGGGAGGGGGGGCCGCTCTCGTCCCCCCCTCTTCTCCTGCGGCCTGCCAGGTTGCGTGCTCGGATAAGGGTCTAGTATGGATTTTGAGGGGGACCCCACGCCATTTTTTTTGGCTAGGGTTCCCCTTAAAATCCATACCAGACCTCAAGGGTCTGGTATGGATTTTGAGGGGGACCCTACGCCATTTTTTTTTTTTTGGCTGGGGTTCCCCTTAATATCCATCCCAGACCTGAAGGGCCTGGTTATTGAATTTGGGGGGACCCCTACGCTTTTTTTTGTTTTTTATTAATGAATGACAGTTCTCTGTGTTACAGGAGCCATCAATTCATTAGCCGCGAGTGATTTTAAATAGCTTTTTTCCTGCAAAAATGACACTTTTTTGCAGGGAAAGTTCTAAGCACAGGAAACCTGCCCCCCTTCACAGGCCACCTATAGACACCCCCCAGATGTGATACTGCAATGCTGTTCTAACAGCACGCACACACATATCCCCAGAAATAAAGCACATATTGTCAGCAGCACACTGACACGCTGACACTGACTGAAACATAATATGCGAGGCCGCCGGCGCGGCGGCCTCTTATACCGTGGGGCGTGTACTAAAGCCCCTGAGCTATAATTGGCTACAGGCATCCTGCCTGTAGCCAATTATGGCTCTCCTCGCTGCCAGCGCTGTGATTGGCCAAGCATGCGGGGTCACAGTGCATGCTTGGCCAATCATCAGCCAGCATTGCACTGCGCGGGCCGCAATGCATTGCGGGGCCGCTCACATCACACGAATTTGATGCGAGCGGCCCCAATAGTTCTGGGCTCGCGAACGAGCGAACACCCGGTGCTCGATTCGAACATGGGTTCGAATCGAACACCGGGCTCATCCTTACTCTTAGCCAAATCTCCCAAAGGCCAGTGCTTTCAGTACATCAGCCAGAGAGGTGACCATGTCTCTTTCTCCAGATATTTACTTGAAATAACCCTCAATTTTCATTTAATTAAAAGATAGTGGAACTTTAGTTTTCCCTGTGGTCCCACTCCACCAAAAAAATTCAGACTCTCTGTTTTTCTCCTGTTCTATGACTTTTAGTGTTGAGAACTCTGCCGTTGTGTATTGCTACAATAAAGATCACAATTCTTGTTAAAGTGTGAACATTGTTGTATGGCCTCAGAAGTTTTGACACTCATTTTTTGTTGTCTTATTTACAGCATCAGGAATGAAAGATGTGTGAAGTTTGCTCAAAATATCAATTTTGTGTCGTGTGACCTGCCTCTGCGCTGGATCTGTCAACGGAACTCCTCCTGGCCAGTCTGCAGGGAGACAGAAGACCCTTAACAAGGATCGGTCAGCTTTTCACCATCAGTCAGTCCAACCCCTTCTCTGGATGCTGGCTTAGACCATGAGCGTCCGCAGAACTTTTCTGGGGGGGGGGGGGGGGGGGGGGGGCATCATTTTAGGGACCAAATGGCTAATTGGGCCCAATTTGGACATTTTCACTTAGGAGTGCATTGACTTTTGTTGCCAGTGGTTTAGACATTAATGGCTGTGTGTTGAGTTATTTTGAGGGGACAGCAAATTTACACTGTTATACAAGCTGTACACTCACTACTTTACATTGTAGCAAAGTGTACTTACTTTTGTGAGATACTGTAGATGATCTGCAAAGAATGTAATTATTTTTCATAGGAGGCAACTGAAGAGGGAGAGAGAAGGCAGACTCCATCTTTATTTAAAAAATAACAAATCTGCCCCCCCCCCCCCCCGGGCCAAAATTGGATGGGTGCTTTCTATTTAACCGATTAAGGACCACCACCCCACACACATATACTGCAGCAGGGCAGCCCGTATGTGCCAGTAAGTGGAAAAAGGGACATAAATTTTATTTGGGTACATCGTCGCACGACCACGCAATTGTCAGTTAAAGCAACGCAGTGCCATATCGCAAAAAATGGCCTGGTCAAGAAGGGGCGTGAACCTTCCGGAGCTGAAGTGGTTAAAGAATCACTGTCACTACTATAGAGTGTGTGTCCAGTATAATTCTGACTAATGGATGTGTACTCAAGTAGGGTCAATACAGATAGTGTGCATATAGCCTGCATGAACGTCAAAAATGTTTCCTAACGGAGGAGATTGATGCAAAACATACTGTATGCTTCCACATATAACAAAATAAGGGTTGTCTGTTTTTAATGACACACATTAATGAAAGTTAATAACCAATGCAGTAGTTACCCAACCCAAAAATATGTAAAACCAGTTTTGAGCTCTATTGGCTCCAGCGCACCATAAAGCAGCATACCTATACTTGCAGAACACAAGATGTTACTTGCTCAAAAATGTAATTTCTTTGCAAAAGGGAAACAGTTGCAAAAGCTCCATAACCCTACAGAAATATTTGTGTAGAACCCAGGATGTTACCTGCCTTCCCCAAAAAATCTAAATCAACTGTGAAACAGCTGTGGGAAATTGGGTGCGCCAAATTAAAAGTGTCATTGCAATGAGCAACAGTAAAAGAGCCCAGTTTGAGAATAAACCAGAGGCCTACGAGGAAGGCATACCAGATGCAACATTACCTTCCACATAACGGTAAAGAGCAGAAATAGCCTTATGACTGAAGAAATGGAAGCTAGGAACCTGCCACTGCAGTACAACAAAGGCCAAGAGTTCAGGAGAGTGGGCTGAATCCACCAGCTGGAAAGGCAGGAGCAGTACCTTGCCAAGCTGGTCTTAAGCTGCAGTGTGGCTGTGGGCATACTTCTTCTGTTCAAGCAGCTGGGGCAGAGAAATGTCTCTGCTGATTGCTACAGCTGGAGATGATAGGATGGGGTTGGCAGGATCAGAGGTGGCAGACTATGTTTGCCGCTGCTCTGCAAGGCACCATGCTGACCATCTTTCTTGCTGGAAGGGCCATAAAGGTAGACATCTGACACCCCATGAAAGACTTTTATTCCTATCCCTTGGCCTACTGATGTGGTGTCTTGCATCGCGGTGGTAGAGGTGGAAACGGAGGAACTAGACAGAGGAGCACTGCCCTTTTCTTGCTGGCAGCTAGCATTCAATTGCTACTCCCAGTGAGCTGCTTGGTTAGAAAGTCATGTGCCTCTCCACATATTGTACCCAAATAATGAATGGTATTACCATGCTTGATACGCTTTGGGTAGAGACTGAGGCAGTTACTACAGTGGTCTACTTCACATGTGTTGAAAAAGGCCCACTTTTTGTTGAACTTTGGGGAGCTACAGTGGCCTTCACCTCAGGAGCTGTGACATCCTTTGGAATAGGATGGCGATTTCTTCTACCCCTCTGCGACCTGCTTGCGGATGAAATCCTATCTCACTGATGTTGTGTGTTTCCCCCATATTCATCCTCTGAATATATGAACTTACCAGTATTAATAGAGATTTCCCTGTTTTTCTGTATTTTAGTAAATATATATAAAAATGGGGCGCTAGCAACAAAAATACTAAAATATTAAAAATAAGCTTGAGAATATATGTGGCGCTTACTTGAGACCAGGATACCAATCCTAAGGGGGAGGGAAACTCCAAAGAATGGTTCCCAACAGAATGGTTCCCAACAAGCGTCTATTGGTTAATGTTAAAATCCAGTATGTATAGCAGCAAGGTAATCTAAAGTGCTATACCAAATGATAAGTGACTCAAAATAAAGTGCATCCAAAGTAACCAACCTGATCTGAACACTTTGATGGTGGCTGCGGCAGTCGTTGTTTTATATCGATTCTTGATTTTATCCCCTATTGGTTTGCGCAGTTGGTCACCCCCTTTTATACATATTCTGTATTTTAGTGCTGTGATGTCACAAGTAGGGATAAGCTTAGAGTTCGAGTCGAACTCATGTTCGACTCGAACATTGCCTGTTCGCCTGTTCAGCGAACAGCAAACAATTTGGGGCAAATTTGAAAAGCCGCGAGCACCCTGTAAAAGTCTATGGCAGAAATCTCAAGTGCTAATTTTAAAAGCCTATATGCAAGTTATTGTCATAAAAAGTGTTTGGAGACCCGGGTCCTGCCCCAGGGGACATGTATCAATGCAAATTCTTTTTTTAAAAACGTCATTTTTTTTCAGGAGCAGTGATTTTAATAATGCTTAATGAAACAATAAAAGTGTAATATTCCTTTAAATTTCGTACCTGGGGGGTGTCTATAGTATGCCTGTGAAGGGGCGCATGTTTCCCGTGCTTAGAACTGTCCCTGCACAAGTGTAATTTTTGCAGGAAAAAAAAGCTATTTAAAATCACTCGCGGCTAATGAATTGCCGGCTCCCGTAACACAGAGAACAGTCATTCATTGAAAGTCATTGATAAAAAAAAAGTCATTGATAAAAAAAAAAAAAAATTAAAAAAAGAAAATGACGTAGGGGTCCCCCTAAATATCCATATCAGACCCTTCAGGTCTGGGATGGATTTTAAGGGGAACCCCGGCCAAAAAAAAAAAAAATTGGCGTGGGGTCCCCCTCAAAATCCATACCAGACCCTTATCCGAGTACGCAACCTGGCAGGCCGCAGGAAAAGAGGGGGGACAAGAGCGCCCCCCTCCCTCCTGAACCGTACCAGGCCACATGCCCTCAACATTGGGAGGGTGCTTTGGGGGTCTGTGACCCCTCAAAGCACCATGTCCCCATGTTGATGGGGACAAGGGCCTCGTCCCCACAACCCTGGCCATTGGTTGTGGGGGTCTGCGGGCGGGGGGCTTATCGGAATCAGGAAGCCCCCTTTAACAAGGGGACCCCCAGATCCCACCCCCCCCCTGTGTGAAATGGTAAGGGGGTATTTTGTACCCCTACCATTTCACCAAAAAAGTGACAAAAATTTTAAAAATGACAGGAGACAGTCTTTGACAATTCCTTTATTAAAATCTTCTTTCTTCTGGTCTTCCTTCTTCCTTTCTTCATCCTTCAGTTTCTTCATCTTCTTCTTCCATCTTCTTCTTTCATCTTCTTCTGCCTCCGATCCGCTTCTTCTTGCTCTGGTCTTCTCATCCGGCATCTTCTTCCACGGCGTCGGCGTCTCTTCTTGGGCCGCTCCACGCAATGGGAGGCTCCCGCTGTGTGACGGCCCCCGCCCCCCTCTGACGTCATGGGGAAATCCATAGGGAAGTCCCTATGACGTCCCCGTGCGTCAGAGGGGGGCGGGGTAATCAGGTGGCCCTGCCCTCTGTTATAAAAGAGCTGTCAGACGCAGCGAAGCCTCACACAGCGGGAGCCTCCCATTGCGTGGAGCGGCCCAAGAAGAGACGCCGACGTCTCTTTTTTTTTTTTTTGTCCGGGATTCCCCTTAAAATCCATCCCAGACCTGAAGGGTCTGGTATGGATATTTAGGGGGACCCCTACGTAATTTTTTTTTTAATTTGAAGCGGGGTTCCCCTTAATATCCATAGCAGACCTGAAGGGCCTGGTAATTGAATTTGGGGGAACCCCCACGCTTTTTTTTTATTTTTATCAATGACTTTTTTTTTTATCAATGACTTTTAATGAATGACTGTTCTCTGTGTTACGGGAGCCGGCAATTCATTAGTTGCCAGTGAATTTAACCACTTGCTTACCGGGCCTATTTTGGCCTATTTTCCTTCATGTAAACATCATCATTTTTTTGCTAGAAAATTACTCAGAACCCCCAAACATTGAGTACGTTTTTTTTAGCAGACACCATAGGGAATAAAATGGCGGTCATTGCAACTTTTTATCTCACACGGTATTTGCGCAATAATTTTTCAAACGCCTTTTTTTTGGAAAAAAAACGGTTTCATGAATTAAAAAATAAGAAAACAGTAAAGTTAGCCCAATTTTTTTATATAATATGAAAGATGATGTTACGCCGAGTAAATAGATACCAAACATGTCACGCTTTAAAATTGCGCACAACCGTGGAATGGCGCCAAACTTCGGTACTTAATAATCTCCATAGGCAACGCTTTAATATTTTTTACTGGTTACCAGTTTAGAGTTACGGAGGAGGTCTAGTGCTAGAATTGTTGCATGCGCTCTAACGCACGCGGCGATACCTCACATGTGTGGTTTGAGCGGCGTTTACATATGTGGGCGGGACTTGCGTGTGCGATAGCTTCTGATCGCGAGCTACAGGGGACAGGGGCGTTTTAATTATTTTTTTTTTATTTTACTTAATTTTTTTTATTTTTACACTTTTTAAAAAAAAAAAAATTTTGGATCACTTTTATTCCTATTACAAGGAATGTAAACATCCCTTGTAATAGGAATGTATGTGACAGGTCCTCTTTATGGAGAGATGTGGGGTCAATAAGACCCCACATCTCTCCTCCAGGCTGGAAAGCATGAGATCGGTAAAAATTTTTTTACCGATCTCATGCTGACAGCCGCGATCGCGGCTTTGTTTACTTCCGGGTACCGGGCGTGACGTCATAACGTCGCGCCCGGGCCTCCGACGGTCATAGAGATGACTGGTGACCATCTGGTCACCGGAAATCTCTATGCTCGTCATCCGGCGGCAAGCGATTCTTTCTCCGGGCCCCCGATGGCACGGGAGAGCCCGGAGAAGCACCGGATGGCGGCGGGAGGGGGGGACGTCCCCTCCCGCTGCCTATAAGAACGATCAGGCGGCGGAACTGCCGCTATGATCATTCTTATGGTGCACAGAATCGCCGGCCGGTAAAAATGATATCTGAATGATGCCAATAGCTGCACCCATCATTCAGATATCACCACTCAAAGTCAAGGACGTCATATGACGTCCTTGGTCGCCAAGTGGTTAAATAGCTTTTTTTCTTGCAAAAATGACACTTTGTGCAGGGACAGTTCTAAGCACTGGAAACACGCACCCCTTCACAGGCATACTATACACACACCCCAGGTACGAAATGTAAAGGAATATTACACTTTTATTGTTTCACATTAAGCATTATTAAAATCACTGCTCCTAAAAAAACGGCCGTTTAAAAAAAATAAATTTGCATTGATACATGTCCCCTGGGGCAGGACCCGAGTCCCCAAACACTTTTTATGACAAAAACTTGCATATTAGCCTTTAAAAATAGCACTTTTGATTTTGAACGTTCGAGTCCCATAGACTTTAATAGGGTTCTAAAGTTCACACAAGCTTTAGGTCTGTTCGCAGGTTCTGGTGCGAACCGAACAGGGGGGTGTTCGGCCTCATCCCTAGTCACAAGGAACACTGTGATATCATAGAAAGGTTTAAAATAATAATAAAAAAAATGTAAATTGTCATTAGGACAATGAGGTATTTTCCTGATGCCTAAAATGACAAGCCCATCAGTAGAGCCCAGAGCATGACAAGTGTCCATCACTGGGGTCGAGCATGTCATGTGTTCATCATTAATAACAGTGACCATCACAGGTCCATTTTGCCCAGCATGGAGATTGTCCATCACTGGGTCCCAGCGTATTGGTGCTTAGCATGGCATGTGCCCATCTCTGGGGCCCAGCATGACAGGTGCTCAACACTGGTGCCCAGTATGGCATGTGACCCTCATTGAAGTCCACCATGAGACCTACCTCACTTAGCCAAATTAATTCTGACAATTATTATACAGATGCTGCTTTTTGTTGCTTCTGAATATGGAATGAATAGCTGAATATTTGTATGTTTAGTGCTACCACTTGAGGGAAGGAAGGAAGTAATTGGGTCCCAGTACCCCTCCAGTGGCTGCCTACCCTGTTACCAGTCCCGATATCTCACCAACAAACTCAAGCTCTAGTTGAGAGGGCTCTTTACTGTTGATTGCTGAACACAGTATAGTACTGGAAAGAGGGTGTCATGCACATTGGCTGGAGGCCAAGCTGACAAAAGAATTTCCCTTGTGGCTCTGGTCTGAGCACCCCTGAATGTGGTGACAGAGGTGCAAGGCTCAAATAAGCATGGGTGCCGGTAGCTTGGTAGCAGGTGATTGCCACAACCAGAGATGTGGTCAAGGTGAGCCAGTGTTATACAGGGTGAGGCAGCAGCATGGTCGGGAAACAGGCTGAGGTCAGTACCAGGGAAGCAGGCAGAGAATAGTCAGAGGTAAGCCATGGGCGATATCTAAAATCCACAGAGCAAGGTCAGGAACGAGCCGGGTCAGCAACGGAAGATCAGTCATCAAAAGCAGGAACACAGAAACACAGGCTTATGGGAGAGCTGAAGAACATCCAGCGATTATCAAAAACCAGAGTCTCCTTTAACACCCAAAGCAAAAAAAAAACAGAGGGCATTTTCTTGTGAATTTCAACAGCAACAGGCCCTTTAGTAGCATCCTCAAGGAAGAACTGGTACTAAGGGTATGGCCAAGTACCCTATGTCTCTGTAGGAGCAGTTAAAGCTATATATAACTATAGCACCCTGGCTCAACAGTTTCACAATAACTAAAGTTGTAGGCAATGGGCCTTTCTGACAATTTCCAAGAGGCAACTTTTGGCCAGATCCCCTGCAACACTCCTCAGTAGGAGAACCCTCCTCCAGCCTCAACAGGTGCTTCTTCTTCGTACCTCCAGCCCATAACCCATGCTGGGGCCTAGCACCTTCTGATTCATTGTCCTCTTCCTAGGTGAATCCCAAGGGGGGCAAGCCCTCTAAACCTTCAAGTCCAATCGCTGTCAAAGGTTTGTAGACTTCACCTCCGTAACATCTCTAAAATTCGCCCCTTTTTAACAAATGAAACCACCAAGCTCCTCATTCACTCCCTCGTTATCTCTCGCCTTGACTACTGCAACTCCCTTCCCATCGGCTTGGCTCTCCATAGGCTATTCCCTCTTCAGTCTATCATGAATGCTGCTGCCAGACTTATCCACATTACCAACCATTCAGTGTCTGCCAACCCTCTCCTCCAATCCCTACACTGGCCTCCATTCAGTGTCTGCCAACCCTCTCCTCCAATCCCTACACTGACCTCCATTCAGTGTCCGCCAACCCTCTCCTCCAATCCCTACACTGGTCTCCATTCAGTGTCTGCCAACCCTCTCCTCCAATCCCTACACTGGCTCCCAATCACCCAGCAAATTAAATTAAAAATACTATCCACAACTTACAAAGCCATCCACAACTCTTCCCCGAGCTACATCACCAATCTTGTCTCCAAACATATCCCAAACCGTCCTCTCCGCTCTTCTCAAGACCTCCTACTGTCAAGCTCTCTCGTTTCCTCCTCCCATGCTCATCTCCAGGATTTCTCTAGAGCCTCTCCCATCTTCTGGATCTCACTACCTCAACCTGTCCGGCTATCCCCTACTCTAGCTACCTTCAGGCGATCCCTGAAAACTCATCTCTTCAGGGAAGCCTATCACATCTCCAACTAATCTTTTACCACTTCCATCAGCTCTTTCCCCACAGTTACAACCTTTTGCACCACCTCCCCCACCCTATTAGATTGTAAGCTCTTCTGTGCAGGGCTCTCTTAATCCTCTTGCATTTTATTGTATTATAACTGTATTGTCTCCCTTTTATATTGTAAAGTGCTGCGTAAACTGTTGGCGCTATATAAATCCTGTAATAATAATAATAATAATAAACCTTTACCCTCTCCCAAGCCATACCTTCTGAATCCACACTTCATGGGTTCACTGGATTAGATGAACATCCATAACTCTAGAGGTGGACCTTCCACACTATATGTTGGAACATCCTTCCACCAACAGTCAGGATCAATACCCTAGGTTTATGTAGAACCTGTAGAACCCAGGAGAAATTTATCTCAGCTCAGCTGGTTACAGCTCAGACGTAAACACACTAAACCTTATTATTGTCCAAGGCAGGGGTACTACATACCATTTATTATGTTCCTGTATAACTTCCTTTAGCACAGTGAAAACTTTTTAGTTCCTTTTGACTCACATCACTGGTTATAGTTTTTCTATACATGGATTACATTTAAAAAAAAAGGTGATGGCGTTTCGTAGAAATGGGAGGGCAGAGATGAAGAATGGGTTTGCCTTCCTATATAAATAGAAAGACCAGCTTCCTGTCATGTCAGTTAATCTCTAACACTTTGACCACATCTGCTGGTCCCGCATGGTCTATGAACCCGGCCGACTATAATGGACTCTGTGACTTGCGCTGATCTTGAATTCAAAGCTGGCACAGGTAAAGGTGATTTCTTTGACCATTTTCTATTTTCAGTCAGATAGAAAAATATCACATTTACAGTAAAGTACCAACCCCCCCCCCCCCCCTCAAAAAAAAAAAAAAACTCTAAACCCAGAGTTGATCCAGAGGAACGCAAGAGAACCTTTAAAAGCTGTGAGCTAAATTGCTCCTACTGGGGGGAAAAAACACCTTTAATCCCAGCTACTCTCTGGGTCAACAAATAATAAAGAATATTAATAGCCAGATATGTTTGGTGAAACATGTTTTTATGAAACACATCCAACCTTTACAAAACCAATTTACAGAGCTGGGACTAGAAACAATCCATGCATGATATAAAAATATGTTATATTATATATCATATAATCATTTATATTATAATTATATTATAGAATATGTATATTATAACATTTTTATGTTTATATATCTATTTTATTTAAATATATAAATAATACATCTAAAAATATATTTTATTTTAAATAAATGTATGTTATAATCGATAAATAATAATTTGATATAATAGTTTTTTTTTATATTATATATGTATATAATATAATAGATATATTAAAATTACACTTGAAAAAAAACGTAATAATATAATATAATAAATATTTTAATTATGTAAATATAAACAAAAGTAGATATATCTAGAAATATTTTATTAAATTAAAATGAAGGCTAAAAATGAAAAAAACTTTACAGATATCTAGAGAGAGAGAGAGAGAGAGAGAGAGAGAGAGAATCTCATTTTCTTTCTCACTCTCTGACACTCTCTCTTTCCTTTAAATATATTTTTATGTTAAAATATTTATATATATTATTTATTTTATATAATATATATTTCATGACAAATAAATAATAATAATCATAAGTATATATATATATATATTTTATACTTACATTACATTAAAATTAAACTGAAAAAGAAAGATATAAAATATTTATAAAGATATATATCTAAAAATATTTTATTAAAACAATATTAAAATATTTCATATATATATATATAATTACTCATAAAATCCATCAAAAACTTCCACAGAGCATTAATGACTTTGATAAAAAGAGAGAGAAAGTATATATATGTATATATATATATATATATATATATATATATATATATATATATATATATATATATACAGGACTCAAAATTTCAAGTTCCGAGCTACTAGCCAGGTGTCAAGGGTTACTCGCCACCAGTTGCCCCACCCAACCCCTACCCTGCCCCGCCCCTAACCCCGCCCTCATAAATTATCTAATTAAATGACACTTTAATGTTTTATGCAATTAAGTTATAATAATATTATTAACAACGTTATCCATGCCTGCCAATGCAGCCTGTGTCCCCCCGTCATGTGCAGCCTGTGTCCCCCCCGCCATGTGCAGCCTGTGTCCCCCTCCATGTGCAGCCTGCGTCCCCCCCATGTGCAGCCTGTGCCCCCCCATGTGCAGCCTGTGTCCCACCCCATGTGCAGCCTGTGCCCCCCCCCATGTGCAGCCTGTGTCCCCCCCATGTGCAGCCTGTGCCGTCCCCCCATGGTGCAGCATGTGCCCCCCCCATGGTGCAGCCTGTGTCCCCCCATGGTGCTGCCTGTGTCCCTCCATGGTGCTGCCTGTGTCCCCCCATGGTGCTGCATGTGTCCCCCCCATGTACAGCCTGTGCAGCCCCCCCCATGTGCAGCCTGTGCCATCCCCCCCCATGGTGCAGCCTGTGTCCCCCCATGGTGCAGCCTGTGCCCCCCCCCCATGGTGCAGCCTGTGTCCCCCCATTGGGCTGCCTGTGTCCCCCATGGTGCTGCCTGTGTCCCCCATGTGCTGCCTGTGTCCCCCATGTGCTGCCTGTGTCCCCCATGGTGCTGCCTGTGTCCCCCCCCATGGTGCTGCCTGTGTCCCCCCCCCATGGTGCTGCCTGTGCCCCCCCCATGGTGCTGCCTGTGTCCCACCCATGGTGCTGCCTGTGTCCTCCCATGGTGCTGCCTGTGTCCCCCATGTGCTGCCTGTGTCCCCCATGTGCTGCCTGTGTCCGGGAAACTTTTATACATGTCACCCGTCCTAGGATTGGACGGGTGATCTGTCTATCAATGTCCCGGAAAGGGGGAGGAGCTTATGTGACGGCGCGCGGCAGGGAAACACACAGCTGTTGAGATGTTCCCTGCTGTGATCACCTAGTGGCGGCTCTCCTCTCTTCTCCTCGCCAGCCCTCAAAAATCACTCACAAAATGCGAGTGTGCGAGTGTAATTTTTCAGGGCTGTGTATATATATATATATATATATATATATATATATATATATATATATATATATATACATATACATACACACTGTATATATACTTTCTCTCTCTTCTTATCAAAGTCATTATTTCTCTGTGGAAGTTTTTGATGGATTTTATGTGTAATTTACTATTTTGTGAATATACAGTATAGATCTGGTGCTCAGTCTTTGGTACTTGCTATGTAGACCTCTCCAGTAGTGGAGGGGATTACATTTTGATTTTGCGGAGGGGCTGTGATGACAATAATCTCTAGCAGTCTCATATCACACATTCTCATTCTTTGACTGTCTTCAGTAGCACGATTCCAGTCTCCAGCAACACCTGAAACATCTCTCTAGTCTCTGACCATCTCCTCTATTATGTCTGCAGTAGGGATGAGCCGGACTGCCCTGGGTTCGGTTCGGTAGGGATTCTGCGAACTTCAAAGAAGTTTTGATTCCAAATCCCATCTCTACTGAAATCAATTGGAGCCAAATCTGTCAAATAAAACATGCCCATTTTCTGGACCAATAGGCAAGGGGGTGTCAAAAAATAGTCGTACCCTGGTGAACATGCACCAATGCAAACTTTTTATATATTTTTTTCTAAATCCATTTGGCCATTTGATGAAGGCTTCTTAGCCGAAACACGTCAGTCTATAGCATGTACCCATGTAACTAATAAAGTATTTTTATTCAAGAGCATTTGAGTTGCCAGCCTTAGTGATTTAAGTATGCCTGGGGGTGGAGTTCCTAACCCCAACTGTAAATGGATATAAATAGGCTTGGTCCTTAAGTGGTTAAGTGGGCTCAAATTGCACCAAATTGCAGATGCATGCACTTTTTTTGGAGCTGCACTGCAGCCAGATCACATTTTTGTTTTGTACTGCATTTGCAACCTGCGTTTGGGTTGTTGTTAAGACACCCCAAATGCAGTGGGCAGTGGGATTAGAATGCGGTGCGGGAAACACGCATGGATCCCAGTGTTTCCCAGCACTGCATAAGTGTGAACCTAGGCTGAGTCTTCTCTCCCCCCTTCCTGGTCGCAAAGGCTATTGGCTCCTGCTACTGTCAATCAAATACAGTGAGGAGGGAGTAGGTGGGTGGAGCCGAGCTGTGCTGTGTGTGTCTACAGAAGCAGACAGCTTAGCTCGGGAGTGAGCCCGCAGGTGCACCACCATAGGAAGTGGCTTTGTATGGTGGTGCACAGAAAATATGAGGAGCTGAGACCAGGGTTGGGACAAGGGGTGGGCAGGAGGGGCCGCTGCCCTGGGCGCAATGGTTTACTTTTGGGATCCTTCTGACAGCGGTTGTGTTTTTAACAAGCAAGTGACTGCTGGGTGGGAGAGGGGGCGCATTTTGTTGTCTTTGCCCTGGATGACCTTGTCAAGGCAACTCAAGGGAGAATAAAGGTAATCCCTGATGCTGCACATCCAGGGCCGGCCCTACCATGGGTCCCGCCGGGTCTTTGGTGGATCTTTAGCACTTTGAGAGGGGCAGCAATTTGACTCCCAAGATTTTTTTCCAGCAGTTTTGTGTATCATCCAGGGGTGGACTGGGCCGGAAAACAGGGTGACAACTGCCCCATAAAAAGGCCACACTGACAAGGCCTGCTTCCTCCTCAACACGCATACTCATAGTTGCAAGGGCACTCACACGCAGTCTAACACCGGCTGTTAAACACCCGAGCACACATGAAGAGCTCAGGTGTGTGTGCAATGAAAGATCCCTTCCCCATCGGCTCAGTAGCCGATGTTCAGGCGCAGCTTGCGAGTCTTGCATTTCTATTGGGTGGAACTGGAGGAGGGGGTGCGGCCGGCCCTGTGCCCGGCCCACCTTCTGCTCTGGTGCATGCATGAGGCTAGGCACTGAAGACTGAAGGGGGCAGCATTTCATTCTTGGACCCAGGCAGCACAATGTCTTGGGCCAGCCCTGTGCACATCCATGTAGTTCTATGGTGGTGATGAGAGTGACAACCTCAGCCTGGACTCCAACCTAGCCACGGCCCCAATGTGTTTCGCTGCGCCCCGGGAGCTTAATCATCATTAGACATGTGCATTTCGTTTCGTTCCAAATCAAAATTTGGACACATTTTTCATTATTTTGAAATTCATATACATCCAAATTTCCTAATTACAAAAGTAATGAATTCCTAATTACAAAAGTGAACAGAATTCGAATCAGATCAAATTCAAATCAAATTTGAAAACAAATTCGAAAAAATAGAAATCGATTTTCTAAAAAATGCAATGAAATATAATATAAAACAATAAAGCATCAGAATAAAAATAAAAGAATAGTAAAGAATAGAATAGAATTTAATACAATGTAATAAAAAAAAACGTGACCGTCTTCTGAAATTCGAATTCTGAATAGTATAAATTTTAATTTGAGAATAGATTGCAATATAATTCAAAACAATGGAAACTAAATAGAAAAGAATAGAAAAAATAAATAAAAATAAATATATAAATATATATATTCACTGTGGAGGCCGCTGCTGGAGATCCCATGGTTTCTGCTTGCTCTAGCATCCCCTGATGAAGTCACATGACGCCACGTGTAGGGACACGGAGAGGTATTCATACCTGAAAGATAACGAGTTTGGCGCTCGTTTGGAGATAAGCAAAACCTTTATTTTTATTTTGTGAGTTTTTTACTGTGAGTTTCTATTTTAATGCTTGAATAAACTGCTTACTAAGCTGTTATTTAAATGTACTACACTATACGGCTCCCCCTTCATTTATTTTTCACCTACCACTCCGGCGATTGCCGAGAGAGATAAGGCTAAAGATACCAGGAGCCAGGGAAGGAAGAAGGAAACACACACCCTCCTAGGCAGAGCAGCACGTTAGAAGAAGAGGACAGCAGAACCCATATCACTATCTTTATGCGGTTAACCCTTTACCGCAAGGTAAGGGTCCATTACTTGTCATAGTGTGCCCCGCACGAAGAGGAACGCCCCCCCCCCCCACTATTTTATGACACCCCACTGCACGAACACCACTTCTGTATAAGGATCATATCACTTACACCAAGATTTGTAATCACAGTTATCAAACTGTCAAGGACTTTTTTTTTTTTTTCTCTAAATCACGGACCTATGTGCATGCAGCTTAGTCTGCTACTTGATTTTGGTCACATTTACCTCTTTACGGATATTTATTTCCAGCCACGTTCTCATATAATAACTTTGTGCTACTCTATTTTGCATTTTTTTCTGTTGAAATCGCATTTTCTCTGTTAAATCGCATTCTGCGTTTTTTTTTTGCAACTCAGTTTTTTGTGCATATCTATATATGTATAACTCTCTCTAGTCAAGCAGACTAGCTCCACTTATACTTCACTATCTGCACCTTTAATGCATTGTGCACTTTCATTCACTGTTTAATTTTTTTATTCTTGTCAGTGCATCTTACTTTCTGCACTATCATCACATTCCGCAGATTGAGATATCAACTTTTTCTACACTGTATCGCATAGCCAGTGTTATTATATATACCAGCACCTCACAGTTTTACTATATATACCGACACGTCACGGTTATATATATTTATTCTTTGCAGTACGCACTTTATATTTTATATTGATCCACACCATATGTTCACCTAATATATTTTTTATATATTTTATTGATATTTTTTATGTCTCATATTTATGATGTTTTACTAGCTATTATATGTATGTGCCATTAGTCATTTTGACACTCTCGCACTGTTTACATATTTATTTATCAGCCGCCACTATTATCAGTATATTTATTGATCGCAGTACATTGTGCTTACCACTAGGTATCATTCACCTCACACTCAGAGTTTGGATCTAACTGGTAGACGAGACAATACCATTGTCCATTACCATTGTATACATTAGGGGTTCAAGCTTTTGCCCCAATACTGCCACCTTGAGGTAGATCTAATACATTCCCCTGGGGAACAGCGCAGCATCACCCCCACTTTTCTTATTCTTTTCTATTATTTTCTATTCTAATCTTTTCTATTGGAATTCGATTTCATTCTATACGAAATTCGAATTTCAGAAGATGTTATATATATATATATATATATATATATATATCTGTACAAAAGTAAAAAAGTAGATATATCTGTACAAAAGTAAAATAAAAGTCTGACTCTAAAGTAGAGCTGCACAATTCAGGCTAAAATGAGAATCACAATTTTTTATATTTTTTTTCTGTTCTGTGCGATTGTTTTTCTATGCTATTATTCTCTAGTATTTTCGATTCTATTCTAATCTTTTCTATTCAAATTAGATTTAATTCTATACAAATTTCAAAAAATGGTTGTATAGAGTTTACTTTTTCGAATTCGTTCGAATTTTTTTAGAATGCGGTAGAGTTATTTAGAATTTGATAGTTTTTTTGACTTCGGTAGATTTTTTTTTCGAATGTGGTAGATTTTTTTTCGAATGCGGTACATTTTTTTCGAATGCGGTAAATAACGAATCAAAACAAAACTAATTTTTTTCATCCTGCACATGTCTAATCATCATGTCCTGGCACTAGCTGAGACCACCGGCGGGCGACCCCAGAAGAGGAGGTTCAGGGTCACTCAGTTCAATACCGTTGCACGGAGCCGGTAAGTATAAACCTGGTTATTATTTTATTTAAAAAACACACAAGACTTTACAATCACTTTAGAACTTGAGGAATGGTGAAATATGCAATGCTCACTTGCTACATAATAATGGTATTTGTATTGATATGAGATAAAATTCACTGAAGACTCGTTCTGAAATGTCTGTGCCCCTTCTTTCCCTCCCGGAAACTCCCCAGCCAGGTGTAAAGCATCCCAGAGTCCGGTAGGTCCAGAAGATGTGACTGAAGATCTTCCCAGACACAGAACGAGACACAGAGGTATTTCTGGTGGCTCCATTTACTTGCTCATCCTAATTGTGGACCTGAAGAGAAGCCACACCAATATTCCATTGTTCTTCATTTGCAGATATTCAGATGATGAGATGTGTCATTGTGGTCCTCAGTCTTCTCTGCCTGCTGTTTCTCATACGCATCGGAATAATGTTGAAGGGTAAGTGTGTGGCCAAAGTATACATTCCTGGGAGGAGATGGGTGAAGGGGTGGAGGGCTCTGTGATAATTAGGGATGAGCCGAACACCCCCGGGTTCGGTTCGAACCAGAACCTTCGAACCGACCGAAAGTTCGCGCGAATTTTCGAACCCTATACGTTATAATAGACGCGAACGTTCTAAATCAAAAGTGCTAATTACAACGGCCAATATGCATGTTAATGTCATAAAACAGGTTTGGGGACCCGGGTCCTGCCCCAGGGGACATATATCAATGCAAAAAAAACTTTTAAAAACGAATGTTTTTTTGGGAGCAGTCATTTTAATGATGCATAAAGTGAAAAGAAAAAAGTGAAATTATCCTTTAAATATGGTACCTGGGGGGTGTCTAAAGTATGCCTGTGAAGTGGCATGTGTTTCCCGTGTTTAGAACTGTCCTTGCACAAAATGACATTTGTAAAGGAAAAAAAGAAGCCATTTAAAAACACTTGCGGCTTTAATGGCATGTCTTGTCCTGGCCGCCATATGGCTGAAAATCCTTGAGAAAAATGGCATGGCTACCCCATCACCCCCCCCCCCCCCCCCACCCCAGCCCCTTTGGGTCTTGTATGGATATTAAGGGGGACCCCGCACACAAAATAAAACCCTATACCTACAACCCTATATACTCTGAACAGCAGTATATAGGTGGTGCAAACAAGACACGGACTGTAGGTTTGTTCTTAAGTAGAATCTGAACAGGTACATTATGAAGTGTAGCTCCATCCCAAAAAAATCTATTTTTAAGCTTTTTGGAGAACATAGGGAGGGGTTATCACCCCTGTAACATTTGCTGTCTTTGCACATCTGTTCAGAACATGTCACCTCACTTTCCGTCCCAATGACAAATGTTTTTGGAAAAGTGGGGTTTGAATTGAAACAAGGATTGGTGATAAAGCATCAGTAGAGAGGAGATACCTTTTTTCCCAAATTAAATCTAACAGCATAGAATTTCCCTTCCTAGGGGTAGATTTCCTCTCACTTCCTGTTTTCTCTTTCCGTTTGCAAGTAGGAGTCGTTTGTAAGTTGGATGTTTGAAAGTAGGGGCCTGGCGTATATACTCTGCAGAAATTTGCCCTATTAGATGTTGGTGTAGCCACAAGACTGGTGGGCACAGGAATGGGCCCTGCTGTGAGTTAATAGATCAAGATTTGTACTTGCATGCACCTGTTGAACCGGGCAGAAAAATTGGGCCTTTGGTGGTGGTGGTGGTGGTGGTGGTGGACGGTGTTGCCACAAGACTGTAAGCTCTCACAGTTACTCTTGGTGGGCGCAGGAATGGGCCCCGCTGTGAGTTATTAGATCAAGATTTGTAATTGCATGCACCTGTTGAACAGGGCAGAAAAATTGGGCCTTTGGTGGTGGTGGTGGTAGACGGTGTTGCCACAAGACTGTAAGCCCTCACAGTTACTCTTGGTGGGCGCAGGAATGGGCCCTGCTGTGAGTTGTTAGATCAAGATTTGTAATTGCATGCACCTGTTGAACAGGGCAGAAAAATTGTGCCTTTGGCGGTGGTGGTGGACGGTGTTGCCACAAGACTGTAGGCCCTCATAGTTACTCTTGGTGGGCGCAGGAATGGGCCCTGCTGTGAACTATTAGATCAAGATTTGTAATTACACGCCACTGTTAAACAGGGGCTGAAAAATTGTGCCTTAGACATTGGTGCTGGTGCCACAACACTGCAACCCCTCACAGATACTGTACTCTTAGCACAGCAATGAGACCTGTTGCAAAGCATTGCCTAAAAAATTGTAATTACACGCCCCAACAGGGGCTGAAAAATTGTGCCTTAGGCACTGGTGCCACAACACTGCAACCCCTCACAGATACTGTACTTGGAGCACAGCAGTCACACGTGTTGCGAAGCATTTTTTTTTAAAAATTGTAATTACACGCCCCTGTTAAACAGGGGCTGAAAAATTGTGCCTTAGGCACTGGTGTGGTGGCATGGATCATTGAGGAGGAGGAAGAGGATAGTCAGTAAACATAACAGGACAGTCACTCAGCATCAGCATAGGCAGTCTTGAAGGGATGTAACATTATAAATTATTCCGTTATATCCGCTTCAGGTGCCTGGTAGCTGGTGGTGATCCAAGACTGATTCATTTTGATGATCGGTGACAAATCCTCCAGCAGCACTGAATGTGCGTTCGGAAAGAACGCTGGAGGCAGGACAGGCCAGTAGCTCAATTGCATACTGTGCAAGCTCTGGCCAGTGATCCATCCTCAGGACCCAGTAAGCCAGAGGATTTTCGGTGGGAAAGGTGTCCAAGTCTGACCTTGCCCCAAGGTATTCCTGCACCATGTATATCAGACGCTGGCGATGGTTGCTGAAACCGATCATACCTTGGGGCTGCGGACTAAAAAATTGTCTGAACGCATCGGTCAGACGTCCACCTTCCCCACCGCTCCTTCTGCTACTGACCGAAGCCTCAGCAACTCGTCGCCCAGGACCAGGAGTTTGTAACCTCCCAGTTTCTGGGAACGCGTTGCACAGACCTTTCTGCAAGGCCTCCCTGAGATGTCTCATCCTCTGCTCCCTCTGCGACGGCAAGATAAGGTCCGCAACCTTACCCTTGTACAGTGGATCAAGGAGAGTGGCCAGCCAATGTAATGGTCCCTCTCCTTGATCCGAAGAACACGAGGATCCTTCCGCAGGCTTTGCAGGATCAGGGAGGCCATGCAGCGTAGGTTAGCTGAGGCATTCGGTCCGGAGTCTTCTGGGTCACTGAGGATGACATGATCGCCAGCCACCTCCTCCCAGCCACGTACAAGTCCACTGGTTTGTTGGGACTGTACATCATCCCTAAAAGACTGCTGCTGCTGATGCTGAGTGCCAGGCTCCACCTCCATGCTCACACAATCCTCCTCCTCCTCCTCCTCCTCCTCCTCATCCTCATCCTCTTCCTGTGTGATGGGTGGGACAGAAGGAACACTGTCCGGATAAAGGGGGCCTTGAGAGGCAAGGAAGTCCTCCTCTTCCTGCCTCTGTTCTGCCTCAAGTGCCCTGTCCATTATCCCAGCGTATGCTCCAACAGGTGGACAAGAGGTACAGTGTCACTGATGCATGCACTGTCACTGCTCACCATCCTCGTGGCCTCCTCAAATGGTGAGAGGACAGTGCATGCATCCCTGATCATACTCCACTGACGTGGGGAAAAAAAAACAAGCTCCCCTGACCCTGTCCTGGTGCCGTAGTCGCAAAGGTACTCATTGATGGCCCTCTGCTGCGTGTGCAGTCGCTGCAGCATGGCCAACGTTGAGTTCCACCTGGTGGGCATGTCACATATTAGGCGGTTCTTGGGCAGGTTCAGCTCCTTTTGCAGCTCAGTCAGCCGAGCACTGGCATTATAAGATCGGCGGAAATGCACACAGACTTTCCTGGCCTGCCTCAGGACATCCTGTAAGCCTTGGAACCTGCCCAAGAACCGCTGCACCACCAGGTTGAGGACGTGAGCCATACAGGGCACATGGGTGAGCTGCCCCTGTCGCAGGGCGGAGAGGAGGTTGGTGCCATTGTCAGAAACGACCATTCCTGGCTTAAGCTGGCGTGGCGTCAACCACCTCTCGGCCTGCCCCTGCAGAGCTGCCAGAACCTCTGGCCCAGTGTGGCTCCTGTCCCCCAAACACACCAGCGCAAGCACGGCATGGCATCTTTTTGCCTGCGTACTTGCGTAGCTCCTTGTACGCCTACGGAGCACCGCTGGTTCCGAGGACAGAGCACTGGAGGAAGAAGAAGAGGGGGGGTGGAGGAGAGAGGTGTAGTACTTCATTTTCCAATCGCACACGTTCCTGGAAATGCTCACAGTTTTGGGTGCTGTAGCAACAACCAGCTGGATACTGGTTCAAATCACAGTAGAAAGATATTTACCAGCACACCATGGAGCGACACAAATAGCGTCCAAAAGGAGTGGTGCATGATCACAATATGGGAATAGTGCAACGTTTCGGAGCCGCGCAGGGCCCCTTCGTCAGGCATGTGGTGACGAAGGGGCCCTGCGCGCCTCCGAAACGTTGCACTATTCCCATATTGTGATCATGCAATAAACCACTCCTTTTGGACGCTATTTGTGTCGCTCCATGGTGTGCTGGCAAATATCTTTCTACGGAGGAGAGAGGTGTGTCACAACCTGTAGCAGTAGTAGCATTTTGGAGGCGTGGTGGCGGAACCTCCAACACTACTGCACCTTGCATCCCTCCCAGCTGCCAATAGAGTGACCCAATGGGTCCTGAAAGAAAGGTAACGTCCCTGTCCATGCCTGCTGGACCATGAGTCAGCGGTAATATGCACCTTACCGCTGACCGCCCTGTCCAGCGAGGCATGGACATTGCCTTCCACATGCCGGTAGAGAGACGGAATCGCCTTCCGTGAGAAAAAGTGGAGTTTGGGAACCTGCCACTGAGGAACCGCACATTGAACAAACTCACGGAAGGGGGCCGAGTCTACCAACTGAAAAGGCAGCAGTTGAAGTGCTAGCAATTTAGCCAAGCTAGCATTCAACCGCTGGGCATGTGGATGGCTGGGAGTGTACTTCTTTCGACGGTCCAGCAGCTGGGGCAGGGAAATTTGCCTGCTACTATCGGACGTCGGTGTACTGCAAGTACTTGGTTGTGACACACCTAATTCTACACCTTCAGTCCTCTCACAGCAGCTTTCAGAGAGGACTGAAGATGTAGTGGGGATGGAGATCCCAGCTGATGAGGAGCAAGGAGAGGTCCGCTTAGTTCTTTGGTGTGGGTCTTTTATGTGTGCCTGCCAACGAGCTGCATGGCAGGTCGACATATGTCTGGTCATGCTTGTGGTGCCCAAGCGGCTGATGTTTTGGCCAGGCGAGATACGCTTGAGACAAATATTGCAAATAGCAGTGGTGCGATCTGATGCACTCGTCTCAAAAAAGGCCCACACCAAAGAACTTTTCTGATAACGTGCAGAGGCAGCGCCCTGCACAGGCGGAGCTCTGCGGTGTTGTACAGTTGCTGTGCTGGCCTCTAGCTGGCCTCCAGGGGGCATCCTGCCTCGTTGGACATGTGACGCTGCATCCTCCTCCTCCTCGTCCTCCTCCTCATCCTCTCTCCCTCCAGGCACCCACGTGGCGTCAGTGACCTCATCATCCCCTCCCTCTTCACCACTAGAGAAAACCTGGCAGTAAGCTGCAGCTGGTGGAACAGTACTGGCAGATTGCTGTCCTTCAGCATCCCCTCTCTCTGCGCGCACACTACTGACTTCCTCAAGCTGGGTATCATCATCCGAGCCTTCGAATCGTTGGGCATCCTCCTGGAGCATGTACCCAACACTGTGCTCAAACAGTTCGGGGGACTCCTCAGGAGGACATGGTGGGTCTAGGGAAGGGGTGGCTGATGATGCCATTGAGTACGCGTTGGCAGCTGCTCTGCCAGTACCCTGAGCCTGGGTGAGAGAGGATGAGGAGGATGAGGAGGGCTTGGTCATCCATTCTACCAAGCCTTCAGCATGATGCGGCTCCACATGTCCAGCTGCCGAAAACAAAGACGCGCGTGTCCCATGGTCACGTGCTGATGACGATGCACGACCACGTCCACGCCCACGTCCACTAGAAACAGAGCCTGCCTGCCCTGTGTTCTTGGCTCTGCATGCTCTGCCTCCCCTTGGCGGTCTTCCAGCCATTGTAGTCGGTAGTCCTGTGGGTGCTGCTGAGAAGAAAATATAGGAGCTCTGTGTGATGCCACTAACACACTAGAAGTCCTATGGGTGCTTCTGCAAAGAAAATATAGGAGCTCTGTATGATGCCACTAACACACTAGAAGTCCTGTGGGTGCTGCTGAGAAGAAAATATAGGAGCTCTGTGTGATGCCAATAACACACTAGAAGTCCTATGGGTGCTTCTGCAAAGAAAATATAGGAGCTCTGTGTGATGCCACTAACACACTAGAAGTCCTGTGGGTGCTGCTGAGAAGAAAATATAGGAGCTCTGTGTGATGCCACTAACACACTAGATGTCCTATGGGTGCTTCTGCAAAGAAAATATAGGAGCTCTGTGTGATGCCACTAACACACTAGAAGTCCTGTGGGTGCTGCTGAGAAGAAAATATAGGAGCTCTGTGTGATGCCACTAACACACTAGAAGCCCTATGGGTGCTTCTGCAAAGAAAATATAGGAGCTCTGTGTGATGCCACTAACACACTAGAAGTCCTGTGGGTGCTGCTGAGAAGAAAATATAGGAGCTCTGTGTGATGCCACTAACACACTAGAAGTCCTGTGGGTGCTGCTGAGAAGAAAATATAGGAGCTCTGTGTGATGCCACTAACACACTAGAAGTCCTATGGGTGCTTCTGCAAAGAAAATATAGGAGCTCTGTGTGATGCCACTAACACACTAGAAGTCCTGTGGGTGCTGCTGAGAAGAAAATATAGGAGCTCTGTGTGATGCCACTAACACACTAGAAGTCCTATGGGTGCTTCTGCAAAGAAAAATATAGGAGCTCTGTGTGATGCCACTAACACACTAGAAGTCCTATGGGTGCTTCTGCAAAGAAAATATAGGAGCTCTGTGTGATGCCACTAACACACTAGAAGTCCTATGGGTGCTGCTGAGAAGAAAATATAGGAGCTCTGTGTGATGCCACTAACACACTAGAAGTCCTATGGGTGCTTCTGCAAAGAAAATGTAGGAGCTCTGTGTGATGCCACTAACACACTAGAAGTCCTGTGGGTGCTGCTGAGAAGAAAATATAGGAGCTCTGTGTGATGCCACTAACACACTAGAAGCCCTATGGGTGCTTCTGCAAAGAAAATATAGGAGCTCTGTGTGATGCCACTAACACACTAGAAGTCCTGTGGGTGCTGCTGAGAAGAAAATATAGGAGCTCTGTGTGATGCCACTAACACACTAGAAGTCCTGTGGGTGCTGCTGAGAAGAAAATATAGGAGCTCTGTGTGATGCCACTAACACACTAGAAGTCCTATGGGTGCTTCTGCAAAGAAAATATAGGAGCTCTGTGTGATGCCACTAACACACTAGAAGTCCTATGGGTGCTTCTGCAAAGAAAATATAGGAGCTCTGTGTGATGCCACTAACACACTAGAAGTCCTATGGGTGCTTCTGCAAAGAAAATATAGGAGCTCTGTGTGATGCCACTAACACACTAGAAGTCCTGTGGGTGCTGCTGAGAAGAAAATATAGGAGCTCTGTGTGATGCAACTAACACACTAGAAGTCCTATGGGTGCTTCTGCAAAGAAAATGTAGGAGATCTGTGTGATGCCACTAACACACAATTGAAGTCCTATGGGTGCTTCTGGGAAGAAAATATAGGAGCTCTGTGTGATGGGACTAGCACACTACAAGTCCTATGGGTGCTTCAGGGAAGAAAATATAGGAGCTCTGTGTGATGGGACTAACACACTACAAGTCCTATGGGTGCTTCTGGGAAGAAAATATAGGAGCTCTGTGTGATGGCACTAACACACAATTGAAGTCCTATGGGTGCTTCTGGGAAGAAAATATAGGAGCTCGGTGTGATGGCACTAACACACAATTGAAGTCCTATGGGTGCTTCTGGGAAGAAAATATAGGAGCTCTGTGTGATGGGACTAACACACTACAAGTCCTATGGGTGCTTCTGGGAAGAAAATATAGGAGCTCTGTGTGATGGGACTAACACACTACAAGTCCTATGGGTGCTTATGGGAAGAAAATATAGGAACTCTGTGTGATGGACTAACACACTACAAGTCCTATGGGTGCTTCTGCAAAGAAAATATAGGAGCTCTGTATGATGCCACTAACACACTAGAAGTCCTGTGGGTGCTGCTGAGAAGAAAATATAGGAGCTCTGTGTGATGCCAATAACACACTAGAAGTCCTATGGGTGCTTCTGCAAAGAAAATATAGGAGCTCTGTGTGATGCCACTAACACACTAGAAGTCCTGTGGGTGCTGCTGAGAAGAAAATATAGGAGCTCTGTGTGATGCCACTAACACACTAGATGTCCTATGGGTGCTTCTGCAAAGAAAATATAGGAGCTCTGTGTGATGCCACTAACACACTAGAAGTCCTATGGGTGCTGCTGAGAAGAAAATATAGGAGCTCTGTGTAATGCCACTAACACACTAGAAGTCCTGTGGGTGCTCTGAGAAGAAAATATAGGAGCTCTGTGTGATGCCACTAACACACTAGAAGTCCTGTGGGTGCTGCTGAGAAGAAAATATAGGAGCTCTGTGTGATGCCACTAACACACTAGAAGTCCTATGGGTGCTTCTGCAAAGAAAATGTAGGAGCTCTGTGTGATGCCACTAACACACTAGAAGTCCTGTGGGTGCTGCTGAGAAGAAAATATAGGAGCTCTGTGTGATGCCACTAACACACTAGAAGCCCTATGGGTGCTTCTGCAAAGAAAATATAGGAGCTCTGTGTGATGCCACTAACACACTAGAAGTCCTGTGGGTGCTGCTGAGAAGAAAAATATAGGAGCTCTGTGTGATGCCACTAACACACTAGAAGTCCTATGGGTGCTGCTGGAAGAAAATATAGGAGCTCTGTGTGATGCCACTAACACACACTAGAAGTCCTATGGGTGCTTCTGCAAAGAAAATATAGGAGCTCTGTGTGATGCCACTAACACACTAGAAGTCCTGTGGGTGCTGCTGAGAAGAAAATATAGGAGCTCTGTGTGATGCCACTAACACACTAGAAGTCCTATGGGTGCTTCTGCAAAGAAAATATAGGAGCTCTGTGTGATGCCACACTAACACACTAGAAGTCCTATGGGTGCTTCTGCAAAGAAAATATAGGAGCTCTGTGTGATGCCACTAACACACTAGAAGTCCTATGGGTGCTTCTGCAAAGAAAATATAGGAGCTCTGTGTGATGCCACTAACACACTAGAAGTCCTGTGGGTGCTGCTGAGAAAAAAATATAGGAGCTCTGTGTGATGCAACTAACACACTAGAAGTCCTATGGGTGCTTCTGCAAAGAAAATATAGGAGCTCTGTGTGATGCCACTAACACACTAGAAGTCCTGTGGGTGCTGCTGAGAAGAAAATATAGGAGCTCTGTGTGATGCCACTAACACACTAGATGTCCTATGGGTGCTTCTGCAAAGAAAATATAGGAGCTCCGTGTGATGCCACTAACACACTAGAAGTCCTGTGGGTGCTGCTGAGAAGAAAATATAGGAGCTCTGTGTGATGCCACTAACACACTAGAAGCCCTATGGGTGCTTCTGCAAAGAAAATATAGGAGCTCTGTGTGATGCCACTAACACACCAGAAGTCCTGTGGGTGCTGCTGAGAAGAAAATATAGGAGCTCTGTGTGATGCCACTAACACACTAGAAGTCCTGTGGGTGCTGCTGAAGAAAATATAGGAGCTCTGTGTGATGCCACTAACACACTAGAAGTCCTATGGGTGCTTCTGGTAAGAAAATATAGGAGCTCTGTGTGATGCCACTAACACACTAGAAGTCCTGTGGGTGCTGCTGAGAAGAAAATATAGGAGCTCTGTGTGATGCCACTAACACACTAGAAGTCCTATGGGTGCTTCTGCAAAGAAAATATAGGAGCTCTGTGTGATGCCACTAACACACTAGAAGTCCTATGGGTGCTTCTGCAAAGAAAATATAGGAGCTCTGTGTGATGCCACTAACACACTAGAAGTCCTATGGGTGCTGCTGAGAAGAAAATATAGGAGCTCTGTGTGATGCCACTAACACACTAGAAGTCCTATGGGTGCTTCTGCAAAGAAAATGTAGGAGCTCTGTGTGATGCCACTAACACACTAGAAGTCCTGTGGGTGCTGCTGAGAAGAAAATATAGGAGCTCTGTGTGATGCCACTAACACACTAGAAGCCCTATGGGTGCTTCTGCAAAGAAAATATAGGAGCTCTGTGTGATGCCACTAACACACTAGAAGTCCTGTGGGTGCTTCTGAGAAGAAAATATAGGAGCTCTGTGTGATGCCACTAACACACTAGAAGTCCTGTGGGTGCTGCTGAGAAGAAAATATAGGAGCTCTGTGTGATGCCACTAACACACTAGAAGTCCTATGGGTGCTTCTGCAAAGAAAATATAGGAGCTCTGTGTGATGCCACTAACACACTAGAAGTCCTATGGGTGCTTCTGGGAAGAAAATATAGGAGCTCTGTGTGATGCCACTAACACACTAGAAGTCCTATGGGTGCTTCTGGAAGAAAATATAGGAGCTCTGTGTGATGCCACTAACACACTAGAAGTCCTGTGGGTGCTGCTGGGAAGAAAATATAGGAGCTCTGTGTGATGCAACTAACACACTAGAAGTCCTATGGGTGCTTCTGCAAAGAAAATATAGGAGATCTGTGTGATGCCACTAACACACAATTGAAGTCCTATGGGTGCTTCTGGGAAGAAAATATAGGAGCTCTGTGTGATGGGACTAGCACACTACAAGTCCTATGGGTGCTTCAGGGAAGAAAATATAGGAGCTCTGTGTGATGGGACTAACACACTACAAGTCCTATGGGTGCTGCTGGGAAGAAAATATAGGAGCTCTGTGTGATGGCACTAACACACAATTGAAGTCCTATGGGTGCTTCTGGGAAGAAAATATAGGAGCTCGGTGTGATGGCACTAACACACAATTGAAGTCCTATGGGTGCTTCTGGGAAGAAAATATAGGAGCTCTGTGTGATGCCACTAACACACTACAAGTCCTATGGGTGCTTCTGGGAAGAAAATATAGGAGCTCTGTGTGATGGGACTAACACACTACAAGTCCTATGGGTGCTTATGGGAAGAAAATATAGGAACTCTGTGTGATGGGACTAACACACTACAAGTCCTATGGGTGCTTCTGCAAAGAAAATATAGGAGCTCTGTATGATGCCACTAACACACTACAAGTCCTGTGGGTGCTGCTGAGAAGAAAATATAGGAGCTCTGTGTGATGCCAATAACACACTAGAAGTCCTATGGGTGCTTCTGCAAAGAAAATATAGGAGCTCTGTGTGATGCCACTAACACACTAGAAGTCCTGTGGGTGCTGCTGAGAAGAAAATATAGGAGCTCTGTGTGATGCCACTAACACACTAGATGTCCTATGGGTGCTTCTGGGAAGAAAATATAGGAGCTCTGTGTGATGCCACTAACACACTAGAAGTCCTATGGGTGCTGCTGGGAAGAAAATATAGGAGCTCTGTGTAATGCCACTAACACACTAGAAGTCCTGTGGGTGCTGCTGAGAAGAAAATATAGGAGCTCTGTGTGATGCCACTAACACACTAGAAGTCCTGTGGGTGCTGCTGAGAAGAAAATATAGGAGCTCTGTGTGATGCCACTAACACACTAGAAGTCCTATGGGTGCTTCTGGGAAGAAAATGTAGGAGCTCTGTGTGATGCCACTAACACACTAGAAGTCCTGTGGGTGCTGCTGAGAAGAAAATATAGGAGCTCTGTGTGATGCCACTAACACACTAGAAGCCCTGTGGGTGCTTCTGCAAAGAAAATATAGGAGCTCTGTGTGATGCCACTAACACACTAGAAGTCCTGTGGGTGCTGCTGAGAAGAAAATATAGGAGCTCTGTGTAATGCCACTAACACACTAGAAGTCCTGTGGGTGCTTCTGAGAAGAAAATATAGGAGCTCTGTGTGATGCCACTAACACACTAGAAGTCCTATGGGTGCTTCTGGGAAGAAAATATAGGAGCTCTGTGTGATGCCACTAACACACTAGAAGTCCTGTGGGTGCTGCTGGGAAGAAAATATAGGAGCTCTGTGTGATGCCACTAACACACTAGAAGTCCTATGGGTGCTTCTGCAAAGAAAATATAGGAGCTCTGTGTGATGCCACTAACACACTAGAAGTCCTATGGGTGCTTCTGGAAAGAAAATATAGGAGCTCTGTGTGATGCCACTAACACACTAGAAGTCCTATGGGTGCTTCTGCAAAGAAAATATAGGAGCTCTGTGTGATGCCACTAAACACACTAGAAGTCCTGTGGGTGCTGCTGAGAAGAAAATATAGGAGCTCTGTGTGATGCAACTAACACACTAGAAGTCCTATGGGTGCTTCTGCAAAGAAAATATAGGAGATCTGTGTGATGCCACTAACACACAATTGAAGTCCGATGGGTGCTTCTAGGAAGAAAATATAGGAGCTCTGTGTGATGGGACTAGCACACTACAAGTCCTATGGGTGCTTCTGGGAAGAAAATATAGGAGCTCTGTGTGATGGGACTAACACACTACAAGTCCTATGGGTGCTTCTGGGAAGAAAATATAGGAGCTCTGTGTGATGGCACTAACACACAATTGAAGTCCTATGGGTGCTTCTGGGAAGAAAATATAGGAGCTCGGTGTGATGGCACTAACACACAATTGAAGTCCTATGGGTGCTTCTGGGAAGAAAATATAGGAGCTCTGTGTGATGGGACTAACACACTACAAGTCCTATGGGTGCTTCTGGGAAGAAAATATAGGAGCTCTGTGTGATGGGACTAACACACTACAAGTCCTATGGGTGCTTCTGGGAAGAAAATATAGGAACTCTGTGTGATGCCACTAACACACTACAAGTCCTATGGGTGCTTCTGGGAAGAAAATATAGGAGCTCTGTGTGATGGCACTAACACACAATTGAAATCCTATGGGTGCTTCTGGGAAGAAAATATAGGAGCTCTGTGTGATGGCACTAACACACAATTGAAGTCCTATGGGTGCTTCTGGGAAGAAAATATAGGAGCTCTGTGTGATGCCACTAACACACTAGAAGCCCTATGGGTGCTTCTGCAAAGAAAATATAGGAGCTCTGTGTGATGCCACTAACACACTAGAAGTCCTGTGGGTGCTGCTGAGAAGAAAATATAGGAGCTCTGTGTGATGCCACTAACACACTAGAAGTCCTATGGGTGCTTCTGCAAAGAAAATATAGGAGCTCTGTGTGATGCCACTAAGACACTAGAAGTCCTGTGGGTGCTGCTGAGAAGAAAATATAGGAGCTCTGTGTGATGCCACTAACACACTAGATGTCCTATGGGTGCTTCTGCAAAGAAAATATAGGAGCTCTGTGTGATGCCACTAACACACTAGAAGTCCTGTGGGTGCTGCTGAGAAGAAAATATAGGAGCTCTGTGTGATGCCACTAACACACTAGAAGCCCTATGGGTGCTTCTGCAAAGAAAATATAGGAGCTCTGTGTGATGCCACTAACACACTAGAAGTCCTGTGGGTGCTGCTGAGAAGAAAATATAGGAGCTCTGTGTGATGCCACTAACACACTAGAAGTCCTGTGGGTGCTGCTGAGAAGAAAATATAGGAGCTCTGTGTGATGCCACTAACACACTAGAAGTCCTATGGGTGCTTCTGCAAAGAAAATATAGGAGCTCTGTGTGATGCCACTAACACACTAGAAGTCCTGTGGGTGCTGCTGAGAAGAAAATATAGGAGCTCTGTGTGATGCCACTAACACACTAGAAGTCCTGTGGGTGCTGCTGAGAAGAAAATATAGGAGCTCTGTGTGATGCCACTAACACACTAGAAGTCCTATGGGTGTTTCTGCAAAGAAAATATAGGAGCTCTGTGTGATGCCACTAACACACTAGAAGTCCTGTGGGTGCTGCTGAGAAGAAAATATAGGAGCTCTGTGTGATGCCACTAACACACTAGAAGTCCTATGGGTGCTTCTGCAAAGAAAATATAGGAGCTCTGTGTGATGCCACTAACACACTAGAAGTCCTATGGGTGCTTCTGCAAAGAAAATATAGGAGCTCTGTGTGATGCCACTAACACACTAGAAGTCCTGTGGGTGCTGCTGAGAAGAAAATATAGGAGCTCTGTGTGATGCCACTAACACACTAGAAGCCCTATGGGTGCTTCTGCAAATAAAATATAGGAGATCTGTGTGATGCCACTAACACACTAGAAGTCCTGTGGGTGCTGCTGAGAAGAAAATATAGGAGCTCTGTGTGATGCCACTAACACACTAGACGTCCTATGGGTGCTTCTGCAAAGAAAATATAGGAGCTCTGTGTGATGCCACTAACACACTAGAAGTCCTATGGGTGCTTCTGCAAAGAAAATATAGGAGCTCTGTGTGATGCCACTAACACACTAGAAGTCCTGTGGGTGCTGCTGAGAAGAAAATATAGGAGCTCTGTGTGATGCCACTAACACACTAGAAGTCCTATGGGTGCTTCTGCAAAGAAAATATAGGAGATCTGTGTGATGCCACTAACACACAATTGAAGTCCTATGGGTGCTTCTGGGAAGAAAATATAGGAGCTCTGTGTGATGGGACTAACACACTACAAGTCCTATGGGTGCTTCTGGGAAGAAAATATAGGAGTTCTGTGTGATGGGACTAACACACTACAAGTCCTATGGGTGCTTCTGGGAAGAAAATATAGGAACTCTGTGTGATGGGACTAACACACTACAAGTCCTATGGGTGCTTCTGGGAAGAAAATATAGGAGCTCTGTGTGATGGCACTAACACACAATTGAAATCCTATGGGTGCTTCTGGGAAGAAAATATAGGAGCTCTGTGTGATGGGACTAACACACTACAAGTCCTATGGGTGCTTCTGGGAAGAAAAATATAGGAGCTCTGTGTGATGGCACTAACACACAATTGAAATCCTATGGGTGCTTCTGGGAAGAAAATATAGGAGCTCTGTGTGATGGCACTAACACACAATTGAAGTCCTATGGGTGCTTCTGGGAAGAAAATATAGGAGCTCGGTGTGATGGCACTAACACACAATTGAAGTCCTATGGGTGCTTCTGGGAAGAAAATATAGGAGCTCTGTGTGATGGGACTAACACAACTACAAGTCCTATGGGTGCTTCTGGGAAGAAAATATAGGAGCTCTGTGTGATGGGACTAACACACTACAAGTCCTATGGGTGCTTCTGGGAAGAAAATATAGGAACTCTGTGTGATGGGACTAACACACTACAAGTCCTATGGGTGCTTCTGGGAAGAAAATATAGGAGCTCTGTGTGATGGCACTAACACACAATTGAAATCCTATGGGTGCTTCTGGGAAGAAAATATAGGAGCTCTGTGTGATGGCACTAACACACAATTGAAGTCCTATGGGTGCTTCTGGGAAGAAAATATAGGAGCTCTGTGTGATGCCACTAACACACTAGAAGCCCTATGGGTGCTTCTGCAAAGAAAATATAGGAGCTCTGTGTGATGCCACTAACACACTAGAAGTCCTATGGGTGCTGCTGGAAGAAAATATAGGAGCTCTGTGTGATGCCACTAACACACTAGAAGTCCTATGGGTGCTTCTGCAAAGAAAATATAGGAGCTCTGTGTGATGCCACTAAGACACTAGAAGTCCTGTGGGTGCTGCTGAGAAGAAAATATAGGAGCTCTGTGTGATGCCACTAACACACTAGATGTCCTATGGGTGCTTCTGCAAAGAAAATATAGGAGCTCTGTGTGATGCCACTAACACACTAGAAGTCCTGTGGGTGCTGCTGAGAAGAAAATATAGGAGCTCTGTGTGATGCCACTAACACACTAGAAGCCCTATGGGTGCTTCTGCAAAGAAAATATAGGAGCTCTGTGTGATGCCACTAACACACTAGAAGTCCTGTGGGTGCTGCTGAGAAGAAAATATAGGAGCTCTGTGTGATGCCACTAACACACTAGAAGCCCTATGGGTGCTTCTGCAAAGAAAATATAGGAGCTCTGTGTGATGCCACTAACACACTAGAAGTCCTGTGGGTGCTTCTGAGAAGAAAATATAGGAGCTCTGTGTGATGCCACTAACACACTAGAAGTCCTATGGGTGCTTCTGCAAAGAAAATATAGGAGCTCTGTGTGATGCCACTAACACACTAGAAGTCCTGTGGGTGCTGCTGAGAAGAAAATATAGGAGCTCTGTGTGATGCCACTAACACACTAGAAGTCCTGTGGGTGCTGCTGAGAAGAAAATATAGGAGCTCTGTGTGATGCCACTAACACACTAGAAGTCCTATGGGTGCTTCTGCAAAGAAAATATAGGAGCTCTGTGTGATGCCACTAACACACTAGAAGTCCTGTGGGTGCTGCTGAGAAGAAAATATAGGAGCTCTGTGTGATGCCACTAACACACTAGAAGTCCTATGGGTGCTTCTGCAAAGAAAATATAGGAGCTCTGTGTGATGCCACTAACACACTAGAAGTCCTATGGGTGCTTCTGCAAAGAAAATATAGGAGCTCTGTGTGATGCCACTAACACACTAGAAGTCCTATGGGTGCTTCTGCAAAGAAAATATAGGAGCTCTGTGTGATGCCACTAACACACTAGAAGTCCTATGGGTGCTTCTGCAAAGAAGAAAATATAGGAGCTCTGTGTGATGCCACTAACACACTAGAAGTCCTGTGGGTGCTTCTGAGAAGAAAATATAGGAGCTCTGTGTGATGCCACTAACACACTAGACGTCCTATGGGTGCTTCTGCAAAGAAAATATAGGAGCTCTGTGTGATGCCACTAACACACTAGAAGTCCTATGGGTGCTTCTGGAAAGAAAATATAGGAACTCTGTGTGATGCCACTAACACACTAGAAGTCCTATGGGTGCTTCTGGGAAGAAAATATAGGAGCTCTGTGTGATGCCACTAACACACTAGAAGTCCTATGGGTGCTTCTGGGAAGAAAATATAGGAGCTCTGTGTGATGCCACTAACACACTACAAGTCCTATGGGTGCTTCTGGGAAGAAAATATAGGAGCTCTGTGTGATGGCACTAACACACTACAAGTCCTATGGGTGCTTCTGGGAAGAAAATATAGGAGCTCTGTGTGATGGGACTAACACACTACAAGTCCTATGGGTGCTTCTGGGAAGAAAATATAGGAACTCTGTGTGATGGCACTAACACACTACAAGTCCTATGGGTGCTTCTGGGAAGAAAATATAGGAGCTCTGTGTGATGGCACTAACACACTACAAGTCCTATGGGTGCTTCTGGGAAGAAAATATAGGAGCTCTGTGTGATGGCACTAACACACTACAAGTCCTATGGGTGCTTCTGGGAAGAAAATATAGGAGCTCTGTGTGATGGCACTAACACACTACAAGTCCTATGGGTGCTTCTGGAAGAAAATATAGGAGCTCTGTGTGATGGGACTAACACACTACAAGTCCTATGGGTGCTTCTGGGAAGAAAATATAGGAGCTCTGTGTGATGGGACTAACACACTACAAGTCCTATGGGTGCTTCTGGGAAGAAAATATAGGAGCTCTGTGTGATGCCACTAACACACTACAAGTCCTATGGGTGCTTCTGGGAAGAAAATATAGGAACTCTGTGTGATGCCACTAACACACTACAAGTCCTATGGGTGCTTCTGGGAAGAAAATATAGGAGCTCTGTGTGATGGACTAACACACTACAAGTCCTATGGGTGCTTCTGGGAAGAAAATATAGGAACTCTGTGTGATGCCACTAACACAGTAGAAGTCCTATGGGTGCTTCTGGGAAGAAAATATAGGAACTCTGTGTGATGCCACTAACACAGTACAAGTCCTATGGGTGCTTCTGGGAAGAAAATATAGGAACTCTGTGTGATGCCACTAACACACTAGAAGTCCTATGGGTGCTTCTGGGAAGAAAATATAGGAACTCTGTGTGATGCCACTAACACAGTAGAAGTCCTATGGGTGCTTCTGGGAAGAAAATATAGGAACTCTGTGTGATGCCACTAACACACTACAAGTCCTATGGGTGCTTCTGGGAAGAAAATATAGGAGCTCTGTGTGATGCCACTAACACACTAGAAGTCCTATGGGTGCTTCTGGGAAGAAAATATAGGAGCTCTGTGTGATGCCACTAACACACTAGAAGTCCTATGGGTGCTTCTGGGAAGAAAATATAGGAGCTCTGTGTGATGCCACTAACACACTACAAGTCCTATGGGTGCTTCTGCAAAGAAAATATAGGAGCTCTGTGTGATGCCACTAACACACTAGAAGTCCTATGGGTGCTTCTGGGAAGAAAATATAGGAGCTCTGTGTGATGCCACTAACACACTAGAAGTCCTATGGGTGCTTCTGGAAGAAAATATAGGAGCTCTGTGTGATGCCACTAACACACTACAAGTCCTATGGGTGCTTCTGGGAAGAAAATATAGGAGCTCTGTGTGATGCCACTAACACACTAGAAGTCCTATGGGTGCTTCTGGGAAGAAAATATAGGAACTCTGTGTGATGCCACTAACACACTACAAGTCCTATGGGTGCTTCTGGGAAGAAAATATAGGAGCTCTGTGTGATGCCACTAACACAGTAGAAGTCCTATGGGTGCTTCTGGGAAGAAAATATAGGAACTCTGTGTGATGCCACTAACACACTAGAAGTCCTATGGGTGCTTCTGGGAAGAAAATATAGGAACTCTGTGTGATGCCACTAACACACTAGAAGTCCTATGGGTGCTTCTGGGAAGAAAATATAGGAACTCTGTGTGATGCCACTAACACAGTACAAGTCCTATGGGTGCTTCTGGGAAGAAAATATAGGAGCTCTGTGTGATGGCACTAACACACTACAAGTCCTATGGGTGCTTCTGCAAAGAAAATATAGGAGCTCTGTGTGATGCCACTAACACACTAGAAGTCCTGTGGGTGCTGCTGAGAAGAAATATAGGAGCTCTGTGTGATGCCACTAACACACTAGAAGTCCTATGGGTGCTTCTGCAAAGAAAATATAGGAGCTCTGTGTGATGCCACTAACACAACTAGAAGTCCTGTGGGTGCTTCTGAGAAGAAAATATAGGAGCTCTGTGTGATGCCACTAACACACTACAAGTCCTATGGGTGCTTCTGGGAAGAAAATATAGGAGCTCTGTGTGATGCCACTAACACACTAGAAGTCCTATGGGTGCTTCTGCAAAGAAAATATAGGAGCTCTGTGTGATGCCACTAACACACTAGAAGTCCTGTGGGTGCTGCTGAGAAGAAAATATAGGAGCTCTGTGTGATGCCACTAACACACTAGAAGTCCTATGGGTGCTTCTGCAAAGAAAATATAGGAGCTCTGTGTGATGCCACTAACACACTAGAAGTCCTATGGGTGCTTCTGGCAAGAAAATATAGGCACTCTGTGTGATGCCACTAACACACTAGAAGTCCTATGGGTGCTGCTGGAAGAAAATATAGGAGCTCTGTGTGATGCCACTAACACACTAGAAGTCCTGTGGGTGCTGCTGGGAAGAAAATATAGGAGCTCGTGTGATGCCACTAACACACTAGAAGCCCTATGGGTGCTTCTGCAAAGAAAATATAGGAGCTCTGTGTGATGCCACTAACACACTAGTAAGTCCTGTGGGTGCTGCTGAGAAGAAAATATAGGAGCTCTGTGTGATGCCACTAACACACTAGAAGTCCTATGGGTGCTTCTGGGAAGAAAATATAGGAGCTCTGTGTGATGCCACTAACACACTAGAAGTCCTATGGGTGCTTCTGGGAAGAAAATATAGGAGCTCTGTGTGATGCCACTAACACACTAGAAGTCCTATGGGTGCTTCTGCAAAGAAAATATAGGAGCTCTGTGTGATGCCACTAACACACTAGAAGTCCTATCGGTGCTTCTGGGAAGAAAATATAGGAACTCTGTGTGATGCCACTAACACACTAGAAGTCCTATGGGTGCTTCTGGGAAGAAAATATAGGAACTCTGTGTGATGCCACTAACACAGTACAAGTCCTATGGGTGCTTCTGGGAAGAAAATATAGGAACTCTGTGTGATGCCACTAACACACTAGAAGTCCTATGGGTGCTTCTGGGAAGAAAATATAGGAACTCTGTGTGATGCCACTAACACAGTACAAGTCCTATGGGTGCTTCTGGGAAGAAAATATAGGAACTCTGTGTGATGCCACTAACACAGTACAAGTCCTATGGGTGCTTCTGGAAGAAAATATAGGAGCTCTGTGTGATGGGACTAACACACTACAAGTCCTATGGGTGCTTCTGGGAAGAAAATATAGGAACTCTGTGTGATGCCACTAACACAGTACAAGTCCTATGGTGCTTCTGGGAAAAAAAATATAGGAACTCTGTGTGATGCCACTAACACAGTACAAGTCCTATGGGTGCTTCTGGGAAGAAAATATAGGAACTCTGTGTGATGTCACTAACACAGTACAAGTCCTATGGGTGCTTCTGGAAAGAAAATATAGGAACTCTGTGTGATGCCACTAACACAGTACAAGTCCTATGGGTGCTTCTGGGAAGAAAATATAGGAACTCTGTGTGATGCCACTAACACAGTACAAGTCCTATGGGTGCTTCTGGGAAGAAAATATAGGAGCTCTGTGTGATGCCACTAACACACTAGAAGTCCTGTGGGTGCTTCTGAGAAGAAAATATAGGAGCTCCGTGTGATGCCACTAACACACTAGAAGCCCTATGGGTGCTTCTGCAAAGAAAATATAGGAGCTCTGTGTGATGCCACTAACACACTAGAAGTCCTGTGGGTGCTGCTGAGAAGAAAATATAGGAGCTCTGTGTGATGCCACTAACACACTAGAAGTCCTATGGGTGCTTCTGCAAAGCAAAATATAGGAGCTCTGTGTGATGCCACTAACACACTAGAAGTCCTATGGGTGCTTCTGCAAAGAAAATATAGGAGCTCTGTGTGATGCCACTAACACACTAGAAGTCCTATGGGTGCTTCTGCAAAGAAAATATAGGAGCTCTGTGTGATGCCACTAACACACTAGAAGTCCTATCGGTGCTTCTGGGAAGAAAATATAGGAACTCTGTGTGATGCCACTAACACACTAGAAAGTCCTATGGGTGCTTCTGGGAAGAAAATATAGGAACTCTGTGTGATGCCACTAACACAGTACAAGTCCTATGGGTGCTTCTGGGAAGAAAATATAGGAACTCTGTGTGATGCCACTAACACACTAGAAGTCCTATGGGTGCTTCTGGGAAGAAAATATAGGAACTCTGTGTGATGCCACTAACACAGTACAAGTCCTATGGGTGCTTCTGGGAAGAAAATATAGGAGCTCTGTGTGATGGCACTAACACACTACAAGTCCTATGGGTGCTTCTGGGAAGAAAATATAGGAACTCTGTGTGATGCCACTAACACAGTACAAGTCCTATGGGTGCTTCTGGGAAAAAAAATATAGGAACTCTGTGTGATGCCACTAACACAGTACAAGTCCTATGGGTGCTTCTGGGAAGAAAATATAGGAACTCTGTGTGATGTCACTAACACAGTACAAGTCCTATGGGTGCTTCTGCAAAGAAAATATAAGGAGCTCTGTGTGATGCCACTAACACAGTACAAGTCCTATGGGTGCTTCTGGGAAGAAAATATAGGAACTCTGTGTGATGCCACTAACACAGTACAAGTCCTATGGGTGCTTCTGGAAGAAAATATAGGAACTCTGTGTGATGCCACTAACACAGTACAAGTCCTATGGGTGCTTCTGGGAAGAAAATATAGGAACTCTGTGTGATGCCACTAACACACTAGAAGTCCTATGGGTGCTTCTGGGAAGAAAATATAGGAGCTCTGTGTGATGGCACTAACACACTACAAGTCCTATGGGTGCTTCTGGGAAGAAAATATAGGAGCTCTGTGTGATGGGACTAACACAACTACAAGTCCTATGGGTGCTTCTGGGAAGAAAATATAGGAACTGTGTGATGCCACTAACACAGTACAAGTCCTATGGGTGCTTCTGGGAAGAAAATATAGGAACTCTGTGTGATGCCACTAACACAGTAGAAGTCCTATGGGTGCTTCTGGGAAGAAAATATGGGAACTCTGTGTGATGCCACTAACACAGTACAAGTCCTATGGGTGCTTCTGAAGAAAATATAGGAACTCTGTGTGATGCCACTAACACAGTACAAGTCCTATGGGTGCTTCTGGGAAGAAAATATAGGAACTCTGTGTGATGCCACTAACACAGTACAAGTCCTATGGGTGCTTCTGGGAAGAAAATGTAGGAACTCTGTGTGATGCCACTAACACAGTACAAGTCCTATGGGTGCTTCTGGGAAGAAAATATAGGAACTCTGTGTGATGCCACTAACACAGTACAAGTCCTATGGGTGCTCTCTGGGAAGAAAATATAGGAACTCTGTGTGATGCCACTAACACAGTACAAGTCCTATGGGTGCTTCTGGGAAGAAAATATAGGAACTCTGTGTGATGGCACTAACACACTACAAGTCCTATGGGTGCTTCTGGGAAGAAAATATAGGAACTCTGTGTGATGCCACTAACACAGTACAAGTCCTATGGGTGCTTCTGGGAAGAAAATATAGGAACTCTGTGTGATGGCACTAACACAGTACAAGTCCTATGGGTGCTTCTGGGAAGAAAATATAGGAACTCTGTGTGATGCCACTAACACACTACAAGTCCTATGGGTGCTTCTGGAAATAAATTTATGGAACTCTGTGTGATGCCACTAACACAGTACAAGTCCTATGGGTGCTTCTGGGAAGAAAATATAGGAACTCTGTGTGATGCCACTAACACAGTACAAGTCCTATGGGTGCTTATGGGAAGAAAATATAGGAACTCTGTGTGATGCCACTAACACAGTACAAGTCCTATGGGTGCTTCTGGGAAGAAAATATAACTCTGTGTGATGGGACTAACACAGAACAAGTCCTATGGGTGCTTCTGGGAAGAAAATATAGTAATCTGTGTGATGCCACTAACACAGTACAAGTCCTATGGGTGCTTCTGGGAAGAAAATATAGGAACTCTGTGTGATGCCACTAACACAGTACAAGTCCTATGGGTGCTTCTGGGAAGAAAATGTGATGCCACTAACACACTACAAGTCTATGGGTGCTTCTGGGAAGACAATATAGGAACTCTGTGTGATGCCACTAACACAGTACAAGTCCTATGGGTGCTTCTGGGAAGAAAATATAGGAACTCTGTGTGATGCCACTAACACAGTACAAGTCCTATGGGTGCTTCTGGGAAGACAATATAGGAGCTCTGTTTGCTGCCACTAACACACTAGAAGTCCTATGGGTGCTTTTGGGGTGCAGTGATGTACTAACAGCACTGCGGTTGGTACTTCTGAAATACTGTACTAACAGTAAGACACGTACCAGACTAACCCCCAGCAGCAGCTAAAAACACACTAACCAGCAGCAGCAATTGACGATCAATGACAGGTAGCAATGGTTTAGCAAATAAATAGCCAATGGTTTAGCAAAGTAGAGCAAATCTTTCTATATGAATCTAGCAAAGAGTGACACAGAATCAGCCTGATCTCTCCTAAAGCCGGAACTCATGTGACCGGCGCCGACGGCGTGGCGGCCTTTTAAATGAGGGGGCGTGTACTAAAGCCCCTGAGCTGTAATTGGCTACAGGCGTCCTGCCTGTAGCCAATTATGGCTCTCCGAGTTTCCGGCGCTGTGATTGGCCAAGCATGCGGGTCACAGTGCATGCTTGGCCAATCATCAGCCAGCAATGCACTGCGCCGGCCGCGCCGGCCGCAATGCATTGCGGGGCCGCTCGCTTCACACGAATGTGAGGCGAGCGGCCAAAATAGTTCTGGGCTCGCCGAGCGAGCGAACACCCGGTGCTCGATGCGAACATGGGTTCGCATCGAGCCCCGGGCCCATCCCTAGTGATAATACATACTGCAGCAATGTTCTAGTAAAAAATACATAATACAAAAGTAAAATAAAAGTCTGACTCTAAAGTAGAGCTGCACGATTCTGACTAAAATGAGAATCACAATTTTTTTGCTTAAAATAAAGATCACGATTCTCGTGGCGTAATATCATCTTTCACTTTATACAAAAAAATTGGGCAAACTTTACTATTTTGTTTTGTAAAATTCATTAACCACTCAAGCCCCAGACCAATTTGCAGCTAAAGGACCAGGCACCTTTTTGCGATTCGGCACTGGGCCGATTTTACTGACAATTGCGCGGTCGTGCGACGTGGCTCCCAAACAAAATTGGCGTCCTTTTTTTCACACAAATAGAGCTTTCTTTTTTTGAATAAAAAATTGCGTTTGAAAGACCGCTGCGCAAATACAGTGTGACATAAAATATTGCAACAACCGCTATTTCATTCCCTAGGGTCTCTGCTAAAATATATATATATACAGTTACAGTGTGTCCCCTCTGGCAACCACTAGGTGGAGGACATGGGGGAGGATATAAATGTTTGGATAGGGGCCTGGTGAACTCTCTTCCCCCAGGGCTGGGGCCTGGGGAGATGTGTGCAGTGATTTATGTTGAGTTGGATAGGACCTGTATGGGGCCCGGCTCATAGTCCTTAAGCGTAGCTACCCTGCCTGGTCTTGGAGAGTAAAGCACCCAAGGTGGAGAGACAAAGAATGGAAGTCTTGCTGGAGGGGGATTGTAGAGTGCCCATTGAGGACCCTGGCACTCCATTGAATGGAGAAGTGTGGTGGATTCTGGAACCCATGTTGCTTGAGGAGCATGATATTCCAGCCCCCCCCCCCCCCATGGACCAATGGAGGACCTCACACTTTTTTTTTTTCTTGTGGGGTACCTGTAGGGTTTGGCGTGCATTATGTTTTTTTTTATTCTTGCTGCAGGATGTGCTACAGCAAAAGTGACCTCCATATCTGTACATAACAGAGATGTGCCCCCTCACAGGCAGGATTAGGACACCCCCTCCCCCCAGCCAACAGGCAAAGGAATTTGACTTTTTTCTTTAACTTTAATCTCTTTTTTTTTTTTTTAATCACTGCTCCTGGCTGAATAGTACCATTAACCACTTCAGCCCCGGACCATTTGGCTGGCCAAAGACCAGAGCACTTTTTGCGATTTGGGCACTGCATCGCTTTAACTGACAATTGCGCGGCCGTGCGACGTGGCTCCCAATCAAAGTTTATGTCCTTTTTTTCCCCCACAAATAGAGCTTTCTTTTGGTGCTATTTGATCACCTCTGCAGTTTTTATCTTTTGCGCTATAAACAAGAAAAGAGCAACAATTTTGAAAAAAAATGCAATATGTTTTACTTTTTGCTATAATAAATATCCCCAAAAAATATATAAAAAAATCATTTTTTTCCTCAGTTTAGGCCGATACGTATTCTTCTACATATTTTAGGTAAAAAAAAATATCACAATAAACGTTTATTGATTGGTTTGCGCAAAAGCTATAGCGTCTACAAAATAGGGGATAGATTTATGGCACTTTTATTAATAATTTTTTTTTTTACTAGTAATGGCGGCGATCTGCGATTTTTATTGTGACTGCGACATTGCGGCAGACACATCGGACACTTTTGGCAGTTTTTGGGACAATTCACATTTATACAGTGATCAGTGCGATTAAAAATGCATTGATTACTGTGTAAATGTGACTGGCAGTGAAGGGGTTAACCACTAGGTGGCTCTGTAGGGTTTAAGTGTATCCTAGGGAGTGATTCTAACTGTGGGAAAGGGGCTGTGTGTGACACAACACTGATCAACGCTCCTGATTACAAGGAGCGGTGATCAGTGTCCTGTCACTAGGCAGAACGGGGAAATGCTTGTTTCTCCTCCTTTGAACATGCTGCCAACAATTTAGGTGGCAAAAAGTTGAAGTTGCATCCAAAGCTTAGCCTTTAACCGCTTCCCGACAGCCTCACATAGATGTACATTGGCAGAAAGGCACGTACAGGCAGATTAACGTACCTGTACGTTGCTCTTTAAGAGGCGGCTTGTGGGTGCGTTCCCCCTTCGGAAGCTCCGTGAGTGTGATCGCGGCTCCCGCAGACTCGATGTCCGCGGGGAGTCCCGCGATCATCTCACGGTGAGGAAGAACGGGGAAATGCTTGATACATCAGCATTTCCCCGTTCTTCCTCACCGTGAGACGATTGCGGGTATCTCCACGGACATTGAGTCCTTGGGACCCGCAATCACACTCACGGAGCTCCCGGTGGGCGCACGCCCGCAAGCTGCCTCTTAAAGAGCAACGTACAGGTATGTTAATCTGCCTGCACGTGCCCTTCTGCTGCAGTATATCTGCGTGAGGCGGTCGGGAAGCGGTTAAAAATTTTTTCAACGCACCCCCTTGCCTGTTAGCCCAGAAAATGATAATTTTTTAGTTGACAGATTTGTCTCTCATGGATTTCAATGGGGTTTAGAGTCGGCATTGAAACTTCTTTGCAGTTCACCAAACAACGCTTTAACTTAACTCGGGGGGCAGTTTTGTTCCTTCCTAGTGAACATATAGAGTGGGGGGAAGAATATCTGTATTATGTGAACGTACAGAACATTTTTCTTCATGTGGCAGGAGAGGAGATATTGGAAGGGAGTAATGTTAATATTATTATTATTATGAACAAAGATAAAATGAATATAACCTGTATAGTGTCTCCTATACAATGCTATATATATTTTCTTTGTATAGGTAACTCATCCACCAGAGAAGAGGAATGTATTCCAGGTTATGGTAATGTACACATATTTATATTCTATGGTTTGCAGACAACACATTATATTTTTCATTGTGACTCTTTTGGTGATTTTGTTGCTTATTTAACCCCCAAAGCCCCATCATTCCTATAGAGGTGATCGGCTTCTATACAGTTGCAATAAAAAGTATATGAACCATTTTGGAATGATATGGATTTCTGCACAAATTGGTCATAAAATGTGATCTGGTCTTCATCTAAGTCACAACAATAGACAATCACAGTCAGCTTAAACTAATAACACACACAGAATTAAATGTTACCATGTTTTTATTGAACACACCATGTAAACATTCACAGTGCAGGTGGAAAAGTATGTGAACCCCTCGACCAGGGGTCTCAAACTAGCGGCCCTCCAGCTGTTGCGGAACTACAAGTCCCATCATGCCTCTGCCTATGGGAGTCATGCTTGTAACTGTCAGCCTTGCAATGCCTCATGGGAATTGTAGTTCTGCAACAGCTGGAGGGCCACCAGTTTGAGACCCCTGCCCTAGACTAATGAGATCTCCAAAAGCTAATTGGAGTGAGGTTTCAGCCAACTGGAGTCCAATCAATGAGATGAGATTGGAGGTGTTGGTTACAGCTGCCCTGCCCTATAAAAAACACGCACCAGTTCTGGGTTTGCTTTTCACAAGAAGCATTGCCTGATATGAATGATGCCTCGCACAAAAGAGCTCTCAGAAGACCTACGATTTAAGAATTGTTGACTTGCATAAAGCTGGAAAGGGTTATAAAACTATCTCCAAAAGCCTTGCTGTTCATCAGTCCACGGTAAGACAAATTGTCTATAAATGGAGAAATTTCAGCACTGCTGCTACTCTCCCTAGGAGTGGATGCCTTGTAAAGATGGCTGCAAGAGCACAGCGCAGACTGCTCAATGAGGTGAAGAAGAATCCTAGAGTGTCAGCTAAAAAGACTTACAAAAGTCTCTGGCATATGCTAACATCCCTGTTAGTGAATCTATGATACGTAAAACACTAAACAAGAATGGATTTCATGGGAGGATACCACAGAGGAAGCCACTGCTGTCCAAAAAAAACATTGCTGCACGTTTACAGTTTGCACAAGAGCACCTGGATGTTCCACAGCAGTACTGGCAAAATATTCTGTGGACGGATGAAACCAAAGTTGAGTTGTTTGGAAGAAACACACAACACTATGTGTGGAGAAAAAGAGGCACAGCACACCAACATCAAAACCCCAACACAACTGTGAAGTATGGTGGTGGGGGCATCATGGTTTGGGGCTGCATTCTGCGTCAGGGCCTGGACAGATTGCTATCATCGAAGGAAAAACAAATTCCCAAGTTTATCAAGACATTTTGCAGGAGAACTAACTAAGACCATCTGTCCACCAGCTGAAGCTCAACAGAAGATGGGTGTTGCAACAGGACAACGACCCAAAGCAAATGAATGAATGAATGATTTGTATAGCGCTACAATGCGAACTGAATCGCCTCAATGCGCTGTATGGGTGCTTTGTTGTCACCCTTCTTAGAAAAGGTAGGTCTTGAGTTTTTTCCTAAAGGCCTGATGGTTTTCTTCCATGCGGATGTCAGTTGGTAGAGCGTTCCATAGCCGTGGTCCTTGAACAGCGAATCTCCGTTCCCCTTTTGCTTTGTAGCGGGATTTGGGAATGAGGAGGAGGTTTTGGCTAGATGATTGAAGACTGCGATTGTGTGTGTAGTGTGTTATCTTCTCGCAAAGGTATTGTGGAGCGTCTCCATGGGCGCATTTGTGGGGGAGGCAGAGGGTCTTGAATGTGACCCGATTCTTTACGTTTAGCCAATGTAGTTTCCCCAGGGAAGGGGAGATGGATTCCCAGGGTTTTTTTCCTGTTATCAGCCTTGCCGCCGTGTTTTGGATGAGTTGTAATCCAAAAAAACTCAAAGCATAGAAGTAAATCAACAACAGAATGGCTTAAACAGAAGAAAATACGCCTTCTGGAGTGGCCCAGTCAGAGTCCTGACCTCAACCCGATTGAGATGCTGTGGCATGACTTCAAGAAAGCGATTCACACCAGACATCCCATAAATATTGCTGAACCGAAACAGTTCTGTAAAGAGGAATGGTCAAGAATTACTCCTGACTGTTGTGCACGTCTGAGCTGCAACTACAGGAAACATTTGGTTGAAGTTATTGCTGCCAAAGGAGGTTCAACCAGTTATTAAATCCAAGGGTTCACATACTTTTTCCACCTGCACTGTGAATGTTTACATGGTGTGTTCAATAAAAACATGGTAACATTTAATTATTTGTGTGTTATTAGTTTAAGCAGACTGTGATTGTCTATTGTTGTGACTTAGATGAAGATCAGATCACATTTTATGACCAATTTGTGCAGAAATCCATATCATTCCAAAAGGGTTCACATACTATAGGTAAATCTGTACATCAGTCTCATGAGATTAGTGTTTCTGCATTCACTCTTCACACAGCCAATCACTGTAAGAGATTGTAATTGGGTAAATGCAGCTCCAGCCTTAAAGATCCACCCTGTCACTCCCCTGCAGACCAGGAATGTGATTGAAAGTAGACGTGCACAAGTAGTTTATTTCCAAATACGTTTAACAAATTTCAACAAATTCGCAAATATACGAATTAATGAAAACCCGTTTAACAAATCTTTCAGAATATTCGTAAATTTTAAAAGTTCGAAAATTCCGGATTTCCAAATTATTAAGTTTCCAGATTTCAAATTTTCACATTTCCAAATTTACAAAAATTTAGAATTCAGAAATCCCGAAATTCAGAAATTTAAAAATTCGGAAATTCGAAAATCCGAAAATGTGAAAATACGAAAATAAACGAAAATTCAAAAGTCTAAAGAAGAACGGAAATCTGAAAGTTCTAAATTGATTTTGAAATAACGAACTAATAACAACTTAACTATTACTAACTATTATATTTTAATAGTTTCTAACTAACCTTTTTTTAAAATAGGTTTTGGAATTTCCTTACAAATTTGGCTGTTTGAACGTAACGAATATTAATTTATCCAAATTTTCCGAAATAATGAATGCCGTATCCAAATGAATGGAACATAATGAATTAATAATAATAAACAATAATAATATTAACTTTTTATTATTAATTATTCATTTGTTACATTCCATTTGTTTAAATAAGAACATTCGTTATTTTGGATAATTCATAACTTTGGATACATTTGTTAAGTTCACTAACAGCCAAATTTGAAAGGAAATTCCAATACCTATAATTTAATAGTAATTGTTATTTAGAATTTCCGGATTTCTGATTTTCGATTTTTTGAATTTACAAACTTACGAAAATTCGAATTTACGAATTTCGGATTTTTGAATTTTCAAATTTATGAATTTTCAAATTTATGAATTGTCGGATTTCAGATTTTCGAATTTACAAATTTATGAATTTTCAAAGTTCTTAATTTTCGAATTTTGGATTTTCAAATTTACGCATTTTAGAATTTTCAAATTTCTACATTTCTAATGTGGATTTCAGATTTTCGAATTTACAAAATTACGGATTTTCAAATTTACGAATTTTTGAATTTACGAATTTTTGAATTTACGAATTTACGAATTTCAATCACAACGAATGACCCGAAAAACGAAAGAAAAAAAAAACGAATGAAACGAAAATGAACACATTTTTCAGCAGTGCATATGTCTAATTGAAAGCTATTATAGGCGTCCATGGGGCACAGACATCTCTCCTACCCCATGGGTTGAAGGCACAGGATTAAACTTCGGCGTAGGGATTCCCTTTAAATCCATGCCAGGTGACGGGGCTAGCGCGGCGGCATTCACTGCCTTCGCTAGTCACGTCTACCTGCAGTTATGTTCTAAATGAACGGACTTTCCGATGATCGGCAAGTCCGTTCATTTCCAAAAGTCCGGCAGACTCGCATACTAACCGCGGGATTGTCCGCCGGACTGCCAAGTTCAGCGGACAATTTGAAAATTGTCAATTGGACAATTTGAAAACAAAACTTCAAACTTAGTCCGCCGGACTTTTGGGCGGATTGTCCGGCGGACTTCAGTCCGGCGGACATTCCCGCGGGAAAGTCCGCACATGTGTACGAAGCATTACAGTGACTGGCTGTGTGAAGAGTGAATGCAGAAACACTGATCTCATGAGACTGATGTACAGATTTACCTATAGATGCAAAAAAAAGTATGTGAACCCTTTTGGAATGATGCAAACTGTAAACGTGCAGCAATGTTTTTTTTGGACAGCAGTGGCTTCCTCTGTGGTATCCTCCCATGAAATCCATTCTTGTTTAGTGTTTTACATATCATAGATTCGCTAACAAGGATGTTAGCATATGCCAGAGACTTTTGTAAGTCTTTAGCTGACACTCTAGGATTCTTCTTCACCTCATTGAGCAGTCTGCGCTGTGCTCTTGCAGTCATCTTTACAGGACGTCCACTCCTAGGGAGAGTAGCAGCAGTGCTGAACTTTCTCCATTTATAGACAATTTGTCTTACTGTGGACTGATGAACAGCAAGGCTTTTGGAGATACTTTTATAACCCTTTCCAGCTTTATGCAAGTCTACAATTCTTAAATCGTAGGTCTTCTGAGAGCTCTTTTGTGTGAGGCACCATTCATATCAGGCAATGCTTCTTGTGAAAAGCAAACCCAGAACTGGTGTGTGTTTTTTATAGGGCGGGGCAGCTGTAACCAACACCTCCAATCTCATCTCATTGATTGGACTCCAATTGGCTGACACCTCACTCTAATTAGCTCTTGGAGATCTCATTAGTCTAGGGGTTCACATACTTTTTCCACCTGCACTGTGAATGTTTACAATAAAAACAGCGTAACATTTAATTTTTTGTGTGTTATTAGTTTAAGCAGACTGTGATTTTCTATTATTGTGACTTAGATGAAGACAAGATCACATTTTATGACCAATTTGTGCAGAAATCCATATCATTCCAAAAGGGTTCACATACTTTTTATTGCAACTGTATAGAAGCCGATCACCTCTGTAGGAATGATGGGGCTTTGCGGGTTAAATAGGCAACAAAATCACCAAAAGAGTCACAATGAAAAATATAATGTGTTGTCTGCAAACCATAGAATATAAATATGTGTACATTACCATAACCTGAAATACATTCCTCTTCTCTGATGGATGAGTTACCTATACAAAAAAAAATATATAGCATTGTATAGGAGACACTATACAGGTTATATTCACTTTATCTTTGTTCATAATAATAATAATAATAAAAATAATAATAATATTAACATTACTCCCTTCCAATATCTGTCTCCTGTTCTCTCCTGCCACATGATGAAACATGTTCTGTACGTTCACATAATACAGATATTCTTCCCCCCACTCTATATGTTCACTAGGAAGGAACAAAACTGCCCCCCCGAGTTCAGTTAAAGGATTGTTTGGTGAACTGCAAAGAAGTTTCAATGCCGACTCTAAACCCCATTGAAATCCATGAGAGACAAATCTGTCAACTAAAAAATGATAATTTTCTGGGCTAACAGGCAAGGGGGTGGGTTGAAAAAAATTGCAAGGGGGTGGAAGTTGCCCTGGGCAATATGTACCAATGAGGCCTCCTTTGAACATGCTGCCAACAATTTAGGTGGCAAAAAGTTGAAGTTGCATCCAAAGCTTAGCCTTTAACCGCTTCCCGACTGCCTCACGCAGATATACTGCAGCAGAAGTGCAGGTACAGGCAGATTAACATACAGGCAGATTAACATTGTGTTCCCCATCCAAGAGCTCACTACTACTCGCTACTTATGAACCTGTGATTGAAGGTGGGATTTCCTACCGTGGATCACTGACATTAGGGAAGTTGAATGAATTTAGACAGGAGCCAATTAACCTTCCATCGTGTCCTTGGAGTGTGGGAGGAAACCCATGCAGGTACAGGAAAAACAGTCGAACTTCAAGGAGATGGTGTCTGGGGCCAATTTTTTTTTCTGATAGCCTCCAGTGATTGGCCGAACATAAATAAAATAAAGATACCGGCGCACCAGATCTATTACGTGTAGTGTGCTGCAATCAAACAAACCCGTGCATAGAGTTAACCACTTGCCGACCGCCCCATGTACATATACGTCGGCAGAATGGCACGTACAGGCAGAACCACGTACCTGTACGTGCCATTCTTCAGGCGGTTGGGGGGTCCGATCGGACCCCCCTCCGCCGGCGGGGACGGTCGGCATCGCTTCAGGAGCGATCCGGGACGAGGGGACGGCCAGTGGTTTCTGGCCACCCCCTCGCGATCGCTCCTGGCGAATGAAAAGCTTCCCCTTCCTGTCTATTGTATAGACAGGAAGGCGGAAGTGATGTCACGCTCGGTGCGCCGGTCTATGTGACCGGAGACGCCGAGCGGCGAACATGTACAGGTTAGTGCACAACAGTACACTGACATCAGTACAGTTAGGCACATATTCCACCCCCCTGTCACCCCCTGATCACCCCCCAGATCACCCCCTCCCCCCCCAGTCACAGTGTCACTAATTGCAGTGATCATTTATTTACTGATCACTGCATTTAGTGTCAGTGTGACTGTAATAACTGTCAGGGCAGTTAGTTTTAGGTCCTAGGTAGCCCCCGACCCCCCCCCTAATAAAGGTTTAACCCCTTGATTGCCCCTAGTTAACCCCTTCACCCCCTTTTGCCAGTGTCACTAAGCGATCGTTTTTCTGATCGCTGCATTGTGTCACTAGGTAACCATTTTTTTTTTTTATTTTAACCGCCATGTTTTATATAGGTTCATAAATAGTTTTATAGGTCAGGTACCCCCATATTACAACCTAAATAAAGGTTTTAACCCCCTGATTGCCCCTAGAGTTAACCCTTTCACCAGTAATCACCGTATAACTGTCACTGGTGACGCTGGTTAGCCAGTTAGTTATTTCGTTATTTAGGTTCCCCGTCAGGTTTTTATATAGCGTCAGGTACCCCCATATATTACCTAATAAAGGTTTTAACCCCCTGATTGCCCCTAGTTAACCCTTTCACCCCCTTTTGCCAGTGTCACTAAGCGATCGTTTTTCTGATCGCTGCATTAGTGTCGCTAGGTAACCAGTTTTTTTTTAGGTTAACCGCCATGTTTATATAGGTTCATAAATAGTTTTATAGGTCAGGTACCCCCATATTACAACCTAAAGGTTTTAACCCCCTGATTGCCCCTAGAGTTAACCCTTTCACCAGTGATCACCATATAACTGTCACTGGTGACGCTGGTTAGCCAGTTAGTTATTTCGTTATTTAGGTTCCCCGTCAGGTTTTTATATAGCGTCAGGTACCCCCATATATTACCTAATAAAGGTTTAACCCCCTGATTGCCCCTAGTTAACCCTTTCACCCCCTTTTGCCAGTGTCACTAAGCGATTGTTTTTTTGATCGCTGCATTAGTGTCACTGGTGCCGCTAGGTAGCCAGTTTTTTTTTTGTATTACTGTTACGGGTGACGCTGGTTAGTTAGCTTGTTTTTTATACTGTCAGGGCACCCGCCATTTATTACCCAATAACGGTTTAACCCCCTGATCGCCCGGCGGGTGATATCAATTAGGTTTTAGGGTCAAATAAGGTCTGCGTCGCCCCAGGTTAGTGCCAGTACCGCAAACACCCACGCGCAAAGCATACACCTCCCTTAGTGGTACAGTATCTGAACAGATCAATATCTGATCTGATCAGATCTATACTAGCGTCCCAGCAGTTTAGGGTTCCAAAAAAAAACGCATTGTTAGCGGGATCAGCCCAGATACCTGCTAGCACCTGCGTTTTCCCTCTCCGCCCAGCCCAGCCCACCCAAGTGCAGTATCGATCGATCACTGTCACTTACAAAACACTAAGCACACATAACTGCAGCGTTCGCAGAGTCAGGCCTGATCCCTGCGATCGCTAACAGTTTTTTTGTGGTAGCGTTTTGATTCAGTCGCTTCAGTCAGGAGCTTTTTTACCTGTGAATCTCAAAAAAATAAAAAAAAATAAAATAGTTGTTGTTTTATTGTTCTCTCTCTCACTCTATTCTCTCTCTATTGTTGCTCTTTTTTTACTCCATTCTATTCTGCAATGTTTTATTATGTTTTATTATGTTTTATCATGCTTGCTTTTCAGGTATGTAATTTTGTTTACTGTGTTTTAGTGTTAAGCATTTTTTTGTTTTCAGGTGCGCCATTCAGTTGCAACGCGGATTTATTTATCTTGACAGCAACAGCGTTTGCTCCCACGATACATAAAGCCGCGACTCCAACACTGTAGGAGGTGATTTCACCACCACAGTTAAAAAAAAGAGCATATATGCCGAAGCATGGGGGCAGCAGGGGGCGGGGAGGAGCGATTGGCTCCTAATGCCACGTACATACGGTCGAAATTCCGACCGTGTGTACACGGCATAACTTTTGCGGGAGGATGCATATATAAATGGTGCATGTATGCCCATCATTAGAAGTGGGTGGATGAAGGGAGGTATTCTAATGGTGGGCATACCCACCAATCAATCTCTTTTTTTCGTTCAGCCAAGAGGCTGCATGAAAAAAAAAAGATTACAATATATGTCCAGTATGTTGCTGGACTTTGAATGGTTATACCAGAATGATGCCTGCAGGTTTAGGTATCATCTTGGTATCATTCTTTTCAGCCAGTGATCGGCTTTCATGTAAAAGCAATTCTAGCGGGTAATTAGCCTCTAGACTGCTTTTACAAGCAGTGGGAGGGAATGTCCCCCCTCCCGGATATAAACCGCGCCATTGGGAAATTGGGAAAGCATTTTATCACACCAATCTTGGTGTGGTCAGATGCTTTGAGGGCAGAGGAAAGATCTAGGGTCTAATAGACCCCAATTTTTTCAAAAAAAGAGTACCTGTCACTGCCTATTGCTATCATAGGGGATATTTACATTCCCTGAGATAACAATAAAAATCATAACAAAGAAAAAAAATGGAAGGAACAGTTTAAAAATAAAATAAAAAAGCTAAATAAATAAAAAAAAAAACAAAAAAAAAAAAAAAAAAAAAAAAAAGCACCCCTGCCCCCCCTTCTCTTGCGCAAAGGCGTACACAAGCGTTGGTCTGGCGTCATATGTAAACAGCAATTGCACCATGCATGTGAGGTATCACCGCGAAGGTCAGATCGAGGGCAGTAATTTTAGCAGTAGACCTCCTCCGTGAATCTAATGTGGTATCATGTAAAGGCTTTTAAAGGCTTTTAAAAATGTATGTAGTTTATCTCCACTGCGTGTTTGTGCGCAATTTTAAAGCATGTCGTGTTTGGTATCCATGTACTCGGCCTAAGATCATATTTTTATTTCATCAAAAATTTGAGCAATATAGTGTGTTTTAGTGCATTAAAATAAAAAAAAGTGTATTTTTTCCACAAAAAATGCGTTTGAAAAATCGCTGCGCAAATACTGTGTGGAAAAAAAAAAATGCAACACCCACCATTTTAATCTGTAGGGCCTTTGCTTTAACATTATATATAGTGTTTGGGGGTTCAACGTAATTTTCTTGCAAAAAAAAAATATGTTTTCATGTAAACAAAAAGTGTCAGAAAGGGCTTTGTCTACAAGTGGTTAGAAGAGTGGGTGACGTGTGACATAGGCTTCTAAATGTTGTGCATAAAATGCCAGGACAGTTCAAACCCCCCCCAAATGACCCCATTTTGGAAAGTAGACACCCCAAGCTATTTGATGAGAGCAATGTTGAGCCCATTAAATATTTTTTTTTTTTGTCCCAAGAGATTGAATAATGAAAAAAAAAAAAATATATATATTTTTTTTACAAAAAGTTGTCACTAAATGATATATTGCTCAAACATGTCATGGGCATATGTAGAAATACACCCCAAAATACATTCTGTTGCTTCTCCTGAGTACGGGGATACCACATGTGTGGGACTTTTTGGGAGCCTAGCTGCGTACGGAACCCCAAAAACCAATCACCGCCTTCAGGCTTTCTAAGGGTGTAATTTTTTTATTTCACTTCTCACTGCCAATCACAGTTTCGGAGGCCATGGAATGCCCAGATGGCATAAAACCCCCCAAAATGACCCCATTTTGGAAAGTAGACACCCCAAGCTATTTGCTGAGAGGTATTGTGAGTATTTTGCAGATGTCTCTTTTTGTCACAAAGTTTTGAAAATTGAAAAAAGAAAAAAAAAAATTTTTTTTTCTTTACTTTCTTCATTTTCAAAAACAAATGAGAGCTGTAAAATACTCACCATGCCTCTCAACAAATAGCTTGGGGTGTCTACTTTCCAAAATGGGGTCATTTGGGGGGGTTTTGTGCTATTTTGGCATTTTATGGCCTTCGAAACTGTGATAGGTAGTGAGGAGTGAAATCAAAAATTTGCACCCTTAGAAATCCTGAAGGCGGTGCTTGGGTTTCGGGGCCCCGTACGCGGCTAGGCTCCCAAAAAGTCCCACACATGTGGTATCCCCATACTCAGGAGAAGCAGCAAAATGTATTTTGGGGTGCAATTCCACATATAACTATGGCATGTGTGAGCAATATATCATTTAGTGACAACTTTTTGAAAAAAAATAAAATCTTTTTTATTTTTGTCTTTATTCAATCACTTGGGACTAAAAAAAAAAAATATTCAATGGGCTCAACATGCCTCTCAGCAAATAGCTTGGGGTGTCTACTTTCCAAAATGGGGTCATTTGGGGGGGTTTTGTACTTCTCTGCCATTTTAGCACCTCAAGAAATGAAATAGGCAGTCATAAATTAAAAGCGGTGTAAATTCCAGAAAATGTACTCTAGTTTGTAGACGCTATAACTTTTGCGCAAACCAATAAATATACGCTTATTGGCATTTTTTTTACTAAAGACATGTGGCTGAATACATTTTGGCCCAAATGTTTGACTAAAATTGAGTTTATTAGATTTTTTTTATAACAAAAAGTAGAAAATCTCTTTTTTTTTCAAAATTTTCGCTCTTTTTCCGTTTATATCGCAAAAAATAAAAATCACAGAGGCAATCAAATACCATCAAAAGAAAGCTCTATTTGTGGGAAGAAAAGGACGCAAATTTCGTTTGGTTACAAAATTGCATGACCGCGCAATTACCAGTTAAAGTAGTGCAGTGCGAAATTGAAAAAAGACCTCTGGTCCTTTGGCTGCCAAATGGTCCGGGGCTGAAGTGGTTAAGTTCTTATAACAAAATGCCACATTTTATTATTAGGCCTCATGCACACGGACGTTTTTTGCAGCCGCGTTTTGGGCAGCTTAAAAACGCCTGTCCATGTTAGTCTATGGCTTCATGCCCACCTAGGCGTTTTTGAGCTGAAAATGGCATAGGCGTTTTTAAGCTGTAAAAAAAACCCAGGACCAGTGCGTTCCATGGCGCGGCGCTAGAGCTGTAAAAACGCGAATCGCGCAAAAACGCGCACCAGCGTTTTTGGGCTGCATCGTTTTTTTGCTGCAAAAAGTTGATTGGACGCTTTAATCCCTGTATAGGAAATTAGAGATGTGTTTTTCTTTAAAAAACACTAATTAACGCTGACGCTAAAAAACGCGCAAAAACGCCAATGCAAAACGCTGTAAAAGTCAAGTTTTTTTTTATAGGCTGCTTTTTCCAGGCGTCCGACCTAGCTTTACAGCTCGTTTTTTTAGAACGTCCGTGTGCATGAGGCCTTAGAATGATACTTGTACATTTTGAGACTTGGTAATTCTTGTGAATATTTTCCCATGTCTACACGGGCTAGTGTAAACAATCTGTTATCTTAAACTATATGATCCTTCTCAAACAGATCGTAAAACTTACACACTTAAATGTGCACAAACAAAATGTTATATTGTACACCGCTTGATAATTTTATCAAGGCTTCTGTTAAATTTATTTTACATAGATCTCGATAAAACCATTTTACAAATGTTGGCTTTTAGCTTTTTAAAGACAAATAGAACTGTGTACCGGTATGTCTTTAAATATTTGGAATTAATTATTTCATACTGCAGTTAAAAATAATACAACTCCAATTTGCTTTGCCATATATTTAAATGGTCTTAGTAATGTATATGTAAAAGCAATTCAATTACCAAAAAGGTATAATATGGAAAGATCAATACTTTACCAAAACTCTAAGAAGTCTGTCATCTTGAGAAGTTTCAATAGGCAAGTCCCAAGGGGACTCCTTCCAATCTCCCTACATCTCTCCGTCTTTCAGTGAGCCATAGACTGCTCCTTGGAGATCTTTCCTTCAGCCTCTATAGAGATGGAATCGTTCAGCCATCTTCCAATCTCTCTCCCATCAGTCCCCAGATCTGTGATCTGTAGCTACTTTTATCTCATCCTAAAAATGGGTGTGTGTCATTTATTACAATTTCATGATGTCATATGACGATGATGTTTATATGTTACCTTGGCAACCCTGACCAACGCCATTTTGAATAATTGCCAATTTCAGCCTCTTAGGGGCAGTGTTGGATCAGAAATTACTTTAAATGGGATTGGCATGACCTTCTGACCTTGGCTTTGCAAAACCCCATTAATTGTCTAATACTGTCCAACATGTGTCAATTTCCTCTAGCCATCCTGGCGCTTCTTAAAATATATAGGCATGTGAAAATGTACCCACACAATTAGTTGTGTTGGTAAATGCCATTAAAGTGAAGTTATAGTTTGAATTACAACCTCACAAGTACAGCTCCTAATACTTTCATGCCAATACAATCTTAGAACCTAAAGTCATTATTCTAACGATAAACATAACAGTTCCATGAACAAACTCTTCATAGGAACCCACACTTGCAACCTTATAATAATAGCATATGTGGACAGGTTTATAAATGAAAAACTAATACATATATACTATAAACCTATTATGAAAGAAAAACATTATTTAAGATATACCTAACACAACAGCAATTGTGAATAAGCCCTCTGGTTTCTGTAGCCTATTCTGAAAATACTATTTAGGTTGTGATCTGTGTAAGTCTGTACCAACTCCCCTTATCTTAGTTAAATAAACAAGTGTTCAAACCTTTGAAGGATAACCTGGGAGATGGCACAACCAGGCTCTTTGTAAGACATAAAATAACTTTTGTAACAATGCCTATTCATGGACCATGAACTCCTGATTCAACTCCAGAGCCAAAATGGCTCCTCTCATGTCCAATATATATGAATATGAAAAATATGAAAAAATATACAATATATGTATATTCTTTTAACTCCAAATGTTCTGACAGCCGCATTAAGAAGATGTTTTGCAAAGGAGTGTTTATATCTTTTAAAAGAGAAGTTCGCCACGTGCAGTATGCATCAAGCTGCATTTAAGTTTAACCACTTCAGCCCCGGAACAAGGCCCCTTTTTGCGATTTGGCACTGCGTCGTTTTAACTGACAATTGCGCGGTCGTGCAACGTGGCTCCCAAACAAAATCGGCATCCTTTTTTTCCCACAAATAGAGCTTTCTTTTGGTGGTATTTGATCGCCCCTGCAGTTTTTTATTTTTTGCGCTAAAAACAAAAATAGAGCGATAATTTTGAAAAAAATGCAATATTTTTTACTTTTGCTATAATAAATATCCCCAAAAAATCTATAAAAAACATTTTTTTTCCTCAGTTTAGGCCGATACGTATTCTTCTACATATTTTTGTTTTTTTTTTACTTTTTTTTACTAGTAATGGCGGCGATCAGCAATTTTTATTGTGACTGCGACATTATGGCGGACACATCGGACATTTTTGACACATTTTTGGGACCATTGTCATTTATACAGAAATCATTGCTATTTAAATGCACTGTGCTATTTAAATGCATGTAAATGACAGTGGCAGTGAAGGAGTTAACCACTAGGGGGCGGGGAGGAGTTAGTGTGACGTGTTGTGTGTTTTTTTACAGTAGGGGGCGTGGCTGACGTCTGACGTCACTGATCGGCTGTTCCCGATGACAGGGAACAGCAGATCAGTGACAGGCAGTGTAGGAAGCACGGGAGAGGTTTGTTTACACAGACCTCTCCCCGTTCTTCAGCTCTGTGACCCGATCGCGGGACACCAGCGGCGATCGGGTCCGCTGGTCCCGCAGCCGTGGTCACGGAGCTCCCGACCGGGTCGCGAGCGCGCCGCCGGCGGCACGCGCACGACCCCACGGCTAGGCAATTAAAGGGCACGTATATATACGTGCTTTTGCCTAGCCGTGCCATTCTGTAGACGTATATCTACAGGAGGCGGTCGGGAAGCGGTTAATTTAGTTTCAATAATTGTCGCAGACACTGGCTGCAAGGACCTTTTTCTGTCCACATTCCCCCTTTTTTTTGGTATTGCTATATTAATCTTTTTTTGTTACATTTTTGAGAGACTGTTTTCTTGGTTGTTAATTTTGAACAATACACAATCCTTGAAAGAGCTGATCAGGAGACGGACTGTCTGGTCACCTAGGCTGCCTTAAGTGCTGGGTTAATTATCATGTTAATTATGTAATTGTATTTTAAGTTGTTGCTATAGGGGAGGGGGGAGTATCCATGAGCAGCCCTACCTCATTATCTAACCCCTTGTGTTAAAAGTGTATAAAAAGTCTGTATTCTGTCCAATAAATCATTCAAGATTCTACAAGCTATTTTTGGCTACACTTGTATTCAATGCAGCTATGATAACCTATCTCTCTGATGGTCAGATTGGAGGAAGCGGGATATACTGACAGAAGCACTCAATCGGAGTGTGGGATCGGATCCGTCACAGTAATCTTTTGGATTCGTTTCCGGATTTCATTCCAGAAGGGGTCAATCAGGGTGCAGTGCCACCAAATGTGGATCAAAGTGCCCCGTTGGGACTGGCATCTCCAGCAAACTTCTGGGTTATGTTCATTCCATTTATGAAGTTTGTCAGGGGTATTGTACCAATGTGTCAACAACTTGTAATTTTGTTTCTTGTATTTTTGTGCTAATAGAACATTTGTGTGCTAATAGGCAAGCATACCTCCGTTGTTTATCCGTTATTTCTTCCTTTAATTCCACCGACCACCTCTTCCTGTGTTCGCTGATCTCCGTGATCCTGGGGTGCTGTAACCATGACTAGGCAATTGAAGTGGCCTTGTCTAGTGGGGTTTTGCTTTGACATGTCGACTCCAGGTCAGTCAGGGGTCTATGTAGATCTTGAGAATTTTTGAATTTGCCTAGGTAGCTTCGTATCTGGAAGTAAGTCTATTGATGCATGTGTGGTAGATTCTTTTCAAATTTGAGAGATGTCCAATCTCTGAGTTTGTCCCCCACATAACAATCGCCCGTTAGCAGAGGAGTACTCTGCGATAGCGATTGGAGTGTCATGTTGTGTTTGCCCGGGACAAAGTCAGGACTATCCTTCAAAGGTGTCAGTGGGCTCGGAGAAGTGGTGATCTCCTTTTGTTTAGCTAGGGTGTGTAGTATCCCCAGTGTAGTGCCAGTGAGAGGGTGTTTGCGTAGGTCAGATGGGTAGCTGTTCCAAGGGATCCACGGTGACTTCATAAGTGGGATTGGGCACAGGTCCGCTTATAAAGATACCCAACCCTTCATGTGGTCGTGACAATGCCAGTCGATCACTCTGGCTATATGTAATGCATAATAATAGTGTTCAAAGTTCGGCAAACCAATATCTCCCAATTCTTTAGGTTTTGTCAATATAGTGAGTTTGATTCTAGATTTCTTATGGTGCCAGAGAAGTTTCAAGTTAATGGATTTTAGGGCCTTAAAGAATTTCTGGAGAATCGTAACTGGCAGTGTGCACGTCAAATAAAGGAATTTGGGCAATATCACCATCTTGATGATTGCTGCGTGGCCAAACCAAGAGAAAAACCTTATATTCCAGTTTTCAAGATCCCTCTCACAGCTCTTAAGGAGTGGTGGGTAATTTCTCTCGAAGATGGATTGTAATTGTGGAGTTAGCCATGTCCCCAGATATTTGAGTGAAGCAGGGTCCCACCTAAATGGGGAATTGGCTTTTGTCAACGTGAGCAATCTATCTGGGAGTGAGATATTTATAGCCTCAGATTTCGAGTAATTTATCTTTAAGTTGGAGATATAACCATAGTGGGCAAATTCCATTAAAAGGTTGGGGAGAGTTTTATTATTGGGTTTGTTAGAAAAAAATAAAAGATCATCGGCTGTAAGGTCCTCTGTTTCAGCCCCTCCGCATCAGCCCCTCTTTATCTCAATTGGACTTTGGCGGTCAATGGAAAATAACCCTGTCTGTCCGGACAGATAATCAGACACCATACACCGTATGAGGTTTGAAAAAAGATGCCTTTACTTCCGTTTCACAGAGCATATACAATACAAAAAAGGGGGAAGAACGCAATTGAACAACCAATCACATTCAAGCATTTAAGCATTCTGTTATACAATTCAATATTGATCTGCAAGATTCATAATATTTCTTCTTTCGGACTCAACATCATATTTACTCTAAAAATGTCTCATGCAATATATGTGCTTGATAAGATTCTCGGTATGTTTTGATAATATAGCATACTTGTTATGGGAAGCAGACCCGTTACTAGAAGCCATGAGAACTAAAACTTGTTATGGAAATGTGTGAGTGTGAGATAAACAGAATTTACAGTGAGTTTCTACAGAGAAACAGAAAAACATCTTTGTTACAATACTATTAAATCTTAAAGGGTAACTCTACACTTCCCACGTTTCCTTACAATCCCTCCTTTGATCATAGGAGACTTTAAGAAGTCTCCGCTGATCACTCATTGTACCACCTATATCCTGCCTTGAACATGGTCATGGCTGTTTCAGACTTATCAACTAGGTTCTTTGATTTTACTACTTTACTTATCAGGTAGAACACCAATTTGATTGTCACATAAACGGCCAGAGCTAAAATAAGTATCGTGAGGAGTATCATACCCGCTTTCTTGAAGAAATTCATAATGTTTTCCCAAATAGAACCAAACCATCCTCCTACACCTGAAAAGGGATTCCATGAGTCCATTAACATCCCAAATCCTTCTACCTTTGTGAGGGCATTGTATACGCCCACCCCACCGAAGGATGCAAAAATGTTGTCCCACCAAGTGGTTAATTCCCTCTTGTGTCTGCCAAATTCAAGGTGACCGTGGGCAGGTTTCATGGACACAAGTGTGTCTGACCCTGTGGTCCCCATTAGAGGGATCATTTCCACAATAGTACACCAACCTGAAGTTTTTCTGTCCATAGAGTAAGGGATGGTGGTATGGCACAACAGACCATCCATCCGTGGGGAACATGAGGGGCTTGAACCACTTTGGGGGGGCTAAGTTTTGACCTTAATCCCACTAAACACATCCAATCCCCCAAAGAGGGAATCTCCATCTCCACCTTGCCTTGCCTTATCCAGGGGCTGTCCATGTGTGTGCTATTTATCCATTCAGTAACCCGTGGATTGTTGGATCCCCTTACACATTTACATATGTCATATAGGGACCTGTTACCTATGCTTTCATCAGGGTCCAGGATATTAAAGTAGCTAACCCGTGGGAGTGGTGTTTATAACAGGGACTTCCTGGGTGGTATTTAGTAACTGCTCTAGGGTGATAGGCCTTCCAACCATAGGGACTAAATGTCGGCCTGTGGATAAGTATGACTCCTTTCTATGTATGTTGCTCTGGCATTCACTACAACAGTATCCTCACCCATCCCGCACGAGGAGTTTAGCCAACACCCAAAAAATAAGAGCAAGAATACAGTGATGGTCATTCTAATTGAAAACAGAAATTGTCCAGGTGGTGCATTTTCTTGGCTCACGGGGAAAGTCTATGGTAAGAATGGTTTGGGGGTTTTGTGAGAGGGGGCATGGGACAGTAGTGGCTGAGTCTCTTCTTGTGGGGCTCCTCCATTTCCTTCCCTGTCTCCTTTATTTGTGGGCTATTCTTCAACCTTGATGCATGGATCCATTGCAGGCTTTGATCCGTCAGTATTGCTGTCCTGGAGACATTGAGGACTTCAAATGGACCTTGGAAGACGGGGGCCTGGTTGTTTGCGGACTGCAAGTTGTTTGATCAGTACTTCATCCCCCGGGACGAAAGGATGTGTTGGTTCTGTGGAAAGAGGAAGAAAGGTGACAGCAACCTTGTCATAAGTTTCAGCAGGGCTACTTACCAGATATTTCACGTACTCTTCCTGTAAGGAATATAAGTTAGATTCCTCGCCTATCTTAGGGGCTTTTTGAGCGGGTCTTCCCATAAGGATCTCAAAAGGGGGACAGTCCTGTCTTTAATGTTTCTATTCATCCCTGCGGTCTCTCCTGTTACGGGAATAACTTCCGGCCATGAGGGAAAATGGCAAACTGGAGTATTATTACGCAATATTTGATATTACCTTTCTGTTTGGGCATATGTGTCAAATCAATCTGTAAGTCTTTTAATGGGCCTATGTGTCCCTTGTAAGTCTTTTAATGGGCCTATGTGTCCCTTGTAAGTCTTTTAATGGGCCTATGTGTCCCTGAACATTATTCTGGACACAAGTTAAGCAAGTGGCTTAAGGGTTTTCTTATCAAAGGAGCTACTGTTTCTGGAATACCTATGATCCCCTCCTTGTTTGACCACAAGCCGTCCGGGTTGTGTGTCAAACCTTGTGACTCCCAACAGGTAATGTCAGTCAATTCTTCTGGCTCGGGCTGGGAAACTTGGGGACGAAAAATCTGTAGAAAACAATTGGAGGGTTGATTGCCTCCTTAGCAGTAATTTTGGCTGCTGACTCTTAAGTTGTTTCCCTTAGTAATATCAGATTTGTCATAGGAATGACCTATTACTTTTATGACATTAATACACATTTTTTTTTTTTTTTTTTTTTGAGGGTAAATGGAGTGCACTTAATAAATCCTCTACCCAGACTTGATTTGAGATTTGCTTATTATCCGCTGTCTTGTACCCGCGGGCCTAAAAGACCCCAAAAGTGTATCTACTGTCAGTGTAAATGTTTACTTTTTGTCCTTTGAATAACTGACAGGCACGTGTCATAGCATAGAGCTCTGCCTTCTGAGCTGAAGTCGCTGCTAGTGGTTTCGGTTCTTATATTATGTCTGGTAAAGTTACTACAGCATACAGTATCGCTTAGAACAGCTGCCGTCAAAAAAAACATTTATGTAGTCAGTAGATGTAGAAATGTTTTGTAAAAGGTGTACTACAGTATGTGTTGTGTACAATGTAGTATCAGTTCCTAAAGTGATTTTGGATGTTTCCTTTACTGTCATGTTTACTGCCACAGGCAGTAACAGCTTGTAGGCAAGCTGGCAGTCCTTGAATTTGAACGGGGAGTTTTTTGGATAGATAAGCCACGGGTCGGTAGTGGGTACCATGCACTTGGGCCAGCACGGCAGCCAGCGCAGGGCCCCTGACTATACAGTAAAGCACAAAGGATTTCTTATGATCTGGTAAACCCAGTGCTGGAGCACTGGCCAAAGACTGTAAGCCCCGTGTTATTTCCTCAGTGTAACACCTGTTTGGGGGCAGTGGCTGCAGCAGAGGGGCGCAAGGATTGAATCATAAAAAGAACAATCTGGGATCCACTGCCTGCAGTAGACAATAGAGCCAAGAAAAGAAAGGAGCGCTGCCTTATCTTTGGGGCCGAGACAGGTCAGAGTCTTGACTCTTTCAGGGAACATTTGCTTGGTCCCGCCTGAGATAATACATCCTAGGTATTCCACCCTCTCCCTGCACCACTGGATCTCTTTTGCGAGACACCAAGTGACCCTTAAGAGATAAGTGAGTCATCAGGCTTTCAGAGTCTTCTGCACACTGTGCCCCGCTCTCACTACATAACAGTAGGTCTACATATTACAGGAGTACTGATCCCTGTGGGGGCACCCAGTCATCCAGGTTTAGTCCTAACACCATGGAAAATGCTGCAGGACTGTCCACAAAGTCTTGAGGAAGACGGGCCCCAGTCAGTTGGCCCGAGCCAAACAGGCAAAGGCAAAGATCCTTTGGAAATCCCTGTGAACATCAATGCTAAAGAAAACATTGGAAGTCTAGTACCCTATATACAGTGGAGGAAGCGGGGATGTTTATAAAAATTCCCGTGATGTATGAGGCTAGTGGTGGAAGTGGTTAAATACATTTGTTCGCCCCCCTCAAATCCCCCTAGCCTCCACTCGCCGCTGGCTTTCTTTGCTGCATGTGTGTATTCCAGGGACTGATAATGGGTTTTAGAATGCCTTTCTGCATGTATGTGGTGATCTGTGGTGTACTCTATACTTCGTCAGCATGACGGTGGTATTGTTTCTGAAAGAATGGTATGATGTTTGGTTTGAAAGTAGGGACATAAGGAGTGCATTTGACATGTCCTACGTCTGTTTTTGACTTTTCCCATATCGGGTGAGTCTCTAATGCTGCTTGTATGGTCATAAAGTAAAACGTAAATTTTTTTTTTTTGTTGTTGATTTGGCAGTCATTCCCCCTTGTAGGTCAAATTTAACATTACCCCTAATGAAGACATGAGGTCTCTTCCCTTTAGACATAAGGGGCATCAGTGAGGATGGCAAAGGTTTGTGTGTAACATCTATCCCATTAATTCCCATAGAGTAGAGCAGCCCTCGGTACAATTTTTTTTTTTTTTTTTTTTTGATAAAACGGGTGTCATTACGACAACTCGTGCTAGCCCCTGTGTCCACTAAAAAACATACCACCCATCCCTCAACTTTAAGGACTACCTGCGGAAGTGTTTTCCAGTGGGAAGAGAAGAAATGCATTACCAAGGAGGGAATCTATTCCGGGTACTCCTTATAGATGTTGATGAAAGGGGTTATTGCGAGGGTTGTTATCATTGTACCCTGGCCAATCCATTTGAATTAATTCGACAGTGATTCTGGGTTCTGGCCATTCTCTGGGGGGCCAGGCCGCCTTGACTATAGGACGGTTATATCCTGGTTGCATTCGGCGGCGGCCAGGTGGTGGTGGTTGGTCTAGGGTGTATTGTTGGGGTTGCAAGGGGCGGCTTTGTTGTCTTGGAGAAGGATATTGCTGTTTTTGATAATTGGGAAATTTACGCTGATATCTGCCTCTAGAAACACTCCACCCCGTCCTTTGAAACCTACCCTGTCCATTTCCCTGGGTGTTTCTTCTGTGCGGACAATATTTTTTCCAATGGGAGCGGTCTCCACAATGAAAACAGCTTTGGTTTGGGTATTCTTGTGTTTGCAACGTGGAATTATCAAAGGCTGGGAGCATGGGGGTGGGAGTCCCTGAGGTCTGGGCGAATAGTCCTCCTTTGGTATTAAAAAATCTGGAGGAGGCCCTTTTCTTTACATCATCCACAAACTGTGGGGGGGGGGGTCAGGGTCAGGGTTTGCCACTTAGGGCAAACATGGGCCGCATGGGGTGGCGGAGGTACTGGCACATAATCCTCTGTATCCCCTATGTCATAACAAAGGGGTTGGATAGGGGCAGAGGCAAGTGTTGGTTTTTTAGGAGGCTTGTCTAAGGAAGGATGAGGCTTCTCTAATGGATGAGGGAATTGCTTCTTATAATTTTTCAATGCTTTACACCACATTTTATAACATTCAGTCATATATTCTTTATCATAAGGAAACGGTGGATAATTATACTGCTTATGTTGGCTACAAATTTTAGTGACTTCTTCCCATTCCTCTGCAGAACATGGTCCCCAGTCACTTAGCCCCGCAATTTGTAGAGCATGTGCTCTGGTCAATATGTTTTTCCAGAAGATGTTCAGTATAATATGTTCCATAGTTTCCAGACACGAAATCTAAAGGAGTGGGCTGATCCGGCTTACCTTCCGAACCTCCCTTTCCCGGCAGATTTCCCATGTTTACAATTCTTATACTTTATCTTATATTATAACTCTATGTATACACATCAGCTGCAGAACATACAGTTAATGACTTAGGACAAACCACAAATTTTTCACCAGTTCCAAATTCTATAATACCTATGACACCTTTAACAGTTAAAGCTTCTTGAAATTAAAACGTTTTTTATTTTTTTTTTTTATTTCTTGGCAAAATGCCAAAAAAAAAAAACTCCCTCTGGCCAGAGGTTCCCCTGCTTATAAGTAAGCTTTGTACGTTATTACTTTCCTTATTCTTATAACCAAACAATTTTTATTTATATTTTAAATTTCTTGGCAAAGTGCCAACAGGTTTAAACAGTACTTTCAATTGCTGTAATACTAATGCCGCAAACAATTTCCCACTATCCGTTACGGTTGGTGAGATATTAGCATTTGAACCCTTATTGGCAAAACGCCAAAATATCCAAAATTTGCACCTGACTTCCCCTGCGCAAAAGATGTCAGTGGCAAAAGGAATTATTCACATAGCATGTTTTGATCAAAAGTTAGCCTCACCAATCCATGTATTACCCCAGAAAAATGTTACAACGTCCCTGTTGTCATGATGTATCAAAGACCCTCCTGGAACACAAAACTATTATGTATATTAAACCTGGTAATAACTTCCGGGAATACTAGCAACCAAATAAGTATTTGATCCCTCATACACAAATAACAGACCTGTTATACAATTAGGGCAGCGTCCTGCCAAAAAACACTTAGGACAAGGTCCTGACATTAAGTGTTTAAATGATTTAGGGGTTTCCAATGACCAGTCCTTCTGGTTAAAAACAAGGTTTTCAACCTGCTATGGTATGGTATTAATACAATATATGGGAGGGATCCTGGGCAATTTTAACAAGTATCCTTGTCCCCTATATTTTGATCCTGATACCGTCCTTTTATATTAATACCCGGAACCCTGGCGCCTGCCCCAATTTAGGCAGCACAGCAGGCATTCCTATCTATGAGCGAGCTGTATTACAATACTCGGAACCCTGGCGCCTGCCCCAATTTAGGCAGCACAGCAGGCATTCCTATACCCGGAACCCTGGCGCCTGCCCCAATTTAGGCAGCACAGCAGGCATTCCTATCTATGAGCGAGCTGTATTAAAATTCTAATGTCCCTATCTCTCAGGCAAGCTAATCAAAATAAATTAATCAATTATGCCTTGAGAGGTATAATGCAACGGGTTATAACATTGACAGAGTAAGCTGTTCAAAAATACTTTGAACAAGTAATTTTAAAGAAAGCTTACCTGTAATGTACCCCACTTCTGGTACCATCTGTAAGGTCCTCTGTTTCAGCCCCTCCGCATCAGCCCCTCTTTATCTCAATTGGACTTTGGCGGTCAATGGAAAATAACCCTGTCTGTCCGGACAGATAATCAGACACCATACACCGTATGAGGTTTGAAAAAAGATGCCTTTACTTCCGTTTCACAGAGCATATACAATACAAAAAGGGGGAAGAACGCAATTGAACAACCAATCACATTCAAGCATTTAAGCATTCTGTTATACAATTCAATATTGATCTGCAAGATTCATAATATTTCTTCTTTCGGACTCAACATCATATTTACTCTAAAAATGTCTCATGCAATATATGTGCTTGATAAGATTCTCGGTATGTTTTGATAATATAGCCTACTTGTTATGGGAAGCAGACCCGTTACTAGAAGCCATGAGAACTAAAACTTGTTATGGAAATGTGTGAGTGTGAGATAAACAGAATTTACAGTGAGTTTCTACAGAGAAACAGAAAAACATCTTTGTTACAATACTATTAAATCTTAAAGGGTAACTCTACACTTCCCACGTTTCCTTACAATCGGCATAAGCTGCCACCTTGAACTCCCTGTCTCAGACCCGAAAACCATGGATTGCGTTGTTGTTTTGGATCATTTTAATAAAGGGTTCTAAGGAGAGGATAAATAGTAAAGGCGATAGGGGGCAGCCCTGCCTAGTCCCATTTGTGATGTGTACTTTATTTGATAGAGTACCATTTATTTTCAATTTTTCTGATGGGTCCTGATATAGGGCGGATATCCATGACCGCATGCGCGGACCCAGACCCACCCGTCCGCACACTGCCAGTATGAAATCCCATGCCACCCAATCAAAGGCCTTCTCTGCATCTGTTGAGAGGAGAAAGCCCTCGATCTTTCGCAATTTCACTGCATGGATTAGTAGGAGCGCTTTGGTAACATTGTCTTTGGCTTCTCTGCCCAGCATGAATCCCACCTGCTCCAAACCAATCAGTTTTGGCAGAAGTGGACCATCCGCAGGGTGAGAACTTTTGCAAACAATTTAACATCAAGATTTATAGCGAGATGGGCCAGTAGCTGGCACAATCTCCAGGGTCTTTACCCTCTTTCGGAATTACTGCAATATGTGCTGAGAGGAAGTCCCGGGTTACCACTCTGGGTGTGGACAGGGAATGCAAGGCGTTCATGAGGGGTCTGCTAGTATGTCGATAAAGGTCTTTATAGTAAGTGGATGAGTACCCATCTGGCCCTGGGATTTTACCTGATGTGAGTTGTTTGACAGCTTGCCTAAGTTCAAAAGATGTGATTGGGGCTTCTAATAGTTCAGAGTCAAGGTTTGTTAGGGACGGGATGCCACTTTTGGTTTCCCTTTTCTAATTTTTAATGCCAGCAATAATGTTGGCAAAAGTATGTTCCCTTAGTGCTTTCGCTAGGAACCTGTCCGCTTTGTTCCCTGATTCATAATAAATTAGCTTTTTAAAAAATAGCATTAGTTTAGCTCTGGAATCAAGTAGCTGCTGCAGGTTTTTTCTGGCATCTAATAGGTTTTTAGCTGAGTCTATCGAGAGGGATTGCTTATGTAGTGTTTCCAAGGCGTTGATCTGTGTTATCAAATTCTTTATTTTGGCTTCTCTCTCTCTTTTGCGTCTGGAGCCTAGTTCAATCAACGTCCCTCAGATAGTACACTTGTGTGCTTCCCATACTACCAGTGGGTCTGGCTCTGGGGTGGCATTACATTTGAAAAATTCTGTCAGGTTGTTGGTAATTGTGGGCACGAGTGCCAGATCAGTCAACAATGAGGCGTTAAGTCTCCATGTTGTGCTGCTCTCTGGACTGTTATTAAAGTGGTTGTGCACACATTTCATTTAGTAAATCTCTTTGCCTTCCAAATCAGGCAAAGAGTACTAAATGAAGTGTTTTTTTTTTTTTTTTTTGTAATCGCTGACGTTCTTTCCTCTGTCTCTTCGGCGGTGGGCGGGGTCTCTGCGTCGATCCTCGTCACGCCGCACTGTCTCCTGGGATCTGGTGTCATTGATCCCAGGAGTCAGTGCGGACATCTTCCGAAATCTCGCGAGATTTCGGCCAAATCTTCCGAAATCTCGCAAGATTTCGGAAGATGTAGCCGAAATCTCGCAAGATTTCGGAAGATGTCCGCGAACGTGAGCTACACTTTGCCGTTACTGCGCACGCGTGAGATCGGCGCAGTAACGGCGGTGCTTGCTGGGCCATCTGAAGTGCCTGTGTGGGTTCACATGCCCACAGGCAAGATGGCAACCAGCAGGAAAGATTTTCTAAAATTCTTTTATCTGACGAAAACCGGCAGCAGCGATTTACAGAAATAGGACACGTAAGTACTTAAACTAGATCTCATAAGCCATTGCATTGCACTAAAAAAAACATACAGACAGTGCAGAACCGCTTTAAGTCCAGAGAGAGGGAGATTTGGGAGTGATCCAAAATCGTCTGGATGCCTTTGTGTGCCCCAGTCACCTTTTGAAAGGTCTCTCTGTGAGACAAACATACAATCCAGCCTCGCGTATCTAGCGCGTGGGGAAGAGAAGTATGTGTAAGCCCTTCCCTCTGGGTTGAGAAAGTGTCATGTGTCTACTAATTGTAATGACTGTAAGAGGGACTTGATTCCTTTGAGAATTCTGTATGTAATACAGGTTTTTCCATTGGAGGTGTCAAGAAGGGGATTTAAAGTTACATTGAAGACCCCCCCTAGTATCAGACAACCTGCAGCGAATTCCTGGAGTTCTCTGATAATTTGTTGACAGAATGTGATGTGGGCTCTGTTTGGAAAGTATACATTTGCTAGGGTTATTGTGGTGCCCCCATATGACCCCTTCAAAAACACAAATCTGCCCTCTGTGTCACACATTTGTTCAGATAACTCAAGGGGGACATCTCTGCTAACCAGTATTGAAACCCCTTTGGACCTGGAGTCGTCAGTCGTGGCATGAAACACCCTTGGAAAGTAGGAGTTTGTGAGTTTCAGTATGTGATGTGTCTTAAAATGGGTCTCCTAGAGGAACACAAAGTGAGGCTTACCTTTTTTAAGCTCCATCAAAAGGGTAGAACGATGTTCAGGGATGTTTAGGCCTCTGATGTTGTGGAAAATCACTAAGGGGCAACGCCCCAGAGATGAGTAGACCATAAAAGCAGATCAGGAGGTGTTCAGAGGTCTGAGCTGTAGAAATGATACGTGTATTAGTATCTATATCAAAGATCTTGGACAACAATCTTAAAGCAGTGATAACAAATACCTTGTAGGAAATAGAAAAAAGGGAAAGTAGAAAAAGAAAGTGGAGAGAGAAAGTTTAGAGCAGATGCAAGAGGGTGTCGTGTTAGTAGTCCTCCCTCCGGATCGGTTATTCGCCCCCACCGGAGGAAGGTACTGACTAGGGATGAGCCGAAAACCCCTGGGTTCAGTTCACACCAGAACCCGCGAACGGACCTAAAGTCCGTGCGAGCATAAGAACCCTATTATTTACAATGGATTCGAACGTTCGAAATCAAAAGTGCTAATTTTAAAGGCTAATATGCAAGTTATTGTCATAAAAAGTGTTTGGGGACCGGGGACCTGGGTCCTGCCCCAGGGGACATGTATTAATGCAATTTTTTTTTTTTTAAACGGACGTTTTTTCAGGAGCAGTGATTTTAATAATGCTTAAAGTGAAACAATAAAAGTGTAATATTCCTTTAAATTTCGTACCTGGGGGTGTCTATAGTATGCATGTAAAGGGGCGCATGTTTCCTGTGCTTAGAACTGTCCCTGCACAAAGTGTCATTTTTCTCAGACCCCCAAAGCATCCTCCCAATGTTGAGGGCATGTGGCCTGGTACGGTTCAGGAGGGAGGGGGGGGCGCTCTCGTCCCCCCTCTTTTCCTGCGGCCTGCCAGGTTGCGTGCTCGGATAGGGGTCTGGTATGGATTTTGAGGGGGACCCCACGCCATTTTTTTTTTTTGGCTGGGGTCCCCCTTAATATCCATAGCAGACCTGAAGGGCCTGGTTATTGAATTTGGGGGGACCCCCACGCTTTTTTATTTTTTTTTTTTTATCAATGACTTTTTTTTTAATCTATGGCTTTCAATGAATGACTGTTCTCTGTGTTACGGGAGCCGTCAATTCATTAGTCGCAAGTGATTTTAAATAGCTTTTTTTCCTGCAAAAATGACACTTTGTGCAGGGACAGTTCTAAGCACAGGAAACATGCGCCCCTTCACAGGCATACTATAGACACCCCCCAGATGTGATACTGCAATGCTGTACTAACAGCACGCACACACTAATCCCCAAAAATTGAATCACAGCACATAATGTCAGCAGTCAGCAGCACATAACACTGACACACTGACATTGACAACACAATATGCGAGGCTGCTGGCGCGGCGGCCTTTTATACTGTGGGGCGTGTACTAAACCCCCTGAGCTATAATTGGCCACAGGCATCCTGCCTGTGGCCAATTATGGCTCTCCTCGGGATTAAACTTCTTACATAATGACAGATGACTGTGTTCCCCATCCAAGAGCTCACTACTATTCGCTACTTATGAACCTGTGATTGAAGGTGGGATTTCCTACCGTGGATCACTGACATTAGGGAAGTGTTAAGGGGGTTGTTTGAATTTTTTATTGTACCCCTCCCCACCAAGCTCTTCATCAATGCTGGTAGAATGTTTACCAAATGTCCTCCAATATCGATGATGTACCCATGACCTAACGAGTACCCGGGTCATGATGGAGAACCATGGAATTCATGAAACCCATCCAATTGGTATTCATGATTTAGTTGGATCCAAGTATATCATCAGCAATTTACATATATACTATACATTCCCCTTGATCCCTGCCCTCAAGGAGCTTACAATCTAAGGTCCCTACCTCACATTCATACATACTAGAGTGAATTTAGACAGGAGCCAATTAACCTTCCATCGTGTCCTTGGAGTGTGGGAGGAAACCCATGCAGGTACAGGAAAAACAGTCGAACTTCAAGAAGATGGTGTCTGGGGCCAAATTTTTTTTCTGATAGCCTCCAGTGATTGGCCGAACATAAATAAAATAAAGATACCGGCGCACCAGATCTATTATGTGTAGTGTGCTGCAATCAAACAAACCCGTGCATAGAGTTAAATTATATAAAATGAAAAAAATGGACTGCGCCAACTACTGAATAACAATAATCCACATAAACTCCTTCTGCTATGCAAATCCTGTCATCTCACCACCATAAAAATCTCACAGATGTGAATTATGACTGTATAAATTAAATTAACAATCAAAATATAACAAATACCATATATCAATAAATGTGTGTATATAACATATATTTGTGACTCCCCCTGTTTAAAGTCCAGAAAAATACAGCAATCTGTTTAAACAATCAATGGCTTCTGGTTGCTCTTGTATGTTTCCTGCTTTCACAGTCAGGTTCACCCTTTATTGCCACCACCACCTTACGAAATGGCCACTCACCAGATACCAATTGAACACTCGCCTTTGGTTCATTAGATGGATAACCACTCCTTAGATTGATCAATCTCCCCACGATTTAGACCACCGGATATTCAAAAACTCACAGAAAAATATATAGAACTATCATGGTGTAGTATTTCCAAAAAACGTTTTTATTAAAAAAAATGTTTTTATTAAAAAAAATGTTTTTATTAAAAGAAATTAAAATATTGCACTCACATTTTATGGTGTCAACAAGCTGACACCAAGCTTATCCAGCCATGTATGCAGGTTCCAATTAGGTTAACATGAAGGTCTCCTCTGTCTTGCATGCGTACCAGTTAGGTCCCCGCTACCAGCGTTCGCGTATTTCCAAAAGTCCCAGCAGCCTCTACACGTTTCGCAATCTCGTTGCGTCGTCAGGAAGCTGCTGGGTCTCTGTCCCCCCCTGCTATTTATACCCTTACTGTACCTTGCAGGTGTTCCGATCACTGTAATTCCAAATCTCGCATCAACGGAAGTGGTGGCTCCGCCATCTTGCCGCCAGAAGTCACGGAAGCGCCATTTTTGTTACTGGCACGCTTTATAGACTGTTCCCTGCTTCCACCCGGAAATGGTGTAATCACCATTTCCGGATGTTCAGAGTCCGCCATTTTAACTACTGGCCGGCGCTGTGTTTCTCCCTGGTCTACAACAGGATCTGCTTAATCCAATACAAAGTAAACAAAAAATTAACCTTTTATTATTAATTATATTGCATCCGATACTTTATAATTCCGAATGACATGCCACTGGAAGTGACGGCTCCGCCATCTTCTGCTGGAAGATTGGCTGAACATACCTGGGTTCAGTTCCAGCAGTGTTCGGCTAAGGTTTGGGTGCTGAATCCAAATCTCATTTAAGTCAATTGGAGCCAGATATTAACCACTTACAGGCCGCCAGCCATTGTTATATGTCGGCTCTTTCACGTTGAATACCGGGGTTATGGCAGCAGATAGCTGCCCTAACCCCAATATCTTTTTAAACAGCGGGTGGTCCGCTTTCAGATAAAAGTGGTCTCTGTGGCAGATTCACTGCAAGATCACTTTTATCAGCGGGAGAGGTGCCTGCCGTGTCCCAGTGGTCTCCGCCACTTACCGAAGCCGGACGGTAGCGGCGGGTCCTTTGCCCTCTGAGGCATGGAGTCAAGTGAGAGAAAGATGGCCCCCCGCTCGACTTCATAACATTGGATGACGGAAGCGACGTCAAACGTCACTTCCGCCCAATGGTCTTAAAGGGGAATTTTTTTATTGAAAAAAAAAGACATTAATTTTTTTTTTATGATTTTAAGTGTAAATATGAGATGTGAGGCCTTTTTGACCCCCCAGATCTCATATTTAAGAGGTCCTGTCATGCTTTTTTTTCTATTACAAGGGATGTTGACATTTTTTTAAAAGACAGTGTAAAAATAAAAAATAAAAAGTAAAATAAAGAAGGAGAAAATATAATAATATATAACGCCCCGTCCTGCCGCGCTCACGAACACATATATGAGTAGCACCCGCATATGAAAACGGTGTTCAAGCCACACATGTGAGGTATTGCCATGATCATTAGAGTGAGAGCAATAGCCCAGGGTTGCGGTTAAGAGATCCTGGTCCTCATCAACATGGGGACAAAGCACTTTGTGAATTTGCGTCCCGCCCGGCAAGGTACCCACCCCCCACGTTGAGGGCATGTGGCCTGGTATGGTTCAAAAGGGATGGGCCGCACACTCTCCCACCCTTTCCTGGCCTGTGAGGCTACAGGCTTAGATACGGGTCTGCTATGTGTTTTTGATGGAAACCTCTTTTTTTTTTGTAGACATGTACACAACAAAAATTTTTTTTATTTTCGTTTCGTTTTTTTAGTTTCCGTTGATTCGTAACGATTCGTAAATTCGTACGTCGTCGGTGTTCGTATTCGTAACGATTCGTAAATTCGTAAGTCGTCGGTGTTCGTATTCGTAACGATTCGTATTTTCGTTAGAGTTTTTTTTTCGTTGATTCGTTTTTCCGTTAGTTTAATTTTCGTTTATTCGAAAATTCGGACGCATTCGTATTTATTCGTACATTCGTAACATTCGTAGATTCGTAATCGGAGCATAATTCATAATTTTATGTAATGTGTATGCTATTATTACATTTTAAGAGACACAGAAAATTACGAATCGAAAAAAAAGTTACGAATGTACGAATTTTTTCGTTCAATCCATTCGAATGACGTTAAGCAGCGCCATTGTAAGAGACACGGAAAATTAAGAATCGAAAAAAAATAAAAAAAAGTTACGAATGTACGAATTTTTTCGTTCAATCCATTCGAGGCACGTTAAGCAGCGCCATTGTAAGGGACACGGAAAATTACCAATTCAACAAAAAAAAAGTTACGAATGTACGAATTTTTTTTCGTTCATTTTGATTTTCGTTGTTCCCGTTTTTCGGATTTTCTTCTTTCGTAGATTCGTTGTTTCTAATTAGTTTTTTTCGGAATTTTCGTTGGTTTTCGGATTCGTTCGATTCGAACGATTCGTTAAAATTTTTACCGAATCGTTCGTTCATTCGTACGATAACGAATGAACGAAAATAACGAAAAAAAAAAAACAAAAACCAAAAAAAAACTAAACTAATTGCACATGTCTATTTTTTTGCATGGGGCTTCCACTTAAAATCCATACCAGACCCAAGGTAAAGAATTAGGGGGGGGGGGGGCCTTAGGCTGTTTTTTTGTGGGGTCTCTCTTTAAAATTTATAACAGACTCAAATAGCCTGGTATGAATAATGCGGTAATCCTTGCAGCATTGTTTTGTTGACGACTCACCTGTCATGTATAATAGTGGTAGTAATATCACACATGACATTTGGCTCACCTTCAGGTCTCTCAGAATATCGTCTGGAGAGATGGTGTCATCTAAGGAGGTCATGTGAAGCGCCAGCTTTACCTATATGGGGCAATCTTCCAGCAATTCATCTGTTCCCAATGTGCCGCTGTGCTGTGTCTTCAGTCAGGCTGCCCCTGTCTACCTGGGTGACCTCGTTTTAAACTCCTCTCCTCCTCTGGTGTTCTTTCAGGTAAGCTGTGCCCGGAAGGCTGGATTTACCTGGATTCTGCCTGCTATTACTTTTCTTCTGAGAAGATGGATCACTCCAACAGCTCAGATGATTGCCGCACCAAGAACTCGCAGCTGGCCCATGTTGACAGATATACAAAATCCCTGCAGGTATGTAATAATGTAAATGGGGATCATAGAGAAATCTAACCAGATGTTTTTACTAGATGAGATGGCACTCACGTGTTCCGACCTGCCAAGACTCTATACATTCTGTTCAGGTTTTTCTTCCTGACAGAAATGATTCTTCATCACATACTAGGCATTGGTGTGACCAGGTCCATAGGTCGTCCTCCACGCAGAAATACTTCTATACTGTGAGGATCATAGCAGGACAGGTATCTTGATCTAAAACCAATAGGTATGTTTATGCCTTATACATATTCAGCAAACCTCTGTCTTTAATGTTAAGTAACTGATGTTATTTATCAAAACCCATCTAAACCATACAAGGAAAATGTTGTATATTGCAGTGTTGCAGGCTAAGTCTAAGAACATTTGCAGCAAGTACAGAAAACAATGGTTAATCCTGATAGAAATGCTGTGTTCCTATGACTTTCTGTGAGTTTAAAAAGCATCCTAAACAGTGTTATCTTTCTTTTGTAAACTACTAATCCAATCAAACCACCATATAATGGAGATGGTCAAAGGCAGGTGTCAGGAACAGGTTCACCTGCTGGTGACACTGTGGTTCTCAGACCTGAAGGTTGTTATTCCAGTATCCAACAGTGGGTGTCTCCCAGCTTCCAGCAGTTTCTTACAATTAGCCTTCACCTGATGCTGGCTACTGGGAGGGTATTTAGTCCCTCCTCTGTTATTCCATTTTGCTTCAGTGCTTTGCCAGCTAGCCATATACAGTACTTGCCTGCCAATTCCTGCTTTCTCCTGTACCTTATATTAAGTACCATGTATCCTTTTTTTTTTTGCCACATCAGCTAAATTTGTATGAGAGACCTAAATCAACTTTAACGTTCATCTTTGTCCCTTCTCGTCTTCACATCACTGTGGCTTTTTCTCTATTTTATTAATCTTTTTTTAGTATTCTTTTAATCTTAGATTTTATTTATTCTTTTAGTAAAATCAAAACATTTTTTTTTTCTTTTCCTTCCTTCTTAAATTTACAGTTATAAGAAGAAGAAAATAAAAGCATATGACCTCCCACATATGTAAACTACTCTTATCTGATATGACGCCCTATCTATCCCTCTACCCCTTTCCCCCCTTTCCCTCCCCATCCCCCCCTCTCCTCACCGCTGCCTGAATTTGTTTTTGTTTTCAAAATTTTGCTGACCTTGTTGAATGTTGTACGGGGTTGTTTCTAAAGCCTTAATACTTCTGCAGAACTCCTGTTTTATTTATTTTTTTTCCAACTCCACTTTTCCCCTACTCGCTCGCTTTTTTCCTCGGAGTTGGACTTCAGGCATTCCAAGGTATACGTATTCTCAACCGCATCTATCCATTCCCAGATGGGGGGACTTTCAGGGTCCCGCCATCTCTTTGGAATGAGTCTTTTTGCGGCATTTAATAGGAGGGATTTTTTATATTGCTCCATCCCGCCTGCTATGCCATGCATCAAGATCACCCAAGGGTCGTTATTCAACTCTATTTGGGGAATTTCCCACCAGAAGTGGGCCATTGTGCCTTCTTTTTGCATCCTCTCCAGCAGTCTGAGGAAAGCCCTCTTTGGTATTTGCTAGTTTTGTCAGGGGTAGCGTACCACATTGTTAAACATTTATAGTTCATTTCCGAGGTCCTGGAGTCAACTGCCGAACTATGTGTTAGTTTCCAAACTTTTCTAACAGAATTTGTGTATCTGTGCACCAAATTCTCTCTCCCATTTTTTGATGAATGACAGGATCTCCAATCCGTCTATCCCCAACAACAATTTGTATATTTTAGAGATCATGTTTTTAGTATTTTCCGTGGTAAAGATTTGTTCCAACTGGGTCAAATCATCCTCGGCTCTAATCGGTTGGGGTACATTTTTAACAAACTGACTTAACTGGAGATACCGCCACCCGTCAATCATTAATAAATCCTTCTTTTTTTGCAATTCGTGTAGTGTTAGAATTTTCCCTTAATGTGTTACATCCTTCAATTGTGCACTTTTTTTTAATCCACTCCCCTCCTACTATCTTTTTTTCCTGGGGAAAAATAATCATTATATTTGAGTGCAATCAAAGGTGAGTTGTATTTTCCATCTAACTGTTTGTGTATCTTATCCCAAATTTTTAATGTGTTCAGTGTCAGTATATGTGTATTTTCTCCAAGTGTTCTGTAAATTGGGGGATTCCAAATAATATTTCTAAGTTGTGCATTGCTAAGTGCCTTTTCTAAGTTGACCCATCTTTTATTGCTTGTTTCTTTGACCCATTCGGGAATTCTTGAAAGTACTATGGAATAATAATATTTTATAATATCTGGTACTGCAAGTCCAATCTTATTCTTGTCCTGTTTTAGTGTTTGAAAGGAAACTCTATGTTTCTTATTTTTCCATATAAAATTCATTAACAAAGCTTTTAATTTCCTTAGGTAGATCGGAGAGAGTGGTATTGGGAGCATCTGGAATTTATAAGTTAATATAGGGAGTAGCATCATTTTTGTAGCGTTGATACGTCCAATCCACGAGAGTGGTTTATTGCTAAATTCTTTTTTTTTTTTTTTTATTTCATCTAGTAATGGTAGAAAATTTATTTTATAAATTTTCTTCATTGAGTTTGCTAGATTAATTCCTAAGTATTTTATTTGCTTCTTCCATGGGAATTTAAACTCCCCCTGGAGATTCTGCTGTTCTGTCTTACTTAAGTTTATATTTAGTATAACGGATTTTGATAAGTTTACTCTAAAGTTTGAGATTTCCCCATATTGTCGTAAATTCTCCATTATATTGGGCAGGGATATTCCTGGATTCCCTATATAAAATAGGATATCGTCTGCAATAGCTGCCAGTTTATGCTCTTCACCTCCCACCGTAATACCACTTATATCTGAATTTCCACGTATTGTGGCAAGTAGGGGCTCCAGGGACAAGATAAAAAGGAGAGGAGACAGGGGGCATCCCTGTCTTTTCCCGTTTCTCATCTCAAAAAGGGGAGATACTATTCCATTAATTTTTATATTCGATTTTGGGTGACAATATAGAGCCCTGACCTGTTTGACTATCTTCGGGCAGAATCCCATGTGTTCGATTGTCTGTATCATGAGTCCCCATTCTACCCTGTCAAATGCTTTTTCCGCATCTATTGACAGGAGTAGACCTTCGGACCCATTTTCTTTAATCTTATGGAGGACGAACAGCGTTCGCACCCCATTATCTCGTCCCTCTCTTCCACCCACAAACCCGACTTGGTCTGGATGGATCAGTGTACCCAGGTGGCCCTTTATTCTGTCTGCCGAAACTTTGGCGTACAGTTTCATATCAGCGTTTAAGAGTGAAATTGGCCTATAGCTTGAGCACCTTTTCCCTCCTTCGGGATTACTGTAATTGTAGCGGACAGGGACGCCCTACTCATTTCGAATTCGGTTCCCAGGCCATTTATATAATGACATAGCCTGGGGACCAGAACATCTTTAAAAGATTTGTAATAAAATGTTGTAAACCCATCAGGGCCAGGGCTCTTACCCGGGGGGGAGGGGGAATTCGCTAATGCTCTATTTATTTCCTCTTTAGTAATGGGTTTTTCTAATATCTCACTTTCGCTTTGGGGGAGCTTCGACAGCCATGCCTTTTTTAGGAAGCTTTTTATTTTCTCCTTTTTATCTCCTTTTGATCTCTCTTTTGGTCTACTGAGTATAGTTCTTCATAATACTCTTTAAATGATGCCGCGATTTCTTTAGACGTATATTTAATTTCACCATTTTTTGCTTGAAGTTTTTCTATATAGTTTTTGGACTTTTTTTTTGGAGAATTTTAGCTAAGTGTTTACTTGATTTATTGCCCCAGAGATATCGTTCTTTTGCTATTCTGTTGAAAGTCCATTTAGCTTCTTGTTCCATGAGGTCTTTCAATTTCTCTCTTTTCGACACTACTTTTTGGTATAGCGTTCTGTTTTGACCCTGTTGAAATTTATGTTCTTGTTCGGCTCTATTTATTTCTACTACTGATTCTTGAATTTTCCTTGTTCTCTCCTTTTTTCCACGCACCCTGGGCTATTAAGATCCCTCTATTATATGCTTTGTGGGAGTCCCATAGGTTAGAACCTTGGACATCTCCAGTGTCATTGGTTAGGAAGTATTGTTCTATTTATTTCCTCACAAGTTCTGATACCCCTTCGTCCCGTATTAATTCTTCATTTAGTATCCAGTTATATGAAGTTCGCTGGTATTCAGGGACGAGTAGTTTCATAGTTACTGGGGCGTGGTCAGACAAAGAGATTATCTCGATGTTAGTCTTGGCGATTCTGTCCAAAAGGCCGTGATCGACCAAGATATAGACGAGAATACATCCCGTGTACGGGGGAAAAAAATGTGTAATCGCGGGTGTTGGGGTGTTGGATCCTCCATACATCAACCACTTGACTTAAGAACATTTTTTGTTTGGTCAATTTTAACTGTGCATTACTTATCCCCCGCACACTGGACGTACCATCGAGATCCGGGTCTAGACAGAAATTTAGATCTCCCATAAGGATCAAGTACCCTTTCCTAAAGTCCATGAGTTTCGTCAGAATCTCATTCAAATATTTTGTTGGATTTATGTTAGGGGCATATATATTAGCTAAGGTGTATTCCGTTCCACAAAGAGTCCCTCTTAAAAAGAGAAACCTACCCTCTGGGTCTACTCTCCTGTCTTCAAGATTGAAATTTATTCCCTTGGCGAAAACCTATTGCTACCCCTCTTGCTCTGTTTGTTATTGTGTCCCCATAGTACCATGTGGGAAAATAGTTTGAAAATAATTTCACGTTTGTGACAAGTGAGTCTCTTGGAGATGAACAACGTTAGTCCTATATTTTTTAATCTCTTCTTAAATTTTATGTCTTTTTCCCGGTGTGTTCAATCCCTTTACATTATAGGTCATAAAGTTAATTTCCGTCATCGTTTTTTCTTATGTTTTGCTTTTAGTAATATATTTAAACTAGTGTGGAGGGGTGAGTGTCTCTCCCTACTACCTACCCATTCCCTTCCTCCCTTCTTTTTGACCCCCCTCCATCCCCCCTCCCGTCCTCCCTCCCCACCACCTTCCCCCTCCCCCTCTTCAACCCCCCTCCTTGACCCCATCTCGGGCCCCTGAATCGCCGGTGGCCACAGATACTGTGGCCTCGCTCGATTCTCCTAGTTCCGAGGTGAGGTGAGGCTCTGATCTTCCCATCTCGTTCCTGCTCACCCCAGGATGTAACTGGGTGTGTGGAGTGAGCGAGTCGGTCCTGTGGGAGCACCACTATTAGGTCGACTACTTCGGCCTTTATCTGTCCCCCCCAACCCAAACCCCCAGGCCCCCCCTCCCTTTTGTCGGCGTCTTCATTCCCAGTCTTCTTCGATCCTACCTGGTAGCTCTGGGACTTGTAATTCAAGTTTACTACAGAATCCTATCAGATCTTCCGGAAATCTTAATCAAACATGCAGGGAATCCCCAATTGTATTTAATATTCAAATTCAGCATCACTTCCAGCAGGGGTTTCAGGAGTCTTCTTCTTGTTAGTGTTTGAGTTGCCAGATCTGTAAAGATCTGAATTTCTGTTCCTTCATATTTCATAGGGTTTTTCCCTCGTAATTTAGTCCATATTTCTGCTTTCTCCTCGTAAAATCGAAATCTTACTATTATATTGTGTGGTCTTTCTGTTTCTGCGAAATTTGATTTTCCTATACGATGTACTCTCTCAATGTTGGGAAATTGTTCCTCTTCTTTTCCTAGAAGGGGGCAAAAAATTGTTTTGATGATTTTCCTCAGATCTTCACCTCTTTGTTCTGGTATTGAGCGGATCCTTATGTTTTGTCTACGGTTCCTGTTTTCTTGGTCCTCGATTTTATATAAGATTTCCCTCTGGGTTTGCTGAGTTGTTTTCAAGTAACTATTCAGTTTATGTATTTCTTGGGCCTGTTTATCCACTCTCTCTTCCACCAACTCAACTCTTGTCAGCAAGTGCCCCAGGTCTTCTCTTAGTGTGTTTATTTCTGCTTTAATTGTGTTTTCCAGTTTCAGGAACATCTCCGCCATTTCCCCTTTAGTTGGTGTTTGATCATCAGCCATTTCTGCTCTACTTGTTTCAACTTCGCTTTCAGTTGTTAAATCCTCTTTTGATTGGTCAGATGTCTCTACTGTTTTCTTGTATTTTCCCCTCCTCTTGTCCGTTGTATCTTTTTGAGGTTGGACAGTACCCAAGGTTTGGGGGCTTATTCCCTGCTTCATATACTGTTTGATTGTACAGGTTGTTCCTTTCGGGGTTTTGGGGGCACCTTTCTTAGAGGTTTTACTTGTAGTTTTATTCATGGTGCCCTTCCTAACCCCTCTTTATTCTTTTCCCCAGTTTGTTTTGTGAGAAGTTAATTCAGATCTTGCTGAAAATATTTTTTGAGGGCCTTCAATCCTATTCCAGCAACTCTTCTTGGCTCTTTATAAAGCGTTCCTTTTTGTAAAATTGAAGGGTAGGTGGAGATATCTAGAAAAGTTTGGGGATCAGTTTAGTACCTACTTACTGATTTATAGAGTATAGGGGTATCTTGATCTCTATTTTGTTTTTTTGTCTGTTTTAAATCCCAGCTAGCAGACGGATAGCTGAATATTATCTGATACTGTCCGGAATGTGTGGCTATTGTCATACTCCACTGGTAACTAGGTTTAAAAACAAACCTCTATGTTTTTCCTTTTTTTTTTCCCTTTTCTTTTCCTTCCCCTTTGGCTGTCTGCCAGTGCTCGTCCCCCCTGTTAAAAAAAAAAAAAAAAGGGGGGGGGGGGTTATTTGTTGGGGTCCGTGATATTGAGGGTTGTTGGTCAAGTATGCAACTGGTGACTAGTTATTTCTGAGATGGTCTATTCCTCGAGACAAATAGTGTACTAATTCATTTATCGCGTGAGCCTGCAATTGAACCTTTAACCACCTGTGTCCTTGAAAACACACTGTATCAAGGTTATGTGAGTTACAGTCCATTAGCAAGAGGTCATAGAAGTACCTGTATCAGAAAGAATACCAGCTAGTCTATTTCTTTATCAGGGACTATATATTACAATCCTTTTTTAGTCTCCCTTCGCTTATTCCGTAGTTAGTTAGTCTAATGACAATTTTAAAGTGACCTACTGGTATTTTATTTGGACAGTACATAGTCCGATAAGTGTGGGGTGAGACTGTTTCGGCCCTTTGCCTAGGTCCGTTTCCCCTCTTGGTCAGTCTGCGATTGTCCCCCGCAGGTCCCGCCGAAGAGACAGCGCCTAGCCTCCTGTTATTCTTAGGAGTGGGCTATTTCAAAAGTCAAGCGTGTACAGCCTATAAACTAGGCTTAAAAGCCCTTAGCCTCGGAAATGTTAGCGAATGAACAGTGTCCTTATCATGATCTAGACCTTCTGTTTCACGTTTAATTTTCGTTTATTGCAACATTCATATGCTTTACCTCATGCTTCTGCTCCTCTGTACTGCTGCCGTTTGTGCTGTTTTATCTGGGCAAGTAAATGGTTAAGTATGTATTAAATCACATGCTCTTATCTGTCCTTAGCCGTGGACCGCTCGGTCCTTGGTATAGAAATTTCCACAGGTGATCCTGTGTATGGTTAACCCCTTGACCTCCTATTCCCCTTTCTCTTCTCTCCTTTCCTTCCTTGGGATGGACAAGATATAGAGGTTTCATACAGAGTTTATACAATGACAGTTCGTTTATCCTTGATTTTTAAAAATCACCAGTGTTAAAACAAAAGAGGATATCAGGTAATTTATATTCCTTTCATGTGCATGCATTCTGACCACTTTCATTTTTCATTTATCCCCTATTACTGCGTTATTGTGCATTACCTCACGCTTCTGGTCTTCAGAAACAGCTACTGTCCGTGCTATATTGAACACTCACCACTGTTACTACAGGCTTCCGCTTACCTTCGCCCAGAAGGTTCCTTTCCCAGGGGCTGCTTTGTTTAGTTCTGTGGCGTACTTACAGAGTGTATTTTATGTCCTCCGGGAGTTCCGTTTCACCAAGGGGAGAAAGAGCATGGAGGGGGGGGAGGAGGGGAGGGACAGGAACAATAATACCGCAGGACTTGCTTCCTCGCGGCCTGTGCTTACTGGCTTCTCATCCAACGGCAGCGTGGGTCCCTGCGGCGTCTTTGTGGCACTTGAAGGGCAGCCTCTCACATCCCGGCGTTCTCCCCCTGCTCACACCCGCACACGCCGATCAGCAAGATCAGGCCCCTCCCTCCGGGCTGATCGTTACATCAGCACGTCCTCCGTCATTCCTCCTCGGGCTTTAAGGTGAGTACCATGTATCCTGTTACCCTCTCTCTGCTCCCCTTGTTCCCAGTCCTGCTCATGCCCGGTTGTATCAGCTCTCCTCCATTTGTACATAGCGTATTATAGTTAGGTTGTTGGTTTGGTTTTGCTTCCCTGTCAAACTTATTTTTCACTTTTGCTTTGATTATGGTTTGTTGGTATTGAATTGGTGTTGTGTGCATTAATAAACCTTATTGTATTCATACTCAGTCTGATCCCAGTTTCACAAGTGCAGCTACACAGATCTGGTTACCCCTGCCACTGGATGCCTGCATTCAGTATCCCGTATACTGTACAGTAGACATGCCTATAATCTTTAAATGTATTGCAACCCTAAACGTGAAAATCCTTGCAAGCACTCACAAAAGTGAGTACACCCCTCACATTTTTGTAAATCTTTTCTTCTATCTTTTCATGTGACAACACTGAAGAAATGACACTTGTCTACAATGTAAAGTAGTGAGTGTAAAGCTTGTATAACAGTGTAAATTTGCTGTCCCTCAAAATAACTCAACACACAGCCATTAATGTCTAAACCGCTGGCAACAAAAGTGAGTACACCCCTAAGTGAAAATGTCCAAATGGGGCCCAAAGTGTAAATTTTTTGTGTGGCCTCCATTATTTTCCAGCTCTGCCTTAACCCTCTTGGGCATGGAGTTCACCAGAGCTTCACAGGTTGCCACTGGAGTTCTCTTCCCCTCCTCCATGGAGACATCACGGAGCTGGTGGATGTTAGAGACCTTGCACTCCTACACCTTCCATTTGAGGATGTCCCACAGATGCTCAGTCCATCACCAGTCCATCACCTTTACCCTCAGCTTCTTTAGTTGCCACTGCGGTCATACTGTAGCATTGTGAAAAACAAGTATGCAAAAATACAAAGTAACAATACAACCAAACAACTGTTGCTAAAAAAAAATCAGAAAAGAAACAAAGTATACAGATCATCAAGAATGGGGAGAGCAGAGAGCATCATATCATAGAATACTGAGCCTCCAGACCCTCATTAAAGCAGAGCTTCACCCTAATTACAAATGTATCGCCAGCCTTCTCCCCCCTCCCTCTCTCACATTCAGATGTCATTTTTTTTTAACTATATAGGATTTTTTATGCTGCATTTCAGGCAGCCTAGACAAGAACGACGTTCACCCCTCTAGAATCTGGCCAAGCACATGAAAGCTCTTTTCCAGCTTGTTAGAAATGTATAGACAATTGATTGTTCATAGTCTGGGCACAGGGTCACTTTAGGAATATGACTTTATTTTTTTCAGACCGTCATAAATGCAACATCTGCTGAGTTCTGGGTCAGATTAGACAAATTCAATGAAAAAAACACCAGCCGCAGGTATGTACAGTATGTAAAGTCATAGGTCACATCTAGTGATGGGGGGAATCTAATGCCGCGTACACACGATCGGAATTCCCACCAGAAAAAGACAGATGAGATATTTTCATCGGAAAATGCGACTGTGTGTAGGCTCCATCGGAATTTTTCTGGCCGAATTTCCGACAGCAAAGAATTGAGAGCATGTTCTTAATTTTTCCGACGGAAAAGGTTTCTATCGGAAGTTTCCGATCGTCTGTAGCAATTCTGACGTGAAAAATTCCTACGCATGCTCGGAAACAATTCGACGCTTGCTCGGAAGCATTGAACTCGGCTCGTTGTAGTGTTGTACGTCACCACGTTCTTGACGGTCGGAATTTGGTGTGACCGTGTGTAGGCAAGACAGTGTGAGCGGAATTCCGTCGGAAAAACTGTCAGAGCTTTTTCCGACGAGAATTCCGATCATGTGTACGTGGCATAAGAGTGTACCTATACCCATAGCAGTCCATGCAGATATGAGTGGTTTGTTCTTTACACGTTAATTTCAGGTTACATTGATGGTTGTTGAGGTATGTCCCAAAATCTTCTACAGGTGAGTCCTTATGAACAACGAAAATGTGATTATCTACTGTATATATCAGGAAAAACCTTGATTTGGCTTCTAGTGGGATTAGTATCTCCAAAGACATGACGTTCCTCTTACCAATCCATGTATACATTTACATGTGTGGGGGAAATATTGTGCCAGCAGAAGGGCCACATCTTTGGAAACAGTCCAGTAATCCTGGTCATATAGAAAATAAATGTGCATTAACAAAATACAGTAGCTACAAAATAAACAACCTTCAAACCTAGCAAACATGTCTATACTTGCCTACTCTGTGCAATAAAATCACACAGAGTAGCCGGGAACAGGGCCGGTACAAGGCAGGGGCGGAAGGGGCGGATGCCTTGGGCGGAACAATTTGATGGTGGGGGGGCGCAGGTGAAGTGCAGCACTGTGTGTGTGACTGTATACAATAGCCGCCAGTGACGCTAATCAGGGCTGATCCATCATCCAGCAAAGGCAGAGGGGCGCTGAAGCCCAGTTGCCGTGGACCCCCCTGCCACATTCTCTCCCGGGAAATGATAGGAGCGGCGAGCGGATGCGAGTAGAAATTGCTGCCCCCCCCCTTGAGGTGCCGCTGTACAGGAGAGGGCTCTGTTTCCTGCCCATCCCCCCTCCCTTCTTCGGTCAGCAGCGGGGAGAGCAGCTGTGTCTCTGTGTAGAGAGAGCAGCTGCGGGATTGTCTTTCCCCCTTCTCATGCTGCTGTACTCAGGAGTGGGAAGTGGCGCCCTTTCCTTCCTATTGGGCAGAAGAAGAAAAAAAAAGCACAAAAGGAGGATCATGGGACAGGTAGTCCAGAGGGAAACTGTGGCCCCCAGCATGCCCAACTGAAGACAGGGAGAGAGGCAGGCTATGGATGGCAAGTGACATCTGGCATCTGGCAGGATGTGATGTGGTAAGTGACATGTGGCATCTGGCAGCAGCCAGCAGGTGACGGTGGCGAATGACATGTGGCATCTGGCAGCAGGTGACTGTGGCAAGTGGCATCTGGCAGTTGGTGACGGTGGCAAGTGACCCATGGTATCTGGCAGCAGGTGACGGTGGCAAGTGGCAGTTGGTGACGGTGGCAAGTGACCTATGGCATCTGGCAGCAGATGATGGTGGCAAGTGACACGTGGCATCTAGCAGCAGGTGACTGTGGTAAGTGACACCTGGCAGCAGGTGACGTTGGCAAGTCACTTGGGGCATCTGGCATCAGGTGACAGTGGCAAGTTACACGTGGCATCTGGCAGCAGGTGATGGTGGCAAGGGACATGTGGCATCTGGCAGCAGGTGACAGTGGCAAGTGGCATCTGGCAGCAGGTGAAGGTGGTAAGTGACATGTGCCATCTGACAGCAGGTGATGTCGGCAAGTGACTTGTGGCATCTGGCAGTAGGTGATGGTGGCAAGTAACATGTTGCATCTGGCAACAGGTGACGGTGGCAAGTGACACATGGCATCTGGCAGGAGGTGATGGTGACAAGTACAATACAGTGCTCTTCACAGAGGGAATGATTGCTTTTTCACAGGAAACAAAGTTGATTCCCACTGACACTGACTCTTTCTTTACACCGAGGGGGGACACAGTTTGCCATCTTTGCCCTGGGCACCGAATGACCTTGTCCTGGCACTGGCCGGGAACCTTCCCTTTCGGGTACCCCGCTGGGGCTTTTAGCCCTTCCTCTCTGGCCAGTGCACCCATGGGAAGCGGCTTCCCATGGGGGCCCTCGTGCGTGCTTGCACCCCAGTCCCTCTGCTGCATTCACTGACACAGGCAGTGGGCCTTGGCCCCACTCCCTGCCCCCCCCCCCCCCGCTCCCTAGTCACTGGCTTTGAATGACAGCACTGAGAGTGCCAATGGCTCCCGGTGCCCCAGCAAAGGCAGTGAGACCCAGAAGTGAGGGGAGAAAAGATCTGCAGATGTGCACAGCGCTGGATCAAATGAGGGCTCAGGCAAGCAAAAGGGGGGAAGCTGACGCCTAAACATTTTAGGTGTGCGGACGTCCAGGACTATTTTTTTGCTTTTCAAACATTTTTTAACTTAATGCAAGGAATGCATTTTGTAAAAAACTTGTAGACTTTACAATTACTTCTAAGTATTCAGTATAGCTGCCTAGATGATATTGCATATCAAACAGTCACAAAGCCAGGCTATGAGGAATTCAGGAATTTACATCACATCACAGGTGAGCCACTTACTATTGATGTACCACATCTCAGTCTCCAGCCTTTAATTGATGTGTTGGTGTTGTGTAGATAAGTAGGTAAAGTTCTCACCAAAGGCTGCAGAAGACTCTTAACTAAGGACGGGCCATACACTACCCCCCCACCCGCGCGCCTCCGGTTCGGTTTGCAGCAGAACTCCCTAACAGGAGAAATGTTCTAACCCAAACAGCCAACCCCATTGAAGTCTATGGGAGCTGGTTTAGGAGATATTTGGAGATATTTGAAGATATTTGGAGATATTTTGCAAAAAATATTTGGAGATATTTGCATATTTGCAAAAGACAGGCACCGCTGTCTACGGCGCATGCGCCGTAGACAGCGGCGCGCAAGCGAACTGAGCACGCCGCTGCTAACGGAGATATGCCGCTCGTGTCGGCTCCCATGCGCATGCGCAGGAGTGACGTCATCGCAGCTCAGGCGAATCACAGCGTCAGAGCCGCAAGACCCGGAAGTCACTCCGGGATACATGGCAGCGGCGGAGATGAAGAAGGAGGACCACTTTGGGGGCTTCGTTCTCAGGTAAGTTATTCATAATGAGCTAGTATGCTATGCATACTAGCTCATTATGCCTTTGCCTTGCAGAGTTTATTTTTATAAATTCTTTTGTTAGAGGTTAACTTCCTCTTTAAGGACGCCAAGGCCGGCTTCCTGGCTCTACTCCTTAACAACCAACGAACAAAGCTTTGCCCAATCAGGGCACAAAATGCACTGTGCAGCGCTCACCCGGTAAACACCCTGCAAATTTGGCTGTTCTGCGAATGGCCAAACGGGCAACTGTTCGGCCCGAACTGATGCTCGAGTCGAACCGTTCACCGATCCCTACTCTTAACCAAATCTCCCAAATGGTTAAATGTCCACCAGCTTCCAGCATGGCCAGTGCTTTCAGTATATCAGCCAGAGAGGTGACCATGTCTCTTTCTCCAGATATTTAACCTTGAAATAACCCTCAATTTTCAATTAATTAAAAGATAGTGGAACTTTCGTTTTCCCTGTGGATCCCCCACCACCAAAAAAATTCTGACTCTCTGTTTTTCTCCTGTTCTATGACTTTTAGTGTTGAGGACTCTGCCGTTGTGTATTGCTACAATAAAGATCACAATTCTTGTTATAGTGTGAACATTGTTGTATGGTCTCAGAAGTTTTGACACTCATTTTTTGTTGTCTTATTTACAGCATCAGGAATGAAAGTTGTGTGAAGTTTGCTCAAAATATCAAGTTTGTGTCGTGTGACCTGTCTCTACGCTGGATCTGTCAACAGAACTCCTCCTGGCCACTCTGCAGGGAGCCCTAGACACAGAAGACCCTTAACAAGGATCGGTCAGCGTTTCACCATCAGTCAGTCCAAGCCCTTCTCTGGATGCTGGCTTAGACCATGAGTGTCCGCAGAACTTTTCTCGGGGGGGGGGGGGGCATAATTTTAGGGACCAAATGGCAAATTGGGCCCAATTTGGACATTTTCACTTAGGGGTGTACTGACTTTTGTTGCCAGCAGTTTAGACATTAATGGCTGTGTGTTGAGTTATTTTGAGGGGACAGCAAATTTACACTGTTATACAAGCTGCACACTCACCAATTTGCATTGTAGCAAAGTGTACTTACTTTTGTGAGATACTGTAGATGATCTGCAAAGAATGTAATTATTTTTCATAGGAGGCAACTGAAGAGGGAGAGAGAAGGCAGACTCCATCTTTATTTAAAAAATAACAAATCTGCCCCCCCCCCCCCGGGCCAAAATTGGATGGGTGCTTTCTATTTAACCGATTAAGGACCACCACCCCACACACATATACTGCAGAAGGGCAGCCCGTATGTGCCAGTAAGTGGAAAAAGGGACATACATTTTATTTGGGTACAGCTTCGCACGACCGCGCAATTGTCCGTTAAAGCAACGCAGTGCCATATCGGAAAAAGTTGCCTGGTCAAGAGGGGGGGTGAACCTTCCGGAGCTGAAGTGGTTAAAGAATCACTGTCACTACTATAGAGTGTGTGTCCAGTATAATTCTGACTAATGGATATGTACTCAAGTAGGATCAATACAGATAGTGTGCATATAGCCTGCATGAACGTCAAAAATGTTTCCTAACGGAGGAGATTGATGCAAAACATACTGTATGCTTCCACATATAACAAAATAAGGGTTGTCTGTTTTTAATGACACACATTAATGAAAGTTAATAACCAATGCAGTAGTTACCCAACCCAAAAATATGTAAAACCAGTTTTGAGCTCTATTGGCTCCAGCGCACCATAAAGCAGCATACCTATACTTGCAGAACACAAGATGTTACTTGCTCAAAAATTTAAATTCTTTGCAAAAGGGAAACAGTTGCAAAAGCTCCATAACCCTACAGAAATATTTGTGTAGAACCCAGGATGTTACCTGCCTTCCCCAAAAAATCTAAATCAACTGTGAAACAGCTGTGGAAAATTGGGTGCGCCAAATTAAAAGTGTCAATGCAACGAGCAACAGTAAAAGAGCCCAGTTTGAGAATAAACCGGAGGCCTACGAGGAAGGCATACCAGATGCAACATTACCTTCCACATAACGGTAAAGAGCAGGAATAGCCTTATGACTGAAGAAATGGAAGCCAGGAACCTGCCACTGCAGTACAACACAGGCCAATAATTCAGGAGAGTGGGCTGAATCCACCAGCTGGAAAGGCAGGAGCAGTACTTTGCCAAGCTGGTCTTAAGCTGCCGTGTGGCTGCGGGCACGCTTTTCTGTTCAAGCAGCTGCGGCAGAGAAGAGTCTCTGCTGATTGCTACAGCTGGAGATGGTAGGATGGGGTTGACAGGATCAGAGGTGGCAGCCTATGTTTGCCGCTGCTCTGCAAGGCACCATGCTGTCCATCTTTCTTGCTGGAAGGGCCATAAAGGTAGACATCTGACACCCCATGAAAGACTTTTATTCCTATCCCTTGGCCTACTGATGTGGTGTCTTGCATCGCGGTGGTAGAGGTGGAAACCGAGGAACTGGACAGAGGAGCACTGCCCTTTTCTTGCTGGCAGCTAGCATTCAATTGCTACTCCCAGTGAGCTGCTTGGTTAGAAAGTCATGTGCCTCTCCACATATTGTACCCAAATAATGAATGGTATTACCATGCTTGATACGCTTTGGGTAGAGACTGAGGCAGTTACTACAGTGGTCTACTTCACATGTGTTGAAAAAGGCCCACTTTTTGTTGAACTTTGGGGAGCTACAGTGGCCTTCACCTCAGGAGCTGTGACATCCTTTTGAATAGGATGGCGATTTCTTCTACCCCTCTGCGACCTGCTTGCGGATGAAATCCTATCTCACTGATGTTGTGTGTTTCCCCCATATTCATCCTCTGAATATATGAACTTACCAGTATTAATAGAGATTTCCCTGTTTTTCTGTATTTTAGTAAATATATATAAAAATGGGGCGCTAGCAACAAAAATACTAAAATATTAAAAATAAGCTTGAGAATATATGTGGCGCTTACTTGAGACCAGGATACCAATCCTAAGGGGAAGGGAAACTCCAAAGAATGGTTCCCAACAGAATGGTTCCCAACAAGCGTCTATTGGTTAATGTTAAAATCCAGTATGTATAGCAGCAAGGTAATCTAAAGTGCTATACCAAATGATAAGTGACTCAAAATAAAGTGCATCCAAAGTAACCAACCTGATCTGAACACTTTGATGGTGGCTGCGGCAGTCGTTGTTTTATATCGATTCTTGATTTTATCCCCTATTGGTTTGCGCAGTTGGTCACCCCCTTTTATACATATTCTGTATTTTAGTGCTGTGATGTCACAAGTAGGGATAAGCTTAGAGTTCGAGTCGAACTCATGTTCGACTCGAACATTGCCTGTTCGCCTGTTCAGCGAACAGCAAACAATTTGGGGCAAATTTGAAAAGCCGCGAGCACCCTGTAAAAGTCTATGGCAGAAATCTCAAGTGCTAATTTTAAAAGCCTATATGCAAGTTATTGTCATAAAAAGTGTTTGGAGACCCGGGTCCTGCCCCAGGGGACATGTATCAATGCAAATTCTTTTTTTAAAAACGTCATTTTTTTTCAGGAGCAGTGATTTTAATAATGCTTAATGAAACAATAAAAGTGTAATATTCCTTTAAATTTCGTACCTGGGGGGTGTCTATAGTATGCCTGTGAGGGGGCGCATGTTTCCCGTGCTTAGAACTGTCCCTGCACAAGTGTAATTTTTGCAGGAAAAAAAAGCTATTTAAAATCACTCGCGGCTAATGAATTGCCGACTCCCGTAACACAGAGAACAGTCATTCATTGAAAGTCATTGATAAAAAAAAAGTCATTGATAAAAAAAAAAAAAGCGTTTCAAATTAAAAAAAGAAAATGACGTAGGGGTCCCCCTAAATATCCATACCAGACCCTTCAGGTCTGGGATGGATTTTAAGGGGAACCCCGGCCAAAAAAAAAAAATTGGCGTGGGGTCCCCCCTCAAAATCCATACCAGACCCTTATCCGAGTACGCAACCTGGCAGGCCGCAGGAAAAGAGGGGGGGGGGGACGAGAGCGCCCCCGTCCCTCCTGAACCGTACCAGGCCACATGCCCTCAACATTGGGAGGGTGCTTTGGGGGTCTGTGACCCCTCAAAGCACCATGTCCCCATGTTGATGGGGACAAGGGCCTCGTCCCCACAACCCTGGCCATTGGTTGTGGGGGTCTGCGGGCGGGGGGCTTATCGGAATCAGGAAGCCCCCTTTAACAAGGGGACCCCCAGATCCCGCCCCCCCCCCCCTGTGTGAAATGGTAAGGGGGTATTTTGTACCCCTACCATTTCACCAAAAAAGTGACAAAAATGTTAAAAATGACAGGAGACGGTCTTTGACAATTCCTTTATTAAAATCTTCTTTCTTCTGGTCTTCCTTCTTCCTTTCTTCATCCTTCAGTTTCTTCATCTTCTTCTTCCATCTTCTTCTTTCATCTTCTTCTGCCTCCGATCCGCTTCTTCTTGCTCTGGTCTTGTCATCCGGCATCTTCTTCCACGGCGTCGGCGTCTCTTCTTGGGCCGCTCCGCGCAATGGGAGGCTCCCGCTGTGTGACGGCCCCCGCCCCCCTCTGACGTCATGGGGAAAGCCATAGGGAAGTCCCTATGACGTCCCCGTGTGTCAGAGGGGGGGCGGGGTAATCAGGTGGTCCTGCCCTCTGTTATAAAAGAGCTGTCAGACGCAGCGAAGCCTCACACAGCGGGAGCCTCCCATTGCGTGGAGCGGCCCAAGAAGAGACGCCGACGTCTCTTTTTTTTTTTTTTGTCCGGGGTTCCCCTTAAAATCCATCCCAGACCTGAAGGGTCTGGTATGGATATTTAGGGGGACCCCTACGTATTTTTTTTTTAAATTTGAAGTGGGGTTCCCCTTAATATCCATAGCAGACCTAAAGGGCCTGGTAATTGAATTTGGGGGAACCCCCACGCTTTTTTTTATTTTTATCAATTACTTTTTGTTTATCAATGACTTTCAATGAATGACTGTTCTCTGTGTTACGGGAGCCGGCAATTCATTAGTTGCCAGTGAATTTAACCACTTGCTTACCGGGCCTATTTTGGCCTATTTTCCTTCATGTAAACATCATCATTTTTTTGCTAGAAAATTACTCAGAACCCCCAAACATTGAGTATGTTTTTTTTAGCAGACACCCTAGGGAATAAAATGGCGGTCATTGCAACTTTTTATCTCACACGGTATTTGCGCAATAATTTTTCAAACGCCTTTTTTTTGGAAAAAAAACGGTTTCATGAATTAAAAAATAAGAAAACAGTAAAGTTAGCCCAATTTTTTTATATAATATGAAAGATGATGTTACGCCGAGTAAATAGATACCAAACATGTCACGCTTTAAAATTGCGCACAACCGTGGAATGGCGCCAAACTTCGGTACTTAATAATCTCCATAGGCGACGCTTTAATATTTTTTACTGGTTACCAGTTTAGAGTTACGGAGGAGGTCTAGTGCTAGAATTGTTGCACGCGCTCTAACGCACGCGGCGATACCTCACATGTGTGGTTTGAGCGGCGTTTACATATGCGGGCGGGACTTGCGTGTGCGTTAGCTTCTGATCGCGAGCTACAGGGGACAGGGGCGTTTTAATTATTTTTTTTTTATTTATTTTTTTTTATTTTACTTAATTTTTTTTATTTTTACACTTTTTTAAAAAAAAAAATTTGGATCACTTTTATTCCTATTACAAGGAATGTAAACATCCCTTGTAATAGGAATGTATGTGACAGGTCCTCTTTATGGAGAGATGTGGGGTCAATAAGACCCCACATCTCTCCTCCAGGCTGGAAAGCATGAGATCGGTAAAAAATTTTTTACCGATCTCATGCTGACAGCCGCGATCGCGGCTTTGTTTACTTCCGGGTACCGGGCGTGACGTCATAACGTCGCGCCCGGGCCTCCGACGGTCATAGAGATGACTGGTGACCATCTGGTCACCGGAAATCTCTATGCTCGTCATCCGGCGGCAAGCGATTCTTTCTCCGGGCCCCCGATGGCACGGGAGAGCCCGGAGAAGCACCGGATGGCGGCGGGAGGGGGGGGACGTCCCCTCCCGCTGCCTATAAGAACGATCAGGCGGCGGAACTGCCGCTATGATCATTCTTATGGTGCACAGAATCGCCGGCCGGTAAAAATGATATCTGAATGATGCCAATAGCTGCACGCATCATTCAGATATCACCACTCAAAGTCAAGGACGTCATATGACGTCCTTGGTCGGCAAGTGGTTAAATAGCTTTTTTTCTTGCAAAAATGACACTTTGTGCAGGGACAGTTCTAAGCACGGGAAACACGCACCCCTTCACAGGCATACTATACACACACCCCAGGTACGAAATGTAAAGGAATATTACACTTTTATTGTTTCACATTAAAGTGGGGTTGCAACCAAAAAACAAAAAGGGGCTTAAAAATCATAAAAAAAATAAAAAAAAAATAATTGGAAAAAAAATTTTTTTTTACTCACCTCTAAATGCCTGTTGCTAGGGGGTCCCTCGAAGTCTGCCACCTTCATTGCCCGGGCTAAAAGTCACTTCCTGTAGGCAACGCACAGTCATCTGGGACATGTCATGTGTCCCAGATGAGTGAGCGTCGAATCACGGCGCACGGCGCCGCTCGCGCATGCGCAGTGGGTGCCCGGCTGTGAAGCCCAGCCGGGTTCCCACATTAAGAATGCCGGTGTCGTGAGCGGAGCGGGGAACGAGGGGGGGGTCTCGTTCCCCCGCATCGCTGGACCCCGGGACAGGTAAGTGTCCGATTATTAAAAGTCAGCAGCTGCAGTATTTGTAGCTGCTGACTTTTAATTTTTTTTTTTGCCCGGCCCTCCACTTTAAGCATTATTAAAATCACTGCTCCTAAAAAAACGGCCTTTTAAAAAAAAAAAAAATTTGCATTGATACATGTCCCCTGGGGCAGGACCCGGGTCCCCAAACACTTTTTATGACAAAAACTTGCATATTAGCCTTTAAAAATAGCACTTTTGATTTTGAACGTTCGAGTCCCATAGACTTTTATAGGGTTCTAAAGTTCACACCAGCTTTAGGTCTGTTCGCAGGTTCTGGTGCGAACCGAACAGGGGGTGTTCGGCTCATCCCTAGTCACAAGGAACACTGTGATATCATAGAAAGGTTTAAAATAATAATAAAAAAAATGTAAATTGTCATTAGGACAATGAGGTATTTTTCTGATGCCTAAAATGACAAGCCCATCAGTAGAGCCCAGAGCATGACAAGTGTTCATCACTGGGGTCGAGCATGTCATGTGTTCATCATTAATAACAGTGACCATCACAGGTCCCTTTTGCCCAGCAAATTAATTATTTGCTGGGCAATACAGATGCTGCTTTTTGTTGCTTCTGAACATGGAATAATTAGCTGAATATTTGTATGTTTAGTGCTACCACTTGAGGGAAGGAAGGAAGTAATTGGGTCCCAGTACCCCTCCAGTGGCTGCCTACCCTGTTACCAGTCCCGATATCTCACCAACAAACTCAACCTCTAGTTGAGAGGGCTCTTTACTGTTGATTGCTGAACACAGTATAGTACTGGAAAGAGGGTGTCATGTACCTTGGCTGGAGGCCAAGCTGGCGAGAGAATTTCCCTTTTGGCTCTGGTCTGAGCACCCCTGAATGTGGTGACAGGGGTGCAAGGCTCAAATAAGCATGGGTGCCGGTATCTTGGTAGCAGGTGATTGCCACAACCAGAGATGTGGTCAAGGTGAGCCTGAGTTATACAGGGTGAGGCAGCAGCATGGTCAGGAAACAGGCTGAGGTCAGTACCAGGGAAGCAGGCAGAGGTAAGCCGTGGGCGATATCTAAAATCCACAGAGCAAGGTCAGGAACGAGCCGGGTCAGCAACGGAAGATCAGTCATCAAAAGCAGGAACAAAGAAACACAGGCTTATGGGAGAGCTGAAGAACATCCAGCGATTATCAAAAACCATAGTCTCCTTTAACACCCAAAGCACAAAAAAAAACAGAGGGCATCTTCTTGTGAATTTCAACAGCAACAGGCCCTTTAGTAGCATCCTCAAAGTAGCACTGGTACTAAGGGTATGGTCAAGTACCCTATGTCTCTGTAAGAGCAGTTAAAGCTATATATAACTATAACTATAGCACCCTGGCTCAACAGTTTCACAATAACTAAAGTTGTAGGCAATGGGCCTTTCTCACAATTTCCAAGAGGCAACTTTTGGCCAGATCCCCTGCAACACTCCTCAGTAGGAGAACCGTCCTCCAGCCTCAACAGGTGCTTCTTCTTCGTACTTCCAGCCCATAACACATGCTGGGGCCTAGCACCTTCTCATTCATTGTCCTCTTCCTAGGAGAATCCCAAGGGGGGCAAGCCCTCTAAACCCTCAAGTCCAATCGCTGTCAAAGGTTTGTAGACTTCACCTCCGTAACATCTATAAAATTCGCCCCTTTTTAACAAATGAAACCACCAAGCTCCTCATTCACTCTCTCGCCTTGACTACTGCAACTCCCTTCTCATTGGCTTGGCTCTCCATAGGCTATTCCCTCTTCAGTCTATCATGAATGCTGCTGCCAGACTTATCCACATTACCAACCGTTCAGTGTCTGCCAACCCTCTCCTCCAATCCCTACACTGGTCTCCATTCAGTGTCTGCCAACCCTCTCCTCCAATCCCTACACTGGCTCCCAATCACCCAGCGAATTAAATTAAAAATACTATCCACAACTTACAAAGCCATCCACAACTCTTCCCCGAGCTACATCACCAATCTTGTCTCAAAACATATCCCAAACCGTCCTCTCCGCTCTTCTCAAGACCTCCTACTGTCAAGCTCTCTCGTTTCCTCCTCCCAATGCTCATCTCCAGGATTTCTCTAGAGCCTCTCCCATCTTCTGGAACTCGCTGTCTCAACCTGTCCGGCTATCCCCTACTCTAGCTACCTTCAGGCGATCCCTGAAAACTCATCTCTTCAGGGAAGCCTATCACGTCTCCAACTAATCTTTTACAACTTCCATCAGCTCATTCCCCACAGTTACAACCTTTTGCACCACCTCCCCCACCCTATTAGATTGTAAGCTCTTCTGAGCAGGGCCCTCTTAATCCTCTTGCATTTTATTGTATTATAACTGTATTGTCTCCCTTTTATATTGTAAAGTGCTGCGTAAACTGTTGGCGCTATATAAATCCTGTAATAATAATAATAATCATAATAATAAACCTTTACCCTCTCCCAAGCCGTACCTTCTGAATCCACACTTCATGGGTTCACTGGATTAGATGAACATCCATAACTCTAGAGGTGGACCCTCCACACTAGTTGTTGGAACATCCTTCCACCAACAGTCAGGATCAATACACTAGGTTTATGTAGAACCTGTAGAACCCAGGAGAAATTGATCTCAGCTCAGCTGGTTACAGCTCAGATGTAAACACACTAAACCTTATTATTTTCCAAGACAGGGGTACTACATACCATTTATTATATTCCTGTATAACTTCCTTTAACACAGTGAAGACGTTTTAGTTTCTTTTGACTCACCTCACTGTAAACTGGTTATAGTTTTTCTATATATGGATTAAATAAAAATAAAAAAAGGTGATGACGTTTCGTAGAAATGGGAGGGCAGAGATGACGAATGGGTTTGCCTTCCTATATAAATAGAAAGACCAGCTTCCTGTCATGTCAGTTAATCTCTAACACTTTGACCACATCTGCTGGTCCCGCATGGTCTATGAACCCGGCCGACTATGGTGGACTCTGTGACTTACGCTGATCTTCAATTCAAGGCTGGCACAGGTAAAGGTGATTTCTTTGACCATTTTCTATTTTCAGTCAGATAGAAAAATATCACATTTACAGTAAAGTACCAACCCCCCCCCCCCCAAAACAAAAACCCAAAGAACTCTAAACCCAGAGTTGATCCAGAGGAACGCAAGAGCTAAATTGCTCCTACTGGGGGAAAAAAAACACCTTTAATCCCAGCTACTCTCTGGATCAACAAATAATAAAGAATATTAATAGCCAGATATGTTTGGTGAATTCTGAAACACATCCAGCCTTTACAAAACCAATTTACAGAGCTGGGACTAGAAGCAATCCATGCATGATATAAAAATATGTTATATTATATATTATATAATCATTTATATCATAATTATATTATAGAATATGTATATTATAAAATGTTTATGTTTATATATCTATTTTATTTAAATATATAAATAATAAATATAAAAATATATTTTATTTTAAATAAATTTATGTTATAATCAATAAATAATAATTAGATATAATAGTTGTTTATATTATATATGTATATAATATAATATAACAGACATGATATTAAAATGACACTTGAAACAAAAAACTTAATTATATAATATAATACATGTTTTAATTATGTAAATATAAAGAAATGTAGACATATCTAGAAATATTTTATTAAATTAAAATAAAGGCTAAACATTTAAAGAAACTTTATAGATACAGTGGTGTGAAAAAGTGTTTGCCCCCTTCCTCATTTCCTGTTCCTTTGCATGTTTGTCACACTTAAGTGTTTCGGAACATCAAACCAATTTAAACAATAGTCAAGGACAACACAAGTAAACACAAAATGCAATTTGTAAATGAAGGTGTTTATTATTAAAGGTGAAAAAAAATCCAAACCATCATGGCCCTGTGTGAAAAAGTGATTGCCCCCTAAACCTAATAACTGGTTGGGCCACCCTTAGCAGCAACAACTGCAACCAAGCGTTTGCGATAACGTGCAATGAGGCTTTTACAGCGTCCTGGAGGAATTTTGGCCCACTCATCTTTGCAGAATTGTCCTAATTCAGTTACATTAGAGGGTTTTCGAGTAGGAATGGCCTTTTTAAGGTCATACCACAACATCTCAATAGGATTCAGGTCAGGACTTTGGCTAGGCCACTCCAAAGTCTTCATTTTGTTTTTCTTCAGCCATTCGGTGGTGGACTTGCTGGTGTGTTTAGGATCATTGTCCTGCTGCAGAACCCAAGTTCGTTTCAGCTTGAGTACACGAACAGATGGTCGGACATTCTCCTTCAGGATCTCTTGGTAGACAGCAGAATTCATAGTTCCTTTTATCACGGCAAGTCTTCCAGGTCCTGAAGCAGCAAAACAGCCCCAGACCATCACACTACCACCACCATATTTTACTGTTGGTATAATGTTCTTTTTCTGAAATGCAGTGTTCCTTCTACGCCAGATATACTTGGACACACACCTTCCAAAGAGTTCCACTTTTGTCTCATCGGTCCACAGAATGTTGTCCCAAAAGTCTTGGGGATCATCAAGATGTGTTGTGGAGAAATTGAGACGAGCTTTGATGTTCTTTTTGCTCAGCAGTGGTTTTCTCCTTGGAACTCTGCCATGCAGGCCATTTTTGCCCAGTCTTTTCCTGATGGTGGAGGCATGAACACTGACCTTAACTGAGGCAAGTGAGGCCTGCAGTTCCTTGGACGTTGTTGTGGGGTCTTTTGTGACCTCTTGGATGAGTCGTCGCTGCGCTCTTGGGGTAATTTTGGGCGGCCGGCCACTCCTGGGAAGGTTCACCACTGTTCCATGTCTTCGCCATTTGTGGATAATGGCTCTCACTGTGGTTCGCTGGATTCCCAAAGCTTTGGAAATGGCTTTATAACCCTTTCCAGACTGATAGATCTCAATTACTTTCTTTCTCAATTGTTCCTGAATTTCTTTGGGTCTCGGCATGATGTGTAGCTTTTAAGGATCTTCTGGTGGACCTTACTGTGTCAAGCAGCTCCTATTTAAGTGATGCCTTGATTGTGAACAGGTGTGGCAATAATCAGGCCTGGGTGTGGCTAGAGAAATTGAACTCAGGTGTGGACAACCACAGTTATAGTATGTTTTAACAAGGGGGACAATCACTTTTTCACACAGGGCCATGATGGTTTGGATTTTTTTTCACCTTTAATAATAAACACCTTCATTTACAAATTGCATTTTGTGTTTACTTGTGTTGTCCTTGACTATTGTTTAAATTGGTTTGATGTTCCGAAACACTTAAGTGTGACAAACATGCAAAGGAACAGGAAATGAGGAAGGGGGCAAACACTTTTTCACACCACTGTATATATATATATATATATATATATATATACACACGCACATACACACTATATATTTATTTTTTATATATATATATATATATATATATATATATATATATTGTGGCAGAGCGAGGCTCTGTCCCTCTGAAAATGGGGTTAAATTGGACACAGAGTCTGCATATCAGCGGATTGCAGAACTACAGAGTGTAGATTTGAAACAGAGAAAACTGCTCTGGCAGTTTTCTCCAGATCTTGCTACTTCTGGAAGGGGTTCTGTAGTTTGGAGATCTTTCAGAGTCTTGGGTGGGATGGGATCTCCAACCCTGTGTCCGGGTCTTGAGGACAGCCAGCAGGGTGTGTACCCAGCTGCACACAGACCATATAACGAGGGGCTGGTGAGAGCAGAAGGGGGAAGGAAGGTGGAGCAGTGGCTGCTAGTGAGAGACTCTGTGTGAAGATAGACGCTGTGTGCGTCCAAGGAGCCAGAAGCTGTGTGCATTGAGGGGCTTGAAGCTGTGTGCGTCCAAGGAGCCCAAAGCTGTGTGCGTGGAAGGGCTTGAAGCTGTGTGCGGCCAAGGAGCCTAAGACTGTGTGCATCCAGGCAGCTCGTTTGAGGGGCAAGTACCTATAGCAGCAGTACTGTTGAAGAGTAGCCAGGTGGGCTAGCATTTTCATTTGGATTTTGTGTATTTAATTGAAGCTTTGACCCCTGCGTGAGATTCCTGGATGGACTTTTGTTTTGTTTTTTTTTCCCTTTAATGAACGTGGGTAACCAGGCCCTTAAACATAAATGCCTGTCTGATGTAGACTCACTGCACCAAAACGCATCTATCCACCTGAGCTAAACACCCCAATGTCACAAGTGGTGGAGAATGCGGGCATGTAGATGGTGGAATCCGGGTCCCTGCTCCAGGGTGAGTCGCATCAGTGACTACTGCTAGCTGTGTGTGGCAGCCAGGCGAACAGCATTGCACAGTTTATTTGATGGACTGTATTGCATGCAGGTTGTGTACCTGTGAAAGAAGTATCAAACAGTTTTTTTTTTCTCTCCTCTGCTTGAGAACTGTTACAAGTTGCTGTGTGCAAGATTGCAAGGATGGGGCAGTCAAAACAGAAAATGGAAGCAATCCTTGCTGAAGCAAGGGAAAGGGTTCTATGGCTAGAGGATATTTCACCACATGCTCCAGCCACACCAGAGAATTGGTCCAAGTCTGAAATCTCTGTGACCTGGGGTAAATTAATCATTCCAACCCCAGTTAAAAGGGAAGTGAAAGAGGTTGCCCCTGGCAACAGGAAGCCAGGTGGACAACAGCGTGTGGAAAGGAGGAACATGGTCGTCTGTGGAAGCAACGTCCAGGCCAACAGGGATGTCGGGGATCCAAGGAGTCTGTCTGCTGATGGTCGTCACCAGTGGAGTCCTCAAGAGTGGTATCCCATGGCAACAGAGAGCCAGGTATTGAGGAGATGCCAAGAAAGTAAAGTTCAGCATACAGTATCGTGCTTGGAGTGTGGTCAAGAGGGGCATGGAATCTTTACTTGCCCAAGGTTCTGGAACACCGCTGAGGAGTCTGGAAAGGCTGCAGTGTCATCCTGTGGCCACACAGAGGAAGTAGCTGGTATGGATGCAGCTGAGAGACAGCGCACTCAAGTGAAGGGTATGGTGCCAGCCACTAGGGATGGGCCCGGTGTTCGATTCAAACCCATGTTCGAATCGAACATCGGCCGTTTGTCCGCTCGTCGAGCCCAGAACTATGTGGGCCGTTCGCATCAAATTCGTGTGATGCGAACGGTCCACGATGCACTGCGCCAGTCGCAGTGCATTGCTGGCTGATGATTGGCCAAGCATGCACTGTGACCCCGCATGCTTGGTAAATCATAGATCCAGCGCCGAGGAGAGCAATAATTGGCCACAGGCAGGATGCCTGTGGCCAATTATAGCTCAGGGGGTTTAGTACACGCCCCACACTATATAAGGCCGCCGCGCCGACGGCCTCATGTAGTGTGTTCCGGCGTTAGGAACAGTGAGAGACTGTACTGTACAGTACAGTGTCTGCTTGTGCATTATCTGCTGTTGTGATTCATCTGCATTATCTGCTTGTGGATTCTGGGGATTAGTGTAGGGAAAGAGGAAAAATAGGCAGGGTAGTTTATTCTTCTCAGTGCTGTTCTCAATCTCTACCAATCCAGCCATCTGCAGGAGTAGTTAGTGTGTGTGCGTGCTGTGTTAATATAGCACAGCAGTAGCACACTAAACCACCTTTCCCTGTATCTGCTCTTCTGGCATGTTGTCATCTAAGGCAGCCAGCTAGCCAGCCATCTGCAGGAGTGTGTGTGCTCTGTGACTATAGCACAGCACACTAAACCACATTACGCTGTATCTGCTCTTCTGGCGTGTTGTCATCTAAGGCAGGCAGCCAGCTAGCCAGCCAGCCATCTGCAGGAGTGTGTGTGTGTGTGTGCTCTGTGACTATAGCACAGCCAGGGGAGGGCTGGCAGCCTTAGGCCTGGGGGCAAGTCCAGTCAAGTGGCCCATTGAACCACTGAATCAGCTCACCATCCATCTACACCACATTCCCTGTACAGAGAGAGAGGGAGACTGCTCCACATTGCCCCAGAGAGAGAGAGACTGCTTGACATTGCCTGCAGAGAGAGAGACCGCTTTATACTGCCTGCACAGAGAGAGAGACCGCTTCACACTGCCTGCACAAAAAGAGACCGCTTCACACTGCCTGCACAAAAAGAGACCGCTTCACACTGCCTGCACAAAAAGAGACTGCCTGCACAGAAAGAGACCGCTTCACACTGCCTGCACAGAGAGAGAGAGACCGCTTCACACTGCCTGCACAGAGAAAGAGAGACCGCTTCACACTGCCTGCAGAGAGAGAGACCGCTTCACACTGCCTGCAGAGAGAGAGACCGCTTCACACTGCCTGCAGAGAGAGAGACCGCTTCACACTGCCTGCAGAGAGAGAGACCGCTTCACACTGCCTGCAGAGAGAGAGACTGCTTCACACTGCCCACACAGAGAGAGACAGACAGCTTCACATTGCCTGCACAGAGAGAGAGAGAGACCACTTCACACTGCCTGCACAGAGAGAGAGAGAGACCACTTCACACTGCCTGCACAGAGAGAGAGACCGCTTCACACTGCCTGCACAGAGAGAGAGACCGCTTCACACTGCCTGCACAGAGAGAGAGAGAGAGACCACTTCACACTGCCTGCACAGAGATAGAGAGAGACCGCTTCACACTGCCTGCAGAGAGAGAGAGACTGATTCACACTACCTGCACAGAGATAGAGAGAGAGACCACTTCATACTGCCTGTACAGAGAGAGAGACCACTTCAAACTGCCTGCACAGAAAGAGACCGCTTCACACTGCCTGCACAGAGAGAGAGAGAGCGATACCACTTCATACTGCCTGTACAGAGAGACCGTTCACACTGCCTGCACAGAGAGAGAGACTGCTTCACAATGCCTGCAGAGAGAGACCGCTTCGCACTGCCTGCAGAGAGAGACCGCTTCGCACTGCCTGCAGAGAGAGAGAGAGAGAGACCGCTTCACACTGCCTGCACAGAGAGAGAGACTGCTTCACACTGCCTGCACAGAGAGAGAGAGACTGCTTCACACTGCCTGCACAGAGAGAGAGACTGCTTCACACTGCCTGCACAGAGAGAGAGACTGCTTCACACTGCCTGCACAGAGAGAGAGACTGCTTCACACTGCCTGCAGAGAGAGAGACCTTCACACTGCCTGCACAGAGAGAGAGACTGCTTCACACTGCCTGCAGAGAGAGACCGCTTCGCACTGCCTGCAGAGAGAGAGAGAGAGAGACCGCTTCACACTGCCTGCACAGAGAGAGAGAGAGAGAAAGACCACTTCACACTGCCTGCACAGAGATAGAGAGAGACCACTTCACACTGCCTGCAGAGAGAGAGACCGCTTCACACTGCCTGCAGAGAGAGAGAGAGAGAGACCGCTTCACACTGCCTGCACAGAGATAGAGACCACTTCATACTGCCTGTACAGAGAGAGAGACCAGTTCACACTGCCTGCACAGAAAGAGACTGCTTCACACTGCCTGCACAGAGAGAGAGAGAGAGAGAGAGAGAGACCACTTCATACTGCCTGTACAGAGAGACCACTTCACACTGCCTGCACAGAAAGAGACCACTTCACACTGCCTGCACAGAGAGAGAGAGACCGCTTCACACTGCCTGCACAGAGAGAGAGAGACCACTTTACACTGCCTGCACAGAGAGAGAGAGACTGCTTTACACTGCCTGCACAGAGAGAGAGACCGCTTTACACTGCCTGCACAGAGAGAGAGACCGCTTCACACTGCCTGCAGAGAGAGAGACCGCTTCACACTGCCTGCAGAGAGAGAGACTGCTTCACACTGCCTGCAGAGAGAGAGAAAGAGTCTGCTTCACACTGCCTGCACAAAGATAGAGAGAGACCACTTCACACTGCCTACACAGAGAGAGAGAGACCGTTTCACACTGCATGCAGAGGGAGAGACTGCTTAACACTGCCTGCAGAGAGAGAGACCGCTTCGCACTGCCTGGAGAGAGAGGGAGAGAGAGAGAGAGAGACTGCTTCACAGTGCCTGCACAGAGAGAGACCGCCGTTAAAACAATGGTAAAGCTCCACTAGAACGAGCAGCACTTTACCACTACCGCCCCAGTGTGAAAGTACCCTTAGATATTAGATATGCAAACAAAAAGGTGAGAGCCCATCTAATACCTACAGAGAGTAATGGAAATAAGGAGTTCAAAGTGAACCACCGTGCCATTACCTGCAGGGACTGGCATTTAGGGGGTTAAAACAGGCAGGGATTAAATGTGATATCAACTCCTCACTGCCTGTCAAATGCCTCTGAAAAGTGACCTGAGCATGGATCACTTTTCAGAGGAGTGGCAGTGCCTGCTTCAAGTGAATACAAGCCTTTGGGCTCACACTGATGTGCTGCAGTTTGGCTGCAGTGCGGGTGTACTGGCGGGTTTCACAGTCCCTCAGACTTATTTTAGGTTACACATTTTTGCTGCATTTTCTGAAAGTGCACCAAAGATGCAGCATGCAGGACGTTTTGTGCACTTTCAGAACATGCAGTAAAAATGTGCAACCTCTATGGGGCCAGGGGCAACATGCATGAAAACTGACAGTACACCAGCACTGCAGCCAAACTGCAGCATGCCAGTGTGAGCCCACATCATACCAGCTAGGAGGGCAAGGTACTGCACAGACAGCTAGAAAAAAAAAACTCTTTGGCTGCAGAGAGGGGGAGGGAGGAGGAGCTCACTTACTTGGATGGTCCCAGACTCCCAGGAGACTCACTGTATTCCAGCCGACTGCTCAGATTGAACTTTCCCGCCCACACATCCTCTTCACAGAGAGCACACGGGCTGCCTGGACTGTGGGCGGGGAAAGAGAGCAGGTCCAGCCTCTGCCAGCCATTCATGTGGAGGAGGGAGGGGCTGGGTGGGGCTGGGCGGGGCTGTGCTGTGTAACACAGAACTGTAGCCCTGATAAGAAGACATCGCTGGCTCACAGTACAAGACTCGGCCAGCTCAAGAACTGCGCATGTGCGGTTTTGAGCTGACGACACGGCAGCCTTTGCCACAGCATATTAGAGCAGCCCAGGGGGGCAATTGCATCCCTGCCCCCCGGCCCAGCCCGCCCCTGAGCACAGCACACTAAACCACATTACGCTGTATCTGCTCTTCTGGCGTGTTGTCATCTAAGGCAGGCAGCCAGCTAGCCAGCCAGTCAGCCATCTGCAGGAGTGTGTGTGCTCTGTGACTATAGCACAGCACACTAAACCACATTATGCTGTATCTGCTCTTCTGGTGTGTTGTCATCTAAGGCAGGCAGCCAGCTAGCCATCTGCAGGAGTGTGTGTGTGTGTGTGTGTGCTCTGTGACTATAGCACAGCACAGTAAACTACATTACGCTGTATCTGCTTTTCTGGTATGTTGTCATCTAAGGCAGGCCGCCAGCTAGCCAGCCAGCCAGCCATCTGCAGGAGTGTGTGTGTGTGTGTGCTCTGTGACTATAGCACATCACACTAAACTACATTACGCTGTATCTGCTCTTCTGGCCTGTTGTCATCTAAGGCAGGCAGCCAGTCAGCCATCTGCAGGAGTGTGTATGTGTGTGTGTGTGTGCTCTGTGACTATAACACAGCACACTAAACCACATTACCCTGTATCTGCCCTTCTGGCCTGTTGTCATCTAAGGCAGCCATCTGCAGGAGTTAGTGTGTGTGTGCTGTGTGACTCCAGCACAATATACACTACCCATTACAATGTCTGGAAGACCAACAAGGAGGGCAGACAGTCACGAGCCAAGAAAACAGGGCAAGCAGGCTCTGTGTCTAGAGACAACAGTGCTGGTCGTGGACATGGTGCATCGTCATCAGCACGTGGCCATGGGACACGCTTGTCAAGTCTGTCAGATTTTTGGACAGCAAAGGTCCGATGGAGCCCACACATGATCAAATTGTCTGACGGATTTGTTCCGTCGGACCTTTGCTGTCGAAAAGTCCGTTCGTGTGTACACGGCGTAAAAGGTAAGAAAGACAGAAAGCAGGAACTTTCACAAGCTGAGCGCTGAGCTTCTAATGCTTAAATAGAGAGCTGGAGCGGTACAGCCAATTAGGAGGGAGGAGACAGAGCAGCTAGGGCTGATCATTGATAATTAGTCATGATGCTGCCAGTGGGAGCCCACCACCGATGGCCAGTCAGGGCAGGATCGTGTTCAGCTGGGTGGTTGAGCAGCCACTGGTCATACAGGAGCGTGACAAAGGAGAGTGAGCACATCCAGCTCGCTTTCAGAGTTTAACTATTTATTTCTTTATTCACTCATTAGTATTCAAAGGATCTTCTGGAGCACGGAGGAAGTCCAGAAATCCTGTAGATCCAGAAGAAGTGGACGGCGACCTTCCAGCGACAACATGCAGAGGTATGACTTCCTGGTAGCATTGCGTCTTCAGTATAGAGAATTAGAAGGATTTAGGGCCTGCTCACACCTGTGTGTTGCGGCAATTCAGCAAGAAGCACAATGCAATGTCATTTATTCTGAATGGTACCAGAACGCACCATCAGAATGGACCTGTAGTGCACTGTGGTGAAAATAAAAGCAGAGTGATTACTCATGTGTTGGAGCCCATTCAAAATTAGACATGTGCACAACAGAAAAATTTGTTTATTTTCGTTTTGTTTCTTTCGTTTCCGTTGATTCGTAACGATTCGTAAATTCGTAAGTCATCGGTGTTCGTATTCGTAACGATTCGTATTTTCGTAAGAGTTATTTTTTTCGTTTTTCCGTTAGTTTAATTTTCGTTTATTCGAAATTCGGACGCATTCGTATCTTCGTAGATTTAGTTACATTCGTACTTTCGTTAGATTGATTTATTCGTACTTTCGTAACATTGTTTTCGTAGATTCGTAATCGGAGCATAATTCATAATGTTATGTAATGTGTATGCTATTATTACATTTTAGGAGACACGGAAAATTAAGAATCGGAAAAAAAGGTTACGAATGTACGATTTTTTTCGTTCAATCCATTCGAAGCACGTTAAGCAGCGCCATTGTAAGGGACACGGAAATTTACGAATCCAAAAAAAAAAAAAAAAAAAAGTTACGAATGTACGAATTTTTTCGTTCAATCCATTCGAAGCACGTTAAGCAGCGCCATTGTAAGGGACACGGAAAATTACGAATCGAAAAAAAAAAAGTTACGAATGTACAAATTTTTTCGTTCAATCCATTCGAAGCACGTTAAGCAGCGCAGTAAGGGACACGGAAAATTCCGAATTGAAAAAAAAAAAAAAAAGTTACGAATGTACGAATTTTTTCGTTCAATCCATTCGAAGCACGTTAAGCAGCGCCATTGTAAGAGACACGGAAAATTACGAATCGAAAAAAAAAAAAAAAAAAAGTTACGATTGTACGATTTTTTTCGTTCAATCCATTTGAAGCACGTTAAGCAGCGCCATTATAAGAGACATGCAAAATTACGAATTGAAAAAAAAAAAAAAATAAGTTACGAATGTACAAATTTTTTCGTTCAATCCATTCGAAGCACGTTAAGCAGCGCCATTGTAAGAGACACGGAAAATTACGAATCGCAAAAAAAAAAAAGTTACGAATGTACAAATTTTTTCGTTCAATCCATTCGAAGCACATTAAGCAGCGCCATTGTAGGAGACACGGAAAAAAAAAAAACGAATCAAATTTTTTTTTTAAAAAGTTATGAATGTACGAATTTTTTTCGTTCAGTCCATTCGAAGCACGTTAAGCAGCGCCATTGTAAGGGACACGGAAAATTACCAATTCAACGAAAAAAAAAGTTACGAATGTACGAATTTTTTCGTTCATTTTGATTTTCGTTGTTCCTGTTTTCGTTTTTCGGATTTCCTTCTTTCGTAGTTTCGTTGTTTCTAATTTTGGTTATTTCGGATTTTCATTGTTTTTCGGATTCGTTCGATTCGAACGATTCGTTATTCGTTAAAATTTTTAGCGAATCGTTCGTTCATTCGTACGATAACGAATGAACGAATATAACGAAAAAAAATGTAAAAAAATTAAATTGCACATGTCTATTCAAAATGAACTGTCTTTGATAACACAGCGCACTGCACTGCATGATGTGAATGGGCCTTGAGAGAGAGACAACTAAATGTCCCATCATTGTGTATTTCCAGATATCCAGATTATGAAAGCGATCATTGCGGCTCTCAGTCTTCTGTGTCTAATACTTCTGATGGTCATCGGAATTACTTTCTGCGGTAAGAGAGTTATTAAAGGCAACTACAGGAGTGACGGCAGAAAAAGACAAGGTGGTCCGTCATGTCTGCCCCTTTTTTCCTTTTTTTTTTTCTAAAGCTGGTGTAGCAGACCCCTGACCTCCAGGAGCAGGCAGAGTACCTCCGAAGGAAGGAAGGGCAAGAGCAGGGGCGGACTGACCATTCGGCCACTCGGGCACTGCCCGAGGGCCCTGGGCCACTAGGGGGCCCCATCAGGGTTGCCAGCCTCGGTAAAACCAGGGACAGTATGTAAAAATCTGTGTTTTTTTTTACATCTGTCTCTGAAATGTCCCTTACCGACATCCTTTTGGTCTAAAAATCCTGAGATTATAGCTGCCCCGCCTCTCCAGTACCTTCTCAGCCAATAGAAACATGTCTGTGTATACTGTGTATACATGTATGTGTATTCTGTGTGATTGTATACTGTGTGTGTGTCTACTGTGTGGCCCCATAATCTCTGATTGCCTGGGGGCCACATAATCTCCTATTGCCCGGGGGCCCCATGAGTTGTCAGTCCGACCCTGGGCCAGAGTTTCACCAGGGAGAGTCCATAGCTAAAATGGGGGTCTATCAGGCTCTTTCTACCTTTTAAAGGTTTTATTTCTCATCACACGCAAGGATGGAGATTTAGGGATCCAAGATACCCAGTAGACATGGGCGCCGTCAAAAAATTTGTTTTGTTTCGTTACGTTTTTCGTTTCGTAAGAAAAAAAAAATTGTATTTCATAGTTTGTGTACGAAATTCAATTTGGATTCGTACGAAATACGAATTTTCGTTAGATTCGTAAACTTTTTGTTAAAATAAAAAAAGTTCATTATGATGAATTTATCATTATGAGGGGCTCCCACCATCCCTGTGCTGTGCTCATTATGAGGGGCTCCCACCATCCCTGTGCTGTGCTCATTATGAAGGGCTCCCACCATCCCTGTGCTGTGCTCATTATGAGAGGTTCCCACCATCCCTGTGCTTACTTCCCGGGTCTGTACACCTGCTGTGCCCATTATGAGGGGTTCCCACCATCCCTGTGCTGAGTTCCCGGGTCTGTACACCTGCTGTGCCCATTATGAGGGGTTCCCACCATCCCTGTGCTGAGTTCCCAGGTCTGTACACCCGCTGTGCCCATTATGAGGGGTTCCCACCATCCCTGTGCTGAGTTCCCGGGTCTGTACACCCGCTGTGCCCATGATGAGGGGTTCCCACCATCCCTGTGCTGAGTTCCCGGGACTGTACACCCGCTGTGCCCATGATGAGGGGTTCCCACCATCCCTGTGCTGAGTTCCCGGGTCTGTACACCCGCTGTGCCCATTATGAGGGGTTCCCACCATCCCTGTGCTGAGTTCCCGGGTCTGTACACCCGCTGTGCCCATTATGAGGGGTTCCCACCATCCCTGTGCTGAGTTCCCGGGTCTGTACACCTGCTGTGCCCATTATGAGGGGTTCCCACCATCCCTGTGCTGAGTTCCCAGGTCTGTACACCCGCTGTGCCCATTATGAGGGGTTCCCACCATCCCTGTGCTGAGTTCCCAGGTCTGTACACCCGCTGTGCCCATTATGAGGGGTTCCCACCATCCCTGTGCTGAGTTCCAGGGTCTGTACACCCGCTGTGCCCATTATGAGGGGTCCCCACCATCCCTGTGCTGAGTTCCCGGGTCTGTACACCCGCTGTGCCCATTATGAGGGGTTCCCACCATCCCTGTGCTGAGTTCCCGGGTCTGTACACCCGCTGTGCCCATTATGAGGGGTTCCCACCATCCCTGTGCTGAGTTCCCGGGTCTGTACACCCGCTGTGCCCATTATGAGGGTTTCCCACCATCCCTGTGCTGAGTTCCCGGGTCTGTACACCCGCTGTGCCCATGATGAGGGGTTCCCACCATCCCTGTGCTGAGTTCCCGGGACTGTAACACCCGCTGTGCCCATTATGAGGGGTTCACACCATCCCTGTGCTGAGTTCCCGGGTCTGTACACCCGCTGTGCCCATTATGAGGGTTCCCACCATCCCTGTGCTGAGTTCCCGGGTCTGTACACCCGCTGTGCCCATTATGAGGGGTTCCCACCATCCCTGTGCTGAGTTCCAGGGTCTGTACACCCGCTGTGCCCATTATGAGGGGTTCCCACCATCCCTGTGCTGAGTTCCTGGGTCTGTACACCCGCTGTGCCCATTATGAGGGGTTCTCACCATCCCTGTGCTGTGCTGACTTCCTGGGTTTTTAACTTTTAGGTTCGTTAACTTTTCGTAACAATAACAAATTTTCTTTATGAATTTGGATCTGGAATTCGTAAACGAAATTTCGTATTTTGTACGGAATTCGTATGCATAAAAATTCGTATTTCGGATTCGTACGAAACTAATCGCACATGTCTGATACTTAGAGAAAGACTTGCAGGCTTCCCAGATCCGTGTTCAGCTACACAGTATAAAGAGCCAGCAACACTGTAGATAGCTTCTTGAGCTGGTCAACAAACTTCTCACTTTGTGCTGATTCCAATGCCCTCTGTACAACTTCCTAGGCCAGTGATGGCAAACCTATGGCACGCAGAGCCATCTCTGTGGGCACACGAGAGGGTCCAGGACAGAGCTAGAGGTCTCTCTCTCCTCTGAGCCCCCCATCCCTCTCTTTCAGCCCCCCCCTCTTTGTGTCCCCCTCTTTCTGTTCCCCCCTCTCTCTCAGTTCACCGCTCTCTCAGCATCTCTCTTGCACCCCTCTCTCTATCCCTCTTCTCTCTCTCTGTCCCTCTTCTCTCTCTCTGTCCCCCCTCCCTCTCTCTGTCCCCCCTCCCTCTCTCTGTCCCCCTCCCTCTCTCTGTCCCCCCCCTCCCTCTCTCTGTTCCTCCTCCCTCTCTCTGTTCCTCCTCTGTCTCTCAGCATTTCTCTCACGCCCCTCTCTCTCAGCCCCTCTCCCTTTCTCTGTTGCCCCTCTCTCTCTCACACCCCTCTCTTACACCCCTCCCTCTCTCTCAGCCCCCCTCCCTCTCTCAGCCCCCCCTCCCTCTCTCTGTTCCCTCTCTCTTTCAGCATATCTCTCACACCCCTCTCTCTCAGCCCCCCTCCCTCTCAGCCCACCTCCCTCTCTCTGTTCCCCCTCTCTCAGCATATCTCTCACACCCCTCTCTCTCAGCCCCCCTCCCTCTCAGCCCCCCTTCCTCTCAGCCCCCCTCCCTCTCTCTTTCCCCCTCTCTCAGCATATCTCACACCTCTCTCTCTCTCTCTCTCTCTCTCTCTCTCTGCCCCCCTCTCTCTCAGCCCCTCTCCCTCTCTCGGTTCCCTCTCTCTTTCAGCATATCTCTGCCCCCCTCTCTCTCTCTTGTGTGAATTGCCGTGTTGGCACTTTGCAACACAAAACCAATGTATTTATTTCAGTTTGGGCACTCGGGCTCAAAAAGGTTCGCCATCACTGTCCTAGGCTTTCATGACTCCTGTCCAAGAGAGTCACCAGGCCCCTGTGAGAAAACCTTCATCCTGGCTTCCTTCAGCGAGGTCCTCCTCCTGGCTCTCACCTTGGCACAGCTTCCCCATCAACAGGCAGAAAAGCCTTCTGGCTCTACTATCTTGACCATTTTCTTTTCTAATATCTATAGTTAAAGCCTCCTCCAACCTTCTAAATATGATTTCCTCCATCTTTTATTTTGGTTATAAAATGTTTGGACACAGATCACATCTACCGATTGGCTTGCCCTCTCCACAGTGATTGGAGGATCAATTCATAAACCTCTCAGAGTGGGATTTTAAAGGCAACAAAAACTACATTTATATAAAGTATATAAATTTATTGTACAAAAGGATAGAATTCTAGCATAATATACATATTTCACATACAGATATAAAAACAGCCTAACAGATGCTTGTAGATGATACGCATAAAGATGGGTGATAATTCCGACGCGTTTCCAAACGGCCTTAAAATTGCCAATCTTCCTCAGGGAATTTAGATCACCATCTACAGAGTATATCAAGAACACATTAATTACAAAGTGTTTTACAAAAATGGACTCTATCGTGACCCAAAGATCACCAATAAATTGTCACAAAGGTCAGAATTTATATATACTACATGTGTGGCATAAACTAACACACTTACATCAAAATACAAAGCATCAAATGTGGTATTGCTTCCCCGTGCACCTTCAGACCCAGGATCGATGCCAAAAAGTGGGACAAATGTTATTTTTTCTCTCTACAAGACGGCTTTAGAAAACACAGTTTCTATGGCTTAACTGACGTTTAACCGCTTCCCGACCGCCTCATGTAGATATACGCCTACAGAATGGCACGGGCAGGCAAAACCACGTATCCATACATCCCCTTTAATTTGCCCGGTCGCGACTCGCGGCCCGGTCGGGAGCTCCGTGACCCCAGCCGCGGGACCAGCGGACCCGATCGCCACTGGTGTCCCGCGATCGTGCTACGGAGCTAAAGAACGGGGGAGAGGTTTGTGTAAACAAACCTCTCCCCGCGCTTCCTACACTGACTGTCATTGATTGGCTGTTCCCGGTCATCGGGAAAGCCGATCAATGACGTCAGACGTCAGCCCCGCCAACTAATGTAAAAAAAAACACACACGTCAGAGCCCATAACCCCTCCCCTCCCCCTAGTGGTTAACTCTTTCACTACAACTGTCATTTATACAGAAATCAATGCATTTAAATAGCATTGATTTCTGTATAAATGACAATGGTCCCAAAAATGTGTCAAAAATGTCTGATGTGTCCGCCATAATGTCGCAGTCACAAAAAAAACCGCTGACTAGTAAAAAAAAAATATTAATAAAAATGCTATAAAACTATCCCCTATTTTGTAAACGCTATAACTTTTGCGCAAACCAATCAATAATCGCTAATTGCGTTTTTTTTTTTACCAAAAATATGTAGAAGAATACGTATCGGCCTAAACTGAGGAAAAAAAATGTTTTTTTATATATTTTTTGGGGATATTTATTATAGCAAAAAGCAAAAAATATTGCATTTTTTTCAAAATTGTCGCTCTATTTTTGTTTATAGCGCAAAAAATAAAAACCGCAGGGGCGATCAAATACCACCAAAAGAAAGCTCTATTTGTGGGAAAAAAAGGACGCCAATTTTGTTTTGGAGCCACGTCGCACGACCGCGCAATTGTCAGTTAAAGCGACGCAGTGCTGAATCGCAAAAAGGGGCCTGGTCCTTTGGCTGCCAATTGGTCCGGGGCTGAAGTGGTTAAACAAGCGAGATGGAGGCTAAGGAAAAAAAGACAATCAAGAACAAAAAAATAGGGGGAGATAGTGATTAAGTGGAAACAATCATCCAACCGAACCAAACAATAATCTAAACTCACCCGGTATAGTTGTCAAGAAAAAAATCCTTAGACCAAATCCCGAAGGATATCCATGCCTTAATGTAAGAGAGAAAGATCCTGCAGCACACGCTGCGGAGAGGGAAGACATCAAATGCCGTCTCAGGCGTTCTTAAATAGGATGTTAAGGGCTATGTCCCGCCCCTGTGGGCGTCCACTAGACATGTGCAATTCGTTTCGTTTTTTTTTTGTTTTTATTTTTTTTTTAGTTTTTTTCGTTCGTTCATTTTCGTACGAATGAACGAATCGTTCGAATCGAACGAATCCAAATAACGAATCGTTCGAAGCGTACGAATCCGATTAACGAATTGTTCGAATCGTACGAATCCGATTAACGAATTGTTCGAATCGTACGAATCCGAAAAACAACGAAAATCCGAAAAACCAAAATTAGAAACAACGAATGTACGAATGAAGAAAATCCGAAAAAAACGAAAAAAAAAAAACAACGAAAATGAACAAAAAAATTCGTACATTCATAACTTTTTTTTTTGTTGAATTGGTCATTTTCCGTGTCCCTTACAATGGCGCTGCTTAACGTGCTTCGAATAGATTGAACGAAAAAATTCGTACATTCGTAACTTTTTTTTTCGATTCGTAACTTTTTTTTTTCGATTCGTAAATTATTAAAATGTAATAATAGCATACACATTACATAAAATTATGAATTATGCTCCGATTACGAATCTATGAATGTTACGAATGTACGAATAAATACGAATGCGTCCGAATTTCGAAAAAAAGGAATAAACGAAAATTAAACTAATGAAAAAACTAATCAACGAAAAAATAACTCTTACGAATGTACGAATCGTTACGAATCCGAACACCGACGACTTACGAATGTACGAATCGTTACGAATCAACGGAAACGAAAAAAACTAAACGAAAATAAACAAATTTTTTCTATTGTGCACATGTCTAATTATTTCCTCCATCTTTTATTTTGGTTATAAAATGTTTGGACACAGATCACATCTACCGATTGGCTTGCCCTCTCCACAGTGATTGGAGGATAGGGAAGGAAGGTGTGGAATAATTTAAAGGTGTGGAAATGTCCCACTTGTAACACTAACTTGATTTCCTGACCTCATTTCCAGGTTCACCATTCCAGCCATTTCCTGTACAGATTCCAGGAGAGAGAAGTATGACGGAAGAGGAAACTGGGATGAATAACACCAACTCAGGTACTACAATTCACCATTTCATCTCTGGGGAGGATGAGGGAAGGATATATACGAGGCGCAAGAAATCAGGAATAAGAAGGGCCTATACGGTGTGTAAGGAGGCCATTAATGTCAGGTCATAGTATGATATTTATATTAACCACTTAAGCCCCGGACCATTTGGCTGGCCAGAGACCAGAGCACTTTTTGCGATTCGGCACTGCGTCGCTTTAACTGACAATTGCGCGGCCGTGCGGCGTGGCTCCAAAACAAAATCAACGTCCTTTTTTTCCCACAAATAGAGCTTTCTTTTGGTGGTATTTGATCACCTCTGCGGTTTTTATTTTTTGCGCTATAAACGAAAATAGAGCGACAATTTTGAAAAAAATTCTATATTTTTTACTTTTTGCTATAATAAATATCCCCAAAAATATATAATTTTTTTTTTACCTCAGTTTAGGCCGATACGTATTCTTCTACATATTTTTGGTAAAAAAAAAAAAAAAAAAAAAAAAAAATCGCAATAAGCGTATATTGATTGGTTTGCGCAAAAGTTATAGCGTCTACAAAATAGGAGATAGTTTTATAGCATTTTTATGAATAATTTTTTTTTTTACTAGTAATGGCGGCGATCAGCGATTTTTTTTATTGTGACTGCGACATTAAGGCGGATGCATCGAACAATTTTGACACATTTTTGGGACCATTGGCATTAATACAGTGATCAGTACGATTAAAAAAATGCATTGATTACTGTATAAATGTCACTGGCAGCGAAGGGGCTAAGTGTGTCCTAGTTTGTGTTCTAACTGAAGGGGGGGAGGGGACTGTGCAGAGAGGATAACAGATCTCTGTTCATACTCTGTATGAAGAGACGATCTGTCAGTTCTCCCCTCAGAGAGCCGGAAACTGTGTGTTTACACACACAGTTCCGGGTTCTCCGTGTGCCCTGAGTGATCGCGGGAGCCCGGCGCCGATCGAGATCTCATCGGCTCAGGGGGCGAGCGCCCCTAGTGGCTACAGGGCAAATCGACGTTACATGACGTTGTTTCGCCCAAGCCGTGCCATACTGCCACATTACTACTGCAGCAGCTGGTCGGCATGTGGTTAACATTGAAATATATTAAAATAAATAAATTTGAGTTTACGATAATGGGTGACATGTCCTACAGGAGTGGTGATGGGACCCAGTGCAGATCCATGTATACATTCTTTGAGGGTGAATACTGTTCTGCAAGATGTGAGCAAGTTGTTTGGAAGCCCAGATCATGGATATAAAGAAGCAACACTGCAAAGCATCAACAACCTGGATAGGAATGTGGACCAGGGGTGGACTGACCATTTGACCATTCGGGCAGTGCCCGAGGGCCCCGGGCCACTAGGGGGCCCCATCAGGGTTGCCAGTAAAACCAGGGACAGTATGTAAAAATCTGTGTTTTTTTTTTTATATCTGTTTCTGAAATGTCCCTTACCGACATCCTTTTTGTCTAAAAATCCCGAGATTATAGCTGCCCCACCTCTCCAGTACTTTCTCAGCCAATAGAAACATGTCTGTGTATACTGTGTGATTGTATATTGAGTGTGTGTATACTGTGTGGCTCCATAATCTCTGATTGCCTGGGGGCCCCATAATCTCCTATTGCCCGTGGGCCCCATGAGTTGTCAGTCCGCCCCTGGTGTGGACCCTAGACATGTGCAATTCGTTTCGTTTTAATTAGTTTTCCGTTAAAATTCATTATATTCGCTCCTTCGTTATCGTACGAATGAATGAACGATTCTCTAAAAATTTTAACGAATAACGAATTATCGAATCGAACGAATTAGAAAAACAATGAAAATCCGAAATAACCAAATTAGAAACAACGAAACTACGAAAGAAGAAAATCCGAAAAACAAAAACAGGAACAACGAAAATCAAAATGAACGAAAAAATTTGTACATTTGTAACTTTTTTTTTTTTTTTTGCGATTCGTAATTTTCCGTGTCTCTTACAATGGCGCTGCTAAACGTGCTTCGAATGGATTGAACAAAAAAATTCGTACATTTGTATCTTTTTTTAAATTTTTTGCGATTCGTAATTTTCCATGTCTCTTACAATGGCGCTGCTTAACGTTAGTTAGTTAGTTAGTTAGTTAGTAAGGTTGAATAAAGACATCAGTCCATCTAGTTCAACCTGAGTGAGTGTCTACAATTGTCCCTATCCTTGTACATTGCACACTCACATCGGTTCCTACCCTCAAGGAGCCCACAGTCAAAGGTCCCCATTCATATACTAGGGCCTATTTTTGGACAGAAGCCAATCAACCTACCTGCATGTCTTTGGATTGTGGGAGGAAACCGGAGTACCCGGAGGAAACCCACGCAGGCACAGGGAGAACATGCAAACTCCAGGCAGGTAGTGTCGTGGTTGGGATTCGAACCAGCGACCCTTCTTACTGCTCGGTGAGAGTGCTAACCACTACACCACTGTGCCGCCCAACGTGCTTCGAATGGATTGAATGAAAAAATTCATACATTCGTAACTTTTTTTTTCTGATTCGCAATTTTCCGTGTCTCTTACAATGTAATAATAGCATACACATTACATAACATTATGAATTCTGCTCCGATTACGAATCTACGAAAACAATGTTACGAAAGTACGAATAAATCAATCTCACAAAAGTACGAATGTAACTAAATCTACGAAAATACGAATGCGTCCGAATTTCGAATAAACGAAAATTAAGCTAACGGAAAAACGAATCAACGAAAAAATAACTCTTACGAAAATACGAATCGTTACGAATACGAACAGCGACGACTTACGGAATTACAAATCGTTACGAATCAACGGAAACAAAAGAAACTAAACGAAAATAAACAAATTTTTTCTATTGTGCACATGTCTAGTTATTTCCTCCATCTTTTATTTTGGTTATAAAATGTTTGGACACAGATCACATGTACCGATTGGCTTGCCCTCTCCACAGTGATTGGAGGATAGGGGAAGGAAGGTGTGGAATCATTTAAAGGTGTGGAAATGTCCCACTTGCAACACTAACTTGATTTCCTGACCTCATTTCCAGGTTCACCATTCCAGCCATTTCCTGTACAGATTCCAGGAGAGAGAAGTATGATGGAGGAGGAAACTGGGATGAATAAGACCAACTCAGGTACTACAATTCACCATTTCATCTCTGGGGAGGATGAAGGAAGGATATATACGAGGCGCAAGAAATCAGGAATAAGAAGGCCTTATACGGTGTGTAAGGAGGCCATTAATGTCAGGTCATAGTATGATATTTATATTAACCACTTAAGCCCCAGACCATTTGGCTGGCCAGAGACCAGAGCACTTTTCGCGATTCGGGCACTGCGTCGCTTTAACTGACAATTGCGCGGCCGTGCGGCGTGGCTCCAAAACAAAATCAACGTCCTTATTTCCCCACAAATAGAGCTTTCTTTTGGTGGTATTTGATCACCTCTGCGTTTTTTATTTTTTGCGCTATAAACAAAAATAGAGCGACAATTTTGAAAAAAATTCTATATTTTTGACTTTTTGCTATAATAAATATCCCCAAAAATATATAATTTTTTTTTTTTACCTCAGTTTAGGCCGATACGTATTCTTCTACATATTTTTGGTAAAAAATAAAATAAAAAAATTGCAATAAGCGTTTATTGATTGGTTTGCGCAAAAGTTATAGCGTCTACAAAATAGGGGATAGTTTTATAGCATTTTTATGAATCATTTTTTTTTTTACTAGTAATGGCGGCGATCAGCGATTTTTATTGTGACTGCGACATTATGGTGGACACATCGGACAATTTTGACACATTTTTGGGACCATTGGCATTAATACAGTGATCAGTTTGATTAAAAAAATGCATTGATTACTGTATAAATGTCACTGGCAGCGAAGGGGCTAATGCCCGGAAAATTATGTGACAGATGTATATAAGTAAATAACCATCTTCCAAAATGTATAATTCAAATAGAAAAGATTAGAACAGAATAAAAAAAATATATAATTTAATAGCAGATCTCCTGTAGACTATTAACAGCCATTTCACTTCTTTTTTTTTGCAGATCTTCTGCAGACTGTTAGAATCAATTTCATTTTTTTTTTTTCAAAGTCGGGTCGCAAAATATTTTTGAATCCGCTTGAAATAGTATCAACATGATTTGAAATTATTTCAACTGCATTTGAAATTATTTCAACTGCATTTGAAATGATTTTAACCGCATTTGAAACTATTTCAACCGAATTCGAAAATATTTTGTGACCCGATTTTGGGTCCACGTATCTCGGGGTTACTTGGTGATAGAAACACCAAATTTGGAGAGGTTGTAGTGCTAGTTCTACTGTGTTTGCATACCAAATTTGAATACGTGGACCCAAATTCGGGTCGCAAAATATTTTCGAATCCGGTTGAAATAGTTTCAAATGCAGCTGAAATATTTTCAAATCTGGTTCAAATAGTTTTTTAATGCAGTTGAAATATTTTCAAATCCAGTTGAAATATTTTTAAATTCGGTTGAAATATTTTTAAATCCGGTTGAAATAATTTCAAATGCGACTGATTTTTCGAATTCGGTCAAAAACGAAACAAAATCTGAAAACGAATTTAACGAATCTAACTAAACAAAATGAATTAATTAACGAATTAAAACGAAACAAAACAATTTTTTTCCTTTTGCACGTCTAACACGGATGTCGATCGCAAGGCAAGTACATATGCTGTATGTCATTGTCCACTTGCCACATCACCTGCCACAAGTTGTGTATTGTTCACTTGCCACAAGTGCCACGACACCTGCCACGAGTGGCACGACACCTGCCACGAGTGCCACGTGACCGGCCACGCGTGCCATGTAACCGGCCACGTGACCAAGTTGTGGATAGTCCACTTGCCACGTCACCTGCCACAAGTTGTGGGGTTCCTATCACCAAGTAACCCCGAGATACGTGGACCCAAATTCGGGTCGCAAAATATTTTCGAATCCGTTTTGAAATAGTTTCAAATGCAGTTGAAAAAAATTCAAATGCAGTTGAAAAAATTTCAAATGCAGTTGAAAAAATTTCAAATGCAGTTGAAAAAATTTCAAATGCAGTTGAAAAAATTTCAAATGCAGTTGAAAAAATTTCAAATAATTTAAAAAAAAATTCAAATAATTTCAAATGCAGTTGAAATAATTTCGAATCATGTTGATACTATTTCAAGCGGATTCGAAAATATTTTGCCACCCGAATTTGAAAAAAAAAATGAAATTGATTCTAACAGTCTGCAGAAGATCTGCAAAAAAAGTGAAATGGCTGTTAATAGTCTACAGGAGATCTGCTAAAAAAAGAAATAGATGCTAATAGTCTGCAGGAGATCTGGTGAGAAAACGAAATAGATACTAATAGTCTGTAGTTGTAATGCTAGTTCTACTGTGTTCTTACGTTTGCATACCAAATTTGGGGTTTCTAGCTACAAGTGGCCCCGAGATACATGGCCCCAAAGTCGGGTCACAAAATGTAATTCTCTGCTGCAGAAAAGTACTTGACATATCGCCCCTATCTTGGGGTCACTTGGTGCTAGGAACCCCACAACTTGTGGCAGGTGACGTAGCAAGTGGACTATCCACAACTTGGTCACGTGGCACTCGTGGCAGGTGTCGTGGCACTTGTGGCAAGTGAACAATACACAACTTGTGGCAGGTGATGTGGCAAGTGGACAATGACATACAGCATATGTACTTGCCTTGCGATCGACATCCGTGTTAGACGTGCAAAAGGAAAAAAATTGTTTTGTTTCGTTTTAATTCGTTAATTAATTCATTTTGTTTAGTTAGATTCGTTAAATTCGTTTTCGGATTTTGTTTCGTTTTTGACCGAATTTGAAAAATCAGTCGCATTTGAAATTATTTCAACCGAATTTAAAAATATTTCTACTGGATTTGAAATTATTTCAGCTGCATTAGAAACTATTTTAACCGCATTTGAAATTATTTCAACCGAATTCGAAAATATTTTGCGACCCGACTTTGGGTCCACGTATCTCGGGGTCACTTGGTGATATAAACCCCATTGAGATTGTAGTGCTAGTTCTACTGCGTTTGCATACCAAATTTGGGGTTTCTAGCTATAAGTGGCCCCGAGATATGTGGCCCCAAAGTCGGGTCACAAAATGTCAAGCACTTTTCTGCAGCAGAGAATGACATTTTTCGACCCGACTTTGGGGCCACATATCTCGGGGCCACTTGTAGCTAGAAACCCCAAATGCAGCTACAAACACAGTAGAACTAGCACTACAACATATCCAAATTTGGGGGTTCTATCACTAAGTGACCCTGAGATATTTCGAATTTCGCAGGGTCACTGCAAGTGGACAAACCACAACTTGGTCACGTGGCAGATCACGTGGCACTTGTGGTCGGTCACGTGGCACTCATGGCAGGTGTCTTGGCACTTGTGGCAGGTGTTGTGGCAAGTGGACAATGACATACAGCATATGTACTTGCCTTGCGATTGACATCCGTGACAGCCATTTCACATCTTTTTTTTTATGTGACAGATGTATATAAGTAAATAACCATCTTCCAAAATTTATAATTCAAATAGAAAAGATTAGAACAGAATAGAAAAAAATATATAATTTAATAGCAGATCTCCTGTAGACTATTAACAACAGCCATTTCACTTCTTTTTTTTTGCAGATCTTCTGCAGATTCTAACAATCAATTTCATTTTTTTTTTTCAAAGTCGGGTCGCAAAATATTTTCGAATCCGCTTGAAATAGTATCAACATGATTTGAAATTTTTTCAACTGCATTTGAAATTATTTCAACCGAATTCGAAAATATTTTGCGACCCGACTTTGGGTCCACGTATCTCGGGGTTACTTGGTGATAGAAATTTGGAGAGGTTGTAGTGCTAGTCCTACTGTGTTTGCATACCAAATTTGGGGTTTATAGCTATAAGTGGCCCCGAGATACGTGGCCCCAAAATCGGGTCACAAAATGTCAAGCACTTTTCTGCAGCAGAGAATGACATTTTTCGACCCGACTTTGGGGCCACATATCTCGGGGCCACTTGTAGCTAGAAACCCCAAATGCAGCTACAAACACAGTAGAACTAGCACTACAACATATCCAAATTTGGGGGTTCTATCACTAAGTGACCCTGAGATATTTCGAATTTCGTCCGCGATTTGAAAAAAATTCGGATTCGGTTAAATTCGTTAGTATTGTAATTCGGTAATTCGGATGCATCCGAATGTCCGAATAATGAAAAATTCGTCCGAATTTCGATTCGGAACATAACGAAATGCACATGTCTATACATTCGTACTTTCGTAACATTGTTTTCGTAGATTCGTAATCGGAGCATAATTCATAATGTTATGTAATGTGTATGCTATTATTACATTGTAAGAGACACGGAAAATTACGAATCTAAAAAAAAAGTTACGAATGTACAAATTTTTCTTTTTACTTCACACCCTCTATGATTTCTATGGCATTCCGCTCCTCTTTTCAGCTAAATGTGTGGGGTCTGAGCGAGTAGAGTGAGCTGCCTACATTCGGACATACAGAGCACTGCACTGACGGCAGTGGGAAGAGTGTCAGTTGTATAACAGGGAGAGGTTATAAGAGCGGAGCGGATTGGGTCAGAAGTGACAACTATAACGATGCGATTTTCAAAACTAAAGAGCAGAAGTTGAGTGTGTGGAGTGCGAGGAGCGAACGGCCTATTGCCTTGCATATATGCATTCAGTTTAGCACCCATAGCAGCATATATCATTAACCCTGCATTGGAATCTAGAGGCTTCCACTTGTCACCCCAATATAAAGAGGGTTAAAAGTGTTTTCAGCCAAACACGAGAGTGTAATGCCCCGTACACACGGTCGGAAAATCCGACCACAAAATCCATCAGATTTTTTCCGACGGATTTTGTCCGACACTGGTGTTGCATACACGCGGTCGGACAAAGTTGTCGGAAAATCCGATCATTCTGAACGTGGTGACGTTCGTTGTGTACGACGGGACTACGTTGAGGCTAGTAGCCAATAGCTTTGGTCTTGTAATGTGATCTGAGCATGCGTGGCACTTTGTCCGTCGGAATTCGCTACACACGATCGGAAAAAGTCCGATAGGACTTTGTTGTCGGAAAGTTTGAGAGCAGGAGATAAAACTTTGTCCGTCGGAAAATGCGACGGAAAAAGTCCGATGGAGCCTACACACGGTCGGAATTTCCGACAACATTGTCCGATAGGACATTTTCCATCGGAAAATCCGACCGTGTGTACGGGGCATAAGGCTGAGACAGCTGGTGAGTTTGAGAACATAAGGGGAGTGGAGTCACAGACACAGCGGTGTGGTGGAGGAGTGTTCCTGGAAAAAAATACTTGTGTGAAATAACACTTTGAATTCACTGGTCACCATTTATAGGTTTATTATCATGGACTGTATTTGAAGTGGACACTTTTTTTTGGATCATCTGAATTGGACACTTTATTTTATTATTTTTTATACATATATATTTATATGTTTATTTATTATTCTACATATTTTTATTCTTATTTTTAGTTTTATGTTTATAATCACTCATGTCACAGGGTGGTTTTGTTTTCAATTTTAGTTGCTACATTGTAGTAAGTCTGATGGTTGTATCAATTTATTAGTTTATTTTGATACATTCAGTCTTAGTTTCACTGTTAAGTTGAAATATACACATTCAGCACTCAGCGCCGCTCATTCCACATTTTAGAATAGGAACACTGTACACAATTTTCTTCTTTTTTAGAGTGGCAGCGATATTTTACATTTTTTAGGGATACACATAAGCGCAGTGGTGATACACAGTAGACATGTGCACAATAGAAAAAATTTGTTTATTTTTGTTTCGTTTCTTTCGTTTCCGTTGATTCGTAACGATTCGTAAATTCGTAAGTCGTCGGTGTTCGTATTCGTAACGATTCGTATTTTCGTAAGAGTTATTAATTTTCGTTGATTCGTTAGTTTACTTTTCGTTTATTCGAAATTCGGACGCATTCGTATTTTCGTAGATTTAGTTACATTCGTACTTTCGTTAGATTGATTTATTCGTACTTTCGTAACATTGTTTTCGTCGATTCGTAATAGGAGCGTAATTCATAAATTTATGTAATGTGTATGCTATTATTACATTGTAAGAGACACGGAAAATTACGAATCGAAAAAAAAAGTTCCGAATGTACGAATTTTTTCGTTCAATCCATTTGAAGCACGTTAAGCAGCGCCATTGTAAGAGACACGGAAAATTACGAATTGCGAAAAAAAAAAAAAAGTTACGAATGTACGAATTTTTTCGTTCAATCATTCGAAGCACGTTAAGCAGCGCCATTGTAAGGGACACGGAAAATTACCAATTCAACAAAAAAAAAAGTTACGAATGTACGAATTTTTTCGTTCATTTTGATTTTCGTTGTTCCTGATTTAGTTTTTCGGATTTTCTTCTTTCGTAGATTCGTTGTTTCTAATTTGGTTATTTCGGATTTTCATTGTTTTTCGTATTCGTTCGATTCGAACATTCGTTAAAATTTTTAGCGAATCGTTCGTTCATTCGTACGATAACGAATGAACGAATATAACGAATTTTAACGAAAAACGAAAAAAAAAAACGAAACAAATTGCACATGTCTAATACACAGAGGGGAGGGCGAGAGAGTGTATTATTGGTTTACAGGTGAATAATTTGTGAGGAAATATTTGGTGAATCTTGGGCAAATCTGCGTCAGTTCTGTGATTTATGGCTATATGGGTTGTAGAAAGAAGTTAGAGGAGATAACAAAAAAAAAAAAAAACATCAAGTCAAGTCCTGATGTGACCTTCTGATAGGGTCACTGACCTCATGTCATTTTCTTCCACTGCAGACTCCTCCCACCTGTGCCCCCCAGATGGGTTCTACATATATAAGAAGTGTTACTATTTCTCAGAAAAAAAGATGTCTTATAAGGAAAATAACTCCACCACATTTGGCTGCAGATTGGCCTCCATCCCTAAAACCCTCATCTTCCTTCGGGTAAGTGACCCTGTCACTGTATGTACACCCAGAATTATCAGAGAACCCTTTACTATTGAATGAAGGATAGTTGCAGGACTCTGCTTTTGGTCTTTGCGTGAGTCTGTCTGAGAGGGGGTCTGTCATTAGGGGGGGTTAGGACATTGTCTCCTACTAACATAGTAGGCGAGGTTGAAAAAAGTCCATCAAGTCCAACCCATGTGTGTGATTATATGTCAGTATTACATTGTATATCCCTGTATGTTGCGGTCGTTCAGGTGCTTATCTAATAGTTTCTTGAAACTATCAATGCCCCCTCCCCCCCGCTGAGACCCCCGCCTGTGGAAGGGAATTCCACATCCTTGCCACTCTTACTGAATAGGCTCTAGTGTAAGAACAAAATTAGCTTGAAAATCGCTACAACAAACCCCACGGTGTTCGAATCCCTATGCTCAAGCTCATCACCCCATTCTCATGTGATTTCGGCCCTATATGCCTCCATGTTTGGGGAACCGTACTGTTCTCTGAGTACGGCTCATGCATTCTGGGAATCGGCCCTGGACAGGGAGATAGGAGATGCCAATTGGGATCGTATCCATTTTACTCATACACAAAGGCTCTCTCAATGTAAACACATAAGAGAACGTGTATAAACTCAAAACTAGATGGTATAAGACCCCGCAGTTGCTCCACAGGATCTTTCCGACAGTATCAGACCATTGCTGGTATTGTGAACGAGAAGTCTACTTTCTCCACATCTGGTGGACATGCCCTTTAATCCAGCCATACTGGCGTAAGGTACACGAAGTGACGGCGGCTATCTCCTCGCTCCCACTGGAGTTTACACCAGCACAGTATCTCCTGCACCTCTCCAAAATTCGCCAAAAAAAATAAATAAAATTAAGTCAATAGCGATGCACTTGATAAACGCTGCTAGGCTGTGCATTCCAGTACATTGGAGGTCCACCGGTCGCCCTCCATGAAAGAGTGAGGCTTCGCCGGCACCTACTGATCACATAGCGACTAGACATGTGCACTGACAAAAAATAATCGTTCATTTTCGTTTTTGTTTCATTCGTTTTTTTGCTTTTTTCGGAAAATCGAAAATTCGGAAATTTGGAAATTGAAAATTTGAAAATTCGGGAATTTTCACATTTCTATTTTTCAGATTTCCGAATTTCGAATTTTCGGATTTCCAAATTCCAAATTTTCAGATTTCTGAATTATCGGATTATCGAATTTCCAAATTTTGGATTTTTGTTTTTTCTGAATTCTGAATTTTCTGACTTTCGGGAATTCAAAGATTTGAAAATCCCAAAATGTGAAAATCTGAAAAAAAGAAAGAAAATCTGTTTAATTAATAACTAACTATTAAATTAACGAGTACGAATTTATCCAAAGTTAAAAATGATCTAAAATAACGAATGCTGCATCTAAACAAATGGAACGGAACAAATTAATAATATAATAATAATAAATAATAATAAAAGGTTTTATTATTATTATTTATTATTATTAGATCGTTACCTTCCATTTGGTTAGATGCGGCATTTGTTATTTCAGATAATTCGTAACTTCGGATAAATTCGTACTCGTTACGTTCACTAACAGACAAATTTGTTAGTTATTTTTTAGAATTAAAACAGATTATCTTTCTGATTTTCTGATTTTTGAATTTCCAAATTCAGAAAATTGGGAAATCCGAAATTCTGAATTCGGAAATCCGAAAATTCGATGCATGCTCGGAAGCAATTCGACACATGCTCGGAAACAATTCGATGCATGCTCGGAAACAATTCGATGCATGCTCGGAAACAATTTGACGCATGCTCGGAAACAATTCGACGCATGCTCGGAAACAATTCGACGCATGCTCGGAAACAATTCGGCGCATGCTCGGAAACAATTCGACGCATGCTCGGAAACAATTCGATGCATGCTCGGAAGCAATTTGACGCATGCTCGGAAACAATTCGACGCATGCTCGGAAACAATTCGACGCATGCTCGGAAACAATTCGACGCATGCTCGGAAACAATTCGACGCATGCTCGGAAACAATTCGGCGCATGCTCGGAAACAATTCGGCGCATGCTCGGAAACAATTCGACGCATGCTCGGAAACAATTCGGCGCATGCTCGGAAACAATTCGACGCATGCTCGGAAACAATTCGATGCATGCTCGGAAGCAATTTGACGCATGCTCGGAAACAATTCGATGCATGCTCGGAAGCAATTCGACGCATGCTCGGAAACAATTCGACGCATGCTCGGAAACAATTCGACGCATGCTCGGAAACAATTCGACGCATGCTCGGAAACAATTTGATGCATGCTCGGAAGCAATTCGATGCATGCTCGGAAGCAATTTGACGCATGCTCGGAAGCAATTTGATGCATGCTCGGAAACAATTCGATGCATGCTCGGAAGCAATTTGACGCATGCTCGGAAGCAATTCGACGCATGCTCGGAAACAATTCGATGCATGCTCTGAAACAATTTGACGCATGCTCGAAAACAATTTGACGCATGCTCGGAAGCAATTCGACGCATGCTCGGAAACAATTCGAAGCATGCTCAGAAGCAATTCGACACATGCTCGGAAGCAATTCGACGCATGCTCGGAAACAATTTGACGCATGCTCGAAAACAATTTGACGCATGCTCGAAAACAATTTGACGCATGCTCGGAAGCAATTCGACGCATGCTCGGAAACAACTTGACGCATGCTCGGAAGCAATTTGACGCATGCTCGAAAACAATTTGACGCATGCTCGGAAGCAATTCGACGCATGCTCGGAAACAACTTGACGCATGCTCGGAAGCAATTCGACGCATGCTCGAAAGCATTGAACTTAATTTTCTCGGCTTGTCGTAGTGTTGTACGTCACCGCGTTCTTGACGGTCGAAAGTTCAGAGAACTTTTGTGTGAACGTGTGTATGCAAGCCAAGGTTGAGCGGAATTCCGTCGGAAAAACCATCCAAGATTTTTCCAACGGAAAATCTGCTCATGTGTCCAGGGCATTAGAGATCTATTAGTAAAAGCAGCACACATTACACACATTACACATAGTTAGGCAAACATTTAACCCCTTGATCCCCCTAGATGTTAACCCCTTCCCAGCCAGTGTCATTAGTACAGTGACAGTCTATATTATTAGCACTGATCAGTGTGTTAGTGTCACTTGTGGTGTCAGTGTCAGTTAGTCAGCTCCCCCCCCCCCGAATCAGTAAAGCCCCATACAAACGGTCGGACTTTTTCATGGATTCTGTCCGATCAGACAAGGTTGTTGAAAAATCAGACCGTGTGTATGCACCATCGGACAGTGTTCGTCGGTTTGACCGACGGACAAAGTCTTATCTCCTGCTGGAAATCTTTGCCGTCAACACGGTCCGATCACACCAAATCCGATCGTGTGTACGGTTGTCCGACCGGACAAAGTGCCACGCATGCTCAGATCACATTACAAGACCAAAGCTATTGGCTACTAGCCTCTACGTAGTCCCGTCGTAGGCAACAAACGTCACCACATTCAGAATGATCGGATTTTCCGTGGTTCCCAAACAAAATCGTTCCTTTTCCCCCCCACAAATAGAGCTTTCTTTTGGTGGTATTTGATCACCTCTGCGTTTTTATTTTTTGCGCTATAAAAAAAAAAAGCGACGATTTTGAAAAAAAAAAACATTATTTTTTACTTTTTGCTGTAATAAATATCCCCAAAAATATATAAAAAAAAATTTTTTTTTTTTTCTCAGTTTAGGCCGATACGTATTCTTCTACATATTTTTTGTAAAAAAAAATAAAAAATCACAATAAGCGAATATTGATGGGTTCGCGCAAAAGTTATAGCGTCTACAAAATAGGGATAGTTTTATAGCATTTTTATAATTTTTATTTTTTTACTAGTAATGTCGGCGATCAGCGATTTTTATCTGGATTTTTATCGGGACTGCGACATTATGGTGGACACATCGGACATACCATTGGCATTAATACAGCGATCGGTGCTATAAAATTGCATTGATTACTGTAAAAATGACACTGGCAGTGAGGGGTTAAGTGTGTCCCAGGGAAGGAGTTTACCACTAGGGGGTGGGGGAGGGGTTAAGTGTGTCCCGGGGCGTGATTCTAACTGTCTGGGGGATGGGCTAGCAGTGACACGACACTGACTTGCCCTGCAATTCTGCCGACGTATATCTACAGGACGCGGTTGGCAAGCGGTTAAACTTTTTTATTGGATATGTTTTGTAGTAAAACAGTAAAAAAAAAAAAATTTTTTTTTCAAAATGTTTATCTTTTTTTCATTTATATCACAAAAAAACCCACAAAAACCCAAATTATCAAATACCACCAAAAAAAGCTCTATTTATGTAAAAAAATAAATTATATAAATTTCATATGGGTACAGCATTGCATGACTGTGCAATCGCCAATTAAAGTAGTGCAGTGCTGAACAGAAAAAAAATGGCCTGGTCAAGAAGGGGATAAAAACTTCCAGAGGTCAAACGATTAATGTTTTAATGATTGAGTAATTGAAGCCAATAATCCCACAATTTATCTGGGGAAGATTTTTAACTTCTTGGCAAATCAGCCTCAAAGACTTCTAAAATCACATTTCTGTCAAAGTTTGTCCATCATTAACACCCACACTGTATTCAATTTCTATTCCAGAGATTAATTGCTGTGATGGATCAGGAATTTTGGGTTGGAGTGGATACAATGGATACACATCAAAGCTCTGAAACCAATATGGGAAGATGGTGGGACGGCAGCATGGAGTTAGTAGAGTTTCTTCACTCTTGGAGTGTAACTTTAGTGTAAAAACATTTCATGACTTATTATTATTATTATTATTATACACTATTTATATAGCGCCAACAGTTTACGCAGCGCTTTACAATGTATAGGGGGCAGTGGCGGCTGGTGCTCAAAATTTTTTTTTTTGGGGGGGCGCAAACAAACAGCCTCACTGTGCCCATTAAATGCTGCCACTGTGCCCATTAAACGCTGCCACTGTGCCCATCAAACGCTGCCACTGTGCCCATCTAACGCTGCCACTGTGCCCATCTAACGCTGCCACTGTGCCCATCTAACGCTGCCACTGTGCCCATCTAACGCTGCCACTGTGCCCATCTAACGCTGCCACTGTGCCCATCAAACGCTGTCACTGTGCCCCAAGTGCTGCCATTGTGCCTCAAATGCTGCCATTGTGCCCATTAAATGCTGCCACTGTGCCCATCTAACGCTGCCACTGTGCCCCAAGTGCTGCCACTGTGCCCATCTAACACTGCCACCGTGCCACAAGTGCTGCCACTGTGCCCATCTAACGCTGTCACTGTGCTCATTAAATGCTGCCAATGTGCCCTCTGCCCGCCATCTATCGGCACTTACCTTGTCAGGCGGCGAGCGATGTCTCCTCATCGACCCGACATCTTCTCCCGCGCTCCTCCTGTCTTCTGCAGTGATTGGACGCCTAGGCGTCCAATCACAGCGCCTGTGACTTCAGCCAATCAGGTGACCGGTAACACAGACCGGCAACCTGATTGGCTAAGAGGCGGGTCTGTGTTAGGGAAGCGATGTATTCACTTCGCTAACACAATACTGTGTAAACAGCGAACGCAAAGCATTGCGCCCACTGTTTACACTTATGGAAGCCTATTAGAGCCCACCGCTCTAATCAGGTCCCCTATTAGAGCTTACAGCAGAGAATGATTTGATGGGGGTAGCTCTGGGACAATTTTTAGGTGGGAGTGGGATAGGCTTCCCTGAATAAATGAGTGTTCATGGATCTCTTAAAGCGGTTCTGCACTCTGAAAAAAATTTTTTTTTTTTAGGATGTAATATAAAGTGTGCTTACCTTTATTAGGGGACTCACCTGTTCCATCTTCCATCTCGATCGCCGCCGGTTTTCGTCCGATGAAGTTCCTCGTCTTCTTCTTTAGTGCTGGGGGCCATCTTGCCTGTGGGCATGTGAAACACCCACAGGGACTTTAGATGGCCCAGCATGCACTGCCGTTACTCGCGCGTGCGCAGTAACGGCTCATCTGCCGAGATCTCACGAGATTTCGGCAGATGCGGCCGAAATCTCGGGAGATTTCGGAAGATGTGGCCGAAATCTCGCGAGATTTCGGAAGATGCCCGCACTGACTCCTGGGATCAATGACACCAGATCCCAGGAGACAGTGCGGCGTGACGACGATCGACGCAAGACCCCGCCCGCCGCCGCAGAGGGAGAAGACCGGAAGTCTTCAATTACAAGGTAAGTAAAAAAAAAAAAAAAAAACATTTCATTTAGTACTCTTTGCCTGATTTGGAAGGCAAAGAGATTTACTAAATGAAATGAGTGCAGAACCGCTTTAAAAGGTGGACAGGTTAGGGGCTGATCGGACATAATGGGGCAGGGAGTTCCAGAGGATGGGAGTGGCTCTGGAGAAGTCCTGAAGACGAGCATGGGAGGAGGTAACAAGGGAGCTGGAGAGAAGGAGGTCCTGGGAGGAGCGGAGGGGACGATTTGGGCGATATCTGCAGATGAGGTTGGTGATGTAGATGGGGGCGATGTTGTGGATGGCTTTGTATGTTATGGTTAGCATTTTGAATTTTACACGGTGGGGGAGGGGAAGCCAGCAAAGGGATTGGCAGAGAGGGGCAGCAGTCACAGATCGATTAGTGAGGTGTATTAGTCTAGCAGCAGCATTCATAAGAGACTGAAGGGGGGAGGAGCCTGTGTAAAGGTCGGCCATTAGGGAGGGAGTTGCAGTAATCTTTAAGCTTTGTGGTGTCATTAGTCAGGAAGGGTTGAATTCTGGAGATGTTGCGGAGGTGAAGGCGGCAGGATTTAGCCAGTGATTGGATGTGGGGCTGAAGGAGAGGTCAGAGTCAAGGATAACACCCAGGACCCTGCCATGTGTGGAGGGACCAATGGTTGTGTTGTTGATATTAATGGTGAAGTCACAGGGGGGGCGTGAAGGAGGAAATATAACAATCTCAGTTTTAAAAAGATTGAGTTTGAGGAAGTGGTGTGACATTCATACCGATATGTCATTCAGTAAGTTTGAGATCCGTGAGGAGATCGAGGGGCTGAGTTGAGGAGTGGAGCAGTGGCGGCTGGTGAAGTTTTAGGACGGGGGGGCGCCAGACCCTGCCCTTCCTTTTTGACCCCTCCCACTTGGTGAAAATGGGCGTGGTTTCAGCAAAATAGTGGGCGTGGCTCTAAGGTGGTTTGGTTAGTGTCTGAGATGAAGGAGGGACGGAGGGAGAGGGAGAGAGGGATGGAGGGACAGCATGCCCAGATCCTACACAACAATAGAAATATGTGTATTCTAGAAAGTTTAACAATCAGCAGCAGATAAAATACATTCCAAACACCTGGTGTGAGCACTTTAATCATCACGGCACCATGGTTATTATGGTGTCAGGATGATTGAAGCACATTATTTCTATTATAACATTGTAATATAAAATGAAATCATTCAACTCACCATAATGCAGAATCAGTGGGAGCCCTGAGCGTGTCACTAGCCACGTCACCTGCCACCAGATGCCATCAAGTGTCCCCAGCGGAGTCCCTCCTTACATGCAGCCTGCGTCACATAAAATTCAGCCTGTGTCCCACCAAATGCAGCAGCCTGTGTCACCACCAAATTGCAGCAGCCTGTGTCACCACCAATTGCAGAAGCATGTGGCACCACCAAATTGCAGCAGCATGTGTCACCAACAAATTGCAGCAGCATGTGTCACCACCAATTGCAGCAGTATGTGTCACCACCAAATTGCAGCAGCATGTGGCACCACAAAAATTGCAGCAGCATGTGGCACCATCTATTGCAGCAGCATGAGGCACTACCAAATTGCAGCAGCATGTGTCCCACCAACTTGCAGCAGCATGTGTCCCACCAAATCCCACCAAATTTCAGCAGCATGTGTCACCACCAAATTGCAGCAGCATGTGTCACCACCAAATTGCAGCAGCATGTGTCCCACCAAATTGCAGCAGCATGTGTTCCAACAAATTGCAGCAGCATGAGGCACCACCAAATTGCAGCAGCATGTGACACCATCAATTGCAGCATGTGGCACCATCAATTGCAGCAGCATGTGGCACCATCAATTGCAGCAGCATGTGTCCCACCAAATTGCAGCAGCATGTGGCACCACAAAAATTGCAGCAGCATGTGGCACCATCAATTGCAGCAGCATGAGGCACCATCAAATTGCAGCAGCATGTGTCCCACCAAATTGCAGCAGCATGTGTCCCACCAAATTGCAGCAGCATGTGTCCCACCAAATTGCAGCAGCATGTGTCACCACCAAATTGCAGCAGCATGAGGCACCACCAAATTGCAGCAGCATGAGGCACCACCAATTGCAGCAGTATGTGTCACCACCAAATTGCAGCAGCATGTGGCACCACAAAAATTGCAGCAGCATGTGGCACCATCAATTGCAGCAGCATGAGGCACTACCAAATTGCAGCAGCATGTGTCCCACCAACTTGAAGCAGCATGTGTCCCACCAACTTGCAGCAGCATGTGTCACCACCAACTTGCAGCAGCATGTGTCACCACCAAATTGCAGCAGCATGTGTCACCACCAAATTGCAGCAGCATGTGTCACCACCAAATTGCAGCAGCATGTGTCACCACCAAATTGCAGCAGCATGTGTTCCACCATATTGCAGCAGCATGTGTCACCACCAAATTGCAGCAGCATGTGTTCCACCAAATTGCAGCAGCATGTGTCACCACCAAATTGCAGCAGCATGTGGCACCACCAAATTGCAGCAGCATGAGGCACCACCAAATTGCAGCAGCATGTGGCACCATCAATTGCAGCAGCATGTGGCACCATCAATTGCAGCAGCATGTGTCCCACCAAATTGCAGCAGCATGTGGCAACATAAATTGCAGCAGAATGTGGCACCACAAAAATTGCAGCAGCATGTGGCACCATCAATTGCACCAGCATGTGTCCCACCAAATTGCAGCAGCATGTGGCACCACAAAAATTGCAACAGCATGTGGCACCATCAATTGCAGCAGCATGAGGCGCCATCAAATTGCAGCAGCATGTGTCCCACCAAATTGCAGCAGCATGTGTCCCACCAAATTGCAGCAGCATGTGTCCCACCAAATTGCAGCAGCATGTGGCACCACAAAAATTGCAGCAGCATGTGGCACCATCAATTGCAGCAGCATGAGGCACCATCAAATTGCAGCAGCATGTGTCCCACCAAATTGCAGCAGCATGTGTCACCACCAAATTGCAGCAGCATGAGGCACCACCAAATTGCAGCAGCATGAGGCACCACCAAATTGCAGCAGCATGTGGCACCATCAAGTGCAGCAGCATGTGGCACCATCAATTGCAGCAGCATGTAGCACCACCAAATTGCAGCAGCATGTGGCACCACCAAATTGCGGCAGCATGTGTTCCATGAAATTGCAGCAGCATGTGGCACCATCAATTGCAGCAGCATGCATGTGGCACCATCATTTACAGCAGCATGTGGCACCATCATTTGCAGCAGCATGTGGCACCATCATTTGCAGCAGCATGTGTCCCACCAAATTGCAGCAGCATGTGGCACCATCAATTGCAGCAGCATGTGGCACCATCAATTGCAGCAGCATGTGGCACCATCAATTGCAGCAGCATGTGGCACCATCAATTGCAGCAGCATGTGGCACCATCAATTGCAGCAGCATGTGGCACCACCAAATTGCAGCAGCATGTGGCACCACCAAATTGCAGCAGCATGAGGCACCACCAAATTGCAGCAGCATGAGGCACCACCAAATTGCAGCAGCATGTGGCACCATCAAGTGCAGCAGCATGTGGCACCATCAATTGCAGCAGCATGTAGCACCACCAAATTGCAGCAGCATGTGGCACCACCAAATTGCGGCAGCATGTGTTCCATGAAATTGCAGCAGCATGTGGCACCATCAATTGCAGCAGCATGCATGTGGCACCATCATTTGCAGCAGCATGTGGCACCATCATTTGCAGCAGCATGTGGCACCATCAATTGCAGCAGCATGTGTCCCACCAAATTGCAGCAGCATGTGGCACCATCAATTGCAGCAGCATGTGGCACCATCAATTGCAGCAGCATGTGGCACCATCAATTGCAGCAGCATGTGGCACCATCAATTGCAGCAGCATGTGGCACCATCAATTGCAGCAGCATGTGGCACCATCAAATTGCAGCAGCATGTAGCACCACCAAATTGCAGCAGCATGTGGCACCACCAAATTGCAGCAGCATGTGGCACCACCAAATTGCAGCAGCATGCGTCCCACCAAATTGCAGCTGCCTGTGTCACCATCAGTTGCAGCAGCATGCGTCACCATCAGTTGCAGCAGCATGCGTCTCACAAAATTGCAGCAGCGTGCATCCCACCAAATTGCAGCAGCATGCGTCCCACCAAATTGCAGCAGCGTGCATCCCCCCAAATTGCAGCAGTGTGCGTCCCACCAAATTGCAGCAGCATGTGTCACTACCAAATTGCAGCAGTATGTGTCACTACCAAATTGCAGCAGCGTGCATCCCCCCAAATTGCAGCAGCGTGCGTCCCACCAAATTGCAGCAGCATGTGTCCCACCAAATTGCAGCAGTATGTGTCACCACCAAATTGCAGCAGTATGTGTCACCACCAAATTGCAGCAGTATGTGTCACCACCAAATGCAGCAGCATGTGTCACCACCAAATTGCAGCACCATGCGTGCCACCAAATTGCAGCAGTATGTGTCACCACCAAATTGCAGCAGCATGTGGCACCACCAAATTGCAGCAGCATGTGTCCCACCAAGTTGCAGCAGCATGCGTCCCACCAAGTTGCAGCAGCATGTGTCACCACCAATTGCAGCAGCATGCGTCCCACCAAGTTTCAGCAGAATGTGTCAGCACCAAGTTTCAGCAGAATGTGTCACCACCAATTGCAGCAGAATGTGTGCCCATCCATTGCCGCAGAATGTGTCACCATCCATTGCAGCAGAATGTGTCACCATCCATTGCAGCAGAATTTGTCACCATCCATTACAGCAGAATGTGTCACCATCCATTGCAGCAGAATGTGTCACCATCCATTGCAGCAGAATGTGTCACCATCCATTGCAGCAGAAAGTGTCACCATCCATTGCAGCAGAATGTGTCACCATCCATTGCAGCAGCCTCACATCAAACCCCCCTCCTCCCCCCTTACTTACCTTGCAGTGTGTTGTCCTCTCCAGCGTTGTCTCCTGTGGAGAGGTCCGTTCTCCCTTACTTCCTGTTTCCTCGCTCCTGGGCGCAATTGGAGAG